>BSBM01000476.1:15112500-16395000 GCA_027924585.1 Larix kaempferi
TAACAGTACTAGACTTATTCTTTTATGAACTCTTAATTTATAAAGAGATTAAAAAACTTAGATGCCTATTTTTAAGTGTTTAAAATATCGAGTCAAAATATAAATGTCTTATATCTTCTCTTTTAGATAAAATTATAGTAAAATAACTTATGTATTATTTATTTAGAAGGTGGAAAGAAAATCCAAAAAATTAAAAAAATCATTGCACAATTCAAAGTGAAAAATCTAAATATAGTGCAACAAATTAGTCTAATGAATCTTGTTATGTTTGTGACATCTTGATTTCATTTTCTACATATTAATTCACCCTACTATGAAGACATGCTTAGTCAAAGCACTTAAAGGGTCTTTTCTTAATGGCTAACACATCCATAAGCCCCGATATACTCCTATTCCGGGGAGATGTGGCAATGTATTTCTTCAATATATTGGCGAGATGTGGCAATGTATTTCTTCAATATATTGGCGAGATAGTAAAATAACTTATGTATTATTTATTTAGAAGGTGGAAAGAAAATCCAAAAAATTAAAAAAATCATTGCACAATTCAAAGTGAAAAATCTAAATATAGTGCAACAAATTAGTCTAATGAATCTTGTTATGTTTGTGACATCTTGATTTCATTTTCTACATATTAATTCACCCTACTATGAAGACATGCTTAGTCAAAGCACTTAAAGAGTCTTTTCTTAATGGCGAACACATCCATAAGCCCCGATATACTCCTATTTCGGGGAGATGTGGCAATGTATTTCTTCGAAATATTGGCGAGACAGCTCTGAAAGAATTTAATGTTCAATGTTCTGTGTGTATTGACGATTGACGATATTGAATGAGGAGGGTGTTTATCTATATATGCAAACCAAAATGTCTAATAGAATAGTCAAGATTATGTGAGGCTTTAAAACCTAATACCTAAAACATATTTAGGAGTATGCCTAATGATATTCACACAACCACACCAATAAATTTTAAGTTATTAATTTATAATTTTAAATTATGCAAACCATACATCCAAGATAAGGTTTTATCTAAATAAATCTTATCTAAATATACATAGCGGCACTCATGAAGAAGGAACAATAAACTATTGATAAATTTAACATTAAATAATTTCAATTAACATACAAAATAATATAAATATAATATTAACATTGATTCAAGCAAAATTAAAACTAAAATTAAAATTAAATAAAAATAGATTTGTTCTAAAGGATTGCTATCTTGCCATTTTCTAACTTATCCTTTCACATATTCAAGACAAAAAAACATTTATTTTATATAATTTATTATATTAAAATATTGTTAAGTTATTTAATTTTGAGATGGGAAGTAATAATAATTCTATTTTTTATGAATTAATTGGGATTATTTCAACGATATGATTTGTTTTATTTGAAGAAGTTTAAAAATTGGATATTTTTTCATTCTAATAAGTTTGACTGGAATTTGGGATTAAACTTTTCATAAATTCTGGTACTCAAGTGACACTTTGCATTTTCTTTTAGAGATAATAGCAAGTGTTGATTGTCTTAATTCAAAAACTTAATTGAAAAACTAAATCATAATGGTGTGGTCTAAATATTCCAAGTTTTCAATTTTTTCTGAGCATATTTTCTGTCTCATTTTGTTGGTATTCCTGGAAATCTTTAAAAAAATCTTTGAATCACAAATATTAGCTATGGAAATTGCATAATTTAGTTGTCAAGGGGGTATTCGATTCAAGGGCGTTGAATCAATTTATAGATTCAAAAACACAATTTAAACACAAAAAATTGGATTTTACTGAATTCCGACCAAAACCTAGTAAACTAGAAAACATAGAATAAATAAACAACTCCAATTTATAATAAGATAAAAAACTAAATTACATATAAGATCGAAAGAAGATGAAACATTTATTTGCAGAATATAAGGCATTTTGAACTGAATAGCGTATTGATCAGGCAGCTTCAGACTTGTCCACAAAGCTATATATAGATATAGAGAGAGTGAAAATATGTGACAACCAGGTTCGGTCTATGATTAAAAAGCAGAGTGAGCATACAGCTTAATGAGATTCCTGTAAGATAAGGATGGGCTCTAAAAACCAGACCTGAATGTCAAAATTAACTACATATTTCACTGATCATCAGACTTAGCTACAAAACTGTAGATATAGAAGGAGTGACCCTTTTGCGCCACCTTCATGTTTATGCTCTGTCGCTCTTCATAAGTCTTTTGAGCACCTCGGCCTATTTTGAATTTCTTTTTATTCCATACAATGCCATTGCTTCCTTTAATCCCACTGTAGCCGTTGGATAAAATTTTGATTACAGTTTTTCCGTTATTTTCCCAATCATGAAAGCTCGGAGCCTCCCAATTATGAGCAAGCTAAAGGGCGCCAGAAGTCTTCAAAACGATTCCATTGAGATGCATGCAGAATCATCTTGCTCTCATCATCTAGCTTCGCCTTGTGGAAGCTCACTTGAGAACGAGTATAACTCTCTCTAACTTTAATATGATAAATATTAAAATCCATCATGGGATGTTCAGAAAGTCTCTCATCATTCTTAAACATGAATATATATTCAGGAGTTCTATCCCTTGACAATCTGCCCTCTGGAGCATATCTCCACTGCTCACATCTCTGATAAAGATATTTCACAGACTTAGTCCGCCCTCTGAGGGGTATATTGACTGTAATCTCCACATAAAATGGAGTATTCTTCACTGCACCATTGAAGCTCTCGATCAGAGGCCTGGTAATAGGTTGACGTTGCCATTGATGCCATTGAGAATCTTTGTTTCCATCGAGTGTCCACACAGAAAATGAGAGTGGATCTATGTAATGGCCCCGACTTCTGAATATCAATTTAATAGAAGTACGATTCCCTGTTTTAAAAGAAGAGCAGCTATATGGGTACTTTATACATTCTATTGGGTTTTTGGAATACCTGACTCTCAAAGATGGGAGACTCTTCCAACTACACATGGTTCCATGACTGAGATCAAGCATGCTCACATTGTATCTCAAACTGCCATCTTCTTCTCTAATTCCGGTGAAGGCAAATATACAATCATAATTATCATCCAACACAAACTCTATGGATCTGTGCAAGTTTTCAGGGATTGGAGGTATTGGAAGCCTCAAAAAAGCACGGCCATAATTGTAAACCCAGAGGCCAAGGTAACTATTGGGGTATCTCGAGCTTGGCATACGGTATATAACAAGGGAGTTGGAGAGAATAAGTTGACGCGGACCAGCATAAAGTGGAAAGCGATGTGTAAGGGCATGGCCCAACTTCGATTCAACGTCTTCAAAATTGGCAAATCATACCAAGGCACTCGCGTCAGGACTTCACCAAGAACAACGTCTTCGAAAAGTCCGTTGATTAATGGATCTGAAAAAAGAAAAACGGATTAAAAAACAATCGCCAACCATTAACAAAGAAAAAGAAAAACGGATTAAAAAACAATCGCCAACCATTAACAAAGAAAAAGAAAAACGCATTGCGACACGGATTAAAAAAAAAAACGCATTGCAATACGGATTAAAAAAAAACAATTGCCAGCCATTTAGCAAAGAAAATAAATCACTATTTACATCGAAGTACCTGTAATGACGTGAGTGGGAGTGAGAGGTGATTGAGTTCCGGTTCTTTCCTCGGCGTTTTTATCCTCCTGTTGCTGTTCTAGCACATTGTTCTCCGAAATACAAACCATTTTATTCCTGTAACCACTTAAACCTGCCAAAGTATTCGTACCATGTTCAGACCAAAGTATTCATACCCTGTTTAAACGTTCTTGAAACTTAACATCTTTAAATCAATTTATAAAATCAAATTAAAAATTCACCTGGACAAGTAGAACCGCAGCTCCTGAGGTTGTGTTTTCAAGACTCAGATTAGAAAAGCACGAGCATCAGTTGAGAACCGCTGAACAACAGCACCTTCTGGTCTCGTGTTCTGGGCCAAAGTGTTCATGTCCGATCTGTTTCACAGTGGCTTTGAAAATTCAATATCTTTACATCAATTTATAAAACAATAGAACCCTACGCCAGCGAGTTTGAAAAGCATGCAAAAAACAAAAAAACATGAACACCCACAAAAGCGCGCGAACAAGTTTGAAAAGCCTGCACAAAAAACACGAGAAGTTTTCTATAGTTAAAGAGAGCCTTCTTAATTAGTAAGTCCTTATGATCGTTATTACATACGTAATACTACTCTCAGTGTCCTGTTTTCAATCGTTATTACATACGTAGTAATACTCTCAGTCTTCTCTCAGTGTCATGTTTTTAATCGTTATTACATACTTAATAATACTCTCAGTCTTCTCTCAGTGTCCTGTTTTTAAAACTAAAATTAGAACAGCGGACAACAAGACTAAAATCAGAGCAGCAGACAACACCACCTGCAAATCGCGTTTAGAAAAGCATGCACACAAAAAACAAAAACAAAAGGTAAGTTGTCTCCACCATGCGTACTCTCGACCATTAATAATAATAATAATAATAATATATATATATATATTTTAAGGAATTCAACTTGGTGACCTTTACAATCTCCTTGAACCTAATGTAACCCTCTTTGCAAGGTATTACACGTATGTCCTCTATGCTAGTTCATTTCCCTACTACAACCATCATCACAACAAGATGATTGTTAGTTTTCTAAGAGGGATTTGAGAGTTTGAGTTGGAGTGCTTTTGGATGGCTAGGGATTGATTGTGACCACGTATTCGACCAAGTACAATAATGGTAGGTACAATTCTCTTGTTTGGAGTGTATTTAATCTAGGAGTCCAGTCATAGACAACCCCATGCTCTTTGTATCGAATTTTCATAGGATGATTGGGTCTATGAACAACAAGATGTGTAAGCCTTCATGGCCTTTGGGGATTTTTTACTTTGGTCCTTATTCTACACAACAAAGTGGTCACAAGAGATGACAACACTACTCTGAATAATTAATCAATGTGAGAATCAAGGCCATAAATATTTGCAAGCTATCCTCCAACTAGAAGATGCTACTACTCTTCCCTGCTTCATGGGTCGACAACCTCTTCAAGACCTATCAATTTAAAAAATGTATTGGCAAAATCTTCAAAGTGAGGACTAGAGTGTGTAACAATGTGTTTTATTGGGGTACTTAGATGTTGGGGTTTGTGGCAATTGGGCATGTTCTCAAATTTAGCTTACAAAGTAGGAAGAGAAAGGGATTTCATAATACTGTCAAACATTTGTTGCAGTGGTGGGAAATGCAATCTATGGAGGTGGGATCACCGATTAGCTAAGATATAGTAGTGATAATCCCTTGAAATTTGTGTCTTATTTTGGGAGTTTATAGTGAGAATGATGATCTCTTGGGATTGACATGAGTTAGGAGCCTTAGGGTGCTCAATATAGAAGTAGGATTTATGATATTATTCTCTATTCTTGGAGATGATCAACTCAAGTTGGGATATTGTTATCATTTTGGGAATTGACCTCTCGTCTATGATATTGCATTGGTAATTGCATGTTTTGTGGTTCTAGAAAAACTTGGGGCAATATTTGCTTCTATTCCAACACCGATTGTAGTTGCATTGTACTATTTCCTATTTGGTTGTGTAGGTATGTATACACAAATTATGTAATAATTATTTATGTATTTGATTGCATAGAAATATCATGCCTTCGTGTAGGAACATCCTATAGTGATGCTTAATGCATCGACATGCCTTTTAAGCTCCAATTTGTTGCATGAAGTATCATATTTTTCTAATGTGTTCTTATACCCACATATGTGTACAACTATTTGAACTAAATTCCCATCATCCATTTGGTAATGCATTCCCTCGATTATTTATTATGAAACTCTTAATCTCTTCCACTATTTCTTTGGTTTCTTTCTCATATACTCCACCCAATATCTTATTGCATATGAATTATATATTATGATATATGACTCCACCCATTACCATTGTGCATATTAATTATATAGTATGACATATGAATCCACCGAATATCTTGTTGCATCTGAATTATATAGTATGAATTTATCTCAAAGAAGACTAGAAAACCGTGTTGGAATTGTTTGAACTCGACATTTTGGGTCACAAGCTAGGCCCATCATCAAGAGGAGAAAAACCATGATAACTTACTCATAAGAACTAACTATTAAATAGTGGATCGATATTACATTTAACTCTTTAATTTCTTATTTAAGATGGCTAACTGTGTTTTTCCTTATTTCGTGAATTACAGGTTTCCAGCTATCACTAAGTTTCCATCCATCGTCCTTCTTTATATTGTTCGGATTTTTCTCAATTTCCACAGCCTAGCAAATTCTTCTTTATGCATAATGGTCTTCTCTAGCAATTATATGTCTTGTCCTTGCAAATTAAATGGCTAGTGTCATGAGAATGTTTAGCCGAAGATGATTTTTGGAAGCAGTTCTAGGCATGCAATTTTTTAACCTTACTTGGATTGAATGCCCAATTTCCACTTTTTAATAGTTATTTCTTATGGGTAAGTTATCATGGTTTTTCTCCGCATGATGATGGGCTCATCTTGTGCCCGAAATGTCGAATTCAACGCAGTTTTTTGGTCTTCTTTGAACTTTCCTATGTAAGCATCTTGAATAACATATGAATTTATCTATAATTATTAAGTGCCTCGTACATGAAGCTCAAAGGAATTAATCACTTGAGCTAGTGCACACACACACACACAGACATGTTTTTTTTTCTAAAGGCGAGGGTTCGATTTTTTTTAGTTTTACAACATCCCCCTCCTTAAATCATAACATTGTTCTGACCTCAAATATGTAAACGTTGAGCCCAAAGGTCCATTCGGTGATCAAATATGTAGCAGAGCACTAAATATTGATTCATCACCATAATTTGACAAAGTACTAAATGCTAATGGGTCAAACGATAAAAGGTGTATTGATGGAAGTATTGACAACAAATGATACAACAACTTCCATGCATGTGAAAATCTCCTTGAAGGAAGTGCAAGTCATAAGGAAACACATTATATTGAGGTAGAGACAACTGACAAATTCGAGGCCTCTCTAGTTCCTTCACTTCACAAACCTAATTAGAGCATTAAGGATCCTTCTATCATGGAAGATATCACTACATTTCTATTTGAATCACTCGAAGAGGTGGCCGATCAATTTCTCACTCAAATTAAGGTGTCCTTTTCGCAATTAAAATATTGAGACAACAAAGGTGCAAGTTCAACCTTTGGAAAAAAAATTAAGAATGTGTTAAGGGTTGAAGAAAATTCCCTTTAGTGTGGGAATCAATGGGTTGGGAAAGGATTACCCTATCCAAAACAACAAAAGTAAAATAAAACTATAATGTGTTAAGAAATGCATAGAGGGCGTCGGGATGGTGCTAGGGGAAGACATCGTGCTAGGCCAAATCATTGATATAAAATAATATAGCTAGTGGATAAATTATTTGGTCATTTAATCTTTAAAGACACTCTCAAACAATGGGTCTACAATCGGAAATGGAAGGTATTGTTTGAAATTAAAATGCTTGGTGTTTCATTCAATAAATCCATCTACATATAATTTAAGCAAGTCAAGAAGTCCATTGTTGTTATTTCCACATCCAAGACAAAATTAAATGAGGGTCATGGTGGAAAAAATATGTAGAATGCAATCATTGAAAGAAGAATGCTCATAATAAGGAACATTGATGGGCATTACATCCCAACCTAATTTGAAAGAAAAACAATGGTTTGAATATCTTGAAAGTGGGACAAACTAAGTTCGAAGGACATGATATTGAGAGAGCATCAAACATTGATGAAAAATGAATATGATGGTTTCTAAAAAGAACATGTTGATAAAGGTATATGTTTGTGCCTCATCCTTCCAATATCAAGAAGGACTGTATATTTGTTGTCGAGAATAAGTTTTTGGTTGCAATGAGAAAGAATCACTCATTGCAACCAAATAGCAACACATCCTTTTGGATGGATGCAAAGTTACAAGTAACCCTCTAGTGTAAGTCTAAGTTCTGTATTTCTAATCAGTGAATTAACGAGTTGGAGTGTGATGTTGCACCTTTGGGTGTTTGTGAGGTTGTCTTTTGTAAGCTATATTTATGGACAAATATGTAATTTGATTAAGAATATATATTGAATTGAGATTGGATAAGTAAAGGAAACATTATCTCATTGACCTCCTACAAGGGTCAGATGGCCATATCTTTTTAATTTATGCTAGTCAACCCAAGAGGTTGATTAATTGTAGCAAGAAGTTTATGATGCTAATTTTGAAATCTAGAGAAATCCAAAATGGATCTGTATTTTGGATTTGATTTCACTCCAAATAGTGGGTTTAGTTAAACACACATGGACCTTTATTTTATAGGTTTAATGGCCTTAAATCCTTCTTCAAGACCTTGACAAAAGCCCTTTTCCATGCCTTGGAAAAATTCTTAGTGTTAGCCTTTGGAAGGCACAAGAATGAGTAAGGTCTTGGACATGTGTTGTAGTTTTTGTAGGTTCCTAGAGTAAGGGGGGTCCGGGAGAAATTTTTTGGGTTTTCTTTTGGTATGTTTTAAGTTGTTTTTTTCCCATGGTTGTGTGGCCTATTATAGACTAATTTCGATCAAAAAAATGGGGTTGTAATTTAATCGGATTAATGGATCAAGGTTTTGGATGCTAGAATAATTTATTGTAAACATAAAATATAATACAATGAGATAGAGAGTGGAGAAACTCTTAGGAATATTGGTTTTCCTGGTTTTGGGTTTCCAGGGTAAATATCATTGCAATGTGTGTATAAGCCATTGTTAATTGTTGTGTTTTAGATTCTGTTTGGTATTGTTTTTCTTTACACAAGTTTATCAAATTTCTTCATCCAGTATCAAAGAGAGTTATTAGCTTTAGAGGGGTGCCTTTGTTGCTAGGATTTAACTAATCTTATGAAGATCAAGGGTATGTTGGGTCTATCATAAACCTGTGTTGGAGTGGGAACTTTGCACGATGAATCTTGTGCAAGGAAATGACAAGCAGTTCAAGAATAGAAATTGAGAATTTAAGCAACCAAATATTCAAGTTATGGAAGTTGAAGATGGAAGGTATTCTTGTAGACAAATATTAGTGGATTGTTGTGGATCCACATACAAAGCTCATTAGTATGTCAAAAGAATATTGAAAAAAGATGGAGAGAAAAGTGAGAAACATGATTCAACTTTTCCTCTCAGATTCAGTGCCGTTGATTTTTTTTTTTTAAATACAGTGCAAAGAAGTGTGGGATATGTTGGGGAATTTGTATCAGTCAAAGTCAACGGTAAACAAGTTATTTATTCGAAAGAAGTTGTTTCATATTAGGGAGGAGAATGGTGACACCGCAATACATCATATAATTTTTTTTAATACTCTAGTAAGTCAATTGGCCTCTATTGATATTAAGATGGAGGAATATGATAAGTGTAGTACCTGTAATGACGTGAGTGGGAGTGGGAGGTGATTGAGTTCCGGTTCTTTCCTCGGCGTTTTTATCCTCTTGCTGTTGTTCTAGCACATTGTTCTCCGAAATACAAACCATTTTATTCTTGTAACCACTTAAACCTGCCAAAGTATTCATACCATGTTCAGGCCAAAGTATTCATACCCTATTTTTGTTTCACAATTAGAGTATAAACGTTCTTCAAAATTTAACATCTTTACATCAATTTATAAAATCAAATTAAAAACTCACCTGGACAAGTAGAACCGCAACTCTTGAGGTTGTGTTTTCAAGACTCAGATTAGAAAAGCACGAGTAGCAGTTGAGAACCGCTGAACAACAACACCTTCTGGTCTCGTGTTCTGGGCCAAAATGTTCGTGCTCGATATGTTTCACAGTGGCTTTGAAAATTCAATATCTTTACATCAATTTATAAAACAATACAATGTCCCTACGCAAGCGAGTTTGAAAAGCATGCAAAAAAAACAAAAAACATGAACACCCACAAAAGCACGCAAACAAGTTTGAAAAGCCTTTTTAATTAGTAAGTCCTTATGATCGTTATTACATACGTAATAATACTCTCAGTCTTCTCTCAGTGTCCTGTTTTTAAGACTAAAATTAGAACAACAGACAAAAACACGTTCAAATCGCGTTTAGAAAAGCATGTACGCAAAAAACAAAAGGGAAGTCGTCTCCACCATGCGTACTCTCGACCATGCATAATATATATATATATATATATATATTGAATTTTTGTAACTTTTCCAACTTTCATATATATATATATATATTTCAAGGAATTCCAATTGTGACCTTTCTAATTTTCTCTGCCATGCATAATATTGAAAACACAACCATAAGATGAGAACTTATAATAGATCAAAACTTATGACCTCCTCAACAAAGATATCTCAGATTTTATTTATATATAATATTTCTCTTTATTTAAAGATTTTTCTTTATAAGTGGATTTTTAATTTGCCTTCATGTAGGGGATCTTCGGTTCTTCTAGATTTGTTAATTACTTTAAAAAGTGGATTTTTAATGGATATATATATGAAATAAGCATACATGAGAAGCAAGGAGAGCAATAAACATTATATATAGGTATAAATTATTTCTCAAAGCTTTCTCTTATAAGCATAAATTATCTTATTTGGTACATGTTAAATAAGCATAAATCTTATTTAGTATATGTTAAATGATAGTTAATTAGAAGAAATCAAAGTGGGCTTATGGTTAGGAACATCTGTTTCCTATCATATAAATCGTGCCCTCTAGCTGAAATAAGAATCCATGAGAAGAAGCCATAAAACAAGGAGACCAATAAACATTATATATAAGTTTAAATTATTTCTCATGATTTTAAGGCTTTCTCCTATAAGCATAAATCTTATTTGGTATATGTTAAATGCGAGTCAATTAGAAGAATCCAAAGTGGACCTAAGGTTAGGAACATGTGTTTCCTCTTACAGTGAAATCACTCTCGGCGACTTTAAAATCATATTATTATTGTTGTTGTTGTTATTTATAAGCTGGTCTAGAGCATGCCTATAAGAAAAAAAATTAACCCATAAAATTTATGCATTAGAAATTTTAATGCACCTCAATGTTGAAGTTTTTGGAAAATTAGTTGTGACAAATGCATGTGGATTCACAACATTTGAAAAATGCCCCGATTGCACTAGTTTGCTTCTACTGTCTAGGCATGATTAACATCCTCTAAGCAATGGGGGGAGGTGGCCACGAGAATGACCAGGAAAAAAATGATGCCAACATTGCCACGTGCATGACATTTGCAATGATTGGCATATCGGTTGGTGACTTTTACAATCTCCTTGGACCTAATGTAACCCTCTTCGCAAGGTACTACACGTATGTCCTCTATGCTAGTTCATTTCGCTACTACAACCATCATCACAACAAGATGATTGTTAGTTTTGTAATCTAGGGATTTTGAGAGTTTGAGTTGGAGTGCTTTTGGATGGCTAGGGATCGATTGTGACCACGTATTCGACCAAGTACAATAATGGTAGGTACACATTTCTCTTGTTTGGAGTGTATTTAGTCTAAGAGGAGTCATAGACAACTCCATGCTCTTTGTATCGAATTGTCATTGGATGATTGGGTTTGTGAACAACAAGATGCGTAAGCCTTCATGTCCTTTGGCGGTTGTTTACTTTGGTCCTTATTCTACACAACAAAGTGGCGAGGAGAGATGACAACACTACTCTGAATAATTAATCAATGTGAGAATCGAGGCCATAAATATTCGCAAGCTATCCTCCAACTAGAAGATGCTACTACTCTTTCCTGATTGATGGGTTGACAACCTCTTCAAGACCTATCAATTTAAAAAATTTATTGGCAAAATCTTCACAGTGAGGACTAGAGTGTGTAATAATGTGTTTTATTGGGGCACTTAGATGTTGGGGTTTGTGGCAATTGGGCATGTTCTCAAATTTAGCTTGCAAAGTAGGAAGAGAAAGGGATTTCAGAACATTGTCAAACATTTGTTGCAGTGGTGGGAAATGCAATCTATGGAGGTGGGATCACTGATTAGCTAAGATATAGTAGTGATAATCCCTTGAAATCTATGTCTTATTTTGGGACTTTGTAGTGAGAATGATGATCTCTTGGGATTGACATGAGTTAGGAGCCTTAGGGTGCTTAATATAGAAGTAGGATTTATGATATTATTCTTTATTCTTGGCGATGATCAACTCAAGTTGGGATATTGTTATCATTTTGGGAATTGTCCTCTCATCTATGATATGGCCATTCCAAATTCTCTCAAGGGGTGCATTTCTTGTCCGGAGGCCCCCGGGCATACGTGGCCACCGTGGTGCCCAACTAGAATGCCCATAGCACCCGAAGGCCATTCCAGATTTGCTCAAGGGGGCCATTTCTCATCCGGAGGCAGAAGAAGATCAATTTTCGACAAAACAATGTAGTTCGCAGAAGAAGTTCAATTTTCGACAAAACAATGTAGTTATTACATGTGGAGGCAGCGGTTTCCCGTGGAAAACGAGTGTAGGGTTTGAGCAGAGGAAAGATGTTGGGAAATGGGCTATTACATTAGCTTTTCCGATGGGCGGCTATAGGTATCTATGCTTTGGCGGCTGTAGGTATCTATGCTTTTCTTCCAAGGGAAATCCTATTTCCGTCAGAAGAAAAGCATAGATACCTACAGCCGCCATATTTCCTTTTGTAAATCGCTTGCCCATCGGAAAAGCTAATGTAATAGCCCATTTCCCAACATCTTTCCTCTGCTCAACCCTACACTTGTTTTCCACGGGAAACCGCTGCCTCCACATGTAATAACTACATTGTTTTGTCGAAAATTAATCTTCTTCTGCTAAATACATTGTTTTGTCGAAAATTGATCTTCTTCTGCCTCCAGACGAGAAATGGCCCCCTCGAGCGAATATGGAATGGCCCTCACTAAGCAAAACCCTAGCTCCGGGGATGGCCCATTGGCATCGCTTTCGGGGCTTAGAGGCACGCTGTGGGGGGTCCCCTAGCTGAAACCCGGTGTCCCAAACCCACCTGAGTCAACTAATTCACGAACCAAGCCACAGTTTTGGTGCCACGGGCATTCTAGTCGGGCACCCCGGGGACGTTCAGGGACACCTGGAGGATTTTCCCTGGGGCCACGGAACCCAACCCGGAGGAATTGGATTCCGTCACCTCCCATAGGTCCACATGGCCATTGTGGACCTATCCACAGTGGCCACGCATGCCCGGGGGCATCCAGACGAGAAATGGCCCCCTTGAGCAAATTTGGAATGGCCATCACTGAGCAAAACCCTAGCTCTAGAGATGGCTCATTGGCATCACTTCCGGGTCTTCGGGGGATGTTGTGGGGGGTCCCCTAGCTGAAACCCGTCGTCTTGAACCCACTGGAATCAACGGATTCGCGAACCGAGCCACGGTTCGGGTGCCACAGGAATTCTAGTCGGGCACCCCGAGGCTGTTCAGGGACACCTGGAGGATTTGCCCTGGGGCCACGGAACCCAACCCGACAAGTGGAATCGGATTCTGTCGGCTCCCATAGGTCCACATGGCCATAGTGGACTTGTCCATAGTGGCCACGCATGCCCGGGGGCCTCCAGATGAGAAATAGCCCCCTTGAGCTAATTTGGAATGGCCTTCACTGAGCAAAACCCTGGCTCCGGGGATGGCCCATTGGCACCGCTTCCGGGTCTTCGAGGCATGCTGTGGGGGGTCCCGTAGTTGAAACCCGACGTCCCAGACCCACCGGAGTCGATGGATTCGCGAACCAAGCCACAGTTCGTGCGCTACGAGAATTCTAGTCGGGCACCCCGGGGCCATTCTAGTGGTGATAACAAGTTTACTGTCTATTGAGTCTGATACTGCATCCAGGAGCCGCTCAGAAAACTTTGAGATAGAAAGATCTGTAATTTTAGGATACTGATTCAACCACTCATACAGTTTCTTAGCTTCTCGAGGATCTAAATTTATAATTTCCTTTTGGGTAGATTCAGGCATTCTCGAGGATCTAAATTTATAATTGCCTTTTGGGTAGATTCAAGCATGGAATAATATTTGCCAGCACTTCCAAGCTCCTGAGACCATTTCGTTAGCCATAATATGTGCAAATCATTTGATGAAAGATAAATTATGGTGTGGACGACAGCTTTTGATACACTAGCCAAATCTATGTTGTTGGAAGAACTTAGATATTTCAACAAAGGAGTGTTTTGCATGTGAATTGAAAATCCCTTCCATTTTTCAGCAATAAAACAAAGAAGTTCAACGTACATATTTTCAGGCAAGCTTCTCAACCAATCAGACAACTGAATACAGGGAGATAACCACGCCCAAAACATTCAAGCTATTATAAAACTTTTGTTTATCAAGATAAGGATGGACTATGTGTACATTACGAGAATATAGATGAATGAAGTCACTTTGATGAACTTGTCCTCTTGCTCTCTCCAGAATGAGTTTAAAAGCAGGGAGTATTGTTCGAGCTTCTGTGAACAATGAAGGATTCGTTGTCATTGCTAAGAGAAGTTCTAAGATCAGTTTCTTGTAAAATAGAGATTGTATAAATCCAACGGGTGTCCCTGAAGGCCTTTTGGATGCGAGACGAAACGAGCCATAGAATCAAGACCGTGGATCCGATCGAAAAACCGTCATCTCCGTTGGATTCAGGACATCAGGATAGTGCTAGGGGTGCCCCTCCCCTCTGGTCCCGTGGCCCAGGTGTCACCATGTAGGTCCATCTTGGAAACTAGGGTTTTGCTCAGTGAGGGAGTGCAATTTTTACACACAGGGGTCAACTTTGCAAAATCCTCCCCCGGGCACTTTGTGGTTAGCATTCCTAGCTGGAACCTCTCTAGACACACTTGCAGAAATCCCCGAAACCAAGTTTTGCTACACGGTTGGAGCTCTATGCCTCGGCAAGTATCCAGCGGGTGTCCCTGAAGGCCTTTTGGATGCGAGATGGAAAGAGCCATAAAATGAATACCATGGATCCAATCGACAAACCGTCAGCTCCATTGGATTCAGGATGTTGGGATAGTGCTAGCCCCCCCCCCCCTCCGGTCCCGTGGCCCGAGTGTCACCTTGTAGGTCCATCTTGGAAACTAGGGTTTTGCTCAGTGAGGGAGTGTGCAATTTTTTCCCACGGGGGTCAGCTTTGCAAGATCATCCACTGGGCACTTGTGGCTAGAGTTCCCAGCTGGAACCATCCTAGACACACCTGCATGTCTCCCCGGAACCCGCTTTTTTTGCACAATTGGAGTTCTATGGCCCCGACAGGTACCTAGTAGGTGTCCCTGAAGGCCTTTTGGATGCGAGACGGAACAAGCCATAGAATGAAGACCGTGGCTCAGATCGACGAACCGTCGACGCCATTGGATTTAAGACGTCGGGACAATGCTAGGGGTGCCCCTCCCCTCTGATCCCGTGGCCTGAGTGTCACCATGTAGGTCCATCTTGGAAACTAGGGTTTTGTTGAGTGAGGGAGTGTGCAATTTTTGCACACGAGGGTCAACTTTGCAAAATCCTCCCCCAGGAACTTTGTGGTTAGCATTCCCAACTGGAACCTCTCTAGAAAAACTTGTAGGACTCCCAGGAACCAAGTTTTGCTGCACGGTTGGAGCTCTATGCCCCTGCAGGTATCCAGCGGGTGTCCCTGAAGGCCTTTTGGATGCGAGACGGAACAAGCCATAGAATGAAGACCGTGGCTCCGATGGACAAACCGTCAACTCCGTTGGATTCAGGACATCGGGATAGTGCTAGGGGTGCCCCCCCCTTTGGTCCCATGGCCCGAGTGTCACCTTGTAGGTCCATCTTGGAAACTAGGGTTTTGCTTAGTGAGGGAGTGTGCAATTTTTGCACACGGGGGTCAACTTTGCAAAATCCTCCCGGTGTCACCTTGTTGTTGTTGGTTTCAAGATTTTATTTCTATACCTATATATCCTACAAGTATAAAGCATGATATACTCTCCTAGCGAAATTACTACTTCTCAAAACATTAAACATAATTTTGAAACTACTGAGAATCAAGCACACTGTGGGATTCCTGATTGTTACTAGACCTAGTTTACTAAATGATAAAGGATTGTTTCATTTCTTGGGTTGTTTGTTGTTGCATAGTGACATCCTTGTTGACATCAAGAGTAATACAAAACATAGATGGAGGGAAGTGCAGTGGGATAAGTTAACGCAAAGTGATATTTTAAAGGAACTCAAGCAAACAAAACAACCTCTTTGAAAATGTGTTGAATATTGCAAGAAAAAAGTTACTCGATATTTAAGGGAAAAGGAAATTTAATAGAGGTCCAAATGATTTATCCAAGTGAGGAAATAAGGTTAAAGGACTAGAGGGATCATTGGCATCATTTTATGAAAGTTCTTATGGCATATTCACTTATGTTCCTTCACTAAGTATTCTAGCTACATCATATTTTAAAGATTAATGGTGTTATATCATAAATGCCATAATTTTCCTTTTTCCCTATACATTTGTAATTATGTTGAACACAACATAATGGGGAATGTGAAATAGGGAAAGGCTATGTGAAGTGATATTTTCAAGGAAGCTAGGAGATGTGAATAAATAATTTGAAAATGTGTACAATGATACAAGTCCAAAAGTGCACAATGTTTATGAAAAAGAGAGGGTAAAAATAATAAGAGTGAAAGGGAAAAAAGATGGGAACTATTGGGAGTTAGTCATTGTAGATATAACCAAAATCTTGAGCAAAAAAATCATTGTACTACCAAAACAAAATCGTAGGTTGCCTTGGCAATGTTGGAATTTATTGAATATACTTTTTCCTATAAAAATGAAGGGTAAATTCATGGATGGAATTTCATCAAATTTCATCATTGTACTACCATAAAATTTGCTCAAGGAGATGATGAAGTAGCTAAAGACAATATGGAAGTTGTTGCATCACATGAACCACATACATATTCACATAAATCATAACTTAATCATAACTCATGTACATCAAATAAACGATATAAGATAACGATATCAAATTCCTATCTAACATGAATAACATTGATCATGCATGAATAAACAATGACATGGCTATAAATCATAACTCAAACATCAAATAAACGATATAAGATAGCGATATCAAATAAACTATCTAACATGAATAACTTTGGACATGCATGAATAAACAATCACATCATTACTATACTATGTACCTCAATTAATTAGGCCTTCTGGATCCTCTCGGTTTTTTATTGTCTCAAACAACCTCTCGTGCTCTGCATGAGGTAGTAAGTAGCATACCTTGTTTGATGACTTCATTTACATTGTCTATAGTTGGATGTTTGTACCAACGATCAAGTGCGTAAAGTGATACACCCGTGACCCTGGTCTATAATCCATGCATGTGTAGCCATTGCTCTTTGGTCCCTTTCCATCCATTGTAAGATATTCCCCCTGAACAACCATCGAGCCAGTGGGAAAGGTAATGCCTTCACTATCCATTAATGATGCGAGGAGGGTTTGCTTCCCCTAGATGCATCGTGCCAACCAATAATTTGTCCCAATTACACTGTCTGTTAGGGCGACAATTGCGTAGATGTGTCCTGCAAAGATGCATTTTACGGTCATATTCCAACAAGTAGTGGTTTGATAACTTGGATAATTACATATAAACAAGGAGGGAACCGGGATATGCATGCAGAAATGTTTACCTGGCTGTACTAGATCAGATATATAATCATATTCATTCGAAATAGAGGACTGGCCTTCCTCTAACTGGATTGTTTCAACAACTGCATGTGGGTCCACTGCAAGTGATACATGATCCCATTCATCAACCCAATCCATTGATTCGCATTCATCCCATTCACAACTGCTGCAAGGCCCACAAAAGCAAGCAAGTTTTCCCGTCCATATTTCAAATAAGGGGTTGTTTGAGCTTCAAACCGAATGAAATCCACGAGTTCCTTGCACGGTACTGCAACTATAAGAATGCGATTGGTCTATATCAACTACATGCCAGAAATTTCTGACAACATGTCCTCTACCTATTGGTATGTGTTGCTCCGTGGTTCGATCTGACATTTTTGCAGAGCACCATTGAACTATGGTTTCTACATCCCAAATATGAGGGTTTCTCAGGCACCTCATCTCTTCCCTTCGTAGGGTAGTTTTGAGACATACCCCAGCACCGTCGTGCTCTCCCTTTCCATGACCTGTCTCAAAATAGTTCCACACATGCAGCACATCACAAGTCTTGTGCAAAATACTCAACCACTGGAATACACGTGAATTTTTGAACTGGCCTGCACAACCATCTGACCATATCCAATGCTAATCCATCTGTATACCTCTCTCCTTCAGCTGATCATAGAAAATTTTGAAGCAATGTTGCACGTAATGCAGGTCATGGCACCTGTCGTCACTGATGTAGAAGTTGGTCTCTTTCAATATTATCCTCCTGTCATTGCTGCTCTCTGGCGCATGCCTATACGTGATATGGACCATTATGCTAACTTGGTATGAATGGTACTATTGACTTTGAATCTCATTCTATGGCTGCAGGGTGTAGTTTTCAGCAAAGTCCACAACCGACAATATTGTGCCATTGGGGAAGGTGTCCCTGCACTGTCTGTACTATTCATCCTGCCATCGTGCTACATGGACATGCTGTACATACTGCTCGGTCTTTTGGTAGAATTCCTTCATGAAATTGCAAATTTGTACCTGGCCCCACAAAACCCAAGGCATTAATACAACGTGACATTTTCAATGTGAATATATATGTACAAATTCAACATGTACAGTATGAAAGTATGCAAACTTAGATTACCTGTGACTTCACCAATGCAATTTTTTTGCTTTCCTTCGAACTATCTACTTGATATGTTATGTACTGGAAGTTCTGCATTTCTATTGACATCCTCCCAAATGTGTGCTCCGCAGTTGCATGGATGCAGGGGCTCAATAATGCAAATCCACTGTAACTGGAACACGTCCCATATAGACATGATCTTTTATAATATTTTTGTCCTTCAAGTCTTGGACACATTATGCTATGTGTAAATTCTTTGGATGCATTCGGTGGTTGTAACGATAGGAAATCCTACACAATGTTAGTATGCAAATCACAAAATATATGTCTATATGTATCATAAAAGTACTCAAATTCTACATGGTATCTGCAACAACATGTATTGCGATCATTGCAAATTTTAACATACCAGGGTTTGCATTTTTCAAAGGACCTTTGGCCCAAGTTCAATTGTGTGTGCTCATTCTTGAACCTCTTATAGAGTTATGTTTGTGTCATGTCAAGGAAGTGCTTGACATGGGGTTCACCCCCACTAACACCTTTTCTCAACTTTAAAACATCTCTTTGATTCGATGATGGTCTAGTGTTATCATGCCAAAACTTCTGCACTAGTTCTTTAACAACATCAATGAGCTTCATGTCTGAACAAGGTAACCTACCAACAAAGGCCCAACAATCTTTTTGGCCTGGGGTCTCAAGTTTTTCTCTAATGCAAGAATACTTTTGAAGAGTCTTTCTGTCTACTTTAAAGATTTTACATGTGTGTGATAGTAGGCAACGTTGCCTTATGGATTTGTCTACAATCGATTCCGACAGTACACGACGGGCCGCATTAAAATCTTTTGTACGAGAAGTTTTTCCAATCAAATTAAATGCGGATTGTAGATTTCTAACAACATGATTGTTGACATCTGAACTTCTAACTACCTTTATGCTCAAAATTCTCCTAACATCCGCTAGACAATGTGATTTTAACAAAGCAAGAAACAATTGACATTTTGTTGCATCGGTTTTGGATTCAAAAAAATCTTTCGTTATCTTGCTACAATGGAAATCAATAGTGCGTTTGGGCATCTTACCTTCAAGTCCTGAAAATGAACTTTCATCCACATGAATATGTCTGGGATTTCTTCGTCGTCCGCTTGATAGTCGAGGCAAGGGAGTCAGCAAGGAAGTATGAGTCCCGTCAAGGGCTTGTTGTGGCCCTTCGTTCACAACTTGATCCTGCAAGGGAGTGTGTTCTGCATGTGTGTGCTCTTCTTGGGGAGGTTTCCAATTAAGAGCTTGTTCAACGTCCATCCCTTCATACTCGACATCAGGAAAGATTTGATTGGCTTCAACCACTTCGTCATTGCTTGTTGATGGATCTAAGGCACTAACATTTTGCTTTCTACGGTTTTGCATGTACAACCTGGCTTTTTCTCTTATCTCATGGGCCTTTTCAGGGGGCAGTGGGTTGCTTCTAGACTTTTTTTTATTATTATGTCTGTTGCCCATATTCAATGTGTTTTTTTTTTTAATATCACCCCTGCAAGAATGAACAACAAATAAGATATTAAAACTTGATGTGCACATGATTATTAAAGCTCGATGTAGCAATTGATTATGTACAACAACATCTAGTGAGAATGTTTTCATATAATCTTAAAAGCTATTGGGAATGCCCTACATATAACTGCAACG
The DNA here is from genome assembly GCA_027924585.1 of Larix kaempferi. Classification (NCBI taxonomy): domain Eukaryota; kingdom Viridiplantae; phylum Streptophyta; class Pinopsida; order Pinales; family Pinaceae; genus Larix; species Larix kaempferi. The sequence continues at coordinate 15,132,919 of BSBM01000476.1, forward strand.
ACACCTCTAGGAACTCGGTAGGATGGTATTGGATGGTGGTATGGGATGTTAGTAGGAGCAACTTCCCTATGAGGGAAAATAGCCCCAAAAGACTAATAGTTTTCAATTTTCTAGGTGTTTGTGTGAGTTGTTGTAGTGAAACCATGAGGAATTCAACAAATGTTTGTCTACTAGATGGAAGAATGTGATTATGAAATGTTATTGGTGGTGATGCAAGTAATTTTTTTTTATTATCTTCATGAAAGGTTGAAAGCATTGCTTGGTGCATTTTGTAGTTTTTTTTTGGTAAGATGTTTTTATTGTCTATGTTGAAGATTAAGAAAACTAAAATAGACCTATCATACAATTCATGAGGAAAAACCCAAAATAGATGCCATTCAAACAAGTGAATGAAGACTAAACTACATTTAACAAGATAAAATTATCACCATACCTCAAGGATTATGATTGCTCTTTGCCTCAAATGTCAAATGCTCTTTTGATGTGTCCACTATATGTAAGAAGACTTCATGTGTGTCCAAGTAGAATGAGAATTCAATCCAAGGTGCCAAATAGAGTCCAATTGTTGTGTATTCACTCGATTGATCTAAATAGAGCCCAAGAGGTGTGTATTCAATCCAAGGAGCCAAAATAGAACCCAAAATGTTGTGTATTCTATCCAAATGGTCAAGGAAGCACCAAATGGTGTATGAATTCAATCTACCATTTAAATGTTTGTCGGACTGTGCGTGAAACCAGCGAAGAGAATGCGAAAATGAGGAAATAATTGCGGGAGAAAGAATGCGGGTGATTTTCTAAATTTTATCTTCAACAGGGTGTTAGGAACCCGTGTCAACCCTTCTCTTTACTATGTTAGTATATTGTTGTTGGACGCATATGCTTTGTAAGTCATCCCGTAGTATTTGTTGATCCATAGTTTATATTAGCCCATAGTATTGACCCATAGTATTGGATGCATATGCTTTGTAAGTCGTCTTGTAGTATTATATGTCCCATGGTTTTGACCCATAGACTTAGTATATAAGTGTGTGTTAAGGTCATTGAAGGCATGGTGAAGTTAATTGTATTGAGCTTGCTCAAAGGAGGTTGCCCCCTCGAAGTGGCCCGTGATCAATATAAAAGTGATTCTGAGTTCTATTATTTCTGATATCTCGTGTATTTGCATTAATTAATTATTGCAGGTTCATCACATTTGGTATCAGAGCACTTTCTTGGGCTCATTGGGTGAAATTTCTGCTAATTTTTTTTTTCGCATCTGTTGCAGGTTCAGATTTGGGAATAATCCCTATCCAATTTACTGTGGGAAGTACTTGGACATAAGCCCTAAAACTCATTGTGAGGAATACCACAGGAACCCCGAAGTAGCTGACCCATTGAGAGGACCTGCTAGCGAAAAGGGCAATGACCCCTACTTGATTGACTAGTTCCCACCTGTGAGGTAAACCAAGAGCTATCATTTGTGGCAAAGCGGTTATCAGTTTTACCTGAGCCGTAGAGTGAGGGGTACTGCCCCAATACGCAAGCCGTCAAACAGCGTTGGTGGCCGAGTGAAACCCCTGAACTGTTAGGAAGCCACACATACCTAGGGTCCATATCTATTTTTAGCTGAACTGTTGTTGATCACTGCTGCGCCGTTTCAGATCCAGCCGTTTAGATCCATTCTGAAAGCCATTCTAGATCCAGTCATTTTCAATCCATTCGGCGCCATTTCAGATCCCTTCCGAGCTGTCAGTTTTTTCTCCATATCTCCCTTGTTTTCACTCTGTTTCCCTTGAAATTGTTGGGGAACCCTTGTCATCCCATTCTGCATATTTCATTGCTGAGGACCCTATCCCCAATTCCACTTCCCAAAGCCTGAAATCCCACATTTGTCTATTTTTAGGGTTTGCCATAACTTCCTCAGATTTCACCCAATCACCTTCAAATTTTACCACAAAGTTCCTTTCCAAATTCTTCTTCTTTGTCCCCCTCTGCCAAATTTTCCCATTCTTTCACCCTGCTTCTGAAATCCTCATTTTTTGCTTCCCTGTCTATTTGAAAGTGTCCAAAACCTAGTCATACCCCAATTACCCATCCGAGTTTTTCCCAAATCTAAATCTTCCTTTACTAAATAAGCTTTTGTTTATGTTTTTCTATCCATTTCCAAAAAAAAAAACAAAAAAACTCTTGGTTGTGGTTGTCACCCGCGCAGGAGCAAACACCATGGAGGAAGCAGTTGCAGCCATCCAAACCAAACTCCAAGATCTGGATGAAAAATTTCTCAGCCTCCATCTTCAACATTCAGCCATGAACAATAACCGACAGCCAGAATCTTTTGCAGCCACCGGGTTCTCTTCTTCCAACAATTTTCATGGGCCAAAGCTTTATTTTCCTCGCTTCAATGCTACTGATCCGACTGGATGGATATATTGAGCAGAACAATATTTCAGTCTGCATAATACTTTTGATGTCCAGAAAGTTCCACTTGCATCCTTTCATTTGGAACAAGAAGCCCTTCAATGGTACCGTTGGTACATCAAAGCTCATCCCGAACCAAACTGGACAGATTTTTTCCAACTCCTTTTGCCACGATTTGGTCCTAGTGCTTTTGATGACTTCACAGGAGCACTCACTAAACTTCACCAAATTGGCACAGTGAGAGAGTATCAAACAGAATTTGAGAAACTGGCCAATCACACAGAAGGATTGTCTGATGAATTCTACAGGAGTTGTTTTATCAGTGGTCTCAAGGATGAAATCCACTCAGAGATCAAAATGTTATTTCCCAACACAATAATGGAAGTCCTAGGGTTGGCTAAGTTGGCAGAGGACAAGATCGCAGCTCAACAACGCTCCAAACCCACCTTTGTTCCCTTCAGAAATATGGGTTCCCAACGACCTCCCATCACACCTGCTCCTCAACCAACTCCTATCAAGCATTTGTCTAAAACAGAGATGCAGGCACGCCGAGAAAAAGGGCTTTGTTATAATTGTGATGAGAAATTCACTCGGGGACATAGATGTGTTCAACACAAGCTCTATCTCTTGGATGTGGATTCTCCGCTTGCCTCAGAACTTGATTAAGAAGCTCCATATACAGTAGATGATCAGGTCAACATTCAACACCTGCCTGTTGATACCCCATCTCACGACGACCCACCCGAGATCTCTCTCCATGCTGTAACCGGTGTCACCACCCCACAAACAATGCGAGTAAGGAAATACTTCAAGAAGCTCCCTCTTACCATACTCATTGATTCTGGTAGCACTCATAACTTCATTGACCCTCAGATTGCCAAACAGGCTGATTGTTTTGTCCATCCTTGCTCTAACTTTGAAGTCATGGTTGCCGATGGGGGAACCTTACCTTGCAAGGGGAAGTGTCACAATGTACGTATCTCTATGGAAGATTATAACCTGCGCTCTGACATGTTTTCATTGTCCTTAGGTGGATGTGATGTGGTTTTGGGTGTTCAATGGTTACGCACACTTGGCCCCATCTTATGGGATTTTGCGGAACTTTGGATGCATTTTTCAGTCAATGGGGCACAACACAAATTAATGGGCTTACAACCAGGGTCTCTCCGCATCATTAGTTCACATCACCTGGAAAAAATCCTTAAGAAGAATTCACATAGTGTCATCGCTCAGCTCCATTCCATTCTGATGCACCCATCAACGGTATCCACTACTTCCTTGGATAGATATGCAGGTGTCTTTGCTGAACCAATGAGCTTGCCGCCTTCAAGAGACCATTCCGGTAAGAATTTAGTCGCATCTACCTCTCAGCAGGAACTGATGGCTATTTTGCATGTAATACAGAAGTGGCAGCCATACCTATTAGGGAATTATTTTTGCATCAAGACTGATCTCCAGAGTCTGGAAAATTTTCTGGAACAATGGGTCTCCTACCCAACACACCTGAAATGGGTTATCCCTATGCGATCACTTACAAGAAGGGTAAGGACAATATGGTGGCAGATGCTCCTTCTCGCACGATTGATGACCCAGTTTCTCTTACATCTCTTTCTCTGCTTGTTCCAAATTGGTTGCAATATGTTCAATAGGGATATATCTTCTATGAACTCCATGCTTCTTCATCAGCAGGGCACTCTGGGTTCTTCAAAATGTATGACCAGGAACAATGTAACTTCTTTTGGCAGGGACTAAAAATGACAATTCAACAGATGGTGGCTGACTGTGATACTTTCCAGGTCAACAAGGGTGAAGAGACACTCCTTTCGGGATTGCTCAAACCCTTTCCCATCCCTACACAGCTTTGGCCAACTATTTCTATGGATTTCCTAGCATCTCTCTGGTGGTACAATACCACATCTCAAAGGACACCATATGAAGCAGTATATGGACAGACACTGCCAGTTCTTCTTCCATACACCCTTAGCAGCTCCCCAGTTTAGGAAATTGACTTGGTTCTTCGCAACCATAATCAGATTCTTCTCATTCTGCAAGACAATCTTCACATGGCTAGAATTCGCCTGAAACAACAAGCCGATCAACACCGTTCTGAGCGCATTTTCCACGCAGCTGATAGGGTTCTTCTTCATCTACATCCTTCCAAGCAATCCTCCCTGACACTCCAAAGGCGTCAGTGGCCCGAAATGCAACCCGAGGATGCTACCGAGGAACCACTCCTTCAGATTCTGCAGCAATTTCTCCAACCAAAGCTTTGAGGACAAAGCTTTTTCTAAGGAAGAGGGGATGTTAGGAACCCGTGTCAACCCTTCTCTTTACTATGTTAGTATATTGTTGTTGGACGCATATGCTTTGTAAGTCGTCCCATATTATTTGTTGATCCATAGTTTATACTAGCCCATAGTATTGGACGCATATGCTTTGTAAGTCGTCCCGTAGTATTATATGTCCCATGGTTTTGACCCATAGTATTGGGCATAGACTTAGTATATAAGTGTGTGTTGAGGTCATTGAAGGCACGGTGAAGTTAATTGCATTGAGCTTGCTCAAAGGAGGTTTCCCCCTCGAAGTGTCCCATGATCAATATAAAAGTGATTCTGAGTTCTATTATTTCCGATATCTCGTGTATTTTCATTAATTAATTATTGCAGGTTCATCACACAGGGACGCGCACGCGCATCTAGCGCACATGTGCATCTAGCGCATGCGCATCCATTCTGAACGTTGTATTGTTTGGTGGGTAAGATTCAGTGCATTTATTACCCGAGAGATATAAATGTGTCGGGTTATTCCTAGAGCCCCTCCCCATAAAGAGGCCCTCCCCCATAAAATCCTTTAGGAACTCTTCTAACCCATAATCCCTATGTGCATTTAAGTGCTTCTAAGTGTTTAGGGCTATATTTACAAATACGTATTTTAATTTCAAAACATTAATTTAATTTTGAATTATAAACATATGTATTACATCAAGAATAATGCTATTACATCATCATCTTCATCATCATCCACAACATGGTCATCATCACCATCTTCATAGTCATCATCATCATCATCATTGTGAGGACGAGGATGATGATGGTGATGATGATGACGATGGTGGATGATGATGAATATGAGTACGATGATGAAGAAGATGATGATGATGATGACGAATATGATCATCATCAAAATCAACATATTCATCATCATCATCTTCACTAGTCATCATCATCACCATCAACACCATCGTCATCATATGATCATGGTCACGATCATCACTGTCTTCATCATCACTGTATTTAGTCATCTTCATCTTCGTCATCGCCATCTTCCTCCTAATCATCATCATCATTGACATATTCGTCATCATCTTCGTATCACCATCATCGATGAAGATGATGATGATGATGAATATGAGTACGATGATGATGATGACTAATTTGGAGATAATGATGATGATGATGACGATGATGATGATGGTGAAGATGATGAGGAATATGCAGCACATCATCATCATCTTCCTCATCATCAACACCATGATCATCATCATCAACTTCCTCGTCATCATCATCATCATCATCATTGTGAGGACGCGGATGATGATGAGGATGATGAAGATGGTGATGATATGATGATGATGATGACGATGTATGATGATGAATACGAGTACAATGATGAAGATGATGATGTTGATGATGAATATGATCATCATCATCAACAGCAAAAACATCATATTCGTTGTCATACTCATCTTCATTAGTCATCATCATCACCATCTTCATCATCATCATCATTGTGGGGACGAGGATGATGATGATGATGGAAATGACAATGAAGATGGTGATGATGACTAATGGAGATGATGATGATGTTGATGATGAAGATGATGAAGATGATGGTGATTATGGTGATGATGATGACAATGGTGGATGATGATGAGTATGAGTACGATGATGAATAAGAAGATGATGATGATGATGAATATGATCATCATCAAAATAATCATATTCGTCATCATCATCTTCACTAGTCATCATCATCACCATCGTCATCATATGATCATGGTCACGATCATCACTGTCTTTAGTCATATTCATCTTCATCATCGCCATCTTCCCCCTAATCATCATCATCATTGACATCTTCGTATCATCATCGTCGACGAAGATGATGATGATGATGATGATGATGATGATGGTGGTGGATGATGATGAATATGAGTACGATGATGATGATGACTAATTTCGAGATGATGATGATGATGATGATGACTAATTTCGAGATGATGATGATGAGGAATATGCAGAACATCATCATCATCAACAACATGATAATCATCATCAACAATATGATCATCATCAAAATCATCATACTTGTCATCATCGTCTTCACTAGTCATCATCATCACCAGCGTCATCATATGATCATGGTCACGATCATCACTGTCTTTAGTTATCTTCATCTTCGTCATCATACCCGTCATTGGCATATTCCTCCTAATCATCATCATCATTGACATCTTCGTCATCATCTTTGTATCATCATCATCATCATTGACATCTTTGTATCATAATCATCATCATCATTGACATCTTCGTATCACCATCATCGACGAAGATGATGATGATGATGATGATGATGATGATGATGATGAATATGAGTACGATGATGATGATGACTAATTTGGAGATGATGATGATGATGACGACGATGATGATGATGGTGATGATGATGCGGAATATGCATCACATCATCATCATCTTCCTCATCATCAACACCATGATCATCATCATCAACTTCCTCGTCATCATCATCATCATCATCATTGTGAGGACGCGAATGATGATGAGGATGATGAAGATGATGATGATATGATGATGATGATGATGATGATGATGATGGATGATGATGAATACGAGTACGATGATTTTGATGATGAATATGATCATCATCATCATCAGCAAAAACATCATATTCGTCGTCATACTCATCTTCATTAGTCATCATCATCACCATCTTCATCATCATCATCATTTTGGGGACGGGGATGATGATGATGATGGCAATGACGATGAAGATGGTGGTGATAATGACTAATGGAGATTATGATGATGTTGATGATGAAGATGATGACGAATATGCAGCACATCATCCTCATCATCATGATCATCTTCATCATCATCAACACCATGATCGTCATCATCAACTTCCTCATCATCATCATCGTCATCATCATCATTGTGAGGACGTGGATGATGATGAGGATGATGGTGATGATGATGATGATGATGATGGTGGTGATTATGGTGATGATGACGAAAATGGTGGATGATGATGAGTATGAGTACGATGATGATGATTATGATGAATATGATCATCATCAAAATCATCATATTCGTCATCATCATCTTCACTAGTCATCATCATCACCATCGTCATCATATGATCATGGTCACGATCATCACTGTCTTCGTCATCACTGTCTTTAGTCATCTTCATCTTCGTCATCGCCATCTTCCCCCTAATCATCATCATCATTGACATCTTCGTCATCATCTTCGTATCATCATCATCATTGACATCTTCATATCATCATCATCATCATTGACATCTTCGTATCATAATCATCATCATCATTGACATCTTCGTATCATCATCGTCGACAAAGATGATGATGATGATGATGGTGGATGATGATGAATATGAGTACGATGATGATGATGACTAATTTCGAGATGATGATGACTAATTTCGAGATGATGATGATGATGATGATGACTAATTTCGAGATGATGATGATGATGGTGGTGACTAATTTCGAGATGATGATGATGAGGAAATATGCAGCACATCATCATCATCTTCATCATCATTAACAACATGATCATCATCAACAACATGATCATCATCATCAACAATATGATCATCATCAAAATCATCATACTCGTCATCATCGTCTTCACTAGTCATCATCATCACCATCGTCATCATATGATCATGGTCACGATCATCACTGTCTTCGTCATCACTGTCTTTAGTCATCTTCATCTTCGTCATCATACTCGTCATCGGCATCTTCCTCCTAATCATCATCATCATTGACATCTTCGTCATCATCTTCATATCATCCTCATCATCATTGACATCTTCATATCATAATCATCATCATCATTGACATCTTCGTATCACCATCATCGATGAAGATGATGATGATGAATATGAGTACGATGATGATGATGACTAATTTGGATATGATGATGATGATGATGATGAATATGATGAGGAATATGCAGCACATCATCATCATCTTCCTCATCATCAACACCATGATCATCATCATCAACTTCCTCGTCATCATCATCATTGTGAGGACGCGGATGATGATGAGGATGATGAAGATGATGATGATGAGGATGATGATGATGATGGATGATGATGAATATGAGTACGATGATGAAGATGATGATGTTGATGATGAATATGATCATCATCACCAGCAGCAAAAACATCATATTCGTCGTCATACTCATCTTCATTAGTCATCATCATCACCATCTTCATCATCATCATCATCATTGTGGGTACGGGGATGATGATGATGATGGTGATGATGACAATGACGATGAAGATGGTGATGATGACTAATGGAGATGATGATGATGTTGATGATGAAGATGATGACGAATATGTAGCACATCATCCTCATCATCATGATCATCTTCATCATCATCAACACCATGATCATGATCATCAACTTCATCATCACCATCATCATCATCATTGTGAGGACAAGGATGATGATGATGATGATGATGATGACGATGATGATGGTGATGGTGATGATGATGACGATGGTGGATGATGATGAATATGAGTACGATGATGGAGATGATGATGATGATGACGAATATGATCATCATCAAAATCATCATATTCATCATCATCATCTTCATTAGTCATCATCATCACCATCATCATCATCATCGTTGTCCTCATCATCATCGTCGTCCTCATATGATCGTGGTCATGATCATCAATGTCTTCGTAATCATAATTTAGTCATATTCATCTTCATCATCATACTCGTCATCGCCATCTTCCTCATAATCATCATCATCATCATCATTGACATCTTCATATCATCATCATCATCATACTCGTCATCGCCATCTTCCTCATAATCATCATCATCATCATCATTGACATCTTCATATCATCATCATCATCATTGACATCTTCGTATCATAATCGTCATCATCATTAACATCTTCATATCATCGTCGTCGACGAAGATGATGATGAATATGAGTACGATGATGATGATGATGATGATGATGATGAGGAATATGCAGCACATCATCATCATATTCATCATCAACAACAACATGATCATCATCATCAACTTCCTCATCATGATCATCATCATCGTCATTGTGAGGACACGGATGATGATGAGGATGATGAAGATGATGATGATATGATGATGATGATGATGGTGGTGGTGGTGGTGGTGGATGATGATGAATACGAGTACGATGAATATGATCATCATCATCATCATGACCATCAAAATCATCATATTTTTCATGATCATCTTCATTAGTCATCATCATCGCCATCTTCGTCATCCTCACCATCATCATCATCATCATCTGATCATGGTCACGATCATCATTGTATTCATAATCATCATCTTCATCATCCTCATCATACTCATCATCGCCACCTTTGTCATCATCTTTGTCATTGACATCTTCGTCATCATCTTCCTATCGTGATGATGATGATGATGATGATGATGATGACGACGAAGATGTTGTTGATGAGGAAGAGGGTGATGACAAAGATGACGATGATGATGATGATGATTGTGGTGGTGGATGATGATGAATATGAGTACGATGATGAAGATGATGATGATGTTGATGGTCATCGTACTCATCATCATCATCATCATCATCATCATCATCATCATCTTCATCATCATCAATATCAATGGTGATGATGAGGATGATAATGATGATGTTGATGATAATGATGATGTTGATCTGACGTTGACGATCAAGATGATGACCTAGATGTTGATGATGATGAGGAAGAAGAGGGTCGTGACGATGATGATGATGGTTTTGATGATGACGATGATGATGATGATGATGATGATGATGATGCTGATGAAGATGATGATGATGGTGATGGTGATGAGGATGAAGAAGATGATGATGATGGAGATGAAGATGTTGATGATGATGACGATGGTGATGAAGATGATGATGATGTTGATGAAGAAGATGGTGATGATGAAGAAGATGATGATGATGGAGATGTTGATGAGGAAGGGGGAGATGACAATGATGATGAAGATGTCGATGATAATGGTGATGATGATGATGAAGATGATGATGATGATGATCATCATCATCATCTTCATCTTCAGCGCCATCATGATCATCATCCTCATCTCATCATCCTCATCTCATCATCATCATCATCATCTTCATCTTCATCATCGTCATCATCATCCTCATCACCATCTTCTTCATCAACATCATCATCATCTTCATCACCATTGTCACCATCATCTCATCATCATCATCATCATCATATTCATCACCATTGTCACCATCATTTCATCATCATCAACATCATCATCAACATCTTCATCATCATTGTCATCTCCCCCTTTCTCATCAACATCTTAATCATCATTGTCATCTCCCCCTTCCTCATCAACATCTCCATCATTGTCATCTTCTTCATCATCACATCTTCATCAACTTTATGTATCCCCATAACAAAGGAAATTACATGAACGCGTACGCGCACCTACGTGTGCACGCTGTTAACCATGCGTGTGCACTTTTATGGACGTGTGCATGCCTCTTTGCGCGCACGTGTGTATGAATTCAAATTGTTTGACTGCACCTTTAGGCTCGGTCTGATTTATCTATGATTTATGGCAAAACACATCAAACGCTGCAAATTCTTGTTTTTCAAAGCTAGTTCTGCATAAGCTCCACGAGTGCACTGCAGATGAAATTGCACACACTTGTCGAGCTCTGTGTGCAGATTCCAAATATAAAATTTGTTAATAGATCTGTTGTTGTTCTCTATTTTTAATTCATTTTAAACTGCACTCATGTCAAATTCGTAAAAAACATAGGTCGTTTATTTGGCCTAAAACTTTTGATTGGCTTACCTATTTCGAAAATGGAAAAGAACCCACATAAGAGCACGAAAATACCTACAACCTAAAAAAAAATACATTTTTATTATTTTTAGACCATGATATGGTGGATTAAAACTTGACCATCTCCTTTTAGGGCTTCACTGACTTCGGTAATTTGAAAAAAATATAAAATTAACTTTTAAAATTTTGGAAAAATAGCTCCGCAAAAGATTTGTCTATTGCATACGCCTCTACATATTTGTTTTCTCATAAATTGAAAATTTACATAGCAAATAGGTAGGTCAACAAAAACATGTGCATTATGTTTTAGAAAAAAAACAACATACCAATCTTCGAATAATGACATTTTGGGGTGGTTATACCACTTTTCCATAAATAAAAGCTATATATTCCGGAAGGTCATCTGTTTTTCTACGTTTCATCTTTTTACTCCTAATCGGAAAAAAATTTGTAGGTACCTCTAATAATTGATTTTAATGATAATATTTATGTTTTTCTAGAATGTCATTGCAACTAACGTGTCATAATTGGGTATCATTACCTTGCATCAGCCCATATATATATAAATTGAATTTTTGTAACTTTCATATATATATATATATATACATTTCAAGGAATTCAACTTGGTGACCTTTACAATCTCCTTGGACCTAATGTAACCCTCTTTGCAAGGTATTACACGTATGTCCTCTATGCTAGTTCATTTCCCTACTACAACCATCATCACAACAAGATGATTGTTAGTTTTCTAAGAGGGATTTGAGAGTTTGAGTTGGAGTTCTTTTGGATGGCTAGGGATTGATTGTGATCATGTATTCGACCAAGTACAATAATGGTAGGTACAATTCTCTTGTTTGGAGTGTATTTAATCTAGGAGTCCAGTCATAGACAACTCCATGCTCTTTGTATCGAATTTTCATAGGATGATTGGGTCTGTAAACAACAAGATGTGTAAGCCTTCATGGCCTTTGGGTATTTTTTACTTTGGTCCTTATTCTACACAACAAAGTGGTCACGAGAGATGACAACACTACTCTGAATAATTAATCAATGTGAGAATCGAGGCCATAAATATTCGCAAGCTATCCTCCAACTAGAAGATGCTACTACTCTTCCCAGCTTCATGGGTCGACAACCTCTTCAAGAGCTATCAATTTAAAAAATGTATTGGCAAAATATTCACAGTGAGGACTAGAGTGTGTAATAATGTGTTTTATTGGGGTACTTAGATGTTGGGGTTCGTGGCAATTGGGCATGTTCTCAAATTTAGCTTACAAAGTAGGAAGAGAAAGGGATTTCATAATACTGTCAAACATTTGTTGTAGTGGTGGGAAATGCAATCTATGGATGTGGGATCACCGATTAGATAAGATATAGTAGTGATAATCCCTTGAAATTTGTGTCTTATTTTGGGAGTTTGTAGTGAAAATGATGATCTCTTGGGATTGACATGAGTTAGGAGCCTTAGGGTGCTCAATATAGAACTAGGATTTATGATATTATTCTCTATTCTTGGAGATGATCAACTCAAGTTGGGATATTGTTATCATTTTGGGAATTGACCTCTCGTGTATGATATTGCATTGGTAATTGCATGTTTTATGGTTCTAGAAAAACTTGGGGCAATCTTTGCTTCTATTCCAACACCCATTGTAGTTGCATTGTACTATTTCCTATTTGGTTGTGTAGGTATGTATACACAACTTATGCAATAATTATTTATGTATTTGGTCGCATAAAAATATCATGCCTTCGTGTAGGAACATCCTATAGTGATGCTTAATGCAGCTACATGCCTTTTAAGCTCCAATTTGTTGCATGAAGTATAATATTTTTCTAATGTGTTCTTCTACCCACATATGTGTACAACTATTTGAACTAATTTGCCATCATCCATTTGGTAATGCATTCCCTTGATTATTTATTTTGAAACTCCTAATCTCTTCCACTATTTCTTTGGTTTCTTTCTCATATACTCCACCCAATATCTTATTGCCTATGAATTATATATTATGATATATGACTCCACCCATTACCATTGTGCATATTAATTATATAGTATGACATATGAATCCACCGAATATCTTGTTGCATCCGAATTATATAGTATGAAATGATCTCAAAGAAGACCAGAAAACTGTGTTGGAATTGTTTGAACTTGACATTTTGGGTCACAAGCTAGGCCCATCATCAAGAGGAGAAAAACCATGATAACTTACCCACAAGAAATAACTATTAAATAGTGGATTGACATTACATTTAACTGTCTAATTTCTTATTTAAGATGGCTAACTGTGTTTTTCCTTATTCCGTGAATTGCAAGTTTCCAGCTATCAATAAGTTTCCATCCATCATCCTTCTTTATATTGTTCGGATTTTTCTCAATTTCCACAGCCTAGCGAATTCTTCTTTATGCATAATGGTCTTCTCTAGCAATTATATGTCTTGTCCTTGCAAATTAAATGGCCAGTGTCATGAGAATGTTTGGCCGAAGATGATTTTTGGAAGCAGTTCTAGGCAATGTTGATGCGATTTTTTTAACCTTTCTTGGATTGAATGCCCAGTTTCCACTTTTTAATAGTTAGTTCTTATGGGTAACTTATCATGGTTTTTCTCCGCATGATGATGGGCTCATCCTGTGCCCGAAATGTCGAATTCAACGCAGTTTTTTGGTCTTCTTTGAACTTTCCTATGTAAGCATCATGAATAACATGTGAATTTATCTATAATTGTTAAGTGCCTCGTACATGAAGCTCAAAGGAATTAATCACTTGAGCTAGTGCACACACACACACACAAATGTTTTTTTTTCTAAAGGCGAGGGTTCGATTTTTTTTAGTTTTACAACATCCCCCTCCTTAAATCATAACATTGTTCTGACCTCAGATATGTAAAGGTTGAGCCCAAAGGTCCATTCGGTGATCAAATATGTAGCAGAGCACTAAATATTGATTCATCGCCATAATTTGACAAAGTACTAAATGCTAACGGGTCAGACGATAAAAGGTGTATTGATGGAAGTATTAACAACAAATGATACAACAACTTCCATGCATGTGAAAATATCCTGAAGGAAGTGCAAGTCATAAGGAAACACATTATCTTGAGGTAGAGACAAATGATAAATTCGAGGCCTCTCTAGTTCCTTAACTTCACAAACCTAATTAGATCATTAAGGATCCTTCTATCATGGAAGATATCACTACATTTCTATTTGAATCACTCGAAGAGGTGGCCGGTCAATTTCTCACTCAAATTAAGGTGTCCTTTTCCCAATTAAAATATTGAGAGAACAAAGGTGCAAGTTCAACCTTTGGAAAAAAAATTAAGAATGTGTTAAGAAATGAAGAAAATTCCCTTTAGTGTGGGAATCAATGGGTTGGGAAAGGATTACCCTATCCAAAACAACAAAAGGAAAATAAAACTATAATGTGTTAAGAAATGCATAGAGGGCGTCGAGATGGTGCTAGGGGAAGACATCAAGCTAGGCCAAATCATCGATATAAAATAATATAGCTAGTGGATAAATTATTTGGTCATTTAATCTTTAAAGACACTCTCAAACAATGGGTCTACAATCATAAATGGAAGATATTATTTGAAATTAAAATGCTTGGTGTTTCATTCAATAAATCCATCTACATATAATTTAAGCAAGTCAAGAAGTCCATTTTTGTTATTTCCACATCCAAGACAAAATTAAATGAGGGTCATGGTGGAAAAAATATGTAGAATGCAATCATTGAAAGAAGAATGCTCATAAGAAGGAACATTGATGGACATTACATCCCAATCTAATTTGAAAGAAAAACAATGGTTTGAATTTCTTGAAAGTGGGAGAAACTAAGTTCGAAGGACATGATATTGAGAGAGCATCAAACATTGATGAAAAACGAATTTGATGGTTTCTAAAAAGAACATATTGATAAAGGTATATGTTTGTGCCTCATCCTTCCAATATCAGGAAGGACTATATATTTGCTGTGGAGAATAAGCTTTTGGTTGCAATGAGAAAGAATCACTCATTGCAACCAAATAACAACACATCCATTTGGATGGATGCAAAGTTACAAGTAACCCTCTAGTGTAAGTCTAAGTTTTGTATTTCTAATCAATGAATTAACGAGTTGGAGTGTGATGTTGCACCTTTGGGTGTTTGTGAGGTTGTCTTTTGTAAGCTATATTTATGGGACAAATATGTAATTTGATTAAGAAGATATATTGAATTGAGATTGGATAAGTAAAGGAAACATTATCTCATTGACCTCCTACAAGGGTCAGATGGCCATATCTTTTTAATTTATGCTAGTCAACCCAAGAGGTTGATTAATTGTAGCAAGAAGTTTATGATGCTAATTTTGAAATCTAGAGAAATCCAAAATGGATCTATATTGTGGATTTGATTTCACTCCAAATAGTGGGTTTAGTTAAACACAAAGATCTTTATTTTATAGGTTTAATGGCCTTAAATCCTTCTTCAAGACCTTGACAAAAGCCCTTTTCCATGCCTTGGAAAAATTCTTAGTGTTAGCCTTTGGAAGGCACAAGAATCAGTAAGGTGTTGGACATGTGTTGTAGTTTTTGTAGGTTCCTAGAGTAAGGGGGGTCTGGGAGAATTTTTTTGGGTTTGCTTTTGGTATGTTTTAAGTTGTTTTTTCCCATGGTTGTGTGACCTATTATAGACTAATTTTGATCAAACAATTGGGGTTGTAATTTAATGTGATTAATGGATCAAGGTTTTGGATGCTAGAATATTTTGTTGTAAACATAAAAGATAATACAATGAGATACATAGTTGAGAAACTCTTAGGAATGTTGGTTTTCTTGGTTTTGGGTTTCCAGGGTAAATATCAGTGCAATGTGTGTGTAAGCTATTGTTAATTGTTGTGTTTTAGATTCTGTTTGGTATTGTTTTTCTTTACACAAGTTTATCGAAGTTCGTCATCTGGTATCAGAGAGAGGTTATTAGCTTTAGGGGGTGCCTTTGTTGCTAGGATTTAGGTAATCTTGTGAAGAGAAAGGCTATGTTGGGTCTATCATAAACCTGTGTTGGAGTGGGAACTTTTTATGATGAATCTTTTGCAAGGAAATGACAAGCAATTCAAGAATAGAAATTGAGAATTTAAACAACCAAATCTTCAAGTTATGGAAGTTGAAGATGGAAGGTTTTCTTGTAGACAAATATTAGTGGGTTGTTGTGGATCCACACACAAATCTCATTAGTATGTCAAAATAATATTGGGAAAAGATGGAGAGAAAAGTGAGAAAAAAGATGGAGAGAAAAGCGAGAAACAAGATGGAGAGAAAAGCAAGAAACCTTATTAAACTTTGCCTCTCAAATTTAGTGTTCTTGAAAAGACAATGCAAAGAAGTGTGGTATATGTTGGGGAATTTGTAACAGTCAAAATCCATGGTAAACAAGTTATTTCTTCGAAATACGTTGTTTCATATTAGGGAGGAGAATGGTGACACCGTGATAGATCATATAAATGTTTTTAATACTCTATTAAGTCAATTGGCCTCTGTTGATATTACGATGGAGGAATATGATAAGTGTATTAACTTGTTATGTTTTTTTATGGACTCTTGGGATAATCTAGTTGTATATATTGGTAGTGCCACTAGATCCACATTAAAGTTTGAGGATATTGTTGCATCCTTGTTATCAAAGGAAATGAGGAGAAAATCCATGGAGGGTGTAACCAAGGATATTTTATCGGTGAGATTTTGTTCCCAAGTGAGAAAAAATGTGTATTCTTAGTGCATATCTAAGTCTAGGGGTGGATCTAAATATCTAGGACAATTTGTAAAGAAATGTAGTAAAGTTGGGAATTATAAGAAAAAATGTAGATCTATGAGTGTTGATAATGGTAAGAGATTTGATGATGCTCCTTCCAGAAAAATAAAACCCTCTATAGATAAAGGAGGTGATGTTTACTTGGTATATGCAGGTACACATGTAGATCATGATGTATGGTTGATTGAATTAGGTGCTTCATTTGAGATGAATCCTCACAGGGAGTGGTTTTGTGAATATTAAAAGTACAATGGAGGTGATGTTTTCCTAGGAGATGACTCGGCATCCAAAATCATAGGACATGGAATGGTCAAGTTATTGCTCAAAGATGGAATGATTATAACACATCCTAGGGATTTGTACATTCTATATTTGGCTAGAAACATGATATTTGTAGGTAATATGGGTGATGTGAGTGTGCATATTGTATTTGAAAAGGAAACATGTAATATGGTTCGAGGAGTAATGGTGTTGCAAACGTGGGGATTTTGAATTGGAACTCTCTACAAGTTGTTGGAAAGCAATTTAATTGATGGGTGTAACATTTCTATTATTCTCGAGGATAGGAATGTAGAATATAGGACCCCTATTTTCCTTGCAATTAAGGCAATGCTATGGAATCAAAGAATGGGAATATGCTATGGAATACACCTCGGGTGAGACCTTAGCCTGCTTGCAGGTTGTTGCCGAAAGGGCCGGTGCGAAGGGGTTTTGTTGGTCAAGGGGAAACCGCAAAGAACCTGGGTCTTAAAGAAAACCTCTGGGTCAGTTATAGCCAACAAATGGTTTCGTTGCCGCGCTAGAATTCGTGGTGAGTTGCAATCGTGATGTGTGATGAAGAATACCAGTTCCTGGAAGGCTCTGACAACTGGCATCCTGAAAAGACAGAAATCCAAGCTTGGTGGGACAAGACTATAAGAGACTTTAAAAGACAAGAGAATAGACATCTGCGTCTAAGTGACACACAGTGGTCAGGTAGATATCTGTTCAACGATATTCACGATATTTTCTGGGCATCATTTCCCAACGAGCTGCATTCGTGGATCTCACGGCTCGCAAAGAAGAAAACTTGTTTTCAAGGAGGAGTTCCTACAAACTGGACTCCTGAGCTCACAGCGCAGCTCAAAGCAATAGAAAGCCCATTGGTGCGTGCAGTTGATTTTTGGGTCGATCATATGCTAGAAGGATTCATAACAGAATTTGTTGTAGACACACTCAAATCCTACAACCAAGTAGAAGCATACTTTTTCGGAGGTTTCCAAGGTAAGTTCCTGAACAATCTCAGTCTATACATTAAGATGCTGTTAGCTGAGAAAGGTGTTTTAAGAATGCAGTAATATTCTTAAATTTGGTCATGGTAAACAGTATATTTAGTGATTCGGATGAAGAAACACATAATCTTAGAAGTGGTAAGAGATATAAGTTTAATAAGAAACTTGGAGGCCCTGGACTCCATATTAATACTGAGATCCCGTGTAACATTGACAATGAAGACGCACCACCATTCACCCCTAAGAACCTACCGGCTGCAGAGACCACACCGCCTTTATCTCAAAACCCACCCACTACGCAGCCCTCTCCGAAGAATACTCAGCCCTCTCCGAAGAATACTCAGCCCTCCCCGCAAAATACTTAGCCCAGTCCATCTCTCCCGATAGTCCCATTTGTATTCACTATGCAGAGCTCTTTACAGTAGCCGCGCACTAATTCGGGTGCCCCACCACCTAATAGCACAATGGAAAATATAGATATGAAGCTACTGATATTCAAAGGAACTGGCTAGAAGATCCTGATCAACATTGGTTTCTTTGTGAAGCCGTATGGAGTGTAAGACAAATCCAGGATGAAGCAGTGAAGAGAGCACAGCTCATCACCACTTTCAGGGACATAGCGCTACATTGGTTCATGAAATACTCTACCATACAGCCGAGAACTCTCGCATAAATTAAAGATGCGCTCATAGATGAGTTTAAGAAACCTAAATATGAATCTCAGTGTATAACCGAGTTGAAAGAAATAAAGTAGACACTGACTAAAACGGTTTGGGAGTTTGATCAGAAGTTCAAGACCCTATTAGACCAAGTGAGCTTTGTTATAGCTCCGGAACAGCACAAGGAATGGTTCATTGCTATGTTGTTGCCCCATATTAGGCTACCATTGATGTAGCAGAGGGTCACATCCCAAGCAGAGGCCTTGGAGATCGCAATGAAGCTAGAGGCTTCGTCGATTGGTGAGACTAGTTCTGGGATGTCTCAGATCCAGAACCAGCTGACCACCCTGATAGTTGCAAAGCATGAAGAATGGAAAAGAACAAAGGTATGAACCTAGACATGAGGTCTAGTGTACATCTTGTAAAGGAGAAGGCGATGATAGAGATCATTGCTCGTTATTCCGCGACCATCTTAACGGTGGTGCACCCAACCCATTGAATCAGAATCAGGCCCCATGGTGTGAAATCTGTAGAACCACGGGACACAAACCTGAAGACTTCTATCTTATACAAAAATATGTGAAAACACCTAAAAATTTATACTGCAATTTCTGTAAATCAGTTGGACATGATGAATCCAACTGCCGTGCATATGAATTAATGAATGAAAGAAAACGAGACATGGACTCAATGAGAGGCACTGGCTTGTACCGCATACAAGAAGATACCCAGCCGAAACAAGAGAATGCACAATATGACTAAGGAGGATACATAGGTCGTGGTGGTGGATACCGCGGCAGAGGAAGAAATACTGGCCTAGCACAGGGAAGAGACCACGGCTAGGTCATTTGTTATAGGCCAGCCAGGTCATGTATCCAGAGATTGTGTTAACCCATGCACTACATGTAATTATTGTAAATCATTTGACCATGTTATTGAAGTTTGTCCATTACTAGAAGTGGAAATGTAGAAAAGAAGACAGACATATGTGCCAAACACGAACGTCCAATGGATCATAGTAGAGAAAAGACAAGCAGACCCGAGCATCAATGCGGTCACGCGCAGTGGCACTCAGACAGGCCACGACAGGGGAGCAGAAGCTTCCACATCAGGGGAGGCTCACACAAAGCAGTCTCCTCTGGAGACAGTATGGATAAGAAAATCTTTGGGGAAAATACCTGATATCGATCTACAAAAGAACAAGGAATTCTTTATCGACGTGCGGGATAGCTTCAGAGATCCAGCGACAGAAACACATTGGATCCCGTTGCGTAGTCAAGCACTGCATGTTGAAGACATGCCAGCGGCCTATGACAAAACAAGCACCGTGACAGATGTCAGCACTTCCGTTGCCCAGTTCTTGCGAAGCTGCATGAAGTTACTAAAAAGTGAAAATGCCATAGTAGAGCTACAAAAGCTCATAAACCAGTATGAGCCACAGACCGAAACAGGGGCTTCTGATAGCGCAGTTCATCACATAAGGAAGCATAAAAGAACGGGCCAAGAAATGAGACTTACCGCGCAGATCGGAGATTTTGAAATGGATGAATTCATCCTTGATCTGGGCTTTGAAGTAAATGTCTTAACTAAGCAGACATGGCAGCAGATGGGTCGACCAAAGTTGTCATGGTCACCTATCCAGTTAAGAATGGATAACCAAGAAAAATTCATACCTTTTGGCCACTTAGCTGACATGATAGTCGACATCGATGGAGTCCAAAGTCATACAGACTTTGAAGTTATCGAGATTGTGGATGATAGTCAGCCTTTCCTTGCACTGCTAGGAATTGACTGGGCTATGCATAACTTGGCTATCATAGACTTAAAATCAAAGAAGATGATATTTGAAGGAAAGCATCTTAGGGTCATCGTACCATTGGATCCTACCGATGGTGACAGATACAGCGAGCCGATTTAGGAGGAATCCAAGGCTCAAGCCTTGGACAGACTATACCAGCTCACAGCGAACCAGGAGGATTATATCAATCCTACCGTAGATGGCACACTCAGTTGGAGATGTGATAACTCCTGCATCTCTGATTCGGAGGCAGGTCTGGAAAATTGGCAAAGTCGAATGCATGAAGTATCAGCAAGAAGATGCGCGCAGGTTACGAAATCACTGTGATGGATCGGGAAGGAGGTAAGTCCTATCCCCAAATATGATGGTTCTGCTAATGTTTATACTTTCATCCAAGAATACACTGCAGCTATTGCAGATGAGCACAGACTACCGGCATTAGATATGGCACTGCGTGACACACCCGCCAGATGGTGGAATGTGCACAAGCAGACATTGACCACTTGGGATCAATGCATAATTAAGATGCAGATTTGGTTTGCTGAAAAAGTTACCTTACCTTTTGAGAAGTTTAATGGACAAACAGACCCTAGTCAACACATTAAAGTTTGTTCACAGGCATGGGAAAAAAGGCCACACACAGAATGGGTGCATCTCTTTCTACATACACTGGATGATGACATTCCAAAGAAATGGTACCTAGACCTGAAGTTGCGCAGAGAGACGACCGATTGGGAGATGCTGGTTGCCAACTTCCAGAAGGACTTCAGCTTTGAGGACGAGGATCCACTGATCCATGAGGCATTGCAAATAATTAAGGAACGCATATTCAGGGACGACTGTCCTCACAAAAATATGACATTGCAGGAATTTTTCGGGGAAGATCATGTTCCCATGCACCTACACTTAGAATGGAAGGAACATGAAGAACACCGTATCGAGTGTTATAATGTAGCTGAAGACATTGATGATGGAAATGAAGAAGATGATCACGATCCGCGCAATATAAACATACCAAAGTCGCAGGGTGCGCGTGACGTAGAAGGACCTCCATTAGAAATCCCAGATATGAGCGGACTAGTAAAAACATAGAAGGTGAATATTGGCACAAAAGAAGAACCAAACTTTGCAACAATTGGCAACTATTGGGACAATCAGATTGTTTCAGAGATCCCAGACACCCTGCGTGAGTATCGGGAGTTGTTTCCAACAAAATTCACAGAAATGAAAGGAATTTTGGGAGACCTAGGAGTTATGAAAATACCTTTGAAGCCAGGTGCAAAACCTGTGAAGCAAAGACCGTACAGACTAAACTCACATTACCAAGAAAGAGTACGCGTAGAGCTGGATAAAATGCTTGAAGCAGGAATCATTGAACCTATTGAGGAATCAGAATGCATTAGTCCCATGGTCGTACAAGATAAGAAAGTGAAGGGTGAGATCAGGATTTGTGTTTACCTCAGAAAATTGAATGATGCTTCTATGCACGACCCATTCCCTACCCCTTTCACAGATGAAGTGCTTGATAATGTTGGAGGGAATGAGGCCTATTCGTTTATTGATGGTTTTTCTGGGTATCATCAGATCAAGATTGATCCCATAGATAGACATAAGACGACGTTTGCTACAGAATGGGGGTCGTTCCAATACACAGTAATTCCCTCTGGCCTGAAGAACGCACCTGCCATATTCTCCATAGTGGTTGTCGCAGCATTCAAAGAATTTATGCATAAGTTTCTGGAAGCATACTTTGATGATTGGACTATCTTTGGCCTATTGAAGAACCATTGTGGGAACCTCAAAATGATGCTTGAGAAGTGTCGACAGCATCATATCTCTTTGAATCTGAAAAAGTGCATTTTTTGTGTTCCTTATGGAATTCTACTGGGCCATATTGTTTGTAAGCAAGGATTGATGGTGGATCGGGCGAAGATCGCAATAATTGTAAACTTGCCAACACCAACTTCAGTCAAGATGTTGCGCTCTACCTTAGGTCATACTGGGTACTACAAATTTTTTATAAAGGGTTACGCGCAGATAACCGTAGCAATGGAAAAGCTGCTAAAGAAGAACGCACCGTTCATCTGGAACGCGGAATGTGAACAAGGGTTTGATACATTAAAAGAAAAGATGGTGACTGCGCCAATTCTAGTTTTTCCAGATTGGTCGAAACCATTTCATGTCCATGTCAACGCGTCATGCATTGCATTGGGAATTGCATTATCTCAACTGGGGGAAGGAGGTATTGACCACCCCATTGCATTTTTTAGCAGGAAGCTCTCCACAGCAGAGAAGAACTATACCACTACTGAGAGGGAAGGCCTTGCAATGGTATATGCCCTACAGAAATTTAGGCATTACTTGCTTGGTGCACACTTCCTGATGTTCACTGACCATTCTACATTGAAGTACCTGGTCAACAAGCCAGTGTTAGGGGGGCGTATATGCAGATGGCTGTTACTGTTCCAAGAGTATGATTTTGAGATTGTTGTTAAGCCAGGTAGACTGAACTTGGGACCTAATCATCTATCAAGGATTGAGTCAGGAGAAGAGCCGACGAATATTGAAGACAGTCTGCCTGATGCGCAGTTATTTAGTATATAGGTTGTTGATGACTACTATAAGGATATCATTAATTTTTTAACAACAGGGCTGGCACCGCAGGAACTATCTGTCCAGCAGAAGAAGCAGCTAGTGGTGTGCGCCGCGGACTTCACTATAATTGCAGGCCAGTTATACAAACTTGGGCTGGATGAAGTCCTGCGCATATGTGTATTACATCATGAGAAACCATTGATTCTAGCAGACGCGCATTTAGGGGTTGCGGGAGGTCACTATGCGGGAAGAGCCACTGTGCAGAAGATATTGCGTGCAGGGTTATGGTGGCCCACCATTTATAGAGATTCCAAAGAATACTGTCGGAACTGTGATGTCTGTCAAAGGATAGGGAGACCTTCACGAAGAGATGAAATGCCATTAAATCCACAGTTAACCTTGCAGGAATTTGAGAAGTGGGAAATTGATTTTGTGGGTCCTATAAACCCACCAGGGAAGAGACCTGGTGCAAGGTATATTATCACTACTACTGATTACCTCACCAGATGGGCAGAATCAAAACCAGTCAAGGACTGCAGCACTAGTACTGTTGTGTAGTTCATCTTTGAAGAAATATTATCAAGATTTGGTTGTCCAAAGATTTTGATGAGTGACCAACATACTCATTTTTTGAACAAAACTATTGAGGCACTTACAGAAGAATTCCAGATTCGTCATCAGTGTAGTACTCCTTATCATCCGCAGGCGAATTGCACTGTAGAGGCTTTCAATAAAATTATGGAGAACGCACTGACTAAGGTTTGAAATGTGAATAGAGATGATTGGGATCTGCGCGTCTCTTCTGTGTTATGGGCATACAGGATGACCTACAAGAAATTGACAGAACATACACCCTTTCAGTTGGCTTATGGGAAGGAAGCTATAATGCCAATGGAGTACATTGTCCCTAGTTTGAGGATCGCTGCGTTCACAGGGATGGCAGACCGCGCAGCATTAGAAGACAGGTTGCTACACCTTTTTGGGTTGGAGGAAGATCGCTTCATTGTCGGTTTTCACCAGCAAGCTCAGAAAGACCGAGCAAAATCTTGGCATGATCGCCATATAAGGAATAAATGCTTTCAGGTAGGTGACCTAGTCCTCTTATATGACAACAAATTCATGAAATTTCCTGGTAAATTTAAGATGCATTGGCTTGGTCCATATACTGTAATACATGTTATTAACACTGGTGTAGTCCAGTTAGCCAATTTAGCTGGTGATACTCTACCCACTTTGATAAATGGAAGCAAGCTAAAGCTGTATCATGACAGCCCTGCTTCGCAGCATCCTGAATGATAAGAAGAGAAAGAGATTTCCAAGTGTCAGCTACAGTTGAAATTGGACACTAGAAATGTCAAGGAGCCTGTACATGTATGTTAAATATAGCAATGTGTGTACCGCGCAGCACTGCTGAAGCTGTGAGGAAGGAAAAAAAAAAAAAGGTAAGAAAAGAAAATGGAAAGTCGCGCAGTTGAAAATTTTTGGCACTGCGAAGTAACTGCACAGGATCTCAAATGGCTTGCCACGCAGCTCGGTGCAGCACTCAGAAAAATAGCCGTTACACTGCTGTTGGAAAAATATAGCCGTTATGTGACTGTTACAACGAACCACTCGAGCATTTAAAGGAAAGATAGTCATTATGGACACGCTGATGACGGAAGAGACGGAAGGATCTGTTCAAATTGGCCAACGGACAACTCATTAAATGCAGATATAGTCGTTGGGAGGCACGGGGAGGACCCAGCTGCACCTATAAATAACACCGTTACAGGACTCGTGGGCGTTACTCGGCACTTAGAATTTTCTTGTGATCACTCCCTGAGTTAGTATTCCTCTATCATCTGATTATCACATCCTTTAGCTAACCAGTGAATTTTCGAACCCTCCTATAGAGAAGAAGAGTTGACCATTGAAGAAGCACTTGAATTCTTTCAGTACGGGGGAATTGCAGAGTTAATGAAAACCCCTGCCAAGAAGGTTGTAATCGAGCCAGGTCAAGCATCCAGAAGATCACCTCGTCATAATCCGGTCATGCAGGAAAAAGGGAAAGATAAAGGAAAAGACATAACTGCACCTCGAAGCAAGATCATAAAGATGGGCTCGTCGACACAAAAATCACCAGTATTTCAGAAAGAACCACTGAAACTCACACAAGAGTATATATCACCACGGGCGTTGGATGCCCCAATCTTCAAATTGGTCAAGAGTGCTAAGTATGAGATCCCATTGTCGCCAATCTCAAGGCATGTAGAGGTTGCCAAGAACCTGCTTGGAAAGATTCCAGACTGCAAGTGGGAATATTTTGACCTCCTAGGCGTGCAAAAGGAAGAGCCCCACGCGCCTAAGTACCTACAATTCCAACCTGACCAGTACATGTGCTGGAAGAAAGATGCCAAAGGCACACCTAACTTGGGTGCTGAAAGTTGGCTGACACCGGTAGTTCTGTCAGGATTGTTGAACCTCCTCAAATTGCCACATTTTGATTGTTCAATGGAAGTTAATGCTGTGGTTCGCACGCTGATGGCACGAACCCACCATGGATACCTGTGGCTAGATAAAAACATTGATGTCAATATTGCCTTGATCCATCGCATAACAGGTCTCAACAAGCGCGGTAAGGATCCCAAGCAGTTCTTCCAAGGGAAGAGCAAGGAAAAAGAAGCTATCGAGAAAATGAAGAAAAGCTAGCCATTGGTGAAGGGGAAAAGAGGTTTTCCCACAGAAGACATTGAGGATAGAACGACAAAATTTGTCACCCAGTTACTTGCAGGAAAAATCCTCAGAACGGCTAGGCCTCTGGAGGTGCCTGCGGGCGCAGTATTACTTGGTGCCACAGCGGCTGAAGGCACCGAATTCAATTGGTGCCAATTTCTTTTGAATGAGTTCTTGGATGAACTCAATGATATCCAGGAAAATGGTGGACAGTTCCACTTCACGTGGCTCATCATCATCATCGCCTTTTGCAGATGGAAGGAGCCAAGGGACTATGTGGGTATCAATATAGAAACCAATGTCCCAGAGGATTCCGGTATGCCAACCTCTGGGAAAATGTCATCGCAGAGCGACAACATGCGACAGCTGAGGTGTTCTACCAATATTACACTCAACTGTGCAATGCAATTGTCTGTACACCCCGCATCACAAAGCAGATAATGTCGAAGTACATTTGTGTTCTGGACTTCAGCACAAACATGCGATGTATCTTCATTTCACCAAAGGAAAGAATGAAGAAGCCAGAGTGGTTCCCAGGTAACTACCACATGTATGAGGAGGACATTGAAGCCCTCGTGAAGGATTGGCCTGCCGACTTCTGTGTGGATGTCATGGATGTTGAAACAGATTCTGACGAAGACGAGCTAATCCCGCTTGCATGCCCAATTATGGAAGAAACAACAAAGTGGAAAGAGCCAAAGACTCTGCAAAAGCCGAAGGCAAGGAAGAGAATGAAGGCCACATAGACTCAATATGAGGTAGTCCTGAATGAAGATGATTATGAGATGATAGCTGAAACAGTCTCAGAGCAGATGAAGGAGATCATGGCGGATAAAGAAAAAAAGGATAAGGTCATCCAGGATGACCTGCAGAAGACGCGGCTCGCAATGCAAGGCCTTATGAAAAAAATGGACGATGTCCAGAAAATCCTAACCTTGCCGCATGGTGCAAAAGCTGAAGGGAGGTCGGTAGGAACCTCGTAGCAAGAACCCCCGCAGCTAGCAATAACCCTGCCGTCGAAGACTAGAATTGTCCACATGGACCCATTGGCTATTGCACTACCAATGACAGAGCAGTTGGTCTTGGACACAAAGGGAGTCGAGCGGGTAGAGCTCGACTTGGAAAAAATCCCCTTACTAGGATTACACTTCATCCACATGTAGATCGTTGAGGAGATGCATGAACGGACGGTGGAGTCGATGAAGTCACAAGCTGAGCTCACCGCAACAAACAAACAACTTGAGGTGCACGCAGACATGCAGCTGCACGATGAATAGGACCGCCGAAATTTTTTGGAAAATACCATATCCACTATCGCCATGGATATTGAAGGCATAGAAATCCAGGATGATCCTTTAGACACGGTTCTGAGGATCGGTGAAAAGGTCAGATCGTTGAAGGTGGAGATGCAGGATAAGGACATCCTCCATGAGGCTGATCTCGCTGCACTGCAAAAGAAACTGAATGAGCAGACACCGTTAACTGAGCAACAGTTGAGAGAACAAGCCATCAGTACCGCTGCGCAAAACATAATGAGCGGCATGAATCAGTGCCAAGATCTGTTGGAACAAGTTTCCAAGGCATTCACTGCTCTTGAAGAGGATCAAGCGCTACAGCAAGTGAAGACCGTGATAAAGGAAAAACAAACCGCGTTAGACAAATTGGATGCAGAGGTCAAAGCTCTGCCACCCAGGGAGAGGCTACCGAGATACAATGAGATATCCAGCTTAAAGAAGGAAGTCCAGTCACTACGAGAAAAAGAGACTGAGATGGATAATCAATCGCAGTAGCTCCTGGAGGATGCCATGGCAGTGTCACAGCAGATAGAGGACAAGCTGAAGGAACTGCACGACAACCAGAAGCAGGTACAGGGACAGATTGGAGAAGAAATAACTCCAGTGCTGCTTGAAACAGTTCAGCAAGTTGAGCAGGATACCAAAGAGGTAGTGGACCAGTTGCTCAGTGTATATAATGAGTCCGCGGCCAAACTAGTTCCACTGGTCGTAGAGCAGAGTGAGACAACTGAAGCAGTAAGTGGCTCGGGGATGAGCCACATGTAAGTGTTAGGGGCATGTTGGGCCCAGGTTGAGGCAAAGTTTTGGAAACACCTTTTTGAGATAAGCAGGGAAAGCTGAGCTGGGCACAGCCCAGAAAGATAATTTTGTCTAAGTATTGAGGACGCTGCGAAGATGTGCGCAGCATCCAAGTTTTGATCAGGCTTCGAAACTGTGC
Source organism: Larix kaempferi (assembly GCA_027924585.1). NCBI lineage: Eukaryota > Viridiplantae > Streptophyta > Pinopsida > Pinales > Pinaceae > Larix > Larix kaempferi. Next base: position 15,161,564 of record BSBM01000476.1, read on the forward strand.
GCAGCATCTGAATTTTGGGAAGCACCGTGAAGACCAGTGCTGCGAAGCAGTCAGGACACGTGGAGCCAACAAAGCAGAGTGCTGTACATGGATCAGGTGCAGGTATCGGATGGACTGGTAATGGTATATTTTTGGAAAGATGCTCTAGAAGTGCCGAGCGATGGGCATGAGCAAATCAGGCAGGCGGCCAATACACGAGATTGTTGAGGAAAGTGACGTCTTGGCACGCTTGGTGGGAGAAACCATTAGAGGTGAACGATTTAGAGAAGGTGACCTATTGGCACACGTGCGATAGGAAGGCTGATAGTGACGAATTGAAGACGTGGCAAACTACCACGATGCAGCAGACGCTACCAGATGCCAGCAAGCCAGTTTAGGGAAACCAGCGCAGTTTGTAAACCCTAAGGGTTTTTGGGTTTAGGTCTTCGACTTTGTAAAGACATGACCTACGGGCATGATCTATTTAAGAAGACAATTTTGTATGGGATGGGGTTCTAAGTTACATTTTGGAGTTATACTCTTAGTTTTTGTTGTTACATTTGTAAAATCTCTCTGAGCTAAGAATATTGTAAAGGATCTACAGCTGTGTGCGCAGAGGCCTAGTTTTGAGAGGAAGGATAGTCTGCAGCTGAGTGCGCAGACTAAGAACGGTTGTCCCCATCCCTTTCTAAAGAAATATATTACCAACCGTTCTTGTGGACGTAGCTTCCCACCCGGGGGAGTGAACCATGTTAAATTTCTTGTTGTGTGATTGTGCTTATGAATGAATGCTTACTTGTGTTTTTTGTCAATGAATGTCTAAATGTTTCCTTGCATACTGTTATGAGAGAGTTTTTATATGCATTTGCCATTAAGAGAAGTATGGAAATGATATGTTAAGCTTCGCATGAATGGTTGAATGGTGAACATTTATTCTTGTGTATGAAGGCATTAAATCAATCAATCCGTTAAGTATTTTCTTATGCACAGCAAAGGAATGTATAACTGTGGATTAGATCAATCGGCCATGTTTGAATCATGATATCCTGAGTTAATGAATGAATGTTAGAAGACTAGGAAGTTAAGCGTCTGAATGAATGGATGAGTGATATTCATTTCAGTACCTTAAGAATTTTCAAGATAATCCAAGTGCAGAATAGAGTTGGAGTGTTCGCAGCTTCAGTGGAAGTCCTGCTGTAGAAGAACATAGTAGTGTGGACCGCAGCGTTGCCCATCATTGCGCAGTCTCACCTCGCAGCACTTACCCTTTGTGGTGTTGCGCAATACGTCCACCCAAGCATCTCATCACTTATTGTGGAAATATGATTCCGCAGTACCCCATAGATACACATCGGGTGAGACCTCAGCCTGCTTGCAGGTTGTTGCCGAAAGGGCCGGTGCGAAGGGGTTTTGTTGGTCAAGGGGAAACCGCAAAGAACCTGGGTCTTAAAGAAAACCTATGGGTCAGTTATAGCCAACAAGATATTCCAATGTGGAGGGAGTTGATTTTGGTAAGATTTTTTCTCCTAATATTAAATTAAATTCTATTAGATTTCTTTTATCTATTGTTGTTTCTTTTGATCTTGAAGTAGAATAGATGGATGTCAAGACAACATTTCTACATGGTTATTTGGAAAAAAAAATCTACATGAAACAATTAGAGGGTTTTGAAGTACAGGGAAAGACAGAGTTGGTTTGCAAGTTGATGAAGTCCCTATACGGATTAAAACAACCACCAAGAATGTGGTATCAGAAATTTGATACTTATATATTGGGACTTCGTTTCTAAAGAAGAAAAGATGATAATTGTGTTCATTCCAAGCAAGTTGGTGATGATTTTATTTATGTGGTTTTGTATGTTGATGATATGTTGCTGATTGGAAACAACAAGGAAATCATCAAGGATATCAAAGTCCAGCGATGATCTAAGTTTTATAGGAAATATATTGGTGGTACAAATTTTATTTTTGTCATGGAAATCAAAAGAGATCAAGGCAATATAAGACGTTCATTAAGTCAAATGAAATATGTTGAGACAATATTGCATAGGTTTTATATGCAAGAATGTAAACCAATAAATGTCCATATTCTTGTAGGTGAAAAGTTATCTGCAGATCATTTTCCCAAGACTCAAGAAGAGGTAGAAGACACGTCGTGTGTTCCATATGCTATTGTTGTTGGAAGTTTGTTGTATTATATGGTATGTACTAGACTCGACATTTCCCATGCATTGATATTTTTAGCAGATATATGTCAAAACCAGGGAAGGAAAATTGGATATCAATAAAGAGTCTCTTTAGATATTTGCATGTCACTTCTATTTATGCAATATGATACAAAGGAATGTCTATACCTCACAAGGAAATATATATAAAAACTTTTTTTGATGCAAATTGGGTTGGATATCTTGACCGCAAAAGAAATACAAGTGTTTATGCTTTAACTTATTTGGTGGAGCAATCATTTGGATGAGTAAGAGGTAGGGCATAGTTTCATTGTCAACTACATAAGTATAAAGCATGGAATCTGAATATTTCGAGGTTATGTTTTCAAGACTCATATTAGAAAAGCACGAGCTAGTTCGAGAGCAGTTGAGAACCACTGAACAACAACACCTTCTGGTATCGTGTTCTGGGCCAAAGTGTTCATGCCTCATCTATTCACAGTGGCTTTGAAAATTCAATATCTTTACATCAATTTATAAAACAATAGAACCCTACGCCGACGAGTTTGAAAAGCATGCAAAAAAACAAAAACATGAACACCCACAAAGGCGCGCGAACAAGTTTGAAAAGCCTGCACAAAAAACGCGAGAAGTTTTCTATAGTTAAAGAGAGCCTTCTTAATTAGTAAGTCCTTATGATCTTTATTACATACATAATAATACTCTCAGTCTTATCTCAGTGTCTTGTTTTTAAGACTAAAATTAGAACAACAGACAACAACTCCTTCAAATCGCGTTTAGAAAAGCATGCACAAAAAACAAAAGGGAAGTCATCTCCACCATGCATACTCTCGGGCATGCATTATATATATATATATATATATATTTCAACAAATTGAATTTTTGTGACTTTTCCAAGTTTCACACCACCCGCGCGCATGCGCATACACACACACACACACACATCAAGGAATTCAACTTGTGAACTTTCTAATTTTCTCTGCCATGCATAATATTGAAAATACAACCATAAGATCAAAACTTATAGATCAGAACTTATGACCTCCTCAACAAAGATATCTCAGATTTGATTTATATATAATATTTCTCTTTATAAGTGAATTTTTAATTTGCCTTCATGTGGGGACTCTTTGGTTTTTCTAGATTTATTAACTACTTTAAAAAAGTGGATTCTTAATTTTTATATATGAAATAAGCATACATGAGAAGCAAGGAGAGCCATAAACATTATATATAAGTATAAATTATTTCTCAAAGCTTTCTCTTATAAGCATAAATTATCTTATTTGGTACATCTTAAATAAGCATAAATCTTATTTAGTATATTGTAAATGATATTTAATTAGAAGAAACCAAAGTGGGCCTATGGTTAGGAACATGTGTTTCCTATCATATAAATAGTGCCCTTTAGCTTAAATAAGAATCCATGAGAAGAAGCCATAAAACAAGGAGACCATTAAACATTATATATAAGTTTAAATTGTTTCTCATGATTTTAAGGCTTTCTCCTATAAGCATAAATCTTATTTGGTATATGTTAAATGCGAGTCAATTAGAAGAAGCCAAAGTGTACATATGGTTAGGAACATGTGTTTCCTCTTAAAGTTAAATCACTCTCTGAGACTTTAAAATCATATTATTATTATTGTTTTTATATATAAGATGGTATATAGCACACCTATAAGAAACAAATTTAAACCATAAAACTTATGCATTAGAAATTTTAATGCACCTCAATGTTGAAGTTTTTGGAAAATTACTATAGGTAAGTTTTTGGAAAATTAGTTGTGACAAATGAATGTGGATTCACAACATTTTCAGAATGCACTGATTGCACTAGTTTGCTTCTACTGCCTAGGCATGTTTAACATCCTCTAAGGAATGGGGGGAGGTGGCCATGAGAATGACCAGGCAAAAAATGATGCAGCATTGCCGTGCACATGACATTTGCAATGGTTGGCATATTGGTTGGTGACCTTTACAATCTCCTTGGACCTCATGTAACCCTCTTCGCAAGGTACTACACTTATGTCCCCTATGCTAGTTCATTTCGCTACTACAACCATCATCAGAATAAGATAATTGTTAGTTTTGTAAGAGGGATTTTGAGAGTTTGAGTTGGAGTACTTTTGGATGGCTAGGGATCGATTGTGACCTCGTATTTGACCAAGTACATTAATGGTAGGTACATTTCTCTTGTTTGGAGTGTATTTAATCTAGGAGGAGTCATAGACAACTGCATGCTCTTTGTATTGAATTTTTACAGGATGATTAGGTCAGTGAACAACAAGATGTGTATATCCTTCATGGCCTTTGGGGATTTTTTACTTTGGTCCTTAATTCTACACAACAAAGCGGTTAGGAGAGATAACAACACTACTCTGAATAATTAATCAATGTGAGAATCGAGGCCATAAATATTCTCAAGCTATCCTCCAAATAGAAGATGCTACTACTCTTTCCTGCTTCATGGGTCGACAACCTCTTCAAGACCTATATATTTAAAAAATTTATTGGAAAAATATTCACAGTGAGGACTAGGGTGTATAACAATGTGTTTTATTGGGGCACTTAGATGTTAAGGTTTGTGGCAATTGGCATGTTCTCAACTTTAGCTTACAAAGTATGAAGATCAAGGGATTTCAGAACATTGTCAAACATTTGTTGCAGTGGTGGGAAATGCAATCTATGGAGGTGGGATCATTGATTAGATAAGATATAGTAGTAAAATCCCTTGAAATTTGTGTCTTGTTTTGGGAGTTTGTAGTGAGAATGATGGTCTCTTGGGATTGACATGATTTAGGAGTCTTAGGGTCCTCAATATAGAAGTAGGATTTATGATATTATTCTCTATTCTTGGTGCTAATCAACCCAAGTTGGGATATTGTTATCATTTTGGGAATTGTCCTCTCGTCTATGATATTGCATTGTTAATTGCATGTTTTATGGTTCTAGAAAAACTTGGGGCGATCTTTTCTTCTATTCCAACACCCATTGTAGTTAAATTGTACTATTTCCTATTTGGACGTTGTGTAGGTATGTATACACAAACTATGTAATAATTATTTATGTATTTGGTCGCATAGAAATATCATGCCTTCATGTAGGAACATCCTATAATGATGCTTAATGCGTCTACATGCCTTTTAAGCTCCCAAGTTGTTGCATGAAGTAACATATTTTTCTAATGTGTTCTTCTACCCACATATGTGTACAACTATTTGAACTAAATTCCAATCATCCATTTGGAAATGCATTCCCTTCATTATTTATTTTGAAACTCTTAATCTCTTTCTCTCTTTCTTTGGTTTATTTCTCATATAATCCACCCAATATCTTATTGCATATGAATTATATATTATGATATATGACTCCACCAATTACAATTGTGCATATTAATTATATAGTATGACATATGAATCCAACGAATATCTCGTTGCATCTGAATTATATAGTATGAATTTATCTCAAAGAAGACAAAAAAAATGTGTTGGAATTGTTTGAACTCGACATTTTGGGCCACAAGCTAGGCCCATCGTCATGAGGAGAAAAACCATGATAACTTACCCATAAGAACTAACTATTAAATAGTTGACTGCTATTACATTTAACTGTTTAATTTATTGTTTAAGATGGTTGACTGTGTTTTTCCTTATTCCATGAATTACAGGTTTCCAACTGTCACTAAGTTTCCAGCCATCATCCTTGTTTATATTGTTCGGAATTTTCTCAATTTCCATAGCCTAGCGAATTCTTCTTTATGCATAATGGTCTTCTCTAGCAATTATATGTCTTGTCCATTCAAATTAAATGGCCAGTGTCATAAGAATGTTCAGCTGGAGCTGATTTTTGGAAGCGGTTCTAGGCAATGTCGATATAATTTTATTTTAACCTTACTTGGATTGAATGCCCAGTTTCCACTTTTTAATAGTTAGTTCTTATGGGTAAGTTATCATGGTTTTTCTCCGCATGATGATGGGTTCATCCTATGCCCGAGATGTCGAGTTCAATGCATTTTTTTGGTCTTCTTTGAACTTTCCTATGTAAGTATCATGAACAACATGTGAATTTATCTATAATTGTTAAGTGCCTCATACATGAAGCTCAAAGGAATTAATCACTTGAGCTAGTGTGCGCACACACGCGCGCGCGCGCACACACACACACACACACACACACACACACATGTTTTGTTTTATAAAGGTGAGGGTTTTGATTTTTTTTAGTTTTACATCATCCACCTCCTTAAATCATAACATCGTCCTGACCTCAAATAGGGAAAGTGTTGAACCCAAAGGTCCATTCGATGATCAAATATGTAGCAGAGCACTAAATATTGGTTCATCACCATAATTTGAAAAAGTACTAAATACCAATGGGTCAGACGATAAAAGGTGTATTGATGGAAGTATTGACAACAAATGATACAACAACTTTCATGCATGTGAAAATATCCTTGAAGGAAGTGCAATTCATAAGGAAACTCATTATCTTGAGGTAGAGACAAATGACAAAGTCGAGGCCTCTCTAGTTCCTTATATTCACAACCCTAATTAGATCATTAAGGATGCTTCTATCATGGAAGATATCTCTACGTTTTTATTTGAAGCACTCGAAGAGGTGGCCGGACAATTTCTCACTCAAAAGAAGGTGTCATTTTCCCAATTAAAATATTGCGAGAAAACATGTGCAAGTTCAACCTTTGGAAAAAAAATTAAGAATGTGTTAAGGATTGAAGAAAATTCCCTTTAGTATGGGAATCAATGGGCTGGGCAAGGATTACCCTATCCAAAACAACAAAAGGAAAAGAAAACTATAATGTGTTAAGAAATGCATGGAGGGTGTCAAGATGGTGCTAGGGGAAGACATTGTGCTAGGCCAAATCATCAATATAAAATAATATCACTAGTGGATAAATTATTTGGTCATTTAATCTTTAAATACACTCTCCAACAATGGGTCTACAATTGGAAATGGAATATATTATTTGAAGTTAAAACGCTTGGTGTCTCATTCAAGAAATCCATCTACATAGAAGTTAAGCAAGGCAAGAAGTCCATTGTTGTTATTTCCACTTACAAGACAAAATTAAACAAGGGTCATGGTGTAAAAAGGATGTAGAATGCAATCATTGCAAGAAGAATTGTCATAATAGGGAACATTGATGGTCACTACATCCCAACCTAATTTGAAAGAAAAACAATGGTTTGAATTTCTTAAAAGTGGGACAAATTAAGTTCAAAGGACATGATAGTGAGAGAGCATCAAACATTGATGAAAAATTAATTTGATGGTTTCTAAAAAACATGTTGATAATGGTATATGTTTGTGCCTCATCCTTCCAATATCAAGAAGGACTATATATTTGTTGTGGAGAATAAGTTTTTGGTTGCAATTAGAAAGAATCACTCATTGCAACCAATTAACAACACATCCAAATGCATATCCATTTGGTTGGATGCAAAGTTACAAGTAACCCTCTAGTGTAAGTCTAAGTTCTGTATTTCTAATCAGTGAATTAACGAGTTTGAGTGTAATGTTGCACCTTTGGGTGTTTGTGAGGTTGTCTTTTGTAAGCTATATTTATGGGACAAAGATGTAATTTTATTAAGAAGATATATTGAATTGAGATTGGCTAAGTAAAGGAAACCTTGTCTCATTGACTTCCTACAAGGGTCAGATGGCCATATCTTTAATTTATGCTAGTCAACCCAAGAGGTTTATTAATTGTAGCAAGAAGTTTATGATGCTAATTTTGAAATCTAGAGAAATCCAAAATGGATCTAGATTTTGGATTTGATTTCACTCCAAATAGTGGGTTTAGTTTAACACACACAGAACTTTATTTTATAGGTTTAATGGCCTTAAATCCTTCTTCAAGACCTTGACAAAAGCCCTTTTCCATGCCTTGGAAAAATTCTTAGTGTTAGCCTTTGGAAGGAACAAGAATGAGTAAGGTGTTGGACATGTGTTGTAGTTTTTGTAGGTTCCTAGAGTAAGGAGTGTCCGGGAGAATTTTTTTGGGTTTGCTTTTGGTATGTTTTAAGTTGTTTTGTGCCCATGGTTGTGTGGCCTATTATACACTAATTTCAATTAAAAAATTGGGGGTGTAATTTAATCTAATTAATGAATCAAGGTTTTGGATGCTAGAATATTTTATTGTAAACATAAAAGATAATACAATGAGATAGAGAGTGGAGAAACTCTTAGGAATGTTGGTTTTCCTGGTTTTGGGTTTCTAGGGTAAATCTTAGTGCAATGTGTGTGTAAGCCATTGTTAATTGTTGTGTTTTAGACTCTGTTTGGTATTGTTTTTATTTACACAAGTTTATCAAAGGTCTTAATCTGGTATCAGAGAGAGATTATTAGCTTTAGGGGGATGCCTTTGTTGCTAGGATTTAGATAATCTTGTGAAGAGCAAGGGTATGTTGGATCTACGATAAACCTGTGTTGGAGTGGGAACTTTGCAGGATGAATCTTGTGCAAGGAAATGACAAGCAGTTCAAGAATAGAAATTGAGAATTTTAATGACCAAATCTTCAAGTTATGGAAGTTGAAGATGGAAGGTCTTCTTGTATACAAATATTAGTGGATTGTTGTGGATCCACATACAAAGCTCATTAGTATGTCAAAAGAATATTGGGAAAATATGGAGAGAAAAGCGAGAAACATGAATCAACTTTGCCTCTCACATTCAGTGCTCTTTAACGTTTTTTGAAAATACAATGCAAAGAAATGTGGGATATGTTGGGGAATTTGCATCGATCAAAGTCCATTGTAAACAAGTTATTTCTTCAAAATAATTTGATTCATATTAGGGAGGAGAATGGTGACACCGCGATAGATCATACAAATGTTTTTAATACTCTTGTAATTTAATTGGCCTCTGTTGATATTAATATGAAGGAAGATGATAAGTGTATTACCTTGTTATGTTTTTTGACATACTCTTGGGATAATCTAGTTGTAGCAATTGGTAGTGCCACTCGATCCATGTTAAAGTTTGAGGATATTGTTGCATCCTTGTTATCAAAGGAAATGAGGAGAAAATCCATGGATGGTGTAACCAAGAATATTTTATTGTTGAGAGTTTGTTCCCAAGTGAGAAAAAATAGGTCTTCTTAGTGCATATCTAAGTCTAGGGGTGGATCTAAAGAAGAAAAGATGATAATTGTGTTCATTCCATGCAGGTTGGTGATGATTTTATTTATGTGGTTTTGTATGTTGATGATATGTTGTTGATTGGAAACAACAAGGAAATCATTAAGGATATCAAAGTCCATTTATGCTCTAAGTTTTATAGGAAATATCTTGGTGCTACAAATTTTATTTTGGTCATGGAAATAAAAAGAGATCAAGATAATAGAGACGATGGTTAAGTCAGAGGAAATATGTTGAGACGGTATTGCATAGGTTTTATATGCAAGAATGTAAACTGATAAAGGTCCATATTTTTGTAGGTGCAAATTTATCTGCAGATCAATGTCCCAAGACTCAAGAAGAGGTAGAAGACATGTCGTGTGTTCCCTATGCTAGTTTTGTTGGAAGTCTATTGTATTGTATGGTATGTACTAGACTAGACATTTCCCACGCATTGAGATTTTTAGTAGATATATGTCAAAACCAGGGAAGGAAAATTGGATATCAATAAAGAGTCTCTTTAGATATTTGCATTTCACTTCTATTTATGCAATATGCTACCAAGGAATGCCTATACCTCACAAGGAAATATATTTACAAACCTTTTTTTATGCAAATTGGGTTGGAGATCTTGACCGCTAAAGAACTACAAGTGGTTATGCTTTAACTTATTTGGTGGAGCAATCATTTGGATGAGTAAGAGGTAGGGCATGGTTGTATTGTCAACTACATAAGCATAATGCATGGAAGTTGAATCCATATGGTTGCAAATATTGTGTTAAGGTATTGGTTTTGTGTAAAAGGAAGTGAGAAGAGGTTGTGACAAATCAAGTGCAATTTTTATGGCAAAGAACCCTGCTTATCATTTCATGACAAAGCATATTGATGTTTAGTACCATTTTGTTAGAGATAACAATGAGATAAAACAAAGTAATGTTGGAGAAGGTTGATACCTTGAAGACTATTGCAGATTCATTGACAAAATCGATTAGTACTAAAACATTCTCTTGGTATAGAAAACAAATGGACATTGTTTCCCTTAGTAGTTGATTCGATGGATGCTTCCCCTTTGAGCCCTTGCTTCAAAGAAAACAACATTTGGGAGAGTGTTGGACATGTGTTGTAGTATTTGTAGGTTCCTAGAGAAAGTGGGGTCTAGGGGGGGGCATGGGGGGACAGTGTGTCGAAAAAAAAAATTTGAGCCCATTTTGAGCTGCTTTCATCCCATGGTTTTGTGGCCCATTGTAAATTAATTCGAGTTAAGGAATTGGAATTGTAATATAATCCAGGTTAATCGATTAGGGTTTTTTATGCTATAATATTGTATTGTAAATAGAAAAGATAATACAATGAGATAAAGAGTGGAGAAAATACCAGGAATGTTGGTTTTGTTTTGATTTTCTAGGGTGGTAAAAGGTATGCATATATTTCAATCTGAGCATGATGTTATTTGTAGACGTTGTGCTCTTGGAAAGAACATCAAGAAGGGCTTTCCAAGCAGTACCAAAAGATCCAAATGGATCATGGACTTGATTTGTTCCAATATTTATGGTCCTATGTTAGCACCATCCTTGAGTGGTTATTTCTAATATGTGCTTTTCATAGATGACTTCTCTCGCAAGTCTTGAATCTATTTTATGAAGGCAAAGAGTGAAACTTTCAACAAGTTTCAAGAGTTTAAAGCACCAATTGAGAATCAGACTGGAAATCCCATTCATGCTTTGATATCTAACAATGGAAGAGAGTTCGAGTCTCACGAATTTAATGAATTCTTCCGAGATGCAGGAATAAGAAGACAACTGACTGTACCTTACAACCCCAAGCAGAATGGGTTTGTTGAAAGAAAGAACAGAACAATATGTGAGCCTGCAAATGTTATGATATGTGATTAGGATCTGCCCACTTCCTTATGGGCATAAGCCTCCAACACTGCTATTTATATACAAAACAAAAGTCCTCATGCTATCCTGGGAGGAAAGACTCCTGAAGAAGTTTTCACTGGGGGGAAACCAAATGTTGGATACTTGAGGATTTCCAGTTGTCTTGTCTACATTCATGTGCCAAAAGAGAAGAGGACAAAGATGGATCCATTCAGAAATAAAGGAACATTTGTTGGATATAGTGAATCCTCCAAAGCTTATAGAATCTATGTTCCAGGTCAAAGGCACATTGAATTCAGAAGAGATGTAACATTTCATGAAGAAGCTGACCTCAAGCACTCTAAATAACTTTAGTGTGATTCATATATGGAGGAGCATGAGACTCCCATGATGGAGGATATAGCTTATGATTCTCCCCTTTCATATTTGAGAGGGAGAAGACAGAAGCGTCTATATATCCGCTTGATCCTAAAGAACTATTAGAATTGGTAGAAAGATATCCTGATGAACCTCCTGCTAAGAGGAGATTTGCATGGCATCGAGACATTCTGCATGAGGTAGAAAAGCGTGGATCACCATCAGGCACATCCAAAGAGCGAATGAGACCTGAAATATATTCAGGATATGTAGGAAACATGAGTAAGTCAATAGTAACTTTTGAGCGACTTTATAAAATAAAACATGCAGCCGATGGCAATATTGAAAAATATAAGGAAATATTTGCGGTTCGTGGTTTCTCACATAAAGAAGGAATAGATTATGATGATACATTCGCACCTTTGGCCAAGTACACTACTATTCGAGCCATGATTTAACTTGCCTCAGTTCTAGGGTGGAAGCTTCACCAAATGGAGGTGAATACTTCCTTTCTCAATGGTGAAGTTGAGGAATAAGTATACATACAGCAACCTGGGGGTTTGTAGTTCATCGAAAGGAGTCTCATGTATGCAAACTTAAGAAATCCTTGTATGGGATTAAACAGGCCCTGAGGGATCCAAAAGCAAAGATGACCCCAACCTGTACTTCAAGGCTATGAATAACTAACCATTGATCTTGGTTCTTTATGTGATAACTTGTTCCTTACTAGAGAGGAACAACAAATATATCGGTGCAAGAGGGAGCTCACTTGTGAGTTTGAAATGAAAGACTTAGGCCTTATGCACTATTTTCTTGGTCTAGAAGTTTGGAAAAGGAAAGATGAGATCTTTCTTTTAGAAGTAAAGTACCTAGTTGATGTGTTGCGTATATTTGGTATGATGGACTGTAAGTTCATGACTACTCCAATGGTGTCTAATCCAAAGAAATTACATGAGTCAGATTCTGGATCGGATCTAGTGGATCCTACAATGTATAGGCATCTCATTGGTTCTTTGTTGTATTTGATACATACTAGAACAAACATATGTTATATTGTGAGTATCTCTTTGTCCAGTAGGAAGCAGGGCCCTGTAGCCTAGAGTACTACATAAGCATAATAAATTGCAGCTAGTACCTCCTGCCGAGAATTTGTGTGGCTTAGGAAGCTACTTGGTGGGTTTTTCAGTGAGAATCTTGATACTCTTCTCATTCGCTCTGACAATCAAAGTTGCATTAAGATTTCAGAAAACCTTGTGTTTCATGATAGATCGAAACACATTGAGATGAAATACCACTCCATTAGAGACATGGTCCAGATAGGTTCCATAAGACTTCAGTACATTGCTACCGGTGAGAAGATAGCAGATATATTGACTAAGACTTTGACCTTGACGAAGTATAGGTACTTCTAAGATAAGCTTGGCATGGAATAGAATGCCTCCCTAACTGAGAGGGAGTGTTAAAGTTACAACATCATGATTCATTCTCCATGCTAATCTTGTGTGTCGAGATTGAGCCTCATGTGTCGAGATAATTCCTTATAGGAGCCTGAGTTGGACTTGGGAAACTTGGAGAAGAATCTTGAGTTGGAATCAAGAAAGAATAAACCTCATGTGTTGAGGTAAGTGCTTTGTATGTCAAAGTGATGGTGTTGTACAATCTTGTTTGTTAAGACTAAGGTCTTGTGTGTCAAGACAAATTCTCATGTATTAAGGTGGTGCCTCATGTGTTGAGGTAATACTTTGAATGTCGAAGCATGAATGGTGTGTGATGTACTACTAACCATGGTTGAGCTATTAAGTCTCCTCTAGAGACTGGCCACCTCTAGAGTGACTTACTTTATCATATGACCACTTGGAACAATAGTAGAACAAGATGATCACATCATTGGAAAAATCTGCTTAGTATATTTGATATGATAGATAAATTAAATTTGGCACATGTGGACCATGCAGATAAGAAAAGAAATAAATATAAGATTTGATAAGATAAGAGAGAAATTGATTTGCTCAATAATGCTAAATACTTTAGTTAAATAAGAGAGAACTTGAATTGTTAAGCTTCAGTGATGTTAACAAGAAAGACTTCAGTTAATTAAAGGAGAATTTGAATTCTTCACTTCAGTGATGTTATCAAGAAGGACTTCAGTTAAAAGAGTTAACTAAGTGTTAATAAAGATGACCTAGTTAACTAAAGTGTTTTGCATGTCAACACTTGAGTTAAACTAAGATGACACTTAAGTTGAACTAAAAGACAACACTTGAGTTACGACACTTGAGTTGCGACACTTGAGTTCCAACACTTAAGTTACAACACTTGCATGATGACACTTGAGTTAGCCTCCTAACTAAGTGACCTTCCATCCAGATGAAGGGTGAGTTCATCATGAACTTAGAATATAAAAATACAATCTGAATCATGAGAAGTATGATATATATATATATGTTATCTAGGATTGATGAATTTAGTGTGAGAATGAATTCTCTTCTCTCTTGAAGTAAATTCACATTCATTATGCATGTGACCAAAATCAACTAATTGGTTTTGTGTAGGATATTATTCCGAGTTCTATTCTTCCATCTTCTTTCTTGCTTTGTGATTGCACCAGGGGTGCTTGGTATTTCTCTCTAATAATGAACCAGGGGTGCTTGGTATTTCTCTCTAATAATGAACCAGGGGTGCTTGGTATTGCTCTCTAATAATGAACCAGGGGTGCTTGATGTAATCTACTCATTGTAAAAACAATCTCGGCTATCTATCAATATTCTAAAAAATATTTTGTTGGGGATTTCTCCCTCAAGTAATAGAGGGTTTCCCTAGTGTAAATATTGTATCTCATGTGAATGCTTATGCTTATTCATTTGATTTCAAGTACTAGTATAATTCCATATTAAGATAAAAAAAATTAACATTAATCCCATCAGGAAAGTGATTGAACGTACAAATGAGCTAGTTATAGAGAAGGTCATTAGGAGTGACTCTATTCAGCGCACTACTATCTACCCCAGGATCCCTTCCATATGTGAGAGCCGCGTCTAGGTAATATTCCCAATAGAATGGCTACTAGGATACCTTGTTCAAAGACACATATAATAGGTTTCCTATGTTGGTTGTGGAGCCTGATCTTCCTTATTCAGAGGTTGTGTTTCAGCCGTTTCTGGATCCCAACCCATGATGGGGGAGTTTGGGAGGCTTCCCCCCCCCAATACAGTCACCATGGTGGGTCCAAGGGGGGCGGTACCCCCGTAGCGAAAATTTTGAAAAAAAGGCCTTGTAAAATGTTGTAATTTGATAGTCATGACTTGGTCAATAATGGGTGATTTATGGGCCCATGGTATTGGGGGTTCCATAGTATTTTCCCATGGTAATCTCTCTTTAAAAGGACGACATTGTAATACGATTTTGTATTGTAGCATTATAAATATCTCTATGATTGTATAAGAGAGACTGTGAGAGAGTGAACGGGAAGTTGCAGCATATGTGTTGCAGGTTGTATCCCTTCATTTGTTGGATGGTATAATAATAAGGACTGGCAATTTCTATGTGGGCGTAGCCCATCTTGGGTGAACCACGTTATATTGGTGTCTCTCTTGTATTGTGTTTATGTGTTTTATATTCGCATCTTTTTTATTTTTATTGCTATGTGATCCTATTTGCTAACATCCTACACCTTTGGCTAAAATCCACAATCTTGATGATCTTTAGTACTAGAAGGAGAAGGTACACCAATCAACCCTATAGTTTTGGTCTTGACACATACCACTTTGAAAGGATGATCCTACCCATATATCATCATAGATCATGCTTATTACAAGAGGATTTTAGTTCCCTAAAATTCAAACACTATGTATTAGATTTATAGTGACTAGGGGAAATTATTTGGTTGGATGTACCCAAAGTACTAACATAACCACAATATTGTGTTGGCCTTCCAGTGAGGGAATTTAATGTGTTATATTAATGGTTAATTTTAAGGATCCACTTGGGGTCATGAACCAAGTGATGTTTGATTTAGGATGTGACGATGTGTGCACAAGTGGTGTGTACGACAAACAAAGAAGATTGCAAGAAATTGTAAATAAATGTAGTGTAAATAAAGGAAATATAATATTCAATACTAGAAACTAATAATGTTATTTATTGAAATAAAATATATGCTTTCTCTATGAAGTAATGGACCACTACCAACAAGCAAACAACAATCTCAAGCATAAATGAAAAATGACCAGTTAACTAGTAATGGATTTGCAAAGAAGAGAGAGGTGGCTCTGAACCAACAATGCAAACTATTATAAGCAAATTGAAGCAGTCACCTAAAATTGATTCAAAAATGAACTTGCTAAAACTAAAATGAAACCAAAAAGTAAAACAAAGTAGATCCCTAAAGACGATAGATACTTAGTTTTTTCAATTCTTTCACCGCCTATATCATCTACAAGGAAACAGAAATCAACTAATACAACAAGCAGCAAGCCACAAACAACAAAAGAGAAATCAAATGTAGAACTGAAGCAAAAAATCAAACCAAACATGGAAAAGTTGAAACCGAAATCGATTGAATATTTCAAAAACATACTATTTCAATTGAGTCATGCATTTCAAGAGAAAAGGTGTGGCCCTAGTCATTGATTTCACTAAGAAAGCCGCGACTAAGACCCAAAATAGGGGGGGGAGGAAACACATGACAACATATAGTAAACAGATGATGGAAGATAGCAAACAACAAGCAAAATCAACCAAATACTACCTTAAACACCTAAGAATGAGGTTGGAAATAGTGGTCTAAACACAACCAAGGATGGAAAATGGATCCTCCCCAATGGAGTCTCCAAATCTATAGTGTATCATTTCACACAAACAAGTGAAAAAAAATGCTTACCAAGGGGTTGTACAATCCTTGGTAGTAGATTGGAATGGAAAGTAAATTAAAAATCTAATCTAAATTATCCATTAAAACAAGGTGCATCATGTAAAATAATGTGATTTTATTATTACATCAAGAATAAAGTGATACAAGCACACCTTGGTACAATATGTTGAAGGTGAAGGGCCTTCACAGCTGATCCAAGGGAAGGTTCATTCATATCCTTTGCATCCCAATCTTTATCCAGATGTCAAGTGGGAACTCCCTTGATGGTGAAAGTTGACATTTGAAAGGAGGATCTGGCTTCTTTCTCTCTATAGTGAAATTTTGGTAGTATGACAACGCTTTTACATGTGTTGGAATAGACAATGAAATGGTGACCATGAGGGCCTCTTATAGGAACAAGAGTGGTAAAAAGTGAGATCTGTATCGAATGTGTATGTTCTCCATTACATTGATGACTTAGTGGAGAGGTTAGGGTTTTGGAGGATAAGATCAATTGTTAATTTCAACCATGTCAATCATATTTTCCACTTTTAGTGGGAAGCGTGAAATGATGAATAAACCAATAATACACTTTTTGGACCATCTTGCATGTTTTTTAGCAAAAGGTGCGATCGAGGTTGCACTTTTCAAAGGAAAAAGAAGGTCCCTTTAGTTATGGTCGTCATTTAGTCATTTCCTTAGGTCATATGGATGAGATGTGATGGAAAATGGTACTAATATTGTTGGTAATAATGTACAAAGGTGATAAATCTGATGAGAAGGTAGGTGGGCAAATTTTGTTTGTTAACAACAAGGATAAGGGAATATGACTAATTATTATGGTGCAACACTCTAGGATGAATTGAAAGTCATTCCTTTTATGAAACTATTTATAACCTCGAACTCCATGATTAGCATTACATTTGGCTTGAAAGACTTTTGAAGCATGAGTGAGATATTTCCAATGAAAAAGAAAGAAACCTTACAAATGAAATATGTGAAGCATGGGATATGAAACGAAGGTCTCTATGTGTTTATCCTCCCTCTATATAGAACTTGTGCATTGTGGAGCAAAGCAAGTTCGACTTTTGAGAACTTGGTTTATTTATTATATTAATATATATATTTTTTATTAACTATGTTCATTGCATGGATATAGAGGTTGGGTTAGGTAGTTTAAGAGCTTTGATGATAACATGAGGTATGGAGACACTAGGCATACAAAAGAGAATGGTCAAGGTTATGTGAGGCTCTAAATCCTAGGATATACTTAGGGGTATGCTAGATGAGGTGTATTTTTTTTCCTTATATTTTCTGAATTTTTTACATGTAAACAAAAAAATTGTACGCCTCAATAAATTGGATCCCTCAATGTGCTTGATAGATCTGATCTAAGATGGATCTGTGTTGGTTTTAATTTTATTTTTTATGAGCCAAAATTATTATTTTTAATTACTTTTTATTTTTGGTAACTTATTAGACAACATGAAATTTTTTTAATTTTTGGTAACTTATGAGCTGTCATGAATTTTTTAATTATATTTTTTTGTTAATTTTTATTTTTGGTAACGTCATGTTACATAACGTTATGTTACAACATCTCCCCCACATCTCCCCCATACTGGGTTGTAGAGCACCTCACTACTCTCAGTGCAAAATTTTTAAGGTATCGAATCATAATTTAATAAATTGACTTGCAAAGCATGCATCTAAGACAAGGTTTTATTTAAATATATATGGAGTCACTCATAAAGTATTGATGAGTCTATAAGGCCAAGTTCTCATGAATAAGAACTTCCACACCAAAAACAATATGTATGAAAACAAGGTAATGGATTTTATATAAAAGGGATTGAGAGAGAATTCCATGTTTCTATGTTTGGAATGTCCACAAAGGCCTAAATCCTTTCATTTTTTTCACGTTTTCTTGCTTAGAATCTTCTTTAATTCTTCCGGTGTGATGAGGCTTTGTATTCTAAAGTTATTGAACCCTGAAAATTATTAACCAATGCCCAATCATTTGTGAGAGAAATGAGTGTTGGAAGATAGGATAAATGAAAAGTGAAGAGGCCATCTATGAAAAACTAGATCAAAGAGCAAAATACCTACCTGGTAGTGCGTAAAACAAAAAAGAAAAGAAAATGAATGTGAAAATCCCACAGAATGTATAGGATAATCAATCTCATAAACCCTTGTTGAAATGTTGGCAAGAACAATAATAAATGATGGACTGGTGTTGCTTGGACAAGTTTAAAAGAACATGTCCTATGATTATGTTGCAACACTATGAGATTTTGGGATACTTATTCTTTTATGAACTTTTAATTTATAAAGAGATTAAAAAACTTAGATGCCTATTTTTATGTGTTTAAAATATCGAGTCAAAATATAAATGTCTTATATTTTCTCTTTTAGACAAAATTATAGTAAAATAACTTATGTATTATTTATTTAGAAGGTGGAAAGAAAATCCAAAAAATTAAAAAAATCATTGCACAATTCAAAATGAAAAATCTAAATATAGTGCAACAAATTAGTCTAATGAATCTTGTTATGTTTGTGACATCTTGATTTCATTTTCTACATATTAATTCACCCTACTATGAAGACATGCTTAGTCAAAGCACTTAAAGGGTCTTTTCTTAATGGCTAACACATCCATAAGCCCCGATATACTCCTATTCCGGGGAGATGTAGTAATGTATTTCTTCAAAATATTGGCGAGACAGCTCTGAAAGAATTTAATGTTCAATGTTCTGAGTCTGTATTGACGATATTGAATGAGGAGGGTGTTTATCTATATATGCAAACCAAAATGCCTAATAGTATATTCAAGATTATGTGAGGATTTAAAACTTAATACCTAAAACATATTTAGGAGTATGCCTAATGATATCCACACAACCACACCAATAAATTTTAAGTTATTAAATTATAATTTCAAATTATGCAAACCATACATCCAAGATAAGGTTTTATCTAAATAAATCTTATCTAAATATACATAGAGGCACTCATGAAGAAGGAACAATAAACTATTGATGAATTTAACATTAAATAATTTCAATTAACATACAAAATATATAAATATAATATTAACATTAATTAAAAAAAATTAAATCTAAAATTAAAATAAAATAAAAATAGATTTGTTCTAAAGGATTGCTATCTTGCAATTTTATAGTATTCTTTGAAGACAACAAAAAATTTATTTTATATAATTTATTATATTAAAATATTGTTAAGTAATTTAATTTTGAGATGGGAAGTAATAATCATTCTATTTTTTATGAATTAATTGGGATTATTTCAATGACATGATTTGTTTTATTTGAAGAAGTTTAAAAATTGGATATTTTTTCTATCTGATAAGTTTGACTGGAATTTGGGATTAAATTTTTCATAAATTCTCGTACTCAAATGACACTTTGCATTTTCTTTTAGAGATAATAGCAAGTGTTGTTTGTCTTAATTCAAAAACTTAATTGAAAAGCTAAATCATAATGGTGTGGTCTAAATATTCCAAGTTTTCAATTTTTTCTGAGCATATTTTCTATCTCATTTTGTTGGTATTCGTGGAAATCTTTAAAAAAATCTTTGAATCACAAATATTAGCTATGGAACTTGCATAATTTAGTTGTCAACGGGGTATTCGATTCAAGAGTGCTGAATCAATTTATAGATTCAAAAACACAATTTAAACATAAAAATTTGGATTTTACCAATTTTTTTACTGAATTCCGACCAAAACCTAGTAAACTAGAAAACATAGAATAAATAAACAACTCCAATTTATAATAAGTTAAAAAACTAAATTACATGTAAGATCCAAAGAAGATGAAACATTTATTTGCAGAATATAAGGCATTTTGAACTGAATAGCGTATTGATCAGGCAGCTTCAGACTTGTCCACAAAGTTATATATAGATATAGAGAAAGTGAAAATATGTGACAACCAGGTTCGGTCTATGATTAAAAAGCAGAGAGAGCATACAGCTTAATGAGATCCTGTAAGATAAGGATGGGCTCTAAAAAACAGACCTGAATGTCAAAATTAATTACATATTTCACTGATCATCAGACTTAGCTACAAAACTGTAGATATAGAAGGAGTGACCCTTTTGCGCCACCTTCATGTTTATGCTCTGTCGCTCTTCATAAGTCTTTTGAGCACCTCGGCCTATTTTGAATTTCTTTTTATTCCATACAATGCCATTGCTTCCTTTAATCCCACTGTAGCCGTTGGATAAAATTTTGATTACAGTTTTCCCGTTATTTTCCCAATCATGAAAGCTCGAAGCCTCCCAATTATGAGCAAGGGAAGCTAAAGGGCGCCAGAAGTCTTCAAAACGATTCCATTGAGATGCATGCAGAATCATCTTGCTCTCATCATCTAGCTTCGCCTTGTGGAAGCTCACTTGAGAACGAGTATAACTCTCTCTAACTTTAATATGATAAATATTAAAATCCATCATGGGATGTTCAGAAAGTCTCTCATCATTCTTAAACATGAATATATATTCAGGAGTTCTATCCCTTGACAATCTGCCCTCTGGGGCATATCTCCACTGCTCACATCTCTGATAAAGATATTTCACAGACTTAGTCCGCCCTCTGAGGGGTATATTGACTGTAATCTCCACATAAAATGGAGTATTCTTCACTGCACCATTGTAGCTCTCGATCAGAGGCCTGGTAATAGGTTGACGTTGCCATTGATGCCATTCAGAATCTTTGTTTCCATCGAGTGTCCACACAGAAAATGAGAGTGGATCTATGTAATGGCCCCAACTTCTGAATATCAATTTAATAGAAGTACGATTCCCTGTTTTAAAAGAAGAGCAGCTATATGGGTACTTTATACATTCTATTGGGTTTTTGGAATACCTGACTCTCAAAGATGGGAGACTCTTCCAACTACACATTGTATCTCAAACTGCCATCTTCTTCTCTAATTCCGGTGAAGGCAAATATACAATCATAATTATCATCCAACACAAACTCTACGGATCTGTGCAAGTTTGCAGGGATTGGAGGTATGGGAAGCCTCAAAAAAGCACGGCCATAATTGTAAACCCAGAGGCCAAGGTAACTATTGGGGTATATAACAAGGGAGTTGGAGAGAATATGTTGACGCGGACCAGCATAAAGTGGAAAGCGATGTGTAAGGGCATGGGCCCAACTTCGATTCAACGTCTTCAAAATTGGCAAATCATACCAAGGCACTCGCGTCAGGACTTCACCAAGAACAACGTCTTCGAAAAGTCCGTTGATTAATGGATCTGAAAAAAGAAAAACGGATTAAAAAACAATCGCCAACCATTAACAAAGAAAAAGAAAAACGCATTGCGACACGGATTAAAAAAAAAAACGCATCGCAATACGGATTAAAAAAAAACAATTGCCAGCCATTTAGCAAAGAAAATAAATCACTATTTACATCGAAGTACCTGTAATGACGTGAGTGGGAGTGAGAGGTGATTGAGTTCCGGTTCTTTCCTCGGCGTTTTTATCCTCCTGTTGCTGTTCTAGCACATTGTTCTCCGAAATACAAACCATTTTATTCCTGTAACCACTTAAACCTGCCAAAGTATTCGTACCATGTTCAGACCAAAGTATTCATACCCTGTTTAAACGTTCTTGAAACTTAACATCTTTACATCAATTTATAAAATCAAATTAAAAACTCACCTGGACAAGTAGAACCGCAGCTCCTGAGGTTGTGTTTTCAAGACTCAGATTAGAAAAGCACGAGCAGCAGTTGAGAACCGCTGAACAACAGCACCTTCTGGTCTCGTGTTCTGGGCCAAAGTGTTCATGCCCGATCTGTTTCACAGTGGCTTTGAAAATTCAATATCTTTACATCAATTTATAAAACAATAGAACCCTACGCCAGCGAGTTTGAAAAGCATGCAAAAAAAACAAAAAAACATGAACACCCACAAAAGCGCGCGAACAAGTTTGAAAAGCCTGCACAAAATACACGAGAAGTTTTCTATAGTTAAAGAGAGCCTTCTTAATTACATACGTAATAATACTCTCAGTGTCCTGTTTTCAATCGTTATTACATACGTAGTAATACTCTCAGTCTTCTCTCAGCGTCATGTTTTTAATCGTTATTACATACTTAATATTACTCTCAGTCTTCTCTCAGTGTCCTGTTTTTAAAACTAAAATTAGAACAGCGGACAACAATACTAAAATCAGAAAAGCAGACAACAACACCTTCAAATCGCGTTTAGAAAAGCATGCACACAAAAAACAAAAACAAAAGGGAAGTCGTGTCCACCATGCGTACTCTCGACCATGCATAATAATAATAATAATAATATATATATATATATATATATAAATTGAATTTTTGTAACTTTTCCAACTTTCACATATATATGAAAGCGTACTCTCGACCATGCATAATAATAATAATAATATATATATATATATATATATATATATATATAAATTGAATTTTTGTAACTTTTCCAACTTTCACATATATATGAAAGCGTACTCTCGGCCATGCATAATAATAATAATATATATATTATATATATATATATATAAATTGAATTTTTGTAACTTTTCCAACTTTCACATATATATGAAAGCGTACTCTCGACCATGCATAATAATAATAATAATAATAATAATAATATATATATATATATATATATATATATATATATATATATATATATAAATTGAATTTTTGTAACTTTTGTAACTTTCATATATATATATATATATTTTAAGGAATTCAACTTGGTGACCTTTACAATCTCCTTGGTGACCTAATGTAACCCTCTTTGCAAGGTATTACACGTATGTCCTTTATGCTAGTTCATTTCCCTACTACAACCATCATCACAACAAGATGATTGTTAGTTTTCTAAGAGGGATTTGAGAGTTTGAGTTGGAGTGCTTTTGGATGGCTAGGGATTGATTGTGACCACGTATTCAACCAAGTACAATAATGGTAGGTACAATTCTCTTGTTTGGAGTGTATTTAATCTAGGAGTGCAGTCATAGATAACTCCATGCTCTTTGTATCGAATTTTTGTAGGATGATTGGGTCTATGAACAACAAGATGTGTAAGCCATCATGGCCTTTGGGGATTTTTTACTTTGGTCCTTATTCTACACAACAAAGTGGTCACGAGAGATGACAACACTACTCTGAATAATTAATCAATGTGAGAATCGAGGCCATAAATATTTGCAAGCTATCCTCCAACTAGAAGATCCTACTACTCTTCTCTGCTTCATGGGTCGACAACCTCTTCAAGACCTATCAATTTTAAAAATGTATTGGAAAAATCTTCACAGTGAGGACTAGAGTGTGTAATAATGTGTTTTATTGAGGTACTTAGATGTTGAGGTTTGTGGCAATTGGGCATGTTCTCAAATTTAGCTTACAAAGTAGGAAGAGAAAGGGATTTCATAATACTATTAAACATTTGTTGCAGTGGTGGGAAATGCAATCTATGGAGGTGGGATCACCGATTAGCTAAGATATAGTAGTGATAATCCCTTGAAATTTGTGTCTTATTTTGGGAGTTTGTAGTGAGAATGATGATCTCTTGGGATTGACATGAGTTAGGAGCCTTAGGGTGCTCAATATAGAAGTAGGATTTATGATATTATTCTCTATTCTTGGAGATGATCAACTCAAGTTGGGATATTGTTATCATTTTGGGAATTGACCTCTCGTCTATGATATTGCATTGGTAATTGCATGTTTTATGGTTCTAGAAAAACTTGGGGCAATCTTTGCTTCTATTCCAACACCCATTGTAGTTGCATTGTACTATTTCCTATTTGGTTGCGTAGGTATGTATACACAAATTATGTAATAATTATTTATGTATTTGGTTGCATAGAAATATCATGCCTTCGTGTAGGAACATCCTATAGTGATGCTTAATGCATCTACATGCCTTTTAAGCTCCAAGTTGTTGCATGAAGTATCATATTTTTCTAATGTGTTCTTCTACCCACATATGTGTACAACTATTTGAACTAAATTCCCATCATCCATTTGGTAATGCATTCCCTCAATTATTTATTTTGAAACTCTTATTCTCTTCCACTATTTCTTTGGTTTCTTTCTCATATACTCCACCCAATATCTTATTGCATATGAATTATATATTATGATATATGACTCCACCCATTACCATTGTGAATATTAATTATATAGTATGACATATGAATCCACCGAATACCTTGTTGCATCCGAATTATATAGTATGAATTTATCTCAAAGAAGACCAAAAAACTGTGTTGGAATTGTTTGAACTCGACATTTTGGGTCACAAGCTAGGCCCATCATCAAGAGGAGAAAAACCATGATAACTTACCCATAAGAACTAACTATTAAATAGTGGATTGATATTACATTTAACTATTTAATTTATTATTTAAGATGGCTAACTGTGTTTTTCCTTATTTCATGAATTACAGGTTTCCAGCTATCACTAAGTTTCCATCCATCGTCCTTCTTTATATTGTTCGGATTTTTCTCAATTTCCACAGCCTAGCGAATTCTTCTTTATGCATAATGGTCTTCTCTAGAAATTATATGTCTTGTCCTTGCAAATTAAATGGCCAGTGTCATGAGAATGTTTGGCCGAAGATGATTTTTGGAAGCAGTTCTAGGCAATGTCGATGCAATTTTTTTAACCTTACTTGGATTGAATGCCCAGTTTTCACTTTTTAATAGTTAGTTCTTATGGATAAGTTATCATGGTTTTTCTCCGCATGATGATGGGCTCATCCTGTGCCCGAAATGTCGAATTCAATGCAGTTTTTTGGTCTTCTTTGAACTTTCCTATGTAAGCATCATGAATAACATGTGAATTTATCTATAATTGTTAAGTGCCTCGTACATGAAGCTCAAAGGAATTAATCACTTGAGCTAGTGCACACACACAGACACACACATGTTTTTTTTTCTAAAGGCGAGGGTTCGATTTTTTTTAGTTTTACAACATCCCCCTCCTTAAATCATAACATTGTTCTGACCTCAAATATGTAAAGGTTGATCCCAAAGGTCCATTCGGTGATCAAATATGTAGCAGAGCACTAAATATTGATTCATCGCCATAATTTGAAAAAGTACTAAATGCTAATGGGTCAGACGATAAAAGTTGTATTGATGGAAGTATTGACAACAAATGATACAACAACTTCCATGCATGTGAAAATCTCCTTGAAGGAAGTGCAAGTCATAAGGAAACACATTATCTTGAGTTAGAGACAAATGACAAATTCGAGGCCTCTCTAGTTCCTTAACTTCACAAACCTAATTAGAGAATTAAGGATCCTTCTATCATGGAAGATATCACTACATTTCTATTTGAATCACTCGAAGAGGTGGCCGGTCAATTTCTCACTCAAATTAAGGTGTCCTTTTCCCAATTAAAATATTGAGAGAACAAAGGTGCAAGTTCAACCTTTGGAAAAAAAATTAAGAATGTGTTAAGGGTTGAAGAAAATTCCCTTTAGTGTGGGAATCAATGGGTTGGGAAAGGATTACCCTATCCAAAACAACAAAAGGAAAATAAAACTATAATGTGTTAAGAAATGCTTAGAGGGCGTCGAGATGGTGCTAGGGGAAGACATCGTGCTAGGCCAAATCATCGATATAAAATAATATAGCTAGTGGATAAATTATTTGGTCATTTAATCTTTAAAGACACTCTCAAACAATGGGTCTAGAATCGGAAATGGAAGATATTATTTGAAATTAAAATGCTTGGTGTTTCATTCAATAAATCCATCTACATATAATTTAAGCAAGTCAAGAAGTCCATTTTTTTTATTTCCACATCCAAGACAAAATTAAATGAGGGTCATGGTGGAAAAAATATGTAGAATGCAATCATTGAAAGAAGAATGCTCATAAGAAGGAACATTGATGGGCATTACATCCCAACCTAATTTGAAAGAAAAACAATGGTTTGAATTTCTTGAAAGTGGGACAAACTAAGTTCGAAGGACATGATATTGAGAGAGCATCAAACATTGATGAAAAATGAATTTGATGGTTTCTAAAAAGAACATATTGATAAAGGTATATGTTTGTGCCTCATCCTTCCAATATCAGGAAGGACTATATATTTGTTGTGGAGAATAAGCTTTTGGTTGCAATGAGAAAGAATCACTCATTGCAACCAAATAACAACACATCCATTTGGATGGATGCAAAGTTACAAGTAACCCTCTAGTGTAAGTCTAAGTTTTGTATTTCTAATCAATGAATTAACGAGTTGGAGTGTGATGTTGCACCTTTGGGTGTTTGTGAGGTTGTCTTTTGTAAGCTATATTTATGGGACAAATATGTAATTTGATTAAGAAGATATATTGAATTGAGATTGGATAAGTAAAGGAAACATTATCTCATTGACCTCCTACAAGGGTCAGATGGCCATATCTTTTTAATTTATGCTAGTCAACCCAAGAGGTTGATTAATTGTAGCAAGAAGTTTATGATGCTAATTTTTAAATCTAGAGAAATCCAAAATGGATCTATATTTTGGATTTGATTTCACTCCAAATAGTGGGTTTAGTTAAACACACATGGACCTTTATTTTATAGGTTTAATGGCCTTAAATCCTTCTTCAAGACCTTGACAAAAGCCCTTTTCCATGCCTTGGAAAAATTCTTAGTGTTAGCCTTTGGAAGGCACAAGAATCAGTAAGGCAGACAACAACACGTTCAAATCGCGTTTAGAAAACATTCACACAAAAAACAAAAGGGAAGTCGTCTCCACCATGCGTACTCTCGACCATGCATAATATATATATATATATATATATATATATTGAATTTTTGTAACTTTTCCAACTTTCATATATATATATATATATATTTCAAGGAATTCAACTTGTGACCTTTCTAATTTTCTCTGCCATGCATAATATTGAAAACACAACCATAAGATGAGAACTTATAATAGATCAAAACTTATGACCTCCTCAACAAAGATATCTCAGATTTTATTTATATATAATATTTCTCTTTATTTAAAGATTTTTCTTTATAAGTGGATTTTTAATTTGCCTTCATGTAGGGGCTCTTCGGCTCTTCTAGATTTGTTAACTACTTTAAAAAGTGGATTCTTAATGGATATATATGAAATAAGCATACATGAGAAGCAAGGAAAGCAATAAACATTATATATAAGTATAAATTATTTCTCAAAGCTTTCTCTTATAAGCATAAATTATCTTATTTGGTACATGTTAAATAAGCATAAATCTTATTTAGTATATGTTAAATGATAGTTAATTAGAAGAAATCAAAGTGGGCTTATGGTTAGGAACATCTGTTTCCTATCATATAAATCGTGCCCTCTAGCTTAAATAAGAATCCATGAGAAGAAGCCATAAAATAAGGAGACCAATAAACATTATATATAAGTTTAAATTATTTCTCATGATTTTAAGGCTTTCTCCTATAAGCATAAATCTTATTTGGTATATGTTAAATGCGAGTCAATTAGAAGAATCCAAAGTGGACCTAAGGTTAGGAACATGTGTTTCCTCTTACAGTTAAATCACTCTCGGCGACTTTAAAATCATATTATTATTGTTGTTGTTGTTATTTATAAGCTGGTCTAGAGCACACACCTATAAGAAAAAAAATTAACCCATAAAATTTATGCATTAGAAATTTTAATGCACCTAAATGTTGAAGTTTTTGGAAAATTAGTTGTGACAAATGCATGTGGATTCGCAACATTTGAAAAATGCCCCGTTTGCACTAGTTTGCTTCTACTGCCTAGGCATGATTAACATCCTCTAAGCAATGGGGGGAGGTGGCCACGAGAATGACCAAGAAAAAAATGATGCCAACATTGCCATGTGCATGACATTTGCAATGATTGGCATATCAGTTGGTGACCTTTACAATCTCCTTGGACCTAATGTAACCCTCTTCGCAAGATACTACACGTATGTCCTCTATGCTAGTTCATTTCGCTACTACAACCATCATCACAACAAGATGATTGTTAGTTTTGTAATCTAGGGATTTTGAGAGTGTGAGTTGGAGTGCTTTTGGATGGCTAGGGATCGATTGTGACCACGTATTCGACCAAGTACAATAATGGTAGGTACACATTTCTCTTGTTTGGAGTGTATTTAGTCTAGGAGGAGTCATAGACAACTCCATGCTCTTTGTATCGAATTGTCATTGGATGATTGGGTCTGTGAACAACAAGATGTGTAAGCCTTCATGTCCTTTGGCGGTTTTTTACTTTGGTCCTTATTCTACAAAACAAAGTGGCGAGGAGAGATGACAACACTACTCTGAATAATTAATCAATGTGAGAATCGAGGCCATAAATATTCGCAAGCTATCCTCCAACTAGAAGATGCTACTACTCTTCCCTGATTCATGGGTTGACAACATCTTCAAGACCTATCAATTTAAAAAATTTATTGGCAAAATATTCACAGTGAGGACTAGAGTGTGTAATAATGTGTTTTATTGGGGTACTTAGATGTTGGGGTTTGTGGCAATTGGGCGTGTTCTCAAATTTAGCTTGCAAAGTAGGAAGAGAAAGGGATTTCAAAACATTGTTAAACATTTGTTGCAGTGGTGGGAAATGCAATCTATGGAGGTGGGATCACTGATTAGCTAAGATATAGTAGTGATAATCCCTTGAAATCTATGTCTTATTTTGGGACTTTGTAGTGAGAATGATTATCTCTTGGGATTGACATGAGTTAGGAGCCTTAGGGTGGTCAATATAGAAGTAGGATTTATGAAATTATTCTTTATTCTTGGCGATGATCAACTCAAGTTGGGATATTGTTATCATCTTGGGAATTGTCCTCTCATCTATGATATTGCATTGGTAATTGCATGTTTTATGGTTCTAGAAACACTTGGTGCAATCTTTGCTTCTATTCCAACACCCATTGTAGTTGCATTGTACTATTTCCTATTTGGTTGTGTAGGTATGTATACACAAATTATGTAATAATTATTTATGTATTTGGTCGCATAGAAATATCATGCCTTCACGTAGGAACATCCTATAGTGATGCTTAATGCATCTACATGCCTTTTAAGCTCCAATTTGTTGCATGAAGTATCATATTTTTCTAATGTGTTCTTCTACCCACATATTTGTACAACTATTTGAACTAAATTCCCATCATCCATTTGGTAATGTATCCCTCGATTATTTATTTTGAAACTCTTAATCTCTTCCTCTATTTATTTGGTTTCTTCATGCCCAACACTTGTGTTTTGCTGTTGTGTGCACCCCTGTTTTGGTTTGAACTTGTGAGTAATAAATTAGGAGTGGAAGAGGACCATAATTGGCTTGATAAACCTAGTGAAGAGAGTAACCTCACAGAAAGATCAAAAGGGTTGGCTACTCCTCTATGCACACCTTGAAGAGCACTAGAATGGAAGGTATGGCCCGAGGAACTGTGTAGAAGTGAAGGGAATACTTCCTTGTGTTGGATGTGTAGGTACTGTGGGGACCAAGCTAGATAGATCTTGTATAGGTATCCATAGCTCTGTGGTTGAACTCACTAGCTTAGCAATTAATTCCCTTCCATTGTCTTAGCATCCTGATAAACCCAACTGTGGATTGGCTTGACTTATTTTTGGTGTATATTTGGCTATGTGTGAGTCTTTGTTCCCTTTTCCCTTGTAGAAATCATGCCCAGCTCGGGGGTGGCAGTTTTGTTGAGAGATTGATGAGCACAACTGGCCTATGGTTGGGTGGAACGTTGCAGTTGCATAGCCAGTTGCTCAAGACTACTTTGTTTTAAGATAAGTATTATTTTGTGTTAATTATGTAATGTCTTTACTTGATGACTATCATGAATATGTTGAATGCATGCTAGATGTGTAGTTGAATTTACTTCCGATGTGTTTCTTACATTCATACATCTGCATATGTCTTTTTATTTTCAATGAATTTTGTTAATGATCATGGGGCTAGATGACCAGTTTTAGCATCATGTTCTCTCCATCACACTAGATCGGTAAGAGGGGACGTGACACAAGATATTTGAAATACATCAAGTTTTTCCTTCCAACAAAGCTCAAAACTTGAGTGATATGCTACATTAGTTGAGGGGGGGACATCCCAACCAAAATTTTTACATTTTCACTTGTTTACCTCTCGTCCCAAAGTGTTTAAAAATTTATCTAAAACATGCTTGAACCTACTAGCAATAAAAATTGAAGCTCCTCCCAAAAGCATAGTATCATCTGCAAATTGAGCATTATTAACATCTTTAATACCCCAAGCAATTCGAATTCCACTTAACTTACCATCCTCATGTTCTTTTAGAAACTTCCTACCCAGATTTTCAACCATAAGAATGTATAAAAAATGAGACAAGGGGCATCCCTGTCGCAGACCTTATGAGGCCTGAAAAAAAAATATGTTGGTGTACAATTTATCAAAAGGGAACTCCAAGGGAGGTTTATACAAGCTTTGATCCACTTAAAAATGATGGGGAGAACCCAAATCCATCCAGGACTTGAAAGAGAAAACTATGGTGGACCCTATCAGAGGCATTGGCCATATCCAATTTAATGGAAATCCCATGTTCCTTTCTGACAAAACTGGAGTGGATCACTTCTTGAATCAAAACAATATTATCTACGATATGTCTTTTCAATAAAACCACTATTCCCTTCGAAAATCAAACGACGAAGGAGAGGGTTCAATTTTGTAAGAATAATTGCAAACATAAATTGATCTAAAATGACCAAGGGAGGTTGGAAGGGCATCTTTAGGAATTAGAGCTAGGAAGGACGGATTTGTCGCTCCTCCAATCTTATATTTTACTTTTGTCCATTTCAACATTCTACATAAATTTGCTTTGACGATGGGCTAACAGGCCTTATATAAATGGATGGCAAACCCGTCCAGACTAGGAGACTTATTTTCCCCAAGCCAACGAACTATAGAAAGAACCTAAGCTTCACTAACATACTTATTCAACAGATTATTCTCATCCGCAGAAATCAGAGCCGGAACACTATCAAGCAAATAATCTTTAGAGACATAGTATTATACACCCTATTCTGTATATAAATATTTAAAATTTCGAAAGGCTTCCTGCTGAACGTCTAGGGAACTAGAGAATCTAACACTCTCCTCAGATTGGATTTCACAGATTGCATTCTTTTGCAGTCTCATTTTTGTTTGATTATGAAAGAAAGTAGGATTACGGTCTCCTGCTTTTATCCAAAGAGAACGGGATTTTAACCGTCGTGCCTCTTCTTCCCGATGAAAGGATTCATTCATTTTGATACAAATTTGTTTGTCATGCAAGAGTTTATCTTGATTCACCTCAACAATTTCCATTTGCTCCTATAGAAAGCCTAGCTCCTTTTGATAGATTGCTCTATTATTTTGTGGAGAAATGTAATGAACTTTAGCCCACTTTGTTAACTGAATCTTCGCTACCGAATCTTAGATTCCCAAATATAAGAAGGAGAACCTTTTACATAAGCATTCCATGTTGATTCTATGATTTGATAGCCTCTTCTTGGTTTAACCACAATAAATTAAATTGGAAAGGGATGGACCCTTGATTTTCCATTTCCTTAATATTCAAACATATTGGTCTATGATCAAAAGTTGTGTTTGGGAAAATTTGAGGATTCAATTGATACCTAGACTACAGAAGAGAATTGTTTACTAGAAATCAATATAAATGAGCAACAATATTACACCCCTCTCTTTGGATTTATATCGACCATATTTAGATCTCCAATTAAACCTGCAAAACTCTCACCATAGGGATCTCTTACCAATGAACCACATTGTATTTCTTTATGAGATATTGTAGCATTAAAATACCCATCTATGATTCTGCACTAATTTTATCTAAGATAGCTCAAAGATCTCCAAAAGTCTTGTTTAAGATTGAGATAAATCGGGCCATAAATGTTGCGGATTTTAAAAAATTCCCTATTATCAATCACCTCCAACTCTACCATAATCCAATGTCTATCCTCAACTTGTTGCTTTAGAGAAAAAAAATCATATCCCAAAACAAAGCTAATCCTCCATAATCGCATATAGATCTTTTTAAAACTCCTGCATCATTTTTCTAGATTGATTGGAAAACATGAATTACTTCGATGGCTTCCATTTTTGTCTCCTGGAGTAGAATAAGGGAGAGTTGTTCTTTATAAATCAATTGCTTCACAGTGTCAACTTTTTTCTTTCCTCCCAAACCTCTACAATTCCAAGAGACAATGTTCATTATTTTTTTGGTTGCATGCCATATTTACTTCCAGCCTCTCCTTTTTTCCCTTTCTTGCTTGATGCTACCCCCTTCATAATCAAATCTAAATGCTTGTTTTCCCAATTTTTTTTGTCTATCTTCTTCTTCCTGACACAAGGTATTTCTAGATCTTATTCCTACTTTTTTGTTGAATACCCTATGCTCTTTTGTTTCCTCTAATGGTTCTTCTTGTGTAACTGAGAGTGCTAACCTACTTCCTCATGTATCCCATATTGGGGCTCTACATACAAGTGAGATTTTATTTCTATTATTGGGTTATTTGGAAAACTGAACACTAGTTTTTCCATTCCAATGTCTTCTAAGATTGGAGGGGAAGTCAGCTGACTACCAACGGGATCTTGATTCTCTACGTGTGCCACAACATCAACATAATCCTAAACAGCAAGAGGAGGGAATTTTTTGGAGGCCTTTGGTTGATTAGATGCCACAGTAATTACCTACGTCTTCCCTTTCTTTTGAACTTTCTGCCATTCTTTAGCTGCTTCTTTTTATGTTTCCTTTGCTTCATTTTTTGAACAGTTCCTTGCAAAGTGTTTGTATTCATGGCACTTCTTGCACTTAAAGGAAACCAATCATAATGAAATTTTTGCTCATGGGACCAACTATCCATGACCATATTTAACACTTTTGAAAGTCCATTCTCTAAATCTACCTCGACACAAATTCGTGCACAGGAGAACATAGGCAACTTAGGTTCATATTTATCAATATAGCGGCCTAACGAGTTCTCAATTGATGACAAAACTTCGTCAGACCAATAGTGTAAGGGTAGATGAGGTAATTTCGCCCAGACTGGAACAACAAAAGGTATCGCCCAGACTAGAACAACAAAAGGTATATATTTCTTAGGGTCAAATGATAAATTCCAACTATTCAGATACATACCTATGAGTCCCATGAAGTAGGGTCCATTTCGGAAGATTAAATCGCGGTCTGCTTTAAACTCAACCATGAAGACGTAGTATCCCTTTCCACAAAAATAACATTGCATCATGCATGTTAAAAGGGGCTACTAATTGGATTCAAATACTATTGTATCCAGCTTTGCCACCGAATTTTGTTTTGACGGGGTGAAAGGAGTGAGTCCAAGCTCTACAAATGGAAGGTGTCCTCATGTAAGTGTGATTCCCCACACTCCTGGTGGGTCTATATCCATGTCTTGGATATTTGGACCTCCATATTGGGATTCTTCCTCTTCCACAACTTTCTTGAGTATGTCTTCTTCTTCTCTTTTCCTCTCCAATTCTGCTGCTTCTTGCTCTTCTTTCTCGTTTCTTTCCTCTTCTTCTTTTCTTTTGTTTTCTTCTTCTATCCTTTGTTTTTCTGCTTCCTTGGCCTGTAGCCTTTCTGCTTCTTCCCTTTGCTTTATTTCTGCTTCCGCTTCTTGTATTCTTTTGGCTTCTTCTATTTGCTTCTGCAATTCAGCCTCCTTAGCAGTATCAACAACATGACTAGGGCCCGAGCCACTTTTCCGAACAAAACATTTATTTAACTGAGTCATATTGCTTGCTCTCTGATACACCTCTTCATCCTTAAGGAAATGGTCCGATTATTCAAAATGAACTTTGCATGATGCACAATGCTGGGCGACCTTTGGCAAACTGTCATTCCTCACGAAATTTCTTTCTCCAAAATGGAAAGCCTCTAATTCTTTTATAAAAGCTTCTGCACCTTTCACCTTAGGGAATTTGTATTCCCCAATGACAAATGGCAATGGTGGGTAAGAGGCCTTCTTATGTTCATTCAAAAAGTTGCCTACCCCGTTAATGAACACATGCCTTACTGTCTCTTTGTGTACTACAAAATCAGTCACATAATTCGGCATCAAAGATGGGGCCTTGGTGCCCCCATACATCCTGATATAAGTTCCTTCTAGAGAAAAATAGTAGTCTCCATACTCATTTATAACCATCATAGCATTATTCAACAAGCAGATTGGTTCTTTGTTTACCAATAAAAGGGGATGATTAGTTCTTCACATATGAGCTTGTAATAGCTCGCATACTTGTGGGCCCATGTGATTTGATAAACGACATAAAGGGGGGACTCAGTGCGATTCTACAAACATCCCAATTTAGGGAATGGATGTCTGACTAGTATGCAATCCATCAGATACGAGGACAAGAAGAAATCTGCTTTCTTTTGGGTCATCCCTCCTTGGGATGCAGCTATTGTTGATGTCATGCTTTCCGATATAATATCTGCCCAGTTGAAAATGGTGCCATGGGAGGCTATGTGATACATAAGTGGTACCCAACTAAGATTTTATATATTTCTAGTTTCCCTACCGAAGATTATTCTCAACATTAGGGCTATGATCCTGAATGGTGTCCTTAAATTCTGGCTGTCATGTTCCCCACTTGCTCTCTATCTCAAATGTTTTCCTGGAATCATCATCTTTTTTGCATATTCAAAATGGTCTATATTTACTCCTCTTATCCAGTCATCCGTCATCATGACTTTCAGAGACGGTAATTTATATGCTGTAGCAATGTGACCTGGCTGGAATGAAGCAAATCCTTCTTTGTTTTCACCGGATATGATTCTTGTGCCGACGTCTACATAAGGTAGAATCCACCTGATGACTTCGAAGCATGGGAATAATTTTGGTCGTGTGGCAACTTTATGGAGACCATATCTTTTGATATTTTGATACATCATTGACGAGATAATATAGCTCTCCCCACTTGTATTCTAGGATGATGCATGTCGCTTCTTTAGTGTCTTCGATTATTGTCTCCATCGAGGTGTCCATAACAACTTCAACGTCGGAGTCTGATTCAACTATCCTGAGATTTCGCTTCTGCGTCCTAATGAAACATCAAATTAATGTGTAACCAAATTTTAATGTTAAAGCAATGGGACCAATTAACATGTAGATATATTCATGACAAGAAAACAAAGATTAGAAGATTCATTACTTCCATGATGTGAGGTGTCTTTGATGTTGGTTATGTCTTATCACAACATTATCACTTGGTGATGGAAAATGTGACACTTGTGTGCAAGAACCAATGTATGACTGGATTGTTTATGTGGAATTATTTAGATCTTCTAATACCTTATTTCCAAAATGTCTTCAAAAAATTTCAAAAACAAACACAGTCTCATCATTCTAATCATATTTCTATTCAGGAAAATTTCACCCAATGTTGTATTGCAGACCGATTGTTTTATAGAAAACAAAAATAGTCAAATAAGCACAGAAACTGGATTTTTCTTTACAAGAATTGGATGACTTGCGAAGTTCAAAGCACAAAATCTTATTCAGTTTCCTTTAGGCTTTCCCAAAAATATAGAGAAATGGGTTGTTATGTGCTTCTTGAAATTCTATTTCTGGGTGCTAATCTTGAATTTAGACTACTCTTGATATTTTTCTCACTGTCAATCATACCTACAACAATTATAAGTTTTGGATCCTTGGAAATTTCCTTTTTATTAATTCCCACTTAAGAGGCTACGGCAATGAACTGAAATGAGTTTGTCTTATCGATGGTGAGATATCAAGAGATGGAGGGAAGCGAAAACAATCAGCGATGTGGGTGTTAAACATCGGGAAAACAGTTACAAATGGCAAGCCCTAGAGATAAATTCTCCTAGTGGTTAAATCCATTTCAAATTCGCCCATCTCGAGAGCAAAAATACAAGAACAATTTCTTAATTCCTAGCAACGCGGTTTGCAAGAATAATTGGATGAAAATTTTGGGCAGCGCTCGGTCAAAATGAAAGTAACAGTGCCATATCTAATAAGAATCATGCCTGAATCAACCAATAGTTGGGACATAAGTAACTAGGGCTTTGTGACGGAAGTCCCCATATTGGGAATGAATATCATCCATAGTAGGTCGTGGAGGTTAGACACTTATTAACCACGTATGCCACCACACACAGTTCAATCAACTGGATGGCTTGATATAAGCAATAGGGGATTGATATATGGCCTGAGGCAGTCATCAAACATGAAACCCTAGCATGTTTTGGCCGAGACTTCCACTTATAATGACACTTGAATTCTATTGACTAACTCTTAACATATTCCCAACCGGAAATAAAACAATGGTTCGCTAAGGGGTTTCAAACCAGTAAAAGTAATGGAAAACATAACCTAACATAAATCTCATGCTTAGGTTGTGGTTCCCTTTTACCAATGGTGAAAAATGTCGTTTCAAGCATAAAAATATGGTAAAAGAAAAACCTACATAGCAGTTGAAGAATGGTCGAAAATGATGCTAAACGGAGTTGGGTGTGTCTCGCATCCGGTGGAGGTTGCAAATGCAAACAACGTTACAAGTGTCACAAGTTTTCACCCTTTTATACAACACAATGAAACCCTAGTAATAAATGCACAAGGCTAATGGGTCAAATCACACCTTTTCAGAGGACATTTCGTTTTAAGAGCGACAAGCGTATCGGGGCAACTTTATTTCGGGGCTGATGCATTTCGGCGTAACATGTCATTTTTCGTCGATGCGTTTTGGAGCAACATAACATTTGTCGTTGATGTCCATTTGCATAAGCATCATAAGTTGGCGTTTATTCCATTCCAGAGACTTCTTCCATCTTGCTCTGATTCCCTCTTCAGAGAACTTTACATTTTGAGAGCGACATGCTTCGATGTCAATTCCATTCATCACCGATCCCTTTCGGAGTAAAACAAACAACTCCCTTGATTTAGATGCTTTTCCTTGACCTCCGACCATATCGACATAACTCACGATTCTACTCTGAAACGTTAGTCGCAAAAAAAAAAACTTTGAGTGTTTCAGCATAAATCCTCTAGCATTCCGATCGTTTCAGCGTAACTTGGGAATTTGCTCCGACAGTTTCAGGGGAGAATCTCAAGTTGCTCTGAAACACAAAACATTACCGAAATTTCTCCAACCATTTCGACGTAACTGTTATCACACCATAGTAGCAGGGCTACTATTCTTGTACAGCAGATATCTGCACATTCCAGAGCTTCCATTATTCCAGAGCATGGCTATATATTTTGGATCACTCATGATCAGAGCAGTACATTATTCAGATTTGTATATGACCTTGTGTCAAGGCTGAGCCTTGAGAGTTCAGATTTGATGACTGATGTGACCACTTATCCCATTTACAGTTTCAGTTCAGTGCCTAGAGATGTATTACAGTAGTGTTTAAGATGATACTTGATGATTATTATTATGATGATGTTGTATGATCTATGGATATGTTCTCACCGACTGTGGATTATTATCTTGTTGATTTAGTCATGATCATAGCATGTGCTTGGTATATTATTCCTGATGTGGCAAATTATTTAAAATGAACTTTAAATCATAAAATGGACAATTGCTTGCACTTTTAGGTCATTTAATAAAACTTACTGGTTTTTCACCTTACATAGACATGGTCTTTCCCGACACCAGTTGTCTGCTAGTGTAGGCTCCATATTCACTTGTCTCCATTCATACATGACCTTCCTGTTTGACTTTAAACCCTGACTTGTCTCATTTGATTTTCTGATACTGAGGACTTCCCCATTTTTCTACCTCTGTGTTTGGACCGCATCCCTGTTTATTCAGTGTCTCGGCTCTAAGTTGGTGACAGAACTTGCCTTTGGTGAGTTGGATTGCAGGCCTAAATCATTCTGGTCGGTTGTCCCGATGTTTGGCATTGGCTCGAACTCCCCCTAGTCACTTGAGATGTTGTTGGCTAAAACTGAAAGCTCATGTTCTACCTATGGAAACTTAATAAATTCGCCCATGGAAACAAAAAAGGGCAAGAGCGATGAAAAGCTAAAAATACTCCTCGAAGAGTATAAGAAAGGTCCAAAAAGCAATGGTTCTTAAAAGCTATATCTAAACAATTGCCGACCTTGTATAAATATATGAAAAACATGCCCTGGATGCAAGCTACAACTAGTTGTGCTTCTCAGCACATCTGAAATCCGAAGGGTTATGTAGGCCAAAAAGGCCATGGAATAAAATTGAATGATCCTAATGAACCTGGATCAACTTGATGTAGACATGATGCCTAAGTTGAATAAGCACTCTCTAAACAACTTATCCATTTGTGAGGCACAACCATTCCCCGTGTTCTTTTGTCCAGCAGAGAGTTTGTAGCTTCCCCCTTCTCCCAGTCCAAAGTATTTTTGAGTTAAGTTAGACAAGTCAAACCCTTGGCCCAACCTTGCTCCTAGCCTTCATCCTTCACTAGCAGTTTGACCATGTCCAATGGGTAAGTTTGTCATTTGAACTATTGTGCAAGTAATCTTATATAACAACGGAATATGTTAACTTGATTAATGCCACTGAATGGAATTTATACTTTGAGCTTAGCTGTGGGAATGATTAGAGAAGCATTGTCTTAGTCTACTGATGTGATTTATCCTTGATTATATATTCTTGGGATCCGTGATGATGTGGACCATGTATGGATGATTATTGATGATGATTTATGGGCCCACATGTTTGATGATGATATCATATGATGGACATATGATGCAGATGATGTTTGATCCAGTTCAGCAGGTTTATTATTACTTCAGATCAGCAGATTATATATTGTCCATATATGGTGGACCCTACAGCAGGCCCATTAGGGCAACCCACGGTGTATGAGTACTCATTCCTGGTGGATTTGGGTCTTCTGGATCCATTGAGACACTTATCTTTCAGTTCCGGGCACTTCTGACAGTGATTGATGCAGTTTTACACTTGTTGACCGGATTGGGGGCTGATTTCCCAGCCTGAGCAGTAGGGGCCCCGAGAGGCCAGTTCACCTAGGGCGCTGATGATGGAGGGGGTGGTCCAGC
The DNA here is from genome assembly GCA_027924585.1 of Larix kaempferi. Classification (NCBI taxonomy): domain Eukaryota; kingdom Viridiplantae; phylum Streptophyta; class Pinopsida; order Pinales; family Pinaceae; genus Larix; species Larix kaempferi. The sequence goes on from BSBM01000476.1 coordinate 15,201,038, forward strand.
CACTTGTTATTACCATTTATCCCCCCTCTCAGAGAGCCTGGTGAGCTCAGATGGACAGCGCTAGCACCCTAGGAGGCAGTTTTGGCACTTTCACAGTTCTCGAGGCAGTTAAAAAATGGGATAAAGTGGTCACTGAGGAAATCGATTTGGGCAATTGAGGCAAGGTTTTGGCATTTGGTCTTCACAGAGGTCTTCCAGGGTGGCATCACTATCTTCCAGTCAGTTTTCACCATGTGGGTATGCCCGGATTGATCACAGGAGGACATTTACTGCTTGACTGTCATGGATTCTGAGGACAGTTTTGGTCATTTCTATTATATTGGACATATTTTATTATTTTATTGTGCCTTGGGGATGAGCTAGTAAGGATTGATGCCTCCTGGCCCCACCATGTGCTTATTTTATCATGTCCTAGTCATCATGAGGTGGATCATTGTACTTTTTACCCCTCTAGTGGGATGACATCACCCTCCATTGTACCATTTGGTGAGGGCGCTTTTGTTATATTGGGTGATCCAAGTGATATTATGTTATGGTTCATCCTAGCCATTGATTGTATGATGAGATCTTATAATCTCAACCACTCATTTGATGTAGTATTATATAGTGGTATAGGGTTTTGGTCTTTATTATCCTATATAAGGAGGAGACCCCCCATTGTAAAGCTCACCTTTGGAGCTCTGGAATATTGGAATAGAATATTTTTTGTGGGGCACATCTCTCTTGCATTGTGGATTCTCTTGCATATTGAATATACAGTATCTCTTCTATGTATCATTGTGGATTTTGGTGCTTTTACTAATCTTTTGACAGGAAAGTCGAATTGGAGAGAGGAGGGCGACTTCATGAGGGTTATTGTTGGAGGGATCTACATATTCTCTCTTGGGTTGATCTTGTGACAGGGAGTATCATTATTGTATCTTCGTGACATAGTTGATGCTTTCTATTACATCTTTCTACCATTTTCATAATCATCTTGCTTGACTTGTTTCTTTGATCTTGTCTTGTAGGAGGAGGACGATTTGGCTATCTTGGAGAAGGACGTTTTGGTTGGAGCACTTAGATCTCACTCTTGAATATACACATAGGAGAATGTTATCAACTTGCAAGGTGGCTACAAGCAATTGAGGTAAGATCTACAAGGTATGTGCCTCTTTCATCCATTCTATCTTCATTGGTCATAAAACCCTAATTAATCAAAACCCCAATTTTGGTATTTCTTAGATCTACTTAGATCTAGCCTTGCAATTGAAAAGATATTAAAAAACCCACGTCTATAGGATCCACCCCTAGTTGGATCTATAGTTTGGTGGTGATTGGCTAAAAATTGACACACTTTTCAATGCAAAAAGCCTTCTTGAACCTAAATCGATTTTCCTAAGAGAAGCTTGTTGGGTTAGATCTAGCACATGGGTAGGTGAGATCTCACTTGATAACCTATACCCACATCTTTACTTTGGTGAAAAATACCTTGTGGACATCTCTCCATGTTTTGAGGGGTCAAAACCCCCTTTTGATTCTCTTGGCATCTTAAAACTCAGATCTATTAAGATCTGGCCATTGGGTTCACTTGAAATTTTTAACGTACATAGATCGGGGCACTAGCATCCCGGATCTACAATTTGGTGGCCATTGGACTTGATTTGGTCCACCAAACCCACTTTTTGGCCTTCCTTGAGCAAATCGCACCCCCTTGAAAATTTGAGTTTGTCCACTTCTAGGAGGTGGGTGTTTGAGTTTTTTATGGATTTGGAATCCCCATGCCTTGAAACCTAGGTCTATACTGTCTTTTTGTCACGATCCGCCTTGGGGTTTGCATTCCTTGTTTCAAGGGATTGTGGTCCACTTAGGGTAATCACTTAAAAACCTAGATCTAGTAAGATCCAACCATTGGATCTCATCCAACCCACTTGACTTGGCTTCTAGGTGTCCCGATCTACACTTTGACATACTTCTTGACCCCATTAGCCCACTTAACAAGGCACTAGTCCATCACCAAGCAAGTCGCACTCCTTGGGATTTGTGTCAAACCCTAGATCTAGTACATGGGTACTCCTATAACCAACTCAAACTCATAGATCTAGCCTACATCTAACCTATAGTACCAACCTCACACCTAACTTCACCTTGTGGGCCTACCTATAACCATTCCACACTTCCCAAGAACATTGGACCCACTTGTGTAAACACATGGTGCTACACCTAGTTATCATACCCCATCATGTGGCCTAAACCATACATAGGTTGAAACATTAACATTCTCTTACACCTCCCTCAACCATACCTTAACCCTTAGGTCCACTTAGCCTTGCATTGGTTTCCGTAACTCATTACTTACCTACCCTTAGAAACCTTTGTTAGGGTCCAATCAACTGTGATTGGGGTATAGGGTCTCCCCCTTGGTCTAGTTACACCTTGACCTAAAGTGAAGAGTGCTTCGGTTGACGTGACTCCCACATTGCATTGGGAACCGTGGCATCTCTTGGGTCACCTCTTTAGTTTCCTGACTCCTCTACCGTCCCGGATGGGATACCTCTAGGGGCAACTACAAGTTGCGTGATAACATTTTTGGCGCCGTTGCCGGGGAGGTAGAGGCCTACCTTGGTTCAACACACCTTTGTGTCTCACTATCTCTCTGCACTTTAAATGACATATCTCTTGGTAGTAGAGCCTAAAAATCTACCTGGCGACTCCTAATCGTGACTCCGCTGAGGAGCGAGCTCATAGTCATCCTTACAACACTCGAAGTAAATCAAATCCAAATCAATTGGAAGGAACCCCACTCACATATCACAAAAGAGATCCTAAAACCCAATCAACTAATTTCTTGTGGAAGCTTGTTAACTCGGGTTCTCCAAACCGTGTCTTAGGATCCCCTTTGTTCAATTCGGTTCTTCCTTTATCTTCTAATCATAACTCTAGTTCAATCCCTATCAATCCAATGGCTGGACAAGGTCAATCCAACTCCGGTAACAACAACCAAAACAACCCTCCTGTTGCTCGTGCTTTTGGTCATAAGGCTAGGGCTTCTCCCTTAGACTTCTCTCAGATCTTGGGTGCTCCCCATAGTATGCCAGACAAGTACTTTGAAAAGATCCCAAAATTCGATGGCAACTGTGCCACCTCTATTGAGGACCACATAGACAATGTTTGGGCTCATATGGAAGCTTATGGGGCTGAAGAAGAGGATGTGTTTATTAGGGGTCTCTTTGCATCCTTGGAGGGTGATGCTCGCAAATGGTTTGACCGCTTGCCTGCATCATCAATCAATGGGTATGATGTATTCACCGATAAACTCAAGCAAGAGTGGTCAGTCAAGATAGATGGGCGTTTCCTTTTACACCAACTTTTTGACATCAAAAAGAAGGAGAATGAGTCTGTCCATGAGTTCAACCAACGCTTTGATAAGACTGTTGCCAACATCCCAAGTAACATAAGGCCCCTTGACCAAGCCATCTTGATCCATTACCTTAATTCTTATGAAGGTTACCTGGGTTACCATCTAAAAGACAAAGACCCTAGTAGTTTAAAGATAGCCCAAGACAATGCCAAGAAAGCTGAGGCAAATGCTGCCTCCATGGGAAAACAAAATTTCTTTGACCTAATTAGTGGACCTTCTTCCTCTAGATCTGAACCTAAGTTTAAGAATAGTAAGGAACCTAGCAAAGATCCCAATGAAATGATGGAGAGTATGCATGAAATGATGAAAAACTTAACTCTCCTAACTAGGGACCTAGCCAAGAACAGAGAAGGGGATAGATATAGGCAACCCTATGGTCCTAAGCCTTATTGGAATCAACAAAAGAAGCCTAATGAAGGTGATAGAAGAAACCCTATGAACCAAGAACCTCCTATCATAAACTGGTCTGAAGAGCAAAAGTTGGAAGATCCTGAGTATACCACTCATGGTGATGATACTCCGGATTCTCCAAAGAACATTAATTGGGTTGATAACTTAAAATTTGACAAAGACTTCGGAAGAATCTTGATTGATCATAAAGAAGACACCATGGAAGAAACCAACCCTAGCGCTCCCATCTATGCTACTGAGCAAGTTAATAGTGACCAAGCTCCTTATAAAACTTATCAACGAAGAAAGGATGGCCAAAAACCTATCCCTTTTAGTGAAAAGAAAAACAATGAGTTGCCTAATCCAGTGAGTGAGCCATCCCTTGTGCCTGAGTATGACTTTGATATCAACATCGAAAGAGAGTTAGACAAAGTTATGCATAACATTCCACTCACTGAGTTAATGAAAATCCCTTCAATAAAGGAGCAAGTGGTGGAATTTTTCGAGAGTATCCCTGAGACTGCCACAAGTAGTGGTGAGGATTCATCTTCTCAAAACCCAGCACCTTGTGATGTGATTGATGAAGAGGATGATCCTCCCATTAACATCCAAACTGCCCTATATGAGAGGAAGAATGGGGGTCACCAACCATTTTACCTTACACTACGCATAGGTGATATCCTTCTCCATAACTGCATGTTGGATTCTGGTGCCTCCATGAATGTGATGCCTTTACAAGTCATGGAAGCCATGGGATTAAAAATAACTAGACCTTATGGGAACGTTTGTGGGATTGACTCTAAACCAGTTAAAGTCTTTGGCTTGATCAAAAACCTGAGAGCTGACCTGTTTTCGTGCCCCGACATATCCATGCTTATGGATATAGTAGTTATAGATCTCCCTCCAGCCTATGGTATGCTCCTTTGTAGGAAGTGGTCCGCTGGGCTAGGGGGACATCTGCAGATGGATTTATCATATGCCACCATCCCCAACTCTGATGGGTCTTTGGTTAGGGTGTATCGGGAGCCATTTTATGATGGACATCTTGAGAATTATGAGGATGGTGTGAGAAACACTTTTGGTGAGGGTGAGTTATTACCTGAGGGTATCTTCATGGTCATGGGTGGCCATGATGATGATCCTAGCATGGAAGAAGAAAGAATTATTGAGATTGACCCTCATTCCATTCGGGGTGAAGTGTCGGAAAACCTTAGAATTTCGAACCAACCTGGTAATGTAGGGCCAAACATTGTACAACCTGCACCTCCTACTCATCTAAACACTTCGGAGGATAACTTTGATCAAATTAAAAGGGGTGAGTATATACCTAGGACAGTACATGAGTGGCTTTTCCTAGTTGACCTTAACACAGAAAGAGGAAGACAAGGCTTACCTCACATCACTCCTTGGACAAATAACAATGAAGGAACACACCTGCCCTCACCTGAGGGGAGTGATGAAGAACTAGTTGATTATCACTTTTCTGATGTACCTGATCATTTGTCCCATTTGTCCTTGGAGGATGGGGTTTTGAGGCAAGTGAGTGACAACTCTATGAGTTGGCAAGAACATGCCTTGATCCATGATGCCCCTGGGGAAGACTTTTCTTTGAATAATCTAGCCATTCTTCAGGAAGAACCCGCTGATCCACATTTGCTTCCATCTTACCCTAGCTTCCTTTTGCCTAGCGAGTTACCTAGTGGTGAAGAGGATATGGATTCCACAGACACACTTTATTCTTCACCAACATATTCGGATATGAGAAATCAAAGTACACCCAGCACAGTTCATAGTCATATGCCCATTCCTACTAACCATTTGGCACTTTTAGAGAACATGACCATTCCTATCCCATCGGGAGAGGGTAGTAGCAGAAATAGTGAAAATCAAAGCCCTCCACCCATAACCCAAGCTGAAGTGGATGAGGATGTTGATATTGACTTGTGGGCCATAGTGCAAACACAAAAGAGCATCATTCACCCACAAGTAGAAAATCCTCCTAGGAGAACTGTAAGAGAAGTCTTGATTGGTAGGGTAGTTGTACCTCTAGACGGTGGACCTCCCAGATTTGATGAAATTCCTCCTAATAGGAATTCAAGCATAGTTACACCTCAACCTCAAAGTACTTCTGATATCCAACCTTTTCCTGAACATGTTATTGAAGTCATCCCTCAATCTGTAAATCACCAAAGGTTCGAAACTGGTGATAAGGTTGTAGTACCTAATGATTTATTTTATATACGATCCAGGGGATCAGGTGACTTTTGGGTTGGACCACTCACTGTTGAGCGCTGCATTGGTGAGATGTGTTTTCTCACCACTGGGACTGGACAACGCATCTTACTCCCTATCAACCAAAGGGATCTAAGGGATTACCATCCCTGACCTTCCATACTTGCCTTGCCTGATTAGAGTAGGTAGCTTCTGAATAAGCTCACTTGAGCAGTAGGATTTGTGTGATTTTTATTTTTCTGTGTGCCGAGTATTGTCCCATTTTTCTTTTCTGCCTGGAGTATCTGCTTGTTTTCATCCTTTAGTGAGTTGAGCCTTGCTCCTTCCTAAGCTTGTCTCTTCTCCTGCATGCATTTAAGAAATTGTAGTTAGCATTTCTGTTGTTGGCTGCCTGTGCAAGTTGAGATTGCCTGATTAAAGAAGTTACTCTTTTCCTCCTGCACAGTAAATAAAAATGATAAATGAATAATATATGCCATGTTAGTTATATTTGTATTTTGATTAAGCACTCTCTAAACAACTTATCCATTTGTGAGGCACAACCATTCCCCGTGTTCTTTTGTCCAGCAGAGAGTTTGTAGCTTCCCCCTTCTCCCAGTCCAAAGTATTTTTGAGTTAAGTTAGACAAGTCAAACCCTTGGCCCAACCTTGCTCCTAGCCTTCATCCTTCACTAGCAGTTTGACCATGTCCAATGGGTAAGTTTGTCATTTGAACTATTGTGCAAGTAATCTTATATAACAACGGAATATGTTAACTTGATTAATGCCACTGAATGGAATTTATACTTTGAGCTTAGCTGTGGGAATGATTAGAGAAGCATTGTCTTAGTCTACTGATGTGATTTATCCTTGATTATATATTCTTGGGATCCGTGATGATGTGGACCATGTATGGATGATTATTGATGATGATTTATGGGCCCACATGTTTGATGATGATATCATATGATGGACATATGATGCAGATGATGTTTGATCCAGTTCAGCAGGTTTATTATTACTTCAGATCAGCAGATTATATATTGTCCATATATGGTGGACCCTACAGCAGGCCCATTAGGGCAACCCACGGTGTATGAGTACTCATTCCTGGTGGATTTGGGTCTTCTGGATCCATTGAGACACTTATCTTTCAGTTCCGGGCACTTCTGACAGTGATTGATGCAGTTTTACACTTGTTGACCGGATTGGGGGCTGATTTCCCAGCCTGAGCAGTAGGGGCCCCGAGAGGCCAGTTCACCTAGGGCGCTGATGATGGAGGGGGTGGTCCAGCCACTTGTTATTACCATTTATCCCCCCTCTCAGAGAGCCTAGTGAGCTCAGATGGACAGCGCTAGCACCCTAGGAGGCAGTTTTGGCACTTTCACAGTTCTCGAGGCAGTTAAAAAATGGGATAAAGTGGTCACTGAGGAAATCGATTTGGGCAATTGAGGCAAGGTTTTGGCATTTGGTCTTCACAGAGGTCTTCCAGGGTGGCATCACTATCTTCCAGTCAGTTTTCACCATGTGGGTATGCCCGGATTGATCACAGGAGGACATTTACTGCTTGACTGTCATGGATTCTGAGGACAGTTTTGGTCATTTCTATTATATTGGACATATTTTATTATTTTATTGTGCCTTGGGGATGAGCTAGTAAGGATTGATGCCTCCTGGCCCCACCATGTGCTTATTTTATCATGTCCTAGTCATCATGAGGTGGATCATTGTACTTTTTACCCCTCTAGTGGGATGACATCACCCTCCATTGTACCATTTGGTGAGGGCGCTTTTGTTATATTGGGTGATCCAAGTGATATTATGTTATGGTTCATCCTAGCCATTGATTGTATGATGAGATCTTATAATCTCAACCACTCATTTGATGTAGTATTATATAGTGGTATAGGGTTTTGGTCTTTATTATCCTATATAAGGAGGAGACCCCCCATTGTAAAGCTCACCTTTGGAGCTCTGGAATATTGGAATAGAATATTTTTTGTGGGGCACATCTCTCTTGCATTGTGGATTCTCTTGCATATTGAATATACAGTATCTCTTCTATGTATCATTGTGGATTTTGGTGCTTTTACTAATCTTTTGACAGGAAAGTCGAATTGGAGAGAGGAGGGCGACTTCATGAGGGTTATTGTTGGAGGGATCTACATATTCTCTCTTGGGTTGATCTTGTGACAGGGAGTATCATTATTGTATCTTCGTGACATAGTTGATGCTTTCTATTACATCTTTCTACCATTTTCATAATCATCTTGCTTGACTTGTTTCTTTGATCTTGTCTTGTAGGAGGAGGACGATTTGGCTATCTTGGAGAAGGACGTTTTGGTTGGAGCACTTAGATCTCACTCTTGAATATACACATAGGAGAATGTTATCAACTTGCAAGGTGGCTACAAGCAATTGAGGTAAGATCTACAAGGTATGTGCCTCTTTCATCCATTCTATCTTCATTGGTCATAAAACCCTAATTAATCAAAACCCCAATTTTGGTATTTCTTAGATCTACTTAGATCTAGCCTTGCAATTGAAAAGATATTAAAAAACCCACGTCTATAGGATCCACCCCTAGTTGGATCTATAGTTTGGTGGTGATTGGCTAAAAATTGACACACTTTTCAATGCAAAAAGCCTTCTTGAACCTAAATCGATTTTCCTAAGAGAAGCTTGTTGGGTTAGATCTAGCACATGGGTAGGTGAGATCTCACTTGATAACCTATACCCACATCTTTACTTTGGTGAAAACTACCTTGTGGACATCTCTCCATGTTTTGAGGGGTCAAAACCCCCTTTTGATTCTCTTGGCATCTTAAAACTCAGATCTATTAAGATCTGGCCATTGGGTTCACTTGAAATTTTTAACGTACATAGATCGGGGCACTAGCATCCCGGATCTACAATTTGGTGGCCATTGGACTTGATTTGGTCCACCAAACCCACTTTTTGGCCTTCCTTGAGCAAATCGCACCCCCTTGAAAATTTGAGTTTGTCCACTTCTAGGAGGTGGGTGTTTGAGTTTTTTATGGATTTGGAATCCCCATGCCTTGAAACCTAGGTCTATACTGTCTTTTTGTCACGATCCGCCTTGGGGTTTGCATTCCTTGTTTCAAGGGATTGTGGTCCACTTAGGGTAATCACTTAAAAACCTAGATCTAGTAAGATCCAACCATTGGATCTCATCCAACCCACTTGACTTGGCTTCTAGGTGTCCCGATCTACACTTTGACATACTTCTTGACCCCATTAGCCCACTTAACAAGGCACTAGTCCATCACCAAGCAAGTCGCACTCCTTGGGATTTGTGTCAAACCCTAGATCTAGTACATGGGTACTCCTATAACCAACTCAAACTCATAGATCTAGCCTACATCTAACCTATAGTACCAACCTCACACCTAACTTCACCTTGTGGGCCTACCTATAACCATTCCACACTTCCCAAGAACATTGGACCCACTTGTGTAAACACATGGTGCTACACCTAGTTATCATACCCCATCATGTGGCCTAAACCATACATAGGTTGAAACATTAACATTCTCTTACACCTCCCTCAACCATACCTTAACCCTTAGGTCCACTTAGCCTTGCATTGGTTTCCGTAACTCATTACTTACCTACCCTTAGAAACCTTTGTTAGGGTCCAATCAACTGTGATTGGGGTATAGGGTCTCCCCCTTGGTCTAGTTACACCTTGACCTAAAGTGAAGAGTGCTTCGGTTGACGTGACTCCCACATTGCATTGGGAACCGTGGCATCTCTTGGGTCACCTCTTTAGTTTCCTGACTCCTCTACCGTCCCGGATGGGATACCTCTAGGGGCAACTACAAGTTGCGTGATAACATTTTTGGCGCCGTTGCCGAGGAGGTAGAGGCCTACCTTGGTTCAACACACCTTTGTGTCTCACTATCTCTCTGCACTTTAAATGACATATCTCTTGGTAGTAGAGCCTAAAAATCTACCTGGCGACTCCTAATCGTGACTCCGCTGAGGAGCGAGCTCATAGTCATCCTTACAACACTCGAAGTAAATCAAATCCAAATCAATTGGAAGGAACCCCACTCACATATCACAAAAGAGATCCTAAAACCCAATCAACTAATTTCTTGTGGAAGCTTGTTAACTCGGGTTCTCCAAACCGTGTCTTAGGATCCCCTTTGTTCAATTCGGTTCTTCCTTTATCTTCTAATCATAACTCTAGTTCAATCCCTATCAATCCAATGGCTGGACAAGGTCAATCCAACTCCGGTAACAACAACCAAAACAACCCTCCTGTTGCTCGTGCTTTTGGTCATAAGGCTAGGGCTTCTCCCTTAGACTTCTCTCAGATCTTGGGTGCTCCCCATAGTATGCCAGACAAGTACTTTGAAAAGATCCCAAAATTCGATGGCAACTGTGCCACCTCTATTGAGGACCACATAGACAATGTTTGGGCTCATATGGAAGCTTATGGGGCTGAAGAAGAGGATGTGTTTATTAGGGGTCTCTTTGCATCCTTGGAGGGTGATGCTCGCAAATGGTTTGACCGCTTGCCTGCATCATCAATCAATGGGTATGATGTATTCACCGATAAACTCAAGCAAGAGTGGTCAGTCAAGATAGATGGGCGTTTCCTTTTACACCAACTTTTTGACATCAAAAAGAAGGAGAATGAGTCTGTCCATGAGTTCAACCAACGCTTTGATAAGACTGTTGCCAACATCCCAAGTAACATAAGGCCCCTTGACCAAGCCATCTTGATCCATTACCTTAATTCTTATGAAGGTTACCTGGGTTACCATCTAAAAGACAAAGACCCTAGTAGTTTAAAGATAGCCCAAGACAATGCCAAGAAAGCTGAGGCAAATGCTGCCTCCATGGGAAAACAAAATTTCTTTGACCTAATTAGTGGACCTTCTTCCTCTAGATCTGAACCTAAGTTTAAGAATAGTAAGGAACCTAGCAAAGATCCCAATGAAATGATGGAGAGTATGCATGAAATGATGAAAAACTTAACTCTCCTAACTAGGGACCTAGCCAAGAACAGAGAAGGGGATAGATATAGGCAACCCTATGGTCCTAAGCCTTATTGGAATCAACAAAAGAAGCCTAATGAAGGTGATAGAAGAAACCCTATGAACCAAGAACCTCCTATCATAAACTGGTCTGAAGAGCAAAAGTTGGAAGATCCTGAGTATACCACTCATGGTGATGATACTCCGGATTCTCCAAAGAACATTAATTGGGTTGATAACTTAAAATTTGACAAAGACTTCGGAAGAATCTTGATTGATCATAAAGAAGACACCATGGAAGAAACCAACCCTAGCGCTCCCATCTATGCTACTGAGCAAGTTAATAGTGACCAAGCTCCTTATAAAACTTATCAACGAAGAAAGGATGGCCAAAAACCTATCCCTTTTAGTGAAAAGAAAAACAATGAGTTGCCTAATCCAGTGAGTGAGCCATCCCTTGTGCCTGAGTATGACTTTGATATCAACATCGAAAGAGAGTTAGACAAAGTTATGCATAACATTCCACTCACTGAGTTAATGAAAATCCCTTCAATAAAGGAGCAAGTGGTGGAATTTTTCGAGAGTATCCCTGAGACTGCCACAAGTAGTGGTGAGGATTCATCTTCTCAAAACCCAGCACCTTGTGATGTGATTGATGAAGAGGATGATCCTCCCATTAACATCCAAACTGCCCTATATGAGAGGAAGAATGGGGGTCACCAACCATTTTACCTTACACTACGCATAGGTGATATCCTTCTCCATAACTGCATGTTGGATTCTGGTGCCTCCATGAATGTGATGCCTTTACAAGTCATGGAAGCCATGGGATTAAAAATAACTAGACCTTATGGGAACGTTTGTGGGATTGACTCTAAACCAGTTAAAGTCTTTGGCTTGATCAAAAACCTGAGAGCTGACCTGTTTTCGTGCCCCGACATATCCATGCTTATGGATATAGTAGTTATAGATCTCCCTCCAGCCTATGGTATGCTCCTTTGTAGGAAGTGGTCCGCTGGGCTAGGGGGACATCTGCAGATGGATTTATCATATGCCACCATCCCCAACTCTGATGGGTCTTTGGTTAGGGTGTATCGGGAGCCATTTTATGATGGACATCTTGAGAATTATGAGGATGGTGTGAGAAACACTTTTGGTGAGGGTGAGTTATTACCTGAGGGTATCTTCATGGTCATGGGTGGCCATGATGATGATCCTAGCATGGAAGAAGAAAGAATTATTGAGATTGACCCTCATTCCATTCGGGGTGAAGTGTCGGAAAACCTTAGAATTTCGAACCAACCTGGTAATGTAGGGCCAAACATTGTACAACCTGCACCTCCTACTCATCTAAACACTTCGGAGGATAACTTTGATCAAATTAAAAGGGGTGAGTATATACCTAGGACAGTACATGAGTGGCTTTTCCTAGTTGACCTTAACACAGAAAGAGGAAGACAAGGCTTACCTCACATCACTCCTTGGACAAATAACAATGAAGGAACACACCTGCCCTCACCTGAGGGGAGTGATGAAGAACTAGTTGATTATCACTTTTCTGATGTACCTGATCATTTGTCCCATTTGTCCTTGGAGGATGGGGTTTTGAGGCAAGTGAGTGACAACTCTATGAGTTGGCAAGAACATGCCTTGATCCATGATGCCCCCGGGGAAGACTTTTCTTTGAATAATCTAGCCATTCTTCAGGAAGAACCCGCTGATCCACATTTGCTTCCATCTTACCCTAGCTTCCTTTTGCCTAGCGAGTTACCTAGTGGTGAAGAGGATATGGATTCCACAGACACACTTTATTCTTCACCAACATATTCGGATATGAGAAATCAAAGTACACCCAGCACAGTTCATAGTCATATGCCCATTCCTACTAACCATTTGGCACTTTTAGAGAACATGACCATTCCTATCCCATCGGGAGAGGGTAGTAGCAGAAATAGTGAAAATCAAAGCCCTCCACCCATAACCCAAGCTGAAGTGGATGAGGATGTTGATATTGACTTGTGGGCCATAGTGCAAACACAAAAGAGCATCATTCACCCACAAGTAGAAAATCCTCCTAGGAGAACTGTAAGAGAAGTCTTGATTGGTAGGGTAGTTGTACCTCTAGACGGTGGACCTCCCAGATTTGATGAAATTCCTCCTAATAGGAATTCAAGCATAGTTACACCTCAACCTCAAAGTACTTCTGATATCCAACCTTTTCCTGAACATGTTATTGAAGTCATCCCTCAATCTGTAAATCACCAAAGGTTCGAAACTGGTGATAAGGTTGTAGTACCTAATGATTTATTTTATATACGATCCAGGGGATCAGGTGACTTTTGGGTTGGACCACTCACTGTTGAGCGCTGCATTGGTGAGATGTGTTTTCTCACCACTGGGACTGGACAACGCATCTTACTCCCTATCAACCAAAGGGATCTAAGGGATTACCATCCCTGACCTTCCATACTTGCCTTGCCTGATTAGAGTAGGTAGCTTCTGAATAAGCTCACTTGAGCAGTAGGATTTGTGTGATTTTTATTTTTCTGTGTGCCGAGTATTGTCCCATTTTTCTTTTCTGCCTGGAGTATCTGCTTGTTTTCATCCTTTAGTGAGTTGAGCCTTGCTCCTTCCTAAGCTTGTCTCTTCTCCTGCATGCATTTAAGAAATTGTAGTTAGCATTTCTGTTGTTGGCTGCCTGTGCAAGTTGAGATTGCCTGATTAAAGAAGTTACTCTTTTCCTCCTGCACAGTAAATAAAAATGATAAATGAATAATATATGCCATGTTAGTTATATTTGTATTTTGATTAAATTTCAGTTCAGTTTTATTTTATATTTGTCCCATACATGCTCCATGATGGTATTCTAGTGTTTGTGAGAGCAGGAACAGGTGCAAGATAAAAGCTGAAAGCAAGGATGGTGTAGTGTTGGATTGAAGATTGATGCAGAGCAGTTCGAGACCAGAGATTCTGAGGTTCTCAAGCGCTCTCTCCCTTAGAGCACTTGTCCCAGCTGGAGCCAGATGTTATCACACCATAGTAGCAGGGCTACTATTCTTGTACAACAGATATCTACACATTCCAGAGCTTCCATTATTCCAGAGCATGGCTATATATTTTGGATCACTCATGATCAGAGCAGTACATTATTCAGATTTGTATATGACCTTGTGTCAAGGCTGAGCCTTGAGAGTTCAGATTTGATGACTGATGTGACCACTTATCCCATTTACAGTTTCAGTTCAGTGCCTAGAGATTTATTACAGCAGTGTTTCAGATGATACTTGATGATTATTATTATGATGATGTTGTATGATCTATGGATATGTTCTCACCGACTGTGGATTATTATCTTGTTGATTTAGTCATGATCATAGCATGTGCTTGGTATATTATTCCTGATGTGGCAAATTATTTAAAATGAACTTTAATTCATAAAATGGACAATTGCTTGCACTTTTAGGTCATTTAACAAAACTTACTGGTTTTTCACCTTACATAGACATGGTCTTTCCCGACACCAGTTGTCTGCTAGTGTAGGCTCCATATTCACTTGTCTCCATTCATACATGACCTTCCTGTTTGACTTTAAACCCTGACTTGTCTCATTTGATTTTCTGATACTGAGGACTTCCCCATTTTTCTACCTCTGTGTTTGGACCGCATCCCTATTTATTCAGTGTCTCGGCTCTAAGTTGGTGACAGAACTTGCCTTTGGTGAGTTGGATTGTAGGCCTAAATCATTCTGGTTGGTTGTCCCGATGTTTGGCATTGGCTCGAACTCCCCCTAGTCACTTGAGATGTTGTTGGCTAAAACTGAAAGCTCATGTTCTACCTATGGAAACTTAATAAATTCGCCCATGGAAACAAAAAAGGGCAAGAGCGATGAAAAGCTAAAAATACTCCTCGAAGAGTATAAGAAAGGTCCAAAAAGCAATGGTTCTTAAAAGCTATATCTAAACAATTGCTGACCTTGTATAAATATATGAAAAACATGCCCTGGATGCAAGCTGCAACTAGTTGTGCTTCTCAACACATCTGAAATCCGAAGGGTTATGTAGGCCAAAAAGGCCATGGAATAAAATTGAATGATCCTAATGAACCTGGATCAACTTGATGTAGACATGATGCCTAAGTTGAATAAGCACTCTCTAAACAACTTATCCATTTGTGAGGCACAACCATTCCCCGTGTTCTTTTGTCCAGCACAGAGTTTGTAGCTTCCCCCTTCTCCCAGTCCAAAGTATTTTTGAGTTAAGTTAGACAAGTCAAACCCTTGGCCCAACCTTGCTCCTAGCCTTCATCCTTCACTAGCAGTTTGACCATGTCCAATGGGTAAGTTTGTCATTTGAACTATTGTGCAAGTAATCTTATATAACAACGGAATATGTTAACTTGATTAATTCCACTGAATGGAATTTATACTTTGAGCTTAGCTGTGGGAATGATTAGAGAAGCATTGTCTTAGTCTACTGATGTGATTTATCCTTGATTATATATTCTTGGGATCCGTGATGATGTGGACCATGTATGGATGATTATTGATGATGATTTATGGGCCCACATGTTTGATGATGATATCATATGATGGACATATGATGAAGATGATGTTTGATCCAGTTCAGCAGGTTTATTATTACTTCAAATCAGCAAATTATATATTGTCCATATATGGTGGACCCTACAGCAGGCCCATTAGGGAAACCCACGGTGTATGAGTACTCATTCCTAGTGGATTTGGGTCTTCTGGATCCATTGAGACACTTATCTTTCAGTTCCGGGCACTTCTGACAGTGAATGATGCAGTTTTACACTTGTTGACCAGATTGGGGGCTGATTTCCCAGCCTGAGCAGCAGGGGCCCCGAGAGGCCAGTTCACCTAGGGCGCTGATGATGGAGGGGGTGGTCCAGCCACTTGTTATTACCATTTATCCCCCTCCCGGAGAGCGTGGTGAGCTCAGATGGACAGCGCTAGCACCCTAGGAGGCAGTTTTGGCACTTTCATAGTTCCCGAGGCAGTTAAAAAATGGGATAAAGTGGTCACTGAGGAAATCGATTTGGGCAATTGAGGAAAGGTTTTGGCATTTGGTCTTCACAGAGGTCTTCCAGGGTGGCATCACTATCTTCCAGTCAGTTTTCACCATGTGGGTATGCCCGGATTGATCACAGGAGGACATTTACTGCTTGACTATCATGGATTCTGAGGACAGTTTTGGTCATTTCTATTATATTGGACATATTTTATTATTTTATTGTGCCTTGGGGATGAGCTAGTAAGGATTGATGCCTCCTAGCCCCACCATGTGCTTATTTTATCATGTCCTAGTCATCATGAGGTGGATCATTGTACTTTTTACCCCTCTAGTGGGATGATGTCACCCTCCATTGTACCATTTGGTGAGGGCGCTTTTGTTATATTGGGTGATCCAAGTGATATTATGTTATGGTTCATCCTAGCCATTGATTGTATGATGAGATCTTATAATCTCAACCACTCATTTGATGTAGTATTATAGAGTGGTATAGGGTTTTGGTCTTTATTATCCTATATAAGGAGGAGACCCCCCATTGTAAAGCTCACCTTTGGAGCTCTGGAATATTGGAATAGAAGATTTTTTGTGGAGCACATCTCTCTTGCATTGTGGATTCTCTTGCATATTGAATATACAGTATCTCTTCTATGTATCATTGTGGATTTTGGTGCTTTTACCAATCTTTTGACAGGAAAGTCGAATTGGAGAGAGGAGGGCGACTTCATGAGGGTTATTGTTGGAGGGATCCACATATTCTCTCTTGGGTTGATCTTGTGACAGGGAGTATCATTATTGTATCTTCGTGACATAGTTGATGCTTTCTATTACATCTTTCTACCATTTTCATAATCATCTTGCTTGACTTGTTTCTTTGATCTTGTCTTGTAGGAGGAGGACGATTTGGCTATCTTGGAGAAGGACGTTTTGGTTGGAGCACTTAGATCTCACTCTTGAATATACACATAGGAGAATGTTATCAACTTTCAAGGTGGCCACAAGCAATTGAGGTAAGATCTACAAGGTATGTGCCTCTTTCATCCATTCTATCTTCATTGGTCATAAAACCCTAATTAATCAAAACCCCAATTTTGGTATTTCTTAGATCTACTTAGATCTAGCCTTGCAATTGAAAAGATATTAAAAAACCCACGTCTATAGGATCCACCCCTAGTTGGATCTATAGTTTGGTGGTGATTGGCTAAAAATTGACACACTTTTCAATGCAAAAAGCCTTCTTGAACCTAAATCGATTTTCCTAAGAGAAGCTTGTTGGGTTAGATCTAGCACATGGGTAGGTGAGATCTCACTTGATTTGAAATCTAGACACTTGATAACCTATACCCACATCTTTACTTTGGTGAAAACTACCTTGTGGACATCTCTCCATGTTTTGAGGGGTCAAAACCCCCTTTTGATTCTCTTGGCATCTTAAAACTCAGATCTATTAAGATCTGGCCATTGGGTTCACTTGAAATTTTGAACGTACATAGATCGGGGCACTAGCATCCCGGATCTACAATTTGGTGGCCATTGGACTTGATTTGGTCCACCAAACCCACTTTTTGGCCTTCCTTGAGCAAATCGCACCCCCTTGAAAATTTGAGTTTGTCCACTTCTAGGAGGTGGGTGTTTGAGTTTTTTATGGATTTGGAATCCCCATGCCTTGAAACCTAGGTATATACTGTCTTTTTGTCACAATCCGCCTTGGGGTTTGCATTCCTTGTTTCAAGGGATTGTGGTCCACTTAGGGTAATCACTTAAAAACCTAGATCTAGTAAGATCCAACCATTGGATCTCATCCAACCCACTTGACTTGGCTTCTAGGTGTCCCGATCTACACTTTGACATACTTCTTGACCCCATTAGCCCACTTAACAAGGCACTAGTCCATCACCAAGCAAGTCGCACTCCTTGGGATTTGTGTCAAACCCTAGATCTAGTACATGGGTACTCCTATAACCAACTCAAACTCATAGATCTAGCCTACATCTAACCTATAGTACCAACCTCACACCTAACTTCACCTTGTGGGCCTACCTATAACCATTCCACACTTCCCAAGAACATTGGACCCACTTGTGTAAACACATGGTGCTACACCTAGTTATCATACCCCATCATGTGGCCTAAACCATACATAGGTTGAAACATTAACATTCTCTTACACCTCCCTCAACCATACCTTAACCCTTAGGTCCACTTAGCCTTGCATTGGTTTCCGTAACTCATTACTTACCTACCCTTAGAAACCTTTGTTAGGGTCCAATCAACTGTGATTGGGGTATAGGGTCTCCCCCTTGGTCTAGTTACACCTTGACCTAAAGTGAAGAGTGCTTCGGTTGACGTGACTCCCACATTGCATTGGGAACCGTGGCATCTCTTGGGTCACCTCTTTAGTTGCCTGACTCCTCTACCATCCCGGATGGGATACCTCTAGGGGCAACTACAAGTTGCGTGATAACAGTAACTTGGGAAGATGCTCCAACCATTTCAGCGGACAATCTCAAGTTGCTCTGATTCAGAAACTTGCCCTTTTTACTTGTTTTCAGAAAATTCTAAGTGCCAAAAGTGATCTTATCAAAGATGAATAAAACTCTAAGTATGTTAGGAACCCATGTCTTTACTTTGTTAGTAGGTTGTTGTTGGACGCATATGCTTTGTAAGTCGTCCCGTAGTATTTGTTGATCAATAGTTTGTGTTATTATTGTTGGTGCATATGCTTTGTAAGTCGCTCGTAGTATTGTGATCCATAGTTTGTAACGGCCGATGGTTTCGACCCATAGTATTGGCGCCTAGAATTAGTATATAAGCGTGTGTTGAGACCTATGAAGGCACCGTGAATTTATTTGTATTGAGCTTGCTCAAAGGAGGTTGCCCCCTCGAAGTGGCCTGTGATCAATACAAAAGTGATTATGAGTTTTGTCATTTCTGCTATTTCGCGTATTCTTGTTAATTAATTGTTGCAGGTGCCTTACATCTGGTATCAGAGCACTTTCTTGGGCTCGCTGGGTGAAATTTCCGTCAAATTTTTTTTTTCGCATTTGTTGCAGGTTCGGATTTGGGAATAATCCCTATCCGCTTAACTGTGGGAAGTACTTGGGCATAAGCCCTAAAACTCATTGTGAGGAGTACCACAGGAACCCCGATGTAGCTGGCCCATTGAGAGGACCTGCCAACGAAAAGGGCAACGACCCCTACCTGATTGAATAGTTCCCACCCGTGAGGTAAACCAAGAGCTGTCGTTTGTGGCAAAGCGGTTATCAGTTTTACCTGAGCCGTGGAGTGAGGGGTATTTCCCCAATACACAAGCCGTCAGACAGCATTGGTGGCCAAGTGAAACCCCTGAACTGTTAGGAAGCCACACATACCTGGGGTCCATATCTACTTTCAGTTGAACTATTGTCGATCACTGCTGCGCCGTTTCAAATCTATTTTTCAAGCCGTTCCAGATTCAGCCGTTTTCAATCCGTTCGGCGCTGTTCTAGATCTCTTTCGAGCCGTAGCCGCTCCAGTCTGAACTAAAAAAAAAAAAAAGTATAAAATTCAGTTTTTTCTCCATATCTCCCTTATTTTCACTCTGTTTTCCTTGAAATTTTCGGGGAACCCCTTTCATCCCATTCTGCATATTTCAGTCCTGAGGACCCTATCCCCAATTCCCCTTCCCAAAGCCCGAAATCCCACATTTGTCTATTTTTAGGGTTTGCCATAACT
Organism: Larix kaempferi; assembly: GCA_027924585.1. Taxonomy (NCBI): domain Eukaryota; kingdom Viridiplantae; phylum Streptophyta; class Pinopsida; order Pinales; family Pinaceae; genus Larix; species Larix kaempferi. The sequence continues at coordinate 15,220,792 of BSBM01000476.1, forward strand.
TCCTCAGATTTCACCCAATCACCTTCAAATTTTACCACAGATTTCCTTTCTGAATTCTGTTTCTTTGTTCCCCTCTGCCAAATTTTCCCATTCTTTTACCCCGTTTCTGAAATCCTCATTTTTGCTTCCCTGTCTATCCAATAGTGTCCAAAACCTAGTCAAACTCCAATTACCCTTCTGATTTTTTCCCAAATCAAAATTTGCCCTTACTGAAGTAGTTCCTGTTTTTGTTTTCCTACCCAGTAAAAAAAAAAAAAAAAAAATCCTGGTTATGGTTGTCACCCGTGCAGGAGCAAAAACCATGGAGGAAGCACTTGCAGCCATCCAAGCCAAACTCCAGGATCTGGATGAAAAATTTCTCGGTCTCCATCTTGAACATTCAGCTATGAACAACAAACAGCAATCCGAGTCTTCAGTAGACAATGGGTTCTCTTCTTCCAGCAATTTCCGTGGTCCGAAGCTTGATTTTCCTCGCTTCAATGGTACCGATCCAACTGGATGGATCTATCGTGCAGAACAGTACTTCAGTCTGCATAATAATTTTGATGGCAACAAAGTTCTGTTGGCATCCTTTCATTTGGCACATGAAGCTCTTCAATGGTACCGTTGGTACATCAAGGCTCATCCAGAGCCCAACTGGCCAGACTTTTGCCAGCTCCTTTTGCAACAATTTGGTCCTAGTGCTTTTGATGACTTCACAGGAGCCCTCACTAAACTTCGCCAAACTGGCACTGTGAGAGAGTATCAAACCGAATTTGAGAATCTAGCCAACCACACCGAAGGATTGTCTGATGAATTTTACCGAAGTTGTTTTATCAGTGGTCTAAAGGATGCCATTCGCTCTGAGGTCAAAATGTTCTGTCCCAACACAATGATGGAAGCACTCAGGTTGGCTAAGTTGGCAGAAGACAAGATTGCATCCCAACAACGCTCCAAGCCCACTTTTGTTCCCTTCCGAAATATGGGTTCTCAGCGACCACCTATACCGCAGGCTCCTCGACCGACTCCTATCAAGCATTTGTCTGAAACAGAGATGCAAGCACGCAGAGAAAAGGGGATTTGCTATAATTGTGATGAGAAATTCACTCGGGGACATAGATGTGTTCAGCAAAAGCTCTATCTCCTGGATGTGGAGTCTCTGCCTGCCTCTAAAATGGGTGACGAAGATCCAGAAACACTGGATGCTCCGGTCGACATTCAGGAACCGCCTAGTGACCCTCCGTCTCAGGATGACCAGCCAGAGATATCTCTCCATGCTTTAGCTGGAATCACCACCCCCTAAACAATGCGGGTCAGGGGTTACTTCAAGAAGCTTCCTCTTACAATCCTCATTGATTCTGGTAGCACGCATAATTTCATTGACCCTCGGATCGCCAAACAAGCTGATTGTTTTATCCATCCTTGCTCCAACTTTGAAGTCATGATTGCCAATGGGGGCACCTTACCTTGCAAAGGGAAGTGTCGAAATGTGCGTATCTCTATGGGATATTATACCTTGCGCTCTGACATGTTTTCCCTGCCCTTAGGTGGATGTGATGTGGTTTTGGGCGCTCAATGGCTACGCACACTCGGCCCTATCTTATGGGATTTTGCCGAACTTTGGATGCAGTTTTCCGAGAATGGACACAAACACACATTGACAGGATTACAACCAGGTTCTCTCAGCATCATCAGTTCACATCACATGGAAAAACTCCTCAAGAAGAATTCACATGGTGTCATCGCTCAGATCCATTCCATCCAGATGCAACCATCAGCGGTCTCCACTAATCCTTTGGATCTACAACAAATTCTGGATCGGTATACAGGTGTCTTTGCTGAACCAGTGGGATTACCACCTTCCAGGCCAGAAGACCATCGTATTCAGCTCCTTCCTGGCAGCGTTCCTCCCAACATCAGGCCCTATTGCTACCCATTTCACCAAAAAACGGAGATTGAAATGCTCGTTCGGGACTTATTGAAGCAAGGTATTATTCGCCCAAGCACTAGTTCCTTTTCTTCTCCAGTTATTCTTGTCAGCAAAAAAGATGGGTCATGGCGCCTCTGCATTGACTTCCGAGCATTTAATCACCTCACCATCAAGGATAAGTTTCCAATTCGTGTTGTTGATGAGCTTCTTGATGAGCTTCATGGGGCTCACTTTTTCTCCAGGTTGGATCTTCGTTCTGGGTATCATCAAATTCGGGTTCATGAGGATGATATTCCTAAAATAGCTTTCCGCACACATGATGGCCATTATGAGTTTTTGGCCATGCCCTTTGGCCTCACTAATGCTCCTTCCACATTCTAGGCCTTAATGAATAAAATATTTCGACCCTACTTGCGGAAATTCATTTTGGTATTCTTTGATGATATCCTCATCTACAGTAAAACATGGGATGAACATCTCCAGCATCTGGATCTTGTCATGCAACTTTTCTCTGACCATCATCTCCATGCCAAGCAGTCTAAATGTGTTTTTGGACAAAAGGAAGTTGAGTATCTCGGGCACATTATCTCAGCACAAGGGGTTCGCGTGGATCCTGCCAAAATCGAGGCCATGAACAATTGGCCACATCCTCAGACACTCAAGAGCCTTCGTGGTTTTTTGGGGTTGACTGGCAACTACCGCAAGTTTGTCAAGGATTATGGGAAGATTGCAGCTCCATTAACTGCTCTATTGAAAAAAGATGCTTTTACATGGACACCTGCTGCTCAGTGTGCATTTGACAAACTAAAACAAGCTATGTGTACTACACCGGTGCTAGCTATGCCTGATTTTTCCAAGCCCTTCACTATTGAGAGTGATGCTTGCGGCAATGGACTTGGTGCTATTCTCCTTCAAGATGAACACCCCATTGCGTTCACCAACAAAGCCCTTTCACGTAAGAATTTAGCTGCCTCTACCTATGAGAAGGAAATGATGGCTATTTTGCATGCAGTACAGAAGTGGCGTCCATACCTATTAGGGAATCATTTCTGCATCAAGATTGATCACCAGAGTCTGAAATATTTCTTGGACCAGCGTGTCTCCTCCCCGGCACAACAGAAATGGGTTAGCAAACTCATGGGTTATGACTATGAGATCACTTACAAGAAGGGTAAAGACAATATTGTGGCAGATGCTCTTTCTCGCACATTTGATGCCCAAGGTTCTCTTTCAGCTATTTCTATGCCTGTTCCAAATTGGTTGCAATCTATTCAACAGGGTTATGTCAATGACTCTTCCTTATCTCAGATCATCCAACGCTTGACCAACAATCCTTCTGCTGTCCCACATTACTCTTGGGATGGTGCTTCTCTGCGATACAAGGGTCGTCTGGTGCTTCCCCAGAGCACAGATCTTCAACAGGCTGTCTTCTATGAACTCCATGCTTCTCCATCGTCCGGGCACTCTGGGTTCCTCAAAACATATGAAAGAGCACGGCGTAACTTCTTTTGGCAGGGCATGAAAAGGACAATTCAACAGATGGTGGCCGAATGTGATACCTGCCAACGTAATAAGGGTGAAACAACACTCCTTCCAGGATTGCTTGAACCCTTGCCCATACCTACACGGATTTGGACAGATATTTCTATGGATTTCATTGAAGGGCTCCCTAAATCTGGCGGGAAGACAGTGATTCTCGTTGTGGTTGATCGTCTCTCCAAATATAGTCATTTTTGTGCTCTCAACCATCCCTATATAGCCTCCTTTGTCGCTCAAATTTTTATGGACCAGATCTTTCGTCTTCATGGCATCCCTTCTTCCATTGTCTCGGATCGGGATGCGACTTTCACTAGTCATTTTTGGACAGAACTATTTCGCCACACTGGCACCAAACTGAAGATGAGTTCAGGGTATCACCCACAAACAGATGGTCAGAATGAAATTGTCAATAAATGCTTGGAAACTTATCTTCGTTGCTTCACCTCGGAACAACAACATCAGTGGGCAAAGTGGCTCCCTCTCGCTGAATGGTGGTACAATACCTCTTACCACACTGCCTCTAAAATGACCCCATATGAAGCAGTCTATGGTCAGGAACCTCCAGCTCTTATCCCATACACCCCCACCAGTTCACCAGTTCAGGAAGTTGACACGGTCCTTCGCAACCGCGATCAGATTCTTCGCATTTTGCGGGACAATCTTCACATGGCAAGAAATCGCATGAAGCAACAAGCTGATCAGCACCGTTCGGAGCGCACTTTTCAAGTTGGCGATATGGTTTTTCTTCGTCTTCAGCTGTACAAACAATCCTCCTTGAAACTCAAAGGGCGTCATAAGCTCGCTCCAAAGTTCTATGGGCCATATCGGATTCTTTAGCAGATTGGGTCTGTTGCTTATAAATTGGAACTTCCTCCTTCTTCCCGCATTCATCCAGTCTTTCATGTCTCTTGTCTGAAGAAAGTTCTTGGCACCAACATCAGCGGCCAAACGATTTTACCCGAACTGGATAATGAAGGATCCATCCTTTTGGAGCCAGAGGCCATCCTCAATCGGCGCACGCGTCAGCTTCGCTCTCGCTCTATCACAGAGGTCTTAATTCAGTGGCATGGCATGCAACCCGAGGATGCTACATGGGAACCACTCCTTCAAATTCAACAACAATTTCCACATCTAAAGCTTTGAGGACAAAGCTTTTTTTAAGGGGGAGGGGATGTTAGGAACCCATGTATTTACTTTGTTAGTAGGTTGTTGTTGGACGCATATGCTTTGTAAGTCATCCCGTAGTATTTGTTGATCAATAGTTTGTGTTATTATTGTTGGCGCATATGCTTTGTAAGTCGCCCGTAGTATTGTGATCCATAGTTTGTAACGGCCCATGGTTTCGACCCATAGTATTGGCACCTAGAATTAGTATGTAAGTGTGTGTTGAGACCTATGAAGGCACCGTGAAGTTATTTGTATTGAGCTTTCTCAAAGGAGGTTGCCCCCTCGAAGTGGCCTGTGATCAATACAAAAGTGATTCTGAGTTCTGTCATTTCTGCTATTTCGCGTATTCTTGTTAATTAATTGTTGCAGGTGCCTTACAAAGGAAATAAAAAAATAGAAGGAGGGGCCCTACACTTTTGAAAAAAAATTGGGGATCAGGTTACAGCAGCAACAGGTTGTAGGTGAGCATAGAGGTTGGGAATGTTAGGAAACCTTCACCCAATGTACCATTGTTTCTCTTTGGGTGCTTGAGAATCTAGGTAGCGATTTTTCAAGTAATTCTCAAAATCCATACAATAGGTTGGAATCTTGTTGCACATATTGAGGAGCATTGTAAGGGAGTGTGTTATGATGGATTGATGGGCATAAAAAGGATAGGGATTCCTTGTGTTGTGTGGGGTGATGGAAGAGAGTTCCATGGATATGATGGCTGAATGCGATTCATGTAACATTTTGGGGTGATAAAATTGGATAAGCATGAGAGAAAATGGGTTGGGAAGAGAGAGACAAAATCCTATAGTTGTTTCATTTTCCCTATTGGCATCATAGCTCGACTTGGAGGTATTATCTACAGTAGGTACCTATGGTTGGTTGGAAAATTGGTATTTCGCAAAAAAAATTATTAGACCTTCTTCATTTAAGATATAAGTGTTTATCATTGTCTATGAATATGAAAATTTATGTTTGTTTTCTATTATGAATATTATTGTATTATGCATGCTATAGTTGTTGTTCGACTTCATTTTATTTTTTACACCTTCACATCTGTTTCTTAAATTCTATCACTCATGGGAGGCTTAATTAGTTGTAACTACAAATGTTAGCCTATGTGGGATGAAATTTGGAAGTTGGTATTTGTATCTACGCACCCTATGGTTGGAATGTTGGATGGGGATGTTACAATGATTCATGGTTGCGTCTCTATTGGTGACTAGTTAAAAAAGATGATTTTGGTAGTAGTAGGATAATTCGCCCTCAATTACTCCCTGATATTCTAACATTGCTTCACTTGAGGATAGTAAGCTAGAAATATAATTGTGGTCCCTATGATGAAGGGTTGAGAAATGGAATAACTTAATATTGTTTCCTCCCTCTTGAAATTAGCACACATTTGATTTTAATTTATAGTATATTTCCACTTGGTGGGCTTGTTTATCCATTTTTTTTTTGAAAATGTGCTCTTCTTGATTTTGGAGATCATGGGTTAAGCTCATGCCATTTCGACATGAAATCAAAGATATAGGGAGATTGAAAATCACAACAAACCGAAGGCCTCGTCGATATTGTTAAACTACTTGGTCTTCTACAATGCATAATTTTGTTTAGGTTATGTTCCCATAGTAATCCTATGAAGAAAATTACTCCTCAAAATAAGGTTGGTCTCATATTTCCATTCAAATTAATTGAATGGAGTAAGAATCACACACTAGGGCCGATCCATCATTCTAATATGTTGTGGCTTCTCTTGATACATGTCTTCTTCCTGCAAAATAAGTATGCTAATACGAGATTCCGTCTAGCTCTGATACCATGTAAAATCTTGTGATCACTACAAGAGATCACAAAGTAGATCTAGAAACCTAATGAATAACAAATACTCTAAGAAATTTTACGAAGGAAAAAGAAAGAGATTATAAAGAGAAAATTCTTGTAGCAAATACACATAAATATTATTCAATAATGATACAACAAATAATCATCTTACATATAGCAATTCAAATTACTCAAGGAGGCAATTCAAATTATCTAGGGATGCATAATGACCTAGTTATGCTTAACTTAGAGCTTAGATGCTCTTAGTTATCCATGCAATATCTCAAAGATGAGTTAACAATATCATCACTAACGTTGTAAGCTTATTGGAAGCTTAATTACCCAAAATTAGTGACATAATCCATGCATAGCTCATGCATGAGAGGAATCTACTCCAAATAGTAAAGGAGGGTGCTATTTGATTAAAATAATAAAGGAGCGTGCTATATGTCCTTGATTAGTGGAGTTAAGTTCCTATAATTACTAAAAGATGTAAAACATGCAAGGTAGGCCTCTAAAATCAGAGGGAAAAGCCCTAATTTGAGGAATGCATCATGACAAGCCAGAAATAGACTTAAAATAATTCTCACATGCCAACAATAGCATATTACTCCCTTGAATATTGGGATGGAGCACTCCAATGGCTCACTTGGTTAATTTGACCCTAAATGGGACTAATAGGATGATGACACCAACCTCTATAGTAACTAGGTGAGATATTAATGCTAATCGAAGGTAAATATGCTCCAACAACTGGTTAGATGGGTTAAGGTTTATATGGGTTAGGGATTGGGGTTTATAGGGGACATTATTGACATAGATAATAAGGATTTATGATTGGGATATATAGATTTTATGGGCTATATGGGTTGGGGTTATATCACTTAGTGGGTATAAATGTTAAAAGTAAGGTATTAATTTTACATGCTTAGGGTTTACATGGATTATAAGGGCTATGGAATAAGTGTAACGTATTAGGGGTTGTAAGGCTTGCAAATGGTTTAAAGGTTATAGGAGTTTAGAGCTAGAGCAGTTAAGGCTAGTGATTAGGTGTTAAGGGTTAGGAATTGAAGGGATTAAGGTTAAGGTTTTCAAGGATTACATATTATAGTGATTATGAACTAAGTGTTACATAGATGTCCTTATAGTGATATCCTGTTCTCTCTCTCTTTGTCTGATTTTTATAGATAAATTTTGTCTAAAGGACATTATAAAAACACATTGTCATCATCATTATATCAATTATATGGTTAACATGTTATAGTGGTTATATTTCAAAGTTAACAAAGCTACATAAATCCATTTAGGGCCCCAAAAACACATAGAAAGTTAATGTCCCAAAATATGACAAAAATAAATCCATTTGAGATGATCCTAATATCCCCAACATAAAGCATCAATAATTTCATACGATACGTATGTAGATCCATTTCGGATAAAGGAGGAATGAATCAAACATCAATGAGTCTATAAGGTCAAATTACGATGAAAAAAAATCATTCACACCAAAAACAAGATGTAAAAAAAAAATATGAGAGAGAAGTCTGTTTCTAGGCTTAGAATGTCCACAAAGCTCCAAGTCCCTTCCTTTACATTTTATTACCTAAAATCTCTTTAAGTTTTCCCATTTGAAGAGGCTATGCCACCTAAAACTATTAATGTATGGAAATTCTTGATAAGACCCAACTATCTATAAGAAAAACTCCTATTGAAAGATAGGATAAATGAAAAAGAGAAAAATGAATCTATGGCAAACTATTTTATTGTGGATAACATCATAAAAGACTAAAAGGATTTCATTGTGAAGGGTGAAACAAAAAAATATATAAAAAATGAATACAAGAATCCTACATTGTTATTAGAAGTGTATCCAACATTTATTTGATGAAAGCCTCTTAAGAGGCATGGTTTTTCAAACCATTACCATATTACTTCTTCGTAAGTGTTAAGATTAATCAAAGAAAATAAGCTAAAAAATAAAATTTAAACTATTAAATAAACATTATCAATTCCCTAAGCCTTATTGAATTATTTGTGTGATAATATAAAAAATATGGACAAGAGATACTTGGATAAGGATAAGGGAACATGACTAATTACTATGGTGCAACACTAACTAACAAACAAATATTATCAATTTCTTAAGCCCTTATTGAATTATTGGTGTGATAACGAAAAAGGGTGGAGAAGTGCTACTTGGACAGGGATAAGGGAACACCACTAATTACTATGGTGCAACACTATGCGATGAATTGGAAGTGTCTCCTTTAATGAAACCACTTATAACTTCAAACTCCATGATCGGCATTACATTGGGCTTCTTGAATACTTTTGAAGCATAATGAGTGAGATATTTCCAATAAAAGTAAAGAAACCTTGCAAATAAAATATGTAAACAAGGAACATGATTCCCAATAAAAAAAAGAAAGAAACCTTACAAATGAAATGTGAACATAAAACATGATTTCCAATAAAAAAGAAAGAAACCTTATAAATGAAATATGTCAACATGGAACATGAAACCAAGGTCTCTATGTGTTTATCTTCCCTTTATATAGAATGTGTGCATTGTGGGAAAAGCATGTTGACTTTTAACAACTTATTTTATTTATTATATTATAAGTAATTTTTGTATTAATTATGTTTATTGCATAAATATAGAGATTGGATTAGGTAGATTAATAACTTTGATGATAACATGGAGTATAGAGAGAATAGTCAAGGTTATGTGAGGCTTTAAAACCTAAAACCTAAAACGTATTTAGGAGTATGCCTAATGATATCCACACAACCACACCAATAAATTTTAAGTTATTGAATTATAATTTCAAGTTATGCAAACCATACATCCAAACCATGCATCCAAGATAAGGTTTTATCTAAATATACATAGAGGCAGTCATGAAGAAGGAACTAATAAACTATTATACATAGAGACACTCATGAAGAAGGAACAAATAAATGATTGATGAATTTAACATCAAATAATTTCAATTAACATACAAAATAATATTAATATTAATTCAATCAAAATTAAATCTAAAATAAAAATAAAATAAAAATAGATTTGTCATAAAGGATTTCTATCTTGCAATTATATAGTATTCTTTCACATATTCAAGACAAAAAAACCTTTATTTGATATAATTTATTATATTAAAATATTGTTAAGTTATTTAATTTTGAGATGGGAAGTAAAAATAATTTTATTTTTTATGAATTAATTGGGATTATTTCAATGACATGATTTGTTTTATTTGAAGAAGTTTAAAAATTGGACATTTTGTTTATCTAGTAAGTTTGATTGGAATTTGGGATTAAATTTTTCATAAATCCTGGTACTAAATGACACTTTGTATTTTCTTTTAGAGATAATAGCAAGTGTTGATTGTCTTAATTCAAAAACTTAATTGAAAAGCTAAATCATAATGGTTTGTTCTAAATATTATAAGTTTTCAATTTTTTCTGAGCAAATTTTCTATCTCATTTTGGAGTGGAAATCTTTAAAAAATATTTGAATCACAAATATTAGCTATGGAAATTGCATACTTTAGCTGCCAAGGGGGTATTCGAGGGTGTTGAATGAATTTATAGATTCAAAAACACAATTTAAACACATAAAAATTTTGATTTTACCAAAAAAAAATTACTGAATTCCGACCAAAACCTAGTAAAGTAGAAAACATAGAATAACTAAACTACTCCAATTTATAATAAGTTAAAAAACTAAATTACATGTGATGTATTTTTAGCGCATTTCCTATTGATTATACATTCAAAAAGAGCTTATTCCACACATACAAGATAGATTTCTATCCAAAGAAGATGAAACATGTATTTGCAAAATATAAAGCATTTTGAACTGAATAGCGTATTGATCAGGAAGCTTCATACTTGTCCACAAAGCTATATATAGATATAGAGAGAGTGAAAATAAGTGACAACCAGGTTCGGTCTATGATTAAAAAGCAGAGTGAGCATACATCTTAATGAGATTCCGTTAGGATAAGGATGGGCTCTAAAAACCAGACCTGAATGTCAAAATTAAGTACATATTTCACTGATCATGCAATCTCAGACTTAACTACAAAACTGTAGATATAGAAGGAGTGACCCTTTTGGGCCACCCTCATGTTTATGCTCTCTTTCTCTTCACAAGTATTCTGAGCACCTCGGCCTATTTTGAATTTCATTTTATTCCATACAATGCCATTGCTTCCTTTCCTCCCACTGTAGCCGTTGGATGAAATTTTCATTACACTTTTCCCATTATTTTCCCAATCATGAAATCTCGGAGCCTCCCAATTATGAGCAAGGGAAGGGTATTGGAGGTATTGGAAGCCTCCAAAAAGCATGGCCATAATTGTAAACCTAGAGGCCAAGGTAACCAGTGATGGAATTTGACGGGCAAAATGACCTTCATGAGGCATTTTGACCGTCAAATACATTTACAAAATTTTGTTAACCGTCTTGTGTGAAGGGTAAATGTATCATTTAAATGTATTTTTGAAGGGTAATAAAATTTATAAAACGTCATTATTTTACTAGTATCATATTCCTAGTATTATTAATATTTTGATCTTATATAAAACTATATTTTCCAAATTAGAATTTCCAAATTCCAACCATACTTTCACTTAATAAATAAATAAATATATTAAATTAGTATTATTTCTATTCCTTTCTATTGCAAGTTGCATTGATTTTTCATAGAAAAAGAAAAGCTCATTTAACTCAATGATGTTTCCATTACTTCTTTTTATTTTTCTATTATTACAATGAGCATCTACATACTACAAATTTCAGTGCTCAATCATTATTGTCCATTGATTACAAATTTAAAATTTACATTAACATTCTACTGCTAGTCTACTACAAGCCTACATGAACATCAACTAAATGACTTGAAGTTGGAAGTTCCTGGAAGTTGAAAGTCGGGACTCAGGATTTGGGACTTGGGAGTTTGAAGTTGGTGCAGTTGCATCTAAAGTCTTGGAGACATAACTTTGGAAAGCATTATCACGATCCACATGTAATTCCTGCATGATCTTTTGGCATTTAATGGTTTATCTCAGACACGTTTTCTTTTGATATTAACAATAAACCTGAACAATATTATGCGTTAATACCACCATTAAATAGTGTTTGTGTGAACGACACACAGGTCTTCCTTTGCACCCTCCTTGAAACATTAAATACATCACTTGTTATCCATCCTGCTCCCTCCCCAAACCTGAAACGATACAAGCAGTTGTAACATGTAAATCATTTAACCATGCTGAATTTAATGATTCAAAACATAAGATAGATTCAAAAATCCTTTGTCCGCTTGCACCTGCTCACAACCAGTCCATTTGCGGCCTCAGATGTCGAGCATATAACACCCTTTCCTAAATCCTGAACGGCTCCTAATATTTGACCTGCATTTTACAAAGAAAAATAAAAATATGCGATGGCTATATGAATGCGTGAAAATTTCGACTTAGCCATGAATAAATTGAAAACATTAACACAATTATATATGTTGTGAGGCATTCATGTTCACATACTAACTCCGTCCATTGAGGCGAGCAGTGATTCTCCCTGTCAAGAAGAACGTTTTACGGACATTGGATTGAATCACAATATTGCTCAAAGCACCGTTTGCAAAAAGTAAACCGTTCAGCGCTTTCTCGCTCCATTCATCTGTCTTTAATGTCAGGTCTTTTTCCCTAATGCAAATACCCACACAGATTCAGATAAATAACTCAAGCATACAAATACTTACGAGTGTAGTTCGCTGATTTCGGTAAACCAAATCAAAACTAAAATCAGAAAAGGAAAAAACTATAGATCTGGTTAACAGAACAACTTGCTTAGTTACTACTAGATTACCATTTGTATGTTTATTTATGCTTTATTATGATGTGTATTCATATTTTTTCGGTTTAAGCTATATTTTTATATAATATTAATTTAGTACATCAATGATTTATAAAATGAATAGAAATCAAGTTAATGGACCATGATAGATACTAATATTTTAATTTTAATGTAAAAATGTTAAGAAAATAAATATTGTTTTGAAGAAAAAATTAACAAAATTTAATTATTGAAGGGTAAATTTTTTTGCAAGACTTCATTGTTGAAGGGTAAAAATTTAAACAAAATGTGAACACCCCCAAAATCCTGAACAAAAAACACGAGAAGTTTTCTTTAGTTAAAGAGAGCCTTCTTAATTAGTGAGTCCTTATGATCGTTATTACATACGTAATAATACTCTCAGTGTCTTGTTTCTAAGACTAAAATTAGAACAACAGACAACAACACGTTCAAATCGCGTTTAGAAAAGCATGCACACAAAAAACAAAAGGGAAGTCGTCTCCACCATGCGTAATCTCGACCATGCATAATAATAATAATATATATATATTATATATATATATATACATATAAATTGAATTTTTGTAACTTTTCCAACTTTCATATATATATATATTTCAAGGAATTCAACTTGTGACCTTTCTAATTTTCTCTGCCATGCATAATATTGAAAACACAACCATAAGATGAGAACTTATAATAGATCAAAACTTATGACCTCCTCAACAAAGATATCTCAGATTTTATTTATATATAATATTTTTCTTTATTTAAATATTTCTCTTTATAAATGGATTTTTAATTTGCCTTCATGCAGGGGCTCTTCGGTTCTTCCATATTTATTAACTACTTTAAAAAGTGGATTCTTAATGGATATATATGAAATAAGCATACATGAGAAGCAAGGAGAGCAATAAAAATTATATATAAGTATAAATTTATTCTCAAAGCTTTCTCTTATAAGCATAAATTATCTAATTTGGTACATGTTAAATAAGCATAAATCTTATTTAGTATATGTTAAATGATAGTTAATTAGAAGAAATCAAAGTGGGCTTATGGTTAGGAACATGTGTTTCCTATCATATAAATCGTGCCCTCTAGCTTAAATAAGAATCCATGAGAAGAAGCCATAAAACAAGGAGACCATTAAACATTACATATAAGTTTAAATTATTTCTCATGATTTTAAGGCTTTCTCCTATAAGCATAAATCTTATTTGGTATGTGTTAAATGTGAGTCAATTAGAAGAATCCAAAGTGGACCTAAGGTTAGGAACATGTGTTTCCTCTTACAATTAAATCACTCTCGGCAACTTTAAAATCATATTATTATTATTGTTGTTGTTATTTATAAGTTGGTCTAGAGCACACACCTATATGAAAAAAATTTAACCTGTAAAATTTATGCATTAGAAATTTTAATGCACCTCAATGTTGAATTTTTTGGAAGATTTGTTGTGACAAATGCATGTGGATTCACAACATTTTAAAAATGCCCTCATTGCACTAGTTTGCTTCTACTACCTAGGCATGTTTAACATCCTCTAAGGAATGGGGGGAGGTGGCCACGAGAATAACCAGGCCAAAAATGATGTCAACATTGCCATGTGCATGACATTTACAATGGTTGGCATATTGGTTGGTGACCTTTACAATCTCCTTGGACCTAATGTAACCCTCTTCGCAAGGTACTACATGTATTTCCTCTATGCTAGTTCATTTCACTACTACAACCATCATCACAACAAGATGATTCTTAGTTTTGTAAGAGGGATTTTGAGAGTTTGAGTTGGAGTGCTTTTGGATGGCTAGGGATCGATTGTGACCATGTATTCGACCAAGTACATTAAATGTTGGTACATTTCTCTTGTTTGGAGTGTATTTAATCTAGGAGGAGTCATAGACAACTCCATGCTCTTTCTATCGAATTGTCATAGGATGATTGGGTTTGTGAACAACAAGATGTGTAAGCCTTCATGGCATTTGGGGATTTTTTACTTTGGTCCTTATTCTACACAACAAAGTGGTTAGGAGAGATGACAACACTACTCTGAATAATTAGTCAACGTGAGAATCGAGACCATAAATATTCACAAGCTATCCTCCAACTAGAAGATGCTACTACTCTTCCTTGCTTCAGGGGTCGACAACCTCTTCAAGACCTATCAATTTAAAAAATTTATTGGCAAAATCTTCATAGTGAGGACTAGAGTGTGTAATAATGTGTTTTATTGGGGTACTTAGATGTTGGGGTTCGTGGAAATTGGGCATGTTCTCAAATTTAGCTGACAAAGTAGGAAGAGAAATGGATTTCAAAACACTATCAAACATTTGTTGTAGTGGTGGGAAATGCAATCTATGGAGGTGGGATCACCGATTAGCTAAGATATAGTAGTGATAATCCCTTGAAATTTGTGTCTTATTTTGGGATTTTGTAGTGAGAATAATGGTATCTTGGGATTGACATGAGTTAGGATCCTTAGGGTGCTCAATATAGAAGTAGGATTTATGATATTATTGTCTATTCTTGGAGATGATCAACTCAATTTGGGATATTGTTATCATTTTGGGAATTGTCCTCTCGTCTATGATATTACAGTGGTAATTGTATGTTTTATGGTATAGAAAAAATTGGGGCAATCTTTGCTTCTATTCCAACACCCATTGTACTTGCATTGTACTATTTCCTATTTGGTTGTGTAGGTATGTATACACAAATTATGTAATAATTATTTATGTATTTGGTCGCATAGAAATATCATGCTTTCATGTAGGAACATCATATAGTGATGCTTAATGCATCTACATGCCTTTTAAGCTCCAAGTTGTTGCATGAAGTATCATATTTTTCTAATGTGTTCTTCTACCCACATATGTGTACAACTATTTGAACTAAATTCCCATCATCCATTTGGTAATGTATTCCCTTGATTATTCATTTTGAAACTCTTAATCTCTTCCTCTATTTCTTTGGTTTCTTTCTCATACACTCCACCCAATATCTTATTGAATATGAATTATATATTATGATATATGACTCCACCCATTACAATTGTGCATATTAATTATGTAGTATGACATATGAATCCACCAAATATCTTGTTGCATTTGAATTATATAGTATGAATTTATCTCAAAGAAGACCAGAAAACCGTGTTGGAATTGTTTGAACTCGACATTTTGGGTCACAAGCTAGGCCCATCATCAAGAGGAGAAAAACCATGATAACTTACCCATAAGAACTAACTATTAAATAGTGGATTGATATTACATTTAATTGTTTAATTTCTTATTTAAGATGGTTGACTGTGTTTTTCCTTATTCCGTGAGTTACAAGTTTCCAGCTATCACTAAGTTTCCATCCATCGTCCTTGTTTATATTTTTCGGATTTTTCTCAATTTCCACAGCCTAGCAAATTCTTCTTTATGCATAATGGTCTTCTCTAGCAATTACATGTCTTTTCCTTGCAAATTAAATGGCCAGTGTCATGAGAATGTTCGATCGAAGATTATTTTTGGAAGCAGTTCTAGGCAATGTCGATGCAATTTTTTTAACCTTACTTGGATTGAATGCCCAGTTTCCACTTTTTAATAGTTAGTTCTTATGGGTAAGTTATCATGGTTTTTCTCCGCATGATGATGGTCTCATCCTGTTCCCGAAATGTCGAATTCAACACAGTTTTTTGGTCTTCTTTGAACTTTCCTATGTAAGCATCATGAATAACATGTGAATTTATATATAATTGTTAAGTGCCTCCTACATGAAGCTCAAAGGAATTGATCACTTGAGCTAGTGCACACACACATGCATGTTGTTTTTTCTAATAAGGGTTCGATTTTTTTTAGTTTTACAACATCCCCCTCCTTAAATCAAATCATAACATTGTTCTGACCTCAAATATGTAAAGTGTTGATCCCAAAGGTCCATTCGGTGATCAAATATGTAGCAGAGCACTAAATATTGGTTCATCACCATAATTTGACAAAGTACTAAATGCTAGTGGGTCAGACGATAAAAGGTGTATTGATGCAGGTATTGACGCCAAATGATACAACAACTTCCATGCATGTGAAAATCTCCTTGAAGGAAGTGCAAGTCATAAGGAAACACATTATCTTGAGGTAGAGACAAATGACAAATTAGAGGCCTCTCTAGTTCCTCATCTTCACAAACCTAATTAGAGCATTAAGGATCCTTCTATCATGGAAGATATCACTGCATTTCTATTTGAATCACTCGAAGAGGTGGCCGGTCAATTTCTCACTCAAATTAATGTGTCATTTTCCCAATTAAAATATTGAGAGAACAAAGGTGCAAGTTCAACCTGTGGAAAAAAAATTAAGAATGTGTTAAGGGTTGAAGAAAATTCCCTTTAGTGTGGGAATCAATGGGTTGGGAAAGGATTACCCTATCCAAAACAACAAAAGGAAAAGAAAACTATAAGGATTACACACCTTAATAGAATGGAGTTAGAGAAAGGATGAATGACACATTAATGAAGAAGGAAAGGAGTATGCTTAGTGGTGCAGTGTTATCACAATAATTATGCGTAGAGATAGTGGATATTGTAGGTTACTTGGTAAACCAATCACCTATATCCACATTGGCTGATAAAATCCCAGTTCCCACAAGAGGCATGGACTTTTAAAAATCCTTCTTTTAAACATCTCAGAGTTTTTTGCAATCCTTATGTGCATGTTCCAAAGGAAAATAGGAGTAAGTTGGATAATAAAGATGAAAAATGTATCTTAATTGGTTATAAAGATAGTATAAACGGTTATAATATCTATAACCCAATAACTAATAAGATTGTTTATAGTTTGGATGTTGTACCTATAGAGTTTATTTTTTCTCCCAAATAGGAAATCCAACCCAAGGAAGAAGAACCGAAGATAATAAAGTTTGAGTGGGAGGGTAAAGAATCTAGCTCAATACAAGAAGATGAACCAGAAGAGGAAGAAACTCAAGTTACATCCTTGAGGAGATCTATTACCAAAAGAAGGAAACCATAAAGGTATATCCCACCTAATTTCCATTATAATTTCACTTTATCCATTAGTGATGGTGATCCTAGATCTATTAGGAAGGCAATGGATTTAGAAGAAGGCCATGGTTGAATAAATGGATGCCCTAGATAAAAATAAGACTTGGGATCTAGTTGAGTTTCCCGAAGAAAACATATTGGTAGCAAATGGGTATTTAAGAAGAAGTTGAATGCAAAAGGTAAGGTGGAGAAGTACAAAGCATGCCTTGTAGCTAAGGGATATTCCAATGTGGAGGGAATTGATTTTGGAGAGATTTTTTCTCCTATTGCTAAATTAAATTCTATTAGATTTATTTTGTCTATGGTGTTTCTTTTGATCTTGAAGTAGAACAGATGGATGTGAAGAAAACATTTATACATGGTTATTTGGAAAAATAAATCTACATGAAACAACTAGAGGGTTTTGAAGTATAGGGAAAGACATAGTTGGTTCGCAAGTTGAAGAAGTCCCTATATGGATTAAAACAATCACCAAGAATGTGGTATCATAAATTTGATACTTATATATTGGGACTTGGTTTCTAAAGAAGAAAAGATGATAATTGTGTTCATTCCATGCAGGTTGGTGATGATTTTATTTATGTGGTTTTGTATGTTGATGATATGTTGTTGATTGGAAACAACAAGGAAATCATTAAGGATATCAAAGTCCATTTATGCTCTAAGTTTTATAGGAAATATCTTGGTGCTACAAATTTTATTTTGGTCATGGAAATAAAAAGAGATAAAGACAGTAGAGACGATGGTTAAGTCAGAGGAAATATGTTGAGATGGTATTGCATAGGTTTTATATGCAAGAATGTAAACTGATAAAGGTCCATATTTTTGTAGGTGCAAATTTATCTGCAGATCAATGTCCCAAGACTCAAGAAGAGGTAGAAGACATGTCGTGTGTTCCCTATGCTAGTGTTGTTGGAAGTCTATTGTATTGTATGGTATGTACTAGACTAGACATTTCCCACGCATTGAGATTTTTAGTAGATATGTGTCAAAACCAGGGAAGGAAAATTGGATATCAATAAAGAGTCTCTTTAGATATTTGCATGTCACTTCTATTTATGCAATATACTACCAAGGAATGCTTATACCTCACAAGGAAATAGATATACAAACCTTTTTTGATGCAAATTGGGTTGGAGATCTTGATTGCTAAAGAACTACAAGTGGTTATGCTTTAACTTATTTGGTGGAGCAATCATTTGGATGAGTAAGAGGTAGGGCATGGTTGTATTGTCAACTACATAAGAATAATGCATGGAAGTTGAATCCATATGGTTGCAAATATTGTGTTAAGGTATTGGTTTTGTGTAAAAAGAAGTGAGAAGAGGTTGTGACAAATCAAGTGCAATTTTTATGGAAAAGAACCCTGCTTATCATTTCATGACAAAGCATATTGATGTTCAGTACCATTTTGTTCGAGATAGCAATGAGCAAAACCAAAGTAATGTTGGAGAAGATTGATACCTTGAAGACTATTGCAGATTCATTGACAAAATCGATTAGTACTAAAATGTTCTCTTGGTATAGAAAACAAATGGACATTGTTTCCCTTAGTAGTTGATTCGATGGATGCTTCCCCTTTGAGCCCTTGCTTCAAAGAAAACAACATTTGGGAGAGTGTTGGACATGTGTTGTAGTATTTGTAGGTTCCTAGAGAAAGGGGGGTCTAGGGGGGGGCATGGGGGGACAGTGTGTTGAAAAAAAATAATTTGAGCCCATTTTGAGTTGCTTTCATCCCATGGTTTTGTGGCCCATTGTAAATTAATTCAGGTTAAGGAATTGGAATTGTAATATAATCCAGGTTAATCAATTAGGGTTTTTTATGCTATAATATTGTATTGTAAATAGAAAAGATAATACAATGAGATAAAGAGTGGAGAAAATATCAGGAATGTTGGTTTTGTTTTGATTTTCTAGGGTATATCTTTGTGTAATGTGTGTGTGATCCATTGTTAATTGTTGTTCTTTATATGATGTGTGGTATTATTTTTCTTTGTTCAAGTTTAAAGTTCTTCATAAGGAATAAATGCATGGAAAGAAAAGGGTTATGATAACAAAGGGATAGGAATCGTAGCAAAGGGTAGCTTCGTGATTTACACTCTGCATCAAGGAAAGGATAAGGCTAAGTAATATACAGATTTGGCATGTAGATTATTGAAGTAGTTGAAGGGAAAGATACCTCCACACTCTACACTTCACAAGGATAAGGAAAGTTCAAGGCATACAGTGGCTACCTCCACACTCTACACTTCGCAAGGCTAATGCAAGTGCAAGGTGTGGCGTAAGGCGCATGCAAATTGAAAGGTGTGTAGACCCTAGGCAAGGCTTGGGCCTGAGTGTTACCTATGGCCTTCATATTAATGTTTCAAATAAAAAGGGAATTTGGGCATAGACTTGGACCCACCATGTAATGTGAAGTTGTTGACCTTTGCAAGCAAAGAAAACAAAGTGAAGCATCCACCTTCACATTGAATAAAAATTTGACATATTAAGCTTATGAAAATGTGGCCCTCCATGGACAGTGTAGCACATGACATGCCCACTCATGATGATGACATGTGTATAACCCAATGGATGGGAAGATGACACATGGAAACTAGGCAACAATATCCTAAAAACAATGATTGAACAACAAGTCTATTTGATGAACATGCAGGAGGCCGATCCACTTCCTTTTAGTTGAATTTAGGTGGCGTACTCCATGTTGATGATATTATGTATGTTCCTGGACTGAAGAAAAACCTCCTGTTTGTTTTAGTTATAGAAGATAAAGGTTTCAAAGAAATCTTTGTGGACAACAAAGCACTCTTGTGGCCTAAGAATTCAATCTTGAACTCTGCAGTTGTGATTGGAGTTAGAGAGGGAGGTCTCTACAAAGTTCCTGTAAATTTCATTAAAACCATTATCTATGACACCATCAATCCATGTGAACTATGGCATAGGAGGCTTGGTCATCTTCATTTAAAAGCGCTACCTAGATTACAGAAGATGGTAAAAGGTATGCATATATTTCAATCTGAGCATGATGTTATTTGTAGACGTTGTGCTCTTGGAAAGAACATCAAGAAGGGCTTTCCGAGCAGTACCAAAAGATCTTAATGGATCATGGACTTGAGTCGTTCCCATATTTATGGTCCTATGTTAGCACCATCCTTGGGTGGTTATTTCTAATATGTGCTTTTCATAGATGACTTCTCTCGCAAGTCTTGAATCTATTTTATGAAGGTAAAGAGTGAAACTTTCAACAAGTTTCATGAGTTTAAAGCACCAGTTGAGAATCAGACTGGAAATCCCATTCATGCTTTGAGATCTAACAATGGAAGAGAGTTTGAGTCTCACGACTTTAATGAATTCTTCCGAGATGTAGGAATAAGAAGACAACTGACTATACCTTACAACCCCCAGTAGAATGGGGTTGTTGAAAGAAAGAATAGAACAATCTATGAGCCTGCAAATGTTATGATATGTGATTAGGATCTGCCCACTTCCTTATGGGCATAAGCCTCCAACACTGCTATTTATATACAAAACAAAAGTCCTCGTGCTATCCTGGGAGGAAAGACTCTTGAAGAAGTTTTCACTGGGGGGAAACCAAATGTTGGATACTTGAGGATTTCCGGTTGTCTTGTCTACATTCATGTGCCTAAAGAGAAGAGGACAAAGATGGAGCCATTCATAAATAAAGGAACATTTGTTGGATATAGTGAATCCTCCAAAGCTTATAGAATCTATGTTCCATGTCAGAAGAGATGTAACATTTCATGAAGAAGCTGGCCTCAAGCACTCTAAAGAACTTTAGTGTGATTCATATATGGAGGAGCATGAGACTCCCATGATGGAGGATATAGCTTATGATTCTCCCCTTTCATATTTGAGAGGGAGAAGACAGAAGCATCTATATATCTGCTTGATCCTAAAGAACCATTAGAATTGGTAGAAAGATATCTTGATGAACTTCCTTCTAAGAGGAGATTTGCGTGGCGTCGAGACATTCTGCATGAGGTAGAAAGCGTGGATCACCATCAGCCACATCTAGAGAGCGAATGAGACCTGAAATATATTCAGGATATGTAGGAAACATGAGTAACATCAGTGATTCAAAACCCACCACCTATGAGGAAGCTACTAAGCAGCAAGCATGGAAATATGCCATCGTGGAAGAATACAAATCTATCACGAAGAATGATGTGTGGGAAGTGGTTCCTAAACCTGAAGGGAAGTCAATAGTAACTTTTGAGTGACTTTATAAAATAAAACATGCAGTTGATGGCAATATTGAAAAATATAAGGCAATATTTGTGGTTCGTGGTTTCTCACATAAAGAAGGAATAGATTATGCTGAGACATTCACACCTTTGGCCAAGTACACTACTATTCAAGCCATGATTTAACTTGCCTCAGTTATGGGGTGGAAGCTTCACCAAATGGAGGTGAATACTTCCTTTCTCAATGGTGAAGTTGAGGAATAAGTATACATACAGCAACCTGAGGGGTTTGTAGTTCATCGAAAGGAGTCTCATGTATGCAAACTTAAGAAATCCTTGTATGGGATTAAACAGGCCCTGAGGGATCGGTATTCAAGGATTGACAACTATATTCAGAGCTTTGGATTCTCTAAAAGCAAAGATGACCCCAACCTGTACTTCAAGGCTATGAATAACTAACCACTGATCTTGGCTCTCTATGTGATAACTTGTTCCTTACTGGAGAGGAACAACATATATCTCGATGCAAGAGGGAGCTCACTTGTGAGTTTGAAATGAAAGACTTAGGCCTTATGCACTATTTTCTTGGTCTAGAAGTTTGGAAAAGGAAAGATGAGATCTTTCTTTTAGAAGGAAAGTACCTAGTTGATGTGTTGTGTATATTTGGTATGATGGACTGTAAGTTCATGACTACTACAATGGTGTCTAATCCAAATAAATTACATGAGTCAGATTCTGGATCGGATCTAGTGGATCCTACAATGTATAGGCATCTCATTGGTTCTTTGATGTTTTTGATACATACTAGAAAAAACATATGTTATGTTGTGAGTATCTCTTTGTCCAGTAGGAAGCAGGGCTCTGTAGCCTAGAGTACTACATAAGCATAATAAATTGTAGCTAGTACCTCCTTCCTAGAAGTTGTGTGGCTTAGGAAGCTACTTGGTGGGTTTTTCAGTGAGAAGCTTGAGACTCTTCTCATTCGCTCTGACAATCAAAGCTGCATTAATATTTCAGAAAACTTTGTGTTTCATGATAGATCGAAACACATTGAGATGAAATACCACTCCATCAGAGACATGGTCCAGATAGGTTCCATAAGACTTCAGTACATTGCTACCAGTGAGAAGATAACAGATATATTGAGTAAGACTTTGACCTTGATGAAGTTTAGGTACTTATAAGATAAGCTTGGCATGGAATAGAATGCCTCCCTACCTGAGAGGGAGTGCTAAAGTTACAACATCATGATTCATTCTCCAAGTCAATCTTGTGTGTCGAGATTGAGCCTCATGTGTCGAGATAGTGCCTTATAGGAGCCTGAGTTGGACTTGAGAAACTTGGAGAAGAATCTTGAGTTGGAATCAAGAAAGAATAAACCTCATGTGTTGAGGTAAGTGCTTTATATGTCAAAGTGATAGTGTTGTACAATCTTGTTTGTTAAGACTAAGGTCTTGTGTGTCAAGACAAATTCTCATGTATTAAGGTGGTGCCTCATGTGTTGAGGTAATACTTTGAATGTTGAAGCATGAATGGTGTTTGATGTACTACTAACCATGGTTGAGCTATTAAGTATCCTCTAGAGACTGGCCACCTCTAGAGTGACTTACTTTATCATATGACCACTTGGAACAATAGTAGAACAAGATGATCACATCATTGGAAAAATCTGCTTAGTATATTTGATATCATAGATAAATTAAATTTGGCACATGTGGACCATGTAGATAAGACAAGAAATAAATATAAGATTTGATAAGATAAGAGAGAAATTTATTTTCTCTGTAATGCTAAAGACTTCAGTTAAATAAGAGAGAACTCGAATTGTTAAGCTTCAGTGATGTTAACAAGAAAGACTTCAGTTAATTAAAGGAGAATTTGAATTGTTCACTTCAGTGATGTTATCAAGAAGGACTTCAGTTAAAAGAGTTAACTAAGTGTTAATAAAGATGACCTAGTTAACTAAAGTGTTTTGCATGTCAACACTTGAGTTAAACTAAGATGACACTTAAGTTGAACTAAAAGACAACACTTGAGTTATGACACTTGAGTTGCGACACTTGAGTTCAAACACTTAAGTTACAACACTTGAGTTAGCCTCCTAACTAAGTGACCTTACATCCAGATGAATGGCGAGTTCATCCTGAAGTTAGAATATAAAAATAGAATCTGAATCATGAGAAGTATGATATATATATATATATATATATATTTTATGTAGGATTGATGAATTTAGTGTGAGAACGAATTCTCTTCTCTCTTGAAGTAAATTCACCTTCATTATGCATGTGACCAAAATCAACTAATTGTATTTGTGCAGGATATTATTCTGAGTTCTATTCTTCCATCTTCTTTCTTGCTTTGTGATTGCACCAGGGGTGCTTGGTATTTCTCTCTAATAATGAACCAGGGGTGCTTGGTATTTCTCTCTAATAATGAACCAGGGGTGCTTGATGTAATCTACTCATTGTAAAAACAATCTCGGCTATCTATCAATATTCTAAAAATTATTTTGTTGGGGATTTCTCCCTCAAGTAATAGAGGGTTTCCCCAGTGTAAATATTGTATCTCATGTGAATGCTTATGCTTATTCATTTTATTTCAAGTACTAGTATAATTCCATATTAAGATAAATAAAAATTAACATTAATCCCATCAGAAAAGTGATTGAAGGTACAAATGGGATAGTTATAGAGAAGGTCATTAGGAGTGACTCTGTTCAGCACACTACTATCTACCCCAGGATCCCTTCCATATGCGAGAGCCGTGTCTGGGTAATACTCCCAATAGAATGGCTACTAGGATACCTTGTTCAAAGACACATATAATAGGTTTCCTATGTTGGTTGTGGAGCCTGATCTTCCTTATTCAGAGGTCGTGTTTCAGCCGTGTCTGGATCCCAACCCATGATGGGGGGTTTGGGAAGCTTCCCCCCCCAATATAGTTGCCATGGGGGGAAGTACCCCCGTAGCAAAAATTTCGAAAAAATGCCTTGTAAAATGTTGTAATTTGATAGTCATGACTTGGTCAATAATGGGTGATTTATGGGCCCATCATATTGGGTGTTCCATAGTATTTTCCCATGGTAATCTCTCTTTAAAAGGAAGGCATTGTAATACGATTTTGTATTGTAGCATTATAAATATCTCTATGATTGTATAAGAGAGACTGTGAGAGAGTGAACGGGAAGTTGTAGTGGATGTGTTGCAGGTTGTATCCCTTTATTTGTTGGATGGTATAATAATAAGGACTGGCAATTTCTATGTGGGCGTAGCCCATATTGGGTGAACCACGTTATATTGGCATCTCTCTTGTATTGTGTTTATGTGTTTTATATTTGCATCTTTTTTATTTTTATTTCTATGTGATCCTATTTGCTAACATCCTACACCTTTGGCTAAAATCCACAATCTTGATGATCTTTAGTACTAAAAGGAAAAGGTACACCAATCAACCCTATAGTTTTGGTCTTGACACATACCACTTTGAAAGGATGATCCTACCCATATATCATCATAGATCATGCTTATTACAAGAGGTTTTTAGTTCCCTAAAATTCAAACACTATGTATTAGATTTATAGTGACTAGGGGAAATTATTTGGTTGGATGTACCCAAAGCACTAACATAACCACAATATTATGTTGGCCTTCCAGTGAGGGAATTTAATGTGTTATATTAATGGTTAATTTTAAGGATCCACTTGGGGTCATGAACCAAGTGATGTTTGATTTAGGATGTGACGATGTGTGCACAAGTGGTGTGTACGACAAACAAAGAAGATTGCAACAAATTGTAAATAAATGTAGTGTAAATAAAGGAAATATAATATTCAATACTAGAAACTAATAATGTTATTTATTGAAACAAAATATATGCTTTCTCTATGAAGTAATGGACCACTACCAACAAGAAAAAAACAATCTCAAGCATATATGAAAAATGACCAGTTAACTAGTAATGGATGTGCAAAGAAGAGAGAGGTGGCTCTGAACCAACAATGCAAACTATTTTAAGCAAATTGAAGCAGTCAACTAAAATTGATTCAAAAATCAACTTGCTAAAACTAAAATCAAAACCAAAAAGTAAAACAAAGTAGATCCCTAAAGACGATAGATACTTAGTTTTTTCAATTCTTTCACCACCTATATCATCTACAAGGAAACACAAATCAGCTAATACAACAAGCAACAAGCCACAAACAATGAAATAGAAATCAAATGTAGAACTAAAGAAAAAAATCAAACCAAACATGGAAAAGTTGAAACCGAAATCGATTGACTATTTCAAAAACATACTATTTCAATTGAGTCATGCATTTCAAGAGAAAAGGTGTGGCCCTAGTCATTGATTTCACTGAGAAAGCTACGACTAAGACCCAAAATAGGGGGGGAAGGAAACACATGACAACATCTAGCAGAAAAATGATGGAAGATAGCAAACAACAAGCAAACTCAACCAAATACTACCTCAAACACCTAAGAATGAGGTTGGAAATAGTGTTCTAAACACAACCAAGGATGGAAAATGGATCCTCCCCAATGGAGTCTCCAAATCTATAGTGTATCATTCCACACAAACAAGTAAAAAAAAATGCTTACCAAGGGGTTGTACAATCCTTGGTAGTAGATTGGAATGGAAAGTAAATTAAAAATATAATCTAAACTATCCATTAAAACAAGGTGCATCATGTAAAATAATGTGATTTTATTATTACATCAAGAAAAAAGTGATACAAGCACACCTTGGTACAATATGTTGAAGGTGAAGGGCCTTCACAACTGATCCAAGGCCTTCACAACTAATCCAAGGGAAGGTTCATTCATATCCTTTGCATCCCAATCTTTATCCAAATGTCAAGTGGGAACTCCCTTGATGGTGAAAGTTGAGAGTTGAAAGGAGGATCTGGCTTCTTTCTCTCTATAGTGAAATTTTGGTAGTATGACAACGCTTTTACATGTGTTGGAATAGACATGAAATGGTGACCATGAGAGCCTCTTATAGGAACAAGAGTGTTAAAAAGTGAGATCTGTATCGAATGTGTATGTTCTCCATTACATTGATGACTTAGTGCAGAGGTTAGGGTTTTGGAGGATAAGATCAATTGTTAATTTCGACCATGTCAATCATATTTGTCCACTTTTAGTGGGAAGCGTGAAATGATGAATAAACCAAAAATACACTTTTTGGACCATCTTGCATGTTTTTTAGCAAAAGGTGCGATCGAGGTTGCACTTTTCAAAGGAAAAAGAAGGCAAATTTAGTTGTGGTCATCATTTAGTCATTTCCTTAGGTCATATGGATGAGATGTGATGGAAAATTGTACTAATATTGTTGGTAATAATGTACAAAGGTGATAAATCTGATGAGAAGGTAGGTGGGCAAATTTTGTTTGCTAACAACAAGGATAAGGGAATATGACTAATTATTATGGTGCAACACTCTTGGATGAATTGAAAGTCATTCCTCTTATGAAACTATTTATAACCTCGAACTCCATGATTAGCATTACATTTGGCTTGAAAGACTTTTGAAGCATGATGAGTGAGATATTTCCAATGAAAAAGAAAGAAACCTTACAAATGAAATATGTGAAGCATGGGATATAAAACGAAGGTCTCTATGTGTTTATCCTCCCTCTATATAGAACTTGTGCATTGTGGAGCAAAGCAAGTTCGACTTTTGAGAACTTGGTTTATTTATTATATTAATATATGTATTTTTTATTAACTATGTTCATTGCATGGATATAGAGGTTGGGTTAGCTAGTTTAAGAGCTTTGATGATAACATGAGGTATGGAGACACTAGGCATACAAAAAAGAATGGTCAAGGTTATGTGAGGCTCGCAATCCTAGGATATACTTAGGGGTATGCTAGATGAGGTGTATTTTTTTTCCTTATATTTTTTGAATTTCTTACATGTAAACAAAAAATTTGTACGCCTCAATAAATTGGATCCCTCAATGTCCTTGATAGATCTGATTTAATATGGATCTATGTCGGTTTTAATTTTATTTTTTATGAGACAAAATTATTATTTTTAATTACTTTTTATTTTTGGTAACTTTTTTTTTTTTTCTTCGGAAAAAATCGTAATTTTATTTCAAATAGATGAATAAAATTACATTCTGCACATGTAGTAGAATCACTGAGATCCCTACATTGTCACATATTTACTGTCCCATATTATCATCATCTGATGTCCCATACATACAACAAAAACTGCTACTGCTGTCCATACAACATGCATATATCCTATTACAGAAAATCAAATATTGTAACAGAAATGGAAGAAAACATTGATCAACAAAAGCTGAGCTGTTGCTCAATGCTGTGCCTCAATATCATCAATAAAAGGTCTGTGATAATAGCTGAAAGTGCCCCCCGGTGAATGGATAGTAATCCTCCAAGTGCCAAATGCTATATCCTGTTGCATTGCTTCCTTGGAGAGCTAGCCTGCCATCCCATTCCTCTCCCTATAAACATGTGTAAATGTAATGAGGTTAAAGGACTGCTTTAACCGGATCACCTCCTCCAGGATGGGTAATAGTACCATCACATGACAAGATGAGATCTCCTTTGCCCAGTTGATAACTACCAGGGAGTCGCCGAAAATCTGTAGAGATATACATCCTTGTTCAAGTGCAAATAACATCAGCAGTTTAAGTGACATAAGTTCAGCATAGTTATTTGATCCTCTCCCCAAACCAACCACGAGATGGAAGTAATGGGACTCAGTTTTATATAGGACGCCCCCCCCACCACACACCGATTGATGGTCCAATGAGGCTCCATCAAAAAATGCCCACGGCGTTGATGTGTCAATCTGTTCAATCCGCACAGGTCGTGTGCTACTCACTATGATAGGAGCCACGTAATGTTGTATAACCGCGAGTGCTTGAGCCACAACAGACGCCATCGAAATCCTGTGATCGTGAAAAATCAGCTTGTTTCTGGTAATCCAAATGCCCCATGCAAAAATACATGGGACGACCCTGATGGAAGAGGATTTTTGAAAAGACCACCACAAATGGAACGCTTCCAGGACGCTTGCTCCCCTCCACCTCACCTTAAAATCCAAAAATTTGTTGATTTCAGTCCAAACTGCCTGTGAAAACTGACAATGAACAAAAAGATGGGCAATGGTCTCTTCTGCATCCCTACAAAGAGGAAAGATCCCCGGACCCTGAAGGAAACGTTTTTGCAGAATGTCCCAGGTAGGAGCCTTATTTTCCAGTATAGCCCAGAAGAGTAATTTTTCTTTACCCGGGCACCTTAACTTCCACAAATATTTCCACCACCACACCAATTCCCTGTTATGTGCTTCCACATTCAGCTGGATATATCAATTTTTAGGTGAGTATATTCCCGAGGGATGGTGATCCCAGATAAGTTCATCATCCCTATTAGTCAGTCGAATATTAGTAGTTCTTAAAATCCGCAGATAATCCTCCCAAGCCCCCTGCAGTTCATCAGAGATCTCTAGTCGATGTGCAGGGATCCACCCATGATGCCATAGAGTAGTTGATCCCGGATCCTCTATGTCAGCTAGAAAATGACAACCTCTAGCAGCCAAAATATTCCTCAATTCCATAGAAAGGACATGGCCTCCCCTGCAGCCAACCCAAGGGTCCATCCCAATACGAAGGAGACGCCCATTTCCTATCCGCCACACTAATACAGAACCGACCAAAGAGAAATGCTGCACCATCGCTTTCCAGACCACAGAGCAATTTGCCCTCGACTTATTACCCAGCCTGATCCATTCGAGAAGAGTAAGAGGGGCTATATATTTATGATATACCACTCTTGTCCAGAGACTCTGTGTATGTATAAGTCGCCATGACACTTTGGCCCCCAAGGCTTTAGCAAACAGAAAAATATTTTTTAACCCCCATCCTCCCAATGCTTTTGGGATAGCAATTTTTTCCCATCTGACCCACACCAATGCTCGAAGCTCACTCAAACCCTTCCAAAGAAATGCAAAACACAATCTCCAGATTTGCTCCAGTACTCCAATGGGTATCCAAGCAAGAGACATCCAATACACCGGAATTGCTTCCAAAACAGATTTAACCAGGACTAGCCTCCCATCCCGAGAGAGCCATTTATGACTCCATCCATGTAGACGCTGTTCTAATTTTGCTATTAACCAGTGCCAATCAGCCTTCAGGTAAGCATTCGGTTTCAAGTGAAAGCCAAGCTACTTTAATCCATCATCAATATCCAAGGTCCTAAATGGTAGTTTGTTATCCATACTATGAATCTCCTGCTCGGTTAAATTCAAGCATGTGATAGTAGATTTATCAATATTCACGAGCATACCCGCTGCAACTTGCACTAATTGGAGGCCTTCAACCACCTTATCAATATCCTGTCGCGTCCCATCACAAAATATCAGAATGTCATCGACAAAAAGGAGATGTGTAATAAACAATACCTGAGAAATGGATATGCCCCGAAAGGAACCATCAACTTTTGCATGGAGAATAAAACGGCTGAGTCCTTCAGCAACAAGGAGAAACAATAGTGGAGAGAGGGGACATCCCTGTCGTAGCCCCCTACCCACCTGGAAGAATGGACTAGCAGAACCATTGATCAGAACAGCAAAGCTTACCGTAGTGAGGCAGGCCATAATCCATCTAATAAATTCGTAGCACAACCCCAGATGAGTTAGAAGCATCCGGATATATAGCCAGCTAACCCTATCAAATGCTTTTGATAGATCAATCTTAATCACATCACCCTTCTGCTTCTGCACTTTCAGAGTGTGTAATCCTTCCTGAGCAACGCCAATGGCCTCATGAATTTGGCGGCCTTCCAAGAATCCAAATTGCTCACAGGAAATATGCTTAGACAGAATATTCTTGAGTCTCCTCGCCATAACCTTAGAGATGATCTTATAGATACAATTGCAGAGAGAAATAGGTCTGAATTCATCAAAGTTATCAGGCTTGTCCTTCTTTGGAATAAGAGCTAAAAAGGTGGAGTTGAAGGGGCCATGGACAAACCCAGCCTTTCGTGATTCTTCCACCACATTCAATAATTCCTCCCCGAAGAAATCATAGAATCCTAAGAAGAATTCTATAGGCCATCCATTTGGCCCAGGGCTTTTATCCTTTTGAAAGGATTGCATTACCAGTGAGAGCTTGTTCGGCATCACCTCCTCCATCAATAGTCTATTATCTTCCTCCCCCACAAAACGAGGGAAAAGATGAGTCACCCGAATAATCTCAGCAATGGAGACTCCAGGTTGTGCTATGAATAAATCTCCAAAATTTCTAACACCCATATCCGCTAATCCATCAAAGCTGGAAACCTGTTCCCCTGATTCAGAAGATAATTCCCAAATTGAGTTTGTGAATTTTCTCCCCTTAGCATACGCTTGAAAAAAATTTGTATTCTCATCACCGCACTGAAGCCAGATCGCCCTGCTTTTCATTCTCCACAGCTCTTCTCGCTCACACAGAATCACATTCCTACGTCTCTCCCACTCCAACAGCTCACCTTTCTGCTGATCATCCAAAAATCCCATGCCCTGACTATTAAGAATCCTATCGATATTCAGCTCAGCAGCTTGCAAAGTCTGATCATCAATCACCCTTTTATCATGTGCCCAGGAAATAGTGGTCTCTTTAATTCTCTTAAGATTGTGATGAAAGTGTGCACCTGCATGCATCTGAGAGTCAAGTGGACGATGATCCCACTGCTCTTGAACCAGCTTAATAAAAGCCTCCTCCTTCAGCCAGCTAGGATTGAATTTGAAAGGGCTTGGAGGTTTATTCCTGCTACCTCGTAATTCTAGGAAGATGGGGCAGTGGTCAGATATCCCACCTGACCCTACCCACTGTCTGACAACATCAACACCCAGTGCCAACACTTCGGCCACCAGAAACCTATCCAATATTTTAGCCACCCTATGTTCCCCAGCTCTCTTATTCCTCCAAGTTGGAGTTAACTTGGATGGTAAAATATCAATAAGATCCTTCCTGACAAAGGCTTGAATGAAATAAATTGTTAATGTATCCGGTGCAGCCCGAGGCCCCCACACTTCAGAATCCCCCAGAGTAAGATTGAAAGCCCCACCCATAATCACATCCCTTCCATCAAAAAGATCCATACCAAACAAGTAGTCCCAGAATCCAACCCTATTTAAATAGGGCCCGTATATATTGAGAACTGTGAACATCCGACCAATCTCAGCATCCCAAACTTCCAAACCGATACCAGAAGAGATTCCCCAAGAACAATCACATCGGCAACTCTTTACCTTCCACCTCGAGGCCAGCCCTCCAGAGCGCCCCCGGGCATCCACTCCAACAAACTTCCAACCAGGAAGCAAAGATTCTAAAGCTCGTACAACATCCTCACTGCCACCCAATGTTTCTTGCAACAGTAAAACATCCGGTTGATTTAAGTCTACCAGCCTCCTAAGCGACGATTTTTTAATGGGACTCGCCAACCCACGATAGTTGAAGGACATAGGTTTCATAATATACCCCCTTCCGGGGCTTTCACTGCTCTAAGTGCCCACTCAATAGAAGATTGTGTACCCATCACTAAATCCACCTTAGCCCATTCTTGAGCTTTAGTCAAATGGGATTTGCGGCCCCGACCTTTCCCCCCAACACTATAGGCCAATGTAGGAAGTCCCTTGCCCCCCATACCCTCATTAGGTATCTCCCTACTACAAAGTGCATATCTGATACTTCTACCCTCAGAGCTGATAGAGTGATTGGTGGAAACAATGGACGGCGTGACAACACTATCCACATCAGGCAACATACAAGGGGCATCCGGACGAGGTGGAGACCCAAGGCTACCCCCCCCCAAAACAAAAGAGTCATCAAATAAGGAAACAACAGGAGAAAGGAAATGAGACAAACCCAAGGGATTCTCAGATGAGCCCCGCCGAATAATGGACAGCTGCTGTAGCAAATTGGAGGTAGCCCCGGTAGTAGAAGTCACGGAACACAAAGAAACCCCCTCAGCATCTGGAGGCGCACTCCCAATAATCACCTTTCCAATGTTCACCAAAGGTGGCAACAAATCCTCTGATCCAAGCCTCCCACAGTAATCGGATGGAACCATAGAATCAAAGATCACCCCCCCGTCAATAGTAGGCCCACTCTCATCAGCCACCACCGCCTGAGAGTTCACCATCGACGGTGGATCTGCGTCTGCTGCTGCTGCTTCCTCGATCAGAGGCTTACTAGACCGAAACGGTAAAGGGCAACAGGCTACCATATGTCCAAGAGCATGGCAGCGGTGACACCTAAATGGCACACCCACATAATCCAGTAATTGTACAAAGTCCCCATCCTTGGAATGAACTTTAATCTCAGCAGAAAGTCCCATCCGAAGATCGATATTTACCAATATCTTAGCTACTATGTAGATGCCAGTCTGATAATGGGAGGAATCTGAACACACATATTCACCAAGAAAATTCCCAATCTCAGCAAACCGGGTTTCATTCCACAAATGCATGGGAAATCCAGGGAGCTTCACCCACATCGGTTCTTTATCGAATTTCTCCTTTTTTGAGTCGAAGAAGGGGGACCATCTTTTCAGAACAAGAGGGACTCCCAACATCGACCATTGTCGGCTTAAAACAACATTGACCTCCCCTCTTTTTCTTAAGATGAAGGAAAACCATCCTTTCGTCAATACGCGGACTTCAGGGGCTGATGACACTAAGTGCTTCCACTGCTCAGCCGCCCACCGCTGAAGGAACCCTCGACCAAATCTTCTACCCCGTACATGTCCCACCACGGCAGTGTGAGAGAAATCCTCCACCTCTTCCATCGAAACATCCACCCCCAGCACCAACAGGTCCTGTCTCTGCCGATCTTTAACCCTCTTAACAGATTTTTTTAAGTGAGTCAGCCTTATCAGAGATCCCTGTTCGAGGACTAAGCAGGGATTCGTCATCTGGCAGAAATTCTCCTCCACCCGGGGCAACCATCAAATCTCCACACAACACCAAGAGTCAAACCAAGAATCAGCTGAATAAGCCAAAATCACCAGAATCCAGAATCCCTCAATCAAAGCTCATAATCCCACGAGTCTTCAACCTGTAAATTGGACCGACCAAATGAATCGGGATAAGCAATTCACTAATTAAAAACAATATTGGCTGGCACATGCAATGCAGAAATGGTATGCTATACAGGAACCATGGCTGGGTAATCCACATGGAAAATGGCCAAGAAATAGGATATAGAGCAGGTGGGATTATCCCTGCCCAGAGACGTCCAAGAAAATCATCCACAGGTCTGCCTTAAGTTTCTCAGATATAATCACATCCAAACAGAACATCAACTACAGCAATCCTCAGATCCCCTGTTATCCTGCTCACGGCCAACAATCAATACAGAACCTTGATTTTCTGGCAATAGTTGATGAATCTTGAAATCGATTCCGCACCTCAGGTTGCTCAGCCAATCACCAGCTCGAATCCACCCAAATTCCAAACAGTATTCTCAAATCTATGAAGTAACGCCCATCATCATGCTAAGATTCATGTCCTCACGCCCCCGGCCAATGCCAGATGCATATAAAAGACTGGTCTGCAGATTGTAGAAGAATGCTCAGCGGCTCCTCTCAGTATTCAATAATGCCAATAATCAGTTATCAATAATGCCAAAAGCGGATATCAATGGTGCTCCTCTCAGTAATCAATGGTGCTCGGCTCACTTACAGATGCACCCTTCCATCTTTCTGAACCATAGTTATTAGTATCCTCATCAGAAATAACTTCCACTTCCTTCCGCATCAGGGATTTAACATCTTTTACAGGAAACACCAGAGATCAACGTACTCCTTGGGATCTCCATTTTCTTGGAGCTCGCCCTTCCTCCCGCTCTTCATTCTATACCTGGAATTCAATAATCATTTATTTTTGGTAACTTATTAGACAACATGAAATTTTTTAAATTTTTGGTAACTTATGAGCTAACATGAATTTTTTAATTATATTTTTTTGTTAATTTTTATTTTTGGTAACGTCATGTTACATAACGTTATGTTACAACATCTCCCCCACATCTCCCCCATACTGGGTTGTAGAGCACCTCGGTACTCCCAGTACAAAATTTTCAAGGTATCGAATCATAATTTAATAAATTGACTTGCAAAGCATGCATCCAAGACAAGGTTTTATTTAAATATATATGGAGTCACTCATAAACTATTGATGAGTCTATAAGGCCAAGTTCTCATGAAAAAGAACTTCCACACCAAAGACAATATGTATGAAAACAAGGTAATGGATTTTATATAAAAGGGATTGAGAGAGAATATATAGGATAATCGATCTCATAAACCCTTGTTGAAATGTTGGCAAGAACAATAATAAATGATGGACTAGTGTTGCTTGGACAAGTTTAAAAGAACATGTCCTACGATTATGTTGCAACACTATGAGATTTTGGGATAATAGTACCAGACTTATTCTTTTATGAACTCTTAATTTATAAAGAGATTAAAAAACTTATATGCGTATTTTTAAGTGTTTAAAATATCGAGTCAAAATATAAATGTCTTATATTTTCTCTTTTAGACAAAATTATAGTAAACTAATTTATGTATTATTTATTAAAAGGGTGGAAAGAAAATCCAAAAAATTAAAAAAATCATTGCACAATTCAAAGTGAAAAATCTAAATATTGTGCAACAAATTAGTCTAATGAATCTTGTTATGTTTGTGACATCTTGATTTCATTTTCTACATATTAATTCACCCTACTATGAAGACATGCTTAGTCAAAGCACTTAAAGGGTCTTTTCTTAATGGCGAACACATCCATAAGCCCCGATATACTCCTATTTCGGGGAGATGTGGCAATGTATTTCTTCAAAATTTTGGCGAGACAGCTCTGAAAGAATTTAATGTTCAATGTTCTGTGTCTGTATTGACAATATTGATTGAGGAGGGTGTTTATCTATATATGCAAACCAAAATGTCTAATAGAATAGTCAAGATTATCTGAGGCCTTAAAACCTAATACCTAAAACATATTTAGGAGTATGCCTAATGATATCCACACAACCACACCAATAAATTTTAAGTTATTAAATTATAATTTCAAATTATGCAAACCATACATCCAAGATAAGGTTTTATCTAAATAAATCTTATCTAAATATACATAGAGGCACTCATGAAGAAGGAACAATAAACTATTAATGAATTTAACATTAAATAATTTCAATTAACATACAAAATAATATAAATATAATATTAACATTAATTCAAGCAAAATTAAAACTAAAATTAAAATAAAATAAAAATAGATTTGTTCTAAAGGATTGCTATCTTGCAATTTTATAGTATTTTTTCACATATTCAAGACAAAAAAACATTTATTTTATATAATTTATTATATTAAAATATTGTTAAGTTATTTAATTTTGAGATGGGAACTAATAATAATTCTATTTTTTTATGAATTAATTGGGATTATTTCAATGACATGATTTGTTTTATTTGAAGAAGTTTAAAAATTGGATATTTTTTCTATCTAATAAGTTTGACTGGAATTTGGGATTAAATTTTTCATAAATTCTAGTACTCAAATGACACTTTGCATTTTCTTTTAGAGATAATAGCAAGTGTTGATTGTCTTAATTCAAAAACTTAATTGAAAAGCTAAATCATAATGGTGTGGTCTAAATATTCCAAGTTTTCAATTTTTTTTTAGCATATTTTCTGTCTCATTTTGTTGGTATTCCTGGAAATCTTTAAAAAAATCTTTGAATCACAAATATTAGCTATGGAAATTGCATAATTTAGTTGTCAAGGGGGTATTCGATTCAAGGGTGCTGAATCAATTTATAGATTCAAAAACACAATTTAAACACAAAAAATTGGATTTTACCAATTTTTTTACTGAATTCCGACCAAAACCTAGTAAACTAGAAAACATAGAATAAATAAACAACTCCAATTTATAATAAGTTAAAAAACTAGATTACATGTAAGATCGAAGGAAGATGAAACATTTATTTGCAGAATATAAGGCATTTTGAACTGAATAGCGTATTGATCAGGCAACTTCAGACTTGTCCACAAAGCTATATATAGATATAGAGAGAGTGAAAATATGTGACAACCAGGTTCGGTCTATGATTAAAAAGCAGAGTGAGCATACAACTTAATGAGATTCCTGTAAGATAAGGATGGGCTCTAAAAACCAGACCTGAATGTCAAAATTAACTACATATTTCACTGATCATCAGACTTAGCTACAAAAATGTAGATATAGAAGGAGTGACCCTTTTACGCCACCTTCATGTTTATGCTCTGTCGCTCTTCATAAGTCTTTTGAGCACCTCGGCCTATTTTGAATTTCTTTTTATTCCATAAAATGCCATTGCTTCCTTTAATCCCACTGTAGCCGTTGGATAAAATTTTGATTACAGTTTTCCCGTTATTTTCCCAATCATGAAAGCTCAGAGCCTCCCAATTATGAGAAAGGGAAGCTAAAGGGCGCTAGAAGTCTTCAAAACGATTCCATTGAGATGCATGCCGAATCATCTTGCTCTCATCATCTAGCTTCGCCTTGTGGAAGCTCACTTGAGAATGAGTATAACTCTCTCTAACTTTAATATGATAAATATTAAAATCCATCATGGGAGTTCTATCCCTTGACAATCTGCCCTCTGGGGAATATCTCCACTACTCACATCTCGGATAAAGATATTTCATAGACTTAGTCCACCCTCTTAGGGGTATATCGACTGTAATCTCCACATAAAATGGAGTATTCTTCACTGCACCATTGAAGCTCTCGATTAGAGGCCTGGTAATAGGTTGACGTTGCCATTGATGCCATTCAGAACATTGTTTCCATCGAGTGTCCACATAGAAAATGAGAGTGGATCTATGTAATGGCCCCAACTTCTGAATATCAATTTAATAGGAGTACGATTCCCTGTTTTAAAAGAAGAGCAACTATATGGGTACTTTATACATTCTATTGGGTTTTTGGAATACCTGACTCTCAAAGATGGGAGACTCTTCCAACTACACATGGTTCCATGACTGAGATCAAGCATGATCACATTGTATCTCAAACTACCATCTTCTTCTCTAATTCCGGTGAAGGCAAATATACAATCATAATTATCATCCAACACAAACTCTATGGATCTGTGCAAGTTTTCAGGGATTGGAGGTATTGGAAACCTAAAAAAAGCACGGCCATAATTGTAAACCCAGAGTCCAAGGTAACTATTGGGGTATCTCAAGCTTGGAATACGCTATATAACAAGGGAGTTGGAGAGAATAAGTTGACGCGGACCAACATAAAGTGGAAAGCGATGTGTAAGGGCATGGGCCTAACTTTGATTCAACGTCTTCAAAATTGGAAAATCATACCAAGGCACTCGCGTCAGGACTTCACCAAGAACAACGTCTTCGAAAAGTTCGTTGATTAATGGATATGAAAAGAGAAAAGTGGATTAAAAAACAATCACCAACCATTAACAAAGAAAAAGAAAAATGCATTGCAACATGGATTAAAAAAAAAAAAACGCATTGCAACACGAATTAAAAAAAAACAATTGCCAGCCATTTAGCAAAGAAAATAAATCACTATTTACATCGAAGTACCTATAATGACGTGAGTGGAAGTGAGAGGTGATTGAGTTATGGTTCTTTCCTCGATGTTTTTATCCTCTTGTTGCTGTTCTAGCACATTGTTCTCCAAAATACAAACCATTTTATTCTTGTAACCACTTAAACCTCCCAAAGTATTCGTACCATGTTCAAACCAAAGTATTCATACCCTGTTTAAACGTTCTTGAAACTTAAAATCTTTACATCAATTTATAAAATCAAATTAAAAACTCACCTGGACAAGTAGAACTGCAGCTCCTGAGGTTGTGTTTTCAAGACTCAGATTAGAAAAGCACGAGCAGCAGTTGAGAACCGCTGAACAACAGCATCTTCTAGTCTCGTGTTCTGGGCCAAAGTGTTCATGCCCATTCTATTTCACAGTGGCTTTGAAAATTCAATATCTTTACATCAATTTATAAAACAATAGAACTCTACGCAAGCAAGTTTGAAAAGCATGCAAAAAAACAAAAAACATGAACACCGACAAAAGCGCGTGAACAAGTTTGAAAAGCATGCACAAAAAACACAAGAAGTTTTCTATAGTTAAAGAGAGTTGTCTTAATTAGTAAGTCATTATGATCGTTATTACATACGTAATAATACTCTCAGTGTCCTGTTTTCAATCATTATTACATACGTATTAATACTGTGATGCACCTGCAACAATTAATTAATAAAAATATGCGAAATAGCAGAAATGATAGAACTCATAATCACTTTTATATTGATCACAGGCCACTTCGAGGGGGCAACCTCCGATGAGCAAGCTCAATACAAATAACTTCACGGTGCCTTCATAGGTCTCAACACACACTTATATACTAGGCCTAGGCGCCAATACTATGGGTCAAAACCATTGGCCACTGAACTATGGATCAACAATACTACGGGCGACTTACAAAGCATATGCGCCAACAACAACAACATAAACTATTGATCAACAAATACTACGGGACGACTTACAAAGCATATGTGTCCAACAACAATATACTAACAAAGTAAAGACATGGGTTCCTAACATCCCCTCCCCCTTAAAAAAATCTTTGTCCTCAAAGCTTTAGATGTGGAAATTTTTGTTGAATCTGAAGGAGTGGTTCCCATGTGGCATCCTCTGGTTGCATGCCGTGCCACTGAATTAAGACCTCTGTGATAGAGAGAGAGCGAAGCCGACGAGTGCGCTGATTGAGGATGGCCTCCGGCTCCAAAAGGATGGATCCTTCATTATCCAATTCGGGTAGAATCGTTTTTCCACTGATGTTGGTGCCAAGAACTTTCTTCAGACAAGAGACATAAAAGACTGGATGAATGCGGGAAGAAAGAGGAAGTTCCAATTTATAAGCAACGGACCCAATCTTCTGAAGAATCCGATATGGCCCATAGAACTTTGGAGCGAGCTTATGACGCCCTTTGAGTTTCAGGGAAGACTGCTTGTACGGGTGAAGACGAAGAAAAACCATATTGCCGACTTGAAAAGTGCGCTCAAAACGGTGCTTATCAGCTTGTTGCTTCATGCGATTTCTTGCCATGTGAAGATTGTCCCGTAAAATAAGAAGAATTTGATCACGGTTTCGAAGGATCGTGTCAACTTCCTGAACTGGTGAACTGGTGGGGGTGTATGGAAGAAGAAGTGGAGGTGCCTGACCATAGACTGCTTCATATGGGGTCATTTTAGAGGTAGTGTGGTAAGAGGTATTGTACCACCATTCAGCGAGAGGGAGCCACTTTGCCCACTGATGTTGTTGTTCAGAGGTGAAGCAACGAAGATAAGTTTCCAAGCATTTATTGATAATTTCAGTCTAACCATCTGTTTGTGGGTGATACCCTAAACTCATCTTCAGTTTGGTGCCAGTGTGGCGAAATAGTTCAGTTCAAAAATGACTGGTGAAAGTCACATCACGATCCGAGACAATGGAAGAAGGGATGCCATGAAGACGAAAGATCAAGTCCAGGAAAATTTGAGCTACTGAAGAGGCTGTATAGGGATGGTTGAGAGCACAAAAATGACTATATTTGGAGAGGCGATCAACCACAACGAGAATCACTATCTTCCTACCAGATTTAGGGAGCCCTTCAATGAAATCCATAGAAATATCTGTCCAAATCCATGTAGGTATGGGAAAGGGTTCGAGCAATCCTGGAAGGAGTGTTGTTTCACCCTTATTGCGCTGGCAGGTATCACATTCGGCCACCATCTATTGAATTGTCCTTTGCATCCCCTGCCAAAAGAAGTTACCCCGTGCCCGTTCATACGTTTTGAGGAACCCAGAGTGCCCTGCCGATGGAGAAGCATGGAGTTCATAGAAGACAACCTGTTGAAGATCTGTGCTCTGGGGAAGCACCAGACGACCCTTGTATCTCAGAGAAGCACCATCCCAAGAGTAATGTGGTACAGCAGAAGGGTTGTTGGTCAAGCGTTGGATGATTTGAGATAAGGAAGAGTCATTGACATAACCCTGTTGAACAGATTGCAACCAATTTGGAATAGGCATAGAAATAGCTGAAAGAAAACCTTGCGCATCAAATGTGCGAGAAAGAGCATCTGCCACAATATTGTCTTTACCCTTCTTGTAAGTGATCTCATAGTCATAACCCATGAGTTTTCTAACCCATTTGTGTTGTGCCAGGGAGGAGACACGCTGTTCCAAGAAATATTTCAGACTCTGGTGATCAGTCTTGATGCAGAAATGATTCCCTAATAGGTATGGGCGCCACTTCTGTACTGCATGCAAAATAGCCATAATTTCCTTCTCATAGGTAGAGGCAGCTAAATTCTTACCTGAAAGGGCTTTGCTGGTGAATGCAATGGGGTGTTCATCTTGAAGGAGAACATCACCAAGTCCATTGCCGCAAACATCACTCTCAATAGTGAAGGGCTTGGAAAAACCGGGCATAGCTAGAACAGGTGTAGTACACATAGCTTGTTTTAGTTTATCAAATGCACACTGAGTAGCATGTGTCCATGAAAAATCATCCTTTTTCAATAGAGCAGTTAATGGAGCTGCAATCTTCCCATAATCCTTGACAAACTTGCGGTAGTATCCCGTCAACCCCAAAAAACCATGAAGGCTCTTGAGTGTCTGAGGATGCGGCCAATTGTTCATGGCATCGATTTTGGCAGTATCCACGCGAACCCCTTGTGTTGAGATAATGTGCCCGAGATACTCAACTTCCTTCTATCCAAAAACACATTTAGATTGCTTGGCATGGAGATGATGGTCAGAGAAAAGTTGCATGACAAGATCTAGATGCTGGAGATGTTCATCCCATGTTTTACTATAAATGAGGATATCATCAAAGAATACCAGAATGAATTTCCGCAAGTAGGGTCGAAATATTTTATTCATTAATGCTTGGAATGTGGAAGGAGCATTAGTGAGGCCAAAGGGCATGACTAAAAACTCATAATGGCCATCATGTGTGCGGAAAGCTGTTTTAGGGATATCATCCTCATGAACCCGAATTTGATGATACCTAGAACGAAGATCCAACTTGGAGAAAAAGTGAGCCCCATGAAGCTCATCAACAATAGGAATTGGAAACTTATCCTTGATGGTGAGGTGATTAAGTGCTCGGAAGTCAATGCAGAGGCGCCATGACCCATCTTTTTTGCAGACAAGAATAACTGGAGAAGAAAAGGAACTAGTGCTTGGGCGAATAATACCTTGCTTTAATAAGTCCCAAACGAGCATTTCAATCTCCATTTTTTGGTGAAATGGGTAGTGATAGGGCTTGATGTTGGGAGGAACATTGCCACGAAGGAGCTGAATATGATGGTCTTCTGGCCTGGAAGGTGGCAATCCCACTGGTTCAGCAAAATCACCTGTATATCGATCCAGAATTTGTTGTAGATCCAAAGGAGTAGTGGAGACCACCGAAGGTTGCATCTGAATGGAATGGAGCTGAACGATGACACCATGTGAATTCTTCTTGAGGAGTTTTTCCATGCGATGTGAACTGATGATGCTGAGAGAACCTGGTTGTAATCCTGTCAAGGTGTGTTTTTGGCCATTGAGGGAAAACTCCATCCAAAGTTCAGCAAAATCCCATAAGATATGGCCAAGTGTGCGTAGCCATTGAGCGCCCAAAACCACATCACATCCGCCTAAGGTCAAGGCAAACATGTCAGAGTGCAAGGTATAATCTCCCATAGAGATACGCACATTTCGACACTTCCCTTTGCAAGGTAAGGTGCCCCCATTGGAAACCATGACTTCAAAGTTGGAGCAAGGATGGATCAAACAATTAGCTTGTTTGGCGATCTGAGGGTCAATGAAATTATGAGTGCTACTAGAATCAATGAGTATTGTAAGAGGAAGCTTCTTGAAGTAACCCCTGACCCGCATTGTTTAGGGGGTGGTGATTCCAACTAAAGCATGGAGAGATATCTCTGGCTGGTCATCCTGAGACAGAGGGTCAATAGGCAGTTCCTGAATGTTAACCGAAGCATCCAGTGTTTCTGGATCTTCGTCACCAATTTCAGAGGCAGGC
The DNA here is from genome assembly GCA_027924585.1 of Larix kaempferi. Lineage (NCBI taxonomy): Eukaryota > Viridiplantae > Streptophyta > Pinopsida > Pinales > Pinaceae > Larix > Larix kaempferi. The sequence continues at coordinate 15,263,448 of BSBM01000476.1, forward strand.
GGAGAATCCACATCCAAGAGATAGAGCTTTTGCTGAATACATCTATGTCCCCGAGTGAATTTCTCATCACAATTATAGCAAATCCCCCTTTCTCTGCATGCTTGCATCTCTGTTTCAGACAAACGCTTGATAGGAGTTGGTCGAGGAGCCTGCGGTATAGGTGGTCGTTGAGAACCCATATTTTGGAAGGGAACAAAATTGGGCTTGGAGCATTGTTGGGCTGCAATCTTGTCTTCTGCCAACTTAGCCAACCCTAGGGCTTCCATCATTGTGTTGGGACAGAACATTTTGACCTCAGAGCGGATGGCATCCTTTAGAACACTGATAAAAAAACTCCGGTAAAAGTCATCAGACAATCCTTCAGTGTGGTTGGCTAGATTCTCAAATTCGGTTTGATACTCTCTCGTAGTGCCAATTTGGCGAAGTTTAGTGAGGGCTCCTGTGAATTCATCGAAAGCACTAGGACCAAATTGTTGCAAAAGGAGCTGGCAAAAGTCTGTCCATTTGGGCTCTGGATGAGCCTTGATGTACCAACGGTACCATTGAAGAGTTTCCTGTTCCAAATGAAAGGATGCCAGTGGAACTTTGTTGACATCAAAAGTATTATGCAGACTGAAATACTGTTCTGCACGATAGATCCATCTAGTTGGATCGGTACCATTGAAGCGAGTAAAATCAAGCTTCGGACCACGGAAATTGCTAGAAGAAGAGAACCCATTGTCTGTTGAAGACTCGGACTGTTGTTTGTTGTTCATAGCTAAATGTTCAAGATGGAGGCTGAGAAATTTTTCATCCAGATCCTGGAGTTTGGCTTGGATGGCTGCAAGTGCGTCCTCCATGGTTTTTGCTCCTGCACGGGTGACAACCATAACCAGGATTTTATTTTTATTTTTATTTTTATTTTTATTTTTTATTTTTTATTTTTTATTTTTTATTTTTTATTTATTTCATTTTTTATTTCATTTCATTTTATTTTATTTTTTATTTTTTAATTTTTAATTTTTAATTTTTTAATTTTTTAATTTTTTTAATTTTTAATTTTATTTTTAATTAATTTTATTTATTATTATTATTATTATTATTATTATTATTATTATTATTATTATTATTCGGTTGACTGGGTAGGAAAACAAAAATAGAAACTACTTCAGTAAAGGAAAATCTGGACTTGGGAAAAAATCTGAAGGGTAATTGGAGTTTGACTAGGTTTTGGACACTGTTGAATAGACAGGGAAGCAAAAATGAGGATTTCAGAAGCGGGGTGAAAGAAGGGGAAAATTTGGCAGAGGGGAACAAAGAAGCAGAATTCAGAAAGGAACTCTATGGTAAAATTTGAAGGTGATTGGGTGAAATCTGAGGAAGTTATGGCAAACCCTAAAAATAGACAAATGTGGGATTTCGAACTTTGGGAAAGGGAATTGGGGATAGGGTCCTCAGGAATGAAATATGCAGAATGGGATGACAGGGGTTCCCTGAAAATTTCAAGGGAAACAGAGTGAAAACAAGGGAGATATGGGGAAAAAACTGAATTTTATACTCTTTTTTTTCAGGCTGGAGCGGCTACGGCTCGAAAGGGATCTGAAACGGCGCCGAATGGATTGAAAATGGCTGGATATGGAATGGCTTGCAAAATGGATCTGAACGACTAGATCTAAAACGGCGCAGCAATGATCGACAACAGTTCAGCTGAAAATAGATATGGACCCCAGGTATGTGCGGCTTCCTAACAGTTCAAGGGTTTCACTCGACCACCAATGCTGTTTGACGGCTTGCATATTGGGGCAATACCCCTCACTCCACGGCTCAGGGAAAACTAATAACCGCTTTGCCACAAACGACAACTCTTGGTTTACCTCACGGGTTGGAACTAGTCAATCAGGTAGGGGTCGTTGCCCTTTTTGCTGGCAGGTCCTCTCAATGGGCCAGCTACTTCGGGGTTCCTGTGGTACTCCTCACAATGATTTTTAGGGCTTATGCCCAAGTACTTCCCACAGTTAAGTGGATAGGGATTATTCCCAAATCTGAACCTGCAACAGATGCGAACAAAAATTTTGGCAGAAATTTCACCCAACGAGCCCAAGAAAGTGCTCTGATACCAGATGTGATGCACCTGCAACAATTAATTAATAAAAATATGCAAAATAGCAGAAATGACAGAACTCAGAATCACTTTTATATTGATCACAGGCCACTTCGAGGGGGCAACCTCTGATGAGCAAGCTCAATACAAATAACTTCACGGTGCCTTCATAGGTCTCAACACACACTTATATACTAAGTCTAGGCACCAATACTATGGGTCAAAACCATTGGCCACTACAAACTATGGATCAACAATACTATGGGCGACTTACAAAGCATATGCGTCCAACAACAGTATACTAACAAAGTAAAGACATGGGTTCCTAACAAATACTCTCGGTCTTCTCTCAGTGTCATGTTTTTAATCGTTATTACATACTTGATAATACTCTCGGTCTTCTCTCAGTGTCCTGTTTTTAAAACTAAAATTAGAACAGCAGACAACAAGACTAAAATTAAAACAGTAGACAAGAACACCTTCAATTCGCGTTTAGAAAAGCATGCACACAAAAAACAAAAACAAAAGGGAAGTCGTCTCCACCATGCGTACTCTCGACCATGCATAATAATAATAATAATAATAATATATTATATATATATAAAAATTGAATTTTTGCAACTTTTCCAACTTTCATATATATGAGAAAGAGTACTCTCGACCATTCATAATAATAATAATAATAATATATGGGCGGGCGCACGAAGATGGTCGCCATTTTCGTTGCAATGGGGGTGCGCTAGTGGAAAAAAAATGGCGCGTACGCACCTAAGGAAGCGCACACGCGCCGCTAGGTTCAGTAACGAACCGAGGCGTGTGCACGTATATGGTGCGTATGTGTTCCTGGCACGTGTGCGCAACAGTGGCGCGCACACGCCTCTGTTAAAAAAAAAAAAAAACAGTGCCCAATTTTCACATTGTTCCATTGGGTCGGCTGCACGCGACTTGCACCTCTGCGTACGCGTCAATTCAACCACCAAAGTTTCCCAAATCAACTTCAAAACCACCCCACAACACCCACTAACTCATCAATAGGGCGATTGATAGGTAAATATCAAGTTTTGTTTTCATTTTATTCATTCTTTGTATCAATTTTTTGATTTTTTTAATTGTAAACAATTCTCAAATTTTGAAAACAATGAACCAATTTTTTATTGCAGATTGTAAACTGAGACAATGAGTGAACAAGATGTTAACCCCGAGTCTGATGGAACACAAGAAAACCCAAACCTTGGACCCAATGTCGAAGAAAACCGTGAACACATTCCAAATGCCGAACAAAACCAAAACCCACAACCTAATTTTGAACAAGATGACCTTAACCCCTATGTAAATGAAATGCGAGTGCACACTCGCGAACTTAGAAACTCGGGTGAACCATCTCGATCGTCTCTTTCCACGTCAATTGAGAACTCAATCGACTCCCTCATACATGCACACCAGCAATTGACCGACATAACTCAATTTAGAGCTAGGATGCAGGAGTACTACTCCACGGGCATCTCCAAGGAAGCAATAAAAGATTTGAACATTACAAAAGCCCAATTATATAGTATGTTCACCGATCCGAAAATAGGCCAACCACCGAACATTACAAAGCCACGTGTCTACATGGATTGGTGTCATTACCAACCGTGGAGGGACAATTGGATGCGGAGGTGGTTCATGGTGTGTGATAAACCTCCCTGCAATAATAGGGAGGTTCCACAGTACTTCCTTCACCAACTGTGGGTTGAGTTTTGCCTTGGTTTACATGTCAACTATTTTGACATAACCGAGTTCCACGGTGTTGGGCATGGCTCTTCCCAAGATCAACTTGCTGCCAAGAGGAACCCACTGAGAGGGCCACGAGCTCCGAGGCGTGACCCCACCCCCTCTCCCCACCCACCTTAGTTTCCCCATAAGCTTGATTAGATCGAGGTGGCAATGAGGAATGTTGCACGTGGTCTCCTCAGACACACCTCCTTTGTAGCAGCGACTACAGTGGAGAGGTCAGGTGACCTTGTTAGAGATCTAGGTGCAGGGCCTTCACGACAGGGCTAGGATATACCCATGACCGATGGTAGACATGCTGGGCATTCCAGTTCGACAGGGACAATGCCACATCTTTGTCCCCATTGCGGGCACACATGCCCTGGCCTGATCGAGGGTTGTTATATGGATCAGGTCAGCAATTTTTTTAATGTGTTTTCAATCATCACTTTGTAACTTGTAAAGTATTTTGAAAGTATTTTTGTTTGACTTAAACTATTATTTCAATGTACAGTTATTTAGAGCTGATACACCGAGATGGGAGAACGTAGAATCTCCCAACCTGGATGTAGCAATGGCAGCTGCAACTGAAATTGCGGCACCCCACACGGAGATATTTTCAGTACCTGACACAATTTTGTTATTACTTATGTCATTTATATTACTCAAGTATTTATATTTATGGCATACACGTTGATAGTTCGTACAATGTTTTTGAATATCTTGATTTCCTAGATAATGACTTGTTTAACATGTTCATAACATGCATGCATTTTGTTGTCCACAGGTGTTTCGTGACTACGGTGATCAGCCACCCCTGCCAGGGATTGGCACATCACCATATACACAGGTGCAATGTGTAGTTATAAGCATGCTTTTAGTTTGATTTGTTATGACTTACTATGGTTTAATTTATTGTTTGTTTACTAAATTGTGATATTACAAATGTATATGTAGGTTCCCCCAGCAGCTGTGTCTCCGCATTTTAGTTCTATGTATCCACCCTCTCCCATGATTCCCCTTCCTTGCTTTCATCTAGACCCCTCCCTACGTCCACCCCCTCCATTCCATCCAGCCCCCCCTCTCCGACCATACTCCCCCCTCCATCCATCCTCCCCCACTCGCCCACCCCCCTACGTCCATACATCCCCCCAATTTATCCACGCCCCCATGTCTATCCATCCTCCCCCATTCGTCCACGCCCCCCCTTCCTTCCACCTTCCCCTCTTCGTCCACAACCTCCCATTTGTCCATCTTCCTCACTCCATGCAGGACTGCCCTCCCATGCACCATCCCTCAACACCGTCCGTAGCCCTTTCCATTCGATACCCTCTATCCTATAGCCGGCAGGGGTTCATAGTCCACATGGTCCTCCTCCACCCCATACCACCGTGTCTTCTCCCACCATATCATCCCCACTTCCCATCACTATTGTGGCATCTACTCTTCCAATATCCTCATCAATATCTCCAGTGGTTGCACCTGTAGTGGCTGCCACTACATCTGTGCCCCCCCCCCCATCACTGCATCGGAGTTGGTTGTCCGGCCATTTGCTCCACTTGCTAGCCCAGAAGGCCAGCCATGTCCATCGTCGGAGGTGTTCACAGTGAGAATCAAGTTAATTTATGAAAATATTTTGATGCATTAACAAAAATTAATTTAAGCAATTATGACCTTTCAATGAAATGATTGTTTTAAATGTTGTAGGAAGGAATTGCTGAGAGGCTCCGCAGATCCAGGACACCTGTCCAACGTTTCCCACTCATGTCAGAGGTGATTTATTTAAGATTCGAATTCTACATTTGTTTTATAAATGTGGTAAATGTTGCAAATGCTTCAAAATGATGGTATCTTATATCATTTGTTCCAGAGCCCAGAGAGACGGTCTACTCCTAGACGGACCAAGACCCGAGGCACCGGTAGCTCGAAGAGTAGGAAGATTGACTTTGGATTTGCACCTGGGAGTGACGGCAGTGGTCACAATGCTTGAGACGCCATGTGTTATGTACATTAGCCACGATGTGGCACTTTTGTGCACCAGTTTTGATGTACTTTGTATCTACGGCACGAGTTTTCATGTATTTTGTATCTACGACACGAGTTGCCATGTATTTTGTATCTACGGCATGAGTTGTCACATTTTGTGTAAGGCACGAGTTGCCATTGTACGTACATTGGGAACCATGTTCCACTATTCGCCAGAAATTGTATATGTTTGGATGAGTTTTGTAGCCTCGATGTACATGGATTTTCAGTTATGTGATTTATATATCTCATTGTCTAATGTGGTTGTCTCATGTTGTGTGTATCATGATGTGATGTTGTGTAAATTTGGGTTTTACCAATATCTTAGAAGAGAAGTTGGATATCGTAGTTCAGCTTGGTTTATCTTTCCACATGTAAAAGCTTCTAATGGTATCTATGTTAAGAGAACACTGTAAACATAGGCTAACTCAAACAAAATCATGTGTGAGAATTAATCTAAAAACAAACGGAATAAATGGATGGACAAATCACACCTCATGGCACATAAGATATATATTGGGAACTTGAGTACCAGGAAAAGAACACTTAAAAATAGAAAATTTCCATTGTCGTCAAAAGGTTAAAATGAGATCCAACATGATTTTTAATAGCTCTACATAATGAGATCCAAAAAGGCCATACTCTACATAATGAAATGTCGTCACTAGTATTTATTTTGACCATTTTGTCCACTTAAGATCATGCAACAAATTAATAACCAAGTTATGGAATCATTTCTTAATCAATTGTCACCATACAAATAGGACAACCTTGAGCACGATGTATAGATAGCTCATTAATTCTCACTCACAGATATAGCCACCTTTGATTTGATGACCATCACATCCACTACCATTTACAATTAGGACTTCCTTAATTTATCATTATGTGATAGCGATCTAATTTTATGTATGCATATATGTGTATAGTGGTTTGGATTCAAATGTATGCAGACGAATATATATGTACAATGAAAATGATTTAATCTTTACATGTATTATAATTTAGGGCTAGATCTTAGGATACATAATAGAGTTTCATTGTGATTAGAATACAAACTAGGGTTTTTAGGCTAGGCTCTTGTGTTTCTAGGCTAGGATCCAAGCTCCAGGGTCACCATATTAATGTTTAATTCCACTATCATGTCATCATTCTCACCAATACCATGCCGACTACTACAATCACCATCAAGCCTCTCAATCCCACTTTGAACATTTCCCATACTTTCAAGTTAAAATTGATAGGTCTTGTTTCTAAAATCTTTTCACTTATCTATTCACATAGACAAATCCACTCATGTGAAATATTTGTTGTAGCTTGGTATGTGCAAGTTCACATACAATAATACTTGAGAGATCATTTTACCCCATGATCCATGGAAGATTCATTGGAGTCATATGAACCTCATTGTCATCACCCCAACCATGGTCAAGACTCCAAGATCCATCCTTAGTAGACAAAACCTCATGTTGGCACCCATATTACACTCAAAGATAAAAAATTATTTGAAAGGGCATGTTTGGGGGTTGAGGGAATCTTGATTCTTTTATAATCACACATGATAGGTTCTTAGAGTCAAATACATTGGATATAAATAAATTCTCCAACGCCTTCATCATCTTCATCACCATCGCCATCATCATCAACGCCTTCATCATCATCACCATCTTCATCATCATCACCATCACCATCACCATCAACTTCACCACCATCACCATCATCATCAACTTCACCATCTTCATCATCATCACCATCTTCGTCATCATCACCATCTCCATATTTTTGATGCGATATGGAACCATCACCATATTCATCATCACCATCACCATCATCATCAACCTCACCACCATCACCATCATCATCAATGTCACCATCTTCATCATCATCACCATCTTAATCACCATCACCATCTCCATCTTTTGGATGCGATACGGAACCATCACCATCTTCATCATCACCATCACCATCACCATCAACCTCACCACCATCACCATCATCATCAACACCACCATCGTCATCATCATCACCATCTTCATCACCATCACCATCTCCATCTTTTGGATACGAGATGGAACCATCACCATCTCCATATTTTGGATACGAGATGGAACCATCAACCTCACCACCATCACCATCATCATCACCATCACCATCACCATCACCATCAACCTCACCCAAACCCTAGCCCTAATCCTCACCCAAACCCTAGCACTAAGCCATCTTCTCCATCCTCACCATCACCATCACCGTCACCATCAACGTATTCATCATCACCACCATCTCCATCATCATCATTGACTCTAACTCTAACCATAATTCAATTTCCTTCTATAACCCTAGCCCTGACCCTCACCCAAACCCTAACACTAAGCCATCTTCTCCATCCTCACCATCACCATCACCGTCTTCATCATCACCACCATCTCCATCATCATCATTGACTCTACCTCTAACCCTAATTCAATTTCCTTCTATAACCCTAGCCCTAACCCTCACCCAAACCCTAGCACTAAGCCATCTTATCCATCCTCACCATCACTATCACCGTCACCATCAACATCTTCATCATCACCACCATATCCATCATCATCATTGACTCTACCTCAAACCCTAATTCAATTTCCTTCTATAACCCTATCCCTAATCCTCACCCAAACCCTAGCACTAAGCCATCTTCTCCATCCTCACCATCACCATTACCATCACCATCAATGTCTTCATCATCACCACCATCTCCATCATCATCATTGACTCTACCTCTAACCCTAATTCAATTTCCTTCTATAGCCCTAGCCCTAACCCTCACCCAAACCCTAGCACTAAGCCATCTTCTCCATCCTCACCATCACTGTCACCACCAACGTCTTCATCATCACCACCATCTCCATCATCATCATTGACTCTACCTCTAACCCTAACTCAAACTCCAAATCTAACTCTAACTCCAGGTTCCTCATCAAAGCCTCCATCATCATCATCTTCATGACCATCGCCATCACCATCACCATCACCTTCAACATCTTCATCATCATCACCATCATCATCATCATACGTGCTCGGTGGGTGATTTTCCAGAGTTGACCCCCATGTGCAAAAATTGCACACTCCCTCACTGAGCAAAACCCTAGTTTCCAAGATGGACGTACAAGATGAGGGCGGGGCCACTGGGCCAGAGGGAAGGGGCACTCCTAGCACTATCCCGGTGTGCTAAATCCAATGGATTTGATGGTTTGTCGATCCGAGCCACGGTCTTCATTCTATGGCTCGTCTCATCTCGCATCCAGAAGGCCTTCAGGGACACCTGCTGGATACCTGTTGGGGGTGTAGAACTCCAACCATGCAACAAAACCAGGTTCCGGGGAGTCCTGTAGGCATGTCTAAGCAGGTTCCGGCCGGGAATGCTAGCCACAAGTGCCCGGTGGGTGATTTTCTAGAGTTCACCCCCGTGTGTAAAAATTGCACACTCCCTCACTAAGCAAAACCCTAGTTTCCAAGATGGACGTACAAGATGAGGGTAGGGCCACCGGGCTGGAGGGGAGGGGCACCCATAGCATTATACCGGTGTACTGAATCCAATAGAGTCGACGGTTGTTGATCCGAGCCACAGTCTTCATTCTATGGCTTTTCCAGTCTCGCATCTAGAAGGCCTTCAGGGACACCTGCTGGATACCTGCCGGGGGCGTAGAACTCCAACCGTGCAATAAAACCGGGTTTCGGGGAGTCCTGCAGGTGTGTCTAAGAATGTTCTGGCTGGGAACGCTAGCCACAAGTGCTTGGTAGGTGATTTTCCAGAGTTGACCCTCGTGTGCAAAAATTGCACACTCCCTCACTGAGTAAAACCCTAGTTTCCAAGATGGACGTACAAGATGAGGGTGGGGCCACCGGGCCAGAGGGGAGGGGCACCCCTAGAACTATCTCGACGTGCTGAATCCAAGGGAGTCGACGGTTTGTCGATCCGAGCTACGGTATTCATTCTATGGCTCGTCCCGTCTCGCATCCAGAAGGACTTCAGGGACACCTACTGGATACCTGTCGGGGGTGTAGAACTCCAACCGTGCAACAAAATCGGGTTCCGAGGAGTAATACAGGTGTGTCTAGGCAGGTTCCAGCCAAGAACGCTAGCCACAACTGCTCGGTGGATGATTTTCCAGAGTTAACCCCCATGTGCAAAAATTGCACACTCCCTCACTGAGCAAAACCCTAGTTTCCAAGATGGACGTACAAGATGAGGGCAGGGCCACCAAGCCAGAGGGGAGGGGCACCCCTAGCACTATCCCGATGTGTTGAATCCAACAGAGTCGACGGTTCATCGATCTGAGCCACGGTCTTCATTAAATGGCTCGTCCCATCTCACATCCAAAAGGCCTTCAGGGACACATGCTGGATACCTGCCGGGGACGTAGAACTCCAACCATGCAACAAAACTGGGTTCCGGGGAGTCCTGCAGGTGTGTCTAGGCAGATTCTGGCTAGGAACGCTAGCCCTAAGTGCCTGATGGAATATTTTCTAGAGTTGACCCTAGTGTGAAGGCCATGCCAAATTCGCTAAAGGGGGCCATATCTCGACCGAAGGCCCCCGGGTGTGCGTGACCACCGTGGACAGGTCCACAATGGCCAGGTGGAACTGTGGGAGGCGACGTAATCCAAGTCCTCTCGCCGGTTTGAGTTCCGTGGCCCCGGGTCAAATCCTCCAAGTGTCCCTGAACGGCCCCGGGGTGCCCTACTAGAATGCTCGTAGCGCCCGAATCATGGCTCAATTCACAAATCCTTCGACTCCGATGGGTCCGGGACATTGGGTTTCAGCTAGGGGACCCCCCAAAGTGTGCCTCGAAGACCCGAAAGCAGTGCCAATGGGCCATCCCTGGAGCTAGGGTTTTTCTTAGTGAAGGCCATTCCAAATTCGCTCAATGGGGCCATTTCTCGTCTGGAGGCCCTCGGGCATGCGTGGCCACCATGGACAGGTCCACTATGGCCACATGGACATGTGGGAGCCGATGGAATCCAAGTCCACTCACCGGTTTGGGTTCCGTGGCCACGGAGCAAATTCCCAAAGTGTCCTTGAATGGCCCCAGGGTGCCTGACTAGAATGCCCGTAGCGCCCGAATCGTGGCTTGGTTCATGAATCCGTTAACTCCAGTGGGTCCAGGATGCCGGGTTTCAGCTAGGGGATCCCCCACAGCGTGCCTCGAAGACCCGGAAGCGATGCCAATGGGCCATCCTCGGAGCTAGGTTTTTGCTCAATGAAGGCCATTCCAAATTCGCTCAAGGGGGCCATTTCTCATCTGAGGCCCTTGGGCATACGTGGCCACCGTGGACAGGTCCACTATGGCCATGTGGACCTATGGGAGCCAACGAAATCTGAGTCTGCTCGCCGGGTTGGGTTCCGTGGCCTCGGGGCAAATCCTCCAGGTGTCCCTGAATGACCTCGGGGTGCCCAACTAGAATGCCCATGGCACCTGAACCGTGGCTCAGTTCATGAATCCGTCAATTCTGGTGGGTCTGGGACGGCGGGTTTCAGCTAGGGGACCCCCCACAGCGTCCCTCGAAGACTCGAAAGCAATGCCAATGAGCCATCTCCGGAGCTAGGGTTTTGCTCATTGATGGCCATTCAAAATTTGCTCAAGGGGGCCATTTCTCGTTTGGATGCCCCCGTGTGTGCGTGGCCACTGTGGGCAGGTCCACAATGGCCATGTGGACCTCTGGGAGGCGATGGAATCCAAGTCCTCTCGTCGGGTTGGGTTCAGTGGCCCCGGGGCAAATCCTCCAGGTGTCCCTAAACGGCCCTGGGGTGCTCGACTAGAATGCCCGTGGAACCTAAAACGTGGCTCAGTTCATGAATCTGTCGACTTCGGTGGGTTCGGGATGGTGGGTTTCAGCTAGGGGACCCCCATAGCATCCCCCGAAGACCCAGAAGTGGTGCCAACGAGCCATCTCAGGAGCTAGGGTTTTGCTCAGTGATGGCCATTCCAAATTCTCTCAAGGGGTGCATTTCTCGTCCGGAGGCCCCCGGGCGTACATGGCCACCGTGGTGCCCGACTAGAATGCCTGTAGCACCCGAAGGCCATTCTAGATTCGCTCAAGGGGGCCATTTCTTGTCCGGAGGCAGAAGAAGATCAATTTTCGACAAAACAATGTAGTTTGCAGAAGAAGATCAATTTTTGACAAAACAATGTAGTTATTACATGTGGAGGAAACGGTTTCCCATGGAAAACGAGTGTACGGTTGAGCAGAGGAAAGATGTTGGGAAATGGGATATTACATTAGCTTTTCTGATGGGAAGCTATAGGTATCTATGTTTTGGCGGCTATAGGTATCGATGCTTTTCTTCCGAGGGAAATCCTATTTCCGTTGGAAGAAAAGCATAGATACCTACAACCACCATATTTCCTTCTGTAAACCGCTTGCCCATCGGAAAAGCTAATGTAATAGCCCATTTCCCAACATCTTTCCTCTGCTCAACCCTACACTCATTTTCCATGGGAAACCGCTGCCTCCACATGTAATAACTACATTGTTTTGTTTAAAATTAATCTTCTTCTGCTAACTACATTGTTTTGTCGAAAATTGATCTTCTTCTGCCTCCAGACGAGAAATTTCCCCCTCGAGCGAATATGGAATGGCCCTCACTGAGCAAAACCCTAGCTTCAGGGATGGCCCATTGGCACCGCTTTCGGGGCTTCGAGGCATGCTGTGGGGGGTCCCCTTGCTGAAACCCAACATCCCAAACCCACCGAAGTCAACGGATTCAGGAACCGAGCCACAGTTCCGATGCCACGGGCATTCTAGTCGGGCACCCCGGGGCTGTTCAGGGACACTTGGAGGATTTTCCCCGGGGCCACGAAACCCAACCCGATGAGAGGTCTTGGATTCCATTGCCTCCCACAAGTCCACATGGCCATTATGGACCTCTCCACAGTGGCCACGCACGCCCAGGGGCATCCGGACGAGAAATGGCCCCCTTGAGCAAATTTGGAATGGCCATCACTGGGCAAAACCATAGCTCCGGAGATGGCTCATTGGCACCGCTTTTGGGTATTCGGGGGACATTGTGGGGGGTCCCCTAGCTGAAAACCTCCATCCCGGACCCAACAGAATCGACGGATTCGTGAACCGAGCCACGGTTCGGGTCCCATGGGAATTCTAGTCGGGCACCCCGAGGCCGTTCAGGGACACCTGAAGGATTTGCCCCGGGGCCACGGAACCCAACCCGACGAGCGAACTCGGATTCCCTCAGCTCCCATAGGTCCACGTGGCCCTAGTGGACCTGTCCATGGTGGCCACGCATGCCCGGGGGCCTCCAGACGAGAAATGGCCCCCTTGAGCGAATTTGGAATGGCCTTCACTGAGCAAAACCCTGGCTCCGGGGATGGCCCATTGGCACCGCTTCCGGGTCTTCGAGGCACACTGTGGGGGGTCCCCTAGTTGAAACCCGGCATCTTGGACCCACCGGAGTCGACAGATTCATGAACCAAGCCACGGTTCGGGCGCTACGAGAATTCTAGTCGGGCACCCCGGGGCCATTCTAGTGGTGATAACAAGTTTACTATCTGTTGAATCTAATACTACATCTAGGAGCCACTCAACAAACTTTGAGATAGAAAGATCTGTAATTTTAGAATACTGATTCAACCACTCATACAGTTTCTTACCTTCTTGAGGATCTAAATTTATAATTTCCTTCTGGGTAGATTCAGGCATTCTCAAGGATCTAAATTTATCATTTCCTTCTGGGTAGATTCAGGCATGGAATAATATTTGCCGACACTTCCAAGCTCTCGAAACCATTTCGTTAGCCATAATATGTGCAAATCCTTTGATGAAAGATAAATTCTAGTGTGGACGATAGCTTTTGATACACTAGCCAAATCTATGTTGTTGGAAGAACTTAGATATTTCAACAAAGGAGCATTTTGCAGGTGACTTGAAAATCCCTTCCATTTTTCAGCAATAAAACAAAGAAGTTCAACGTGCAGATTTTCAGGAAATCTTGTCAACCAATCAGACAACCAAATACAGGGAGATAACCATGCCCAAAACATTCAAGCTATTATAAAACTCTTGTTTATCAAGATAAGGATGGACTATGTGTACATTACGAGAATATAGATGAATGAAGTCGCTTTGATGAACTTGTCCTCTTGCTCTCTCCAGAATGAGTTTAAAAGCAGGGAGTATTGTCTGAGCTTCTGTGAACAATGAAGGATTCATTGTCATTCCTAAGAGAAGTTCTAAGGTCAGTTTCTCGTAAAACAGAGATTGTATAAATCCAGTGGGTGTCCCTGAAGGCCTTTTGGATGCGAGACGAAAGGAGCCATAGAATGAAGACCGTGGCTCGGATCGATGAACCATCGGCGCCGTTGGATTCAAGACGTCGGGATAGTGCTAGAGATGCCCCTCCCCTCCGGTGCCGTGGCTCGGGTGTCACCATGTAGGTCCATCTTGGAAACTAGGGTTTTGCTGAGTGAGGGAGTGTGCAATTTTTGCACACGGGGGTCAACTTTGCAAAATCCTCCCCCGGGCACTTTGTGGTTAGCATTCCTAGCCGGAACCTCTCTAGACACACTTCTAGGACTCCCCGAAACCAAGTTTTGCTGCACAGTTGGAACTCTATGCCCTGGAAGGTATCCAGCGGGTGTCCTTGAAGGCCTTTTGGATGCGAGACGGAACTAGCCATAGAATGAAGACCGTGGCTCTGATGGACAAACCGTCATCTCCGTTGGATTCAAGACATCGGGATAGTGCTAGGGGTGCCCCCCCCTCCGGTCCCGTGGCCCAGGTGTCACCTTGTAGGTCCATCTTGGAAACTAGGGTTTTGCTTAGTGAGGGAGTGTGCAATTTTTGCACACGGGGGTCAACTTTACAAAATCTTCCCGTTGTCACCTTGTTGTTGTTGGTTTCAATATTTTATTTCTATACCTATCTATCCTACAAGTATAAAGCATAATATACTCTCCTAGCGAAATTACTACTTCTCAAAACATTAAACATAATTTTGAAACTACTGAGAATCAAGCGCACTGTGGGATTCCCGATTGTTACTAGACCTAGTTTACTAAATGATAAAGGATTGTTTCATTTCTTGGGTTGTTTGTTGTTGCATAGTGACATCCTTGTTGAAATCAAGAGTAATACAAAACATAGATGGAGGGAAGTGCAGTGGGATAAGGTAACGCAAAGTGATATTTTAAAGGAACTCAAGCAAATAAAACAACCTCTTTGAAAATGTGTTGAATATTACAAGAAAAAAGTTACTCGATATTTAAGGGAAAAGGAAATTCAATAGAGGACCAAATGATTTATCCAAGTGAGGAAATAAGGTTAAAGGACTAGAGGGATCATTGGCATCATTTTATGAAAGTTCTTACTGCATATTCACTTATGTTCCTTCACTAAGTATTCTAGCTACATCATATTTTAAAGATTAATGGTGTTATATCATATATGCCGTAATTTTCCTTTTTCCCTATACATTTGTAGTTATGTTGAACACAACATAATGGGGAATGTGAAATAGGGAAAGGCTATGCGAAGTGATATTTTCAAGGAACCTAGGAGATGTGAATAAATAACTTGAAAATGTGTAAAATGATACAAGTCCAAAAGTGCACAATGTTTATGAAAAAGAGAGGGTAAAAATAATAAGAGTGAAAGGGAAAAAAGATGGGAACTATTGGGAGTTAGTCATTGTAGATAGAACCAAAATCTTGAGCAAAAATATCATTGTACTACCAAAACAAAATCGTAGGTTGACTTGGCAATGTTGGAATTTATTGAATATACTTTTTCCTATAAAAATGGAGGGTAAATTCATGGATGGAATTTCATCAAATTTCATCATTGTACTACCATCAAATTTTCTCAAGGAGATGATGAAGTAGCTAAAGACAATATGGAAGTTGTTGCATCACATGAACCACATACATATACACATAAATCATAACTTAATCATAACTCATGTACATCAAATAAACGATATAAGATAATGATATCAAATTCCTATCTAACATGAATAACATTGATCATGCATGAATAAACAATGACATGGCTATAAATCATAACTCAAACATAAAATAAACGATATAAGATAGCAATATCAAATAAACTATCTAACATGAATAACTTTGGACATGCATGAATAAACAATCACATCATTACTATACTATGTACCTCAATCAATTAGGCCTTCTGGATCCTCTCGGTTTTTTATTGTCTCAAACAACCTCTCGTGCTCTGCATGAGGTAGTAAGTAGTGTACCTTGTTTGTGACTTCGTTGATATTGTTTGTAGTTGGATGTTTGTACCAACGATCAAGTGCATAAAGTGATACACCCGCGATCCTGGTCTATAATTTGTGCATGTGTAACCATTGCTCTTTGGTACCTTTCCATCCATTGTAAGATATTTCCCCTGAACAACCATCGAGCAAGTGGGAAAGGTAATGCCTTCACTATCCGTTAATGATGCGAGGAGGGTTTGCTTCCCCTGGATGCATTGTGCCAACCAATAATTCATCCCAATTACACTGTTTGTCGGGGCGACAACTGCGTAGATGTGTCCTGCAAAGATGCATTTTACGGTCATATTCCAATAAGTAGTGGTTTGATAACTTGGATAATTATATATAAACAAGGAGGGAACCGATATATGCATGTAGAAATGTTTACCTGGCTGTACTAGATCAGATATATGATCATATTCATTCGAAATAGAGGATTGGCCTTCCTCTAACTGGATTGTTTCAACAACTGCACGTGGGTCCACTGCAAGTGATACATGATCCCATTCATCAACCCAATCCATTGATTCTCATTCATCCCATTCACAACTGCTACAAGGCCCACAAAAGCAAGCAAGTTTTCGCATCCATATTTCAAATAATGGGTTGTTTGAGGTTCGAACCGAATGAAATCCATGAGTTCCTTGCATAGTATGGAAACTATAAGAACGCGATCGGTCTATATCAACTACGTGCCAGAAATTTATGACAACATGTCCTCTACCTGTTGGTATGTGTTGCTCCGTGGTTCGATCTGACATTTTTGCAGAGCACCATTGAACTATGGTTTCTGCATCCCAAATATGAGGTTTCTCATGCACTTCATCTCTTCCCTTCGTAGGGCAGTTTTGAGACATGCCCCAACACCGTCGTGCTCTCCCTTTCCATGACCGGTCTCAAAATAGTTCCACACATGCAGCACATCACAAGTCTTGTGCAAAATACTCAACCACTGGAATACACGTGCATTTTTGAACTAGCCTGCACAACCATTTGACCATATCCAATGCCAATCCATCTATATACCTCTCTCCTTCAGCTGATCATAGAAAATTTTGAAGCAATGTTGCACGTAATGCAGGTCATGGCACCTGTCGTCACTGATGTAGAAGTTGGTCTCTTTCAATATAATCCTCCTGTCGTTGCTGCTCTCTGGCGCGTGCCTATACGTGATATGGACCATTGTGCTAAATTGGTCTGAATGGTACTATTGACTTTGAATCTCATTCTGTGGCTGCAGGGTGTAGTTTTCAGCAAAGTCCACAACCGACAATATTGTGCCATTGGGGAAGGTGTCCCTACACTGTTTGTACTGTTCATCCTGCCATCGTGCTACATGGACATGCTGTACATACTGCTCGGTCTTTTGATAGAATTCCTTCATGAAATTGCAAATTTGTACCTGGTGCCACAAAACCAAGGGCATTAATACAACGTGACATTTTCAATGTGAATATATATGTACAAATTCAACATGTATAGTATGAAAGTATGCAAACTTAGATTACCTGTGACTTCACCAATGCAATTTTTTTGCTTTCCTTCGAACTATCTACTTGATATGTTATGTATTGGAAGTTCTGCATTTCTATTGACATCCTCCCAAATGCATGCTCCGGGGTTGCATGGATGCAGGGGCTCAATAATGCAAATCCACTGTAACTGGAACACGTCCCATATAGACATGATCTTTTATAATATTTTTGTCCTTCGGGTCTTGGACACATTATGCTATGTGTAAATTCTCTGGATGCATTCGGTGGTTGTAACGATGGGAAATCCTGCACAATGTTAGTATGCAAATCACAAAATATATGTCTATATGTATCATAAAAGTACTCAAATTCTACATGGTATTTGCAACAACATGTATTGCGATCATTGCAAATTTTAACATACCAGGGTTTGCATTTTTCAAAGGACCTTTGGCCCAAGTTCAATTGTGTGTGCTCATTCTTGAACCTCTCATAGAGTTCTGTTTGTGTCATGTCAAGGAAGTGCTTGACATGGGGTTCACCCACCCTAACACCTTTTCTCAAATTTAAAACATCTCTTTGATTCGATGATGGTCTAGTGTTATCATGCCAAAACTTCTGCACTAGTTCTTTAACAACATCAATGAGCTTCATGTTTGAACAAGGTAACCTACCAACAAAGGCCCAACAATCTTTTTGGCCTGAGGTCTCAAGTTTTTCTCTAATGGAAGAATACTTTTGAAGAGTCTTTCTGTCTACTTTAAATATTTTACATGTGTGTGATAGTAGGCAACGTTGCCTTGTGGATTTGTCTACAATCGATTCCGATAGTACATGACGAGCTGCATTAAAATCTTTTGTACGATAAGTTTTTCCAATCAAATTAAATGTAGATTGTAGATTTCTAACAACATGATTGTTGACATTTGAACTTCTAACTACATTTATGCTCAAAATTCTCCTAACATCCGGTAGACAATGTGATTTTAACAAAGCAAGAAACAATTGACATTTTGTTGCATCGGTTTTGGATTCAAAAAATTCTTTCGTTATCTTGCTACAATGGAAATCAATAGTGTGTTTGGGCATCTTACCTTCAAGTCCTGAAAATGAACTTTCATCCACATGAATACGTCTGGGAGTTCTTCGTCATCCGCTTGATAGTCGAGGCAAGGGATTCAGCAAGGAAGTATGAGTCCCGTCAATGGCTTGTTGTGGCCCTTCGTTCACAACTTGATCCTACAAGGGAGTGTGTTCTGCATGTGTGTGCTCTTCTTGGGGAGGTTGCCAATTAAGAGCTTGTTCAACATCCATCCCTTCATACTCGACATCAGGAAAGATTTGATTGGCTTCAACCACTTCGTCATTGCTTGTTGATGGATCTAAGGCACTAACATTTTGCTTTCTACGGTTTTGCATGTACAACCTGGATTTTTCTCTTATCTCATGGGCGTTTTCAGGGGGCAGTGGGTTGCTTCTAGACTTTTTTTTTATTATTACGTCTGTTTCCCATATTCAATGTGTTTAAAAAAAAAAATATCACCCCTGCAAGAATGAACAACAAATAAGATATTAGAACTCGATGTGCACATGATTATTAAAGCTTGATGTAGCAATTGATTATGTACAACAACATCTAGTGAGAATGTTTTCATATAATCTTAAAAGCTATTGGGAATGCCCTACATATAACTGCAATGACACCTCTAGGAACTCAGTAGGATGGTATTGAATGGTGGTATGGGATGTTAGTAGGAGCAACTTCCCTATGAGGGAAAATAGCCCCAAAAGACTAATAGTTTTCAATTCTCTAGGTGTTTGTGTGAGTTGTTGTAGTGAAACCATAGAGAATTCAACAAATGTTTGTCTACTAGATGGAAGAATGTGATTATGAAATGTTATTGGTGGTGATGCAAGTAATTTTTTTTTATTATCTTCGTGAAAGGTTGAAAGCATTGCATGGTGCATTTTGTAGTTTTTTTTTGGTAAGATGTTTTTATTGTCTATGTTGAAGATTAAGAAAACTAAAATAGATCTATTATACAATTCATGAGGAAAAACCCAGAATAGATGCCATTCAAACAAGTGAATGAAGACTAAACTACATTTATCAAGATAAAATTATCACCATACCTCAAGGATTATGATTGCTCTTTGCCTCAAATGTCAAATGCTCTTTTGATGTGTCCACTATATGTAAGAAGACTTCATGTGTGTCCAAGTAGAATGAGAATTCAATCCAAGGTGCCAAATAGAGTCCAATTGTTGTGTATTCACTCGATTGATCTAAATAGAGCCCAAGAGGTGTGTATTCAATCCAAAGAGCCAAAATAGAGCCCAAAATGTTGTGTATTCTATCCAAATGGTCAAGGAAGCACCAAATGGTGTATGAATTCAATCTACCATTTAAATGTTTGTCAGACTATGCGTGAAACCAATGAAGAGAATGCGAAAATGAGGAAAAAATTGCAGGAGAAAGAATGCAGGTGATTTTCTAAATTTTATCTTCAACAAGGTGTTAGGAACCCATGTCAACCCTTCTCTTTACTATGTTAGTATATTGTTGTTGGACGCATATGCTTTGTAAGTTTTCCCGTAGTATTTGTTGATCCATAGTTTATATTAGCCCATAGTATTGACCCATAGTATTGGACGCATATGCTTTGTAAGTCGTCCCGTAGTATTATATGTCCCATGGTTTTGACCCATAGTATTGGGAATAGACTTAGTATATAAGTGTGTGTTGAGGTCATTGAAGGCACGGCGAAGTTAATTGTATTGAGCTTGCTCAAAGGAGGTTGCCCCCTCGAAGTGGCCTGTGATCAATATAAAAGTGATTCTGAGTTCTATTATTTTTGATATCTCGTGTATTTGCATTAATTAATTATTGAAGTGTCACAATGTGCGAGTCTCTATGGAAGATTATAACCTACGCTCTGACATTTTTTCCTTGTCCTTAGGTGGATGTGATGTGGTTTTGGGTGTTCAATGGTTACGCACACTTGGCCCCATCTTATGGGATTTTGCGGAAATTTGGATGCAGTTTTCAGTCAATGGGGCACAACACAAATTAATGGGCTTACAACCAAGGTCTCTCCGCATCATCAGTTCACATTACCTAGAAAAAATCCTTAAGAATAATTCACATGGTGTCATCGCTCAGCTCCATTCCATTCAGATGCACCCATCAATGATCTGCACTACTTCCTTGGATAGATATGTAGGTGTCTTTGTTGAACCAATGAGCTTGCCGCCTTCAAGAGACCTTTCCGGTAAGAATTTAGTCGCATCTACCTCTCAGTAGGAATTGATGGCTATTTTGCATGTAGTATAGAAGTGGCAGCCATACCTATTGGGGAATTATTTCTGCATCAAGACTGATCTCCAGAGTTTGGAAATTTTTTTGGAACAATGGGTCTCCTACCCAACACACCTAAAATGGGTTATCCAACTCATGGGTTATCCCTATGCGATCACTTACAAGAAGGGTAAGGACAATATGGTGGCAGATGCTCCTTCTCGCACAATTGATGACCCAGTTTCTCTTATAGCTCTTTCTCTGCTTGTTCCAAATTGGTTGCAATATGTTCAATAGGGCTATATCTTCTATGAACTCCATGCTTCTTCATCAGCAGGGCACTCTGGGTTCTTCAAAATGTATGACCGGGAGCAATGTAACTTCTTTTGGCAGGGACTGAAAATGAAAATTCAACAGATGGTGGCTGACTGTGATACTTTCCAGGTCAACAAGGGTGAAACGACACTCCTTTCGGGATTGCTCAAACCCTTTCCCATCCCTACACAACTTTGGCCAACTATTTCTATGGATTTCCTAGCATCTCTCTGGTGGTACAATACCACATCTCAAAGGACACCATATGAAGCAGTATATGGACAGACACCGCCAGTTCTTCTTCCATACACCCTTAGCAGCTCCCTGGTTTAGGAAATCGACTTGGTTCTTCGCAACTGCGATCAGATTATTCTCATTCTGCAGGACAATCTTCACATGGCCAGAATTTGCCTGAAACAACAAGCCGATCATCACCGTTCTGAGCACATTTTCCACGTAGATGATAGGGTTCTTCTTTGTCTACAGCCTTCCAAGCAATCCTCCCTGACACTCCAAAGGCGTCAGTGGCCTGAAATGCAACTTGAGGATGCTACCGGGGAACCACTCCTTCAGATTCTACAGCAATTTCTCCAACCAAAGCTTTGAGGACAAAGCTTTTTCTAAGAGAGAGGGGATGTTAGGAACCCATTTCAACCCTTCTCTTTACTATGTTAGTATATTGTTGTTGGACGCATATGCTTTGTAAGTCATCCCGTAGTATTTGTTGATCCATAGTTTATATTAGCCCATAGTATTGACCCATAGTATTGGACGCATATGCTTTGTAAGTCGTCCCACAGTATTATATGTCCCATGGTTTTGACCCATAGTATTGGGCATAGACTTAGTATATAAGTGTGTGTTGAGGTCATTGAAGGAACGGTGAAGTTAAATGTATTGAGCTTTCTCAAAGGAGGTTGCCCCCTCGAAGTGGCCCGTGATCAATATAAAAGTGATTCTGAGTTCTATTATTTCTGATATCTCATGTATTTGCATTAATTAATAATTGCAGGTTCATCACACAGGGACGCGCATGTGCATCTAGCACGCACGTGCATCTAGCACGTGCGCGTCCATTCCGAACGTTGTATTGTTTGGTGGGTAACATTCAGTGCATTTATTACCCAAGAGATATAAATGTGTCGGGTTATTCCTAGAGCCCCTCCCCATAAAGAGGCCCTCCCCCATAAAAGCCTTTAGGAACTCTTCTAACCCATAATCCTTATGTGCATTTAAGTGCTTCTAGGTGTTTAGGGGTTTGGGGGTATATTTAAAAATACGTATTTTAATTTCAAAACATTAATTTAATTTTGAATTATAAACATATGTATTACATCAAGAATAATGCTATTACATCATCTTCATCTTCATCCACAACATGGTCATCATCACCATCTTCATAGTCATCATCATCATCATCATTGTGAGGATGAGGATGATGATGGTGATGATGGTGATGATGACGACGATGGTGGATGATGATGATGATGACAAATATGATCATCATCAAAATCATCATATTCGTCATCATCATCTTCACTAGTCATCATCATCACCATCAACACCATCGTCATCATATGATCATGGTCACGATCATCATTGTCTTCGTCATCACTGTATTTAGTCATCTTCATCTTCGTCATCGCCATCTTCCTCCTAATCATCATCATCATTGACATATTCGTCATCATATTCGTATCATCATCATCATAATTGACATCTTTGTATATCATAATCATCATCATCATTGACATATTCGTCATCATATTCGTATCATCATCATCATAATCGACATCTTTGTATATCATAATCATCATCATCATTGACATCTTCGTATCACCATCATCGATGAAGATGATGATGATGATGAATATGAGTACGATGATGATGATGACTAATTTGGAGATAAAGATGATGATGATGACGATGATGATGATGATGATGATGATGATGATGATGATGGTGAATATGATGAGGAATATGTAGCACATCATCATCATCTTCCTCATCATCAACACCATGATCATCATCATCAACTTCCTCTTCATCATCATCATCATCATCATTGTGAGGATGCGGATGATGATGAGGATGATGAAGATGGTGATGATATGATGATGATGATGATGATGATGATGGATGATGATAAATACAAGTACAATGATGAAGATGATGATGTTGATGACGAATATGATCATCATCATCATCAGCAAAAACATCATATTCGTCGTCATACTCATCTTCATTAGTCATCATCATCATCATCATTTTGGGGACAAGGATGATGATGATGATGGAAATGACGATGAAGATGGTGATGATGACCAATGGAGATGATGATGATGAAGATGATGGTGATGATGGTGATGATGACGACGATGGTGGATGATGATGAGTATGAGTATGATGATGAAGAAGATGATGATGATGATGACGAATATGATCATCATCAAAATCATCATATTCGTCATCATCATCTTCACAAGTCATCATCATCACCATCGTCATCATATGATCATGGTCATGATCATCACTGTCTTTAGTCATCTTCATCTTCGTCATCGCCATCTTCCCCCTAATCATCATCATCATTGACATCTTCGTATCATCATCGTCGACGAAGATGATGATGATGATGATGATGGTGGATGATGATGAATATGAGTACGATGATGATGATGACTAATTTCGAGATGATGATGATGACTAATTTCGAGATGATGATGATGATGACTAATTTCGAGATGATGATGATGACTAATTTCGAGATGATGATGATGATGAAGATGATGAGGAATATGCAGCACATCATCATCATCTTCATCATCATCAAAAACATGATCATCATCAACAACATGATCAGCGTCATCAACAATATTATCATCATCAAAATCATCATACTCGTCATCATCGTCTTCACTAGTCATCATCATCACCATCGACATCATATGATCATGGTCACGATCATCATTGTCTTCGTCATCACTGTCTTTAGTCATCTTCATCTTCATCATCATACTCATCATTGGCATCTTCCTCCTAATCATCATCATCATTGACATCTTCGTCATCATCTTTGTATCATCATCATCATCATTGACATCTTTGTATCATAATCATCATCATCATTGACATCTTCGTATCACCATCATTGACGAAGATGATGATGATGATGATGATGATGATGATGAGTACGATGATGATGATGACTAATTTGGAGATGATGATGATGATGATGACGATAATGATGATGGTGACGATGATGAGGAATATGCAGCACATCATCATCATCTTCCTTATCATCAACACCATGATCATCATCATCATCAACTTCCTCGTCATCATCATCATCATCATCATTGTGAGGACGCGGATGATGATGAGGATGATGAAGATGATGATGATATGATGATGATGATGATGATGATGATGATGGATGATGATGATGAATACGATGATGTTGATTACGAATATGATCATCATCATCATCAGCAAAAACATCATATTCGTCGTCATACTCATCTTCATTAGTCATCATCATCACCATCTTCATCATCATCATCATTGTGGGGATGGGGATGATGATGATGATGGCAATGACGATGAAGATGGTGATAATGACTAATGGATATGATGATGATGTTGATGATGAAGATGATGACAAATATGCAACACATCATCCTCATCATCATGATCATCTTCATCATCATCAACACCATGATCGTCATCATCAACTTCCTCATCATCATCATCATCGTCATCATCAACATTGTGAGGACGTGGATGATGATGAGGATGATGGTGATGATGATGATGATGATGGTGATGATGGTGATGATAACGACGATGGTGGATGATGATGAGTATGAGTATGATGATGAAGAAGAAGATGATTATTATGATGAATATGATCATCATCAAAATCATCATATTCATCATCATCATCTTCACTAGTCATCATCATCACCATCGTCATCATATGATCATGGTCACGATCATTACTGTCTTTAGTCATCTTCATCTTCGTCATCACCATCTTCCCCCTAATCATCATCATCATCATTGAAATCTTCATCATCATCATCATTGACATCTTCATATCATCATCATCATCATCATTGAAATCTTCGTATCATAATCATCATCATCATTGACATCTTCGTATCATCATCATCGACGAAGATGATGATGATGATGATGGTGGATGATGATGAATATGAGTACGATGATGATGATGACTAATTTCGAGATGATGATGATGATGATGATGGTGAATAATTTCGAGATGATGATGATGAGGAGGAGGAGGAGGAGGAGGAGGAATATGCAGCACATCATCATCATCAACAACATGATCATCATCATCAACAATATGATCATCATCAAAATCATCATATTCGTCATCATCGTCTTCACTAGTCATCATCATATGATCATGGTCACGATCATCACTGTCTTTAGTCATCTTCATCTTTGTCATCATACTCGTCATTGGAATCTTCCTCCTAATCATCATCATCATTGACATCTTCGTCATCATCTTCATATCATCATCATCATCATTGACATCTTCGTATCATAATCATCATCATCATTGACATCTTTGTATCATAATCATCATCATCATTGACATCTTCGTATCACCATCATCGACGAAGATGATGATGATGATGACGATGAGGATGATGATGACGATGATGATGATGGTGAAGATGATGAGGAATATGCAACACATCATCATCATCTTCCTCATCATCAACACCATGATTATCATCATCAACTTCCTCATCATCATCATCATCATCGACATTGTGAGGATGCAGATGATTATGAGGATGATGAAGATGATGATGATATGATGATGATGATGAGGATGATGATGACAATGGATGATGATGAATATGAGTACGATGATGAAGATGATGATGTTGATGATGAATATGATCATCATCAGCAGCAGCAAAAACATCATATTCGTCGTCATACTCATATTCATTAGTCATCATCATCACCATCTTCATCATCATCATCATTGTGGGGACAGGGATGATGATGATGATGACAATGACGATGAAGATGGTGATGATGACTAATGGAGATGATGATGATGTTGATGATGAAGATGATGATGAATATGCAGCACATCATCCTCATCATCATGATCATCTTCATCATCATCTTCATCATCATCAACACCATGATCATGATCATCAACTTCATCATCACCATCATCATCATCATTGTGAGGACAATGATGATGATGATGATGATGATGACGATGACGATGGGGATGGTGATGATGATGACGATGGTGGATGATGATGATGATGATGAATATGATGATCATCAAAATCATCATATTTCTCATCATCATCATCCTCATATGATCGTGGCCATGATCATCAATGTCTTCGTAATCATAATTTAGTCATCTTCATCTTCGTCATCATACTCGTCATCGCCATCTTCCTCATAATCATCATCATCATCGACATCTTCGTCGTCATCATCATCATCATTGACATCTTCATATCATCATCATCATCATTGACATCTTCGTATCATAATCGTCATCATCATTGACATCTTCGTATCATCGTCATCGACGAAGATGATGATGAATATGAGTACGATGATGATGATGATGATGATGAAGATGAAGATGATGAGGAATATGCAGCACATCATCATCATCTTCATCATCATCATCAACTTCCTCATCATGATCATCATCATCGTCATTGTGAGGACATGGATGATGATGAGGATTATGAAGATGATGATGATGATGAAGATGATGATGGTGATGATGATGATGATGGTGGTGGATGATGATGAATATGAGTATGATTAATATGATCATCATCATCATCATGACCATCAAAATCATCATATTCATCATCATCATCTTCATTAGTCATCATCATCACCATCTTCGTCATCCTCACCATCATCATCATCATCATATGATCATGGTCACAATCATCATTGTATTCATAATCATCATCTTCATCATCCTCATCATACTCATCATTACCACCTTCGTCATCATCTTCGTCATTGACATCTTCGTCATCATCTTCCTATCGTGATGATGATGATGATGATGATGATGATGACGAAGATGTTGTTGATGAGGAAGAGGGTGATGACAAATATGACGATGATGATGATGTTGATGGTCATCGTACTCATCATCATCATCATCATATTCATCATCATCAACATCAATGGTGATGATGAGGATGATAATGATGATGTTGATCTGACGTTGACGATCAGGATGATGACCTAGATGTTGATGATGATGAGGAAGAAGAGGGTGGTGACGATGATGATGATGGTGTTGATGATGATGATGATGATGATGATGATGATGATTATGAAGATGATGATGATGGTGATGGTGATGAGGATGAAGAAGATGATGATGATGGAGATGAAGATGTTGATGATGATGATGATGGTGATGAAGATGATGATGATGTTGATGAAGAAAACGGTGATGATGAAGAAGATGATGATGATGGAGATGTTGATGAGGAAGGGGGAGATGAAAATGATGATGAAGATGTTGATGATGATGATGATGATGATGATGATCATCATCATCATCATCTTCATCACCATCATTATCATCATCCTCATCTCATCATCATCATCATCATCTTCATCTTCATCTTCATCATCGTCATCATCATCCTCATCACCATCTTCTTCATCAACATCATCATCATCTTCATCACCATTGTCACCATCATCTCATCATCATCAACATCATCATCAACATCTTCATCATCATTGCCATCTCCCCCTTCCTCATCAACATCTTAATCATCATTGTCATCTCCCCCTTCCTCATCAACATCTCCATCATCATCATCTTCTTCATCATCACCTCTTCATCAACTTTATGTATCCCCGTGACAAAGGAAATTACATGAATGAGTATGCGCACCTGCGCGTCCACACTGTTAACCATGCGTGTGTGCTTCTATGGACGCGTGCATGCCTCTTTGCGTGCACACGTGTATGAATTCAAATTGTTTGACTGCACCTTTAGGCTCGGTATGATTTATGGTAGACTACATCAAACGCTGCAACTTCTTGTTTTTCAAAGCTAGTTCTGCATAAGCTCCACGAGTGCACTGTAGATGAAATTGCACACACTTGTTGAGCTCTGTGTGCAGATTCCAAATATATAATTTTTTAATAGATCTATTGTTGTTCTCTATTTTTAATTCATTTTAAACTGCACTCATGTCAAATTCGTAAAAAACATAGGTCATTTATTTGGCCTATAACTTTTGATTGGCTTACCTATTTTGAAAATGGAAAAGAACCCACATAAGAGCACGAAAATACCTACAACCTAAAATATATATATATATATATATATTGATTATTTTTAGACAATGATATGGTGGATTAAAACTTGACCATTTCCTTTTAGGGCTTCACTGACTTCGGTAATTTAAAAAAATATAAAATTAACTTTTAAAATTTTGGAAAAATAGCTCCGCAAAAGATTTGTCTGTTGCCTATGCCTCTACATATTTGTTTTCTCATAAATTGAAAATTTACATAGCAAATAGGTAGGTCAACAAAAACATGTGAATTATGTTTTAGAAAAAATAACATACCAATCTTCAAATAATGACATTTTGGGGTGGTTATACCACTTTTCCATAAATAAAAGTTATATATTCCGGAAGGTCATCCGTTTTTCTACGTTTCATCTTTTTACACCTAATTGGAAAAACTTTTGTAGGTACCTCTAATAATTGATTTTAATGATAATATTTCTATTTTTCTAGAATGTCATTGCAACTAACGTGTCATAATTGGGTATCATTACCTTGCATCAGCCCATATATATATATATATAAATTGAATTTTTGTAACTTTTGTAACTTTCATATATATATATATTTCAAGGAATTCAACTTGGTGACCTTTACAATCTCCTTGGACCTAATGTAACCCTCTTTGCAAGGTATTACACGTATGTCCTCTATGCTAGTTCATTTCCCTACTAAAACCATCATCACAACAAGATGGTTGTTAGTTTTCTAAGAGGGATTTGAGAGTTTGAGTTGGAGTGCTTTTGGATGGATAGGGATTGATTGTGACCACGTATTCGACCAAGTACAATAATGGTAGGGACAATTCTCTTGTTTGGAGTGTATTTAATCTAGGAGTCCAGTCATAGAAAACTCCATGCTCTTTGTATTGAATTTTCATAGGATGATTGGGTCTATGAACAACAAGATGTGTAAGCCTTCATGGCCTTTGGGTATTTTTTACTTTGGTCCTTATTCTACACAACAAAGTGGTCACGAGAGATGACAACACTACTCTGAATAATTAATCAATGTGAGAATCGAGGCCATAAATATTCGCAAGCTATCCTCCAACTAGAAGATGCTACTACTCTTCCCTGCTTCATGGGTCGACAACCTCTTCAAGACCTATCAATTTAAAAAATGTATTGGAAAAATATTCACAGTGAGGAATAGAGTGTGTAATAATGTGTTTTATTGGGGTACTTAGATGTTGGGGTTTGTGGCAATTGGGCATGTTCTCAAATTTAGATTACAAAGTAGGAAGAGAAAGGGATTTCATAATACTATCAAACATTTGTTGCAGTGGTGGGAAATGCAATCTATGGAGGTGGGATCACCGATTAGCTAAGATATAGTAGTGAAAATCCCTTGAAATTTGTGTCTTATTTTGGGAGTTTGTAGTGAAAATGATGATCTCTTGGGATTGACATGAGTTAGGAGCCTTAGGGTGCTCAATATAGAAGTAGGATTTATGATATTATTCTCTATTCTTGGAGATGATCAACCCAAGTTGGGATATTGTTATCATTTTGGGAATTGACCTCTCGTCTATGATATTGCATTGGTAATTGCATGTTTTATGGTTCTAGAAAAACTTGGGGCAATCTTTGATTCTATTCCAACACCCATTGTAGTTGCATTGTACTATTTCCTATTTGGTTGTGTAGGTATGTATACACAAATTATGCAATAATTATTTATGTATTTGGTCACATAGAAATATCATGCCTTTGTGTAGGAACATCCTATAGTGATGCTTAATGCATCTACATGCCTTTTAAGCTCCAAGTTGTTGCATGAAGTATCATATTTTTCTAATGTGTTCTTCTACCCACATATGTGTACAACTATTTGAACTAAATTCCCATCATCCATTTGGTAATGCATTCCCTTGATTATTTATTTTGAAACTCTTAATCTCTTCCACTATTTCTTTGGTTTCTTTCTCATATACTCCACCCAATATCTTATTGCATATGAATTATATATTATGATATATGACTCCACCCATTACCATTGTGCATATTAATTATATAGTATGACATATGAATCCACCAAATATCTTGTTGCATCCGAATTATATAGTATGAATTTATCTCAAAGAAAACCAGAAAACTGTGTTGGAATTGTTTGAACTCGACATTTTGGGTCACAAGCTAGGCCCATCATCAAGAGGAGAAAAACCATGATAACTTACCCATAATAAATAACTATTAAATAGTGGATTGACATTACATTTAACTGTTTAATTTCTTATTTAAGATGGCTAACTGTGTTTTTCCTTATTTCGTGAATTACAAGTTTCCAGCTATCACTAAGTTTCCATACATCGTCCTTCTTTATATTGTTCGGATTTTTCTCAATTTCCACAGCCTAGCGAATTCTTCTTTATGCATAATGGTCTTCTCTAGCAATTATATGTCTTGTCCTTGCAAATTAAATGGCCAGCATCATGAGAATATTGTTAAATTCTAGCATAAATGCACAAGCAAGATCACTGAAAGAAACACAATCACAAGATAGAGACAGATATACCCTGGGAAACCCTCATGGGGTAGAAAACCCAGCAAAGCTTTCTTCAATATAAATAATCAACCCAATAAAAGATAGTAGACCACAATAAGAGCTCCTTCTCCTCCTATGCAGAATTCTCTCTCTCTCCTATGCGCACAATAGAAGTGTGAGAACAAGTGAGTTAAGTGAGGAACAACCTCCTCTACTTATACTTGTTTTCCAACTGACTTTTTACCCTATGAGGCCGACTTGTCAAATTGAGTCTAATAACCTCCAATAAAATAACTTCGAGCCAATCCCTACATAGGATATCTAATAACCCTAGTTCCCATAATCCAATGGAGGAATAAACATCTCTGGATATACAATAGAGTCTCGTCGGAGGAATAAAACATCTCCGGAATAATACAAATATAATATTCTTTGAAGTTACAATATTTCAACACTCCCCCTTAACGAGAAGGATATTATAACAACAATTGCAGGAGCAAGGAGTCATCGACTACATGATACATGATACATCTATAAATCATTGGAAGCTTTCTTTATATATCATCAGTAACTCAAGCAGTTACTGGAACATCTTCAAGATCTTCAATACTGGAACATCAACATCTTCAGTACTGAGTCTTCATCTTCTGCAGCACTCCAACAGCTACATCATCATCACACGATCATCAACATCATCATCACACGATCATCAACATCGTCATCACACAATCATCAGCATCGCCATCATACGATCATTAGCATCGTCATCACACGATCATCAGCATCGTCATCACACGATCATCAGCATCGTCATCACACAATCATCAGCATCGTCATCACACGATCATCAGCATCGTCATCACATGATCATCAGCATCGTCATCAACTGGATCCACTCGATCATTAGTACAGCATCAGCATATCCTGCAATACACATGATCCAATTACGGGATGATCAATCCCTCTCACTTTAGGACATAGGTCCAAGGATGATACAATCCTAATCCACTTACGGGATGATCAATCCCTCTCACTTTAAGACATCTCTCATGTCTATGGACGATGTAATCTAGATCAACTTACAGGATGATCAATCCTTCTCACTTTAAGACACCTCACCATGTCTAGGGATGATGCAATCCCAATCTACTTACAGGATGATTAGTCCTTATCACTTTAAGACACCTCACCATGTCTAGGGACGATGCAATCCCAATCTATTTACAAGATGATTAGTCCCTATCACTTTAAGACACCTCACCATGTCTAGGGACGATGAAATCCCAATCTACTTACAGGATGATTAGTCCTTATCACTTTAGGACATAAGTCCAAGGATGATGCAATCCTAATCCACTTACGGGATGATCAATCCCTATCACTTTAGGACATAAGTCCAAGGATGATGCAATCCTATCATGTACATTTTGAACCAAATGCTCAGGGACGATGCAGTCCTATATACGTCCACTAAGGACCATATTCTCGGAGACATCTGTCTACGGATCACTTTAGGACTGAAGTCCAAGGATGATACAATCCTCCATCAACCTCATCGTCAGAACAAGCAACCTCATCTTCAACCTTATCGTTGAAACAGGTAGGCACATCATCGATACAGTATCCTCATCAATACAGGTATCATTAGTATGTATAAGTATCCTCATCAATACAAGTATACATATCATCAATACAAGTATCCTCATCAATACAAGTATACACATCATCAATACAAGTATCCTCATCAATACAAGTATACACATCATCAATACAAGTATCCTCATCAATACAAGTATACACATCATCAATACAAGTATCCTCACCAATACAAGTATACATATCATCAATACAAGTATCCTCATCAATACAAGTATACACATCATCAATACAAGTATCCTCATCAATACAAGTATACATATCATCAATACAAGTATCCTCATCAATACAAGTACATATGCAAGTATTCTCATCAATACAAACAAACATAACATAGATGCAAGTATCCTTATCAATACAAGCAAACAAAACATAGATGCAAGTATCCTCATCAATACAAGCAAACATAACATAGATGCAAGTATCCTCATCAATACAAGCAAACAAAACATAGATGCAAGTACCCTCATCAATACAAGCAAACAAAACATAGATGCAAGTATCCTCATCAATACAAGCAAACAAAACATAGATGCAAGTATCCTCATCAATACAAGCAAACATAACATATATGCAAGTATCCTCATCAATACAAGCAAACAAAACATAGATGCAAGTATCCTCATCAATACAAGCAAACATAACATACAAGCAAACAAAACATAGATGCAAGTACCCTTATCAATACAAGCAAACAAAACATAGATGCAAGTATCCTCATCAATATAAGCAAACATATAATCTAGATAAGCAATCTCATCATCAATATAGGTATCCACATCGATACCAGTACCCAAATATATCTTCATCTATCATATCACTCCCCCTTTCGAGGAGAGTCCTTTTGAACTACACCAAGCTTGTCTCGGAAATGCTCAAACTTTACACAAGACAGAGGTTTGGTTAGTATATCAGCAATTTTCTCATCCGTGCTCACATATTCGAGCTTGATAGCTCCTTTTTTGCACCATATCCCGTATATAGAAATAATGGATCTCTATGTGTTTTGACTTATCATGAAATACTGGATTCTTAGTCATCTTGATGCAACTCTGGTTATCACACAGAATCATAGTGGGTTCCATCTCTAAGTCAAACAGTCCTGATAATAACTTACGAAGCCATACTGCTTCACAACTGGCAGAGCAAGCAGCTATGTATTCTGCTTCAGCTATGCTGAGAGCCACACTAGACTGCTTCCTGCTATACCACGAGATCATAGCAGATCCCAGACAATAACATCCTCCCGATGTACTCTTCCTGCCTGATACGCTTCCTTCCCAATCAGCATCAGTGTAGCCATGCAAATTTAAATCATGATCTCCACTATAGTAAAGACCAAAATCTATCGTACCTTTTAAGTACCTCATCACATGTTTTGCAGCTATCATGTGAACTCTTCTAGGTTCCACCAGATACTGACTAAAGGTATTCACAGCAAAACATATGTCTGGTCTAGTGTTAGTCAAATACATTAATGATCCAATAATCTGTCTATACAGAGTTATGTCCACTAACTCTGATGAGTTATCTACTAATAGTCCAACATATCGAATCTTTTCAAAATCTCCACAGCATACTTACCCTGATTTAGAAAGATTCCTTTTGCGTCTTGCCATACTTCCAGGCCTAAGAAGTAGTGCATCAATCCGAGATCTTTCATCTCAAATTCTGAAGAGAGCTTCTTCTTGCACTCGATAATCTGTCTCTCATTTCCAGTCAGAAATAGATCATCTACATACAATAATAATATAACAGGTTCATCATTCATAACTTTGAGATAAAGGTTAGGATCAGCTTTACTCTTGGTAAAGCCCATGCTTGTCAAGAAACTGTCAATCCTTCCATACCAAGCTCTAGGAGCTTGCTTCAACCCATACAAAGCCTTCTTCAATTTGCATACATGAGTTCTTCCATCTTCTACCTCAAATCCAAGTGGTTGTTCTATATACACTTATTCTTCAATTATACCATTCAGGAAGGCTATCTTAACATCCATCTGGTGTAGTTTCCATTTCATTATCGATGCAAGTTCCATGATAGCTCTAATGGAAGTGTACCTAGCAACTGGTGCAAATGTTTCTTGTACAAGGGCAGCTTGTACAAACCTCCTTCCTCTTCACCAATAACAATTGCATCCTTAATAGATTTACCTTTGGACCACATTAATACTTGTCCATCAATGAATGCAACTCTATAGACTTTCTTGTCCAATGCTGAGATGGAAAGCAAGTTCTTCTTCAATCCTGGAACATACAAAACTTCCTTCATCTTCATGGGGGTTCCAGAATGAAGTTTGTAGTTTGCTTCACCAATTCCCTTGATGGGATATTGATAGTTATCTCCTAGAGATACCTTTTGTGGGGAGGTCTTTTCTTCAAGTTTTGATAGAGTCTTCTTTTGTCCTGTCATGTGCTTTGAAGCACCACTATCGATAACCCATGTACCTTCTCTAGGTGTTATAGATCCAGAGAGTGCGGAGAATAGAACATACTCTTCTGCATCTTCTTCTTCACTTCTTCTAGATCTTTCTTGAAGAAGGTCCTTTCTTCATCTTCTTCTTCTCTTCTAGGTCTTTTCTTGTGAGGCCTTTCTTCCTCTTCAACTTCTTCTTCACTATCATCTTCTGCAAGATGTGCTTGATGTCTTTTGTGGTGAGTGCCCTTTTTCTTCTTCAGAGGACAGTCCTTAGCAATGTGTCCTATTATGTGACAAGTAAAACATTGGAATGAGGAGTAATATCTTCTTTGATTAGATCCTCTTTTCTTTTGAAATCTTTGTGGAGGATGAGACTCCTTGTGACTATCCTTCTTAAAGTAGGATTGATTCCTTCTTCTCTTGGTGTGGGTGGCCAAGGCTTGGTCATCTTCCTTGAGCAATGCTTCTCTGTTGGCAACCCTGGCTTCCTCTTGAATGCAATCCTCCCAAACCACATCAAACTTCATACTTTCTTTTCTGGCACGCATGGTTTGGATGAATGACTCCCAAGGTCTAGTGAGACCATTTAGAGCAGTCATGACTAGTTCATCTTCATCAAGGGTATCTCCAATAGCATCTAGTTGTTCTTTGAACTGAGAGACCCTTGAGAAATAGTCTTGAATAGATTCTCCTTTATTCATCTTGGTGTTCTTCAATTGAGATCTCAGGTTCATCTTCCTGTTGATATTCTTTCCCTCATACATTCTGGAGAGAGCATCATACATTTCCTTCGGGGTCTTCTTGGATGCCACTTGGGGAATCAAGTGGTCCTTAATAGAATCATCAATGATTCTCTTTGCCCTAATCAAATCTTTCCTGTACTTCTCTTTAGCTTCATCTTCTATAGGTTCTGCAATCTCATCTTTGATATAATGGGAAAGATCATTCTCTTCAAGAATGAGACCAATTCTATATTTCCATGCTCGAAAATTCTCTAAACCCTTTAGCTTGTCTTCAAGCTTAGTACTTGGGGCCATCTTGCCCAGGGGGTCACTAAAAATTGAAAATTCCAAAAATGAAAAATTGACCTTACCAGGAGATTGGCTTGACTGAGGCGAGGTGACTGATGTACTTACTTTCTAGAAACTTCAATTTTTCAGCCTCCAAACTTGACCAGCGAACTTCGGATCTGCTGTAGAATTCTGGTTCTGGTTTTCTGGTTTTATCGCACTTTTGTCAAACTAGGGTTTGACTTTCCCGGAGTTCTACCCAACCAAAAAGTTCGATCTAGGGCTCAAAAGATTGGTTTTGAGAAGGGCTATCCAGCCATGTAATCAGAATTCAACAATACCAACTTTTTGCAGAAAACCTAATTTTCACCGGAGAGAGAGATAGAGATATTTTCACCTTGTGAAAGATGTCCTATTCAGGCTAGCTTTGATACCATGTTAAATTCTAGCATAAATGCACAAGCAAGATCACTGAAAGAAACACAATCACAAGATAGACACAAATATACCCTAGGAAACCCTCATGGGGTAGAAAACCCAGCAAAGCTTTCCTCAATATAGATAATCAACCCAATACAAGATAGTAGACCACAACAAGAGCTCCTTCTCCTCCTATGCAGAACTCTCTCTCCCCTATGTGCACAATAGAAGTGTGAGAACAAGTGAGTTAAGTGAGGAACAACCTCCTCTACTTATACTTGTTTTCCAACTGACTTTTTACCCTATGAGGCCGACTTTTCAAATTGAGTCTAATAACCTCCGATAAAATAACTTCGGGCCAATCCCTACATAGGAGATATAATAACCCTAGTTCCCATAATCCAATGGAGGAATAAACATCTCCGGATATACAATAGAGTCCCGTCGGAGGAATAAAACATCTCTGGAATAATACAAATATAATATTCTTTGAAGTTACAATATTTCAACAAATGTTTGGCTGAAGATGATTTTTGGAAGCAGTTCTAGGCAATGTCGATGCGATTTTTTTAACCTTACTTGGATTGAATGCCCAGTTTCCACTTTTTAATAGTTATTTCTTATGGGTAAGTTATCATGGTTTTTCTCCACATGATGATGGGCTCATCCTGTGCCGGAAATGTCGAATTCAACGCAGTTTTTTGGTCTTCTTTGAACTTTCCTATGTAATCATCACGAATAACATGTGAATTTATCTATAATTGTTAAGTTCCTCGTACATGAAGCTCAAAGGAATTAATCACTTGAGCTAGTGCACACACACACACACACACACACACACACACACACACATGTTTTTTTTTCTAAAGGCGAGGGTTCGATTTTTTTTAGTTTTACAACATCCCCCTCCTTAAATCATAACATTGTTCTAACCTCAAATATGTAAAGGTTGAGCCCAAAGGTACATTCGGTGATCAAATATGTAGCAGAGCACTGAAAATTGATTCATCGCCATAATTTGACAAAGTACTAAATGCTAATGGGACAGATGATAAAAGGTGTATTGATGGAAGTATTGACAACAAATGATACAACAACTTCCATGCATGTGAAAATCTCCTGAAGGAAGTGCAAGTCATAAGGAAACACATTATCTTGAGGTAGAGACAAATGATAAATTCAAGGCCTCTCTAGTTCCTTAACTTCACAAACCTAATTAGAGCATTAAGGATCCTTCTATCATGGAAGATATCACTACATTTCTATTTGAATCACTCGAATAGGTGGCCGGTCAATTTCTCACTCAAATTAAGGTGTCCTTTTCCCAATTAAAATATTGAGAGAACAAAGGTGCAAGTTCAACCTTTGGAAAAAAAATTAAGAATGTGTTAAGAGTTGAAGAAAATTCCCTTTAGTGTGGGAATCAATGGGTTGGGAAAGGATTACCCTATCCAAAACAACAAAAGGAAAATAAAACTATAATGTGTTAAGAAATGCATAGAGGGCGTCGAGATGGTACTAGGGGAAGACATCGTGCTAGGCCAAATCATCGATATAAAATAATATAGCTAGTGGATAAATTATTTGGTCATTTAATATTTAAAGACACTCTCAATCAATGGGTCTACAATCGGAAATGGAAGATATTATTTGAAATTAAAATGCTTGGTGTTTCATTCAATAAATCCATCTACATATAATTTAAGCAAGTCAAGAAGTCCATTGTTGTTATTTCCACATCCAAGACAAAATTAAATGAGGGTCATGGTGGAAAAAATATGTAGAATGGAATCATTGAAAGAAGAATGCTCATAATAAGAAACATTAATGGGCATTACATCCCAACCTAATTTGAAAGAAAAACAATGGTTTGAATTTCTTGAAAGTGGGACAAACTAAGTTTGAAGGACATGATATTGAGAGTGCATCAAACATTGATGAAAAATGATTTTGATGGTTTCTAAAAAGAACATGTTGATAAAGGTATATGTTTGTGCCTCATCCTTCCAATATCAAGAAGGACTGTATATTTGTTGTGGAGAATAAGTTTTTGGTTGCAATGAGAAAGAATCACTCATTGCAACCAAATAACAACACATCCTTTTGGATGGATGCAAAGTTACAAGTAACCCTCTAGTGTAAGTCTAAGTTCCGTATTTCTAATCAGTGAATTAACGAGTTGGAGTGTGATGTTGCACCTTTGGGTGTTTGTGAGGTTGTATTTTGTAAGCTGTATTTATGGGACAAATATGTAATTTTATTAAGAAGATATATTGAATTGAGATTGGATAAGTAAAGGAAACATTATCTCATTGACCTCCTACAAGGGTCAGATGGCCATATCTTTTTAATTTATGCTAGTCAACCCAAGAGGTTGATTAATTGTACCAAGAAGTTTATGATGCTAATTTTGAAATCTAGAGAAATCCAAAATGGATCTATATTTTGGATTTGATTTCACTCCAAATAGTGGGTTTAGTTAAACACAAAGATCTTTATTTTAGAGATTTAATGGCCTTTAATCCTTCTTCAAGATCTTGAAAAATCCCTTTTCCATGCCTTGGAAAAATTCTCAGTGTTAGCCTTTGGAAGGCACAAGTATGAGTAAGGTGTTGGACATGTGTTGTAGTTTTTGTAGGTTCCTAGAGTAAGGGGGGTCTGGGAGAATTTTTTGGGTTTTCTTTTGGTATGTTTTAAGTTGTTTTTTTCCCATGGTTGTGTGACCTATTATAGACTAATTTTTATCAAACAATTGGGGTTGTAATTTAATCTGATTAATGGATCAAGGTTTTGGATGCTAGAATATTTTGTTGTAAACATAAAAGATAATACAATGAGATACAGAGTTGAGAAACTCTTAGGAATGTTGGTTTTCCTGGTTTTGGGTTTCCAGGGTAAATATCAGTGCAATGTGTGTGTAAGCTATTGTTAATTGTTGTGTTTTAGATTCTGTTTGGTATTGTTTTTCTTTACACAAGTTTATCAAAGTTCTTCATCTGGTTTCAGAGAGAGGTTATTAGCTTTAGGGGGGTGCCTTTGTTGCTAGGATTTAGCTAATATTGTGAAGAGCAATGCTATGTTGGGTCTATCATAAACCTGTGTTGGAGTGGGAACTTTGTACGATGGATCTTTTGCAAGGAAATGACAAGCAATTCAAGAATAGAAATTGAGAATTTAAACGACCAAATCTTCAAGTTATGGAAGTTGAATATGGAAGGTCTTCTTGTAGACAAATATTAGTGGGTTGTTGTGGATCCACACACAAATCTAATTAGTATGTCAAAATAATATTGGGAAAAGATGGAGAGAAAAGTGAGAAAAAAGATGGAGAGAAAAGCGAGAAACAAGATGGAGAGAAAAGCAAGAAACCTTATTAAACTTTGCCTCTCAAATTTAGTGTTCTTGAAAATACAATACAAAGAAGTGTGGGATATGTTGGGGAATTTGTAATAGTCAAACTGCATGGTAAACAAGTTATTTCTTCGAAATACGTTGTTTCATATTAGGGAGGAGAATGGTGACACTGCGATAGATCATATAAATGTTTTTAATACTCTAGTAAGTCAATTGGCCTATGTTGATATTACGATGGAGGAAGATGATAAGTGTATTAACTTGTTATGTTTTTTGATGGACTCTTGGGATAATCTAGTTGTAGATATTGGTAGTGCCACTAGATCCACATTAAAGTTTGAGGATATTGTTGCATCCTTATTATCAAAGGAAATGAGGAGAAAATCCATGGAGGGTGTAACCAAGGATATTTTATTGGTGAGATTTTGTTCCCAAGTGAGAAAAAATGTGTCTTCTTAGTGCATATCTAAGTCTAGGGGTGGATCTAAATATCTAGGACAATTTGTAAAGAAATGTAGTAAAGTTGGGAATTATAAGAAAAAATGTAGATCTATGAGTGTTGATAATGGTAAGAGATATGATGATGTTCCTTCCACAAAAATGAAACCCTCTATAGATAAAGGAGGTGATGTTTACTTGGTATATGCAGGTACACATGTAGATCATGATGTATGGTTGATTGAATTAGGTGCTTCATTTGAGATGAATCCTCACAGGGAGTGGTTTTGTGAATATTAAAAGTACAATGGAGGTGATGTTTTCCTAGGAGATGACTCGGCATCCAAAATCATAGGACATGGAATGGTCAAGTTATTGCTCAAAGATGGAATGATTAGAACACATCCTAGGGATTTGCACATTCTATATTTGGCTAGAAAAATGATATTTGTAGGTAATATGGGTGATGTGAGTGTGCATATTGTATTTGAAAAGGAAACATGTAATATGGTTCGAGGAGTAATGGTGTTGCAAATGTGGGGATTTTGAATTGGAACTCTCTACAAGTTGTTGGGAAGCAATTTAATTGATGGGTGTAACATTTCTTTTATTCTCGAGGATAGGAATGTAGAATATAGAACCCCTATTTTCCTTGCAAATAAGGCAATGCTATGGAATTTCATATATGGTAAATAGAATCGAGTGAGATTCCCACTTGATGCTACAAGAGAAAAGGGAATATTGGAGTTAACACATAGTGATGTTTTTGGACCTATTTGTGTTCCATCACTAGGTAAATCTGTGTATAATGTTTTATTCATTGATGATTTCTTGAGGAACACATGGTTTTATTTCCTCCTTTAGAAATTTGAGGTTTTCGACATATTTAAAGAGTTTAAATCTCTCTTACAAAACTTGGAAAATAATAAAATAAGGTCTTAAGGATAGATAATGGTGGAGAGTTATGCAAAAATGAGTTTGAAAAATTCAATAAGTGTGGAATGGTAAGGAAAAAGACTACTCCATACACACCTTAATAGAATGGAGTTAGAAAAAGGATGACTGAGACATTGATGAAGAAAGAAAGGAGTATGCTTAGTGGTGTAATGTTATCACAACACTTATGCGTAGAGATAGTGGATATTGTAGGTTACTTAGTAAACCGATCACCTATATCAGCATTGGTTGACAAAATCCCAGTTCCCACAAGAGGCATGGACTTTTAAAAATCATCCTTTTAAATATCTCAAAGTTTTTTTCAATCCTTATGTGCATGTTCCAAAGGAAAATATGAGTAAGTTGGATAAAAAAATGAAAAATGTATGTTAGTTGGTTATAAAGATGGTATACAAGGTTATAAACTCTAGAACCCAATAACTAAGAAGATTAGTTATAGTTGGGATGTTGTACCTATAGAGTTTAGTGTTTCTCCCAAATAGGAATTCCACGCCAAGGAAGAAGAACTGAAGATAATAAAGTTTGAGTGGGAGGGTAAAGAATCTAGCTCAATAGAAAAAGATTAACCAGAAGAGGAAGAAACTCAAGTTGCAGCCTTGAGGAGATCTATTACAAAAAGAAGGAAACCATAAATGTATATCCCACCTAATTTCCACTCTAATTTCACTTTATCCATTAGTGATGGTGATCTTAGATCTATTAGGAAGGTAGTGGATTTAGAAGAAGGCCATGGTTGAAGAAATGGATGCCCTAGATAAACATAGGGATCTAGTTGAGATTCCTGAAGAAAACATATTGGTAGAAAATGGGTATTTAGGAAGAAGTTGAATGCAAAAGGTAAGGTGGAGAAGTACAAAGCATGACTTGTAGCTAAGGGATATGTTGGGCCCAGGTTGAGACAAAGTTTTGGAAACACCTTTTTGAGATAAGTAGGGAAAATTGAGCTTAGCACAGCCCAGAAAGATAATTTTGTCGGTATTGAGGACGCTGCGAAGATGTGCGCAGCATCCAAGTTTTGATCAAGCTGCGAAGCTGTGCGCAGCATCTAAATTTTGGGAAGCACCGCGAAGACCAGTGCTGTGAAGCAGTCAGGACACGTGGAGCCAGCAAAACAGAGTGTTGGACATGGATCAGGTGCAAGTATCAGATGGACCAGTATTGGTCTATTTTTGGAAAGATGCTCTAGAAGTGCCGAGCAGCGGGCATGAGCAAATTAGGCAGGCGGTCAATGCACGAGATTGTTGAGGAAAGCGACATCTTGGCACGCTTGGTCAGCAAAACCGTTAGAGGTGAACGGTTTAGAGAAGGCGACCTGTTGGTACGCGTGTGATATGAAGGCTGATAGCGATGGATTGAAGACATGGCAAACCGCCACGATGCAGCAGACGCTACCAGACGCCAGCAAGCTGGTTTAGGGAAACCGAGGCAGTTTGTAAACCCTAAGGGTTTTTGGGTTTAGGTCTTCGACTTTGTAAAGACATGACCTACGGGCATGATCTATTTAAGAAGACAATTTTGTATGGGATGAGGTTCTAAGTTACATTTTGGACTTATACTCTTATTTTTTGCTGTTACATTTGTAAAATCTCTCTGAGCTAAGAATATTGTAAAGGATCTACAACTGTGTGCGCAGAGGCATAGTTTTGAGAGGAAGGATAGCCTGCAGCTGAGTGCGCAGACTAAGAATGGTTGTCCCCATCCCTTTCTAAAGAAATATATTACCAACTGTTCTTGTGGACGTAGCTTCCCACCCGGGGGAGTGAACCATGTTAAATCTCTTGTTGTGTGATTGTGCATATGAATGAATGCTTACTTGTGTTTTCTATCAATGAATGTCTAAATGTTTCCTTGCATACTGTTATGAGAGAGTTTTTATATGCATTTTCCATTAAGAGAAATATGGAAACGATATGTTAAGCTTCGCATGAATGGTTGAACGGTGAACATTTATTCTTGTGTATGAAGGCAGTAAATCAGTCAATTCATTAAGTATTTTCTTACACGCAGCAAAGGAATGTATAACTGTGGATTAGATCAATCGGCCATGTTTGAATCATGATATCCTGAGTTAATGAATGAATGTTAGAAGACTAGGAAGTTAAGCGTCTGAATGAATGGATGAGTGATATTCATTTCAGTACCTTAAGCATTTTCAAGATAATCCAAGTGCAGAATAGAGTTGGAGTGTTTGCAGCTTCAGTGGAAGTCCTGCGGTAGAAGAACATAGTAGTGCGGACCGTAGCGTTGCCCATTGCTGCGCAGTCTCACCTCACAGCAGTTACCCTTTGTGGTGTTGCGCAGTACATCCGCCCAAGCAGCTCATCACTTACTGTGGAAATATGATTCCGTAGCACCCCATAGATACATCTCGGGTGAGACCTCAGCCTGCTTGGAGGTTGTTGTCGAAAGGGCCGGTGCAAAGGGGTTTTGTTGGTCAAGGGGAAACCACAAAGAACCTGGGTCTTAAAGAAAACCTCTGGGTCAGTTATAGCCAACAAATGGTTCCATTGCTGTGCTAGAATCCGTGGTGAGTTGCAATCGTGATGTGTGACGAAGAATACCAGTTCCCGGAAGGCTCTGACAATTGGCATCCTGAAAAGACAGAAATCCAAGCTTGGTGGGACAAGACTATAAGAGACTTTAAAAGAAAAGAGAATAGACATCCACATCTAAGTGACACACAGTGGTCAGATAGATATCTGTTCAAAAATATTCACGATATTTTCTAGGCATCATTTCCCAACAAGCTGCATTCGTGGATCTCGCGGCTCGTAGAGAAGAAAACTTGTTTTCAAGGAGGAGTTCCTACAGAGTGGACTCCTGAGTTCACAGCGTAGCTCAAAGCAATAGATAGCCCATTGGTGCGCGCAGTTGATTTTTGGTTCGATCATATGCTAGAAGGATTCATAACAGAATTTGCTGTAGACACACTCAAATCCTACAGCCAAGCAGAAGCAGAATTTTTCGGAGGTTTCCAAGGTAAGTTCTTGAACAATATCAGTCTATACATTAAGATGCTATTAGCTGAGAAAGGTGTTTTAAGAATTCAATAATATTCTTAAATTTGGTCATGGTAAACAGTATATTTAGTGATTCGGACAAAGAAACACATAATCTTAGAAGTGGTAAGAGATATAAGTTTAATAAGAAACTTGGAGGCCCTGGACTCCATATTAATACTGAGATCCCGTGTAACATTGACAATGAAGCCGCACCACCATTCACCCCTAAGAACCTACCGGCTGCAGAGACTGCACCGCCTTTATCTCAAAACCCACCCACTACGCAGCCCTCTCCAAAGAATACTCAGCCCTCTCCGAAGAATACTCAGCCCTCTCTGAAGAATACTTATCCCTCCCCGCATAATACTCATCCCAGTCCGTCTCTCCCGATAGTCCCATTTGTATTCACTGCGCAGAGCCCTTTACAGCAGCCACGCACTAATTCGGGTGCCCCACCATCTAATAGCACAATGGAAAATACAGATATGAAGCTATTGATATTCAGAGGAACTGGCTAGAAGATCCTGATCAACATTGGTTTCTTTGTGAAGCTG
This sequence comes from Larix kaempferi, assembly GCA_027924585.1. NCBI lineage: Eukaryota > Viridiplantae > Streptophyta > Pinopsida > Pinales > Pinaceae > Larix > Larix kaempferi. The sequence continues at coordinate 15,308,328 of BSBM01000476.1, forward strand.
TATGGAGTGTTAGACAAATCCAGGATAAAGCAGTGAAGAGAGCACAGTTCATCACCACTTTCAGGGACAGAGCGCTACATTGGTTCATGAAATACTCTACCATACAGCCGAGAACTCTCGGAGAAATTAAAGATGCACTCATAGCTGAGTTTAAGAAACCTAAATATGAATCTTAGTGTATAACCGAGTTGAAAGAAATAAAGCAGACACCGACTAAAACGGTTTGGGAGTTTGATCAGAAGTTCAAGACCCTGTTAGACCAAGTGAGCTTTGTTATAGCTCTGGAATAGCACAAGGAATGGTTCATTGTTGTGATGTTGCCCCATATTAGGCTACCATTGATGCAGCAGAGGGTCACATCCCAGGCAGAGGCCTTGGAGATCGCAATGAAGCTAGAGGCTTTGCCGATTGGTGAGACTAGTTCTGGGATGTCTCAGATCCAGAACCAGCTGACCACCCTGATAGTAGAGTTGCAAAGCATGAAGAATGGCAAAGAACAAAGGTATGAACCTAGACATGAGGTCTGGTGTACAGCTTGTAAAGGAGAAGGCCATGACAGAGAGCATTGCCCGTTATTCCGTGACTATCTTAACAGTGGTGCACCCAACCCATTGAATCAGAATTAGGCCCCATGGTGTGAAATCTATAGAACCACAGGACACAGGCCTGAATACTACTATCTTATACAAAAATATGTGAAAACACCTAAAAATTTATACTGCAATTTCTGTAAATCAGTTGGACATGATGAATCCAACTGCCGTGCATATGAATTAATGAATGAAAGAAAACAAGACATGGACTCAATGAGAGGCACTGGCTTGTACCGCGTACAAGAAGATACCCAGCCGAAACAAGAGAATGCACAATATGACTAAGGAGGATACAAAGGTCATGGTGGTGGATACCACGGTAGAGGAAGAAATACTGGCCCAGTGCAGGGAAGAGGCCATGGCCAGGTCATTTGTTATAATTGTGGCCAGCCAGGTCACGTATCCAGAGATTGTGTTAACCCATGCACTACATGTAATTATTGTAAATCATTTGACCATTTTATTGAAGATTGTCCAGTGCTAGAAGTGGAAATGCAGAAAAGAAGACGGATAGATGCACCAAACACGAATGTCCAATGGATCACAGTAGAGAAAAGACAAGCAGACCCTAGCATCAATGCGGTCATGCGCAGTGACGCTCAGACAGGGCGTGATAGGGGAGCAGAATCTTCCACATTAGGGGAGGCTCACACAAAGCAGTCTCCTCTAGAGACAGTATGGATAAGAAAAGCTCTGGGAAAATACCTGTTATCAATCTACAAAAGAACAAGGAAGCCTTTATCGACGCGCGAGATAGCTTCAGAGAGCCAGCAACAGAAACACAGAGGATCCCGTTGCACAGTCAAGCACCGCATGTTGAAGACATGCTAGCGGCCTGTGACAAAACAAGCACCGCGACAGATGTCAGCACTTCCGTTGCGCAGTTCTTGCGAAGCTGCATGAAGTTACTAAAAAGTGAAAATGCCATAGTAGAGCTGCAGAAGCTCATAAACCAGTATGAGCCACAGACCGAAACAGGGGCTTTTGATAGCACAGTTCATCACATAAGGAAGCATAAAAGAATGGGCCAAGAAATGAGACTTACCGCGCAGATCGGAGATTTTGAAATGGATGAATTCATCCTCGATCTGGGCTTTGAAGTAAATGTCTTAACTAAGCAGACATGGCAGTAGATGGGTCAACCAAAGTTGTCATGGTCACCTATCTAGTTAAGAATGGATAACCAAGAGAAAGTCATACCTTTTGGCCACTTAGCTGACATGATAGTCGACATCGATGGATTCCAAAGTCATACAGACTTTGAAGTTATCGAGATTGTGGATGATAGTCAGCCTTTCCTTGCACTGCTAGGAATTGAATGGGCTATGGATAACTTGGCTATCATAGACTTAAAATCAAAGAAGATGATATTTGAAGGAAAGCATCTTAGGGACATCGCACCATTGGATCCTGCCGATGGTGACAGATACAGCGAGCCGATTCAGGAGGAATCCAAGGCTCAAGCCTTGGACAGACTATACCAGCTCACAGCAAACCAGGAGGATTATATCAATCCTACCGTAGATGGCACACTCAGTTGGAGATGTGACAGCTCCTGCATCTCTAATTCGGAGGTAGGGCTAGAAAATTGGCAAAGCCGAATGCATGAAGTATTAGCAAGAAGATGCACGCAAGTTACGAAATCATTGCGTTGGATCGGGAAGGAGGTAAGTCCTATCCCCACATATGATGGTTCTGCTAATGTTTATACTTTCATCCAAGAATACATTGCAGCTATTGCAGATGAGCACAGACTACCAGCATTAGATATGGCATTGCGTGACACACCTGCCAGATGGTGGAATGCGCACAAGCAGACATTGACCACTTGGGATCAATGCAGAATTAAGATGCAGATTCGGTTTGCTGAAAAGGTTACCTTACCTTTTGAGAAGTTTAATGGACAGATAGACCCTAGTCAACACATTAAAGTCTGTTCACAGGCATGGGAAAAAAGGCCACACACAGAATGGGTGCATCTCTTTGTACATACACTGGATGATGACATTCCAAAGAAATGGTACCTAGACCTAGAGTTGCGTAGAGAGACAACTGATTGGGAGATGTTGGCTGCCAACTTCTAGAAGGACTTCAGCTTTGAGGATGGGGATCCACTGATCCATGAGGCATTGCAAATAATTAAGGAACGCATATTCAGGGACGACTGTCCTCACAAAAATATGATATTGCAGGAATTTTTCGGGGAAGATCATGTTCCCACGCACCTACACTTAGAATGGAAGGAACATGAACACCTTATCGAGTGTTACAATGTAGCTGAAGACATTGATGATGGAAACGAAGAAGATGATGACAATACATGCAATAGAAACATACCAGAGTCGGAGGGTTCACATGACGTAGAAGGACCTCCGTTAGAAATCCCAGATATGAGCGGACCAGTAAAACCACAGAAGGTGAATATTGGCACAAAAGAAGAACCAAAGTTCACAGCGAATGGCGACTATTGGGACGATCAGACTGTTTCAGAGATCGCAGACACCCTGCGTGAGTATCAAGAGTTGTTTCCAACAAAATTCATAGAAATGAAAGGAATTTTGGGAGACCTAGGAGTTATGAAAATACCTTTGAAGCCAGGTGCAAAACCTGTGAAGCAAAGACCATACAGACTAAACCCGCGTTACAAAGAAAGAGTATGCGCAGAGCTGGATAAAATGTTTGAAGCAGGAATCATTAAAACTGTTGAGGAATCAGAATGCATTAGTCCCATGGTCGTACAAGATAAGAAAGTGAAGGGTGAGATCAGGATTTGTGTTTATCTTAGAAAATTGAATGATGCTTCTATGCACGACCCATTCCCTACCCCTTTCATAGATGAAGTGCTTGATAATGTTGGAGGGAATGAGGCCTATTCGTTTACTGATGGTTTTTCCGGGTATCATCAGATCAGGATTGATCCCGCACATAGACATAAGATGACGTTTGCTACAGAATGGGGGTCGTTCCAATACACAGTAATGCCCTTTGGCTTGAAGAACGCACCTGCCATATTCTCCAGAGTGGTTGTCGTCGCATTCAAAGAATTTATGCATAAGTTTCTGGAAGCATACTTTGATGATTGGACTGTCTTTGGCCTATTGAAGAACCATTGTGTGAACCTTAGAATGATGCTTGAGAAGTTTCGACAGCATCAGATCTCTTTGAATCTGAAGAAGTGCATTTTTTGTGTTCCTTATGGAATTCTATTGGGCCATATTGTTTGTAAGCAAGGATTGATGGTGGATCATGCGAAGATCGTAATAATTGTAAACTTGCCAACACCAACTTCAGTCAAGATGTTGCGCTCTACCTTAGGTCATACTGGGTACTACAGAAAATTTATAAAGGGTTGCGCGCAGATAACCACAACAATGGAAAAGCTGCTAAAGAAAGATGCACCATTCATCTGGAACGCAGAATGTGAACAAGGGTTTGATACATTAAAAGAAAAGATGGTGACTGTGCCAATTCTAGTTTTTCCATATTGGTCAAAACCATTTCATGTCCATGTCAACGCATCATGCATTGCATTGGGAATTGTATTAGCTCAACCGGGGGAAGGAGGTATTGACCACCCCATTGCATTTTTTAGCAGGAAGCTCTCCACAACAGAGAAGAACTATACCACTACTAAGAGGGAAGGCCTTGCAATGGTATATGCCCTACAAAAATTTAGGCATTACTTGCTTGGTGCGCAATTCCTGATGTTCACTGACCATTCTACATTGAAGTACCTGGTCAACAAGCCAGTGTTAGGGGGGCGTATCTGCAGATGGCTGTTACTATTCCAAGAGTATGATTTTGAGATTGTTGTTAAGCCAGGTATACTGAACTTGGGACCTGATCATCTATCAAGGATTGAGTCAGGAGAAGAGCCGACGAATATCGAAGACAGTCTTCCTAATGCGCAGTTATTTAGTATATAGGTTGTTGATGACTACTATAAGGATATCATTAATTTTTTAACAATAGGGCTGGCACCGCCGGAACTATCTGTCCAGCAGAAGAAGCAGCTAGTGGTGCACACCGCGGACTTCACTATAATCGCAGGCCAGTTATACAAACTTGGGCTGTATGAAGTCCTGCGCATATGTGTATTAGATCATGATAAACCATTGATTCTAGTAGACACGCATTCAAGGGTCGCGGGAGTTCACTATGCGGGAAGAGCCACTACGCAGAAGATATTGCGTGCAGGGCTATGGTGGCCCACCATTTATAGAGATTCCAAAGAATACTTTCGGAACTACGATGTGTCGGAACTACGATGTCTGTCAAAGACAGGGAGACCTTCATGAAGAGATGAAATGCCATTAAATCCACAGTTAACCTTGCAGGCATTTGAGAAGTGGGCAATTGATTTTGTGGGTCCTATAAACCCACCAGGAAAGAGACCTGGTGCAATGTATATTATCATTGCTACTGATTACCTCACCAGATGGGCAGAAGCAAAACCAGTCAAGGACTGCAGCACTAGTACTGTTGTGTAGTTCATCTTTGAAGAAATATTATCAAGATTTGGTTGTCCAAAGATTTTGATGAGTGACCAAGGTACTCATTTTTTGAACAAAACTATTGAGGCACTTACAGAAGAATTCCAGATTCGTCATCAGTGCAGTACTCCTTATCATCCGTAGGCGAATGGCACTGTAGAGGCTTTCAATAAAATTCTGGAGAACGCACTGACTAAGGTTTGCAATGTGAATAGAGATGATTGGGATCTGTGCATCTCTTCTGTGTTATGGGAATACAGGACGACCTGCAAGAAATTGACAGGACATACACCCTTTCAGTTGTCTTATGGGCAGGAAGCTATAATTCCAATGGAGTACATTGTCCCTAGTTTGAGGATCGTTGCGTTGATAGGGATGGCAGACCACATTAGAAGAAAGGTTGCTACACCTTGTTGGGTTGGAGGAAGATCGCTTCATTGCCGGTTTTCACCAGCAAGCTCAGAAAGACCGAGAGAAAGCTTGGCATGATCGCCATATAAGGAACAAATGCTTTCAGGTAGGTGACTTAGTCCTCTTATATGACAGCAAATTCATGAAATTTCCTGGTAAATTTAAGATGCATTGGCTTGGTCCATATACTGTAATACATGTTTTTAACACTGGTGCAATCCAGTTAGCCAATTTAGCTGGTGATACTCTACCCACTTTGATAAATGGAAGTAGGCTAAAGCTGTATCATGACAGCCCTGCTTCGCAGCATCCTGAATGATAAGAAGAGAAAGAGATTTCCAAGTGTCAGGTACAATTGAAATTGGACACTGGAAATGTCAAGGAGCCTGTACATGTATGTTAAATATAGCAATGTGTGTACCGCGCAGCACTGCTGAAGCTGCGCGGAAGGAAAAAAAAAAAGTAAGAAAGGAAAAAGGAAAGCCGCGCAGTTGAAAATTTTTGGCACTGCGAAGTAACTGCGCAGGATCTCAGATGGCTTGCCATGCAGCTTAGCGCAACACTCAGAAAAATAGCCGTTACACTGCCATTGGAAAAATATAGCCGTTATGTGACCGTTGCAACGAACTGCTCGAGCATTTAAAGGAAAGATAGTTGTTCTGGACATGCTGACGACGGAAGAGATGGAAGGATCTGTTCAAATTGGCCAACGAAAAACTCATTAAATGCAGATATAGCGGTTGGGAAGCATGGGGAGGACCCAGTTGCGCCCATAAATAACACCGTTACAGGACTCGTGGGCGTTACTCAGCACTTAGAATTTTCTTGCGATCACTCCCTGAGTTAGTATTCCTCTATCATCTGATTATCACAGCCTTTAGCTAACCAGTGAATGTCCGAACCTTCCTATAGAGAAGAAGAGCTGACCATTAAAGAAGCACTTGAAGTCTTTCAGTATGGGGGAATTGCAAAGTTAATGAAAACCCCTGCTAAGAAGGTTGTAATTGAGATAGGTCAAGCATCCAGAAGATCACCTCATCATAATCCGATCATGCAGGAAAAAGGGAAAGATAAAGGAAAAGACGTAACTGCACCTCGAAGCAAGATCATAAAGATGGGCTCGTCGGCACAAAAATCACTAATATTTCAGAAAGAACCACTGAAACTCACACAAGAGTATATATCACCACGGGCATTGGACACCCCAATCTTCAAATTGGTCAAGAGCTCTAAGTATGAGATCCCATTGTCGCCGATCTCAAGGCATGTAGAGGTTGCCAAGAACCTACTTGGAAAGATTCCAGACTACAAGTGGGAATATTTTAACCTCCTAGATGTGCAAAAGGAAGATCCCCACGCACCTAAGTACCTGTAATTCTAGCCTGACCAGTACATGTGTTGGAAGAAAGATGCCAAAGGCACACCTAACTTGGTTGCTGAAAGCTGGATGACACCAGTAGTTCCATCAGGATTGTTGAACCTCCTCGAATTGCCACATTTTGATCGTTCAACGGAAGTTAATGCTGTGGTTCGCATGCTGATGGCGTGAACCCACTAGGGATACCTGTGGCTAGATAAAAACATTGATGTCAATATTGCCTTGATCCACCGCATAACAGGTCTCAGCAAGTGCGGTAAGGATCCCAAGCAGTTCTTCCAAGGGAAGAGAAAGGAAAAAGAAGCTTTCGAGAAAATGAAGAAAAGCTAGCCATTGGTGAAGGGGAAAAGAGGCTTTCTGACAGAAGACATTAAGGACAGAATGACAAAAATTTTCACCCAGTTACTCGCAGGAAAAATCCTCAGAACGGCTAGGCCTTCAGAGGTTCCTGCGGGCGCAGTATTACTTGGTGCCACAGCGGCTGAAGGCACCGAGTTCAATTGGTGCCAATTTCTTTTGAATGAGTTCTTGGATGAACTCAATGATATCTAGGAAAATGGTGGATAGTCCCACTTCACGTGGCTCATCATCCTCATCGCCTTTTGCAGATGGAAGGAACCAAGGGACTATGTGGGTATCAATATAGAAACCAATGATCCCAGAGGATTCCGGTATGCCAACCTTTGGGAAAATGTCATCGCAGAGCGACAGCTGAGGTGTTCTACCAATATTACACTCAACTGTGTGATGCGATTGTCTGTACACCCCGCATCACAAAGTAGATAACGTCAAAGTACATTTGCATTCTGGACTTCAGCGCAGACATGCGATGTATATTCATTTCACCAAAGGCAAGAATGAAGAAGCCAGAGTGGTTCCCAGGTAACTACCACATGTATGAGGATGACATGGAAGCCCTCATGAAGGATTGGCCCACCGAATTCTGTGTGAATGTCATGGATGTTGAAACAGATTCTGACGAAGATGAGCCAATCCCGCTCGCATGCCCAATTGTGGAAGAAACAACAAAGAGGAAAGAGCTAGAGACTCCGCAGAAGCCGAAGGCAAGGAAGAAGATGAAGGCCACAAAGACTCAATCTGAGGTAGTCCTGAATGAAGATGATTATGAGATGATAGCTGAAACAGCCTCAGAGCAGATGAAGGAGATCATGGCAGATAAAGACAAAAAGGATAAGGTCATCCAGGATGACCTGCAGAAGATGCGACTTGCAATGCAAGGCCTTATGAAGAAAATGGACGATGTCCAGAAAAGCCTAACCTTGCCGCATGGAACAAAAGCTAAAGGGAGGTCGGTAGGAACCTCGCAACAAGAACCCCCGCAGCTAGCAATAACGCTTTCATCGAAGACTAGAATTGTCCACGTGGACCCATTGGCTATTGCACTGCCAATGACAAAGCAGTTGGTCTTGGACACAAAGGGAGTCGAGCGGGTAGAGCTCGACTTGGAAAAAATATCCTTACGAGGATTGCACTTCATCCACACGTAGATCATTGAGGAGATGCATGAACAGATGGTGGAGTCAATGAAGTCACAAATTGAGCTCACCGCAACAAACAGACAGCTTGAGGTGCACACAGACATGCAGCCGCGCGATGAACAGGACCACCGAATTTTTTTGGAAAATACCATATCCACTGTCGCCATGGATATGGAAGGCATAGAAATCCAGGATGATACTTTAGACATGGTTCTGAGGATTGACGAAAAGGTCAGATCGTTGAAGGTGGAGATGCAGGATAAGGATATCCTCCATGAGGCCGATCTCGCTACACTACAAAAGAAACTGAATGAGCAGACACTGTTAACTGAGCAGCAGTTGAGAGAACAAGTAATCAGTACTGCTGCGCAGAACATAATGAGTGGCATGACTTGGTGCCAAGATCTGTTGGAACAAGTTTCTAAGGCATGCACTTCTCTTGAAGAGGATCAAGCGCTACAGCAAGTGAAGACCACGGTAAAGGAAAAACATACCACGTTAGACAAATTGGATGCAGAGGTCAAAGCTCTGCCACCCAGGGAGAGGCTACTGAGATACAAGGAGATATCCGGCTTAAAGAAGGAAGTCCAGGCACTATGAGAAAAAGAGACTGAGATGGATAATCAGTCGCAGCAGCTCTTGGAGGATGCCATGGTGGTGTCGCAGCAAATAGAGGACAAGCTGAAGGAACTGTGCGACAACCAGGAGCAGGTACAGGGACAGATTGGAGAAGAAATAACTCCAGCGCTGCTTGAAACAGTTCAACAAGTTGAGCAGGATACCAAAGAGGCAGTGGACCAGTTGCTCGGTGTATATAATAAGTTCGTGGCCAAACTAGTTCCACGAGTCGCGGAGCAGAGTGAGACAACTGAAGCAGTAAGTGGCTCGGGGATGAGCCACATGTAAGTGTTAGGGGCATGTTGGGCCCAGGTTGAGACAAAGTTTTGGAAACACCTTTTTGAGATAAGCAAGGAAAGTTGAGCTGAGCGTAGCCTAGAAAGATAATTTTGTCTAAGTATTGAGGACACTGCGAAGATGTGCGCAGCATCCAATTTTTTATCAGGCTTCGAAGCTATGCACAGCATCTGAATTTTGGGAAGCACCGCAAAGACCAGTGCTGCGAAGCAGTCAGGACACATGGAGCCAGCAAAGCAGAGTGCTGGACATGGATCAGGTGCAGGTATCGGATGGACCGGTAATGGTATATTTTTGGAAAGATGCTCCAGAAGTGCCGAGCAGTGGGCATGAGCAAATCAGGCAGGCGGCCAATACATGAGATTGTTGAGGAAAGCGACGTCTTGGCACGCTTGGTGGGAGAAACTGTTAGAGGTGAATGGTTTACCGAAGGTGACCTGTTGGCATGCATGCGACAGGAAGGCTGATAGCGAAGAATTGAAGATGTGGCAAACCGCCACGATGCAACAGATGCCACCAGACGCCAGCAAGCCGGTTTAGGGAAACCAGAGCAGTTTGCAAACCCTAAGGGTTTTTGGGTTTAGGTCTTTGACTTTGTAAAGACATGACCTATGGGCATGATCTATTTAAGAAGACAATTTTGTATGGGATGGGGTTCTAAGTTACATTTTGGATTTATACTCTTAGTTTTTGTCGTTACATTTGTAAAATCTCTCTGAGCTAAGAATATTGTAAAGGATCTATAGCTGTGTGAGCAAAGGCCTAGTTTTGAGAGGAAGGATAGTCTGCAGTTGAGTGCGCAGAATAAGAACGGTTGTCCCCATCCCTTTCTAAAGAAATATATTACCAACCGTTCTTGTGGACATAGCTTCCCACCCGGGGGAGTGAACCACGTTAAATATCTTGTTGTGTGATTGTGCTTATGAATGAATGCTTACTTGTGTTTTTTGTCAATGAATGTCTAAATGTTTCCTTGCATACTGTTATGAGAAAGTTTTTATATGCATTTTCCATTAAGAGAAGTATGGAAATGATATGTTAAGTTTCGCATGAATGGTTGAATGGTGAACATTTATTCTTGTGTATGACGACAGTAAATTAGTCAATTCGTTAAGTATTTTCTTACGCGCAGCAAAGGAATGTATAACTGTGGATTAGATCAATCGACCATGTTTGAATCATGATATCCTGAGTTAATGAATGAATGTTAGAAGACTAGGAAGTTAAGCGTCTGAATGAATGGATGAGTGATATTCATTTCAGTACCTTAAGCATTTTCAAGATAATCCAAGTGCAGAATAGAGTTGGAGTGTTCACAGCTTCAGTGGAAGTCCTGCGGTAGAAGAACATAGTAGTGCGGACCGCAGCGTTGCCCATCGCTGTGCAGTCTCACCTCGCAGCACTTACCCTTTGTGGTGTTGCACAGTACGTCCACCCAAGCAGCTCATCACTTATTGTGGAAATCTGATTCCGCAGTACCCCATAGATACACCTCGGGTGAGACCTCGGCCTGCTTGCAGGTTGTTGCCGAAAGGGCCGGTGCGAAGGGGTTTTGTTGGTAAAGGGGAAACCGCAAAGAACCTGTGTCTTAAAGAAAACCTATGGGTCATTTATAGCCAACAAGATATTCCAATGTGGAGGGAGTTGATTTTGGTAAGATTTTTTCTCCTAATATTAAATTAAATTCTATTAGATTTCTTTTATCTATTGTTGTTTCTTTTGATCTTGAAGTAGAATAGATGGATGTCAAGACAACATTTCTACATGGTTATTTGGAAAAAAAAATCTACATGAAACAATTAGAGGTTTTTGAAGTACAGGGAAAGACAGAGTTGGTTTGCAAGTTGATGAAGTCCCTATACGGATTAAAACAACCACCAAGAATGTGGTATCAGAAATTTGATACTTATATATTGGGACTTCGTTTCTAAAGAAGAAAACATGATAATTGTGTTCATTCCAAGCAAGTTGGTGATGATTTTATTTATGTGGTTTTGTATGTTGATGATATGTTGCTGATTGGAAACAACAAGGAAATCATCAAGGATATGAAAGTCCAGTGATGATCTAAGTTTTATAGGAAATATATTGGTGCTACAAATTTTATTTTGGTCATGGAAATCAAAAGAGATCAAGGCAATATACGACGTTCATTAAGTCAAATGAAATATGTTGAGACAATATTGCATAGGTTTTATATGCAAGAATGTAAACCGATAAAGGTCCATATTCTTGTAGGTGAAAAGTTATCTACAGATCAGTGTCCCAAGACTCAAGAAGAGGTAGAAGACATGTTGCGTGTTCCATATGCTAGTGTTGTTGGAAGTTTGTTGTATTGTATGGTATGTACTAGACTCGACATTTCCCATGCATTGATATTTTTAGCATATATATGTCAAAACCAGGGAAGGAAAATTGGATATCAATAAAGAGTCTCTTTAGATATTTGCATGTCACTTCTATTTATGCAATATGATACAAAGGGATGTCTATACCTCACAAGGAAATAGATATAAAAACTTTTTTGATGCAAATTGGGTTGGATATCTTGACCACAAAAGAAATACAAGTGTTTATGCTTTAACTTATTTGGTGGAGCAATTATTTGGATGAGTAAGAGGTAGGGCATAGTTTCATTTTCAACTACATAAGTATAAAGCATGGAATCTGAATCTTCCAAGGTTGTGTTTTCAAGACTCAGATTAGAAAAGCACGAGCTAGTTCGAGAGTAGTTGAGAACCGCTGAACAACAACACCTTCTGGTCTCGTGTTTTGGGCCAAAGTGTTCATGCATGATCTGTTTCACAGTGGCTTTGAAAATTCAATATCTTTACATCAATTTATAAAACAATAGAACCCTATGCCGACGAGTTTGAAAAGCATGCAAAAAAACGAAAACATGAACACCCACAAAAGTGCGCGAACAAGTTTGAAAAGCCTGCACAAAAAACATGAGAAGTTTTCTATAGTTAAAAAGAGCCTTCTTAATTAGTAAGTCCTTATGATCTTTATTACATATGTAATAATACTCTCAGTCTTATCTCACTGTCTTGTTTTTAAGACTAAAATTAGAATAGCAAACAACAACACCTTCAAATCGCGTTTAGAAAAGCATGCACAAAAAACAAAAGGGAAGTCATCTCCACCATGCGTACTCTCGGGCATGCATTATATATATATATATAAATATATATTTCAACAAATTGAATTTTTGTGACTTTTCCAAGTTTCACACCACCCGCGCACGCAGACACACGCGCGCACACACACACACACACACACACACACACAAACATCAAGGAATTCAACTTGTGAACTTTCTAATTTTCTCTGCCATGCATAATATTGAAAATACAACCATAAGATCAAAACTTATAGATCAGAACTTATGACCTCCTCAACAAAGATATCTCAGATTTGATTTATATATAATATTTCTCTTTATAAGTGAATTTTTAATTTGCCTTCATGTGGGGGGCTCTTTCGTTTTTCTAGATTTATTAACTACTTTAAAAAAGTAGATTCTTAATTTTTATATATGAAATAAGCATACATGAGAAGCAAAGAGAGCCATAAACATTATATATAAGTATAAATTATATCTCAAAGCTTTCTCTTATAAGCATAAATTATCTTATTCGGTACATCTTAAATAAGCATAAATATTATTTAGTATATTGTAAATGATATTTAATTAGAAGAAACCAAAGTGGGCCTATGGTTAGGAAAATGTGTTTCCTATCATATAAATCGTGCCCTTTAGCTTAAATAAGAATCCATGAGAAGAATCCATAAAAAAAGGAGACCATTAAACATTATATATAAGTTTAAATTGTTTCTCATGATTTTAAGGCTTTCTCCTATAAGCATAAATCTTATTTGGTATATGTTAAATGCGAGAATTAGAAGAAGCCAAAGTGTACATATGGTTAGGAACATGTGTTTCCTCTTAGAGTTAAATCACTCTCTGAGACTTTAAAATCATATTATTATTATTGTTGTTATATATAAGCTGGTCTATAGCACACCTATAAGAAACAAATTTAACCCATAAAATTTATGCATTAGAAATTTTAATGCACCTCAATGTTGAAGTTTTTGGAAAATTAGTTGTGACAAATGAATGTGGATTCAAAACATTTTCAAAATGCACTGATTGCACTAGTTTGCTTCTACTGCCTAGACATGTTTAACATCCTCTAAGGAATGGGGGGAGGTGACCATGAGAATGACCAGGCAAAAAATGATGCAGCATTGCCATGTGCATGACATTTGCAATGGTTGGCATATTGGTTGGTGACCTTTACAATCTCCTTGGACCTCATGTAACCCTCTTCGCAAGGTAGTACACTTATGTCCTCTATGCTAGTTCATTTCGCTACTACAACCATCATCAAAACAAGATAATTGTTAGTTTTGTAAGAGGGATTTTGAGAGTTTGAGTTGGAGTGCTTTTTGGATGGCTAGGGATCGATTGTGACCTCGTATTTGACCAAGTACATTAATGGTAGGTACATTTATCTTGTTTGGAGTGTATTTAATCTAGGAGTCATAGACAACTACATGTTCTCTGTATCGAATTTTTATAGGATGATTAGGTCTGTGAACAACAAGATGTGTATATCCTTCATGGCCTTTGGGGATTTTTTACTTTGGTCCTTAATTCTACGCAACAAAGTGGTCAGGAGAGATGACAACAGTACTCTGAATAATTAATCAATGTGAGAATCAAGGCCATAAATATTCTCAAGCTATCCTCCAAATATAAGATGCTACTACTCTTTCCTGCTTCATGGGTCGACAACCTCTTCAAGACCTATATATTTAAAAAATTTATTGGCAAAATATTCACAGTGAGGACTAGGGTGTATAACAATGTGTTTTATTGGGGCACTTAGATGTTAAGTTTTGTGGCAATTGGCATGTTCTCAACTTTAGCTTACAAAGTATGAAGATAAAGGGATTTCAGAACATTGTCAAACATTTGTTGCAGTGGTGGGAAATGCAATCTATGGAGGTGGGATCATTGATTAGATAAGATATAGTAGTAAAATCCCTTGAAATTTGTGTCTTGTTTTGGGAGTTTGTAGTGAGAATGATGGTCTCTTGGGATTGACATGATTTAGGAGTCTTAGGGTCCTAAATATAGAAGTAGAATTTATGATATTATTCTCTATTCTTGGTGCAAATCAACCCAAGTTGGGATATTGTTATCATTTTGGGAATTGTCCTCTCGTCTATGATATTCCATTGTTAATTGCATGTTTTATGGTTCTATAAAAACTTGGGGCAATCTTTGCTTCTATTCCAACACCCATTGTAGTTAAATTGTACTATTTCCTATTTGGACATTGTGTAGGTATGTATACACAAATTATGTAATAATTATTTATGTATTTGGTCGCATAGAAATATCATGCCTTCATGTAGGAACATCCTATAATGATGCTTAATGCGTCTACATTCCTTTTAAGCTCCAAGTTGTTGCATGAAGTGACATATTTTTCTAATGTGTTCTTCTACCCACATATGTGTACAACTATTTGAACTAAATTCCAATCATCCATTTGGAAATGTATTCCCTTCATTATTTATTTTGAAACTCTTAATCTCTTTCCCTCTTTCTTTGGTTTATTTCTCATATACTCCACCCAATATCTTATTGCATATGACTCCACCAATTAAAATTGTGCATATTAATTATATAGTATGACATATGAATCCAACGAATATCTCGTTGCATCTGAATTATATAGTATGAATTTATCTCAAAGAAGACAAAAAAAATGTGTTGGAATTGTTTGAACTCGACATTTTGGGCCACAAGCTAGGCCCATCATCAAGAGGACAAAAACCATGATAACTTACCTATAAGAACTAACTATTAAATAGTTGATTGCTATTACATTTAACTATTTAATTTATTGTTTAAGATGGTTGACTATGTTTTTCCTTATTCCATGAATTAGAGGTTTCCAACTGTCACTAAGTTTCCAGCCATCGTCCTTGTTTATATTGTTCGGAATTTTCTCAATTTCCATAGCCTAGCGAATTCTTCTTTATGCATAATGGTCTTCTCTAGCAATTATATGTCTTTTCCATTCAAATTAAATGGCCAGTGTCATAAGAATGTTCAGCTGGAGCTGATTTTTGGAAGCGGTTCTAGGCAATGTCGATGTAATTTTATTTTAATTGTTGGTTGTGGAGCCAGATCTTCTAGATGATATTGTATCAGCCGTGTTTGTACCCCAGTTCTATATGATATGTAGGTGGACTGTACACTCACCCCAGTGGGGGCGCATCGCCCCACCACGGGGTTCCAGGGGGGCCCATCCCCCCTGGCTAGGGGGTCTGGGGGCCAGCGGTCCCTTGGCGGGGGTTCGGGGGCACCGCCCCCGAAGAAAATTTTTGGGGCTGTTTTCGCCAGCTGTTTTGCGGGCCCATGGTTTTGGGTATCCCGTGGTATTTTCCCATTGTATTTCCCTTATAAAAGAAAGACATTGTAATACAGCTAGGGTAGATGATGTATTAGGTTTTATGCATTGTAAAGATCTCTGAGATCAAGAGAGAGACTGTGAAATAGAGAAGAGGAAGTGCAGCGGTTGTGCTGCAGGTTGTATCCCTTCGACTTGCTGGACGGTAATAATAATAAGGACTGGAAAATTCAGTGTGGATGTAGCCCAAGTTGGGTGAACCACGATATATCTGTGTCTCTCTTGTAATGTGTATGTGTGATTATATTTGCATTTCTGTTTATTGTTATTGCTCTGCGATCCTGTTTTTCTAACAATTGGTATCAGAGCCAAAGGTCTATTTGGCAGTTAAACCCGCAGGAAGCTAGGGTTTCTGGTTCGAGTGGGAGCAATGGCAGAAGAAGGAAAGTTTAAGGTCGAGAAGTTTAACGGCCAAAACTTTGGGTTATGGAAGATGCAAATGGAGGACTATCTGTACCAGAAGGATCTATTCCTACCGTTGGGAGGAAAAGCAAAGCAGCCGACGACTATGAAGGACGAAGAATGGGTGGTTCTTGATAGAAAGGCTCTGGGAACAATACGGTTGAGCCTGGCTTCGTCGGTGGCTTTCAATATCTCAAAAGAAACGACAACAAAGGGTTTGATGAAAGCATTGGGTAAGCTGTATGAAAAACCCTCGGCTTCCAACAAGGTATTTCTAATGAAGCATTTATTTAATATGAAGATGTCTGAAGGTGGATCTGTTACTGATCATTTAAATGAGTTTAATACGGTTACAAATCAGATAAGTTCTGTAAGTGTGAACTTTGATGATGAGGTTAGGGCTCTTCTAATCTTGTGTTCATTGCTAGAAAGATGGAATAGCTTGGTCATGGCTGTAAGTAACTATGTCTCTGGTTCAAACACCTTGAAATTTGATGATGTTATTGGTGTTATTCTTAGCGAGGAAATGCGAAGAAAAAGCATAGGTGAGACATTAGGTAATGCGTTGACCATGGAGAGCATAGGAAGACAAAAGGAGAGAGGAAAGAGCCAAGGTAATCATGGAAAGTCTAAAACGGGTCCAGACTGGGAAAGATAGAGTGCTGGAACTGTGGAAAGAAAGGACATATGAAGAAAGACTGCAAATCTCTAAAGAAGAAAGAAGATGCACAGAAGGAAACTACCCAGGAAGCAAATGTAGCAGGTGATGTGTTACAAGATGCTTTGATTCTTGCATTAGATAATACTAGTGATTATTGGGTAGTAGATTCAGGAGCTTCATGTCATGCTACACCCCATAGGAAATACTTTCATGAGTATGTTCCTGGCGACTTTGGACATGTTTTATTGGGTGATGATGAGCCATGTAAAATTGTTGGAATGGGTAAGGTATGGATAAAAGTTAAGAATGGAACTGATTGGTTGTTGAAAGATGTTAGGCATATTCCTGCTATGAAAAGAAATCTGATCTCAACAGGGCAGTTGGGAGATGGCGGCTGTCTATCTACGTTCGGAGAAAAGTGGTGGAAGATCACTAAAGGATCAATGGTGATAGCAAAAGGAGACAGAGTAGGTACGTTGTATTTATGTCCTCATAATACTGACCATTCTATCTCTTTAGATTCCACAGGAACAGATACAGCATTGTGGCATCATAGGCTTGGCCACATGAGTGAGAAGGGGATGCAGATTCTCCACTCAAGGAAGTTGTTGCCGGATTTGAAGCAGGTAAGTTTGGAATTCTGTGAAAATTGTGTTTATGGAAAACAGAAGAGAGTCAGATTTCTCAGGGTTGGGAAACAGAAGAAGAATGAAAAATTAGAGCTTGTGCATACGGATGTATGGGGACCGGCTCAGGTACAATCTCTTGGTGGCTCTCATTATTATGTTACATTTATTGATGATGCAACTAGAAAAACTTGGGTTTATTGCATTAGACAGAAATCTGATGTGTTTGCTACTTTTAAGAAGTGGAAAGCTTTGGTTGAGAATGAGACAGGAAAAAGGTTGAAGTGTCTCAGATCTGATAATGGAGGTGAGTACTGCGGCAAGGAGTTTGATAGTTACTGTTCATACCATGGGATTCGTAGAGAAAAGACAGTCTCAGGAACACCACAGGAAAATGGTGTGTCAGAAAGGATGAACAGAATGATCATGGAGCGTGCAAGGTGTATGCGACTGCATGCAGGGTTGCCCTTACAGTTTTGGGCGGATGCTGTAAATACTGTTGTTTATTTAATAAACAGAGGACCTTCAAGTGCTTTGGATGGTGGTATTCCAGAGGAAGCATGGACAGATAAAAAGGTAAACTACTCATTTCTGAGAACGTTTGGTTGTGAAGCATTTGTCCATATTGATAAAGAAAATAGAACAAAGCTTGAAGCTAAATCCAAGAAATGTACCTTTATTGGATATGGGGTTGATGAATTTGGTTATCGTTTATGGGATTATGAAAATAACAAAATCATCAGGAGTAGAGATGTGATATTCAATGAAAAGGTCATGTATAAAGATCAATTGCAGGGAAAGAAACAAGAAAAGGAAAGCACAGAGTACATAGTGCTTGATGAAGTTAAAGAAAATGAAGTTCCGAAGGTGCCAGAAAATCAAGAGCAGCAGCAAGTACCTGAAACTCCTGCAACTGTAAGAAGATCTACTAGGTTAAGTAGACTCCCTGAACGATACTCTCCTTCAATGTATTATTTATTGATGACTGATTGTGGTGAACCAGAATGTTATGAAGAAGCAATGTAGGTGGAAACTAGAAAGAAGTGGGAGCAAGGCATGAATGAGGAGATGGACTCATTGGTAGGAAACCAGACTTGGGATTTGGTTCAGTTGCCTGCTGGTAAAAGAGCATTGCAAAACAAATGGATTTACAGGTTGAAGGAAGAAGAAGGAGGTCAGAAGCGGTACAAGGCCAGACTTGTTGTAAAGGGGTTTGCACAGAAGAAAGGTATAGATTTTGATGAAATATTTTCTCCTATTGTAAAGATGACTTCAATTAGGACTATCTTAAGTCTAGTGGCGGTAGAAGATTTGCATCTTGAACAGTTAGATGTAAAAACAACCTTCCTCCATGGGGATTTGGAGGAAGAAATATATATGCAGCAGCCACAAGGGTATGAGGTCAAAGGTAAGGAGGATCTGGTATGCAGGTTGAAAAAGAGCTTGTATGGTTTGAAGCAAGCTCCAAGGCAGTGGTATCTAAAGTTTGACAGGTCTATGACAGAACAAGGTTATAGTAGATGTCATTCTGACCACTGTGTTTATTTCAAGAAGCTAGACAATGGAAGATATATTATCTTGTTATTGTATGTGGATGACATGCTTGTTGCAGGGTCTGACATGCAGGATATAAATGTACTCAAAAGGAAGCTAGCTAATTCATTTGCGATGAAGGATTTGGGTGCTGCAAAGCAAATCCTTGGTATGAGAATAACGAGAGACAGGAAAAATCGCAAATTGACATTGTCTCAAAGTGAGTACATACAAAAGGTGTTGGAG
Source organism: Larix kaempferi (assembly GCA_027924585.1). NCBI lineage: Eukaryota > Viridiplantae > Streptophyta > Pinopsida > Pinales > Pinaceae > Larix > Larix kaempferi. The sequence continues at coordinate 15,327,579 of BSBM01000476.1, forward strand.
AGGTTCAGAATGCAGAATGCAAAACCTTTAAGTACACCTTTGGCTAGCCATTTCAGTCTAAGTAAGGAAATGTGTCTCAAGACACAAGAAGAGATAGATTACATGTCCAAGGTTCCCTATCAATCAACAGTTGGCAGCTTGATGTATGCCATGGTGTGCACAAGACCAGATATTGCACATTCAGTGGGAGTTGTGAGCAGATATATGAACAATCCAGGAAAAGAACATTGGAAGGCAGTACAGTGGATTCTCAGATATTTGAGAGGTACTACCACTGAGGCATTATGTTTTGGAGGTTCAGACACTGTTCTACAGGGATATGTTGATGCAGATATGGCAGGTGACAAGGATAGCAGGAGGAGTACCACAGGGTATGTGTTTACTGTAGGTGGAACAACAGTAAGTTGGATTTTGAAACTACAGAAGGTTGTTGCACTTTCAACAACAGAAGCAGAGTATGTTGCCATTGCAGAGGCTAGTAAAGAGATGATTTGGTTGCAAAGGTTTATGGAGGAAGTGGGTAAGAAGCAGAAGGATAGCAGATTGTATAGTGACATCCAGAGTGCCATTCACCTTGCAAAGAACTCAGCATTCCATTCCAGGACTAAACATATACAGCTCAAGTACCATTTCATACGCTCTGTTCTGGAAGATGAATTGTTAAAGTTGGAAAAGATACATACTAGCCAGAATCCTGCAGACATGTTCACAAAGGTAGTGACCAGAGAGAAACTGAGTTCGTGCTCGGTTTCAATTGGCCTTCTAGCATGAAGGTGAAGAGGAGAAATTTGCCAAGTCCAAGTCCAACAAGTGCAGCAGCAGTGGAGTTGTTGTGATCAGTCTCCAAGTGGGAGATTGTTGGTTGTGGAGCCAGATCTTCTAGATGATATTGTATTAGCCGTGTTTGTACCCCAGTTCTATATGATATGTAGGTGGACTGTACACTCACCCCAGCGAGGGGGTGTGGGGGGGCATCGCCCCCCCACGGGGTTCCAGGGGGGCCCATCCCCCATGGCTGGGGGGTCCGGGGGCCAGCGGTCCCCTAGCGGGGGTTCGTGGGCAGCGCCCCCGAGAAATGGGGGTTTGGGGGAAATGCCCCCAAAGAAAATTTTTGGGGCTGTTTTCGTCAGCTATTTTGTGGGCCCATGATTTTGGGTATCCCGTGGTATTTTCCCATTGTATTTCCCTTATAAAAGAAAGACATTGTAATACGGCTAGGGTAGATGATGTATTAGGTTTTATGCATTGTAAAGATCTCTGAGATCAGGAGAGAGACTGTGAAACAGAGAAGAGTAAGTGCAGCGGTTGTGCTGCAGGTTGTATCCCTTCGACTTGCTGGACGGTAATAATAATAAGGACTGGCAAATTCAGTGTGGACGTAGCCCAAGTTGGGTGAACCACGATATATCTGTGTCTCTCTTGTAATGTGTATGTGTGATTATATTTGCATTTCTGTTTATTGTTATTGCTCTGCGATCTTGTTTTTCTAACATTAACCTTACTTGGATTGAATGCCCAGTTTCCACATTTTAATAGTTAGTTCTTATGGGTAAGTTATCATGGTTTTTCTCCACATGATGATGGGTTCATCCTATGCCCGAGATGTCGAGTTCAACGCGTTTTTTTGGTCTTCTTTGAACTTTCCTATGTAAGTATCATGAACAACATGTGAATTTATCTATAATTGTTAAGTGCCTCATACATGAAGCTCAAAGGAATTAATCACTTGAGCTAGTGTACGCACGCACGCGCGCCCACGCGCGCACGCGCACACACGCACACACACACACACGTTTTGTTTTCTAAAGGTGAGGGTTTTGATTTTTTTTAGTTTTACATCATCCACCTTCTTAAATCATAACATCGTCCTGACCTCAAATAGGGAAAGTGTTGAACCCAAAGGTCCATTCGGTGATCAAATATGTAGAAGAGCACTAAATATTGGTTCATCACCATAATTTGAAAAAGTACTAAATGCGAATGGGTCAAACAATAAAAGGTGTATTGATGGAAGTATTGACAACAAATGATACAACAACTTTCATGCATGTGAAAATATCCTTGAAGGAAGTGCAATTCATAAGGAAACTCATTATCTTGAGGTAGAGACAAATGACAAAGTCGAGGCCTCTCTAGTTCCTTATATTCACAACCCTAATTAGATCATTAAGGATGCTTCTATCATGGAAGATATCACTACATTTTTATTTGAATCACTCGAAGAGGTGGCCGAACAATTTCTCACTCAAAAGAAGGTGTCATTTTCCCAATTAAAATATTGCGAGAAAACATGTGCAAGTTCAACCTTTGGAAAAAAAATTAAGAATGTGTTAAGGATTGAAGAAAATTCCCTTTAGTGTGGGAATCAATGGGTTGGGCAAGGATTACCCTATCCAAAACAACAAATGGAAAAGAAAACTATAATGTGTTAAGAAATGCATGGAGGGTGTCAAGATGGTGCTAGGGAAGACATTGTGCTAGGCCAAATCATCAATATAAAATAATATCGCTAGTGGATAAATTATTTGGTCATTTAATCTTTAAATACACTCTCCAACAATGGGTCTACAATCAGAAATGGAATATATTATTTGAAGTTAAAACGCTTGGTGTCTCATTCAAGAAATCCATCTACATAGAAGTTAAGCAAGGCAAGAAGTCCATTGTTGTTATTTCCACTTACAAGACAAAATTAAACAAGGGTCATGGTGGAAAAAGGATGTAGAATGCAATCATTGCAAGAAGAATTGTCATAATAAGGAACATTGATGGGCACTACATCCCAACCTAATTTGAAAGAAAAACAATGGTTTGAATTTCTTAAAAGTGGGACAAACTAAGTTCAAAGGACATGATAGTGAGAGAGCATCAAGCATTGATGAAAAATTAATTTGATGGTTTCTAAAAAAACATGTTTACAAAGGTATATGTTTGTGCCTCATCCTTCCAATATCAAGAATGAGTATATATTTGTTGTGGAGAATAAGTTTTTGGTTGCAATTAGAAAGAATCGCTCATTGCAGCCAATTAACAACACATCCAAATGCATATCCATTTGGTTGGATGCAAAGTTACAAGTAACTCTCTAGTGTAAGTCTAAGTTCTGTATTTCTAATCAGTGAATTAACGAGTTGGAGTGTAATGTTGCACCTTTGGGTGTTTGTGAGGTTGTCTTTGGTAAGGTATATTTATGGGACAAAGATGTAATTTTATTAAGAAGATAATTGAGATTGGCTAAGTAAAGGAAACGTTGTCTCATTGACTTCCTACAAGGGTCAGATGGCCATATCTTTAATTTATGCTAGTCAACCCAAGAGGTTGATTAATTGTAGCAAGAAGTTTATGATGCTAATTTTGAAATCTAGAGAAATCCAAATGGATCTAGATTTTGGATTTGATTTCACTCCAAATAGTGGGTTTAGTTTAACACACACAGAACTTTATTTTATAGGTTTAATGGCCTTAAATCCTTCTTCAAGACCTTGACAAAAGCCCTTTTCCATGCCTTGGAAAAATTCTTAGTGTTAGCCTTTGGAAGGAACAAGAATGAGTAAGGTGTTGGACATGTGTTGTAGTTTTTGTAGGTTCCTAGAGTAAGGGGTGTCCGGGAGAAATTTTTTGGGTTTGCTTTTGGTATGTTTTAAGTTGTTTTGTGCCCATGGTTGTGTGGCCTATTATACACTAATTTCAATAAAAAAATTGGGGGTGTAATGTAATCTAATTAATGAATCAAGGTTTTGGATGCTAGAATATTTTATTGTAAACATAAAAGATAATACAATGAGATAGAGAGTGGAGAAACTATTAGGAATGTTGGTTTTCCTGGTTTTGGGTTTCTAGGGTAAATCTCAGTGCAATGTGTGTGTAAGCCATTGTTAATTGTTGTGTTTTAGACTCTATTTGGTATTGTTTTTATTTACACAAGTTTATCAAAGGTCTTAATCTGGTATTAGAGAGAGATTATTAGCTTTAGGGGGATGCCTTTGTTGCTAGGATTTAGATAATCTTGTGAAGAGCAAGGGTATGTTGGGTCTACGATAAACCTGTGTTGGAGTGGGAACTTTGCACGATGAATCTTGTGCAAGGAAATGACAAGCAGTTCAAGAATAGAAATTGAGAATTTTAACGACCAAATCTTCAAGTTATGGAAGTTGAAGATGGAAGGTCTTCTTGTAGACAAATATTAGTGGATTGCTGTGGATCCACATACAAAGCTCATTAGTATGTCAAAAGAATATTGGGAAAATATGGAGAGAAAAGCGAGAAACAATATGGAGAGAAAAGCGAGAAACATGAATCAACTTTGACTCTCACATTCAGTGCTCTTTAACATTTTTTGAAAATACAATGCAAAGAAATGTGGGATATGTTGGGGAATTTGCATCAATCAAAGTCCATTGTAAACAAGTTATTTCTTCAAAATAATTTGATTCATATTAGGGAGGAGAATGGTGACACCGCGATAGATCATATAAATGTTTTTAATACTCTAGTAATTTAATTGGCCTCTATTGATATTAATATGGAGGAAGATGATACGTGTATTAACTTGTTATGTTTTTGAAATACTCTTGGGATAATCTAGTTGTAGCAATTGGTAGTGCCACTCGATCCATGTTAAAGTTTGAGGATATTGTTGCATCCTTGTTATCAAAGGAAATGAGGAGAAAATCCATGGAGGGTGTAACCAAGAATATTTTATTGTTGAGAGTTTGTTCCCAAGTGAGAAAAAATAGGTCTTCTTAGTGCATATCTAAGTCTAGGGGTGGATCTAAATATCTAGGACAATTTGTAAAGAAATGTTGAAAATGCAGTAAAGTTAGGAATTATAAGAAAAATTGTAGATCTATGAGTGTTGATAAAGGGAAGGGATATGATAATGCTCCTTCCACAAAAATGAAACCCTCTATAGATAAAGGAGGTGATGTTTACTTGGTATATGCAGGTACACATGTAGATCATGATGTATGGTTGATTGACTTAGGTACTTCATTTGATATGAATCCTCACAGGGAGTGGTTTTGTGAATATAAAAAGTACAATGGAGGTGATGTTGTCCTAGGAGATGACTTGACAACCAAAATCATATGACATGGAATGGTCAAGTTATTGCTTAAAGATGGAATGATTAGAACACCTCCTAGGTTTTTTCACATTCTAGATTTGGCTAGAAACATGATGATTTGTAGGTAATATGGGTGATGAGAGTGTGCATACTATATTTGAAAAGGAAACATGTAATATGGTTTGAAGAGTAATGGTGTTTCAAATGTGGGGATTTTGAATTAGAACTCTATACAAGTTGTTGGGAAGCAATTTCATTGATGGGTGTAACATTTCTATTGTTCTCGAGGATAGGAATGTAGAAGATAGGACCCCTATTGTCCTTGCAGATAAGGAAATGCTATGAATCAAAGAATGGGAATATTGGAGAGAAAGGCCCTCGAGAATTAAATGGTAAAGGTATGGTTGGGGGTATGTCTAATTTCTCATTAGATTTTGATTTCTATGAAAATTTCATATATGGTAAATAGAATCGAGTGAGATTCCCATTTGATTCTACAAGAGAAAAAGGAATCTCGGAGTTAACACATAGTGATTTTTTTGGACCTATTTGTGTTCCATCACTAGGTAAATTTGTGTATACTATTTCATTCATTGATGATTTCTCGAGGAACACATGGGTTTATTTCCTCCATTAGAAATCTGAGGTTTTCAGTGTTAAATTTTCAGAATTTACTTCAATATGATCTAGGATCTTAACTGATAGAGCAACATGTACAGCATATCTACAGCATATCAATCATGGAGACAATAATGCAAGCACACAAGAGACACAAATATTTACTTGGGGAAAACCATAAAGGTGAAAAACCCCAATAACTTCCTCAGAGATAGATAAAGCAATGATACAACCAACCAATAGAGATAGCCATAACCTAGCAGCAATCCTCCTCCTCCATAAGTGCGCCTCTCCTCCTTGAGAGCATGTGTGAGAAGTGAGTGAGCAAATAGAGTGCCTCCCGCACTCTATTTATACTTGACTTGACTTGCCTTTTTACCTAACTCATGTCGGCTCTAACTTAAACACATAACATAATGCTGAGTGGGCCGACCCCCAATAGGGTGGTCTAATAACCCTTTGACCCACATGGCCGACCCCCAATAGGGTGGTCTAATAACCCTTTGACCCACATGACTTATACAGGGCCGACCCCAAACAAGGTGGTCTAATAACCCATCAAGTATAAGTTACAACACTTACAATATAAATGACGACACTTCCTTATAGAGGAATAATACCATCTCTATAGGAATACAATATACATATATGTGAAATACATTCCGAAGTTACATATACATCAACACTCCCTCTTAACTAGGAAGGTATTTCTCAGCATAGTTCTTCTAGCACAAGTCATCTTCTCTGGATCATCGTCACTAGATAATCGTCATCGAGTCATCATCATCGTCACTGCTGCTGCTATCTCAATCAATCTATGAATCTACTCGTCATAGGAAGTTCTACAGAGCCAGTCCTTTTTTCATACTGGATGTAGGCCCACCACCTGCAGGTCTTCGTCATCACTGGCCATACTGTGGAATCCTCAGGACTTATTACGTGCGTCACAAAACCTCGAAAGAGCATCCCAGGATGTTACGGGTACACAACTCCGACCTGTAGGATCTCCCAGGGCGCTATTACATGTGACCCCACCACAAAACCTCGAAAGAGCATCTCAGGATGTTACGGGTACACAACTCCGACCTGAAATCTCCCAGGGCACAAATTACATGTGGTCCACCACAAAACCTCGAAAGAGCATCTCAGGATGTTACGGGTACACAACTCCGACCTGAAATCTCCCAGGGCACAAATTTCATGTGGTCCACCACAAAACCTCGCAAGAGCATCTCAGGATGTTACGGGTACACAACTCCAACCTGAAATCTCCCAGGGCGCTATTACATGTGGTCATGGCAAAACCTCGAAAGAGCATCTCAGGATGTTACGGGTACACAACTCCGACCTGAAATCTCCCAGGGCCCAAATTACATGCCATAGGACAAAACCTCGCAAGAGCATCTCAGGATGTTACGGGTACACAACTCCGACCTGAGATCTCCCAGGGCACAAATTACATGTCCTCCCAGAGCAATGTCTCGAAAGAGCATCCCAGGCTGTTACGGGTACACAACTCCGACCTATTGGATCTCCCAGACATGCTCATCTGCACAACCTGATCCACGGCCACAGAGTATCAACCTGATACTCACCATACATCATCCTGATGTACTCATGATCGTCCTGATCATCATCACTGCAACGTCCTGCTGCATGTCATCTGGAGCAACATCCTGAAGCTCGTCATCTATGATCATCCTGATCATCACTGCAACATCCTGCTGCATGATCCACCTGATCATCAATGCATCTACCTGATGCATACCAAGTATCATACATGATCCTCCTGATCATCAATGTATCCACCTGATACAAACACATGATACATATCATCATACATGATCCTCCTGATCATCAATGCATCTACCTGATGCATACCAAGTATCTACCTGATACATATCATCATACATGATCCTCCTGATCATCAATGCATCTACCTGATGCATACCAAGTATCTACCTGATACATATCATCATACATGATCCTCCTGATCATCAATGTATCCACCTGATACAAATACATGATACATATCAGTATACATGATCCACCTGATCATACAATGTATCCACCTGATACATCAATGCATCCACCTGATGCATACCAAGTATCTACCTGATACATATCATCATACATGATCCACCTGATCATACAATGTATCCACCTGATACATATACAGATACATGGTCCAAGCATCCAACATGATGCATATACAAAATACATACACATGATCCAACTGATCATATCCAGCATCCAACATGATGCATACATACATAAATGATCCAACTGATCATATCCAAGCAGAAACCAGAACATCATCCTGATGCCCATTATCCAGCGCTTACATCCATAGCCATGTGAAGGATCCTCCTTCCAACATGCTTGGAATGGCTTCAGCAAATGTGTCCATCACTTCTTCCTCGAAGTATCCTCGATCTGAAGCACGCCAAGCCTCTCTCTGAAGTACTCGAACTTCACACTGGCTAGTGGCTTCGTCAGCACATCTGCAATCTGCTCGTCCGTCGCAACATACAGGAGCTTCACAGCTCCTCTCTGCACCATATCCCTGATATAGTGATATTTGATCTCTATGTGTTTCGACCTGTCATGAAACACTGGATTCTCGGACAGCTTCACACAACTCTGGTTATCACAGAAGATATCAGTAGCTTCCAATGGGAGATCAAATAGCTCAGACAGTAGCTTCCGTAGCCATACTGTCTCACAACTAGCTGAACAGGCTGCAACATACTCTGCCTCAGCTATACTCAGTGCTACGCAGGACTGCTTCCTGCTAAACCAAGAGATCACACCTGATCCCATACTGAAGCAGCACCCAGATGTGCTCTTCCTGTCTGCAGCACTGCCAGCCCAATCTGAATCAACATAACCTTCCAGGTTAAACTTTTGATTCGCCTCATACCTGAGCCCATAATCCACTGTACCCTTCAGGTACCTCAGAATCATGCTTTACAGTAACCAGGTGAACACTTCTCGGATCCGTCAGGAACTGGCTCAATGTGTTCACAGCAAAGCAAATGTCTGGTCTTGTGTTCGTCAGGTACATCAAGGACCCAATCATCTGACGATACATAGAGACATCAACTGACTCAGATGAAGCATCACATAGAAGCTTCAGATTCGATGCCATTGGTGTGGCCATTGCCTTGCAATCTATCATTCCAAACCTCTTCAAGATTTCTACTGCATACTTCCCTTGTCCAAGGAAGATTCCATCTACACTCTGCCACACCTCCATGCCAAAAACAAATAGTGCATCATCCCCAAGTTCTTCATCTCGAACTCGCTAGTAAGCTTCCGCTGCATGTCGGCAATCAATCTATCTTCACCTGTAACAAACAGGTTATCCGCATACACTGGATTGCCTTCCTCAACCTTGTAGTAAAGGTTGGAATCCGCTTTACTCTTGGTAAATCCCAAACTGGATAGAAAGCTGTCTATCCTACCATACCAAGTTCTGCATGCTATCTTGAAATCCATCTGGTGCATCTTCTATTTCATCACTTTTATATTTCTCAATGTTGCCATCTGCAACATGCTTGATCTGATAATTCCATTTGGAAGTCATAGCAAACTTCCCTTCATGTCTTGGGATTACATCCCAAACATCATTCTTCATGATCGACGGATCATGGCATTTCATTTCTTCATCCCAGATCCTGGGAACTTCAATATCTTCAATATCTTCAATATATATCTTTGTTGCTGGAACAAATGTTGTAGTTCTTCTTTTGTAGGAGATGGCATACGATCTTTCCTACACAACAAGTTAAATTGCATGATTAGAAAACATCTCATAGTTTTCAGAACAAATTCTTACACATAAAGAAATATGCCATACAGTCATGCAATTATCTTAGCCAATGCTTCAATACAACATTTATCCATATTCCGTAACTTTCTAGATGCCTTCCAATCTCTACCAGAACATTGTTAAGAGTGTGCACAACTCCCAACATGTCAGCAAAGAGGTTTCATTCTAGATAAGTAGCAATGGAATGTTGTACAGTGCCATAGGCCACTTACCCATGCATATTAGGAGTATACTGTTAATCAATGCAATTATTCTAATATGCATAATACACAACCTAATTCTAGGAACATCAGTATATACATTTATTGAACAGTATTATTTAAGAAATGACAATTCAAATACTTATCTTTGTTTGTTCGTTGGGTGGACTCCCTCTGAGTCTTTGCTTCCTTGCAGGAGCTGCTGGAGTCCTAATCTGAGGTAGCTTCTTCTACACCTTTCTGTTGTGAAATGTAGAGAGATGATCAACTCCCTCTGAATATCTGCATCCTTGCAGAAACTACTGAAGTGTGCTCCTTTGCTTTCTTGCAGGAACAACTAGAGTGTGCTCCTTTTCTTTCTAGCAGGAGCAACTGGAGTGTGCTCCCTCTTGATCTTTGCTTCCTGAATTACCTGTTATTGAACTCATATTCATCCTTGGTCCCTATGCATGCTTATTAGTATCTTGAATGTGTTATCCTTGTGATCTCATATAAAATCATACATTCATTAGTATACTATTAAAACACAATAATCTCAAGCATGTATAGTCATGATCATTTCAAACAGAAATAATAAGCATGAGCATTCAAGGATTCTTATGGTTAGTCAAATCATAAGAAACATAACATGTCTAAACCTGTAATTACTCAAGCCTATGACTCTTCAGGTTAGTTGAATCATCAATCAAGATAAGAGATATAAAATGCATAAAACCTGTGATTATTCAAGCCTATACTTTCATGATTCTTCTGGTTAGTCATATCATCAATTATAATAATATACATCCAACCATGATTATTCAAACCTATGACTTCATGAATAATTATTATCAACAACAGTATAAGATCCTAACACAAGGTAGGATTTTAGCTTGATATAGGAAAAACATACCTGGATTAGCATGCTAGCTATTTATGTCTAACATACCCGCATAATGTTTTCTGGTTCTCTTTAGTGACTTGTGCTAGTAACCTGCATGTCTCATAAGTTAACCATTATAAAACTAAGTTATACATACCTCGAGAATGGATCTTGTATGAGATCCATGACAATGGATGAATCTTTGTCCTCATGTTATCATGATCATATGTTCTTGGATCAGAACATGATCTGTCTTTCTTGGTGTACCTTTCATGTTAGTAGACAACACAAACCTCATACAACACCATAATGAATTAGAACAATCATAAGTGTCAACACCCTAACCAATGAATATCTTCTATCATGCATTCATAATTTTGTTAAGGTGATACAACAAATATAAAATCAAAATTGTACTAACCGTAATAACATGAAGACAAACATACCATAAACTTAATCATGGAAAAATATCGAAACATACCTCGATGAGTCATACCTGTCGAGATCGCTTGTAATCTTCTTATGTAAGGCCTTATCCTCATCTCCCTCTGAGACAAGAACTTCTTTCACTTATGCAGGTGATCAATCCATCTTCTTCTAGGATTAACCCAATCCACTTGATTTGCAAGAACTGGACCTTGAGCTGGATATGGGTTTGTCAAAGAAACCCCAAAAATTCAAACTTTGAATTTCAACCTTCCGATAGGATAGGAATATGCGTCTTGATGAACTGATCAAACTGGTATGTTCAGAATTTGAAAACTGCAAAGTTTCACTCCTCAATTTTTCCTTTGAAACTTCCGGATTCACTGGACGTGACCCTGAACTGGGGTTTGATGAAGCCCACTCTTTTGCCCCATCAAAATGTTTGATCCAAAGCTCTAAGCTTCTATTTTTCTGAGGAGCTTCCAGCCGTGGTCACAGATTTCAAAAATTCCCATTTTTACAGAAGCCCTAATTTTCCACTTTTCTGATCAAAGTCCCGAACTAGGGTCTAATCAAGCCCGGCCTTCTGCCCAACCAAAAATTCTGATCTTGGTCTCTAAATTTCTATTTTGATGAGTAGCATCCAGCCGTGGTCTCCGATTACAAAAATTCCAACTTTCTCCAAAGCCCTAAATTCCGGAAGCCATGAATGAAGGTACCAAAAAATAATTCTGTTTTGACAGAAATATGTACCTGATTGTTTCTGGTGTAACTCCGAAATTTTTGATCCAAAGGGTCTGAAAAAGTTTCTTGAGATATTCTGACCTGTTATCTTTCCATCCTGACAGGTCTGACCTCAATTGGATTCTCTGAGAGAGAGTTATGCCAAATGTCGCAACGTGACCTGTTTTGGGATAAAACAGGAGAGCGAACTTGTACGGAGTGCCACGTGTCACTGTTTTAACTTCGGCCTCTGAAAAAGTTTTTTGAGATATCTCGGCCTGTTACCTTTCCATCATGACAGGTCTGACCTCAATTGGACTCTCTGAGAGAGAGTTATGCCAAATGTCGCAACGTGACCTGTTTATGGGATAATACAGGAGAGCGAACTTGTACGGGGTGCCACGTGTCACTGGTTCAACTTCGGCCTCTGAAAAAGTTTTCTGAGATAGTACAGACTGTGTACTACCTGTCACGTTTTACGAAATTTCATTTGGAGCTTCCTAGCCCAAGATATGACCTTTTTCCCAAGGTCACCTGATTTTGACTCAGATCTGGAAGAGGCAGAAACCCTATATTGTACAGATCATAAATCACAAAGTACAACGAATTAGAGGTTGTCCTTTGGACACAAGATACCTGGAGATCTTAGCTTCGGCCTGTAACAATTTCCGATCCGAAAACTTCGCCAAAACGGATTTATAGCGAAAGTGCTACGATGACTGGTTTTTTGCTATATCAAGCCCTAGCATCGTAAGTGCAACAAGTGTCATACATGCCATATCATGCCTTCTTTCAGGCTAGCTCTGATACCATGTTAAATTTTCAGAATTTACTTCAATATGATCTAGGATCTTAACTGATAGAGCAACATGTACAGCATATCTACAGCATATCAATCATGGAGACAATAATGCAAGCACACAAGAGACACAAAGATTTACTTGGGGAAAACCATAAAGGTGAAAAACCCCAATAACTTCCTCAGAGATAGATAGAGCAATGATACAACCAACCAATAGAGATAGCCATAACCTAGCAGCAATCCTCCTCCTCCATAAGTGCGCCTCTCCTCCTTGAGAGCATGTGTGAGAAGTGAGTGAGCAAATAGAGTGCCTCCCGCACTCTATTTATACTTGACTTGACTTGCCTTTTTACCTAACTCATGTCGGCTCTAACTTAAACACATAACATAATGCTGAGTGGGCCGACCCCCAATAGGGTGGTCTAATAACCCTTTGACCCACATGGCCGACCCCCAATAGGGTGGTCTAATAACCCTTTGACCCACATGACTTATACAGGGCCGACCCCAAACAAGGTGGTCTAATAACCCATCAAGTATAAGTTACAACACTTACAATATAAATGACGACACTTCCTTATAGAGGAATAATACCATCTCTATAGGAATACAATATACATATATGTGAAATACATTCCGAAGTTACATATACATCAACATTCAGCATATTTAAAGAGTTTAAATCTCTTGTAGAAAACTATGAATATAATAAAATAAGGTGTTGAGGATAGATAATGGCGGAGAGTTATGCATAAATGAGTTTCAAAAATTCTATAATAAGTGTGGAATAGTAAGGAAAAAGACTACTCCATACACACCTTAATAGAATGGAGTTAGAGAAAGGATGAATGAGACATTGATGAAGAAGGAAAGGAGTATGCTTAGTGGTGCAATGTTATCACAATAATTATGCGTAGAGATAGTGGATATTGTAGGTTACTTGGTAAACCGATCACCTATATCCACATTGGCTGATAAAATCCCAGTTCCCACAAGAGGCATAGACTTTTAAAAATCCTTATTTTAAACATCTCAGAGTTTTTTGCAATCCTTATGTGCATGTTCCAAAGGAAAATAGGAGTAAGTTGGATAATAAAGATGAAAAATGTATCTTAATTGGTTATAAAGATGGTATAAAAGGTTATAAGATCTATAACCCAATAACTAATAAGATTGTTTATAGTTTGGATGTTGTACCTATAGAGTTTATTTTTTCTCCCAAATAGGAAATCCAACCCAAGGAAGAAGAACCGAAGATAATAAAGTTTGAGTGGGAGGGTAAAGAATCTAGCTCAATACAAGAAGATGAACTAGAAGAGGAAGAAACTCAAGTTGCATCCTTGAGGAGATCTATTACCAAAAGAAGGAAACCATAAATGTATATCCCACCTTATTTCCATTATAATTTCACTTTATCCATTAGTGATGGTGATCCAAGATCTATTAGGAAGGCAGTGGATTGAGAAGAAGGCCATGGTTGAATAAATGGATGCCCTAGATAAAAATAAGACATGGGATCTAGTTGAGTTTCCCGAAGAAAACATATTGGTAGCAAATGGGTATTTAAGAAGAAGTTGAATGCAAAAGGTAAGGTGGAGAAGTACAAAGCATGCCTTGTAGCTAAGGGATATTCCAATGTGGAGGGAATTGATTTTGGAGAGATTTTTCTCCTATTGCTAAATTAAATTCTATTAGATTTATTTTGTCTATGGTGTTTCTTTTGATATTGAAGTAGAACAGATGGATGTGAAGAAAACATTTATACATGGTTATTTGGACTACATGAAACAACTAGAGGGTTTTGAAGTATAGGGAAAGACATAGTTGGTTAGCAAGTTGAAGAAGTCCCTATATGGATTAAAACAATCACCAAGAATGTGGTATCATAAATTTGATACTTATATATTGGGACTTGGTTTCTAAAGAAGAAAATATGATAATTGTGTTCATTCCATGCAGGTTGATGATGATTTTATTTATGTGGTTTTGTATGTTGATGATATGTTGTTGATTGGAAACAACAAGGAAATCATTAAGGATATCAAAGTCCATTTATGCTCTAAGTTTTATAGGAAATATCTTGGTGCTACAAATTTTATTTTGGTCATGGAAATAAAAAGAGATCAAGACAATAGAGACAATGGTTAAGTCAGAGGAAATATGTTGAGACATTATTGCATAGGTTTTATATGCAAGAATGTAAACTGATAAAGGTCCATATTTTTGTAGGTGCAAATTTATCTGTAGATCAATGTCCCAAGACTCAAGAAGAGGTGGAAGACATGTTGTGTGTTCCCTATGCTAGTTTTGTTGGAAGTCTATTGTATTGTATGGTATGTACTAGACTAGACATTTCCCACGCATTGAGATTCTTAGTAGATATATGTCAAAACCAGGGAAGGAAAATTGGATATCAATAAAGAGTCTCTTTAGATATTTGCATGTCACTTCTATTTATGCAATATGCTACCAAAGAATGCCTATACCTCACAAGGAAATAGATATACAAACCTTTTTTATGCAAATTGGGTTGGAGATCTTGACCGCTAAAGAACTACAAGTGGTTATGCTTTAACTTATTTGGTGGAGCAATCATTTGGATGAGTAAGAGGTAGGGCATGGTTGTATTGTCAACTACATAAGCATAATGCATGGAAGTTGAATCCATATGGTTGCAAATATTGTGTTAAGGTATTGGTTTTGTGTAAAAAGAAGTGAGAAGAGGTTGTGACAAATCAAGTGCAATTTTTATGGCAAAGAACCCTGGTTATCATTTCATGACAAAGCATATTGATGTTCAGTACCATTTTGTAAGAGATAGAAATGAGAAAAAACAAAGTAATGTTGGAGAAGGTTGAAACCTTGAAGACTATTGCAGATTCATTGACAAAATTGATTAGTACTAAAACATTCTCTTGGTATAGAAAACAAATGGACATTGTTTCCCTTAGTAGTTGATTCGATGGATGCTTCCCCTTTGAGCCCTTGCTTCAAAGAAAACAACATTTGGGAGAGTGTTGGACATGTGTTGTAGTATTTGTAGGTTCCTAGAGAAAGGGAGGTTTAGGGGGAGGCATGGGGGGACAGTGTGTCGAAAAAAAAAAATTGAGCCCATTTTGAGCTACTTTCATCCCATGGTTTTGTGGCCCATTGTAAATTAATTCGGGTTAAGGAATTGGAATTGTAATATAATCCAGGTTAATCGATTAGGGTTTTTTATGCTATAATATTGTATTGTAAATAGAAAAGATAATACAATGAGATAAAGAGTGGAGAAAATATCAAGAATGTTGGTTTTGTTTTGATTTTCTAGGGTATATCTTTGTGTAATGTGTGTGTGATCCATTGTTAATTGTTGTTCTTTATATTATGTGTGGTATTGTTTTTCTTTGTACAAGTTTTAAAAGTTCTTCATAAGGCATAAATGCATGGAAAGAAAAGGGTTATGATAATAAAGGGATAGGAATCGTAGCAGAGGGTAGCTTCGTGATTTACACTCTGCATCAAGGAAAGGATAAGGCTAAGTAATATACAGATTTGGCATGTAGATTATTGAAGTAGTTGAAGGGAAAGATACCTCCACACTCTACACTTCACAAGGATAAGGAAAGTGCAAGGCATACAGTGGCTACCTCCACACTCTACACTTCACAAGGCTAATGCAAGTGCAAGGTGTGGCGTAAGGCGCATGCAAATTGAAAGGTGTGTATACCCTAGGCAAGGCTTGGGCCCGAGTGTTACCTATGCCCTTCACATTAATGTTTCAAATAAAAAGGGAATTTGGGCATAGACTTGGACCCACCATGTAATGTGAAGTTGTTGACCTTTGCAAGCAAAGAAAGCAAAGTGAAGCATCCACCTTCACATTGAATAAAAATTCGACATATTAAGCTTATGAAAATGTGGCCCTCCATGGACAATCTAGCACATGACATGCCCACTCATGATGATGACATGTGTATAACCCAATGGATGGGAAGATGACACATGGAAACTAGGCAACAATAGCTTAAAAACAATGATTGAACAACAAGTCTATTTGATGAACATGCAGGAGGCCGATCCACTTCCTTTTAGTTGAATTTAGGTGGCGTACTATGTGTTGATGATATTATGTATGTTCCTAGACTGAAGAAAAACCTCCTGTTTGTTTTAGTTATAGAAGATAAAGGTTTCAGAGAAATCTTTGTGGACAACAAAGCGCTCTTGTGGCCTAAGAATTCAATCTTGAATTCTGCAGTTGTGATTGGAGTTAGAGAGGGAGGTCTCTACAAAGTTCCTGTAAATTTCATTAAAACCATTATCTATGACACCGTCAATCCATGTGAACTATGGCATAGGAGGCTTGGCCATCTTCATTTAAAAGCGCTACCTAGATTACAGAAGATGGTAAAAGGTATGCATATATTTCAATCTGAGCATGATTTTATTTGTAGACGTTGTGCTCTTCGAAAGAACATCAAGAAGGGCTTTTCGAGCAGTACCAAAAGATCCAAATGGATCATGGACTTGATTCGTTCCAATATTTATGGTCCTATGTTAGCACCATCCTTGAGTGGTTATTTCTAATATGTGCTTTTCATAGATGACTTCTCTCACAAGTATTGAATCTATTTTATGAAGGCAAAGAGTGAAACTTTCAACAAGTTTCAAGAGTTTAAAGCACCAGTTGAGAATTAGACTGGAAATCCGATTCATGCTTTGAGATCTAACAATGGAAGAGATTTCGAGTCTCACGACTTTAATGAATTCTTTCGAGATGCAATAATAAGAAGACAACTGACTGTACCTTACAACCCCCAGCAGAATGGGGTTTTTGAAAGAAAGAACATAACAATATGTGAGCCTGCAAATGTTATGATATGTGATTAGGATCTGTCCACTTCCTTATGAGCATAAGCCTCCAACACTGCTATTTATATACAAAACAAAAGTCCTCATGCTATCCTGGGAGGAAAGACTCCTGAAGAAGTTTTCACTGGGGGGAAACCAAATGTTGGATACTTGAGGATTTCCCGTTGTCTTGTCTACATTCATGTGCCAAAAGAGAAGAGGACAAAGATGGAGCCATTCAGAAATAAAGGAACATTTGTTGGATATAGTGAATCCTCCAAAGCTTATAGAATCTATGTTCCAGGTAAAAGGCACATTGAAGTCAGAAGAGATGTAACATTTCATGAAGAAGCTAACCTCAAGCACTCTAAAGAACTTTAGTGTGATTCATATATGGAGGAGCATGAGACTCCCATGATGGAGGATATAGCTTATGATTCTCCCCTTTCATATTTGAGGGGGAGAAGACAGAAGCGTCTATATATCCGCTTGATCCTAAAGAACTATTAGAATTGGTAGAAAGATATCCTGATGAACCTCCTGCTAAGAGGAGATTTGCATGGCATCGAGACATTCTGCATGAGGTAGAAAAGCATGGATAACCATCAGGAACATCCAGAGAGCGAATGAGACCTGAAATATATTCAGGATATGTAGGAAACATGAGTAACATCAGTGATTCAGAACCCACCACCTGTGAGGAAGCTACTAAGCAGTAAGCATGGAAATATGCCATCGTGGAAGAATACAAATCTATAATGAAGAATGATGTGTGGAAAGTGGTTCTTAAACCTGAAGGGAATTCAATAGTAACTTTTGAGCGACTTTATAAAATAAAACATGCAGCTGATGGAAATATTGAAAAATATAAGGCAATATTTGCGGTTCGTGGTTTCTCACATAAAGAAGGAATAGATTATGATGAGACATTCATACCTTTGGCCAAGTACACTACTATTCGAGCCATGATTTAACTTGCCTCAGTTCTGGGGTGGAAGCTTCACCAAATGGAGGTGAATACTTCCTTTCTCAATGGTGAAGTTGAGGAATAAGTATACATACAACAACCTGAGGGGTTTTTAGTTCATCGAAATGAGTCTCATGTATGCAAACTTAAGAAAACCTTGTACGGGATTAAACAGGCCCTGAGGGATCGCTATTCGAGGATTGACAACTATCTTCAGAGCTTTGGATTCTCCAAAAGCAAAGATGACCCCAACCTATACTTCAAGGCTGTGAATAACTAACCACTGATCTTGGTTCTCTATGTGATAACTTGTTCCTTACTGGAGAGGAACAACAGATATCTCGGTGCAAGAGGGAGCTCACTTGTGAGTTTGAAATGAAAGACTTAGGCCTTATGCACTATTTTCTTGGTCTAGAAGTTTGGAAAAGGAAAGATGAGATCTTTCTTTTAGAAGTAAAGTACCTAGCTGATGTGTTGCGTATATTTGGTATGATGGACTGTAAGTTCATGACTACTCCAATGGTGTCTAATCCAAAGAAATTACATGAGTCAGATTCTGGATCGGATCTAGTGGATCGTACAATGTATAGGCATCTCATTGGTTCTTTGATGTATTTGATACATACTAGAACAAACATATGTTATGTTGTGAGTATCTCTTTATCCAGTAGGAAGCAGGGCCCTGTAGCCTAGAGTACTACATAAGCATAATAAATTGCAGCTAGTACCTCCTGCCGAGAATTTGTGTGGCTTAGGAAGCTACTTGGTGGGTTTTTCAGTGAGAAGCTTGATGCTCTTCTCATTCGCTCTGACAATCAAAGCTGCATTAAGATTTCAGAAAACCTTGTGTTTCATGATAGATCGAAACACATTGAGATGAAATACCACTCCATCAGAGACATGATCCAGATAGGTTCCATAAGACTTCAGTACATTGCTACCAGTGAGAAGATAACAGATATATTGACTAAGACTTTGACCTTGACGAAGTATAGGTACTTCTGAGATAAGCTTAGCATGGAATAGAATGCCTCCCTACCTGAGAGGGAGTGTTAAAGTTACAACATCATGATTCATTCTCCAAGCCAATCTTGTGTGTCAAGATTGAGCCTCATGTGTCGAGATAATGCCTTATAGGAGCCTGATTTGGACTTGGGAAACTTGGAGAAGAATCTTGAGTTGGAATCAAGAAAGAATAAGCCTCATGTGTTGAAGTAAGTGCTTTGTATGTCAAAGTGATAGTGTTATACAATCTTGTTTGTTAAGACTAAGGTCTTGTGTGTCAAGACAAATTCTCATGTATTAAGGTGGTGCCTCATGTGTTGAGGTAATACTTTGTATGTCGAAGAATGAATGGTGTGTGATGTACTACTAACCATGGTTGAGCTGTTAAGTCTCCTCTAGAGACTGGCCACCTCTAGAGTGACTTACTTTATCATATGACCACTTGGAACAATAGTAGAACAAGATGATCACATCATTGGAAAAATCTGCTTAGTATATTTGATATGATAGATAAATTAAATGTGGCACATGTGGACCATGCAGATAAGAAAAGAAATAAATATAAGATTTGATAAGATAAGAGAGAAATTGATTTGCTCAGTAATGCTAAAGACTTCAGTTAAATAAGAGAGAACTCGAATTGTTAAGCTTCAGTGATGTTAAAAAGAACGACTTCAGTTAATTAAAGGAGAATTTGAATTGTTCACTTCAGTGATGTTATCAAGAAGGACTTCAATTAAAAGAGTTAACTAAGTGTTAATAAAGATGACCTAGTTAACTAAAGTGTTTTGCATGTCAACACTTGAGTTAAACTAAGATGACACTTAAGTTGAACTAAAAGACAACACTTGAGTTATGACACTTGAGTTACGACACTTGAGTTCCAACACATAAGTTGCAACACTTGCATGATGACACTTGAGTTAGCCTCCTAACTAAGTGACCTTACATCCAGATGAAGGGAAAGTTCATCCTGAAGTTAGAATATAAAAATAGAATCTGAATCATGAGAAGTATGATATATATATATATATATATATATATATATATATATATGTTGTGTATATATGTTGTGTAGGATTGATGAATTTAGTGTGAGAACGAATTCTCTTCTCTCTTGAAGTAAATTCACATTCATTATGCATGTGACCAAAATCAACTAATTGGTTTTGTGCAGGATATTATTCTGAGTTCTATTCTTCCATCTTCTTTCTTGCTTTGTGATTGCACCAAGGGTGCTTGGTATTTCTCTCTAATAATGAACCAGGGGTGCTTGACGTAATCTACTAATTGTAAAAACAATCTCGGCTATTTATCAATATTCTAAAAAATATTTTGTTGGGGATTTCTCCCTCAAGTAATAGAGGGTTTCCCCAGTGTAAATATTGTATCTCATGTGAATGCTTATGCTTATTCATTTGATTTCAAGTACTAGTATAATTCCGTATTAAGATAAAAAAAAATAACATTAATCCCATCAGGAAAGTGATTGAAGGTACAAATAAGATAGTTATAGAGAAGGTCATTAGGAGTGACTCTATTTAGCACACTACTATCTACCCCAGGATCCCTTCCATATGCGAGAGCCGCGTCTGGGTAATATTCCCAATAGAATGGCTACTAGGATACCTTGTTCAAAGACACATATAATAGGTTTCTTATGTTGGTTGTGGAGCCTGATCTTCCTTATTCAGAGGTCGTGTTTCAGCCGTGTCTAGATCCCAACCCATGATGGGGGAGTTTGGGAGGCTTTCCCCCCCCAATACAATTGCCATGGGGGGTCCAAGGGGGGCGGTACCTCCGTAGCGAAAATTTCAGAAAAAATGCCTTGTAAAATGTTGTAATTTGATAATCATGACTTGGTCAATAATGGGTGATTTATGGGCCCATGGTATTGGGGGTTCCATAGTATTTTCCCATGGTAATCTCTCATTAAAAGGACGACATTGTAATACGATTTTGTATTGTAGAATTATAAATATCTCTATGATTGTATAAGAGAGACTATGAGAGAGTGAACGGGAAGTTGCAGCGGATGTGTTGCAGGTTGTATCCCTTCATTTGCTGGATGGTATAATAATAAGGACTCGCAATTTCTATGTGAGCGTATCCCATCTTGGGTGAACCACGTTATATTGGTGTCTCTCCTATATTGTGTTTATGTGTTTTATATTTGCATCTTTTTTTTTTTATTGCTATGTGATCCTATTTGCTAACATCCTACACCTTTGGCTAAAATCCACAATCTTGATGATCTTTAGTACTAAAAGGAAAAGGTACACCAATCAACCCTATAGTTTTGGTCTTGACACATACCACTTTGAAAGGATTATCCTACCCATATATCATCATAGATCATGCTTATTACAAGAGGATTTTAGTTCCCTAAAATTCAAACACTATGTATTAGATTTATAGTGACTAGGGGAAATTATTTGGTTGGATGTACCCAAAGTACTAACATAACCACAATATTGTGTTGGCCTTCCAGTGAGGGAATTTAATGTGTTATATTAATGGTTAATTTTAAGGATCCACTTGGGGTCACGAACCAAGTGATGTTTGATTTAGGATGTGACGATGTGTGCACAAGTGGTGTGTACGACAAACAAAGAAGATTGCAACAAATTGTAAATAAATGTAGTGTAAATAAAGGAAATATAATATTCAATACTAGAAACTAATAATGTTATTTATTGAAACAAAATATATGCTTTGTCTATGAAGTAATGGACCACTACCAACAAGCAAACAACAATCTCAAGCATAGATGAAAAATGACCAGTTAACTAGTAATGGATTTGCAAAGAAGAGAGAGGTGGCTCTGAACCAACAATGCAAACTATTTTAAGCAAATTGAAGTAGTCAACTAAAATTGATTCAAAAATCAACTTGCTAAAACTAAAATGAAAACCAAAAAGTAAAACAAAGTAGATCCCTAAAGACGATAGATACTTAGTTTTTTCAATTCTTTCACCACCTATATCATCTACAAGGAAACACAAATCAACTAATACAACAAGCAGCAAGCCACAAACAACAAAAGAGAAATCAAATGTAGAACTGAAGCAAAATATCAAACCAAACATCGAAAAGTTGAAACCGAAATCGATTGAATATTTCAAAAACATACTATTTCAATTGAGTCATGCATTTCAAGAGAAAAGGTGTGGCCCTAGCCATTGATTTCACTGAGAAAGCCATGACTGAGACCCAAAATAGGGGGGGGGGAGGAAACACATGACAACATATCGTAAACAAATGATGGAAGATAGCAAACAACAAGCAAACTCAACCAAATACTACCTTAAACACCTAAGAATGAGGTTGGAAATTGTGGTCTAAACACAACCAAGGATGGAAAATGGATCCTCCCCAATGGAGTCTCCAAATCTATAGTGTATAATTTCACACAAACAAGTGAAAAAAAACGCTTACCAAGGAGTTGTACAATCCTTGGTAGTAGATTGGAATGGAAAGTAAATTAAAAATCTAATCTAAATTATCCATTAAAACAAGGTGCATCATGTAAAATAATGTGATTTTATTATTACATCAAGAATAAAGTGATACAAGCACACCTTGGTACAATATGTTGAAGGTGAAGGGCCTTCACAACTGATCCAAGGGAAGGTTCATTCATATCCTTTGCATCCCAATCTTTATCCAGATGTCAAGTGGGAACTCCCTTGATGGTGAAAGTTGACATTTGAAAGGAGGATCTAGCTTCTTTCTCTCTATAGTGAAATTTTGGTAGTATGACAACGCTTTTACATGTGTTCCAATAGACAATGAAATGGTGACCATGAGGGCCTCTTATAGGAACAAGAGTGGTAAAAAGTGAGATCTGTATCAAATGTGTATGTTCTCCATTAGATTGATGACTTAGTGGAGAGGTTAGGGTTTTGGAGGATAAGATCAATTGTTAATTTCGACCATGTCAATCATATTTTTCCACTTTTAGTGGGAGGCATGAAATGATGAATAAACCAAAAATACACTTTTTGGACCATCTTGCATGTTTTTTAGCAAAAGGTGCGATCGAGGTTGCACTTTTCAAAGGAAAAAGAAGGTCCCTTTAGTTATGGTCGTCATTTAGTCATTTCCTTAGGTCATATGGATGAGATGTGATGGAAAATGGTACTAATATTGTTGGTAATAATGTACAAAGGTGATAAATCTGATGAGAAGGTAGGTGGGCAAATTTTGTTTGTTAACAACAAGGATAGGGAATATGAGTAATTATTATGGTGCAACACTCTAGGATGAACTGAAAGTCATTCCTTTTATGAAACTATTTATAACCTCGAACTCCATGATTAGCATTACATTTGGCTTGAAAGACTTTTGAAGCATGATGAGTGAGATATTTCCAATGAAAAAGAAAGAAACCTTACAAATGAAATATGTGAAGCATGGGATATGAAACAAAGGTCTCTATGTGTTTATCCTCCCTCTATATAGAACTTGTGCATTGTGGAGCAAAGCAAGTTCGACTTTTGAGAACTTGGTTTATTTATTATATTAATATATGTATTTTTTATTAACTATGTTCATTGCATGGATATAGAGGTTGGGTTAGGTAGTTTAAGAGCTTTGATGATAACATGAGGTATGGAGACACTAGGCATACAAAAGAGAATGGTCAAGGTTATGTGAGGCTCTAAATCCTAGGATATACTTAGGGGTATGCTAGATGAGGTGTATTTTTTTTCCTTATATTTTTTGAATTTTTTACATGTAAACAAAAAACTTGTACGCCTCAATAAATTGGATCCCTCAATGTGCTTGATAGATCTGATCTAAGATGGATTTGTGTTGGTTTTAATTTTATTTTTTATGAGCCAAAATTATTATTTTTAATTACTTTTTATTTTTGGTAACTTATTAAACAACATGAAATTTTTTTAATTTTTGGTAACTTATGAGCTGACATGAATTTTTTAATCATATTTTTTTTTAATTTTTATTTTTGGTAACGTCATGTTACATAACGTTATGTTACAACATCTCCCCCATACTGGGTTGTAGAGCACCTCACTACTCTCAGTGCAAAATTTTTAAGGTATTGAATCATAATTTAATAAATTGACTTGCAAAGCATGCATCTGAGACAAGGTTTTATTTAAATATATATGGAGTCACTCATAAACTATTGATGAGTCTATAAGGCCAAGTTCTCATGAATAAGAACTTCCACACCAAAAACAATATGTATGAAAACAAGGTAATGGATTTTATATAAAAGGGATTGAGAGAGAATTCTGTGTTTCTATGTTTGGAATGTCCACAAAGGCCTAAATCCTTTCATTTTTTTCACGTTTTCTTGCTTAGAATCTTCTTTAATTCTTCCGGTGTGATGAGGCTTTGTATTCTAAAGTTATTGAACCCTGAAAATTATTAACCAATGCCCAATCATTTGTGAGAGAAATGAGTGTTGGAAGATAGGATAAATGAAAAGTGAAGAGACCATATATGAAAAACTAGATCAAAGAGCAAAATACTTACTTGGTAGTGCGTAAAACAAAAAAGAAAAGAAAATGAATGTGAAAATCCCAGAGAATGTATAGGATAATCGGTCTCATAAACCCTTGTTGAAATGTTGGCAAGAACAATAATAAATGATGGACTAGTGTTGCTTGGACAAGTTTAAAAGAACATGTCGTATGATTATGTTACAACACTATGAGATTTTGGGATAATAGTACTAGACTTATTCTTTTATGAACTTTTAATTTATAAAGAGATTAAAAAACTTAGATGCCTATTTTTAAGTGTTTAAAATATCAAGTCAAAATATAAATGTCTTATATTTTCTCTTTTAGACAAAATTATAGTAAAATAACTTATGTATTATTTATTTAGAAGGTGGAAAGAAAATCCAAAAAATTAAAAAAATCATTGCACAATTCAAAGTGAAAAATCTAAATATAGTGCAACAAATTAGTCTAATGAATCTTGTTATGTTTGTGACATCTTGATTTCATTTTCTACATATTAATTCACCCTACTATGAAGACATGCTTAGTCAAAGCACTTAAAGGGTCTTTTCTTAATGGCTAACACATCCATGAGCCCCGATATACTCCTATTCCGGGGAGGTGTGGTAATGTATTTCTTCAAAATATTGGTGAGACAGCTCTGAAAGAATTTAATGTTCAATGTTTTGTGTCTGTATTGACTATATTGAATGAGGAGGGTGTTTATCTATATATGCAAACCAAAATGTCTAATAGAATAGTCAAGATTATGTGAGGTTTTAAAACCTAATACCTAAAACATATTTAGGAAGATGCCTAATGATATCCACACAACCACACCAATAAATTTTAAGTTATTAAATTATAATTTTAAATTATGCAAACCATACATCCAAGATAAGGTTTTATCTAAATAAATCTTATCTAAATATACATAAAGACACTCATGAAGAAGGAACAATAAGCTATTGATGAATTTAACATTAAATAATTTCAATTAACATACAAAATAATATAAATATAATATTAACATGAATTTAAGCAAAATTAAATCTAAAATTAAAATAAAATAAAAATATATTTGTTCTAAAGGATTGCTATCTTGCAATTTTATAGTATTCTTTCACATATTAAAAAAAAACATTTATTTTATATAATTTGTTATATTAAAATATTGTTAAGTTATTTAATTTTGAGATGGGAAGTAATAATAATTCTATTTTTTATGAATTAATTGGGATTATTTCAATGACATGATTTGTTTTATTTGAAGAAGTTTAAAAATTGGATATTTTTTCTATCTAATAAGTTTGACTGGAATTTGGGATTAAATTTTTCATAAATTCTGGTACTCAAATGACATTTTGCATTTTCTTTTAGAGATAATAGCAAGTGTTGTTTGTCTTAATTCAAAAACTTAATTGAAAAGCTAAATCATAATGATGTAGTCTAAATATTCTAAGTTTTCAATTTTTTGTGAGCATATTTTTTGTCTCATTTTGTTGGTATTCCTGGAAATCTTTAAAAAAATCTTTGAATCACAAATATTAGCTATGGAAATTGCATAATTTAGTTGTCAAGGGGGTATTCCATTCAAGAGTGCTGAATCAATTTATAGATTCAAAAACACAATTTAAACACAAAAAATTGGATTTTACCAATTTTTTTTACTGAATTCCGACCAAAACCTAATAAACTAGAAAACATACAATAAATAAACAACTCCAATTTATAATAAGTTAAAAAACTAAATTACATGTAAGATCGAAAGAAGATGATACATTTATTTGCAGAATATAAGGCATTTTGAACTGAATAGCGATTGATCAGGCAGCTTCAGACTTGTCCACAAAGCTATATATAGATATAGAGAAAGTGAAAATATGTGACAACCAGGTTCGGTCTATGATTAAAAAGCAGAGTGAGCATACAGCTTAATGAGATTCCTGTAAGATAAGGATGGGCTCTAAAAACCAGACCTGAATGTCAAAATTAACTACATATTTCACTGATCATCAGACTTAGCTACAAAACTGTAGATATAGAAGGAGTGACCCTTTTGCGCCACCTTCATGTTTATGCTCTGTTGCTCTTCATAAGTCTTTTGAGCACCTCGGCCTATTTTGAATTTCTTTTTATTCCATACAATGCCATTGCTTCCTTTAATCCCACTGTAGCCGTTGGATAAAATTTTGATTACAGTTTTCCCGTTATTTTCCCAATCATGAAAGCTCGGAGCCTCCCAATTATGAGCAAGGGAAGCTAAAGGGCGCCAGAAGTCTTCAAAACGATTCCATTGAGATGCATGCAGAATCATCTTGCTCTCATCATCTAGCTTCGCCTTGTGGAAGCTCACTTGAGAACGAGTATAACTCTCTCTAACTTTAATATGATAAATATTAAAATCCATCATGGGATGTTCAGAAAGTCTCTCATCATTCTTAAACATGAATATATATTCAGGAGTTCTATCCCTTGACAATCTGCCCTCTGGGGCATATCTCCACTGCTCACATCTCTGATAAAGATATTTCACAGACTTCGTCCGCCCTCTGAGGGCTATATTGACTGTAATCTCCACATAAAATGGAGTATTCTTCACTGCACCATTGAAGCTCTCGATCAGAGGCCTGGTAATAGGTTGACGTTGCCATTGATGCCATTCAGAATCTTTGTTTCGATCGAGTGTCCACACAGAAAATGAGAGTGGATCTATGTAATGGCCCCAACTTCTGAATATCAATTTAATAGAAGTACGATTCCCTGTTTTAAAAGAAGAGCAGCTATATGGGTACTTTATACATTCTATTGGGTTTTTGGAATACCTGACTCTCAAAGATGGGAGACTCTTCCAACTACACATGGTTCCATGACTGAGATCAAGCAAGCTCACATTGTATCTCAAACTGCCATCTTCTTCTCTAATTCCGGTGAAGGCAAATATACAATCATAATTATCATCCAACACAAACTCTACGGATCTGTGCAAGTTTGCAGGGATTGGAGGTATTGGAAGCCTCAAAAAAGCACGGCCATAATTGTAAACCCAGAGGCCAAGGTAACTATTGGGGTATCTCGAGCTTGGAATACGGTATATAACAAGGGAGTTGGAGAGAATAAGTTGACGCGGACCAGCATAAAGTGGAAAGCGATGTGTAAGGGCATGGGCCCAACTTCGATTCAACGTCTTCAAAATTGGCAAATCATACCAAGGCACTCGCGTCAGGACTTCACCAAGAACAACGTCTTCGAAAAGTCCGTTGATTAATGGATCTGAAAAAAGAAAAACGGATTAAAAACAATCGCCAACCATTAACAAAGAAAAAGAAAAACGCATTGCAACACGGATTAAAACAAAAACAATTGCCAGCCATTTAGCAAAGAAAATAAATCACTATTTACATCGAAGTACCTGTAATGACGTGAGTGGGAGTGAGAGGTGATTGAGTTCCGGTTCTTTCCTCGGCGTTTTTATCCTCCTGTTGCTGTTCTAGCACATTGTTCTCCGAAATACAAACCATTTTATTCCTGTAACCACTTAAACCTGCCAAAGTATTCGTACCATGTTCAGACAAAAGTATTCATACCCTGTTTAAACGTTCTTGAAACTTAACATCTTTACATCAATTTATAAAATCAAATT
Organism: Larix kaempferi; assembly: GCA_027924585.1. NCBI lineage: Eukaryota > Viridiplantae > Streptophyta > Pinopsida > Pinales > Pinaceae > Larix > Larix kaempferi. Next base: position 15,356,038 of record BSBM01000476.1, read on the forward strand.
AAAAACTCACCTGGACAAGTAGAACCGCAGCTCCTGAGGTTGTGTTTTCAAGACTCAGATTAGAAAAGCACGAGCAGCAGTTGAGAACCGCTGAACAACAGCACCTTCTGGTCTCGTGTTCTGGGCCAAAGTGTTCATGCCCCATCTGTTTCACAGTGGCTTTGAAAATTCAATATCCTTACATCAATTTATAAAACAATAGAACCCTAAGCCAGTGAGGTTGAAAAGCATGCAAAAAAACAAAAAACATGAACACCCACAAAAGCGCGCGAACAAGTTTGAATAGCCTGCACAAAAAGCACGAGAAGTTTTCTATAGTTAAAGAGAGCCTTCTTAATTAGTAAGTCCTTATGATCGTTATTACATACTTAATAATACTCTCAGTGTCCTGTTTTCAATCGTTATTACATACATAGTAATACTCTCAGTGTCATGTTTTTAATCTTTATTACATACTTAATGATACTCTCAGTCTTCTCTCAGTGTCCTGTTTTTAAAACTAAAATTAGAACAGCGGACAACAAGACTAAAATCAGAACAGCAGACAACAACACCTTCAAATCGCGTTTAGAAAAGCATGCACACAAAAAACAAAAACAAAAGGGAAGTCGTCTCCACCATGCGTACTCTCGACCATGCATAATAATAATATATATATATATATAAATTGAATTTTTATAACTTTTGTAACTTTCATATATATATATATATATTAAGGCATTCAACTTGGTAACCTTTACAATCTCCTTGGACCTAATGTAACCCTCTTTGCAAGGTATTACACATGTCCTCTATGCTAGTTCATTTCCCTACTACAACCATCATCACAACAAGATAATTGTTAGTTTTCTAAGAGGGATTTGAGAGTTTGAGTTGGAGTGCTTTTGGATGGCTAGGGATTGATTGTGACCACGTATTCGATCAAGTACAATAATGGTAGGTACAATTCTCTTGTTTGGAGTGTATTTAATCTAGGAGTCCAGTGATAGACAGCTCCATGCTCTTTGTATCGAATTTTCATAGGATGATTGGGTCTATGAACAACAAGATGTGTAAGCCTTCATGGCCTTTGGGGATTTTTTACTTTGGTCCTTATTCTACACAACAAAGTGGTCATGAGAGATGACAACACTACTCTGAATAATTAATCAATGTGAGAATCGAGGCCATAAATATTTGCAAGCTATCCTCCAACTAGAAGATGCTACTACTCTTCCCTGCTTCATGGGTCGACAACCTCTTCAAGACCTATCAATTTAAAAAATGTATTGGCAAAATCTTCATAGTGAGGACTAGAGTTTGTAATAATGTGTTTTATTGGGGTACTTAGATGTTGGGGTTCGTGGCAATTGGGCATGTTCTCAAATTTAGCTTACAAAGTAGGAAGAGAAAGGGATTTCATAATACTGTCAAACATTTGTTGCAATGGTGGGAAATGCAATCTATGGAGGTGGGATCACCGATTAGCTAAGATATAGTAGTGACAATCCCTTGAAATTTGTGTCTTATTTTGGGAGTTTGTAGTGAGAATGATGATCTCTTGGGATTGACATGAGTTATGAGCCTTAGGGTGCTCAATATAGAAGTAGGATTTATGATATTATTCTCTATTCTTGGAGATGATCAACTCAAGTTGGGATATTGTTATCATTTTGGGAATTGACCTCTTGTCTATGATATTGCATTGGTAATTGCATGTTTTATGGTTCTAGAAAAACTTGGGGCAATCTTTGCTTCTATTCCAACACCCATTGTAGTTGCATTATACTATTTCCTATTTGGTTGTGTAGGTATGTATACACAAATTATGCAATAATTATTTATGTATTTGGTCACATAGAAATATCATGCCTTCGTGTAGGAACATCCTATAGTGATTCTTAATGCATCTACATGCCTTTTAAGCTCCAAGTTGTTGCATGAATTATCATATTTTTTTAATGTGATCTTCTACCCACATATGTGTACAACTATTTGAACTAAATTCCCATCATCCATTTGGTAATGCATTCCCTCGATTATTTATTTTGAAACTCTTAATCTCTTCCACTATTTCTTTGGTTTCTTTCTCATATACTCCACCCAATATCTTATTGCATATGAATTATATATTATGATATATGACTCCACCCATTACCATTGTGCATATTAATTATATAGTATGACATATGAATCCACCGAATATCTTGTTGCATCCGAATTATATAGTATGAATTTATCTCAAAGAAGACCAAAAAACTGTGTTGGAATTGTTTGAACTCGACATTTTGGGTCACAAGCTAGGCCCATCATCAAGAGGAGAAAAACCATGATAACTTACCCATGAGAACTAACTACTAAATAGTGGATTGATATTACATTTAACTGTTTAATTTCTTATTTAAGATGGCTAACTGTGTTTTTCCTTATTCCGTGAATTACAGGGTTCCAGCTATCACTAAGTTTCCATCCATCGTCCTTCTTTATATTGTTCGGATTCTTTATATTGTTCGGATTTTTCTCAATTTCCACAGCCTAGCGAATTCTTCTTTATGCATAATGGTATTCTCTAGCAATTATATGTCTTGTCCTTGCAAATTAAATGGCCAGTGTCATGAGAATGTTTCGCCGAAGATGATTTTTGGAAGCAGTTCTAGGCAATGTCGATGCAATTTTTTAACCTTACTTGGATTGAATGCCCAGTTTCCACTTTTTAATAGTTATTTCTTATGGGTAAGTTATCATGGTTTTTCTCCGCATCATGATGGGCTCATCCTGTGCCCGAAATGTTTAATTCAACGCAGTTTTTTGGTCTTCTTTGAACTTTCCTATGTAAGCATCATGAATAACATGTGAATTTATCTATAATTGTTAAGTGCCTCGTACATGAAGCTCAAAGGAATTAATCACTTGAGCTAGTGCACACACACACACACACATGTTTTTTTTTTCTAAAGGCGAGGGTTCAATTTTTTTTAGTTTTACAACATCCCCCTCCTTAAATCATAACATTGTTCTGACCTCAAATATGTAAAGGTTGAGCCCAAAGGTCCATTCGGTGATCAAATATGTAGCAGAGCACTAAATATTGATTCATCGCCATAATTTGACAAAGTACTAAATGCTAATGGGTCAGACGATAAAAGGTGTATTGATGGAAGTATTGACAACAAATGATACAACAACTTCCATGCATGTGAAAATCTCCTTGAAGGAAGTGCAAGTCGTAAGGAAACACATTATCTTGAGGTAGAGACAAATGACAAATTCGAGGCCTCTCTAGTTCCTTAACTTCAAAAACCTAATTAGAGCATTAAGGATCCTTCTATCATGGAAGATATAACTACATTTCTATTTGAATCACTCGAAGACGTGGCCGGTCAATTTCTCACTCAAATTAAGGTGTCCTTTTCCCAATTAAAAGATTGAGAGAACAAAGGTGCAAGTTCAACCTTTGGAAAAAAAAATAAGAATGTGTTAAGGGTTGAAGAAAATTCCCTTTAGTGTGGGAATGAATGGGTTGGGAAAGGATTACCCTATCCAAAACAACAAAAGGAAAATAAAACTATAATGTGTTAAGAAATGCATAGAGGGCGTCGAGATGGTGCTAGGGGAAGACATCGTGCTAGGCCAAATCATCGATATAAAATAATATAGCTAGTGGATAAATTATTTGGTCATTTAATCTTTAAAGACACTCTCAAACAATGGGTCTACAATTGGAAATGGAAGATATTATTTGAAATTAAAATGCTTGGTGTTTCATTCAATAAATCCATCTACATATAATTTAAGAAAGTCAAGAAGTCCATTGTTGTTATTTCCACATCCAAGACAAAATTAAATTAGGGTCATGGTGGAAAAAATATGTAGAATGCAATCATTGAAAGAAGAATGCTCATAATAAGGAACATTGATGGGCATTACATCCCAACCTAATTTGAAAGAAAAACGATGGTTTGAATTACTTGAAAGTGGGACAAACTAAGTTCGAAGGACATGATATTGAGAGAGCATCAAACATTGATGAAAAATGAATGTGATGGTTTCTAAAAAGAACATGTTGATAAAGGTATATGTTTGTGCCTCATCCTTCCAATATCAAGAAGGACTGTATATTTGTTGTGGAGAATTTAAGTTTTTGGTTGCAATGAGAAAGAATCACTCATTGCAACCAAATAACAACACATCCTTTTGGATGGATGCAAAGTTACAAGTAACCCTCTAGTGTAAGTCTAAGTTCTGTATTTCTAATCAGTGAATTAACGAGTTGGAGTGTGATGTTGCACCTTTGGGTGTTTGTGAGGTTGTCTTTTGTAAGCTATATTTATGGGACAAATATGTAATTTGATTAAGAAGATATATTGAATTGAGATTGGATAAGTAAAGGAAACATTATCTCATTGACCTCCTACAAGGGTCAGATGGCCATATCTTTTTAATTTATGCTAGTCAACCCAAGAGGTTGATTAATTGTAGCAAGAAGTTTATGATGCTAATTTTGAAATCTAGAGAAATCCAAAATGGATCTATATTTTGGATTTGATTTCACTCCAAATAGTGGGTTTAGTTAAACACGCATGGACCTTTATTTTATAGGTTTAATGGCCTTAAATCCTTCTTCAAGACCTTGACAAAAGCCCTTTTCCATGCCTTGGAAAAATTCTTAGTGTTAGCCTTTGGAAGGCACAAGAATGAGTAAGGTCTTGGACATGTGTTGTAGTTTTTGTAGGTTCCTAGAGTAAGGGGCGTCCGAGAGAAATTTTTTGGGTTTTCTTTTGGTATATTTTAAATTGTTTTTTTCCCATGGTTGTGTGGCCTATTATACACTAATTTCGATCAAAAAAATGGGATTGTAATTTAATCGGATTAATGGATCAAGGTTTTGGATGCTAGAATAATTTATTGTAAACATAAAATATAATACAATGAGATCGAGAGTGGAGAAACTCTTAGGAATATTGGTTTTCCTGGTTTTGGGTTTCTAGGGTAAATATCATTGCAATGTGTGTGTAAGCCATTGTTAATTGTTGTGTTTTAGATTATGTTTGGTATTGTTTTTCTTTAATGGATCAAACAATTGGGGTTGTAATTTAATCTGATTAATGGATCAAGGTTTTGGATGCTATAATATTTTGTTGTAAACATAAAAGATAATACAATGAGATACAGAGTTGAGAAACTCTTAGGAATGTTGGTTTTCCTGGTTTTGGGTTTCCAGGGTAAATATCAGTGCAATGTGTTTGTAAGCTATTATTAATTGTTGTGTTTTAGATTCTGTTTGGTATTGTTTTTCTTTACACAAGTTGATCAAAGTTATTCATCTGGTATCAGAGAGAGGTTATTAGCTTTAGGGGGGTGCCTTTGTTGCTAGTATTTAGCTAATCTTGTGAAGAGCAAGGCTATGTTGGGTCTATCATAAACTTGTGTTGGAGTGGGAACTTTGTATGATGAATCTTTTGCAAGGAAATGACAAACAATTCAAGAATAGAAATTGAGAATTTAAACGACCAAATCTTCAAGTTATGGAAGTTGAAGATGGAAGGTATTCTTGTAGACAAATATTAGTGGGTTGTTGTGGATCCACACACAAATCTCATTAGAATGTCAAAATAATATTGGGAAAAGATGGAGAGAAAAGTGAGAAAAAAGATGGAGAGAAAAGCGAGAAACAAGATGGAGAGAAAAGCAAGAAACCTTATTAAACTTTGCCTCTCAAATTTAGTGTTCTTGAAAATACAATGCAAAGAAGTGTGGGATATGTTGGGGAATTTGTAACAGTCAAACTCCATGGTAAACAAGTTATTTCTTCGAAATACATTGTTTCATATTAGGGAGGAGAATGGTGACACCGCGATAGATCATATAAATGTTTTTAATACTCTAGTAAGTCAATTGGCCTCTGTTCATATTACGATGGAGGAAGATGCTAAGTGTATTAACTTGTTATGTTTTTTTATGGACTCTTGGGATAATCTAGTTGTAGAAATTGGTAGTGCCACTAGATCCACATTAAAATTTGAGGATATTGTTGCATCCTCGTTATCAAATGAAATGAGGAGAAAATCCATGGAGGGTGTAACCAAGGATATTTTATTGGTGAGATTTTGTTCCCAAGTGAGAAAAAATGTTTCTTAGTGCATATCTAAGTCTAGGGGTGGATATAAATATCTAGGACAATTTGTAAAGAAATGTAGTAAAGTTGGGAATTATAAGAAAAAATGTATATCTATGAGTGTTGATAATGGTAAGAGATATGATGATGCTCTTTCCACAAAAATGAAACCCTCTATAGATAAAGGAGGTGATGTTTACTTTGTATATGCAGGTACACATGTAGATCATGATGTATGGTTGATTGAATTAGGTGCTTCATTTGAGATGAATCCTCACAGGGAGTGGTTTTGTGAATATGAAAAGTACAATGGAGGTGATGTTTTCCTAGGAGATGGCTCGACATCCAAAATCATAGGACATGGAATGGTCAAGTTATTGCTCAAAGATGGAATGATTAGAACACATCCTAGGGATTTGCACATTCTATATTTGGCTAGAAACATGATATTTGTAGGTAATATGGGTGATGTGAGTGTGCATATTGTATTTGGAAAGGAAACATGTAATATAGTTCGAGGAGTAACGGTGTTGCAAATGTGGGGATTTTGAATTGGAACTCTATACAAGTTGTTGGGAAGCAATTTAATTGATGGGTGTAACATTTCTATTATTCTCGAGGATAGGAATGTAGAATATAGGACCCCTATTTTCCTTGCAAATAAGGCAATGCTATGGAATCAAAGAATGGGAATATTGGAGAGAAAGGCCTTCGAGAATTAAATGGTAAATTTATGGTTGGGGTATTTCTAATTGCTCATTAGATTTTGATTTCTATGAAAATTTCATATATGATAAATAGAATTGAGTGAGATTCCCACTTGATGCTACAAGAGAAAAAGGAATCTTGGAGTTAACACATAGTGATGTTTTTGGACCTATTTGTGTTCCATCACTAGGTAAATTTGTGTATAATGTTTTATTCATTGATGATTTCTTGAGGAACACATGGTTTTATTTCCTCCTTTAGAAATTTGAGGTTTTTGACATATTTAAAGAGTTTAAATCTCTTTTACAAAACTTGGAAAATAATAAAATAAGGTGTTGAGGATACATAATGGTGGAGAGTTATGCATAAATGAGTTTGAAAAATTCTATAATAAGTGTGGAATAGTAAGGAAAAGACTACTCCATACACACCTTAATAGAATGGAGTTAGAGAAAGGATGACTGAGACATTGATGAAGAAAGAAAGGAGTATGCTTAGTGGTGCAATGTTATCACAACAATTATGCGTAGAGATAGTGGATATTGTAGGTTACTTGGTAAACCGATCACCTATATCAGAATTGGTTGACAAAATACCAGTTCCCACAAGAGGCATGGACTTTTAAAAATCATTCTTTTAAATATCTCAATTTTTTTTTCAATCCTTATGTACATGTTCCAAAGGAAAATAGGAGTAAGTTGGATAATAAAAATTAAAAATGTATCTTAATTGGTTATAAAGATGGTAGACAAGGTTATAAACTCTATAACCCAATAACTAAGAAGATTATTTATAGTTGGGATGTTGTACCTATAGAGTTTAGTGTTTCTCCCAAATAGAAATTCCAAGCCAAGGAAGAAGAACCAAAGATAATAAAGTTTGAGTGGGAGGGTAAAGAATCTAGCTCAATAGAAAAATATTAACCAGAAGAGGAAGAAACTCAAGTTGCAGCCTTGAGGAGATCTATTACCAAAAGAAGGAAACCATAAAGGTGTATCCCACCTAATTTCCACTCTGATTTCACTTTATCCATTAGTGATGGTGATCTTAGATCTATTAGGAAGGAAGTGGATTTAGAAGAAGGCCATGGTTGAAGAAATGGATGCCCTAGATAAACATAAGACTTGGGATCTGGTTGAGATTCCCAAAGAAGACATATTGGTAGAAAATGGGTATTTAGGAAGAAGTTGAATGCAAAAGGTAAGGTGGAGAAGTACAAAGCATGACTTGTAGCTAAGGGATATTCCAATGTGGAGGGAGTTGATTTTCGTAAGATTTTTTCTCCTAATATTAAATTCAATTCTATTAGATCTCTTTTATCTATTGTTTTTTCTTTTGATCTTGAATTAGAATAGATGGATGTCAAGACAACATTTCTACATGGTTATTTGGAAAAAAAATCTACATGAAACAATTAGAGGGTTTTGAAGTACAGGGAAAGACAGAGTTGGTTTGCAAGTTGATGAAGTCCCTATATGGATTAAAACAACCACCAAGAATGTGGTATCAGAAATTTGATACTTATATATTGGGACTTCGTTTCTAAAGAAGAAAACATGATAATTGTGTTCATTCCAAGCAAGTTGGTGATGATTTTATTTATGTGGTTTTGTATGTTGATGATATGTTGCTGATTGGAAACAACAAGGAGATCATCAAGGATATCAAAGTCCAGCGATGATCTAAGTTTTATAGGAAATATATTGGTGCTACAAATTTTATTTTGGTCATGGAAATTAAAAGAGATCAAGGCAATATAAGACGTTCATTAAGTCAAATGGAAGATGTTGAGACAATATTGCATAGGTTTTATATGCAAGAATGTAAACCGATAAAGGTCCATATTCTTGTAGGTGAAAAGTTATCTGCAGATCAGTGTCCCAAGACTCAAGAAGAGGTATAAGACATGTTGTGTGTTCCATATGCTAGTTTTGTTGGAAGTTTTTTGTATTGTATGGTATGTACTAGACTCAACATTTCCCATGCATTGATATTTTTAGCAGATATATGTCAAAACCAGGGAAGGAAAATTGGATATCAATAAAGAGTCTCTTTAGATATTTGCATGTCACTTCTATTTATGCAATATGATACAAAGGAATGTCTATACCTCACACGAAAATAGATATAAAAAGTTTTTTGATGCAAATTGGGTTGGATATCTTGACCGCAAAAGAAATACAAGTGTTTATGCTTTAACTGATTTGGTGGAGCAATCATTTGGATGAGTAAGAGCTAGGGCATAGTTTTATTGTCAACTACATAAGTATAAAGCATGGAATCTGAATCTTTCGAGGTTGTGTTTTCAAGACTCAGATTAGAAAAGCACGAGCTGGTTCGAGAGCAGTTGAGAACTGCTGAACAACAACACCTTCTGGTCTCATGTTCTGGGCCAAAGTGTTCATGCCTGATCTATTTCACAGTGGCTTTGAAAATTCAATATCTTTACATCAATTTATAAAACAATAGAACCCTACACCGACGAGTTTCAAAAGCATGCAAAAAAACAAAAACATGAACACCCACAAAAGTGCGTGAACAAGTTTGAAAATCCTGCACAAAAAACACAAGAAGTTTTCTATAGTTAAAGAGAGCCTTCTTAATTTGTAACTCCTTATGATCTTTATTACATAAGTAATAATACTCTTAGTCTTCTCTCAGTGTCTTGTTTTTAAGACTAAAATTAGAACAACAGACAACAACACCTTCAAATCGCGTTTAGAAAAGCATGCACAAAAAACAAAAGGGTAGTCATCTCCACCATGCGTACTCTCGGGCATGCATTATATATATATATATTTCAACAAATTGAATTTTTTTGACTTTTCCAAGTTTCACACCACCTGTGTGCACGCGCGCACACACACACACACGCACATATCAAGGAATTCAACTTGTGAACTTTCTAATTTTCTCTGCCATGCATAATATTGAAAATACAACCATAAGATCAAAACTTATAGATCAGAACTTATGACCTCCTCAACAAAGATATCTCAGATTTGATTTATATATAATATTTCTCTTTATAAGTGAATTTTTAATTTTCCTTCATGTGGGGGCTCTTTGGTTTTTCTAGATTTATTAACTACTTTAAAAAAGTGGATTCTTAATTTTTATATATGAAATAAGCATACATGAGAAGCAAGGAGAGCCATAAACATTATATACAAGTATAAATTAGTTCTCAAAGCTTTCTCTTATAAGCATAAATTATCTTATTTGGTACATCTTAAATAAGCATAAATCTTATTTAGTATATTGTAAATGATATTTAATTAGAAGAAACCAAAGTGGGCCTATGGTTAGGAACATGTGTTTCCTATCATATAAATCATGCCCTTTAGCTTAAATAAGAATCCATGAGAAGAAGCCATAAAACAAGGAGACCATTAAACATTATATATAAGTTTAAATTGTTTCTCATGATTTTAAGGCTTTCTCCTATAAGCATAAATCTTATTTGGTATATGTTAAATGTGAGTCAATTAGAAGAAGCGAAATTGTACATATGGTTAGGAACATGTGTTTCCTCTTAGAGTTAAATCACTCTCTGAGACTTTAAAATCATACTATTATTATTGTTGTTATATATAAGTTGGTCTATAGCACACCTATAAGAAACAAATTTAACCCATAAAATTTATGCATTAGAAATTTTAATGCAGCTCAATGTTGAAGTTTTTGGAAAATTACTATAGGTAAGTTTTTGGAAAATAAGTTGTGACAAATGCATGTGGATTCACAACATTTTCAAAATGCACTGATTGCACTAGTTTGCTTCTACTACCTAGGCATGTTTAACATCCTCTAAGGAATGGGGGGAGGTGGCCATGAGAATGACCAAGCAAAAAATGATGCAGCATTGCCATGCGCATGACATTTGCAATGGTTGGCATATTGGTTGGTGACCTTTACAATCTCCTTGGACCTCATGTAACCCTCTTCGCAAGGTACTACACTTATGTCCTCTATGCTAGTTCATTTTGCTACTACAACCATCATCAGAACAAGATAATTGTTAGTTTTATAAGAGGGATTTTGAGAGTTTGAGTTGGAGTGGTTTTGGATGGCTAGGGATCAACTGTGACCTCGTATTTGACCAAGTACATTAATGGTAGGTACATTTCTCTTGTTTGGAGTGTATTTAATCTAGTAGGAGTCATAGACAACTGCATGCTCTTTGTATCGAATTTTTATAGGATGATTAGGTCTGTGAACAACAGGATCTGTATATCCTTCATGGCCTTTGGGGATTTTTTACTTTGGTCCTTAATTCTACACAATAAAGTGATCAGGACAGATGACAACACTACTCTGAATAATTAATCAATGTGAGAATCGAGGCCATAAATATTCTCAAGCTATCCTCCAAATAGAAGATCCTTCTACTCTTTCCTGCTTCTTGGGTCGACAACCTCTTCAAGACCTATATATTTAAAAAATTTATTGGCAAAATATTCACAGTGAGGACTAGGGTGTATAACAATGTGCTTTATTGGGGCACTTAGATGTTAAGGTTTGTCGCAATTGGCATGTTCTCAACTTTAGCTTACAAAGTATGAAGATAAAGGGATTTCAGAACATTGTCAAACATTTGTTGCAGTGGTGGGAAATGCAATCTATGGAGGTGGGATCATTAATTAGATAAGATATAGTAGTGATAATCCCTTGAAATTTGTGTCTTGTTTTGGGAGTTTGTAGTGAGAATGATGGTCTCTTGGGATTAAAATGATTTAGGAGCATTAGGGTCCTCAATATAGAAGTAGGATTTATGATATTATTCTCTATTCTTGGTGCTAATCAACCCAAGTTGGGATATTGTTATCATTTTGGGAATTGTCCTCTCGTCTATGATATTGCATTGGCAATTGCATGTTTTATAGTTCTAGAAAAACTTGGGGCGATCTTTGCTTCTATTCCAACACCCATTGTAGTTAAATTGTACTATTTCCTATTTGGACATTGTGTAGGTATGTATACACAAATTATTTAATAATTATTTATGTATTTGGTTGCATAGAAATATCATGCCTTCATGTAGGAACATCCTATAATGATGCTTAATGCATCTACATGCCTTTTAAGCTCCAAGTTGTTGCATGAAGTATCATATTTTTCTAATGTGTTCTTCTACCCACATATGTATACAACTATTTGAACTAAATTCCCATCATCCATTTGGTAATGCATTCCCTCGATTATATATTTTGTAACTCTTAATCTCTTCCACTATTTCTTTGGTTTCTTTCTCATATACTCCACCCAATATCTTATTGCATATGAATTATATATTATGATATATGACTCCACCCATTACCATTGTGCATATTAATTATATAATATGACATATGAATCCACCGAATATCCTGTTGCATCTGAATTATATAGTATGAATTTATCTCAAAGAAGACCAGAAAATTGTGTTGGAATTGTTTGAACTCAACATTTTGGGTCACACGCTAGGCCCATCACCAAGAGGAGAAAAACCATGATAACTTACCCATAAGAACTAACTATTAAATAGTGGATTGATATTACATCTAACTGTTTAATTTCTTATTTAAGATGGCTAACTGTGTTTTTCGTTATTCCATGAATTACAGGTTTCCAGCTATCACTAAGTTTCCATCCATCGTCCTTCTTTATATTGTTCGGATTTTTCTCAATTTCCACAGCCTAGCGAATTCTTCTTTATGCATAATGGTATTCTCTAGCAATTATATGTCTTGTCCTTGCAAATTAAATGGCCAGTGTCATGAGAATGTTTGGCCGAAGATGATTTTTGGAAGCAGTCATAGGCAATGTCGATGTAATTTTTTTAACCTTACTTGGATTGAATGCCCAGTTTCCACTTTTTAATAGTTAGTTCTTATGGGTAAGTTATCATGGTTTTTCTCCGCATGATGATGGGCTCATCCTGTGCCTGAAATGTCGAATTCACCGCAGTTTTTTGGTCTCCTTTGAACTTTCCTATGTAAGCATCATGAATAACATGTGAATTTATCTATAATTGTTAAGTGCCTCGTACATGAAGCTCAAAGGAATTAATCACTTGAGCTAGTGCACACACACACACACACATGTTTTTTTTCTAAAGGTGAGGGTTCTATTTTTTTTAGTTTTACAACATCCCCCTCCTTAAATCATAACATTGTTCTGACCTCAAATATGTAAAGGTTGTGCCCAAAGGTCCATTCGGTGATCAAATATGTAGCATAGCACTAAATATTGATTCATCGCCATAATTTGACAAATTACTAAATGCTAATGGGTCAGACGATAAAAGGTGTGTTGATGGAAGTATTGACAACAAATGATACAACAACTTCCATGCATGTAAAAATCTCCTTGAAGGAAGTGCAAGTCATAAGGAAACACATTATCTTGAGGTAGAGACAAATGACAATTTTGAGGCCTCTCTAGTTCCTTATCTTCACAAACCTAATTAGAGCATTAAGGATCCTTCTATCATGGAAGATATCACTACATTTCTATTTGAATCACTCGAAGAGGTGGCCGGTCAATTTCTCACTCAAATTAAGGTGTCCTTTTCCCAATTAAAATATTGAGAGAACAAAGGTGCAAGTTCAACCTTTGGAAAAAAAATTAAGAATGTGTTAAGGGTTGAAGAAAATTCCCTTTAGTGTGGGAATCAATGGGTTGGGAAAGGATTACTCTATCCAAAACAACAAAAGGAAAATAAAACTATAATGTGTTAAGAAATGCATAGAGGGCTTTGAGATGGTGCTAGGGGAAGACATTGTGCTAGGCCAAATCATCGATATAAAATAATATAGCTAGTGGGTAAATTATTTGGTCATTTAATCTTTAAAGACACTCTCAAACAATGGGTCTACAATCGGAAATGGAAGATATTATTTGAAATTAAAATGCTTGGTGTTTCATTCAATAAATCCATCTACATATAATTTAAGCAAGTCAAGAAGTCCATTGTTGTTATTTCCACATCCAAGACAAAATTAAATGAGGGTCATGGTGGAAAAAATATGTAGAATGCAATCATTGAAAGAAGAATGCTCATAATAAGGAACATTGATGGGCATTACATCCCAACCTAATTTGAAAGAAAAACAATGGTTTGAATTTCTTGAAAGTGGGACAAACTAAGTTCGAAGGACATGATATTGAGAGAGCATCAAACATTGATGAAAAATGAATTTGATGGTTTCTAAAAATAACATGTTGATAAAGGTATATTTTTGTGCCTCATCCTTCCAATATCAAGAAGGACTGTATATTTGTTGTGGAGAATAAGTTTTTGGTTGCAATGAGAAAGAATCACTCATTGCAACCAAATAACAACACATCCTTTTGGATGGATGCAAAGTTACAAGTAACCCTCTAGTGTAAGTCTAAGTTCTGTATTTCTAATCAGTGAATTAACGAGTTGGAGTGTGATGTTGCACCTTTGGGTGTTTGTGAGGTTGTCTTTTGTAAGCTATATTTATGGGACAAATATGTAATTTGATTAAGAAAATATATTGAATTGAGATTGGATAAGAAAAGGAAACATTATCTCATTGACCTCCTACAAGGGTTAGATGGCCATATCTTTTTAATTTATGCTAGTCAACCCAAGAGGTTGATTAATTGTAGCAAGAAGTTTATGATGCTAATTTTGAAATCTAGAGAAATCCAAAATGGATCTATATTTTGGATTTGATTTCACTCCAAATAGTGGGTTTAGTTAAACACACATGGACCTTTGTTTTATAGGTTTAATGGCCTTAAATCCTTCTTCAAGACCTTGAAAAAAGCCCTTTTCCATGCCTTGGAAAAATTCTTAGTGTTAGCCTTTGGAAGGCACAATAATGAGTAAGGTCCTGGACATGTGTTGTAGTTTTTGTAGGTTCCTAGAGTAAGGGGGGTCCGGGAGAAATTTTTTGGGTTTTCTTTTGGTATGTTTTAAGTTGTTTTTTTCCCATGGTTGTGTGGCCTATTATAGACTAATTTCGATAAAAAAAATGGGGTTGTAATTTAATCAGATTAATGGATCAAGGTTTTGGATGCTAGAATAATTTATTGTAAACATAAAATATAATACAACGAGATAGAGAGTGGAGAAACTCTTAGGAATATTGGTTTTCCTGGTATTGGGTTTCAAGGGTAAATATCATTGCAATGTGTGTATAAGCCATTGTTAATTGTTGTGTTTTAGATTTTGTTTGGTATTGTTTTTTTTTAGACAAGTTTATCAAATTTCTTCATCCAGTATCAGAGAGAGTTATTAGCTTTAGAGGGGTGCCTTTGTTTCTAGGATTTAACTAATATTGTGAAGAGCAAGGGTATGTTGGGTCTATCATAAACCTGTGTTGGAGTGGGAACTTTGCACGATGAATCTTGTGCAAGGAAATGACAAGCAGTTCAAGAATAGAAATTGAGAATTTAAGCGACCAAATATTCAAGTTATGGAAGTTGAAGATGGAAGGTATTCTTGTAGAAAAATATTAGTGGATTGTTGTGGATCCACATACAAAGCTCATTAGTATGTCAAAAGAATATTGGGAAAAGATGGAGAGAAAAGTGAGAAACATGATTCAACTTTGCCTCTCAGATTCAGTGTTGTTGAATCTTTTTTTTTTAAATACAGTGCAAAGAAGTGTGGGATATGCTAGGGAATTTGTATCAGTCAAATTCAATGGTAAACAAGTTATTTATTCGAAAGAAGTTGTTTCATATTAGGGAGGAGAATGGTGACACCGTGATAGATCATATAATCTTTTTTAATACTCTAGTAAGTCAATTGGCCTCTATTGATATTAAGATGGAGGAATATGATAAGTGTAGTACCTATAATGACGTGAGTGGGAGTGAGAGGTGATTGAGTTCCGATTCTTTCCTCAGCGTTTTTATCCTCCTGTTGTTGTTCTAGCACATTGTTCTCCGAAATACAAACCATTTTATTCTTGTAACCACTTAAACCTGCCAAAGTATTCATACCATGTTCAGGCCAAAGTATTCATACCCTATTTTTGTTTCACAGTTAGAGTATAAACGTTCTTCAAAATTTAACATCTTTACATCAATTTATAAAATCAAATTAAAAACTCACCTGGACAAGTAGAACCACAACTCTTGAGGTTGTGTTTTCAAGACTCAGATTAGAAAAGCACGAGTAACAGTTGAGAACCGTTGAACAACAACACCTTCTAGTCTCGTGTTCTAGGCCAAAGTGTTCATGCTTGATCTGTTTCACAGTGGCTTTGAAAATTCAATATCTTTACATCAATTTATAAAACAATACAATGTCCCTACGCCAGCGAGTTTGAAAAGCATGCAAAAAAAATAAAAAACATGAACACCCACAAAAGCGCGCGAACAAGTTTGAAAAGCCTTCTTAATTAGTAAGTCCTTATGATCGTTATTACATACGTAATAATACTCTCAGTCTTCTCTCAGTGTCCTGTTTTTAAGACTAAAATTAGAACTGCAGACAACAACATGTTCAAATTGCGTTTAGAAAAGCATGCACACAAAAAGCAAAAGGGAAGTTGTCTCCACCATGTGTACTCTCGACCATGCATAATAATAATAATATATATATTATATATAAATTGAATTTTTGTAACTTTTCCAACTTTCATATATATATATATATATATATATATATATATATATTTCAAGGAATTCAACTTATGACCTTTCTAATTTTCTCTGCCATGCATAATATTGAAAACACAACCATAAGATGAGAACTTATAATAGATCAGAACTTATGACCTCCTCAACAAAGATACCTCAGATTTTATTTATATATAATATTTCTCTTTATTTAAAGATTTTTCTTTATAAGTGGATTTTTAATTTGTCTTCATGTAGGGGCTCTTCGGTTCTTCTAGATTTGTTAACTACTTTAAAAAGTGGATTCTTAATGGATATATATGAAATAAGCATACATGAGAAGCAAGGAGAGCAATAAACATTATATATAAGTATAAATTATTTCTCAAAGCTTTCTCTTATAAGCATAAATTATCTTATTTGGTATATGTTAAATAAGGATAAATCTTATTTAGTATATGTTAAATGATAGTTAATTAGAAGAAATCAAAGTGGGCTTATGGTTAGGAACATTTGTTTCCTATCATATAAATTGTGCCCTCTAGCTTAAATAAGAATCCATGAGAAGAAGCCATAAAACAAGGAGACCAATAAACATTATATATAAGTTTAAATTATTTCTCATGATTTTAAGGCTTTCTCCTATAAGCATAAATCTTATTTGGTATATGTTAAATGTGAGTCAATTAGAAGAATCCAAAGTGGACCTAAGGTTAGGAACATGTGTTTCCTCTTACAGTTAAATCACTCTCGGCAACTTTAAAATCATATTATTATTATTGTTGTTGTTATTTATAAGCTGGTCTAGAGCACACACCTATAAGAAAAAAAATTAACCCATAAAATTTATGCATTAGAAATTTTAATGCACCTCAATGTTGAAGTTTTTGGAAAATTAGTTGTGACAAATGCATGTGGATTCACAACATTTGAAAAATGCCCCGATTGCACTAGTTTGCTTCTACTGCCTAGGCATGATTAACATCCTCTAAGCAATGGGGGGAGGTGGCCACGAGAATGACCAGGAAAAAAATGATGCCAACATTGCCATGTGCATGACATTTGCAATGATTGGCATATCCGTTGGTGACCTTTACAATCTCCTTGGACCTAATGTAACCCTCTTCGCAAGGTACTACACGTATGTCCTCTATGCTAGTTCATTTCGCTACTACAACCATCATCACAACAAGATGATTGTTAGTTTTGTAATCTAGGGATTTTGAGAGTTTGAGTTGGAGTGCTTTTGGATGGCTAGGGATCGATTGTGACCACGTATTCAACCAAGTACAATAATGGTAGGTACACATTTCTCTTGTTTGGAGTGTATTTAGTCTAGGAGGAGTCATAGATAACTCCATGCTCTTTGTATCGAATTGTCATTGGATGATTGGGTTTGTGAACAACAATATGTGTAAGCCTTCATGTCCTTTGGTGGTTTTTTACTTTGTTCCTTATTCTACACAACAAAGTGGTGAGGAGAGATGACAACACTACTCTGAATAATTAATCAATGTGAGAATCGAGCCATAAATATTCACAAGCTATCCTCCAACTAGAAGATGCTACTACTCTTCCCTGATTCATGGGTTTACAACCTCTTCAAGACCTATCAATTTAAAAAATTTATTGGCAAAATCTTCACAGTGAGGACTAAAGTGTGTAATAATGTGTTTTATAGGGGTACTTAGATGTTGGGTTTGTGGCAATTGGGCACATTCTTAAATTTAGCTTGCAAAGTAGGAAGAGAAAGGGATTTCAGAACATTGTCAAACATTGTAGTGAGAATGATGATCTCTTGGGATTGACATGAGTTAGGAGCCTTAGGGTGCTCAATATAGAAGTAGGATTTATGATATTATTCTTTATTCTTGGCGATGACCAACTCAAGTTGGGATATTGTTATCATTTTGGGAATTGTCCTCTCATCTATGATATTGCATTGGTAATTGCATGTTTTATGGTTCTAGAAACACTTGGCGCAATCTTTGCTTCTATTCCAACACCCATTGTAGTTGCATTGTACTATTTCCTATTTGGTTGTGTAGGTATGTATACACAAATTATGTAATAATTATTTATGTATTCGGAAAGAATACATATCGTTCTCCTTCATCGTTTCCTATCTTCTTCTTCCTGACACAAGGTATTTCTAGATCTTATTCCTACCTTTTTGTTGAATACCCTATGCTCTTTTGTTTCCTTTGATGGTTCTGCTTGTGTAAACTGAGAGTGCTAACCTACTTCCTCATCTATCCCATATTGGAGCTCTACATACAAGTGAGATTTTATTTCTATTATTGGGTTATTTGGAAAACTGAACACTAGTTTTTCCATTCCAATGTCTTCTAAGATTGGAGGGGAATTCAGCTGACTACCAACGGGATATTGATTCTCTACATGTGCCACAACATCAACATAATCCTAAGCAGCAAGAGGAGGGAATTTTTTGGAGGCCTCTGGTTGATTAGATGCCACAGTAATTACCTACGTCTTCCCTTTCTTTTGAACTTTCTGCCATTCTTTAGCTGCTTCTTTTTATGTTTCCTTTGCTTCATTTTTTGAACAGTTCCTTGCAAAGTGTTTGTATTCATGGCACTTCTTACACATAAAGGAAACTAATCATAATCAAATTTTTTCTCGTGGGACCAACTATCCATGACCATATTTAACACTTTTGAAAGTCCATTCTCTAAATCTACCTCGACACAAATTCGTGCATAGGAGAACATAGGCAACTTAGGTTCATATTTATCAATATAACGGCCTAACGAGTTTTCAATTGATGACAAAAATTCGTCAGACCAATAGTGTAAGGGTAGATGAGGTAATTTTGCCCAGACTAGAACAACAAAAGGTATCGCCCAGACTAGAACAACAAAAGGTATATATTTGTTAGGGTCAAATGATAAATTCCAACTATTCAGATACATACCTATGAGTCCCATGAAGTAGGGTCCATTTCAGAATATTAAATCATGGTCTACTTTAAACTCAAGCATGAAGACGTAGTATCCCTTTCCACAAAAATAACATTGCATCATGCCTGTTAAAAGGGGCTACTAATTGGATTCAAAGACTATTGTATCCAGCTTTGCCACCGAATTTTTTTTTGACGGGGTGAAAGGAGTGAGTCCAAGCTCTACAAATGGGAGGTGTCCTCATGTAAGTGTGATTCGCCACACTCCTGGTGGGTCTATATCCATGTCTTGGATATTTGTACCTCCATATTGGGATTCTTCCTCTTCCACAGCTTTCTTGAGCATGTCTTCTTCTTCGCTTTTCCTCTCCAATTCTGTTGCTTCTTGCTCTTCTTTCTCATTTTTTTCCTCTTCTTCTTTTCTTTTGTTTTCTTCTTCTATCCTTTGTTTTTCTGCTTCCTTGGCCTATAGCCTTTCTACTTCTTCCCTTTGCTTTCTTTCTGCTTCCGCTTCTTTTATTCTTTTGGCTTCTTCTATTTGCTTCTGCAATTCAGCCTCCTTAGCAGTATCAACAACATGACTAGGGCCCACGCCACTTTTCCAAACAAAACATTTATTTAATTGACTCATATTGCTTGCTCTCTGATACACCTCTTCATCCTTAAGGAAATGGTCTGATTGTTCAAAATGAACTTTGCATGATGCACAATGCTGGGCGACCTTTGGAAAACTGTCATTCCTCACGAAATTTTTTTCTCCAAAATGGAAAGCCTCTAATTCTTTTATAAAAGCTTTTGCACCTTTTACCTTAGGGAATTTGTATGTCCCAATGACAAATGGCAATGGTGGGTAAGAGGCCTTCTTATGTTCATTCAAAAAGTTGCCTACCCCGTTAATGAACACATGCCTTACTGTCTCTTTGTGTACTATAAAATCAGTCACATAATTCGGCATCAAATATGGGGCCTTGGTGCCCCCATACATCCTGATATAAGTTCCTTCTAGAGAAAAATAGTAGTCTCCATACTCATGTATAACTGTCATAGCATTATTCGACAAGCAGATTGGTTCTTTGTGTACCAATAAAAGGGGATGATTAGTTCTTCACATATGAGCTTGTAATAGCTCGCATACTTGTGGGCCCATGTGATTTGATAAGCGACGTAAAGGGGGGACTCAGTCCGATTCCACAAACATCCCAATTTAGGGAATGGATGTCTGACTAGTATGCAATCCATCAGATACGAGGACAAGAAAAAATCTTCTTTCTTTTGGGTCATCCCTCCTTGGGATGCAGCTATTGTCGATGTCATGCTTTCCGATATAATATCTACCTAGTTGAAAATGGTGCCATGGGAGGCTATGTGATACATAAGTGGTACCCAACTGAGATTTTATATATTTCTAGTTTCCCTACCGAAGATTATGCTCAACATCAGGGCTATGATCCTGAATGGTGTCCTTAAATTCTGGCTGTCATGTTCCCCACTTGCTCTCTATCTCAAATGTTTTCCTAGAATCATCATCTTTTTTGCATATTCAAAATGGTCTATATTTACTCCTCTTATCCAGTCATCCATCATCATGACTTTCAGAGACAATAATTTATATGCTGCAGCAATGTGACCTGGCTGGAATGAAGCAAATCCTTCTTTGTTTTCACCGGATATGATTCTTGTGCCCACGTCTACATAAGGTAGAATCCACCCGATGACTTCGAAGCATGGGAATAATTTTGGTCGTGTGGCAGCTTTATGGAGACCATATCTTTTGATATTTTGATACATCGCTAATGAGATAATATAGCTCTCCCCACTTGTATTCTGGGATGATGCATGTCGCTTCTTTAGTGTCTTCGATTATTGTCTCCATCAAGGTGTCCATAACAACTTCAACATCGAAGTTTGATTCAACTATCCGGAGATTTCGCTTCTGCGTCCTAATGCAACATCAAATTAATGTGTAACCAAATTTTAATTTTAAAGCAATGGGACCAATTAACATGTAGATATATTCATGACAAGAAAACCAAGATTAGAAGATTCATTACTTCCATGATGTGAGGTGTCTTTGATGTTGGTTATGTATTATCACAACATTATCACTTGGTGAAGGAAAATGTGACACTTGTGTGCAAGAACCAATGTATGACTGGATTATTTATGTGGAATTATTTAGATCTTCTAATACATTATTTCCAAAATGTCTTCAAAAAATTTCAAAAACAAACACAGTCTCATCATTCTAATCATATTTCTGTTCAGGAAAATTTCACCCAATGTTGTATTGCAGACCGATTGTTTTATAGAAAACAAAAATAGTCAAATAAGCACAGAAACTGGATTTTTCTTTACAAGAATCGGATGACTTGGGAAGTTCAAAGCACAAAATCTCATTCAGTTTCCTTTAGGCTTTCCCAAAAATATAGAGCAATGGGTTGTTATGTGCTTCTTGAAATTCTATTTCTAGGTGCTAATCTTGAATTTAGACCACTCTTGATATTTTTCTCACTGTCAATCATACCTACAACAATTATAAGTTTTGGATCCTTGGAAATTTCCTTTTTATTAATTCCCACTTAAGAGGCTACGGCAATGAACCGAAATGAGTTTTTCTTATCGATGGTGAGATATCAAGAGACAGAGGGAAGCGAAAAGAATCGGCGATGTGGGTGTTAAACATCAGGAAAACAGTTACAAATGGCAAGCCCTAGAGATAAATTCTCCTAGTGGTTAAATCCATTTCAAATTCGCCCATCTCGAAAGCAAAAATCCAAGAACAATTTCTTAATTCCTAGCAACTCAATTTGCAAGAATAATTGGATCAAAATTTTGGGCAGCGCTTGGTCAAAATGAAAGTAACAGTGCCATATCTAATAAGAATCACGCCTGAATCAACCAATAGTTGGGACATAAGTAACTAGGGCTTTGTGAGGGAAGTCCCCATATTGGGAATGAATATCATCCATAGAAGGTCATGGAGGGTAGACACTTATTAACCAGGGATGCCACCACACACAGTTCAATCAACCGGATGGCTTGATATAAGCAATCGGGGATTGATATATGGCTCGACGCAGTCATCGATCATGAAACACTAGCATGTTTTGGCCGAGACATCCACTTATAATGACACTTGAATTCTATCGACTAACTCTTAACCTATTCCCAACCGGAAATAAAACAATGGTTCGCTAAGGGGTTTCAAACCAGTAAAAATAATGTGAAAACATAACCTAACAGAAATCTCATGCTTAGGTTGTGGTTCCCTTTTACCAATGGTGAAAAATGTCTTTTCAAGCATAAAAATATGGTAAAAGAAAAACCTACCTAGCAGTTGAAGAATGGTCGAAAATGATGCTAAACGGCATTGGGTGCGTCTCGCGTCCAGTGGAGGCTGCAAATGCAAACAACGTTACAAGTGTCACAAGTTTTCACCCTTTTATACAACACAATGAAACCCTAGTAATAAATTCACAAGGCTTATGGGTCAAATCACACCTTTTCAGAGGACTTTTCGTTTTAAGAGCGACAAGCGTATCGGGGTAACTTTATTTCGGGGCTGATGCGTTTCGGCATAACATGTCATTTTTCGTCGATGCATTTCGGATCAACATAACATTTTTCGTTGATGATCATTTCCATAAGCATCATAAGTTGGCGTTTATTCCATTCCAGAGACATCTTCCATCTTGCTCTGATTCCCTCTTCAGAGAACTTTACATTTTGAGAGCGACATGCTTCGATGTCAATTCCATTCATCGTCGATCCCTTTTGGAGTAAAACAAACAACTCCCTCGATTTAGATTCTTTTCCTTGACCTTCGACCATATCAGCGTAACTCACGTTTCTACTCTAAAATGTTAGTCGCAAAAAAAAAACTTTGAGTGTTTCAACGTAAATCCTCTAGCATTTCGACCGTTTCGGCGTAACTTGGGAAGTTGCTCTGACAATTTTAGCGGAGAATCTCAAGTTGCTCTGAAACACAAAACATTACCGAAATTTCTTCGACCATTTCGACGTAACTTGGGAAGTTGCTCCAACCATTTCGGTGAACAATCTCAAGTTGCTCTGATTCAGAAACTTGCCCTTTTCACTTGTTTTCAGAAAATTCTAAGTGACAAAAGTGATCTTATCAAAGATGAACAAAACTCTAAGTAAATCAAAAAATAGAAGGAGGGGCCCTACAATTTTGAAAAAAAATTGGGGATCAGGTTACAGCAGCAACACGTTGTAGGTGAGCATAGAGGTTGGGAATGTTAGGAAACCTTCACCCAATGTACCATTGTTTCTCTTTGGGTGCTTGAGAATCTAGGTAGCGATTTTTCAAGTAATTCTCAAAATCCATACAATAGGTTGGAATCTTGTTGCACACATTGAGGAGCACTGTAAGGGAGTGTGTTATGATGGATTGATGGGCATAGAAAGGATAGGGATTCCTTGTGTTGTGTGGGGTGATGGAAGAGAGTTCCATGGATATGATGGCTTAATGTGATTCATGTAACATTCTGGGGTGATAAAATTGGATAAGCATGAGAGAAAATGGGTTGGGAAGAGAGAGACAAAATCCTATAGTTGTTTCATTTTCCCTATTGGCCTCATAGCTCAACTTGGAGGTGTTATCTACAATAGGTACCTATGGTAGGGTGGAAAATTGGTCTTACACAAAAAAAATTATTAGACCTTCTTCATGTAAGATATAAGTGTTTATCATTGTCTATGAATATGAAAATTTATGTTTGTTTTCTATTATGAATATTATTGTATTATGCATGCTATAGTTGTTGTTCAACTTCATTTTATTTTTTACACCTTCACATCTGTTTCTTAAATTCTAGCACTCATGGGAGGCTTAATTAGTTGTAACTACAAATGTTAGCCTATGTGGGATGAAATTTGGAAGTTGGTGTTTGTGTCTACGCACCCTATGGTTGGAATGTTGGATGGGGATGTTACAATGATTCATGGTTGCATCTCTATTGGTGACTAGTTCAAAAAGATGATTTTGGTAGTAGTAGGATAATTCACCCTCAATTACTCCCTAATATTCTAACATTGCTTCACTTGAGGATAGTAAGCTAGAAATATAATTGTGGTCCCTATGATGAAGGGTTGAGAAATGGAATAACTTAATATTGTTTCCTCCCTCTTGAAATTAGAACACACTTGATTTTAATTTATAGTATATTTCCACTTGGTGGGCTTGTTTATCCATTTTTTTTTAAAGTGTGCTCTTCTTGATTTTGGAGGTCATGGGTTAAGCTCATGCCATTTCGACATGAAATCAAAGATATAGGGAGATTCAAAATCACAACAAACCGAAGGCCTTGTCGATATTGTTAAACTACTTGGTCTTCTACAATGCATAATTTTGTTTAGGTTATGTTCCCATAGTAATCCTATGAAGAAAATTACTCCTCAAAATAAGGTTGGTCTCATATTTCCATTCAAATTAATTGAATGGAGTAAGAATCACACACTAGGTCCGATCCATCATTCTAATATGTTGTGGCTTCTCTTGATACATGTCTCTTCCTGCAAAATAAGTATGCTAATATGAGATTCCGTCTAGCTCTAATACCATGTAAAATCTTGTGATCACTACAAGATATCACAAACTAGATCTAGAAACCTAATGAATAACAAATACTCTAAGAAATTTTACTAAGGAAAAAGAAAGATATTATAAAGATAAAATTCTTGTAGCAAATACACATAAATATTATTCAATAATGATACAACAAATAATCATCTTACATATAGCAATTCAAATTACTCAAGGAGGCAATTCAAATTATCTAGGGATGCATAATGACCTAGTTATGCTTAACTTAGAGCTTAGATGCTCTTAGTTATCCATGCAATCTCTCAAAGATGAGTTAACAATCTCATCACTAACGTTGTAAGCTTATTGGAAGCTTAGTTACCCAAAATTAGTGATATAATCCATGCATAGCTCATGCATGAGAGGAATCTACTCCAAATAGTAAAGGAGGGCGCTATTTGATTAAAATACCAAAGGATTTATGATTGGGATATATAGATTTTATGGGTTATATGGGTTGGGGTTATATCACTTAGTGGGTATAAATGTTAAAAGTAAGGTATTAATTTTACATGCTTAGGGTTTACATGGATTATAAGGGCTATGGAATAAGTGTAACGTATTAGGGGTTGTAAGGCTTGCAAATGGTTTAAAGGTTATAGAAGTTTAGAGTTAGAGGAGTTAAGGCTAGTGATTAGGGGTTAAGGGTTAGGAATTGAAGGGATTAAGGTTAAGGTTTTCAAGGATTACATATTATAGTGATTATGAACTAAGTGTTACATAGATGTCCTTATAGTGATATCATGTTCTCTCTCTCTTTGTCTGATTTTTATAAATAAATTTTGTCTAAAGGACATTATAAAAACACATTGTCATCATCATTATATCAATTATATAGTTAACATGTTATAGTGGTTATAATTCAAAGTTAACAAAGCTACATAAATCCATTTAGGGCCCCAAAAACACATAGAAAGTTAATGTCCCAAAATATGACAAAAATCAAGACAAAAATAAATCCATTTGAGATGATCCTAATCTCCCCAACATAAAGCATCAATAATTTCATACGATACGTATGTAGATCCATTTTGGATAAAGGAGGAAGAAATCAAACATCAATGAGTCTATAAGGTCAAATTACGATGAAAAAAAATCCTTCACACCAAAAACAAGATGTAAAAAAAAAATATGAGAGAGAAGTCTATGTTTCTAGGCTTAGAATGTCCACAAAGCTCCAAGTCCCTTCCTGTACATTTTATTACCTAAAATCTCTTTAAGTTTTCCCATTTGAAGAGGCTATGCCATCTAAAACTATTAATGTATGGAAATTCTTGATAAGACCCAACTATCTATAAGAAAAACTCCTATTGAAAGATAGGATAAATGAAAAAGAGAGAAATGAATCTATGGCAAACTATTTTATTGTGGATAACATCATAAAAGACTAAAAGGATTTCATTGTGGAGGGTGAAACAAAAAATATATAAAAAATGAATACAAGAATCCTACATTGTTATTATAAGTGTTTCCAACATTTATTTGATGAAAGCCTCTTAAAAGGCATGGTTTTTAAAACCATTACCATATTACTTCTTCGTAAGTGTTAAGATTAATCAAAGAAAATAAGCTAAAAAATAAAATTTAAACTAGTAAATAAACATTATCAATTCCCTAAGCCTTATTGAATTATTTGTGTGATAATATAAAAAATATGGATAAGAGATACTTGGATAAGGATAAGGGAACATGACTAATTACTATGGTGCAACACTAACTAAAAAACAAATATTATCAATTTCTTAAGCCCTTATTGAATTATTGGTGTGATAACGAAAAAGGGTGGAGAAGTGCTACTTGGACAGGGATAAGGGAACACCACTAATTACTATGGTGCAACACTATGGGATGAATTGGAAGTGTCTCCTTTAATGTAACCACTTATAACCTCAAACTCCATGATCGGCATTACATTGGGCTTCTTGAATACTTTTGAAGCATAATGAGTGAGATATTTCCAATAAAAATAAAGAAACCTTGCAAATGAAATATGTAAACAAGGAACATGATTTCCAATAAAAAAAGAAAGAAACCTTACAAATGAAATGTGAACATAAAACATGATTTCCAATAAAAAAAGAAAGAAACCTTATAAATGAAATATGTCAACATGGAACATGAAACCAAGTTCTCTATGTGTTTATCTTCCCTTTATATAGAATGTGTGCATTGTGGGAAAAGCATGTTGACTTTTAACAACTTATTTTATTTATTATGTTATAAATAATTTTTGTATTAATTAAGTTTATTGCATAAATATAGAGATTGGATTAGGTAGATTAATAACTTTGATGATAACATGGAGTATAGAGAGAATAGTCAAGGTTATGTGAGGCTTTATAACCTAAAACCTAAAACGTATTTAGGAGTATGCCTAATGATATCCACACAACCACACCAATAAATTTTAAGTTATTGAATTATAATTTCAAGTTATGCAAACCATACATCCAAACCATGCATCCAAGATAAGGTTTTATCTAAATATACATAGAGGCACTCATGAAGAAGGAACTAATAAACTATTATACATAGAGACACTCATGAAGAAGGAACTAATAAATTATTGATGAATTTAACATTAAATAATTTCAATTAACATGCAAAATAATATTAATATAATATTAATATTAATTCAATCAAAATTAAATCTAAAATTAAAATAAAATAAAAATAGATTTGTTCTAAAGGATTTCTATCATGCAATTCTATAGTATTCTTTCACATATTCAAGACAAAAAAAACCTTTATTTGATATAATTTATTATATTAAAATATTGTCAAGTTATTTAATTTTGAGATGGGAAGTAATAATAATTTTATTTTTTATGAATTAATTGGGATTATTTCAATGACATGATTTGTTTTATTTGAAGAAGTTTAAAAATTCGACATTTTGTTTATCTAGTAAGTTTGATTGGACTTTGGGATTAAATTTTTCATAAATCCTGGTACTAAATGACACTTTGCATTTTCTTTTAGAGATAATAGAAAGTGTTGATTGTCTTACTTCAAAAACTTAATTGAAAAGATAAATCATAATGGTTTGTTCTAAATATTATAAGTTTTCATTTTTTTCTGAGCATATTTTCTATCTCATTTTGGAGTGGAAATCTTTAAAAAATCTTTGAATCACAAATATTAGCTATGGAAATTGCATACTTTAGCTGCCAACGGGGTATTCAAGGGTGTTGAATCAATTTATAGATTCAAAAACACAATTTAGACACATAAAAATTTGGATTTTACCAAAAAAAATTACTGAATTCCGAGCAAAACCTAGTAAAGCAGAAAGCATAGAATAAATAAACTACTCCAATTTATAATAAGTTAAAAAAATAAATTACATGTAATGTATTTTTAGCACATTTCCTATTGATTATACATTCAAAAAGAGCTTATTCCACACATACAAGATAGATTTCTATCCAAAGAAGATGAAACATGTATTTGCAAAATATAAAGCATTTTGAACTGAATAGCGTATTGATCAGGTAGCTTCAGACTTGTCCACAAAGCTATATATAGATATAGAGAGAGTGAAAATAAGTGACAAACAGGTTCGGTCTATGATTAAAAAGCAGAGTGAGCATACAGCTTAATGAGATTCCGTTAGGATAAGGATGGGCTCTAAAAACCAGACATGAATGTCAAAATTAAGTACATATTTCACTGATCATGCAATCTCAGAATTAACTACAAAACTGTAGATATAGGAGTGACCCTTTTGGGCCACCCTCATGTTTATGCTCTCTTTCTCTTCACAAGTATTCTGATTTTGAATTTCTTTTTATTCCATACAATGCCATTGCTTCCTTTCCTCCCATTGTAGCCGTTGGATGAAATTTTCATTACACTTTTCCCATTATTTTCCCAATCATGAAATCTCAGAGCCTTCCAATTATGAGCAAGGGAAGGGTATTGGAGGTATTGGAAGCCTCCAAAAAGCATGGCCATAATTGTAAACCCAGAGGCCAAGGTAACCAGTGATGGAATTTGACGGGAAAAATGACCACCATGAGGCATTTTGACCATCAAATACGTTTACAAAATTTTGTTAACTGTCTTGTGTGAAGGGTAAATTTATCATTTAAATGTATTTTTGAAGGGTAATAAAATTTCTAAAATGTCATTATTTTACTAATATCATATTCCTAATATTATTAATATTTTGATCTTATATAAAACTATATTTTCCAAATTAGAATTTCCAAATTCCAACCATACTTTCACTTAATAAATAAATAAAATATTAAATTAGTATTATTTCTATTCCTTTCTATTGCAAGTTGCATTGATTTTTCATAGAAAAAGAAAAGCTCATTTAACTCAATGATGTTTCCATTACTTCTTTTTATTTTTCTATTATTACAATGAGCATCTACATACTACAAATTTCAGTGCTCAATCATCATTGTCCATTGATTACAAATTTAAAATTTACATTAACATTCTACTGCTAGTCTACTACAAGCCTACATGAACATCAACTAAATGAATTGAAGTTGGAAGTCAGGACTTAGGATTTGGGACTCGGGAGTTTCAAGTTGGTGCAGTTGCATCTAAAGTCTTGGAGACATAACTTTGGAAAGCATTATCACAATCCATAGGTAATTCCTGCACGATCTTTTGGAATTTAATGGTTTATCTCAGGATTTGATTAATGTATATAGATTTAGATATTGAAATTAAAATGGAAGACACGTTTTCTTTTGATATTAACAATAAACCTGAACAATATTATGCGTTAATACCACCGTTAAATAGTGTTTGTGTGAACGGCACACAAGGCTTCCTCTGCACCCTCCACGAAACATTAAATACATCACTTGTTATCCATCATGCTCCCTCCCCAAACCTGAAACGATACAAGCAGTTGTAACATGTAAGTCATTTAACCATGATGAATTTAATGATTCAAAACATAATATAGATTCAAAAATCCTTTGTCCACTTGCACCTACTCACAACCAGTCCAGTTGCGGCCTCAGATATCGAGCATATAACACCCTTTCCTAAATCTTTAACGGCTCCTAATATTTGACCTGCATTTTACAAAGAAAAATAAAAATATGCAATGACTATATGAATGCATAAAAATTTCGACTTAGCCATGAATAAATTGAAAACATTAACGCAATTATATATGTTGTGAGGCATTCACGTTCACATACCAACTCCGTCCATTGAGGCGAGCAGTGATTCTCCCCGTCAAGAAGAATGTTTTACCAACATTCGATTGAATCACAATATTGCTCAAAGCACCGTTTGCAAAAAGTAAACCGTTCAGCGCTTTCTCGCTCCATTCATCTGTCTTTAATGTCAGGTCTTTTCCCCTAATGCAAATACCCACACAGATTCAAATAAATAACTCTAGCATACAAATACTTACGAGTGTAGTTAGCTGATTTCGGTAAACCAAACCAAACCAAATCAAAACTAAAATCAGAAAAGGAAAAAACTATAGATCTGGTTAACAGAACAGCTTGCTTAGTTACTACTAGATTACCATTTCTGTGTTTATTTATGCTTTATTATGATGTGTATTCATATTTTTTTGGTTTAAGCTATATTTTTATATAATATTAATTTAGTACATCAATGATTTATAAAATGAATAGAAATAAAGTTAATGGACCATGATAGATACTAATGTTTTAATTTTAATGTAAAAATGTCAAGAAAATAAATATTGTTTTGAAGAAAAAATTAACAAAATTTAATTATTGAAGGGTAAATTTTTTTGCAAGACTTCATTGTTGAAGGGTAAAAATTTAAACAAAACGTGAACACCCCCAAAATCCTGAACAAAAAACACGAGAAGTTTTCTTTAGTTAAAGAGAGCCTTCTTAATTAGTGAGTCCTTATGATCATTATTACATACGTAATAATACTCTCAGTCTTCTCTCAGTGTCTTGTTTCTAAGACTAAAATTAGAACAACAGACAACAACACATTCAAATCGCGTTTAGAAAAGCATGCACACAAAAAACAAAAGGGAAGTCGTCTCCACCATGCGTACTCTCGACCATGCATAATAATAATAATATATATATATTATATATATATATACATATAAATTGAATTTTTCTAACTTTTCCAACTTTCATATATATATATTTCAAGGAATTCAACTTGTGACCTTTCTAATTTTCTCTGCCATGAATAATATTGAAAACACAACCATAAGATGAGAACTTATAATAGATCAGAACTTATGACCTCCTCAACAAAGATATCTCAAATTTTATTTATATATAATATTTTTCTTTATTTAAATATTTCTCTTTATAAATGGATTTTTAATTTGCCTTCATGCAGGGGCTCTTTGGTTCTTCTAGATTTATTAACTACTTTAAAAAGTGGATTCTTAATGGATATATATGAAATAAGCATACATGAGAAGCAAGGAGAGCAATAAACATTATATATAAGTATAAATTTATTCTCAAAGCTTTCTCTTATAAGCATAAATTATCTAATTTGGTACATGTTAAATAAGCATAAATCTTATTTAGTATATGTTAAATGATAGTTAATTAGAAGAAATCAAAGTGGGCTTATGGTTAGGAACATGTGTTTCCTATCATATAAATCGTGCCCTCTAGCTTAAATAAGAATCCATGAGAAGAATCCATAAAACAAGGAGACCATTAAACATTATATATAAGTTTAAATTATTTCTCATGATTTTAAGGCTTTCTCCTATAAGCATAAATCTTATTTGGTACATGTTAAATGTGAGTCAATTAGAAGAATCCAAAGTGGACCTAAGGTTAGGAACATGTGTTTCCTCTTACAATTAAATCACTCTCGGCAACTTTAAAATCATATTATTATTGTTGTTGTTGTTATTTATAAGTTGGTCTAGAGCATACACCTATAAGAAAAAAATTTAACCCGTAAAATTTATGCATTAGATATTTCAATGCACCTCAATGTTGAAGTTTTTGGAAAATTTGTTGTGACAAATGCATGTGGATTCACAACATTTTAAAAATGCCCTGATTGCACTAGTTTGCTTCTACTGCCTAGGCATGTTTAACATCCTCTAAGGAATGGGGGGAGGTGGCCACGAGAATGACCAGGCCAAAAATGATGCCAACATTGCCATGTGCATGACATTTACAATGGTTGGCATATTGGTTGGTGACCTTTACAATCTCCTTGGACCTAATGTAACCCTCTTCGCAAGGTACTACACGTATTTCCTCTATGCTAGTTCATTTCGCTACTACAACCATCATCTAATCCTCACCCAAACCCTAGCACTAAGCCATCTTCTCCATCCTCACCATCACCATCACCGTCACCATCAATGTCTTCATCATCACCACCATCTCCATCATCATCATTGACTCTAACTCTAACCCTAATTCAATTTCCTTCTATAACCCTATCCCTAACCCTCACCCAAACCCTAGCACTAAGCCATCTTCTCCATCCTCACCATCACCATCACCATCACCGTCACCATCACCGTCTTCATCATCACAACCATCTCCATCATCATCATTGACTCTACCTCTAACCCTAATTCAATTTCCTTCTATAACCCTAGCCCTAACCCTCACCCAAACCCTAGCACTAAGCCATCTTCTCCATCCTCACCATCACCATCACCGTCACCATCAACGTCTTCATCATCGCCACCATCTCCATCATCATCATTGACTCTACCTCTAACCCTAATTCAATTTCCTTCTATAAACCTAGCCCTAATCCTCACCCAAACCCTAACACTAAGCCATCTTCTCCATCCTCACCATCACCATCACTGTCACCATCAACATCTTCATCATCACCACCATCTCCATCATCATCATTGACTCTACCTCTAACCCTAATTCAATTTCCTTCTATAACCCTAGCCCTAACCCTCACCCAAACCCTAACACTAAACCATCTTCTCCATCCTCACCATCACCATCACCATCAACGTCTTCATCATCACCACCATCTCCATCATCATCATTGACTCTACCTCTAACCCTAACTCTACTCCAACTCTAACTCTGACTCCAGGTTCCTCATCAAAGCCTCCATCATCATCATCTTCATGACCATCGCCATTGCCATCACCATCACCGTCAACCTCTTCATCATCATCACCATCATCATCATCATACATGCCCGGTGGGTGATTTTCCAGAGTTGACCCCCGTGTGCAAAAATTGCACACTCCCTCACTGAGCAAAACTCTAGTTTCCAAGATGGACGTACAAGATGAGGGCGAGGCCACCGGGTCGGAGGGGAGGGGCACTCCTAGCACTATCCCAGCATTCTGAATCCAACGGATTTGGTGGTTCGTCGATCCAAGCCACGGTCTTGATTTTATGGCTCGTCCCGTCTCGCATCCAGAAGGCCTTCAGGGACACCTGCTGGATACCTGTCGGCAACGTAGAACTCCAACCATGCAACAAAACTGGGTTCTGAGGAGTCCTGCAGGCATGTCTAGGTAGTTTCCAGTCGGGAATGCTAGCCACAAGTGCCCGGTGGGTGATTTTCTAGAGTTGACCCCCATGTGCAAAAATTGCACACTCCCTCACTGAGCAAAACCCTAGTTTCCAAGATGGACGTACAAGATGAGGGCGGGGCCACCAGGCTGAAGGGGAGGGGTACCCCTAACACTATACCAGCATGCTGAATCCAACGGAGTCGACGGTTCGTTAATCCGAGCCATGGTCTTCATTCTATGGCTCGTCCCATCTCGCATCCAGAAGGACTTCAGGGACACCTACTGGATACCTGTCGGGGGTGTAGAACTCCAACCGTGCAACAAAATCGGGTTCCGGGGAGTCATGCAGGTGTATCTAGGTAGGTTTCGATCGGGATTGCTAGCCACAAGTGCTCGGTGGATGATTTTCCAGAGTTGACCCCCGTGTGCAAAAATTGCACACTCCCTCACTGAGCAAAACCCTAGTTTCCAATATGGACATACAAGATGAGGGTGGGGCCACCAAGCCAGAGGGGAGGGGTACCCCTAGCACTATCCTGACGTGTTGAATCCAACAGAGTCGACGGTTCGTCGATCCGAGCCACGATCTTCATTCTATGGCTCGTCCCGTCTCGCATCCAAAAGGCCTTTAGGGACACCTGCTGGATACCTGCCAGGGACGTAGAACTCCAACCGTGCAACAAAACCAGGTTCTGGGGAGTCCTGCAGGTGTGTCTAGGCAGGTTCTAGCCGGGAATGCTATCCCTAAGTGCCTGATGAAATATTTTCTAGAATTGACCCCAGTGTGAAGGCCATGCCAAATTCGCTAAAGGGGGCCATTTTTCGATCAGAGACCCTCGAGCTTGCATGACCACCATGGACAGGTCCGCAATGGCCAGGTGGACTTGTGGGAGGTGACGTAATCCAAGTCCTCTCACCGGTTTGAGTTTCGTGGCCCCAGGTCAAATCCTCCAAGTGTCCCTAAACGGCCCCGAGGTGCCCGAATAGAATGCCCGTAGTGCCCGAATCATGGCTCAGTTCGCAAATCCGTCGACTCCGGTGGGTCCGGGACACCCGGTTTCAGCTAGGGGACCCCCCACAGCGTGCCTCGAAGACCCAGAAGCGGTGCCAATGGGCCATCCCTGGAGCTAGGGTTTTGCTCAATGAAGGCCATTCCAAATTTGCTCAATGGGGCCATTTCTCGTCCGGAGGCCCCCGGGTGTGCGTGGCCACCATGGACAGGTCTACTATGGCCACGTGGACCTGTGGGAGCCGACAGAATCCAAGTTTGCTCATCGGTTTGGGTTCCGTGGCCATGGAGCAAATTCCCAAAGTGTCCCTGAATGGCCCCAGGGTGCTCGACTAGAATGCCCGTAGCACCCGAACCATGGCTTGGTTCGCGAATCCGTCGACTTCGATGGGTCCGGGACGCTGGGTTTCAGCTAGGGGACCCCCCACAGCGCGCCTCGAAGACCCGAAAGTGGTGCCAATGGGCCATCCTCGGAGCTAGGGTTTTGCTCAGTGAAGGCCATTCCAAATTCGCTCAAGGGGGCCATTTCTTGTCTGGAGGCCCCCATGTGTGCATGGCCACCGTGGACAGGTCCACTATGGCCATGTGGACCTGTGGGAGGCGATGGAATCTAAGTCTGCTCGCTGGGTTGGGTTCCGTGGCCTCGGGGCAAATCCTCCAGGTGTCCCTGAACGACCCCGAGGTGCCCGACTAGAATGCCCATGGCACCCGAACCGTGGCCCAATTCTTGAATTCGTCAATTCCAGTGGATCTAGGACGGCGGGTTTCAGCTAGGGGACCCCCCACAGCATCCCCCAAAGACCCGGAAGCGGTTCCAATGAGCCATCTCCAGAGCTAGGGTTTTGCTCAGTGATGGCCATTCCAAATTTGCTCAAGGGGGCCATTTCTCATCTGGATGTCCCCAAACATTCGTGGCCACTTTGGACAAGTCCACAATGGCCATGTGGACCTCTGGGAGGTGAAGGAATCCATGTCCTCTCGTCGGGTTGGGTTCTGTGGCCCCGAGGCAAATCCTCCAGGTGTCCCTGAACGGCCCCGAGGTGCCCGACTAGAATGCCCGTGGCACCTAAACCGTGGCTCGGTTCGTGAATCTGTCGACTTTCGTGGGTTCGGGATGACGGGTTTCAGCTAGGGGACCCCCCATACCGTCCCCCGAAGACCCATAAGTGGTGCCAATGAGCCATCTTCGGAGCTAGGGTTTTGCTCAGTGATGGCCATTCCAAATTCTCTTAAGGGGTGCATTTCTTGTCCGGAGGCCCCCGGGCATACGTGGCCACCGTGGTGCCCAACTAGAATGCCCGTAGCACCTGAAGGCCATTCTAGATTCACTCAAGGGGGCCATTTCTCGTCTGGAGGTAGAAGAAGATCAATTTTCAACAAAACAATGTAGTTCGCAGAAGAATATCAATTTTCGACAAAACAATGTAGTTATTACATGTGGAGGCAGCGGTTTCCCATGGAAAATGAGTGTAGGGTTTGAGCAGAGGAAAGATGTTGGGAAATGGGCTATTACATTAGCTTTTCCGATGGGAAGCTATAGGTATCTATGCTTTGGTAGCTGTAGGTATCTATGCTTTTCTTCTAAGGGAAATCCTATTTCCGTCGGAAGAAAAGCATAGATACCTACAGCCGCCATATTTCCTTCTGTAAACTGCTTTCCCATCGGAAAAGCTAATGTAATAGCCCATTTCCCAACATCTTTCCTCTGCTCAACCCTACACTCGTTTTCCATGGGAAACCGCTGCCTCCACATGTAATAACTACATTGTTTTGTCGAAAATTAATCTTCTTCTGCTAACTACATTGTTTTGTTGAAAATTGATCTTCTTCTGCCTCCAGACGAGAAATGGCCCCCTCGAGCGAATATGGAATGGCCCTCACTGAGAAAAACCCTAGCTTCGGGGATGGCCCATTGGCACCACTTCCGAGGCTTGGAGGCACGCTGTGGGGGGTCCCCTAGCTGAAACCCGGTGTCCCAAACCCACCAGAGTCAACTAATTCACGAACCGAGCTACAGTTCTGGTGCCACGGGCATTCTAGTCGGGCACCCCGGGGTCGTTCAGGAACACCTGGAGGATTTTCCCCGGGGCCACGGAACCCAACCCGACGAGAGGACTTGGATTCCGTCGCCTCCCATAGGTCCACATGGCCATTGTGGACCTGTCCATAGTGGCCACACATGCCCAGGGGCATCCGGACGAGAAATGCCCCCCTTGAGCAAATTTGGAATGGCCATCACTGAGCAAAACCCTAGCTCCGGAGATGGCTCATTGGCATCACTTCTGGGTCTTCGGGGGACATTGTGGGGGGTTCCCTAGCTGAAACCCGCTGTCCTAGACCCACTAGAATCGATGGATTCACGAACCGAGCCATGGTTTGGGTGCCACGGGAATTCTAGTCGGGCACCCCAAGGTCGTTCAGGGACACCTAGAGGATTTTCCCCGGGGCCACGGAACCCAACCTGGCAAGCAAACTCGGATTCCATCGGCTCCCACAGGTGCACGTGGCCATAGTGGACCTATCCACAGTGGCCACGCATGCCCAGGGGCCTCCGGACGAGAAATGGCCCCCTTGAGTGAATTTGGAATGGCCTTCACTGAGAAAAACCCTGGCTCTAGGGATGGCCCATTGGCACCACTTCCGGGTCTTCGAGGCATGCTGTGGGGGGTCCCCTAGTTGAAACCTGGTGTCTCGGACCCACCGAAGTTGAAGGATTCGCAAACCAAGCCATAGTTTGGGCGCTACGGGAATTCTAGTCGGGCACCCCGGGGCCATTCTAGTGGTGATAACAAGTTTACTATCTATTGAGTCTGATACTACATCTAGGAGCCGCTCAGCAAACTTTGAGATAGAAAGATCTGTAATTTTAGGATATTGATTCAACCAC
Organism: Larix kaempferi; assembly: GCA_027924585.1. Classification (NCBI taxonomy): domain Eukaryota; kingdom Viridiplantae; phylum Streptophyta; class Pinopsida; order Pinales; family Pinaceae; genus Larix; species Larix kaempferi. Next base: position 15,393,304 of record BSBM01000476.1, read on the forward strand.
TCATACAGTTTCTTACCTTCTCGAGGATCTAAATTTATAATTTCCTTCTGGGTAGATTCAGGCATTCTCGAGGATCTAAATTTATAATTGCCTTCTGGGTAGATTTAGGCATGGAATAATATTTGCCGGCACTTCCAAGCTCCTGAGACCATTTCGTTAGCCATAATATGTGCAAATCCTTTGATGAAAGATAAATTCTGGTGTGGATGACAGCTTTTGATACACTAGCCAAATCTATGTTGTTGGAAGAACTTAGATATTTCAACAAAGGAGCGTTTTGCATGTGAATTGAAAATCCCTTCCATTTTTCAGCAATAAAACAAAGAAGTTCAACATACATATTTTCAGGCAAGCTTGTCAACCAATCAGACAACCGAATACAGGGAGATAACCACGCCCAAAACATTCAAGCTATTATAAAACTCTTGTTTATCAAGATAAGGATGGACTATGTGTACATTACGAGAATATAGATGAATGAAGTTGCTTTGATGAACTTGTCCTCTTGCTCTCTCCAGAATGAGTTTAAAAGTAGGGAGTATTGTCCGAGCTTCTATGACAATGAAGGATTCATTGTCATTGCTAAGAGAAGTTCTAAGGTCAGTTTCTTGTAAAACGGAGATTGTATAAATCCAGTGGGTGTCCCTAAAGGCCTTTTGGATGCGAGACGAAATGATCCATAGAATCAAGACCGTGGCTCCGATCGAAAAACTGTCATCTTCGTTGGATTCAGGACGGCGGGATAGTGCTAGGGGTGCCCCTCCCCTCTGGTCCCGTGGCCCAGGTGTCACCATGTAGGTCCATCTTGGAAACTAGGGTTTTGCTCAGTGAGGGAGTGCACTTTTTACACACAGGGGTCAACTTTGCAAAATCCTCCCCCGGGCACTTTGTGGTTAGCATTCCCAGCTAGAACCTCTCTAGACACACTTGCAGAAATCCCCGGAACCAAGTTTTGCTCACGGTTGGAGCTCTATGCCTCGGCAAGTATCCAGCGGGTGTCCCTACAGGCCTTTTGGGATGCGAGACGGAAAGAACCATAAAATGAATACCATGGCTCCGATCGACAAACCATCAGCTCCGTTGGATTCAGTATGTCAGGATAGTGCTAGCCCCCCCCCCCCTCCGGTCCCGTGGCCCAAGTGTCACCTTGTAGGTCCATCTTGGAAACTAGGGTTTTGCTCAGTGAGGGAGTGTGCAATTTTTGCCCACGAGGGTCAACTTTGCAAGAGCATCCACTGGGAACTTGTGGCTAAAGTTCCCAACTGGAACCATCCTAGACACACCTGCATGTCTCCCCGAAACCTGAGTTTTTTGCACAATTGGAGTTCTATGGCCCCGACAGGTATCCAGTAGGTGTCCCTGAAGGCCTTTTGGATGCGAGACGGAACGAGCCATAGAATGAAGACCGTGGCTCGGATCGACGAACCGTCAGCGCCGTTGGATTTAGGACATCGGGACAGTGCTAGGGGTGCCCCTCCCCTCCGGTCCCATGGCCCGGGTGTCACCATGTAGGTCCATCTTGGAAACTAGGGTTTTGCTGAGTGAGGGAGTGTGCAATTTTTGCACACGAGGGTCAACTTTGCAAAATCCTCCCCCGGGCACTTTGTGGTTAGCATTCCCAAAAGGAACCTCTCTAGAAAAACTTGCAGGACTCCCAGGAACCAATTTTTGTTGCACGATTGGAGCTCTATGCCCCGGCAGGTATCCAGCAGATGTCCCTGAAGGCCTTTTGGATGCGAGACGGAACGAGCCATAGAATGAAGACCATGGCTCCGATGGACAAACCGTCAACTCCGTTGGATTTAGGACATCGGGATAGTGCTAGGGGTGCCCCCCCCCCCCTTCGGTCCTGTGGCCCGAGTGTCACCTTGTAGGCCCATCTTGGAAACTATGGTTTTGCTCAGTGAGGGAGTGTGCAATTTTTGCACACGGGGATCAACTTTGCAAAATCCTCCCGGTGTCACCTTGTTGTTGTTGGTTTCAATATTTTATTTCTATACCTATCTATCCTACAAGTATAAAGCATAATATACTCTCCTAGTGAAATTACTACTTCTCAAAACATTAAACATAATTTTGAAACTACTGAGAATCAAGCGCACTGTGGGATTCCCGATTGTTACTAGACCTAGTTTACTAAATGATAAAGGATTGTTTCATTTCTTGGGTTGTTTGTTGTTGCATAGTGACATCCTTGTTGACATCAAGAGTAATACAAAACATAGATGGAGGGAAGTGCAGTGGGATAAGGTAACGCAAAGTGATATTTTAAAGGAACTCAAGCAAACAAAACAACCTCTTTGAAAATGTGTTGAATATTGCAAGAAAAAAGTTACTCGATATTTAAGGGAAAAGGAAATTTAATAGAGGTCCAAATGATTTATCCAAGTGAGGAAATAAGGTTAAAGGACTAGAGGGATCATTGGAATCATTTTATGAAAGTTCTTATGGCATATTCACTTATGTTCCTTCACTAAGTATTCTAGCTACATCATATTTTAAAGATTAATGGTGTTATATCATAAATGCCATAATTTTCCTTTTTCCCTATACATTTGTAATTATGTTGAACACAACATAATGGGGAATGTGAAATAGGGAAAGGCTATGTGAAGTGATATTTTCAAGGAACCTAGGAGATGTGAATAAATAATTTGAAAATGTGTAAAATGATACAAGTCCAAAAGTGCACAATGTTTATGAAAAAGAGAGGGTAAAAATAATAAGAGTGAAAGGGAAAAAAGATGGGAACTATTGGGAGTTAGTCATTGTAGATAGAACCAAAATCTTGAGCAAAAAAATCATTGTACTACCAAAACAAAATCGTAGGTTGACTTGGCAATGTTGGAATTTATTGAATATACTTTTTCCTATAAAAATGGAGGGTAAATTCATGGATGGAATTTCATCAAATTTCATCATTGTACTACCATCAAATTTGCTCAAGGAGATGATGAAGTAGCTAAAGACAATATGGAAGTTGTTGCATCACATGAACCACATACATATTCACATAAATCATAACTTAATCATAACTCATGTACATCAAATAAACGATATAAGATAACGATATCAAATTCCTATCTAACATGAATAACATTGATCATGCATGAATATACAATGACATGGCTATAAATCATAACTCAAACATCAAATAAACGATATAAGATAGCGATATCAAATAAACTATCTAACATGAATAACTTTGGACATGCATGAATAAACAATCACATCATTACTATACTATGTACCTCAATCAATTAGGCCTTCTAGATCCTCTCGGTTTTTTATTGTCTCAAACAACCTCTCGTGCTCTGCATGAGGTAGTAAGTAGCGTACCTTGTTTGATGACTTCATTGACATTGTCTATAGTTGGATGTTTGTACCAACGATCAAGTGCGTAAAGTGATACACCCGTGACCCTGGTCTATAATCCGTGCATGTGTAGCCATTGCTCTTTGGTCCCTTTCCATCCATTGTAAGATATTCCCCCTAAACAACCATCGAGCCAGTGGGAAAGGTAATGCCTTCACTATCTGTTAATGATGCAAGGAGGGTTTGCTTCCCCTGGATGCATTGTGCCAACCAATAATTCGTCCCAATTACATTGTCTGTCGGGGCGACAACTGCGTAGATGTGTCCTGCAAAGATGCATTTTACGGTCATATTCCAACAAGTAGTGGTTTGATAACTTGGATAATTACATATAAACAAGGAGGGAACCGGGATATGCATGTAGAAATGTTTACCTGGCTGTACTAGATTAGATATATGATCATATTCATTCGAAATAGAGAACTGGCCTTCCTCTAACTGGATTGTTTCAACAACTGCATGTGGGTCCACTGCAAGTGATACATGATCCCATTCATCAACCCAATCCATTAATTCGCATTCATCCCATTCACAACTGCTGCAAGGCCCACAAAAGCAAGCAAGTTTTCACGTCCATATTTCAAATAAGGGGTTGTTTGAGCTTCGAACCGAATGAAATCCACGAGTTCCTTGCACAGTACTGCAACTATAAGAACGCGATCGGTCTATATCAACTACATGCCAGAAATTTCTGACAACATGTCCTCTACCTATTGGTATGTGTTGCTCCGTGGTTTGATCTGACATTTTTGTAGAGCACCATTGAACTATGGTTTCTGCATCCCAAATATGAGGGTTTCTTGTGCACCTCATCTCTTCCCTTCGTAGGGCATTTTTGGGACATGCCCCAGCACTGTCGTGCTCACCCTTTCCATGACCGGTCTCAAAATAGTTCCACACATGCAGCACATCATAAGTCTTGTGAAAAATACTCAACCACTGGAATACACGTGCATTTTTGAACTAGCCTGCACAACCATCTGACCATATCCAATGCCGATCCATCTGTATACCTCTCTCCTTCAGCTGAATATAGAAAATTTTGAAGCAATGTTGCATGTAATGAAAGTCATGGCACTTGTCGTCACTGATGTAGAAGTTGGTCTCTTTCAATATTATCCTCATGTCATTGATGCTCTCTGGCGCATCCCTATACATGATATGGACCATTATGCTAACTTGGTAAGAATGGTACTATTGACTTTGAATCTCATTATATGGCTGCAGGGTGTAGTTTTCAGCAAAGTCCACAACCGGGAATATTGTGCCATTGGGGAAGGTGTCCCTGCACTGTCTGTACTATTCATCCTGCCATCGTGCTACATGGACATGTTGTACATACTGCTCGGTCTTTTGGTAGAATTCCTTCATGAAATTGCAAATTTGTACCTGGTCCCACAAAACCCAGGGCATTAATACAATGTGACATTTTCAATGTGAATATATATGTACAAATTCAACATGTACAGTATGAAAGTATGCAAACTTAGATTACCTGTGACTTCACTAATGCAATTTTTTTGCTTTCCTTCGAACTATCTACTTGATATGTTATGTACTGGAAGTTCTGCATTTCTATTGACATCCTCCCAAATGTGTGCTCTGCGGTTGTGTGGATGCAGGGGCTCAATAATGCAAATCCACTGTAACTGGAACACGTCCCATATAGACATGATCTTTTATAATATTTTTGTCCTTCAGGTCTTGGACACATTATGCTATGTGTAAATTCTTTGGATGCATTCGGTGGTTGTAACAATAGGAAATCCTGCACAATGTTAGTATGCAAATCACAAAATATATGTCTATATGTATCATAAAAGTACTCAAATTCTACATGGTATCTGCAACAACATGTATTGCAATCATTGCAAATTTTAACATACCAGGGTTTGCATTTTTCAAAGGACCTTTGGCCCAAGTTCAATTGTGTGTGCTCATTCTTGAACCTCTCATAGAGTTCTATTTATGTCATGTCAAGGAAGTGCTTGACATGGGGTTCACCCCCCCTAACACCTTTTCTCAACTTTAAAACATCTCTTTGATTCGATGATGGTCTAGTGTTATCATGCCAAAACTTCTGCACTAGTTCTTTAACAGCATCAATGAGCTTCATGTCTGAACAAGGTAACCTACCAACAAAGGCCCAACAATCTTTTTGGCCTAGGGTCTCAAGTTTTTCTCTAATGGAAGAATACTTTTGAAGAGTCTTTCTGTCTACTTTAAAGATTTTACATGTGTGTGATAGTAGGCAACGTTGCCTTGTGGATTTGTCTACAATCGATTCCGACAATACACGACGGGCCGCATTAAAATCTTTTGTACAAGAAGTTTTTCCAATCAAATTAAATGCAGATTGTAGATTTCTAACAACATGATTGTTGACATCTGAACTTCTAACTACCTTTATGCTCAAAATTCTCCTAACATCCGCTAGACAATGTGATTTTAACAAAGCAAGAAACAATTGACATTTTGTTGCATCGGTTTTGGATTCAAAAAATTCTTTTGTTATCTTGCTACAATGGAAATCAATAGTGCGTTTGGGCATCTTACCTTCAAGTCATGAAAATGAACTTTCATCCACATGAATACGTCTGGGAGTTCTTTGTCGTCCGCTTGATAGTCGAGGCAAGGGAGTCAGCAAGGAAGTATGAGTCCCGTCAACGGCTTGTTGTGGCCCTTCGTTCACAACTTGATCCTGCAAGGGAGTGTGTTCTGCATGTGTGTGCTCTTCTTGGGGAGGTTGCCAATTAAGATCTTGTTCAACGTCCATCCCTTCATACTCAACATCAGGAAAGATTTGATTGGCTTCAACCACTTCGTCATTGCTTGTTGATGGATCTAAGGCACAAACATTTTTCTTTCTACGGTTTTGCATGTACAACTTGGCTTTTTCTCTTATCTCATGGGCCTTTTCAGGGGGCAGTGGGTTGCTTCTAGACTTTTTTTTTATTATTACATCTGTTGCCCATATTCAATGCATTTTTTTTTTTTTAATATCACCCCTGCAAGAATGAACAACAAATAAGATATTAAAACTCGATGTGCACATGATTATTAAAGCTCGATGTAGCAATTGATTATGTACAACAACATCTAGTGAGAATGTTTTCATATAATCTTAAAAGCTATTGGGAATGCCCTACATATAATTGCAATGACACCTCTAGGAACTCGGTAGGATGGTATTGAATGGTGGTATGGGATGTTAGTAGGAGAAACTTCCCTATGAGGGAAAATATCCCCAAAAGACTAATAGTTTTCAATTCTCTAGGTGTTTGTGTGTGTTGTTGTAGTGAAACCATGAGGAATTCAACAAATGTTTGTCTACTAGATGGAAGAATGTGATTATGAAATGTTATTGGTGGTGATGCAAGTAATTTTTTTTTATTATCTTCATGAAAGGTTGAAAGCATTGCTTCATGCATTTTGTAGTTTTTTTTTGGTAAGATGTTTTTATTGTCTATGTTGAAGATTAAGAAAACTAAAATAGACCTATCATACAATTCATGAGGAAAAACCCAAAATAGATGCCATTCAAACAAGTGAATGAAGACTAAACTACATTTAACAAGATAAAATTATCACCATACCTCAAGGATTATGATTTCTCTTTGCCTCAAATGTCAAATGCTCTTTTGATTGGTCCACTATATGTAAGAAGACTTCATGTGTGTCCAAGTAGAATGAGAATTCAATCCAAGGTGCCAAATAGAGTCCAATTGTTGTGTATTCACTCGATTGATCTAAATAGAGCCCAAGAGGTGTGTATTCAATCCAAGGAGCCAAAATAGAGCCCAAAATGTTGTGTATTCTATCCAAATGGTCAAGGAAGCACCAAATGGTGTATGAATTCAATCTACCATTTAAATGTTTTTCAGACTGTGCGTGAAACTAGCGAAGAGAATGAGAAAATGAGGAAATAATTGCGGGAGAAAGAATGCGGGTGATTTTCTAAATTTTATCTTCAACAGGGTGTTAGGAACCCGTGTCAACCCTTCTCTTTACTATGTTAGTATATTGTTGTTGGACGCATATGCTTTGTAAGTCATCCCGTAGTATTTGTTGATCCATAGTTTATATTAGCCCATAGTATTGACCCATAGTATTGGATGCATATGCTTTGTAAGTCGTCCTGTAGTATTATATGTCCCATGGTTTTGACCCATAGTATTGGGCATAGACTTAGTATATAAGTGTGCGTTGAGGTCATTGAAGGCACGGTGAAGTTAATTGTATTGAGCTTGCTCAAAGGAGGTTGCCCCCTCGAAGTGGCCCGTGATCAATATAAAAGTGATTCTGAGTTCTATTATTTCTGATATCTCGTGTATTTGCATTAATTAATTATTGCAGGTTCATCACATCTGGTATCAGAGCACTTTCTTGGGCTCGTTGGGTGAAATTTCTGCCAATTTTTTTTTCGCATCTGTTGCAGGTTCGGATTTGGGAATAATCCCTATCCGCTTTACTGTGGGAAGTACTTGGGCATAAGCCCTAAAACTCATTGTGAGGAATACCACAGGAACCCCAAAGTAGCTGACCCATTGAGAGGACCTGCTAGCGAAAAGGGAAACGACCCCTACCTAATTGACTAGTTCCCACCTGTGAGGTAAACCAAGAGATATCGTTTGTGGCAAAGCGGTTATCAGTTTTACCTGAGCCGTAGAGTGAGGGGTACTGCCCCAATACGCAAGCCATCAAACAGCGTTGGTGGCCGATTGAAACCCATGAACTGTTAGGAAGCCGCACATACCTGGGGTCCATATCTATTTTTAGCTGAACTGTTGTCGATCACTGCTGTGCCATTTCAGATCCAGCCGTTTAGATCCATTCTGAAAGCCATTCCAAATCCAACCGTTTTCAATCCATTCGGTGCCGTTTCAGATCCCTTCCGAGCTGTCAATTTTTTCTCCATATCTCTCTTGTTTTCACTCTGTTTCCCTTGAAATTTTCGGGGAACCCTTGTCATCCCATTCTGCATATTTCATTCCTGAGGACCCTATCCCCATTTCCACTTCCCAAAGCCTAAAATCCCACGTTTGTCTATTTTTAGGGTTTGCCATAACTTCCTCAGATTTCACCCAATCACCTTCAAATTTTACCACAGAGTTCCTTTCCAAATTCTTCTTCTTTGTCCCCCTCTGCCAAATTTTCCCATTATTTCACCCTGCTTCTGAAATCCTCATTTTTTGCTTCCCTGTCTAAAAGTGTCCAAAACCTAGTCATACCCCAATTACCCATCCGAGTTTTTCCCAAATCTAAATCTTCCTTTGCTAAATAAGCTTTTGTTTATGTTTTTCTATCCATTTCCAAAAAAAAAAAAAAAAAATCTTGGTTGTGGTTGTCACCCGCGCAGGAGAAAACACCATGGAGGAAGCACTTGCAGCCATCCAAACCAAACTCCAAGATCTGGATGAAAAATTTCTCAGCCTCCATCTTCAGCATTCAACCATGAACAATAACCGACAACCAGAATCTTTTACAGCCACCGGGTTCTCTTCTTCCAACAATTTTCATGGGCCAAAGCTTGATTTTCCTCGCTTCAATGGTACTGATCCGACTAGATGGATATACCGAGCAGAACAATATTTCAGTCTGCATAATACTTTTGATGTCCAGAAAGTTCCACTTGCATCCTTTCATTTGGAACAAGAAGCCCTTCAATGGTACCATTGGTACATCAAAGCTCATACCGAACCAAACTGGACAGATTTTTGCCAACTCCTTTTGCCACGATTTGGTCCTAGTGCTTTTGATGACTTCACAGGAGCACTCACTAAACTTCACCAAATTGGCACAATGAGAGAGTATCAGACAGAATTTGAGAAACTGGCCAATCACACAAAAGGATTGTCTGATGAATTCTACAGGAGTTGTTTTATCAGTGGTCTCAAGGATGAAATCCGCTCAGAGATCAAAATGTTATGTCCCAACACAATGATGGAAGTCCTAGGGTTGGCTAAGTTGGCAGAGGACAAGATCGCAGCTCAACAACGCTCCAAACCCACCTTTGTTCCCTTCAGAAATATGGGTTCCCAATGACCTCCTATCACGCCTGCTCCTCAACCAACTCCTATCAAGCATTTGTCTGAAACAGAGATGCAGGCACGCCGAGAAAAAGGGCTTTGTTATAATTGTGATGAGAAATTCACTTGGGGACATAGATGTGTTCAACACAAGCTCTATCTCTTGGATGTGGATTCTCCACTTGCCTCAGAACTTGATGAAGAAGCTCCATATACAGTAGATGATCAGGTCGACATTCAACACCCGCCTATTGATACCCCATCTCATGACGTCCCACCTGAGATCTCTCTCCATGCTGTAACTGACGTCACCACCCCACAAACAATGCGAGTCAGGGGATACTTCAAGAATCTCCCTCTTACCATACTCATTGATTCTGGTAGCACTCGTAACTTCATTGACCCTCGGATTTCCAAACAGGATGATTTTTTTGTCCATCCTTGCTCCAACTTTGAAGTCATGGTTGCCAATGGGGGCACCTTACCTTGCAAGGGGAAGTGTCACAATGTATGTATCTCTATGGAATATTATAACCTGCGCTATGACATGTTTTCCTTGTCCTTAGGTGGATGTGATGTGGTTTTGGGTGTTCAATGGTTACACACACTTGGCCCCATCTTATGGGATTTTGCGGAACTTTGGATGCAGGTTTCAGTCAATGGGGCACAACACAAATTAATGGGCTTACAACTAGGGTCTCTCCGCATCATTAGTTCACATCGCCTGGAAAAAATCCTTAAGAAGAATTCACATGGTGTCATCGCTCAGCTCCATTCCATTCAGATGCACCCATCAACGGTATCCACTACTTCCTTGGATAGATATGCAGGTGTCTTTGGTGAACCAATGAGATTACCGCCTTCAAGAGATCTTTCCCGTAAGAATTTAGTCGCATATACCTCTCAGCAAGAACTGATGGCTATTTTGCATGCAGTACAGAAGTGGAAGCCATACCTATTAGGGAATTATTTTTGCATCAAGACTGATCTCCAGAGTCTGGAAATTTTTTTGGAACAATGGGTCTCCTACCCAACACACCTGAAATGGGTTATCCCTATGCGATCACTTACAAGAAGCGTAAGGACAATATGGTGGCAGATGCTCCTTCTCGCACGATTGATGACCCAGTTTCTCTTACAGCTCTTTCTCTGCTTGTTCCAAATTGGTTGCAATATGTTCAACAGGGCTATCTCTTCTATGAACTCCATGCTTCTTCATCAGCAAGGCACTCTGGGTTCTTCAAAATGTATGACTGGGAACAATGTAACTTCTTTTGATAGGGACTGAAAATGACAATTCAATAGATGGTGGCTGACTGTGATACTTTCCAGGTCAACAAGGGTGAAACGACACTCCTTTCGGGATTGCTCAAACCCTTTCCCATCCCTACACAACTTTGGCCAACTATTTCTATGGATTTCCTAGCAGCTCTCTGGTGGTACAATACCACATCTCAAAGGACACCATATGAAGCAGTATATGGACAGACACTGCCAGTTCTTCTTCCATACACCCTTAGCAGCTCCCCAGTTCAGGAAATTGACTTGGTTCTTCGCAACCGCGATCAGATTCTTCTCATTCTGGAGGACAATCTTCACATGGCCAGAATTCGCCTGAAACAACAAGCCGTTCAACACCGTTCTGAGCGCATTTTCCACGCAGCTAATAGGGTTCTTCTTCATCTATAGCATTAGAAGCAATCCTCCCTGACACTCCAAAGGCGTCAGTGGCCCGAAATGCAACTCGAGGATGCTACCGAGGAACCACTCCTTCAGATTCTATAGCAATTTCTCCAACCAAAGCTTTGAGGACAAAGCTTTTTCTAAGGGAGAGGGGATGTTAGGAACCCGTGTCAACCCTTCTCTTTACTATGTTAGTATATTGTTGTTGGATGCATATGCTTTGTAAGTCGTCCCATAGTATTTGTTGATCCATAGTTTATATTAGCCCATAGTATTGACCCATAGTATTGGACGCATATGCTTTGTAAGTCGTCCCGTAGTCTTATATGTCCCATGGTTTTGACCCATAGTATTGGGCATAGACTTAGTATATAAGTGTGTGTTGAGGTCATTGAAGGCATGGTGAAGTTAATTGTATTGAGCTTGCTCAAAGGAGGTTGCCCCCTCGAAGTGGCTCGTGATCAATATAAAAGTGATTATGAGTTCTATTATTTTTTATATCTCGTGTATTTGCATTAATTAATTATTGCAAGTTCATCACACAGGGACGCGCATGCGCATCTAGCACACACGTGCATCTAGCGCATGCGTGTCCATTCTGAACGTTGTATTGTTTGGTGGGTAAGATTCAGTGCATTTATTACCCAAGAGATATAAATGTGTCGGGTTATTCCTAGAGCCCCTCCCCATAAAGAGGCCCTCCCCCATAAAATCCTTTAGGAACTCTTCTAACCCATAATCCCTATGTGCATTTAAGTGCTTCTAGGTGTTCAGGGGTTTAGGGGTATATTTACAAATACGTATTTTAATTTCAAAACATTAATTTAATTTTGAATTATAAACATATGTATTACATCAAGAATAATGCTATTACATCATCATATTCATCATCATCCACAACATGGTCATCATCACCATCAACACCATCGTCATCATATGATCATGGTCACGATCATCACTGTCTTCATCATCACTGTATTTAGTCATCTTCATCTTCGTCATCGCCATCTTCCTCCTAATCATCATCATCATTGACATATTTTTCATCATCTTCGTATCATCATCATCATAATTGACATCTTTGTATATCATAGTCATTATCATCATTGACATCTTCATATCACCATCAATTGACATCTTTGTATATCATAGTCATCATCATCATTGACATCTTCATATCACCATCATCGATGAAGATGATGATGATGATGAATATGAGTACGATGATGATGATGACTAATTTGGAGATAATGATGACGATGATGGTGAAGATGATGAAGAATATGCAGCACATCATCATCATCTTCCTCATCATCAACACCATGATCATCATCATCAACTTCCTCGTCATCATCATCATCATCATCATCATTGTGAGGACGCGGATGATGATGAGGATGATGAAGATGGTGATGATATGATGATGATGATGATGATGATGATGATGATGGATGATGATGAATACGAGTACGATGATGAAGATGATGATGTTGATGATGAATATGATCATCATCATCAGCAGCAAAAACATCATATTCGTCGTCATACTCATCTTCATTAGTCATCATCATCACCATCTTCATCATCATCATCATTGTGGGGACAAGGATGATGATGATGATGGAAATGACGGTGAAGATGGTGATGATGACTAATGGAGATGATGATGATGTTGATGATGAAGATGATGGTGGTGATGGCGATGATGACGACGATGGTGGATGATGATGAGTATGAGCACGATGATGAAGAAGATGATGATGATGATGATGACGAATATGATCATCATCAAAATCATCATATTCATCATCATCATCTTCACTAGTCATCATCATCACCATCGTCATCATATGATCATGGTCACGATCATCACTGTATTCATCATGACTGTCTTTAGTCATCTTCATCTTCGTCATCTCCATCTTCCCCCTAATCATCATCATCATTGACATCTTCGTATCATCATCGTCGACGAAGATGATGATGATGATGATGATGGTGGTGGATGATGATGAATATGAGTACGATGATGATGATGACTAATTTCGAGATGATGATGATGATGATGATGACTAATTTCGAGATGATGATGATGATGAAGATGATGAGGAATATGCAACACATCATCATCATCTTCATCATCATCAACAACATGATCATCATCATCAACAATATGATCATCATCAAAATCATCATACTCGTCATCATCGTCTTCACTAGTCATCATCATCACCAGCGTAATCATATGATCATGGTCACAATCATCACTGTCTTTAGTCATCTTCATCTTCGTCATCATACCCGTCATTGGCATATTCCTCCTAATCATCATCATCATTGACATCTTCGTCATCATCTTTGTATCATCATCATCATCATTGACATCTTTGTATCATAATCATCATCATCATTGACATCTTCGTATCACCATCATCGACGAAGATGATAATGATGATGATGATGATGATGATGATGAATATGAGTACGATGATGATGATGACTAATTTGGAGTTGATGATGATGATGATGACGATGATGGTGATGGTGATGATGATGAGGAATATGCAGCACATCATCATCATCTTCCTCATCATCAACACCATGATCATCATCATCAACTTCCTCGTCATCATCATCATCATCATCATTGTGAGGACGCGGATGATGATGAGGATGATGAAGATGATGATGATATGATGATGATGATGAGGATGATGATGACGATGGATGATGATGAATATGAGTACGATGATGAAGATGATGATGTTGATGATGAATATGATCATCATCAGCAGCAGCAAAAACATCATATTCGTCATCATACTCATCTTCATTAGTCATCATCATCACCATCTTCATCATCATCATCATTGTGGGGACGGGGATGATGATGATGATGGCAATGACGATGAAGATGGTGATAATGACTAATGGAGATGATGATGATGTTGATGATGAAGATGATGACGAATATGCAGCACATCATCCTCATCATCATGATCATCTTCATCATCATCTTCATCATCATCAACACCATGATCGTCATCATCAACTTCCTCATCATCATCATCATCATCATCATCATTGTGAGGACGTGGATGATGATGAGGATGATGGTGATGATGATGATGATGATGATGATGGTGATGATGGTGATGATGACGACGATGGTGGATGATGATGAGTATGAGTACGATGATGATGATTATGACGAATATGATCATCATCAAAATCATCATATTCGTCATCATCATCTTCACTAGTCATCATCATCAACATCGTCATCATATGATCATGGTCACGATCATCACTTTCTTTAGTCATCTTCATCTTCATCATCGCCATCTTCCCCCTAATCATCATCATCATTGACATCTTTGTCATCATCTTCGTATCATCATCATCATCATTGACATCTTCATATCATCATCATCATCATCATTGACATCTTCGTATCATAATCATCATCATCATTGACATCTTCGTATCATAATCATCATCATCATTGACATCTTCGTATCATCATCGTCGACAAAAGATGATGATGATGATGATGGTGGATGATGATGAATATGAGTACGATGATGATGATGACTAATTTCGAGATGATGATGATGATGATGACTAATTTCGAGATGATGATGATGATGATGACTAATTTCGAGATGATGATGATGATGATGGTGACTAATTTCGAGATGATGAGTAGGAGGAGGAGGAGGAGGAATATGCAGTACATCATCATCATCATTAACAACATGATCATCATCATTAACATGATCATCATCATCAACAATATGATCATCATCAAAATCATCATACTCGTCATCATCGTCTTCACTAGTCATCATCATCACCATCGTCATCATATGATCATGGTCACGATCATCACTGTCTTCGTCATCACAGTCTTTAGTCATCTTCATCTTCGTCAACATACTCGTCATCGGCATCTTCCTCCTAATCATCATCATCATTGACATCTTCGTCATCATCTTCATATCATCATCATCATCATTGACATCTTCGTATCATCGTCGTCGACGAAGATGATGATGAATATGAGTACGTTGATGATGAAGATGATGAGGAATATGCAGCACATCATCATCATCTTCATCATCAACAACAACATAATCATCATCATCAACTTCCTCATCATGATCATCATCATCGTCATTGTGAGGACATGGATGATGATGAGGATGATGAAGATGATGATGATATGATGATGATGATGATGATGATGGTGGTGGTGGTGGATGATGATGAATACGAGTACGATGAATATGATTATCATCATCATCATGACCATCAAAATCATCATATCTGTCATCATCATCTTCATTATTCATCATCATTGCCATCTTCGTCATCCTCGCCATCATCATCATCATCATATGATCATGGTCACGATCATCATTGCATTCATAATCATCATCTTCATCATACTCATCATCGCCACCTTCATCATCATCTTCGTCATTGACATCTTCGTCATAATCTTCCTATCGTGATGATGATGATGATGATGATGATGACGACGAAGATGTTGTTGATGAGGAAGAGGTTGATGACAAAGATGACGATGATGATGATGATGATGATTGTGGTGGTGGATGATGATGAATATGAGTACGATGATGAAGATGATGATGATGTTGATGGTCATTGTGCTCATCATCATCATCATCATCATCATCATCTTCATCATCATCAACATCAATGGTGATGATGAGGATGATAATGATGATGTTGATCTGATGTTGACGATCAAGATGATGACCTAGATGTTGATGATGATGAGGAAGAAGAGGGTGGTGGCGATGATGATGATGGTGTTGATGGTGACAATGATGATGATGATGATGATGATGATGATGAAGATGATGATGATGGTGATGGTGATGAGGATGAAGAAGATGATGATGATGGAGATGAAGATGTTGATGATGATGATGATGGTGATGAAGATGATGATGATGTTGATGAAGAAGATGGTGATGATGAAGAAGATGATGATGATGGAGATGTTGATGAGGAAGGGGGAGATGACAATGATGATGAAGATGTCGATGATAATGGTAATGATGATGATCATCATCATCATCATCATCTTCATCTTCATCACCATCATGATCATCATCCTCATCTCATCATCATCATCATCATCTTCATCTTCATCATCCTCATCATCATCCTCATCACCATCTTCTTCATCAACATCATCATCATCTTCATCATCATTGTCACCATCATCTCATCATCATCATCATCATCATCTTCATCACCATTGTCACCATCATCTCATCATCATCAACATCATCATCAACATCATGATCAACATCTTCATCATCATTCTCATCTCCCCCTTCCTCATCAACATCTTAATCATCATTGTCATCTCCCCCTTCCTCATCAACATCTCCATCATCGTCATCTTCTTCATCATCACATCTTCATCAACTTTATGTATCCCCGTGACAAAGGAAATTACATGAACGCGTATGCGCACCTACGTGTGCACGCTGTTAACCACGGGTGTGCGCTTCTATGGATGCATGCGCGCCTCTTTACGCGCACGTGTGTATGAATTCAAATTGTTTGACTGCACCTTTAGGCTCGGTCTGATTTATCTATGATTTATGGCAGAACACATCAAACGCTGCAACTTCCTGTTTTTCAAAGCTAGTTCTACATAAGCTCCACGAGTACACTGTAGATGAAATTGCACACACTTGTCGAGCTCTGTGTGCAGATTCCAAATATATAATTTGTTAATAGATCTGTTGTTGTTCTCTATTTTTAATTCATTTTAAACTGCACTCATGTCAAATTCGTAAAAAAAAATAGGTCGTTTATTTGGCCTAAAACTTTTGATTGGATTACCTATTTCGAAAATGGAAAAGAACCCACATAAGAGCACGAAAATACCTACAACCTTAAAAAAAAATACATTTTTATTATTTTTAGACCATGATATGGTGGATTAAAACTTGACCATCTCCTTTTAGGGCTTCACTGACTTCGGTAATTTGAAAAAAATATAAAATTAACTTTTAAAATTTTGGAAAAATAGCTCCGCAAAAGATTTGTCTATTGCCTACGCCTCTACATATTTGTTTTCTCATAAATTGAAAATTTACGTAGCAAATAGGTAGGTCAACAAAAACATGTGCATTATGTTTTAGAAAAAAAACAACATACCAATCTTCGAATAATGACATTTTGGGGTGGTTATACCACTTTTCCATAAATAAAAGTTATATATTCCGGAAGCTCATCTGTTTTTCTACGTTTCATCTTTTTACACCTAATCGGAAAATGTTTTGTAGGTGCCTCTAATAATTGATTTTAATGATAATATTTATGTTTTTCTAGAATGTCATTGCAACTAACGTGTCATAATTGGGTATCATTACCTTGCATCAGCCCATATATATATAAATTGAATTTTTGTAACGTTTGTAACTTTCATATATATATATATATATATATATATATATTTCAAGGAATTCAACTTGGTGACCTTTACAATCTCCTTGGACCTAATGTAACCCTCTTTGCAAGGTATTACACGTATGTCCTCTATGCTAGTTCATTTCCCTACTACAACCATCATCACAACAAGATGATTGTTAGTTTTGTAAGAGGGATTTTGAGAGTTTGAGTTGGAGTGCTTTTGGATCTCTAGGGATCAATTGTGACCATGTATTCGACCAAGTACAATAATGGTAGGTACATTTCTCTTGTTTGGAGTGTATTTAATCTAGGAGTCCAGTCATAGACAACTCCATGCTCTTTGTATCGAATTTTCAAAGGATGATTGGGTCTATAAACAACAAGATGTGTAAGCCTTCATGGCCTTTGGGAATTTTTTACTTTGGTCCTTATTATACACAACAAAGTGGTCATGAGAGATGACAACACTACTCTAAATAATTAATCAATGTGAGAATCGAGGCCATAAATATTCGCAAGCTATCCTCCAACTAGAATATGTACTACTCTTCCCAGCTTCATGGGTCGACAACTTCTTCAAGACCTATCAATTTAAAAAATGTATTGGCAAAATATTCATAGTGAGGACTAGAGTGTGTAATAATGTGTTTTATTGGGGTACTTAGATGTTGGGGTTTGTGGCAATTGGGCATGTTCTCAAATTTAGCTTACAAAGTAGGAAGAGAAAGGGATTTCATAATACTGTCAAACATTTGTTGCGGTGGTGGGAAATGCAATCTATGGAGGTGGGATCACCGATTAGCTAAGATATAGTAGTGATAATCCCTTGAAATGTGTGTCTTATTTTGGGAGTTTGTAGTGAAAATGATGATCTCTTGGGATTGACATGAGTTAGGAGCCTTAGGGTGCTCAATATAGAAGTAGGATTTATGATATTATTCTCTATTCTTGGAGATGATCAACTCAAGTTGGTATATTGTTAGCATTTGGGGAATTGACCTCTCGTCTATGATATTGCATTGGTAATTGAATGTTTTATGGTTCTAGAAAAACTTGGGGCAATCTTTGCTTCTATTCCAACACCCATTGTAGTTGCATTGTACTATTTCCTATTTGGTTGTGTAAGTATGTATACACAACTTATGCAATAATTATTTATGTATTTGGTTGCATAGAAATATCATGCCTTTGTGTAGGAACATCCTATAGTGATGCTTAATGCATCTACATGCCTTTTAAGCTCCAAGTTGTTGCATGAAGTATAATATTTTTCTAATGTGTTCTTCTACCCACATATGTGTACAACTATTTGAACTAAATTGCCATCATCCATTTGGTGATGCATTCCCTTGATTATTTATTTTGAAACTCTTAGTCTCTTCCACAATTTCTTTGGTTTCTTTCTCATATACTCCACCAAATATCTTATTGCATATGAATTATATATTATGATATATGACTCCACCCATTACCATTGTGCATATTAATTATATAGTATGACATATGAATCCACCGAATATCTTGTTGCATCCGAATTATATAGTATGAATTTATCTCAAAGAAGACCAGAAAACTGTGTTGGAATTGTTTGAACTCGACATTTTGGGTCACAAGCTAGGCCCATCATCAAGAGGACAAAAACCATGATAACTTACCCACAAGAAATAAATATTAAATAGTGGATTGACATTACATTTAACTATCTAATTTCTTATTTAAGATGGCTAACTGTGTTTTTCCTTATTCCGTGAATTACAAGTTTCCAGCTATCACTAAGTTTCCATCCATCGTCCTTCTTTATATTGTTCGGATTTTTCTCAATTTCCACAGCCTAGCGAATTCTTCTTTATGCATAATGGTCTTCTCTAGAAATTATATGTCTTGTCCTTGCAAATTAAATGGCCAGTGTCATGAGAATGTTTGGCCGAAGATGATTTTTGGAAGCAGTTCTAGGCAATGTCGATGCGATTTTTTTAACCTTTCCTGGATTGAATGCCCAGTTTCCACTTTTTAATAGTTAGTTCTTATGGGTAACTTATCATGGTTTTTCTCCGCATTATGATGGGCTCATCCTGTGCCCAAAATGTCGAATTCAACGCAGTTTTTTGGTCTTCTTTGAACTTTCCTATGTAAGCATCATGAATAACATGTGAATTTATCTATAATTGTTAAGTGCCTCGTACATGAAGCTCAAAGGAATTAATCACTTGAGCTAGTGCACACACACACACACACACACAAATGTTTTTTTTCTAAAGGCGAGGGTTCAATTTTTTTTAGTTTTACAACATCCCCCTCCTTAAATCATAACATTGTTCTGACCTCAAATATGTAAAGGTTGAGCCCAAAGGTCCATTCGGTGATCAAATATGTAGTAGAGCACTAAATATTGATTCATCGCCATAATTTGACAAAGTACTAAATGCTAACGGGTCAGACGATAAAAGGTGTATTGATGGAAGCATTGACAACAAATGATACAACAACTTCCATGCATGTGAAAATCTCCTGAAGGAAGTGCAAGTCATAAGGAAACACATTATCTTGAGGTAGAGACAAATGATAAATTCGAGGCCTCTCTAGTTCCTTAACTTCACAAACCTAATTAGAGCATTAAGGATCCTTCTATCATGGAAGATATCACTACATTTCTATTTGAATCACTCAAAGAGGTGGCCGGTCAATTTCTCACTCAAATTAAGGTGTCCTTTTCCCAATTAAAATATTGAGAGAACAAAGGTGCAAGTTCAACCTTTGGAAAAAGAATTAAGAATGTGTTAAGAAATGAAGAAAATTCCCTTTAGTGTGGGAATCAATGGGTTGGGAAAGGATTACCCTATCCAAAACAATAAAAGGAAAATAAAACTATAATGTGTTAAGAAATGCATAGAGGGCGTCGAGATGGTGCTAGGGGAAGACATCGGGCTAGGCCAAATCATCGATATAAAATAATATAGCTAGTGGATAAATTATTTGGTCATTTAATCTTTAAAGACACTCTCAAACAATGGGTCTACAATCGTAAATGGAAGATATTATTTGAAATTAAAATGCTTGGTGTTTCATTCAATAAATCCATCTATATATAATTTAAGCAAGTCAAGAAGTCCATTGTTGTTATTTCCACATCCAAGACAAAATTAAATGAGGGTCATGGTGGAAAAAATATGTAGAATGCAATCATTGAAAGAAGAATGCTCATAATAAGGAACATTAATGGGCATTACATCCCAACCTAATTTGAAAGAAAAACAATGGTTTGAATTTCTTGAAAGTGGGACAAACTAAGTTCGAAGGACATGATATTGAGAGTGCATCAAACATTGATGAAAAATGAATTTGATGGTTTCTAAAAAGAACATGTTGATAAAGGTATATCTTTGTGCCTCATCCTTCCAATATCAAGAAGGACTGTATATTTGTTGTGGAGAATAAGTTTTTGGTTGCAATGAGAAAGAATCACTCATTGCAACCAAATAACAACACATCCTTTTGGATGGATGCAAAGTTACAAGTAACCCTCTAGTGTAAGTCTAAGTTCTGTATTTCTAATCAGTGAATTAACGAGTTAGAGTGTGATGTTGCACCTTTGGGTGTTTGTGAGGTTGTCTTTTGTATGCTATATTTATGGGACAAATATGTAATTTTATTAAGAAGATATATTGAATTGAGATTGGATAAGTAAAGGAAACATTATCTCATTGACCTCCTACAAGGGTCAGATGGCCATATCTTTTTAATTTATGCTAGTCAACCCAAGAGGTTGATTAATTGTAGCAAGAAATTTATGATGCTAATTTTGAAATCTAGAGAAATCCAAAATGGATCTATATTTTGGATTTGATTTCACTCCAAATAGTGGGTTTAGTTAAACACAAAGATCTTTATTTTAGAGGTTTAATGGCCTTAAATCCTTCTTCAAGGCCTTGCAAAAATCCCTTTTCCATGCCTTGGAAAAATTCTTAGTGTTAGCCTTTGGAAGGCACAAGAACGAGTAAGGTGTTGGACATGTGTTGTAGTTTTTGTAGGTTCCTAGAGTAAGGGGGGTCTGGGAGAATTTTTTTGGGTTTGCTTTTGGTATGTTTTAAGTTGTTTTTTTCCCATGGTTGTGTGACCTATTATAGACTAATTTTGATCAAACTATTGGGGTTGTAATTTAATCATATTAATGGATCAAGGTTTTGGATGCTATAATATTTTGTTGTAAACATAAAAGATAATACAATGAGATACAGAGTTGAGAAACTCTTAGGAATGTTGGTTTTCCTGGTTTTGGGTTTCTAGGGTAAATATCAGTGCAATGTGTGTGTAAGCTATTGTTAATTGTTGTGTTTTAGATTCTGTTTGGTATTGTTTTTCTTTACACACGTTTATCAAAGTTCTTCATCTGGTATTAGAGAGAGGTTATTAGCTTTAGGGGGGTGCCTTTGTTGATAGGATTTAGCTAATATTGTGAAGAGAAAGGCTATGTTGGGTCTATCATAAACCTGTGTTGGAGTGGGAACTTTTTATGATGAATCTTTTGCAAGGAAATGACAAGCAATTCAAGAATAGAAATTGAGAATTTAAACCACCAAATCTTCAAGTTATGGAAGTTGAAGATGGAAGGTCTTCTTGTAGACAAATATTAGTGGGTTGTTGTGGATCCACACACAAATCTCATTAGTATGTCAAAATAATATTGGGAAAAGATGGAGAGAAAAGAGAGAAAAAAGATGGAGAGAAAAGTGAGAAACAAGATGGAGAGAAAAGCAAGAAACCTTATTAAACTTTGCCTCTCAAATTTAGTGTTCTTGAAAATACAATGCAAAGAACTATGGGATATGTTGGGGAATTTGTAACAATCAAACTCCATGGTAAACAAGTTATTTCTTCGAAATGCGCTGTTTCATATTAGGGAGGAGAATGGTGACACCGTGATAGATCATATAAATGTTTTTAATACTCTATTAGGTCAATTGGCCTCTGTTGATATTACGATGGAGGAAGATGATAAGTGTATTAACTTGTTATGTTTTTTTATGGACTATTGGGATAATCTAGTTGTAGATATTGGTAGTGCCACTAGATCCACATTAAAGTTTGAGGATATTGTTGCATCCTTGTTATCAAAGGAAATGAGGAGAAAATCCATGGAGGGTGTAACCAAGGATATTTTATCGGTGATATTTTGTTCCCAAGTGAGAAAAAATGTGTCTTCTTAGTGCATATCTAAGTCTAGGGGTGGATCTAAATATCTAGGACAATTTGTAAAGAAATGTAGTAAAGTTGGGAATTATAAGAAAAAATGTAGATCTATGAGTGTTGATAATGGTAAGAGATATGATGATGCCCCTTCCACAAAAATAAAACCCTCTATAGATAAAGGAGGTGATGTTTACTTGGTATATGCAGGTACACATGTAGATCATGATGTATGGTTGATTGAATTAGGTGCTTCATTTGAGATGAATCCTCACAGGGAGTGGTTTTGTGAATATTAAAAGTACAATGGAGGTGATGTTTTCCTAGGAGATGACTCGGCATCCAAAATCATAGGACATGGAATGGTCAAGTTATTGCTCAAAGATGGAATGATTAGAACACATCCTAGGGATTTGTACATTCTATATTTGGCTAGAAACATGATATTTGTACGTAATATGGGTGATGTGAGTGTGCATATTGTATTTGAAAAGGAAACATGTAATATGGTTCGAGGAGTAATGGTGTTGCAAACGTGGGGATTATGAATTGGAACTCTCTCCAAGTTGTTGGGAAGCAATTTAATTGATGGGTGTAACATTTCTATTATTCTTGAGGATAGGAATGTAGAATATAGGACCCCTATTTTCCTTGCAAATAAGGCAATGCTATGGAATCAAAGAATGGGAATATTGGAGAGAAAGGCCTTTGAGAATTAAATGGTAAATTTATGGTCGGGGTTTCTAATTGCTCATTAGATTTCGATTTCTATGAAAATTTCATATATGGTAAATAGAATCGAGTGAGATTCCCACTTGATGCTACAAGAGAAAAAGGAATCTTGGAGTTAACACATAGTGATGTTTTTGGACCTATTTGTGTTCCATCACTAGGTAAATTTGTCTATAATGTTTTATTCATTGATGATTTCTTGAGGAACACATGGTTTTATTTCCTCCTTTAGAAATTTGAGGTTTTCGACATATTTAAAGAGTTTAAATCTCTTTTACAAAACTTGGAAAATAATAAAATAAGGTGTTAAGGATAGATAATGGTGGAGAGTTATGCATAAATGAGTTTGAAAAATTCAATAAGTGTGGAATGGTAAGGAAAAAGACTACTTCATACACACCTTAATAGAATGGAGTTAGAGAATGGATGACTGAGACATTGATGAAGAAAGAAAGGAGTATGATTAGTGGTGTAATGTTATCACAACAATTATGCATAGAGATAGTGGATATTGTAGGTTACTTGGTAAACCGATCACCTATATCAGCATTGGTTGACAAAATCCCAGTTCCCACAAGAGGCATGGACTTTTAAAAATCATTCTTTTAAATATATCAAAGTTTTTTTCCATCCTTATGTGCATGTTCCAGATGAAAATAGGAGTAAGTTCGATAATAAAAATGAAAATTGTATCTTAATTGGTTATAAAGATGGTATACAAGGTTATAAACTCTATATCCCAATAACTAAGAAGATTATTTATAGTTGGGATGTTGTACCTATAGAGTTTAGTGTTTCTCCAAAATAGGAATTCCAAGCCAAGGAAGAAGAACCGAAGATAATAAAGTTTGAGAGGGAGGGTAAAGAATCTAGCTCAATAGAAAAAGATTAACTAGAAAAGGAAGAAACTCAAGTTGCAGCCTTGAGGAGATCTATTACAAAAAGAAGGAAACCATAAATGTATATCCCACCTAATTTCCACTCTAATTTCACTTTATCCATTAGTGATGGTGATCTTAGATCTATTAGGAAGGCAGTGGATTTAGAAGAAGGCCATGGTTGAAGAAATGGATGCCCTAGATAAACATAAGACTTGGGATCTAGTTGAGATTCCCGAAGAAAACATATTGGTAGAAAATGGGTATCTAGGAAGAAGTTGAATGCAAAAGGTAAGGTGGAGAAGTACAAAGCATGACTTGTAGCTAAGGGATATGTTGGGCCCAGGTTGAGACAAAGTTTTGGAAACACCTTTTTGAGATACGCAGGGAAAGCTGAGCTGAGCGCAGCCCAGAAAGATAATTTTGTCTAAGTATTGAGGATGCTGCGAAGATGTGCACAGCATCCAAGTTTTGATCAGGCTGCGAAGCTGTGCGCAGCATCTGAATTTTGGGAAGCACCACGAAGACCAGTGCTGTGAAGCAGTCAGGACACGTGGAGCCAGCAAAGCAGAGTGCTAGACATGGATCAGGTGCAGGTATCGAATGGACCGGTAATGGTCTATTTTTGGAAAGATTCTCCAGAAGTGCCGAGCGGCGGGCATGAGCAAATTAGGCAGGTGGACAATGCACGAGATTATTGAGGAAAGTGACATCTTGGCACGCTTGGTGGGCAAAACCGTTAGAGGTGTACGGTTTAGAGAAGGTGGCCTGTTGGCACGCGTGCGACAGGAAGGCTGATAGCGAAGGATTGAAGACATGGCAAACCGCCACGATGTAGCAGACGCTACCAGATGCCAGCAAGCCAGTTTAGGGAAACCGACGCAGTTTGTAAACCCTAAGGGTTTTTGGTTTTAGGTCTTCGACTTTGTAAAGACATGACCTATGGGCATGATCTATTTAAGAAGACAATTTTTTATGGGATGAGGTTCTAAGTTACATTTTGGATTTATACTCTTAGTTTTTGCTGTTACATTTGTAAAATTTCTCTGAGCTAAGAATATTGTAAAGGATCTGCAGCTATGTGCGCAGAGACCTAGTTTTGGGAGGTAGGATAGTCTGCAGCTAAGTGCGCAGCATAAGAACGGTTGTTCCCATCCCTTTCTAAAGAAATATATTACCAACCATTCTTGTGGACGTAGCTTCCCACCCAGGGGAGTGAACCACGTTAAATATCTTGTTGTGTGATTGTGCTTATGAATGAATGCTTACTTGTGTTTTCTATCAATGAATGTCTAAATGTTTCCTTGCATACTATTATGAGAGAGTTTTTATATGCATTTTCCATTAAGAGAAGTATTGAAATGATATGTTAAGCTTCGCATGAATGGTTGAATGGTGAACATTTATTCTTGTGTATGAAGGCAGTAAATCAGTCAATTCATTAAGTATTTTCTTACGCGCAGCAAAGGTATGTATAACTGTGGATTAGATCAATCAGCCATGTTTGAATCATGATATCCCGAGTTAATGAATGAATGTTAGAAGACTAGGAAGTTAAGCATCTGAATGAATGGATGAGTGATATTCATTTCAGTACCTTAAGAATTTTCAAGATAATCCAAGTGCAGAATAGAGTTGGAGTGTTCGCAGCTTCAGTGGAAGTCCTACGGTAGAAGAACATAGTAGTGTGGACCATAGCGTTGCCCATCGCTGCGCAATCTCACCTCACAACACTTACCCTTTGTGGTGTTGTGCAATAAGTCCTCCCAAGCAGCTCATCACTTACTATGGAAATATGATTCCGCAGTACCCCATAGATACACCTCGGGTGAGACCTCAACCTACTTGCAGGTTGTTGCCGAAAGGGCCAGTGCGAAGGGGTTTTGTTGGTCAAGGGGAAACTGCAAAGAACCTGGGTCTTAAAGAAAACCTCTGGGTCAGTTATAGCCAACAAATGGTTCCATTGTCGCGTTAGAATCCGTGGTGAGTTGCAATCGTGATGTGTGACGAAGAATACCAGTTCTCAGAAGGCTCTAACAACTAGCATCCTGAAAAGACAGAAATCCAAGCTTGGTGGGACAATACTATAAGAGACTTTAAAAGACAAGAGAATAGACATCCGCGTCTAAGTGACACACAGTGGTCAGATAGATATCTATTCAACGATATTCACAATATTTTCTGGGCATCATTTCCCAACGAGTTGCATTCGTGGATCTCGCGGCTCGCAGAGAAGAAAACTTGTTTTCAAGGAGGAGTTCCTACAAAGTGGACTCCTGAGCTCACAGCGTAGCTCAAAGCAATAGACATCCCATTGGTGCGCGCAATTGATTTTTGGGTCGATCATATGATAGAAGGCTTCATAACAGAATTTTCTGTAGACACACTAAAATCCTACAGCCAAGTAGAAGCAGACGTTTTCGGAGGTTTCCAAGGTAAGTTCCTGAACAATCTCAGTCTATACATTAAGATGCTATTAGCTGAGAAAGGTGTTTTAAGAATGCAGTAATATTCTTAAATTTGGTCATGGTAAACAATATATTTAGTGATTCGGACGAAGAAACACATAATCTTAGAAGTGGTAAGAGATATAAGTTTAATAAGAAAATTGGAGGCCCTGGACTCCATATTAATACTGAGATCCCGTGTAACATTGACAATGAAGCCGCACCACCATT
This sequence comes from Larix kaempferi, assembly GCA_027924585.1. Classification (NCBI taxonomy): domain Eukaryota; kingdom Viridiplantae; phylum Streptophyta; class Pinopsida; order Pinales; family Pinaceae; genus Larix; species Larix kaempferi. The sequence goes on from BSBM01000476.1 coordinate 15,420,325, forward strand.
CAACCCTAAGAACCTACCGGCTGCATAGACCGCACCGCCTTTATCTCAAAACCCACCCACTACGCAGCCCTCTCTGAAGAATACTCAGACCTCTCCGAAGAATACTCAGCCCTCTCCGAAGAATACTCAGCCCTCCTCGCAGAATACTTAGCCCAGTCCGTCTCTCCTGATAGTCCCATTTGTATTCACTACGCAGAGCCCTTTACAGTAGCCGCGCACTAATTCGGGCGCCCCACCACCTAATAGCACAATGGAAAATACAGATATGAAGCTACCGATATTCAAAGGAATTGACTAGAAGATCCTGATCAACATTGGTTTCTTTGTGAAGCCATATGGAGTGTCAGACAAATCCAGGATGAAGCAATGAAGAGAGAACAGCTCATCACCACTTTCAGGGACAGAGCGCTACATTGGTTCATGAAATACTCTACCATACAGCCGAGAACTCTCGCAGAAATTAAAGATGCGCTCATAGCTGAGTTTAAGAAACCTAAATATGAATCTCAGTGTATAACCGAGTTGAAAGAAATAAAGCAGACACCGACTAAAATAGTTTGGGAGTTTGATCAGAAGTTCAAGACCCTATTAGACCAAGTGAGCTTTGTTATAGCTCTGGAACAACACAAGGAATGGTTCATTGCTGTGTTGTTTCCCCATATTAGGCTACCATTGATGCAGCAGAGGGTCACATCCCAAGCAGAGGCCTTAGAGATCGCAATGAAGCTAGAGGCTTCGTCGATTGGTGAGACTAGTTCTAGGATGTCTCAGATCCAGAACCAACTGACCACCCTGATAGTTGCAAAGCATGAAGAATGGAAAAGAACAAAGGTATGAACCTAGACATGAGGTCTGGTGTACAGCTTGTAAAGGAGAAGGCCATGATAGAGAGCATTTCCCGTTATTCCGCGACTATCTTAACAGTGGTGCACCCAACCCATTGAATCAGAATCAGGCCCCATGGTGTGAAATCTGTAGAACCATAGGACACAAACCTGAAGACTGCTATCTTATACAAAAATATGTGAAAACACCTAAAAATTTATACTGCAATTTCTGTAAATCAGTTGGACATGATGAATCCAACTGCCGTGCATATGAATTAATGAATGAAAGAAAATGAGACATGGACTCAATGAGAGGCACTGGCTTGTACCGCATACAAGAAAATACCCAGCCGAAACAAGAGAATGCACAATATGACTAAGGAGGATACATAGGTCGTGGTGGATACCGTGGCAGGGAAGAGGCCACGGCTAGGTCATTTGTTATAGGCCATCCAGGTCACGTATCCACAGATTGTGTTAACCCATGCACTCCATGTAATTATTGTAAATCATTTGACCATTTTATTGAAGATTGTCCAGTGCTAGAAGTGGAAATGCAGAAAAGAAGACGGACAGATGCGGCAAACATGAATTTCCAATGGATCATAGTAGAGAAAATACAAGCAAACCCGAGCATCAATGCGGTCATGCGTAGTGGCACTCAGACAAGCCGCGACAGGGGAGCAGAAGCTTCCACATTAGGGGAGGCTCACACAAAGGAGTCTCCTCTGGAGACAGTATGGATAAGAAAAGCTCCGGGGAAAATACCTGCTATTGATCTACAAAAGAACAAGGAAGTCTTTATCGACACGCGGGATAGCTTTAGAGAGACAGCGACAGAAACACAGAGGATCCCGTTGTGCAGTCAAGCATTGCATGTTGAAGACATGCCAGCGGCCTATGACAAAACAAGCACCGCGACAAATGTCAGAAATTCCATTGCGCAGTTCTTGCGAAGCTGCATGAAGTTACTAAAAAGTGAAAATGCCATAGTAGAGCTACAAAATCTCATAAACCAGTATGAGCCACAGACCGAAACAAGGGCTTCCGATAGCGCAGTTCATCACATAAGGAAGCATAAAAGAACGGGCCGAGAAATGAGACTTACCGCGCAGATCAGAGATTTTGAAATGGATGAATTCATCCTCGATCTGGGCTCTGAAGTAAATGTCTTAACTAAGTAGACATGGCAGCAAATGGGTCGACCAAAGTTGTCATGGTCACCTATCCAGTTAAGAATGGCTAACCAAGAGAAAGTCATACCTTTTGGCCGCTTAGCTGACATGATAGTCGACATTGATGGAGTCCAAAGTCATACAGACTTTGAAGTTATCGAGATTGTGGATGATAGTCAGCCTTTCCCTACACTGCTAGGAATTGACTGGGCTATGGATAACTTGGCTATCATAGACTTAAAATCAAAGAAGATGATATTTGAAGGAAAGAATCTTAAGTTCATTGCACCATTGGATCCTAACGATGGTGACAGATATAGCGAGCCGATTCAGGAGGAATCCAAGGCTCAAGCATTGGACAGACTATACCAGCTCACAGCGAACTAGGAGGATTATATCAATCCTACTATAGATGGCACACTCAGTTGGAGATGTCACAACTCCTGCATCTCTGATTAGGAAGCAGGTCTGGAAAATTGGCAAAGCCGAATGCATGAAGTATCAGCAAGAAGATGCGCGCAGGTTATGAAATCACTGCGCTAGATCGGGAAGGAGGTAAGTCCTATCCCCACATATCATGGTTCTGCTAATGTTTTTACTTTCATCCAGGAATACACTGCAGCTATTGCAGATGATCACAGACTACCAGCATTAGATATGGCACTGCGTGACACACCTGCCAGATGGTGGAATGTGCACAAGCATACATTGACCACTTGGGATCAATGCAGAAATAAGATGCAGATTCGGTTTGCTGAAAAGGTTACCTTACCTTTTGAGAAGTTTAATGGACAGATAGACCCTAGTCAATACATTAAAGTCTATTCACAGGCATGGGAAAAAAGGCCACACACAGAATGGGTGCATCTCTTTCTACATACACTGGATGATGACATTCCAAAGAAATGGTACCTAGACCTGAAGTTGCGCAGAGAGATGACCAATTGGGAGATACTGGCTGCCAAGTTCCAGAAGGACTTCAACTTTGAGGACGAGGATCCACTGATCCATGAGGCATTGCAAATAATTAAGGAATGCATATTCAAGGACGAATGTCCTCACAAAATATGACATTGCATGAATTTTTTGGGGAAGATCATGTTCCCATGCACCTACACTTAGAATGGAAGGAACATGAAGAACATCTTATCGAGTGTTATAATGTAGCTGAAGACATTGATGATGGAAATGACGAAGATGATGACGATCCGAGCAATATAAACATACCAAAGTCGCAGGGTGTTTGTGACGTAGAAGGACCTCCATTAGAAATCCCAGATATGAGCGGACTAGTAAAAACACAGAAGGTGAATATTGGCACAAAAGAAGAACCAAAGTTTGCAACAATTGGCAACTATTGGGACGATCAGACTGTTTCAGAGATCGCAGACACCCTGCGTGAGTATCAGGAGTTGTTTCCAACAAAATTCACAGAAATGAAAGGAATTTTGGGAGACCTAGGAGTTATGAAAATACCTTTGAAGCCAGGTGCAAAACCTATGAAGCAAAGACCGTACAAACTAAACTCGCGTTACAAAGAAAGAGTACGCGCAGAGCTGGATAAAATGCTTGAAGCAGGAATCATTGAACCTGTTGAGGAATCAGAATGCATTAGTCCCATGGTCGTACAAGATAAGAAAGTGAAGGGTGAGATCAGGATTTGTGTTTATCTCAGAAAATTGAATGATGCTTCTATGCACGACCCATTCCCTACCCCTTTCACAGATGAAGTGCTTGATAATGTTGGAGGGAATGAGGCCTATTCGTTTACTGATGGTTTTTCTGGGTATCATCAAATCAGGATTGATCCCGCAGATAGACATAAGACGACATTTGCAACAGAATGGGAGTCGTTCCAATACACAGTAATGCCCTTTTGCTTGAAGAACGTACCTGCCATATTCTCCAGAGTGGTTGTCGTAGCATTCAAAGAATTTATGCATAAGTTTCTGGAAGCATACTTTGATGATTGGACTATCTTTGGCCTATTGAAGAACCATTGTGTGAACCTCAGAATGATGCTTGAGAAGTGTCGACAGCATCAGATCTCTTTGAATCTGAAAAAGTGCATTTTTTGTGTTCCTTATGGAATTCTACTGGGCCATATTGTTTGTAAGCAAGGATTGATGGTGGATCGTGCGAAGATCGTAATAATTGTAAACTTGCCAACACCAACTTCAGTCAAGATGTTGTGCTCTACCTTAGGTCATACTGGGTACTACAGAAAATTTATAAAGGGTTACACGCAGATAACCGTAGCAATGGAAAAGATGCTAAAGAAAGACGCACCGTTCATCTGGAACGCGGAATGTGAACAAGGGTTTGATACATTAAAAGAAAAGATGGTGACTGCGCCAATTCTAGTTTTTCCAGATTGGTCAAAACCATTTCATGTCCATGTCAACGCGTCATGCATTGCATTGGGAATTGTATTAGCTCAACCGGGGGAAGGAGGTATTGACCACCCCATTGCATTTTTGAGCAGGAAGCTCTCCACAATAGAGAAGAACTATACCACTACTGAGAGGGAAGGCCTTGCAATGGTATATACCCTACAGAAATTTAGGCATTACTTGCTTGGTGCGCACTTCCTGATGTTCACTGACCATTCTACATTGAAGTACCTGGTCAACAAGCCAGTGTTAGGGGGGCGTATATACAGATGGCTGTTACTGTTCCAAGAGTATGATTTTGAGATTGTTGTTAAGCCAAGTAGACTGAACTTGGGACCTAATCATCTATCAAGTATTGAGTCAGGAGAAGAGCCGACGAATATTGAAGACAGTCTGCCTGATGCGCAGTTATTTAGTATATAGGTTGTTGATGACTACTATAAGGATATCAATAATTTTTTAACAACAGGGCTAGCACCGCAGGAACTATCTGTCCAGCAGAAGAAGCAACTAGTGGTGCGTGCCGCGGACTTCACTATAATTGCAGGCCAGTTATACAAACTTGGGCTGGATGAAGTCCTGCGGATATGTGTATTAGATCATGAGAAACCATTGATTCTAGAATACGCGCATTCATGGGTTGTGGGAGGTCACTATGCGGGAAGAGCCACTATGCAGAAGATATTGTGTGCAGGGTTATGGTGGCCCACCATTTACAAAGATTCCAAAGAATACTGTCGGAACTGTGATGTATGTCAAAGGACAGGGAGACCTTCACGAAGAGATGAAATGCCATTAAATCCACAATTAACCTTGCAGGCATTTGAGAAGTGGGAAATTGATTTTGTGGGTCCTATAAACCCACCAAGGAAGAGACCTGGTGCAAGGTATATTATCACTGTTACTGATTACCTCACTAGATGGGCAGAATCAAAACCAGTCAAGGACTACAGCACTAGTACTGTTGTGCAGTTCATCTTTGAAGAAATATTATCAAGATTTGGTTGTCCAAAGATTTTGATGAGTGACCAACATACTCATTTTTTGAACAAAACTATTGAGGCACTTACAGAAGAATTCCAGATTCGTCATCAGCGTAGTACTCCTTATCATCCACAGGCGAATGGCACTATAGAGGATTTCAATAAAATTATGGAGAACGCACTAACTAAGGTTTGCAATGTGAATAGAGATGATTGGGATCTGCGCATCTCTTCTGTGTTATGGGCATACAGGATGACCTGCAAGAAATTGACAGAACATACACCCTTTCAGTTGGCTTATGGGCAAGAAGCTATAATGCCAATGGAGTACATTGTCCCTAGTTTGAGGATCGTTGCGTTCACAGGGATGGTAGACCGCGCAACATTAGAAGAAAGGTTGCTACACCTTATTGGGTTGGAGGAAGATCGCTTCATTGCCAGTTTTCACCAGGAAGCTCAAAAAGACCGAGAGAAAGCTTGGCATGATCGCCATATAAGGAACAAATGCTTTCAGGTAGGAGACCTAGTCCTCTTATATGACAGCAAATTCATGAAATTTCTTGGTAAATTTAAGATGCATTGGCTTGGTCCATATACTGTAATACATGTTATTAACACTGGTGCAGTCCAGTTAGCCAATTTAGCTGGTGATACTCTACCCACTTTGATAAATGGAAGCAGACTAAATCTGTATCATGACAGCCCTGCTTCGCAGCATCCTGAATGATAAGAAGAGAAAGAGATTTCCAAGTGTCAGCTACAATTGAAATTGGACACTGGAAATGTCAAGGAGCCTGTACATGTATGTTAAATATAGCAATGTGTGTACCGTGCAGCACTGCTGAAGCTGCACGGAAGGAAAAAAAAATTAAGAAAAGAAAAAGGAAAGTCGCGTAGTTGAAAATTTTTGGCACTGCGAAGTAACTGCACAGGATCTCAGATGGCTTGCCACGTAGCTCGGCGCAGCACTCAGAAAAATAGCCGTTACACTGTCGTTGGAAAAATATAGCCGTTATGTGACCGTTGCAACGAACCACTCGAGCATTTAAAGGAAAGATAGTCATTATGGACACGCTGATGATGGAAGAGACGAAAGGATCTGTTCAAATTGGCCAACGGACAACTCATTAAATGCAAATATAGCCGTTGGGAGGCACGGGGAGGACCCAGCTGTGCCTATAAATAACACCGTTACAGGACTCGTGAGCGTTACTCAGCACTTAGAATTTTCTTGTGATCACTCCCTGAGTTAGTATTCCTCTATCATCTGATTATCACAGCCTTTAGCTAACTAGTGAATGTCCGAACCCTCCTATAGAGAAGAAGAGCTGACCATTGAAGAAGCACTTGAAGTCTTTTAGTACAGGGGAATTGAAGAATTAATGAAAACCCTTGCCAAGAAGGTTGTAATCGAGCCAAGTCAAGCATCCAGAAGATCACCTCGTCATAATCCGGTCATGTAGGAAAAAGGGAAAGATAAAGGAAAAGACATAACTGCACCTCGAAGCAAGATCATAAAGATGGGATCGTCGGCACAAAAATCACCAGTATTTCAGAAAGAACCACTGAAACTCACACAAGAGTATATATCACCATGGGCGTTGGATGCCCCAATCTTCAAATTGGTCAAGAGCGCTAAGTATGAGATCCCATTGTCGCCAATCTCAAGGCATGTAGAGGTTGCCAAGAACCTGCTTGGAAAGATTCCAGACTGCAAGTGGGAATATTTTGACCTCCTAGGCGTGCAAAAGGAAGAGCCCCACGTGCATAAGTACCTACAATTCCAACCTGACCAATACATGTGCTGGAAGAAAGATGCTAAAGGCACACCTAACTTGGTTGCTGAAAGCTGGCTAACACCGGTAGTTCTGTCAGGATTGTTGAACCTCCTCAAATTGCCACATTTTGATCGTTCAACGAAAGTTAATGCCCTGGTTCGCACGATGATGGAACGAACCCACCAGGGATACCTATGGCTAGATAAAAACATTAATGTCAATATTGCCTTGATCCACCACTTAACAGGTCTCAGCAAGCGCGGTAAGGATCCCAAGCAGTTCTTCCAAGGGAAGAGCAAGGAAAAAGAAGCTATCGAGAAAATGAAGAAAAGCCAGCCATTGGTGAAGGGGAAAAGAGGTTTTCCCACAGAAGACATTGAGGACAGAACAACAAAATTTGTCACCCAGTTACTCGCAGGAAAAATCCTCAGAACGGCTAGGCCTCCGGAGGTTCCTGCGGGCAAAGTATTACTTGGTGCCACAGCGGCTGAAGGCACTGAGTTCAATTGGTGCCAATTTCTTTTGAATGAGTTCTTGGATGAACTCAATGATATCCAGGAAAATGGTGGACAGTTCCACTTCACGTGGCTCATCATCCTCATCGCCTTTTGCGGATGGAAGGAGCCAAGGGACTATGTGGGTATCAATATAGAAACCAATGATCCCAGAGGATTCCGGTATGCCAACCTCTGGGTAAATGTCATCGTAGAGCGACAACATGCGACAGCCGAGGTGTTCTACCAATATTACACTCAACTGTGCGATGCGATTGTCCGTACACCCCGCATCAAAAAGCAGATAACGTCAAAGTACATTTGTGTTCTAGACTTCAGCGCAAACATACGATGTATCTTCATTTCACTAAAGGCAAGAATGAAGAAGCCAGAGTGGTTCCCAGGTAACTACCACATGTATGAGGAGGACATTGAGGCCCTCATGAAGGATTGGCCTGTCGACTTCTATGTGGATGTCATGGATGTATAAACAGATTCTGATGAAGATGAGCTAATCCCACTCGCATGCCCAATTATGGAAGAAACAACAAAGCGGAAAGAGCCAGAGACTCTGCAAAAGCCGAAGGCAAGGAAGAAGATGAAGGCCACAAAGACTCAATCTGAGGCAGTCATGAATGAAGATGATTATGAGATGATAGCTAAAAAAGTCTCAAAGTAGATGAAGGAGATCATGGCGGATAAAGAAAAAAAGGATAAGGTCATCCAGGATGACCTGCAGAAGATGTGGCTCGCAATGCAAGGCCTTATGAAGAAAATGGACGATGTCCAGAAAATACTAACCTTGCCGCGTGGCACAAAAACTGAAGGGAGGTCGGTAGGAACCTCGTAGCAAGAACCCCCGCAGCTAGCAATAACGATGTCGTCAAAGACTAGAATTGTCCACGTGGACCCATTGGCTATTGCACTGCCAATGACAGAGCAGTTGGTCTTGGACACAAAGGGAGTCGAGCGGGTAGAGCTCGACTTGGAAAAAATCCCCTTACTAGGATTGCATTTCATCCACACATAGATCGTTGAGGAGATGCATGAACGGATGGTGGAGTCGATGAATTCACAAGCTGATCTCACCGCAACAAACAGACAGCTTGAGGTGTGCGTAGACATGCAACTACGCGATGAACAGGACCGCCGAAAAAATTTGGAAAATACCATATCCACTATCGCCATGGATATTGAAGGCATAGAAAGCCAGGATGATCCTTTAGACACGGTTCTGAGGATCGGATAAAAGGTCAGATCGTTGAAGGTGGAGATGCAGGATAAGGATATCCTCCATGAGGCTGATCTCATTGCACTGCAAAAGAAACTGAATGAGCAGACACCATTAACTGAGCAGCAGTTGAGAGAACAAGCCGTCAGTACCGCTGTGCAGAACATAGTGAGCGGCATGACTCAATGCCAAGATCTGTTGGAACAAGTTTCCAAGGCATTCACTTCTCTTGAAGAGGATCAAGCGCTACAGCAAGTGAAGACCAAGGTAAAGGAAAAACAAACCACGTTAGACAAATTGGATGCAGAGGTCAAAGCTCTGCCACCCAGGGAGAGGCTACCGAGATACAAGGAGATATCCGTCTTAAAGAAGGAAGTCCAGGCACTACGAGAAAAAGAGACTGAGATGGATAATCAATCGCAGTAGCTCCTGGAGGAAGCCATGGCAATTTCACAGCAGATAGAGTACAAGCTAAAGGAATTGCACGACAACCAGAAGCAGGTACAGGGACAGATTGGAGAAGAAATAACTCCAGTGCTGCTTGAAACAGTTCAGCAAGTTGAGCAAGATACCAAAGAGGCAGTGGACCAGTTGCTCAGTGTATATAATGAGTTCATGGCCAAACTAGTTCCACTGGTCGCAGAGCAGAGTGAGACAACTGAAGCAGTAATTGGCTCGAGGATGAGCCACATGTAAGTGTTAGGGGCATGTTGGGCCCAGGTTGAGACAAAGTTTTGGAAACACCTTTTTGAGATAAGCAGGGAAAGCTGAGTTGGGCACAGCCTAGAAAGATAATTTTGTCTAAGTATTGAGAACGCTGCGAAGATGTGCGCAGCATCCAAGTTTTGATCAGGCTTCGAAGCTGTGCGCAGCATCTGAATTTTGGGAAGCACCGCGAAGACCAGTGCTGCGAAGCAGTCAGGAAATGTGGAGCTAGCAAAGAAGAGTGCTGGACATGGATCAGGTGCAAGTATCGGATGGACTGGTAATGGTCTATTTTTGGAAAGATGCTCCAGAAGTGCCGAGCGGCGGGCATGAGCAAATCAAGCAAGCAGCCAATACACGAGATTGTTGAGGAAAGCGATGTCTTGGCACGCTTGGTGGGTGAAACCGTTAGAGGTGAACGGTTTAGAGAAGGAGACCTGTTGGCATGCGTGCGACAGGAAGGCTGATAGTGATGAATTGAAGATGTGGAAAACTACCACGATGTAGCAGACGCTACCAGACGCCAGCAAGCTGGTTTAGGGAAACCGACGCAGTTTGTAAACCCTAAGGGTTTTTGGGTTTAGGTCTTCGACTTTGTAAAGACATGACCTACGAGCATGATCTATTTAAGAAGACAATTTTGTATGGGATGGGGTTCTAAGTTACATTTTGGAGTTATACTCTTAGTTTTTGTTGTTACATTTGTAAAATCTCTCTAAGCTAAGAATATTGTAAAGGATCTGCAGCTGTGTGCGCAAAGGCCTAGCTTTGAGAGGAAGGATAGTCTACAGCTGAGTGCACAGACTAAGAACGGTTGTCCCCATCCCTTTCTAAAGAAATATATTACCAATCGTTCTTGTGGACGTAGCTTCCCACCCGGGGGAGTGAACCACGTTAAATCTCTTGTTGTGTGATTGTGCTTATGAATGATTGCTTACTTGTGTTTTCTGTCAATGAATGTCTAAATGTTTCCTTGCATACTATTATGAGAGAGTTTTTATATGCATTTTCCATTAAGAGAAGTATGGAAATGATATGTTAAGCTTCACATGAATGGTTGAATGGTGAACATTTATTCTTGTGTATGAAGGCAGTAAATCAGTCAATTCGTTAAGTATTTTCTTATGCGCAGCAAAGGAATGTATAACTGTAGATTAGATCAATCGGCCATGTTTGAATCATGATATCCTAAGTTAATGAATGAATGTTAGAAGACTAGGAAGTTAAGCGTCTGAATGAATGGATGAGTGATATTCATTTCAGTACCTTAAGAATTTTCAAGATAATCCAAGTGCAGAATAGAGTTGGAGTGTTCGCAGCTTCAGTGGAAGTCCTGCGGTAGAAGAACATAGTAGTGCGGACCGCAACGTTGCCCATCGTTGCGCAGTCTCACCTCGCAGCACTTACACTTTGTGGTGTTGCGCAGTACGTCCACCCAAGCATCTCATCACTTATTGTGGAAATATGATTCCACAGTACCCCATAGATACACCTCGGGTGAGACCTCAGCCTGCTTGCAGCAGGTTGTTGCCGAAAGGGCCGGTGCGAAGGGGTTTTGTTGGTCAAGGGGAAACCGCAAAGAACCTGGGTCTTAAAGAAAACCTATGGGTCAGTTATAGCCAACAAGATATTCCAATGTGGAGGGAGTTGATTTTGGTAAGATTTTTTCTCCTAATATTAAATTAAATTCTATTAGATTTCTTTTATCTATTGTTGTTTCTTTTGATCTTGAAGTAGAATAGATGGATGTCAAGACAACATTTCTACATGTTTATTTGGAAAAAAAATCTACATGAAACAATTAGAGGGTTTTGAAGTACAGGGAAAGACAGAGTTGGTTTGCAAGTTGATGAAGTCCCTATACGGATTAAAACAACCACCAAGAATGTGGTATCAGAAATTTGATACTTATATATTGGGACTTCGTTTCTAAAGAAGAAAAGATGATAATTGTGTTCATTCCAAGCAAGTTGGTGATGATTTTATTTATGTGGTTTTGTATGTTGATGATATGTTGCTGATTGGAAACAACAAGGAAATCATCAAGGATATCAAAGTCCAGTGATGATCTAAGTTTTATAGGAAATATATTGGTGCTACAAATTTTATTTTGGTCATGGAAATCAAAAGAGATCAAGGCAATATAAGAAGTTCATTAAGTCAAATGAAATATGTTGAGACAATATTGCATAGGTTTTATATGCAATATTGTAAACCGATAAATGTCCATATTCTTGTAGGTGAAAAGTTATCTGTAGATCATTTTCCCAAGACTCAAGAAGAGGTAGAAGACATGTCGTGTGTTCCATATGCTAGTGATGTTGGAAGTTTGTTGTATTATATGGTATGTACTAGACTCGACATTTCCCATGCATTGATATTTTTAGCAGATATATGTCAAAACCAGGGAAGGAAACTTGGATATCAATAAAGAGTCTCTTTAGATATTTGCATGTCACTTCTATTTATGTAATATGATACAAAGGAATGTCTATACCTCACAAGGAAATAGATATAAAAACTTTTTTTGATGCAAATTGGGTTGGATATCTTTACCGCAAAAGAAATACAAGTGTTTATGCTTTAACTTATTTGGTGGAGCAATCATTTGGATGAGTAAGAGGTAGGGCATAGTTTCATTGTCAACTACATAAGTATAAAGCATGGAATCTGAATATTTCGAGGTTATGTTTTCAAGACTCAGATTAGAAAAGCACGAGTTGGTTCGAGAGCAGTTGAGAACCACTGAACAACAACACCTCCTGGTCTCATGTTCTGGGCCAAAGTGTTCATGCCTGATCTGTTTCACAGTGGCTTTGAAAATTCAATATCTTTACATCAATTTATAAAACAATAGAACCCTACGCCGACGAGTTTGAAAAGCATGCAAAAAAACAAAAACATGAACACCCACAAAGGCGCGCGAACAAGTTTGAAAAGCCTGCACAAAAAACACAAGAAGTTTTCTATAGTTAAAGAGAGCCTTCTTAATTAGTAAGTCCTTATGATCTTTATTACATACATAATAATACTCTCAGTCTTATCTCAATGTCTTGTTTTTAAGACTAAAATTAGAACAGCAGACAACAACACCTTCAAATCGCGTTTAGAAAAGCATGCACAAAAAACAAAAGGGAAGTCATCTCCACCATGCGTACTCTTGGGCATGCATTATATATATATATATATATATATATATATATATATATATATTTCAACAAATTGAATTTTTGTGACTTTTCCAAGTTTCACACCACCCGCGTGCACGCGCATACACACACACACACACACATCAAGGAATTCAACTTGTTAACTTTCTAATTTTCTCTTCCATGCATAATATTGAAAATACAACCATAAGATCAAAACTTATAGATCAGAACTTATGACCTCCTCAACAAAGATATCTCAGATTTGATTTATATATAATATTTCTCTTTATAAGTGAATTTTTAATTTGCCTTCATGTGGGGGCTCTTTGGTTTTTCTAGATTTATTAACTACTTTAAAAAAGTGGATTCTTAATTTTTATATATGAAATAAGCATACATGAGAAGCAAGGAGAGCCATAAACATTATATATAAGTATAAATTATTTCTCAAAGCTTTCTCTTATAAGCATAAATTATCTTATTTGGTACATCTTAAATAAGCATAAATCTTATTTAGTATATTGTAAATGATATTAAATTAGAAGAAACCAAAGTGGGCCTATGGTTAGGAACATGTGTTTCCTATCATATAAATCGTGCCCTTTAGCTTAAATAAGAATCCATGAGAAGAAGCCATAAAACAAGGAGACCATTAAACATTATATATAAGTTTAAATTGTTTCTCATGATTTTAAGGCTTTCTCCTATAAGCATAAATCTTATTTGGTATATGTTAAATGCGAGTCAATTAGAAGAAGCCAAAGTGTACATATGGTTAGGAACATGTGTTTCCTCTTAGAGTTAAATCACTCTCTGAGACTTTAAAATCATATTATTATGATTGTTGTTATATATAAGCTGGTCTATAACACACCTATAAGAAACAAATTTAAACCATAAAATTTATGCATTAGAAATTTTAATGCACCTCAATGTTGAAGTTTTTGGAAAATTACTATAGGTAAGTTTTTGGAAAATTAGTTGTGACAAATGAATGTGGATTCACAACATTTTCAAAATGCACTGATTGCACTAGTTTGCTTCTACTACCTAGGCATGTTTAAAATCCTCTAAGGAATGGGGGGAGGTGGCCATGAGAATGACCAGGCAAAAAATGATGCAGCATTGCCATGCGCATGACATTTGCAATGGTTGGCATATTGGTTGGTGACCTTTACAATCTCCTTGGACCTCATGTAACCCTCTTCGCAAGGTACTACACTTATGTCCCCTATGCTAGTTCATTTCGCTACTACAACCATCATCAGAACAAGATAATTGTTAGTTTTGTAAGAGGGATTTTGAGAGTTTGAGTTGGAGTGCTTTTGGATGGCTAGGGATCGATTGTGACCTCGTATTTGACCAAGTACATTAATGGTAGGTACATTTCTCTTGTTTGGAGTGTATTTAATCTAGGAGGAGTCATAGACAACTACATGCTCTTTGTATCGAATTTTTATAGGATGATTAGGTCTGTGAACAATAAGATGTGTATATCCTTCATGGCCTTTGGGGATTTTTTACTTGATCCTTAATTCTACACAACAAAGCGGTCAAGAGAGATGACAACACTACTCTGAATAATTAATCAATGTGAGAATCGAGGCCATAAATATTCTCAAGCTATCCTCCAAATAGAAGATGCTACTACTCTTTCCTGCTTCATGGGTCAACAACCTCTTCAAGACCTATATATTTAAAAAATTTATTGGCAAAATATTCACAGTGAGGACTAGGGTGTATAACAATGTGTTTTATTGGGGCACTTAGATGTTAAGGTTTGTGGCAATTGGCATGTTCTCAACTTTAGCTTACAAAGTATGAAGATCAAGGGATTTCAGAACATTGTCAAACATTTGTTGCAGTGGTGGGAAATGCAATCTATGGAGGTGGGATCATTGATTAGATAAGATATAGTAGTAAAATCCCTTGAAATTTGTGTCTTGTTTTGGGAGTTTGTAGTGAGAATGATGGTCTCTTGGGATTGACATGATTTAGGAGTCTTAGGGTCCTCAATATAGAAGTAGGATTTATGATATTATTCTCTATTCTTGGTGCTAATCAACCCAAGTTGGGATATTGTTATCATTTTGGGAATTGTCCTCTCGTCTATGATATTGCATTGTTAATTGCATGTTTTATGGTTCTAGAAAAACTTGGGGCGATCTTTGCTTCTATTCCAACACCCATTGTAGTTAAATTGTACTATTTCCTATTTGGACGTTGTGTAGGTATGTATACACAAACTATGTAATAATTATTTATGTATTTGGTCGCATAGAAATCTCATGCCTTCATGTAGGAACATCCTATAATGATGTTTAATGTGTCTACATGCCTTTTAAGCTCCAAGTTGTTGCATGAAGTAACATATTTTTCTAATGTGTTCTTCTACCCACATATGTGTACAACTATTTGAACTAAATTCCAATCATCCATTTGGAAATGCATTCCCTTCATTATTTATTTTGAAACTCTTAATCTCTTTCTCTCTTTCTTTGGTTTATTTCTCATATACTCCACCCAATATCTTATTGCATATGAATTATATATTATGATATATGACTCCACCAATTACAATTGTGCATATTAATTATATAGTATGACATATGAATCCAATGAATATCTCGTCGCATCTAAATTATATAGTATGAATTTATCTCAAAGAAGACAAAAAAAATGTGTTGGAATTGTTTGAACTCGACATTTTGGGCCACAAGCTAGGCCCATCATCAAGAGGAGAAAAACCATGATAACTTACCCATAAGAACTAACTATTAAATAGTTGACTGCTATTACATTTAACTGTTTAATTTATTATTTAAGATGGTTGACTGTGTTTTTCCTTATTCCATGAATTATAGGTTTCCAACTGTCACGAAGTTTCCAGCCATCATCCTTGTTTATATTGTTCGGAATTTTCTCAATTTCTATAGCCTAGCGATTTCTTCTTTATGCATAATGGTCTTCTCTAGCAATTATATGTCTTGTCCATTCAAATTAAATGGCCAGTGTCATAAGAATGTTCAGCTGGAGCTGATTTTTGGAAGCGGTTCTAGGCAATGTCGATGTAATTTTATTTTAACCTTACTTGGATTGAATGCCCAGTTTCCACTTTTTAATAGTTAGTTCTTATGCGTAAGTTATCATGGTTTTTCTCCGCATGATGATGGGTTCATCCTATGCCCGAGATGTCGAGTTCAACGTGTTTTTTTGGTCGTCTTTGAACTTTCCTATGTAAGTATCATGAACAACATGTGAATTTATGTATAATTGTTAAGTGCCTCATACATGAAGCTCAAAGGAATTAATCACTTGAGCTAGTGTGCGCACACACGCGCGTGCGCACACACACACACACACACACACACACACACACACACACACACATGATTTGTTTTATAAAGGTGAGGGTTTTGATTTTTTTTAGTTTTACATCATCCACCTCCTTAAATCCTAACATCGTCCTGACCTCAAATAGGCAAAGTGTTGAACCCAAAGGTCCATTCGGTGATCAAATATGTAGCAGAGCACTAAATATTGGTTCATCACCATAATTTGAAAAAGTACTAAATGCCAATGGGTCAGACGATAAAAGGTGTATTGATGGAAGTATTGACAACAAATGATACAACAACTTTCATGCATGTGAAAATATCCTTGAAGGAAGTGCAATTCATAAGGAAACTCATTATCTTGAGGTAGAGACAAATGACAAAGTCGAGGCCTCTCTAGTTCCTTATATTCACAACCCTAATTATATTATTAAGGATGCTTCTATCATGGAAGATATCACTACATTTTTATTTGAAGCACTCGAAGAGGTGGCCGGACAATTTCTCACTCAAAAGAAGGTGTCATTTTCCCAATTAAAATATTGCGAGAAAACATGTGCAAGTTCAACCTTTGGAAAAAAATTAAGAATGTGTTAAGGATTGAAGAAAATTCCCTTTAGTGTGGGAATCAATGGGTTGGGCAAGGATTACCCTATCCAAAACAACAAAAGGAAAAGAAAACTATAATGTGTTAAGAAATGCATGGAGGGTGTCAAAATGGTGCTAGGGGAAGACATTGTGCTAGGCCAAATCATCAATATAAAATAATATCACTAGTGGATAAATTATTTGGTCATTTAATCTTTAAATACACTCTCCAACAATGGGTCTACAATCGGAAATGGAATATATTATTTGAAGTTAAAACGCTTGGTGTCTCATTCAAGAAATCCATCTACATAGAAGTTAAGCAAGGTAAGAAGTCCATTGTTGTTATTTCCACTTACAAGACAAAATTAAACAAGGGTCATGGTGGAAAAAGGATGTAGAATGCAATCATTGCAAGAAGAATTGTCATAATAAGGAACATTGATAGGCACTACATCCCAACCTAATTTGAAAGAAAAACAATGGTTTGAATTTCTTAAAAGTGGAACAAATTAAGTTCAAAGGACATGATAGTGAGAGAGCATCAAACATTGATGAAAAATTAATTTGATGGTTTCTAAAAAACATGTTGATAAAGGTATATGTTTGTGCCTCATCCTTCCAATATCAAGAAGGACTATATATTTGTTGTGGAGAATAAGTTTTTGGTTGCAATTAGAAAGAATCACTCATTGCAACCAATTAACAACACATCCAAATGCATATCCATTTGGTTGGATGCAAAGTTACAAGTAACCCTCTAGTGTAAGTCTAAGTTCTGTATTTCTAATCAGTGAATTAACGAGTTTGAGTGTAATGTTGCACCTTTGGGTGTTTGTGAGGTTGTCTTTTTTAAGCTATATTTATGGGACAAAGATGTAATTTTATTAATAAGATATATTGAATTGAGATTGGCTAAGTAAAGGAAACCTTGTCTCATTGACTTCCTACAAGGGTCAGATGGCCATATCTTTAATTTATGCTAGTCAACCCAAAACGTTGATTAATTGTAGCAAGAAGTTTATGATGCTAATTTTGAAATCTAGAGAAATCCAAAATGGATCTAGATTTTGGATTTGATTTCACTCCAAATAGTGGGTTTATTTAAACACACACGGAACTTTCTTTTATAGGTTTAATGGCCTTAAATCCTTCTTCAAGACCTTGACAAAAGCCCTTTTCCATGCCTTGGAAAAATTATTAGTGTTAGCCTTTGGAAGGAACAAGAATGAGTAAGGTGTTGGACATGTGTTGTAGTTTTTGTAGGTTCCTAGAGTAAGGGGTGTCCGAGAGAAATTTTTTGGGTTTGCTTTTGGTATGTTTTAAGTTGTTTTGTGCCCATGGTTGTGTGGCCTATTATACACTAATTTCAATAAAAAATTGGGGGTGTAATTTAATCTAATTAATGAATCAAGGTTTTGGATGCTAGAATATTTTATTGTAAACATAAAAGATAATACAATGAGATAGAGAGTGGAGAAACTCTTAGGAATGTTGGTTTTCCTGGTTTTGGGTTTCTAGGGTAAATCTCAGTGCAATGTGTATGTAAGCCATTGTTAATTGTTGTGTTTTAGACTCTGTTTGGTACTGTTTTTATTTACACAAGTTTATCAAAGGTCTTAATCTGGTATCAGAGAGAGATTATTAGCTTTGGGGGGATGCCTTTGTTGCTAGGATTTAGATAATCTTGTGAAGAGAAAGGGTATGTTGGGTCTACGATAAACCTGTGTTGGAGTGGGAACTTTGCACGATGAATCTTGTGCAAGGAAATGACAAGCAGTTCAAGAATAGAAATTGAGAATTTTAACCACCAAATCTTCAAGTTATGGAAGTTGAAGATGGAAGGTCTTCTTGTAGACAAATATTAGTGGATTGTTGTGGATCCACATACAAAGCTCATTAGTATGTCAAAAGAATATTGGGAAAATATGGAGAGAAAAGCGAGAAACAATATGGAGAGAAAAGCGAGAAACATGAATCAACTTTGCCTCTCACATTCAGTGCTCTTTAACGTTTTTTGAAAATACAATGCAAAGAAATGTGGGATATATTGGGGAATTTGCATCGATCAAAGTCCATTGTAAACAAGTTATTTCTTCAAAATAATTTGATTCATATTAGGGAGGAGAATGGTGACACCGCGATAGATCATATAAATGTTTTTAATACTCTAGTAATTTAATTGGCCTCTGTTGATATTAATATGGAGGAAGATGATAAGTGTATTACCTTGTTATGTTTTTTGACATACTCTTGGGATAATCTAGTCGTAGCAATTGGTAGTGCCACTCGATCCATGTTAAAGTTTGAGGATATTGTTGCATCCTTGTTATCAAAGGAAATGAGGAGAAAATCCATGGAGGGTGTAACCAAGAATATTTTATTGTTGAGAGTTTGTTCCCAAGTGAGAAAAAATAGGTCTTCTTAGTGCATATCTAAGTCTAGGGGTGGATCTAAATATCTAGGACAATTTGTAAAGAAATGTTGAAAATGCAGCAAAGTTGGGAATTATAAGAAAAATTGTAGATCTATGAGTGTTGATAAAGGCAAGGGATATGATAATGCTCCTTCCACAAAAATGAAACCCTCTATAGATAAAGGAGGTGATGTTTACTTGGTATATGAAGGTACACATGTAGATCATGATGTATGGTTGATTGACTTAGGTACTTCATTTGATATGAATCCTCACAGGGAGTGGTTTTGTGAATATAAAAAGTACAATGGAGGTGATGTTGTCCTAGGTGATGACTCGACAACCAAAATCATATGACATGGAATGGTCAAGTTATTGCTCAAAGATGGAATGATTAGAACACCTCCTAGGTTTTTTCACATTCTAGATTTGGCTAGAAACATGATGATTTGTAGGTAATATGGGTGATGAGAGTGTGCATACTATATTTGAAAGGAAACATGTAATATGGTTTGAAGAGTAATGGTGTTTCAAATGTGGGGATTTTGAATTGGAACTCTGTACAAGTTGTTGGGAAGCAATTTCATTGATGGGTGTAACATTTCTATTGTTCTCGAGGATAGGAATGTAGAAGATAGGACCCCTATTGTCCTTGCAGATAAGGAAATGCTATGGAATCAAAGAATGGAAATATTGGAGAGAAAGGCCCTCGAGAATTAAATGGTAAAGGTATGGTTGGGGGTATGTCTAATTTCTCATTAGATTTTGATTTCTATGAAAATTTCATATATGGTAAATAGAATCGAGTGAGATTCCCATTTGATTCTACAAGAGAAAAAGGAATCTCGGAGTTAACACATAGTGATTTTTTTGGACCTATTTGTGTTCCATCACTAGGTAAATTTGTGTATATTGTTTCATTCATTGATGATTTCTTGAGGAACACATGGGTTTATTTCCTCCATTAGAAATCTGAGGTTTTCAGCATATTTAAAGAGTTTAAATCTCTTGTAGAAAACTAGGAATATAAGAAAATAAGGTGTTGAGGACAGATAATGGTGGCGAGTTATGCATAAATGAGTTTGAAAAATTCTATAATAAGTGTGGAATAGTAAGGAAAAAGACTACTCCATACACACCTTAATAGAATGGAGTTAGAGAAAGGATGAATGAGACATTGATGAAGAAGGAAAGGAGTATGCTTAGTGGTGCAGTGTTATCACAATAATTATGCGTAGAGATAGTGGATATTGTAGGTTACTTGGTAAACCGTTCACCTATATCCATATTGGCTGATAAAATCCCAGTTCCCACAAGAGGGACTTTTAAAAATCCTTCTTTTAAACATCTCAGAGTTTTTTGCAATCCTTATGTGCATGTTCCAAAGGAAAATAGGAGTAAGTTGGATAATAAAGATGAAAAATGTATCTTAATTGGTTATAAAGATGGTATAAAAGGTTATAAGATCTATAACCCAATAATTAATAAGATTGTTTATAGTTTGGATGTTGTACCTATAGAGTTTATTTTTTCTCCCAAATAGGAAATCCAACCCAAGGAAGAAGAACCGAAGATAATAAAGTTTGAGTGGGAGGGTAAAGAATCTAGCTCAATACAAGAAGATGAACCAGAAGAGGAAGAAACTCAATTTGCATCCTTGAGGAGATCTATTACAAAAAGAAGGAAACCATAAAGGTATATCCCACCTAATTTCCATTATAATTTCACTTTATCCATTAGTGATGGTGATCCTAGATATATTAGGAAGGCAGTGGATTTAGAAGAAGGCCATGGTTGAATAAATGGATGCCCTAGATAAAAATAAGACTTGGGATCTAGTTGAGTTTCCCAAAGAAAACATATTGGTAGCAAATGGGTATGTAAGAAGAAGTTGAATGCAAAAGGTAAGGTGGAGAAGTACAAAGCATGCCTTGTAGCTAAGGGATATTCCAATGTGGAGGGAATTGATTTTGGAGAGATTTTTTCTCCTATTGCTAAATTAAATTCTATTAGATTTCTTTTGTCTATGGTGTTTCTTTTGATCTTGAAGTAGAACAGATGGATGTGAAGAAAACATTTATACATGGTTATTTGGAAAAATAAATCTACATGAAACAACTAGAGGGTTTTGAAGTATAGGGAAAGACATAGTTGGTTCGCAAGTTGAAGAAGTCCCTATATGGATTAAAACAATCACCAAGAATGTGGTATCATAAATTTGATACTTATATATTGGGACTTGGTTTCTAAAGAAGAAAAGATGATAATTGTGTTCATTCCATGCAGGTTGGTGATGATTTTATTTATGTGGTTTTGTATGTTGATGATATGTTGTTGATTGGAAACAACAAGGAAATCATTAAGGATATCAAAGTCCATTTATGCTCTAAGTTTTATAGGAAATATCTTGGTGCTACAAATTTTATTTTGGTCATGGAAATAAAAAGAGATCAAGACAATAGAGACGATGGTTAAGTCAGAGGAAATATGTTGAGACGGTATTGCATAGGTTTTATATGCAAGAATGTAAATTGATAAAGGTCCATATTTTTGTAGGCACAAATTTATCTGCAGATCAATGTCCCAAGACTCAAGAAGAGGTAGAAGACATGTTGTGTGTTCCCTATGCTAGTTTTGCTGGAAGTCTATTGTATTGTATGGTATGTACTAGACTAGACATTTCCCACGCATTGAGATTTTTAGTAGATATATGTCAAAACCAGGGAAGGAAAATTGGATATCAATAAAGAGTCTCTTTAGATATTTGCATGTCACTTCTATTTATGCAATATGCTACCAAGGAATGCCTATACCTCACAAGGAAATAGATATACAAACCTTTTTTATGCAAATTGGGTTGGAGATATTGACCGCTAAAGAACTACAAGTGGTTATGCTTTAACTTATTTGGTGGAGCAATCATTTGGATGAGTAAGAGGTAGGGCATGGTTGTATTGTCAACTACATAAGCATAATGCATGGAAGTTGAATCCATATGGTTGCAAATATTGTGTTAAGGTATTGGTTTTGTGTAAAAAGAAGTGAGAAGAGGTTGTGACAAATCAAGTGCAATTTTTATGGCAAAGAACCCTACTTATCATTTCATGACAAAGCATATTGATGTTTAGTACCATTTTGTTAGAGATAGCAATGAGAAAAAACAAAGTAATGTTGGAGAAGGTTGATACCTTGAAGACTATTGCAGATTCATTGACAAAATTGATTAGTACTAAAACATTCTCTTGGTATAGAAAACAAATGGACATTGTTTCCCTTAGTAGTTGATTCGATGGATGCTTCCCCTTTGAGCCCTTGCTTCAAAGAAAACAACATTTGGGAGAGTGTTGGACATGTGTTGTAGTATTTGTAGGTTCCTAGAGAAAGGGGGGTCTAGGAGGGGGCATGGGGGGACAGTGTGTCGAAAAAAAAAATTGAGCCCATTTTGAGCTGCTTTCATCCCATGGTTTTGTGGCCCATTGTAAATTAATTCAGGTTAAGGAATTGGAATTGTAATATAATCCAGGTTAATCGATTAGGGTTTTTTATGCTATAATATTGTATTGTAAATAGAAAAGATAATACAATGAGATAAAGAGTGGAGAAAATATCAGGAATGTTGGTTTTGTTTTGATTTTATAGGGTATATATTTGTGTAATGTGTGTGTGATCCATTGTTAATTGTTGTTCTTTATATTATGTGTGGTATTGTTTTTCTTTGTACAAGTTTTAAAAGTTCTTCATAAGGCATAAATGCATGGAAAGAAAAGGGTTATGATAATAAAGGGATAGGAATCGTAGCACAGGGTAGCTTCATGATTTACACTCTGCATCAAGGAAAGGATAAGGCTAAGTAATATACAGATTTTTCATGTAGATTATTGAAGTAGATGAAGGGAAAGATACCTCCACACTCTACACTTCACAAGGATAAGGAAAGTGAAAGGCATACAGTGGCTACCTCCACACTCTACACTTCACAAGGCTAATGCAAGTGCAAGGTGTGGCATAAGGCGCATGCAAATTGAAAGGTGTGTAGACCCTAGGCAAGGCTTGGGCCCGAGTGTTACCTATGCCCTTCACATTAATGTTTCAAATAAAAAGGGAATTTGGGCATAGACTTGGACCCACCATGTAATGTGAAGTTGTTGACCTTTGCAAGCAAAGAAAGCAAAGTGAAGCATCCACCTTCACATTGAATAAAAATTCGACATATTAAGCTTATGAAAATGTGGCCCTCCATGGACAGTGTAGCACATGACATGCCCACTCATGATGATGACATGTGTATAACCCAATGGATGGGAAGATGACACATGGAAACTAGGTAACAATAGCCTAAAAACAATGCTTGAACAACAAGTCTATTTGATGAACATGCAGGAGGATGATCCACTTCCTTTCAGTTGAATTTAGGTGGCGTACTCCGTGTTGATGATATTATGTATGTTCCTAGACTGAAGAAAAACCTCCTGTTTGTTTTAGTTATAGAAGATAAAGGTTTCAGAGAAATCTTTGTGGACAACAAAGCGCTCTTGTGGCCTAAGAATTCAATCTTGAATTCTGCAGTTGTGATTGGAGTTAGAGAGGGAGGTCTCTACAAAGTTCCTGTAAATTTCATTAAAACCATTATCTATGACACCGTCAATCCATGTGAACTATGGCATAGGAGGCTTGGCCATCTTCATTTAAAAGCGCTACCTAGATTACAGAAGATGGTAAAAGGTATGCATATATTTCAATCTGAGCATGATGTTATTTGTAGACGTTGTGCTCTTGGAAAGAACATCAAAAAGGGCTTTCTGAGCAATACCAAAAGATCCAAATGGATCATGGACTTGATTCATTCCAATATTTATGGTCCTATGTTAGCACCATCCTTGAGTGGTTATTTCTAATATGTGCTTTTCATAGATGACTTCTCTCGCAAGTCTTGAATCTATTTTATGAAGGCCAAGAGTGAAACTTTCAACAAGTTTCAAGAGTTTAAAGCACCAGTTGAGAATCAAACTGGAAATCCCATTCATGCTTTGAGATCTAACAATGGAAGAGAGTTCAAGTCTCATGACTTTAATGAATTCTTCCGAGATGCAGGAATAAGAAGACAACTGACTGTACCTTACAACCCCCAGCAGAATGGGGTTGTTGAAAGAAAGAACAGAACAATATGTGAGCCTGCAAATGTTATGATATGTGATTAAGATCTTCCCACTTCCTTATGGGAATAAGCCTCCAACACTGCTATTTATATACAAAACAAAAGTCCTCATGCTATCCTGGGAGGAAAGACTCCTGAAGAAGTTTTCACTAGGGGGAAACCAAATGTTGGATACTTGAGGATTTCCGGTTGTCTTGTCTACATTCATGTGCCAAAAGAGAAGAGGACAAAGATGGATCCATTCAGAAATAAAGGAACATTTGTTGGATATAGTGAATCCTCCAAAGCTTATAGAATCTATGTTCCAGGTCAAAGGCACATTGAAGTCAGAAGAGATGTAACATTTCATGAAGAAGTTGACCTCAAGCACTCTAAAGAACTTTAGTGTGATTCATATATGGAGGAGCATGAGACTCCCATGATGGAGGATATAGCTTATGATTCTCCCCTTTCATATTTGAGAGGGAGAAGACATAAGTGTCTATATATCTGCTTGATCCTAAAGAACTATTAGAATTGGTAGAAAGATATCCTGATGAACCTCCTGCTAAGAGGAGATTTGCATGGCATCGAGACATTCTGCATGAGTTAGAAAAGTGTGGATCACCATCAGGCACATCCAGAGAGCGAATGAGACCTGAAATATATTCAGGATATGTAGAAAACATGAGTAACATCAATGATTCAGAACCCACCACCTATGAGGAAGCTACTAAGCAGCAAGCATGGAAAGATGCCATCGTGGAAGAATACAAATCTATAATGAAGAATGATGTGTGGGAAGTGGTTCCTAAAACTGAAAGGAAGTCAATAGTAACTTTTGAGCGACTTTATAAAATAAAACATGCAACCGATGGCAATATTGAAAAATATAAGGCAATATTTGTGGTTCGTGGTTTCTCACATAAAGAAGGAATAGATTATGATGAGACATTCACACCTTTGGCCAAGTACACTACTATTCGAGCCATGATTTAACTTGCCTCAGTTCTGGGGTGGAAGCTTCACCAAATGGAGGTGAATACTTCCTTTCTCAATGGTGAAGTTGAGGAATAAGTATACATACAGCAACATGAGGGGTTTGTAGTTCATCGAAAGGAGTCTCATGTATGCAAACTTAGGAAATCTTTGTATGGGATTAAACAGGCCCTGAGGGATCCAAAAGCAAAGATGACCCCAACCTGTACTTCAAGGCTATGAATAAATAACCATTGATCTTGGTTCTTTATGTGATAACTTGTTCCTTGCTGGAGAGGAACAACAGATATCTCGGTGCAAGAGGGAGCTCACTTGTGAGTTTGAAATGAAAGACTTAGGCCTTATGCACTATTTTCTTGGTCTAGAAGTTTGGAAAAGGAAAGATGAGATCTTTCTTTTAGAAGTAAACTACCTAGTTGATGTGTTGCGTATATTTGGTATGATGGACTGTAAGTTCATGACTACTCCAATGGTGTCTAATCCAAATAAATTACATGAGTCAGATTCTGGATCGGATCTAGTGGATCCTACAATGTATAGGCATCTCATTGGTTCTTTGATGTATTTGATACATACTAGAACAAACATATGTTATATTGTGAGTATCTCTTTGTCCAGTAGGAAGCAGGGCCCTTTAGCCTAGAGTACTACATAAGCATAATAAATTGCAGCTAGTACCTCCTGCCGAGAATTTGTGTGGCTTAGGAAGCTACTTGGTGGGTTTTTCAGTGAGAATCTTGATACTCTTCTCATTCGCTCTGACAATCAAAGCTGCGTTAAGATTTCAGAAAACCTTGTGTTTCATGATAGATCGAAACACATTGAGATGAAATACCACTCCATCAGAGACATGGTCCAGATAGGTTCCATAAGACTTCAGTACATTGCTACCGGTGAGAAGATAGCAGATATATTGACTAAGACTTTGACCTTGACAAAGTATAGGTACTTCTAAGATAAGATTGGCATGGAATAGAATGCCTCCCTAACTGAGAAGGAGTGTTAAAGTTACAACATCATGATTCATTCTCCAAGCCAATCTTGTGTGTCGAGATTGAGCCTCATGTGTCGAGATAATGCCTTATAGGAGCCTGAGTTGGACTTGGGAAACTTGGAGAAGAATCTTGAGTTGGAATCAAGAAAGAATAAGCCTCATGTGTTGAGGTAAGTGCTTTGTATGTCAAAGTGATGGTGTTGTACAATCTTGTTTGTTAAGACTAAGGTCTTGTGTGTCAAGACAAATTCTCATGTATTAAGGTGGTGCCTCATGTGTTGAGGTAATACTTTGAATGTCGAAGCATGAATGGTGTGTGATGTACTACTAACCATGGTTGAGCTGTTAAGTCTCCTCTAGAGACTGGCCACCTCTAGAGTGACTTCCTTTATCATATGACCACTTGTAACAATAGTAGAACAAGATGATCACATCATTGGAAAAATATGCTTAGTATATTTGATATGATAGATAAATTAAATTTGGCACATGTGGACCATGCAGATAAGAAAAGAAATAAATATAAGATTTGATAAGATAGGAGAGAAATTGATTTGCTCAGTAATGCTAAAGACTTCAGTTAAATAAGAGAGAACTCGAATTGTTAAGCTTCAGTGATGTTAACAAGAAAGACTTCAGTTAATTAAAGGAGAATTTGAATTCTTCACTTCAGTGATGTTATCAAGAAGGACTTCAGTTAAAAGAGTTAACTAAGTGTTAATAAAGATGACCTAGTTAACTAAAGTGTTTTGCATGTCAACACTTGAGTTAAACTAAGATGACACTTAAGTTGAACTAAAAGACAACACTTGAGTTACGACACTTGAGTTCCAACACTTAAGTTACAACACTTGCATGACGACACTTGAGTTAGCCTCCTAACTAAGTGACCTTACATCCAGATGAAGGGTGAGTTCATCCTGAAGTTAGAATATAAAAATACAATCTGAATCATGAGAAGTATGATATATATATATATATATAGATATAGATATAGATATATAGATATATATGTTATGTAGGATTGATGAATTTAGTGTGAGAACGAATTATCTTCTCTCTTCAAGTAAATTCACATTCATTATGCATGTGACCAAAATCAACTAATTGGTTTTGTGCAGGACATTATTCCGAGTTCTATTCTTCCATCTTCTTTCTTGCTTTGTGATTGCACCAGGGGTGCTTGGTATTTCTCTCTAATAATGAACCAAGGGTGCTTGGTATTTCTCTCTAATAATGAACTAGGGGTGCTTGATGTAATCTACTCATTGTAAAAACAATCTCGGCTATCTTTCAATATTCTAAAAAATATTTTGTTGGGGATTTCTCCCTCAAGTAATAGAGGGTTTACCCAGTGTAAATATTATATCTCATGTGAATGCTTATGCTTATTCATTTGATTTCAAGTACTAGTATAATTCCGTATTAAGATAAAAAAAAAAAATTAACATTAATCCCATCAAGAAAGTGATTGAAGGTGCAAATGAGATAGTTATAGAGAAGGTCATTAGGAGTGACTCTATTCAGCACACTACTATCTACCCCAGGATCCCTTCCATATGTGAGAGCCATGTCTGGGTAATACTCCCAATAGAATGGCTACTAGGATACCTTGTTCAAAGACACATATAATAGGTTTCCTATGTTGGTTGTGGAGACTGATCTTCCTTATTCAGAGGTCGTGTTTCAGCCGTGTCTAGATCCCAACCCATGATGGGGGAGTTTGGGAGGCTTCCCCCCCCCCCAATATAGTCACCATGGGGGGTCCAAGGGGGGCAGTACCCCCGTAGCGAAAATTTTGAAAAAAAGGCTTTGTAAAATGTTGTAATTTGATAGTCATGACTTGGTCAATAATGGGTGATTTATGGGCCCATGGTATTGGGGGTTCCATAGTATTTTCCCATGGTAATCTCTCTTTAAAAGAACAACATTGTAATACGATTTTGTATTGTAGCATTATAAATATCTCTATGATTGTATAAGAGAGACTGTGAGAGAGTGAACGGGAAGTAGCAGCGGATGTGTTACAGGTTGTATCCCTTCATTTGTTGGATGGTATAATAATAAGGACTGGCAATTTCTATGTGGGCGTAGCCCATCTTGGGTGAACCACATTATATTGGTGTCTCTCTTGTATTGTGTTTATGTGTTTTATATTCGCATCTTTTTTATTTTTATTGCTATGTGATCCTATTTGCTAACATCCTACACCTTTGGATAAAATCCACAATCTTGATGATCTTTAGTACTAAAAGGAAAAGGTACACCAATCAACCCTATAGTTTTGGTCTTGACACATACCACTTTGAAAGGATGATCCTACCCATATATCATCATAGATCATGCTTATTACAAGAGGATTTTAGTTCCCTAAAATTCAAACACTATGTATTAGATTTATAGTGACTAGGGGAAATTATTTGGTTGGATGTACCCAAAGTACTAACATAACCACAATATTGTGTTGGCCTTCTAGTGAGGGAATTTAATGTGTTATATTAATGGTTAATTTTAAGGATCCACTTGGGGTCATGAACCAAGTGATGTTTGATTTAGGATGTGACGATGTGTGCAAAAGTGGTGTGTACGACAAACAAAGAAGATTGCAACAAATTGTAAATAAATGTAGTGTAAATAAAGGAAATATAATATTCAATACTAGAAACTAATAATGTTATTTATTGAAACAAAATATATGCTTTCTCTATGAAGTAATGGACCACTACCAACAAGCAAACAACAATCTCAAGCATAGATGAAAAATGACCAGTTAACTAGTAATGGATTTGCAAAGAAGAGAGAGGTGGCTCTAAACCAACAATGCAAACTATTTTAAGCAAATTGAAGCAGTCAACTAAAATTGATTCAAAAATGAACTTGCTAAAACTAAAATGAAAACCAAAAAGTAAAACAAAGTAGATCCCTAAAGACGATAGATACTTAGTTTTTTCAATTCTTTCACCGCCTATATCATCTACAAGGAAACACAAATCAACTAATACAACAAGCAACAAGCCACAAACAACAAAAGAGAAATCAAATGTAGAACTGAAGCAAAAAATCAAACCAATCATGGAAAAGTTGAAACCGAAATCGATTGAATATTTCAAAAACATACTATTTCAATTGAGTCATGCATTTCAAGAAAAGGTGTGGCCCTAGTCATTGATTTCACTGAGAAAGCCGCGACTAAGACCCAAAATAGGGGGGGGAGGAAACACATGACAACATATAGTAAACATATGATGGAAGATAGCAAACAACAAGCAAAATCAACCAAATACTACCTTAAACACCTAAGAATGAGGTTGGAAATAGTGGTCTAAACACAACCAAGGATGGAAAATGGATCCTCTCCAATGGAGTCTCCAAATCTATAGTGTATCATTTCACACAAACAAGTGAAAAAAAACGCTTACCAAGGGGTTGTACAATTCTTGGTAGTAGATTGGAATGGAAAGTAAATTAAAAATATAATCTAAATTATCCATTAAAACAAGGTGCATCATGTAAAATAATGTGATTTTATTATTACATCAAGAATAAAGTGATACAAGCACACCTTGGTACAATATGTTGAAGGTGAAGGGCCTTCACAACTGATCCAAGGGAAGGTTCATTCATATCCTTTGCATCCCAATCTTTATCCAGATGTCAAGTGGGAACTCACTTGATGGTGAAAGTTGACATTTGAAAGGAGGATCTGGCTTCTTTCTCTCTATAGTGAAATTTTGGTAGTATGACAACGCTTTTACATGTGTTGGAATAGACAATGAAATGGTGACCACGAGGGCCTCTTCTAGGAACAAGAGTGGTAAAAAGTGAGATCTGTATCGAATGTGTATGTTCTCCATTACATTGATGACTTAGTGGAGAGGTTAGGGTTTTGGAGGATAAGATCAATTGTTAATTTCGACCATGTCAATCATATTTTTCCACTTTTATTGGGAAGCATGAAATGATGAATAAACCAAAAATACACTTTTTGGACCATCTTGCATGTTTTTTAGCAAAAGGTGCGATCAAGGTTGCACTTTTCAAAGGAAAAAGAAGGTCCCTTTAGTTATGGTCGTCATTTAGTCATTTCCTTAGGTCATATGGATGAGATGTGATGGCAAAATGGTACTAATATTGTTGGTAATAATGTACAAAGGTGATAAATCTGATGAGAAGGTAGGTGGGCAAATTTTGTTTGTTAACAAAAAGGATAAGGGAATATGACTAATTATTATGGTGCAACAATCTAGGATGAATTGAAATTCATTCCTTTTATGAAACTATTTATAACCTCGAACTCCATGATTAGCATTACATTTGGCTTGAAAGACTTTTGAAGCATGATGAGTGAGATATTTCCAATGAAAAAGAAAGAAACCTTACAAATGAAATATGTGAAGCATGGGATATGAAACGAAGGTCTCTATGTGTTTATACTCCCTCTATATAGAACTTGTGCATTGTGGAGCAAAGCAAGTTCGACTTTTGAGAACTTGGTTTATTTATTATATTAATATATGTGTTTTTTATTAACTATGTTCATTGCATGGATATAGAGGTTGGGTTAGGTAGTTTAAGAGCTTTGATGATAACATGAGGTATGGAGACACTAGGCATACAAAAGAGAATGGTCAAGGTTATGTGAGGCTCTAAATCCTAGGATATACTTAGGGGTATGCTAGATGAGGTGTATTTTTTTTCCTTATATTTTCTGAATTTTTTACATGTAAACAAAAAACTTGTATGCCTCAATAAATTGGATCCCTCAATGTGCTTGATAGATCTGATCTAAGATGGATCTGTGTTGGTTTTAATTTTATTTTTTATGAGCCAAAATTATTATTTTTAATTACTTTTTATTTTTGGTAACTTATTAGACAACATGAAATTTTTTTAATTTTTGGTAACCTATGAGCTGACATGAATTTTTTAATTATATTTTTTTGTTAATTTTTATTTTTGGGTTACATAACGTTATGTTACAACATCTCCCCCACATCTCCCCCATACTGGGTTGTAGAGCACCTCACTACTCTCAGTGCAAAATTTTTAAGGTATCAAATCATAATTTAATAAATTGACTTGCAAAGCATGCATCTAAGACAAGGTTTTATTTAAATATATATGGAGTCACTCATAAAGTATTGATGAGTCTATAAGGCCAAGGTCTCATGAATAAGAACTTCCACACCAAAAACAATATGTATGAAAACAAGGTAATGGATTTTATATAAAAGGGATTGAGAGAGAATTCCATGTTTCTATGTTTGGAATGTCCACAAAGGCCTAAATCCTTTCATTTTTTTCACGTTTTCTTGCTTAGAATCTTCTTTAATTTTTCGTGTGATGAGGCTTTGTATTCTAAAGTTATTGAACCCTGAAAATTATTAACCAATGCCCAATCATTTGTGAGAGAAATGAGTGTTGGAAGATAGGATAAATGAAAAGTGAAGAGGCCATATATGAAAAACTAGATCAAAGAGCAAAATACCTACCTGGTAGTGCGTAAAACAAAAAAGAAAAGAAAATGAATGTGAAAATCCCAGAGAATGTATAGGATAATCGATCTCATAAACCCTTCTTGAAATGTTGGCAAGAACAATAATAAATGATGGACTAGTGTTGCTTGGACAAGTTTAAAAGAACATGTCCTATGATTATGTTGCAACACTATGAGATTTTGGGATAATAATACCAGACTTATTCTTTTATGAACTTTTAATTTATAAAGAGATTAAAAAACTTAGATGCCTATTTTTAAGTGTTTAAAATATCGAGTCAAAATATAAATGTCTTATATTTTCTCTATTTTCTCTTTTAGACAAAATTATAGTAAAATAACTTATGTATTATTTATTTAGAAGGTGGAAAGAAAATCCAAAAAATTAAAAAAAATCATTGCACAATTCAAAATGAAAAATCTAAATATAGTGCAACAAATTAGTCTAATGAATCTTGTTATGTTTGTGTTATCTTGATTTCATATTCTACATATTAATTCACCCTACTATGAAGACATGCTTAGTCAAAGCACTTAAAGGGTCTTTTCTTAATGGCTAACACATCCATAAGCCCCGATATACTCCTATTCCGGGAGATGTAGTAATGTATTTCTTCAAAATATTGGCGTCTGAAAGAATTTAATGTTCAATGTTCTGTAACCAAAATGTCTAATAGAATATTCAAGATTATGTGAGGTTTTAAAACTTAATACCTAAAACATATTTATGAGTATGCCTAATGATATCTACACAACCACACCAATAAATTTTAAGTTATTAAATTATAATTTCAAATTATGCAAACCATACATCCAAGATAAGGTTTTATCTAAATAAATCTTATCTAAATATACATAGAAACACTCATGAAGAAGGAACAATAAACTATTGATAAATTTAACATTAAATAATTTCAATTAACATACAAAATATATAAATATAATATTAACATTAATTCAAACAAAATTAAATCTAAAATTAAAATAAAATTAAAATAGATTTGTTCTAAAGGATTGCTATCTTGCAATTTTATAGTATTCTTTCACATATTCAAGAAAAAAAACATTTATTTTATATAATTTATTATATTAAAATATTGTTAAGTTATTTAATTTTGAGATGGGAAGTAATAATCATTCTATATTTTATGAATTAATTGGGATTATTTCAATGACATGATTTGTTTTATTTGAAGAAGTTTAAAAATTGGATATTTTTTCTATCTCATAAGTTTGACTGGAATTTGAGATTAAATTTTTCATAAATTCTCGTACTCAAATGACACTTTGCATTTTCTTTTAGAGATAATAGCAAGTGTCGTTTGTCTTAATTCAAAAACTTAATTGAAAAGCTAAATCATAATGGTGTGGTCTAAATATTCCAAGTTTTCAATTTTTTATGAGCATATTTTCTGTCTCATTTTGTTGGTATTCTGGAAATCTTTAAAAAAATCTTTGAATCACAAATATTAGCTATGGAAATTGCATATTTAGTTGTCAAGGGAGTATTCGATTCAAGAGTGCTGAATCAATTTATAGATTCAAAAACACAATTTTAACACAAAAAATTGGATTTTACCAATTTTTTTTACTGAATTCCGACCAAAACCTAGTAAACTAGAATAAATAAACAACTCCAATTTATAATAAGTTAAAAAACTAAATTACATGTAAGATCGAAAAAGACGAAACATTTATTTGCAGAATATAAGGCATTTTGAACTGAATAGCGTATCGATCAGGCAGCTTCAGACTTGTCCACAAAGCTATATATAGATATAGAGAAAGTGAAAATATGTGACAACCAGGTTCGGTCTATGATTAAAAAGCAGAGTGAGCATACAGCTTAATGAGATTCCTGTAAGATAAGGATGAGCTCTAAAAACCAGACCTGAATGTCAAAATTAACTACATATTTCACTGATCATCAGACTTAGCTACAAAACTGTAGATATAGAAGGAGTGACCCTTTTGCGCCACCTTCATGTTTATGCTCTGTCGCTCTTCATAAGTCTTTTGAGCACCTCGGCCTATTTTGAATTTCTTTTTATTCCATACAATGCCATTGCTTCCTTTAATCCCACTGTAGCCGTTGGATAAAATTTTGATTACAGTTTTCCCGTTATTTTCCCAATCATGAAAGCTCGGAGCCTCCCAATTATGAGCAAGGGAAGCTAAAGGGCGCCAGAAGTCTTCAAAACGATTCCATTGAGATGCATGCAGAATCATCTTGCTCTCATCATCTAGCTTCGCCTTGTGGAAGCTCACTTGAGAACGAGTATAACTCTCTCTAACTTTAATATGATAAATATTAAAATCCATCATGGGATGTTCAGAAAGTCTCTCATCATTCTTAAACATGAATATATATTCAGGAGTTCTATCCCTTGAGAATCTGCCCTCTGGGGCATATCTCCACTGCTCACATCTCTGATAAAGATATTTCACAGACTTAGTCCGCCCACTGAGGGGTATATTGACTGTAATCTCCACATAAAATGGAGTATTCTTCACTGCACCATTGAAGCTCTTGATCAGAGGCCTGGTAATAGGTTGACGTTGCCATTGATGCCATTCAGAATCTTTGTTTCCATCGAGTGTCCACACAGAAAATGAGAGTGGATCTATGTAATGGCCCCAACTTCTGAATATCAATTTAATAGAAGTACGATTCCCTGTTTTAAAAGAAGAGCAGCTATATGGGTACTTTATACACTCTATTGGGTTTTTGGAATACCTGACTCTCAAAGATGGGAGACTCTTCCAACTACACATGGTTCCATGACTGAGATCAAGCATGCTCACATTGTATCTCAAACTGCCATCTTCTTCTCTAATTCCGGTGAAGGCAAATATACAATCATAATTATCATCCAACACAAACTCTACGGATCTGTGCAAGTTTGCAGGGATTGGAGGTATTGGAAGCCTCAAAAAAGCACGGCCATAATTGTAAACCCAGAGGCCAAGGTAACTATTGGGGTATCTCGAGCTTGGAATACGGTATATAACAAGGGAGTTGGAGAGAATAAGTTGACGCGGACCAGCATAAAGTGGAAAGCGATGTGTAAGGGCATGGGCCCAACTTCGATTCAACGTCTTCAAAATTGGCAAATCATACCAAGGCACTCGCGTCAGGACTTCACCAAGAACAACGTCTTCGAAAAGTCCGTTGATTAATGGATCTGAAAAAAGAAAAACGGATTAAAAACAATCGCCAACCATTAACAAAGAAAAAGAAAAACGCATTGCAACACGGATTAAAACAAAAACAATTGCCAGCCATTTAGCAAAGAAAATAAATCACTATTTACATCGAAGTACCTGTAATGACGTGAGTGGGAGTGAGAGGTGATTGAGTTCCGGTTCTTTCCTCGGCGATTTTATCCTCCTGTTGCTGTTCTAGCACATTGTTCTCCGAAATACAAACCATTTTATTCCTGTAACCACTTAAACCTGCCAAAGTATTCGTACCATGTTCAGACCAAAGTATTCATACCCTGTTTAAACGTTCTTGAAACTTAACATCTTTACATCAATTTATAAAATCAAATTAAAAACTCACCTGGTCAAGTAGAACCGCAGCTCCTGAGGTTGTGTTTTCAAGACTCAGATTAGAAAAGCACGAGCAGCAGTTGAGAACCGCTGAACAACAGCACCTTTTGGTCTCGTGTTCTGGGCCAAAGTGTTCATGCCCGATCTGTTTCACAGTGGCTTTGAAAATTCAATATCTTTACATCAATTTATAAAACAATAGAACCCTACGCCAGCGAGTTTGAAAAGCATGCAAAAAAAAACAAAAAAACATGAACACCCACAAAAGCGCGCGAACAAGTTTGAAAAGCCTGCACAAAAAACACGAGAAGTTTTCTATAGTTAAAGAGAGCCTTCTTAATTAGTAAGTCCTTGTGATCGTTATTACATACGTAATAATACTCTCAGTGTCCTGTTTTCAATCGTTATTACATACGTAGTAATACTCTCAGTCTTCTCTCAGCGTCATGTTTTTAATCGTTATTGCATACTTAATAATACTCTCAGTCTTCTCTCAGTGTCCTGTTTTTAAAACTAAAATTAGAACAGCGGACAACAATACTAAAATCAGAACAGCAGACAACAACACCTTTCACATCGCGTTTAGAAAAGCATGCACACAAAAAAACACAAAAGGGAAGTCGTGTCCACCATGCGTACTCTCGACCATGCATAATAATAATAATAATAATAATAATAATAATATATATATATATATATATATATATATTGAATTTTTGTAACTTTTCCAACTTTCACATATATATGAAAGCGTACTCTCGACCATGCATAATAATAATATATATATATATATATATATATATATATAAATTGAATTTTTGTAACTTTCATATATATATTTTTTAAGGAATTCAACTTGGTGACCTTTACAATCTCCTTGGACCTAATGTAACCCTCTTTGCAAGGTATTACACGTATGTCCTTGTAATTTTTGTAACTTTCATATATATTTTTTAAGGAATTCAACTTGGTGACCTTTACAATCTCCTTGGACCTAATGTAACCCTCTTTGCAAGGTATTACACGTATGTCCTCTATGCTCGTTTATTTCCCTACTACAACCATCATCACAACAAGATGATTGTTAGTTTTCTAAGAGGGACTTGAGAGTTTGAGTTGGAGTGCTTTTGGATGGCTAGGGATTGATTGTGACCACGTATTCGACCAAGTACAATGATGGTAGGTACAATTCTCTTGTTTGGAGTGTATTTAATCTAGGAGTGCAGTCATAGACAACTCCATGCTCTTTGTATCGAATTTTCGTAGGATGATTGGGTCTATGAACAACAAGATGTGTAAGCCTTCATGGCCTTTGGGGATTTTTTACTTTGGTCCTTATTCTACACAACAAAGTGGTCACGAGAGATGACAACACTACTCTAAATAATTAATCAATGTGAGAATCGAGGCCATAAATATTTGCAACCTATCCTCCAACTAGAAGATGCTACTACTCTTCTCTGCTTCATGGGTCGACAACCTCTTCAAGACCTATCAATTTTAAAAATGTATTGGCAAAATCTTCACAGTGAGGACTAGAGTGTGTAATAATGTGTTTTATTGAGGTAATTAGATGTTGGGGTTTGTGGCAATTGGGCATGTTCTCAAATTTAGCTTACAAAGTAGGAAGAGAAAGGGATTTCATAATACTGTCAAACATTTGTTGCAGTGGTGGGAAATGCAATCTATGGAGGTGGGATCACCGATTAGCTAATATATAGTAGTGATAATCCCTTGAAATTTGTGTCTTATTTTGGGAGTTTGTAGTGAGAATGATGATCTCTTGGGATTGACATGAGTTAGGAGCCTTAGGGTGCTCAATATAGAAGTAGGATTTATGATATTATTCTCTATTCTTGGAGATGATCAACTCAAGTTGGGATATTGTTATCATTTTGGGAATTGACCTCTCGTTTATGATATTGCATTGGTAATTGCATGTTTTATGGTTCTAGAAAAACTTGGGGCAATCTTTGCTTCTATTCCAACACCCATTGTAGTTGCATTGTACTATTTCCTATTTGGTTGTGTAGGTATGTATACACAAATTATGCAATAATTATTTATGTATTTGGTCGCATAGAAATATCTTGCCTTCGTGTAGGAACATCCTATAGTGATGCTTAATGCATCTACATGCCTTTTAGGCTCCAAGTTGTTGCATGAAGTATCATATTTTTCTAATGTGTTCTTCTACCCACATATGTGTACAACTATTTGAACTAAATTCCCATCATCCATTTGGTAATGCATTCCCTCAATTATTTATTTTGAAACTCTTAATCTCTTCCACTATTTCTTTGGTTTCTTTCTCATATACTCCACCCAATATCTTATTGCATATGAATTATATATTATGATATATGACTCCACCCATTACCATTGTGCATATTAATTATATAGTATGACATATGAATCCACCGAATACCTTGTTGCATCCGAATTATATAGTATGAATTTATCTCAAAGAAGACCAAAAAACTGTGTTGGAATTGTTTGAACTCGACATTTTGGGTCACAAGCTAGGCCCATCATCAAGAGGAGAAAAACCATGATAACTTACCCATAAGAACTAACTATTAAATAGTGGATTGATATTACATTTAACTATTTAATTTCTTATTTAAGATGGCTAACTGTGTTTTTCCTTATTTCGTGAATTACAGGTTTCCAGCTATCACTAAGTTTCCATCCATCGTCCTTGTTTATATTGTTCAGATTTTTCTCAATTTCCACAGCCTAGCAAATTCTTCTTTGTGCATAATGGTCTTCTCTATCAATTATATGTCTTTTCCTTGCAAATTAAATTGCCAGTGTCATGAGAATGTTCGACTGAAGATGATTTTTGGAAGCAGTTAT
Organism: Larix kaempferi; assembly: GCA_027924585.1. Lineage (NCBI taxonomy): Eukaryota > Viridiplantae > Streptophyta > Pinopsida > Pinales > Pinaceae > Larix > Larix kaempferi. The sequence continues at coordinate 15,458,440 of BSBM01000476.1, forward strand.
AGGCAATGTCGATGCAATTTTTTTAACCTTACTTGGATTGAATGCCCAGTTTCCTTGCAAAAAAAACATGAACACCCACAAAAGCGCGCGAGTAAGTCCTTATGATCGTTATTACATACGTAATAATACTCTTGGTCTTCTCTCAGTTTCCTATTTTTAAGACTAAAATTAGAACAGCAGACAACAACACGTTCAAATCGCGTTTAGAAAAGCATGCACACAAAAAACAAAAGGGAAGTCGTCTCCACCATGCGTACTCTCGACCATGCATAGTAATATATATATATATATATTTCAAGGAATTCAACTTGTGACCTTTCTAATTTTCTCTGCCATGCATAATATTGAAAACACAACCATAAGATGAGAACGTATAATAGATCAGAACTTATGACCTCCTCAACAAAGATATCTCAGATTTTATTTATATATAATATTTCTCTTTATTTAAAGATTTTTCTTTATAAGTGGATTTTTAATTTGCCTTCATGTAGGGGCTCTTCGGCTCTTCTAGATTTGTTAACTACTTTAAAAAGTGGATTCTTAATGGATATATATGAAATAAGCATACATGAGAAGCAAGGAAAGCAATAAACATTATATATAAGTATAAATTATTTCTTAAAGCTTTATCTTATAAGCATAAATTATCTTATTTGGTACATGTTAAATAAGCATAAATCTTATTTAGTATATGTTAAATGATAGTTAATTAGAAGAAATCAAAGTGGGCTTATGGTTAGGAACATCTGTTTCCTATCATATAAATCGTGCCCTCTAGCTTAAATAAGAATCCATGAGAAGAAGCCATAAAATAAGGAGACCAATAAACATTATATATAAGTTTAAATTATTTCTCATGATTTTAAGGCTTTCTCTTATAAGCATAAATCTTATTTGGTATATGTTAAATGCGAGTCAATTAGAAGAATGCAAAGTGGACCTAAGTTTAGGAACATGTGTTTCCTCTTACAATTAAATCACTCTCGGCGACTTTAAAATCATATTATTATTGTTGTTGTTGTTATTTATAAGCTGGTCTAGAGCACACACCTATAAGACAAAAAATTAACCCATAAAATTTATGCATTAGAAATTTGAATGCACCTAAATGTTGAAGTTTTTGGAAAATTAGTTGTGACAAATGCATGTGGATTCACAACATTTGAAAAATGCCCCGATTGCACTAGTTTGCTTCTACTGCCTAGGCATGATTAACATCCTCTAAGCAATGGGGGGAGGTGGCCACGAGAATGACCAGGAAAAAAATGATGCCAACATTGCCATGTGCATGACATTTGCAATGATTGGCATATCAGTTGGTGACCTTTACAATCTCCTTGGACCTAATGTAACCCTCTTCGCAAGGTACTACACGTATGTCCTCTATGCTAGTTCATTTCGCTACTACAACCATCATCACAACAAGATGATTGTTAGTTTTGTAATCTAGGGATTTTGAGAGTGCGAGTTGGAGTGCTTTTGGATGGCTAGGGATCGATTGTGACCATGTATTCGACCAAGTACAATAATGGTAGGTACGCATTTCTCTTGTTTGGAGTGTATTTAGTCTAGGAGGAGTCATAGACAACTCCATGCTCTTTGTATTGAATTGTCATTGGATGATTGGGTCTGTGAACAACAAGATGTGTAAGCCTTCATGTCCTTTGGCAGTTTTTTACTTTGGTCCTTATTCTACACAACAAAGTGGTGAGGAGAGATGACAACACTACTCTGAATAATTAATCAATGTGAGAATCGAGGACATAAATATTCGCAAGCTATCCTCCAACTAGAAGATGCTACTACTCTTCCCTGATTCATGGGTTGACAACCTCTTCAAGACCTATCAATTTAAAAAATTTATTGGCAAAATCTTCACAGTGAGGACTAGAGTGTGTAATAATGTGTTTTATTGGGGTACTTAGATGTTGGGGTTTGTGGCAATTGGGCATGTTCTCAAATTTAGCTTGCAAAGTAGGAAGAGAAAGGGATTTCAAAACATTGTCAAACATTTGTTGCAGTGGTGGGAAATGCAATCTATGGAGGTGGGATGACTGATTAGCTAAGATATAGTAGTGATAATCCCTTGAAACCTATGTCTTATTTTGGGACTTTGTAGTGAGAATGATGATCTCTTGGGATTGACATGAGTTAGGAGCCTTAGGGTGCTCAATATAGAAGTAGGATTTATGATATTATTCTTTATTCTTGGCGATGATCAACTCAAGTTGGGATATTGTTATCATTTTGGGAATTGTCCTCTCATCTATGATATTGCATTGGTAATTGCATGTTTTATGGTTCTAGAAACACTTGGTGCAATCTTTGCTTCTATTCCAACACCCATTGTAGTTGCATTGTACTATTTCCTATTTGGTTGTGTAGGTATGTATACACAAATTATGTAATAATTATTTATGTATTTGGTCGCATAGAAATTCATGCCTTCATGTAGGAACATCCTATAGTGATGCTTAATGCATCTACATGCCTTTTAAGCTCCAATTTGTTGCATGAAGTATCATATTTTTCTAATGTGTTCTTCTACCACATATTTGTACAACTATTTGAACTAAATTCCCATCATCCATTTGGTAATGTATCCCTCGATTATTTATTTTGAAACTCTTAATCTCTTCCTCTATTTATTTGGTTTCTTCATGCCCAACACTTTTGTTTTGCTGTTGTGTGCACCCCTGTTTTGGTTTGAACTTGTGAGTAATAAATTAGGAGTGGAAGAGGACCATAATTGGCTTGATAAACCTAGTGAAGAGAGTAACCTCACAGAAAGATCAAAAGGGTTGGCTACTCCTCTATGCACACCGTGAAGAGCACTAAAATGGAAGGTATGGCCCGAGGAACTGTGTAGCAGTGAAGGGAATACTTCCTTGTGTTGGATGTGTAGGCACTGTGGGGACCAAGCTAGATAGATCTTGTATAGGTATCCATAGCTCTGTGGTTGAACTCACCAGCTTAGCAATTAATTCCCTTCCATTGCCTTAGCATCCTGATAAACCCAACTATGGATTGGCTTGACTTATTTTTGGTGTATATTTGGCTATGTGTGAGTCTTTGTTCCCTTTTCCCTTGTAGAAATCATGCCCAGCTTGGGGGGTGGCAGTTTTGTTGAGAGATTGATGAGCACAACTGGCCTATGGTTGGGTGGAACGTTATAGTTGCATAGCCAGTTGCTCAAGACTACTTTGTTTTAAGATAAGTACTCTTTTGTCTTAATTATGTAATGTCTTTATTTGATGACTATCATGAATATGTTGAATGCACGCTAGATGTGTAGTTGAATTTACTTTCGATGTGTTTCTTACATTCATACATCTTCATATGTCTTTTTATTTTTAATGAATTTTGTTAATGATCATGCGGCTAGATGCCCAATTTTAGCATAATGTTCTCTCCATCGCACTAGATCGGTAAGAGGAGACGTGACACAAGATATTTGAAAAACATCAAGTTTTTCCTTCCAACAAAGCTCAAAACTTGAGTGATATGCTACATTAGTTGAGGGGGGGACATCCCAACCAAAATTTTTACATTTTACCTTGTTTACCTCTCGTCCCAAAGTGTTTAAAAATTGATCTAAAACATGCTTGAACCTACTAGCAATAAAAATTGAAGCTCCTCCCAAAAGCATAGTATCATCTGCAAATTGAGCATTATTAACATCTTTAATACCCCAAGCAATTCTAATTCCACTTAACTTACCATCCTCATGTTCTTTTAGAAACTTCCTACCCAGATTTTCAACCATAAGAATGTATAAAAAATGAGACAAGGGGCATCCCTGTCGCAAACCTTATGAAGCCCGAAAAAAAAATATGTTGGTGTACAATTTATCAAAAGGGAACTCCAAGGGAGGTTTATACAAGCTTTGATCCACTTAAAAATGATGGGGAGAACCCAAATCCATCCAGGGCTTGAAAGAGAAAACTATGGTGGACCCTATCAAAGGCATTGGCCATATCCAATTTAATGGAAATCCCATGTTCCTTTCTGACAAAACTGGAGTGGATCACTTCTGGAATCAAAACAATATTATCTACGATATGTCTTTTCAATAAAATCACTATACCCTTCAAAAATCAAACGACGAAGGAGAGGGTTCAAACAATTAGTTAAATTATTTTTCAAGATTTTGTAAGAATAATTGCAAACATAAATTGATCTAAAATGACCAAGGGAGGTTGGAAGGGCATCTTTAGGAATTAGAGCTAGGAAGGACGGATTTGTCCCTCCTCCAATCTTATATTTTACTTTTGTCCATTTCAACATTCTACATAAATTTGCTTTGACAATGGGATAACAGGCCTTATATAAATGGATGGCAAACCCGTCCAGACTAGGAGACTTATTTTCCCCAATCCAACGAACTATAGAAAGAACCTAAGCTTCACTAACATACTTATTCAACAGATTATTCATCCGCAGAAATCAGAGCCGGAACGCTATCAAGCAAATAATCTTTAGAGACATAGTATTATACACCCTATTCTGTATATAAATATTTAAAATTTCGAAAGGCTTCCTGCTGAACGTCTAGGGAACTAGAGAATCTAACACTCTCAAATTGGATTTCACAGATTGCATTCTTTTGCAGTCTCATTTTTGTTTGATTATGAAAGAAAGTAGGATTACGGTCTCCTGCTTTTATCCAAAGAGAACAGGATTTTAACCGTCGTGCCTCTTCTTCCCGATGAAAGGATTCATTCATTTTGATACAAATTTGTTTGTCATGCAAGATTTTATCTTGATTCACCTCAACAATTTCCATTTGCTCCTATAGAAATCCTAGCTCCTTTTGATAGATTGCTCTATTAGTTTGTCTTATCGATGGTGAGGTATCAAGAGATGGAGGGAAGCAAAAAGAATTGACGATGTGGGTGTTAAACATTGGGAAAACAGTTACAAATGGCAAGCCCTAGAGATAAATTCTCCTAGTGGTTAAATCCATTTCAAATTTGCCCATCTCGAAAGCAAAAATCCAAGAACAATTTCTTAATTCCTAGCAATGCGGTTTGCAAGAATAATTGGATCAAAATTTTGGGCAGTGCTCGGTCAAAATGAAAGTAACAGTGCCATATCTAATAAGAATCATGCCTGAATTAACCAATAGTTGGGACATAAGTAACTAGGGATTTTTGAGGGAAGTCCCCATATTGGGAATGAATATCATCCATAGTAGGTCGTGGAGGGTAGACACTTATTAACCAGGGATGCCACCACACACAGTTCAATCAACCGGATGGCTTGATATAAGCAATCGGGGATTGATATATGGCATGAGGCAGTCATCGAACATGAAACCCTAGCATGTTTTGGTCGAGACTTCCACTTATAATGACACTTGAATTCTATCGACTAAATCTTAACCTATTCCCAACCAGAAATAAAACAATGGTTCGCTAAGGGGTTTCAAACCAGTAAAAATAATGTGAAGACATAACCTAACAGAAATCTCATTCTTAGGTTGTGGTTCCCTTTTACCAATGGTGAAAAATGTCGTTTCAAGCATAAAAATATGGTAAAAGAAAAACCTACCTAACAGTTGAAGAATGGTCGAAAATGATGCTAAACGGCGTTGGGTGCGTCTCGCGTCCGGTTGAGGCTGCAAATGCAAACAACATTACAAGTGTCACAAGTTTTCACCCTTTTATACAACACAATGAAACCCTAGTAATAAATGCACAAGGCTAACGGGTCAAATCACACCTTTTCAGAGGACTTTTCGTTTTAAGAGCGACAAGCGTATCGAGGCAACTTTATTTCGGGGCTGATGCGTTTCGGCATAACATGTCATTTTTCTCCGATGCGTTTCGGAGCAACATAACATTTGTCGTTGATGTGTATTTGCATAAGCATCATAAGTTGGCATTTATTCCATTCCAGAGCCTTCTTCCATCTTGCTCTGATTCCCTCTTCAGAGAACTTTACATTTTGAGAGCGACATGCTTCGACGTCAATTCCATTCATCACCGATCCCATTCGGAGTAAAACAAACAACTCCATCGATTTAGATTCTTTTCCTTGACCTCCGACCATATCGGCGTAACTCACGATTCTACTCTAAAACGTTAGTCGCAAAAAAAAAAAACTTTGAGTGTTTCAACGTAAATCCTCTAGCATTCCGACTGTTTCGATGTAACTTGGGAAGTTGCTCCGACAGTTTCAGCGAAGAATCTCAAGTTGCTCTGAAACAAAAAACATTATTGAAATTGCTCCAACCATTTCGACGTAACTTGGGAAGTTGCTCCAACCATTTCGGCGGACAATCTCAAGTTGCTCTGATTCAAAAAATTGCCCTTTTCACTTGTTTTCAGAAAATTCTAAGTGACAAAAGTGATCTTATCAAAGATGAACAAAACTCTAAGTAAATCAAAAAATAGAAGGAGGAGCCCTACACTTTTGAAAAAAAATTGGGGATCAGGTTACAGCAGCAACAAGTTGTAGGTGAGCATAGAGGTTGGGAATGTTAGGAAACCTTCACCCAATGTACCATTGTTTCTCTTTGGGTGCTTGAGAATCTAGGTAGCAATTTTTCAAGTAATTCTCAAAATCCATACAATAGGTTGGAATCTTGTTGCACACATTGAGGAGCATTGTAAGGGAGTGTGTTATGATGGATTGATGCACATAGAAAGGATAGGGATTCCTTGTGTTGTGTGGGGTGATGGAAGAGAGTTCCATGGATATGATGGCTGAATGCGATTCATGTAACATTCTGGGGTGATAAAATTGGATAAGCATGAGAGAAAATGGGTTGGGAACAGAGAGACAAAATCCTATAGTTGTTTCATTTTCCCTATTGGCCTCATAGCTCGACTTGGAGGTGTTATCTACAATAGGTACCTATGGTTGGGTGGAAAATTGGTCTTACGCAAAAAAAATTATTATACCTTCTTCATTTAATATATAAGTGTTTATCATTGTCTATGAATATGAAAATTTATGTTTGTTTTCTATTATGAATATTATTGTATTATGCATGCTATAGTTGTTGTTTGACTTCATTTTATTTTTTACACCTTCACATCTATTTCTTAAATTCTAGCACTCATGGGAGGCTTAATTAGTTGTAACTACAAACGTTAGCCTATGTGGGATGAAATTTGGAAGTTCGTATTTGTATCTATGCACCCTATGGTTGGAATGTTGGATGGGGATGTTACAATGATTCATGGTTGCATCTCTATTGGTGACTAGTCCAAAAAGATGATTTTGGTAGTAGTAGGATAATTCACCCTCAATTACTCCCTGATATTCTAACATTGCTTCACTTGAGGATAGTAAGCTAGAAATATAATTGTGGTCCCTATGATGAAGGGTTGAGAAATGGAATAACTTAATATTGTTTCCTCCCTCTTGAAATTAGCACACACTTGATTTTAATTTATAGTATATTTCCACTTGGTGGGCTTGTTTATCCATATTTTTTTTAAATGTGCTCTTCTTGATTTTGGAGGTCACGGGTTAAGCTCATGCCATTTCGAGTTAAGCTCATTCCATTTCGACATGAAATCAAAGATATAGGGAGATTGAAAATCACAACAAACCGAAGGCCTCATCGATATTGTTAAACTACTTGGTCTTCTACAATGCATAATTTTGTTTAGGTTATGTTCCCATAGTAATCCTATGAAGAAAATTACTCCTCAAAATAAGGTTGGTCTCATATTGCCATTCAAATTAATTGAATGGAGTAAGAATCACACACTAGGGCCGATCCATCATTCTAATATGTTGTGGCTTCTCTTGATACATGTCTTCTTCCTGCAAAATAAGTATGCTAATACGAGATTCCATCTAGCTCTGATACCATGTAAAATCTTGTGATCACTACAAGAGATCACAAACTAGATCTAGAAACCTAATGAATAACAAATACTCTAAGAAATTTTACCAAGGAAAAAGAAAGAGATTATAAAGAGAAAATTCTTGTAGCAAATACACATAAATATTATTCAATAATGATACAACAAATAATCATCTTACATATAGCAATTCAAATTACTCAAGGAGGCAATTCAAATTATCTAGGGATGCATAATGACCTAGTTATGCTTAACTTAGAGCTTAGATGCCCTTAATTATCCATGCAATCTCTCAAAGATGAGTTAACAATCTCATCACTAACGTTGTAAGCTTATTGGAAGCTTAGTTACCCAAAATTAGTGATATAATCCATGCATAGCTCATGCATGAGAGGAATCTACTCCAAATAGTAAAGGAGGGCGCTATTTGATTAAAATAGTAAAGGAGCATGCTATATGTCCTTCATTAGTGGAGTTAAGTTCCTATAATTACTACAAGATGTCAAACATGCAAGGTAGGCCTCTAAAATCAAAGGGAAAATCCCTAATTTGAGGAATGCATCATAACAAGCCAGAAATAGACTTAAAATCATTCTCACATGCCAACAATAGCTATTACTCCCTTGAATATTGGGATGGAGCACTCCAATGGCTCACTTGGTTAATTTGAGCCTAAATTGGACTAATAGGATGATGACACCAACCTCTATAGTACCTAGGTGAGAGATTAATGCTAATCGAAGGTAAATATGCTCTAACAACTGGTTAGATGGGTTAAGGTTTATATGGGTTAGGGATTGGGATTTATAGGGGACATTATTGACATAGATAATAAGGATTTATGATTGGGATATATAGATTTTATGGGTTATATGGGTTGGGGTTAAATCACTTAGTGGGTATAAATGTTAAAAGTAAGGTATTAATTTTACATGCTTAGGGTTTACATGGATTATAAGGGCTATGGAATAAGTGTAACGTATTAGGGGTTGTAAGGCTTGCAAATGGTTTAAAGGTTATAGGAGTTTAGAGTTAGAGGAGTTAAGGCTAGTGATTAGGGGTTAAGGGTTAGGAATTGAAGGGATTAAGGGTAAGGTTTTCAAGGATTACATATTATAGTGATTATGAACTAAGTGTTACATAGATGTCCTTATAGTGATATCATGTTCTCTCTCTCTTTGTCTGATTTTTATAGATAAATTTTGTCTAAAGGAAATTATAAAAACACATTGTCATCATCATTATATCAATTATATGGTTAACATGTTATAGTGGTTATATTTCAAAGTTAACAAAGCTACATAAATCCATTTAGGGCCCCAAAAACACATAGAAAGTTAATGTCCCAAAATATGACAAAAATCAAGACAAAAATAAATCCATTTGAGATGATCCTAATCTCCCCAACATAAAGCATCAATAATTTCATACGATACGTATGTAGATCCATTTTGGATAAAGGAGGAAGGAATCAAACATCAATGAGTCTATAAGGTCAAATTACGATGAAAAAAAATCCTTCACACCAAAAACAAGATGTAAAAAAAAAATATGAGAGAGAAGTCTATGTTTCTAGGCTTAGAATGTCCACAAAGCTCCAAGTCCCTTCCTTTACATTTTATTACCTAAAATCTCTTTAAGTTTTCCCATTTGAAGAGGCTATGCCATCTAAAACTATTAATGTATGGAAATTCTTGATAAGACCCAACTATCTATAAGAAAAACTCCTATTGAAAGATAGGATAAATGAAAAAGAGAAAAATGAATCTATGGCAAACTATTTTACTGTGGATAACATCATAAAAGACTAAAAGGATTTCATTGTGGAGGGTGAAACAAAAAATATATAAAAAATTAATACAAGAATCCTACATTGTTATTAGAAGTGTATCCAACATTTATTTGATGAAAGCCTCTTAAGAGGCATGGTTTTTAAAACCATTACCATATTACTTCTTCGTAAGTGTTAAGATTAATCAAAGAAAATGAGCTAAAAAATAAAATTTAAACTAGTAAATAAACATTATCAATTCCCTAAGCCCTATTGAATTATTTGTGTGATAATATAAAAAATATTGACAAGAGATACTTGGATAAGGATAAGGGAACATGACTAATTACTATGGTGCAACACTAACTAACAAACAAATATTATCAATTTCTTAAGCCCTTATTGAATTATTGGTGTGATAACGAAAAAGGGTGGAGAAGTGCTACTTGGACAGGGATAAGGGAACACCACTAATTACTATGGTGCAACACTATGGGATGAATTGGAAGTGTCTCCTTTAATGAAACCACTTATAACCTCAAACTCCATGATCGGCATTACATTGGGCTTCTTGAATACTTTTGAAGCATAATGAGTGAGATATTTCGAATAAAAATAAAGAAACCTTGCAAATGAAATATGTAAACAAGGAACATGATTTCCAATAAAAAAAGAAAGAAACCGTACAAATGAAATGTGAACATAAAACATGATTTCCAATAAAAAAGAAAGAAACCTTATAAATGAAATATGTGAACATGGAACATGAAACCAAGGTCTCTATGTGTTTATCTTCCCTTTATATAGAATGTGTGCATTGTGGGAAAAGCATGTTGACTTTTAACAACTTATTTTATTTATTATATTATAACTAATTTTGTATTAATTATGTTTATTGCATAAATATAGAGATTGGATTAGGTAGATTAATAACTTTGATGATAACATGGAGTATAGAGAGAATAGTCAAGGTTATGTGAGGCTTTAAAACCTAAAACGTATTTAGAAGTATGCCTAATGATATCCACACAACCACACCAATAAATTTTAAGTTATTGAATTATAATTTCAAGTTATGCAAACCATACATCCAAACCATGCATCCAAGATAAGGTTTTATCTAAATATACATAGAGGCATGAAGAAGGAACCAATAAACTATTATACATAAAGACACTCACGAAGAAAGAACTAATAAATTATTGATGAATTTAACATTAAATAATTTCAATTAACATACAAAATAATATTAATATTAATTCAATCAAAATTAAATCTAAAATTAAAATAAAATAAAAATAGATTTGTTCTAAAGGATTTTTATCTTGCAGTTCTATAGTATTCTTTCACATATTCAAGACAAAAAAAACCTTTATTTGATATAATTTATTATATTAAAATATTGTTAAGTTATTTAATTTTGAGATGGGAAGTAATAATAATTTTATTTTTTATGAATTAATTGGGATTATTTCAATGACATGATTTGTTTTATTTGAAGAAGTTTAAAAATTGGACATTTTGTTTATCTAGTAAGTTTGATTGGAATTTGGGATTAAATTTTTCATAAATCCTGGTACTAAATGACACTTTGCATTTTCTTTTAGAGATAATAGCAAGTGTTGATTGTCTTAATTCAAAAACTTAATTGAAAAGCTAAATCATAATGGTTTGTTCTAGATATTATAAATTTTCAATTTTTTCTGAGCATCTTTTCCATCTCATTTTGGAGTAGAAATCTTTAAAAAATCTTTGAATCACAAATATTAGCTATGGAAATTGCATACTTTAGCTGCCAAGGGGGTATTCAAGGGTGCCAAATCAATTTATAGATTCAAAAACACAATTTAAACACATAAAAATTTGGATTTTACCAAAAAAAAATCACTGAATTCCGACCAAAACCTAGTAAAGTAGAAAACATAGATAAATAAACTACTCCAATTTATAATAAGTTAAAAAACGAAATTACATGTAATGTATTTTTAGCGCATTTCCTATTGATTATACATTCAAAAAGAGCTTATTCCACACATACAAGATAGATTTCTATCCAAAGAAGATGAAACATGTATTTGCAAAATATAAAGCATTTTGAACTGAATAGTGTATTGATCAAGCAGCTTCAGACTTGTCCACAAAGCTATATAGAGATATAGAGAGAGTGAAAATAAGTGACAACCAGGTTCGGTCTATGATTAAAAAGCAGAGTGAGCATACAGCTTAATGAGATTCCGTTAGGATAAGGATGGGCTCTAAAAACCAGACCTGAATGTCAAAATTAAGTACATATTTCACTGATGATGCAATCTCATACTTAACTACAAAACTGTAGATATAGAAGGAGTGACCCTTTTGGGCCACCCTCATGTTTATGCTCTATTTCTCTTCACAAGTCTTCTGAGCACCTCGACCTATTTTGAATTTCTTTTTATTCCATACAATGCCATTGCTTCCTTTCCTCCCACTGTAGCCGTTGGATGAAATTTTCATTACAATTTTCCCATTATTTTCCCAATCATGAAATCTCGGAGCCTCCCAATTTTGAGCAAGGGAAGGGTATTGGAGGTATTGGAAGCCTCCAAAAAGCATGGCCGTAATTGTAAACCCAGAGGCCAAGGTAACCAGTGATGGAATTTGACGGGAAAAATGACCGTCATGAGGCATTTTGACCGTCAAATACATTTACAAAATTTTGTTAACTGTCTTGTGTGAAGGGTAAATTTATCATTTAAATGTATTTTTGAAGGGTAATAAAATTTCTAAAATGTCATTATTTTACTAGTATCATATTCCTAGTATTATTAATATTTTGATCTTATATAAAACTATATTTTCCAAATTATAATTTCCAAATTCCAACCATACTTTCACTTAATAAATAAAAAAATATATTAAATTAGTATTATTTCTATTCCTTTCTATTGCAAGTTTCATTGATTTTTCATAGAAAAAGAAAAGCTCATTTAACTCAATGATGTTTCCATTACTTCTTTTTATTTTTCTATTATTACAATGAGCATCTACATACTACAAATTTCAGTGCTCAATCCTCATTGTCCATTGATTACAAATTTAAAATTTACATTAACATTCTACTGCTAGTCTGCTACAAGCCTACATGAACATCAACTAAATGACTTGAAGTTGGAAGTTCCTGGAAGTTGGAAGTTGGGACTCAGGATTTGGGACTCAGGAGTTTGAAGTTGGTGCAGTTGCATCTAAAGTCTTGGAGACATAACTTTGGAAAGCATTATCACGATCCACAGGTAATTCCTGCACGATCTTTTGGCATTTAATGGTTTATCTCAGGATTTGAGTAATGTATATAGATTTAGATATTGAAATTAAAATGGAAGACACGTTTTCTTTTGATATTAACAATAAACCTGAACAATATTATGCGTTAAGACCACCGTTAAATAGTGTTTGTGTGAACGGTACACAGGGATTCCTCTGCACCCTCCCTGAAACATTAAATACATCACTTGTTATCCATCCTGCTCCCTCCCCAAACCTGAAACGATACAAGCAGTTGTAACATGTAAGTCATTTAACCGTGCTGAATTTAATGATTCAAAACATAAGATAGATTCAAAAATCCTTTGTCCGCTTGCACCTACTCACAACCAGTCCAATTGCGGCCTCAGATGTCAAGCATATAACACCCTTTCCTAAATCTTGAACGGCTCCTAATATTTGACCTGCATTTTACAAAGAAAAATAAAAATATGTGATGATTATATGAATGCGTGAAAATTTCAACTTAGCCATGAATAAATTGAAAACATTAACGCAATTATATATGTTGTGAGGCATTCACGTTCACATACCAACTCCGTCCATTGAGGCGAGCAGTGATTCTCCTCGTCAAGAAGAACATTTTACCAACATTGGATTGAATCACAATATTGCTCAAAGCACCATTTGCAAAAAGTAAACCGTTCAACACTTTCTCGCTCCATTCATCCATCTTTAATGTAAGGTCTTTTTCCCTAATGCAAATACCCACATAGATTCAGATAAATAAATCAAGCATACAAATACTTACGAGTGTAGTTAGCTGATTTCGGTAAACCAAACCAAACCAAATCAAAACTAAAATCAGAAAAGGAAAAATCTGTAGATCTAGTTAACATAACAGCTTGCTTAGTTACTACTAGATTACCATTTGTATGCTTATTTATGCTTTATTATGATGTGTATTCATATTTTTTTGGTTTAAGCTATTTTTTATATAATATTAATTTAGTACATCAATGATTTATAAAATGAATAGAAATCAAGTTAATGGAACATGATAGATACTAATATTTTAATTTTAATGTAAAAATGTCAAGAAAATAAATATTGTTTTGAAGAAAAAATTAACAAAATTTAATTATTGAAGGGTAAATTTTTTTGCAAGACTTCATTGTTGAAGGGTAAAAATTTAAACAAAACGTGAACACCCCTAAAAGCCTGAACAAAAAACACGAGAAGTTTTCTTTAGTTAAAGAGAGCCTTCTTAATTAGTAAGTCCTTATGATCGTTATTACATACGTAATAATACTCTCAGTCTTCTCTCAGTGTCCTGTTTCTAAGACTAAAATTAGAACAGTAGACAACAACACGTTCAAATCACGTTTAGAAAAGCATGCACACAAAAAACAAAAGGGAAGTCATATCCACCATGCGTACTCTCGACCATGCATAATAATAATATATATATATATCTATATATATAAATTGAATTTTCATAACTTTTCCAACTTTCATATATATATATATATATATATATATTTCAAGGAATTCAACTTGTGACCTTTCTAATTTTCTCTGCCATGCATAATATTGAAAACACAACCATAAGATGAGAACTTATAATAGATTAGAACTTATGACCTCCTCAACAAAGATATCTCAAATTTTATTTATATATAATATTTTTCTTTATTTAAATATTTCTCTTTATAAGTGGATTTTTAATTTGCCTTCATGCAGGGGCTCTTCGGTTCTTCTAGATTTATTAACTACTTTAAAAAGTGGATTCTTAATGGATATATATGAAATAAGCATACATGAGAAGCAAGGAGAGCAATAAACATTATATATCAGTATAAATTTATTCTCAAAGCTTTCTCTTATATGCATAAATTATCTAATTTGGTACATGTTAAATAAGCATAAATATTATTTAGTATATGTTAAATGATAGTTAATTAGAAGAAATCAAAGTGGGATTATGGTTAGGAACATGTGTTTCCTATCATATAAATCATGCCCTCTAGCTTAAATAAGAATCCATGAGAAGAAGCCATAAAACAAGGAGACCATTAAACATTATATATAAGTTTAAATTATTTCTCATGATTTTAAGGCTTTCTCCTATAAGCATAAATCTTATTTGGTATATGTTAAATGTGAGTCAATTAGAAGAATCCAAAAGTGGACCTAAGGTTAGGAACATGTGTTTCCTCTTACAATTAAATCACTCTCGACAACTTTAAAATCATATTATTATTATTGTTGTTGTTATTTATAAGTTGGTCTAGAGCACACACCTATAAGAAAAAAATTTAACCCATAAAATTTATGCATTAGAAATTTTACACCTCAATGTTGAAGTTTTTGGAAAATTTGTTGTGACAAATGCATGTGGATTCACAACATTTTAAAAATGCCCTGATTGCACTAGTTTGCTTCTACTACCTAGGCATGTTTAACATCCTCTAAGGAATGGGGGGAGGTGGCCACGAGAATGACCAGGCCAAAAATGATGCCAACATTGCCATGTGCATGACATTTACAATGGTTGGCATATTGGTTGGTGACCTTTACAATTTCCTTGGACCTAATGTAACCCTCTTCGCAAGGTACTACGCGTATTTCCTCTATGCTAGTTCATTTCGCTACTACAACCATCATCACAACAAGATGATTGTTAGTTTTGTAAGAGGGATTTTAAGAGTTTGAGTTGGAGTGCTTTTGGATAGCTAGGGATCGATTGTGACCATGTATTCGACCAAGTACAATAATGGTAGGTACATTTCTCTTGTTTGGAGGGTATTTAATCTAGGAGGAGTCATAGACAACTCCATGCTCTTTCTATCGAATTGTCATAGGATGATTGGGTCTATGAACAACAAGATGTGTAAGCCTTCATGGCATTTGGGGATTTTTTACTTTGGTCCTTATTCTACACAACAAAGTGGTCAGGAGAGATGACAACACTACTCTGAATAATTAATCAATGTGAGAATCGAGACCATAAATATTCGCAAGCTATCCTCCAACTAGAAGATGCTACTACTCTTCCCTGCTTCATGGGCCAACAACCTCTTCAAGACCTATCAATTTAAAAAAATTATTGGCAAAATCTTCATAGTGAGTACTAGAGTGTGTAATAATGTGTTTTATTGGGGTACTTAGATGTTGGGGTTTGTGGAAATTGGGCATGTTCTCAAATTTAGCTTACAAAGTAGGAAGAGAAAGGGATTTCAAAACACTATCAAACATTTGTTGTAGTGGTGGGAAATGCAATCTATGGAGGTGGGATCACCGATTAGCTAAGATATAGTAGTGATAATACCTTGAAATTTGTGTCTTATTTTGGGAGTTTGTAGTGAGAATGATGGTATCTTGGGATTGACATGAGTTAGGAGCCTTAGGGTGCTCAATATAGAAGTAGGATTTATGATATTATTCTCTATTCTTGGAGATTATCAACTCAATTTGGGATATTGTTATCATTTTGGGAATTGTCCTCTCGTCTATGATATTACATTGGTAATTGCATGATTTATGGTTCTAGAAAAACTTGGGGCAATCTTTGCTTCTATTCCAACACCCATTGTAGTTGCATTGTACTATTTCCTATTTGGTTGTGTAGGTATGTATACACAAATTATGTAATAATTATTTATGTATTTGGTCGCATATAAATATCATGCGTTCATGTAGAAACATCGTATAGTGATGCTTAATGCATCTACATGCCTTTTAAGCTCCAAGTTGTTGCATGAAGTATCATATTTTTCTAATGTGTTCTTCTACCCACATATGTGTACAACTATTTGAACTAAATTCCCATCATCCATTTGGTAATGTATTCCCTCGATTATTTATTTTGAAACTCTTAATCTCTTCCTCTATTTCTTTGGTTTCTTTCTCATATACTCCACCCAATATCTTATTGCATATGAATTATATATTATGATATATGACTCCACCCATTACAATTGTGCGTATTAATTATATAGTATGACATATCAATCCACCAAATATCTTGTTGCATCTGAATTATATAGTATGAATTTATCTCAAAGAATACCAGAAAACCGTGTTGGAATTGTTTGAACTCGACATTTTGGGTCACAAGCTAGGCCCATCATCAAGAGGAGAAAAACCATGATAACTTACCCATAAGAACTAACTATTAAATAGTGGATTGATATTACATCTAACTGTTTAATTTCTTATTTAAGATGGTTGACTGTGTTTTTGCTTATTCCGTGAGTTACAAGTTTCCAGCTATCACTAAGTTTCCATCCATCGTCCTTGTTTATATTGTTCAGATTTTTCTCAATTTCCACAGCCTAGCAAATTCTTCTTTGTGCATAATGGTCTTCTCTATCAATTATATGTCTTTTCCTTGCAAATTAAATTGCCAGTGTCATGAGAATGTTCGACTGAAGATGATTTTTGGAAGCAGTTATAGGCAATGTCGATGCAATTTTTTTAACCTTACTTGGATTGAATGCCCAGTTTCCACTTTTTAATAGTTAGTTCTTATGGGTAAGTTATCATGGTTTTTCTCCACATGATGATGGGCTCATCTTGTTCTCGAAATGTCGAATTCAACACAGGTTTTTGGTCTTCTTTGAACTTTCCTATGTAAGCATCATGAATAACTTATGAATTTATATATAATTGTTAAGTGCCTCCTACATGAAGCTCAAAGGAATTAATCACTTGAGCTAGTGCACACACACATGCATGTTTTTTTTTCTAAACGTGAGGGTTCGATTTTTTTTAGTTTTACAACATCCCCCTCCTTAAATCAAATCATAACATTGTTCTGACCTCAAATATGTAAAGTGTTGAGCCCAAAGGTCCATTTAGTGATCAAATATGTAGCAAAGCACTAAATATTGGTTCATCACCATAATTTGACAAAGTACTAAATGCTGATGGGTCAAACGATAAAAGGTGTATTGATGCAAGTATTGACACCAAATGATACAACAACTTCCATGCATGTGAAAATCTCCTTGAAGGAAGTGCAAGTCATAAGGAAACACATTATCTTGAGGTAGAGACAAATGACAAATTCGAGGCCTCTCTAGTTCCTTATCTTCACAAACCTAATTAGAGCATTAAGGATCCTTCTATCATGGAAGATATCACTACATTTCTATTTGAATCACTCGAAGAGGTGGCCGGTCAATTTCTCACTCAAATTAAGGTGTCATTTTCCCAATTAAAATATTGAGAGAACAAAGGTGCAAGTTCAACCTTTGGAAAAAAAATTAAGAATGTGCTAAGGGTTGAAGAAAATTCCCTTTAGTGTGGGAATCAATAGGTTGGGAAAGGATTACCCTATCCAAAACAACAAAAGGAAAAGAAAACTATAATGTGTTAAGAAATGCATAGAGGGTGTCGAGATGGTGCTAGGGGAAGACATCGTGCTAGGCCAAATCATCGATATAAAATAATATAGTTAGTGGATAAATTATTTGGTCATTTAATCTTTAAAGACACTCTCAAACAATGGGTCTACAATCAGAAATGGAATATATTATTTGAAATTAAAATGCTTGGTGTTTCATTCAATAAATCCATCTACATAGAATTTAAGCAAGGAAAGAAGTCCATTGTTGTTATTTCCACATCCAAGACAAAATTAAATAAGGGTCATGGTGGAAAAAATATGTAGAATGCAATCATTGAAAGAAGAATGGTTATAATAAGGAACATTGATGGGCATTACATCCCAACCTAATTTGAAAGAAAAACAATGGTTTGAATTTCTTGAAAGTGGGACAAACTAAGTTCGAAGGACATGATATTGAGAGAGCATCAAACATTGATGAAAAATGAATTTGATGGTTTCTAAAAAAACATGTTGATAAAGGTATATATTTGTGCCTCATCCTTCCAATATCAAGAAGGACTGTATATTTTTTGCGAAGAATAAGTTTTTGGTTACAATGAGAAAGAATCACTCATTGCAACCAAATAACAACACATCCATTTGGATGGATGCAAAGTTACAAGTAACCCTCTAGTGTAAGTCTAAGGTGTATTTCTAATCAATGAATTACGAGTTGGAGTGTGATGTTGCACCTTTGGGTGTTTGTGAGGTTGTCTTTTGTAAGCCATATTTATGGGACAAATATGTAATTTTATTAAGAAGATATATTGAATTGAGATTGGATAAGTAAAGGAAACATTATCTCATTGACCTCCTATAAGGGTCAGATGGCCATATCTTTTTAATTTATGCTAGTCAACCCAAGAGGTTGATTAATTGTAGCAAGAAGTTTATGATGCTAATTTTGAAATCTAGAGAAATAAAAAATGGATCTATATTTTGGATTTGATTTCACTCCAAATAGTGGGTTTAGTTAAACACACACGAACCTTTATTTTATAGGTTTAATGGCCTTAAATCCTTCTTCAAGAACTTCACAAAAGCCCTTTTCCATGCCTTGGAAAAAATCTTAGTCTTAACCTTTGGAAGGCACAAGAATGAGTAAGGTCTTGGACATGTGTTGTAGTTTTTGTAGGTTCCTAGAGTAAGGGGGGTCTGGGAGAAATTTTTTGGGTTTTCTTTTGGTATGTTTTAAGTTGTTTTTTTCCCATGGTTGTGTGGCCTATTATAGACTAATTTCAATCAAAAAAATGGGGTTGTAATTTAATCTAATTAATGGATCAAGGTTTTGGATGCTAGAATAATTTATTGTAAACATAAAATATAATACAATGAGACAAAGAGTGGAGAAACTCTTAGGAATGTTGGTTTTCCTAGTTTTGTGTTTCCAGGGTAAATATTAGTGCAATGTGTGTGTAAGCCATTGTTAATTGTTGTGTTTTAGATTTTGTTTGGTATTGTTTTTCTTTACACAAGTTTATCAAATTTATTCATCTAGTATCAGAGAGAGGTTATTAGCTTTAGGGGGGTGCCTTTGTTGCTAGGATTTAACTAATCTTGTGAAGAGAAAGGGTATGTTGGGTCTCTCATAAACCTGTGTCGAAGTGGGAACTTTGCATGATGAATATTGTGCAAGGAAATGACAAGCAGTTCAAGAATAGAAATTGAGAATTTAAACAACCAAATATTCAAGTTATGGAAGTTGAAGATGGAAGGTATTCTTGTAGACAAATATTAGTGGATTGTTGTGGATCCACATACAAAGCTCATTAGTATGTCAAAATAATATTGGGAAAAGATGGAGAGAAAAGTGAGAAATATGATTCAACTTTGCCTCTCAGATCCAATTCTCTTGAATGTTTTTTAAAATACAGTGCAAAGAAGTGTGGGATATGTTGGGGAATTTGTATCAGTCAAATTCCCTGGTAAACAAGTTATTTATTCGAAAGAAGTTGTTTCATATTAGGGAGGAGAATGGTGACACCGCGATAGATCATATAATTTTTTTTAATACTCTTGTAAGTTAATTGGCCTCTATTGATATTAAGATGGAGAAAGATGGTAAGTGTATTACCTTGTTATGTTTTTTGATAGACTCTTTAGATAATCTAGTTGTAGCAATTGGTAGTGCCACTCGATCCACATTAGAGTTTGAGGATATTGTTGCATCCTTGTTATCAAAGGAAATGAGGAGAAAATCCATGGAGGGTGTAACCAAGGATATTTTATCAGACAAATTTTGTTCCCAAGTGAGAAAAAATAGGTCTTCTTAGTGCATATCTAAGTCTAGGGGTGGATCTAAATATCTAGGACAATTTGTAAAGAAATGTTGAAAATGCAATAAAGTTGGGAATTATAAGAAAAAGTGTAGATATATGAGTGTTGATAAAGGTAAGGGATATGATGATGCTCCTTCCACAAAAATGAAACCCTCTATAGATAAAGGATGTGATGTTTACTTGGTATATGCAGGTACACATGTATATCATGATGTATGGTTGATTGACTTACGTGCTTCATTTGATATGAATCCTCACAGGGAGTGGTTTTGTGAATATGAAGGGTACAATGGAGGTGATGCTTTCCTAGGAGATGACTCGATAGTCAAAATCATAGGACATGGAATGGTCAAGTTATTTCTCAAAGATGGAATGATTAGAACACCTCCTAGGGCTTTGCACATTCTAGATTTGGCTAGAAACATGATATTTGTAGGTAATGTGGGTGATGTGAGTGTGCATACTGTATTTGAAAATGAAACATGTAATATGGTTCGAGGAGTAATGGTGTTTCAAATGTGGGGATTTTGAATTGGAACTCTGTACAACTTGTTGGGAAGAAATTTCAGTGATGGGTGTAACATTTCTATTGTTATCAAGGATAGGAATGTAGAAAATAGGAACCCTATTGTCCTTGCAAATAAGGCAATGCTATGGAATCAAGGAATGTGAATATTGGAGAGAAAGGCCTTCGAGAATTAAATGGTAAAGGTATAGTTGGGGGTATGTCTAATTGCTCATTAGATTTTGATTTCTATGAAAATTTCATATATGGTAAATAGAATCGAGTGAGATTCTCATTTGATGCTACAAGAGAAAAAGGAATCTTGGAGTTAACACATAGTGATGTTTTTGGACCTATTCGTGTTCCATCACTAGGTAAATCTATGTATAATGTTTTATTCATTGATGATTTCTCGAGGAACACATGGGTTTATTTCCTCCATTAGAAGTCTAAGGTTTTTGGCATATTTAAAGGGTTTAAATCTCTTGTAGAAAACTAGGCAGATAATAAAATAAGGTGTTGAGGATAGATAATGGTGGAGAGTTATGCAGAAATGAGTTTGAAAAATTCTATAATAAGTGTGGAATAGTAAGGAAAAATACTACTTCGTACACACCTTCATAGAATGGAGTTAGAGAAAGGATGAATGAGACATTGATGAAGAAGGAAAGGAGCATGCTTAGTGGTGCAATGTTATCACAACAATTATGCATAGAGATAGTGAATATTGTAGGTTACTTGGTAAATCGATCACCTATATCAGCATTGGTTGACAAAATCCCAATTCCCACAAGCGGCATGGACTTTTAAAAATCCTTCTTTTAAAAATCTCAAAGTTTTTTTCAATCCTTATGTGCATGTTCCAAAGGAAAATATAAGGAGTAAGTTGGATAATAAAGATGAAAAATGTATCTTAATTGGTTAGATGGTATAAAAGGTTATAAACTCTATAACCCAATAACTAAGAAGATTATTTATAGTTGGGATTTTTTACCTATAGAGTTTAGTGTTTCTCCCAAATAGGAATTCCAACCCACGGAAGAAGAACTTGAGATAATAAAGTTTGAGTGGGTGGGTAAAGAATCCAGCTCAATAGAAAAAGATGAACCAGAAGAGGAAGAAACTCAAGTTGCAGCCTTGAGGAGATCTATTACCAAAAGAAGCAAACCATAAAAGTATATCCCACCTAATTTCCACTCTAATTTCACTCTATCCATTAGTGATGGTAATCCTAGATCTATTAGGAAGGAAGTGGATTTAGAAGAAGGCCATGGTTGAAGAAATGGATTCCCTAGATAAACATAAGACTTGGGATCTAGTTGAGTTTCCTGAAGAAAACATATTGGTAGCAAATGGGTATTTAAGAAGAATTTGAATGCAAAAGGTAATGTGGAGAAGTACAAAGCATGCCTTGTAGCTAAGGGATATTCCAATGTGGAGGGAATTGATTTTGGTGAGATTTTTTCTCCTAATGCTAAATTAAATTCTATTAGATTTCTTTCATCTATTGGTGTTTCTTTTGATCTTGAAGTAGAACAGATGGATGTCAAGACAACATTTCTACATGGTTATTTGGAAAAATAAATCTACATGAAACAACTAGAGGGTTTTGAAGTATAGGGAAAGACAGAGTTGGTTTGCAAGTTCAAGAATTCCCTATACCGATTAAAACAATCGCCAAGAATGTGGTATCAGAAATTTGATACTTATATATTGGGACTTCGTTTCTAAAGAATAAAAGATGATAATTGTGTTCATTCCAAGCAGGTTGGTGATGAATTTATTTATGTGGTTTTGTATGTTGATGATATGTTGTTGATTGGAAACAACAAGGAAATCATCAAGGATATCAAAGTCTAGTTATGCTATAAGTTTTATAGGAAATATCTTGGTGCTACAAATTTTATTTTTGTCATGGAAATAAAAAGAGATCAAGACAATAGAATACGTTGGTTAAGTCAAAGGAAATATGTTGAGACAATATTGCATAGGTTTTATATGCAAGAATGTAAACCGATAAAGGTCCATATTCTTGTAGGTGAAAATTTATATGCATACTAGTGTCCCAAGAATCAAGAAGAGGTATAATGCATGCCGTGTGTTCCCTATGCTAGTGTTGTTGGAAGTTTGTTGTATTGTATGGTATGTACTAGACTAGACATTTCCCATGCATTGAGATTTTTAGCAGATATATGTCAAAACCAGGGAAGGAAAATTGGATATCAATAAAGAGTCTCTTTAGATATTTGCATGTCACTTCTATTTATGCAATATGATACAAAGGAATGCCTATACCTCACAAGGAAATAGATATACAAAAAAAAATTGGTGCTAATTGGGTTGGAGATCTTGACCACAAAAGAACTACAAGTGGTTATGCTTTAACTTATTTGGTGGAGAACTCATTTGGATGAGTAAGAGGTAAGGCATAGTTGTATTGTCAACTACATAAGTATAATGCATGGAAGTTGAATCCATATGGTTGCAAATATTGTGTTAAGGTATTGGTTTTATGTAAAAAGAAGTGAGAAGAGATTGTGACAGATCAAGTGCAATTTGTATGGCAAAGAACCTTGCTTATCATTTCATGACAAAGCATATTGATGTTTAGTACCATTTTGTTAGAGATAGCAATGAGAAAAACAAAGTAATGTTGGATAAGGTTAATACCTTGAATACTATTGCAAATTCATTGACAAAATCAATTAGTACTAAAACATGCTCTTGGTATAGAGAACAAATGGACATTGTTTCCCTTAGTAGTTGATTCGATGGATGTTTCCCCTTTGAGCCCATGCTTCAAAGAATGCAACAAGTGGGAGAATGTTGGACATGTGCTGTAGTATTTGTAGGTTCCTAGAGAAAGGGGGGTCTGGGGTGGGCATGGGGGGATAGTGCCTCGAAAAAGAAAAAAAATTGATCCCATTTTGAGTTGATTTCATCCCATGGTTTTGCGGCCCATTGTAAACTAATTCAGGTTAAGGAATTGGAATTGTAATATAATCCAGGTTAATCGATTAGGGTTTTTTATGCTATAATATTGTATTCTAAATAGAAAAGATAATACAATGATATAAAGAGTGGAGAAAATCTCAGGAATGTTGGTTTTGTTTTGATTTTCCAGGGTATATATTTGTGCAATGTGTGTGTGATCCATTGTTAATTGTTGTTCTTTATATTATGTGTGGTATTATTTTTCTTTGCACAAGTTTATCAAATTTCTTCATAAGGCATAAAGGCATGGAAAGGAAAGGGTTATGCTAATAAAGGGCTAGGAATCATAGTAGAGAGCAACTTTGTGCTTTGCACGAACTGCATCAAGGAAAGGATAAGGATAAGTAATATCGAGATTTGGAATGTAGATTATTGAAGTAGTTGAAGGGAAAGATACCTCCACACTCTACACTTCACAAGGATAAGGAAAGTGCAAGGCATTCAGTGGCTACCTCCACACTCTACACTTCACAAGGCTAATGCAAGTGCAAGGTGTGGTGTAAGGTGCATGAAAATTAAAATGCATGTAGACCCTGGGAAAGGCTTGGGTCCGAGTGTTACCTATGCCCTTCACATTAATGTTTCAAATAAAAAGGGAATTTGGGAATAGACTTGGACCCACCATGTAATGTGAATTTGTTGACATTTGCAAGCAAAGGAAAGAAAAGTGAAACATCCACCTTCACATTGAATAAAAATTTGACATATTAAGCTTATGAAAATGTGGCCCTCCATGGCTAGTGTAGCACATGACATGCCCACTCATGATGATGACATGTGTATAACCCAATGGATAGGAAGATGCCACATGGAAACTAGACAACAATAGCCTAAAAACAATGATTGAACAACAAGTCTATATTTGAGGAACATGCAGGAGGCCGATCCACTTCCTTTTAGTTGAATTTAGGTGACGCACTCCGTGTTGATGATATTATGTATCTTCTTAGTCTGAAGAAAACCTCCTTTTTGTTTCAATTCTAGAAGATAAAGGTTTCAGAGTAATCTTTATGGACAACAAAACGCTCTTGTGGCCTAAGAATTCAGTCTTGAATTGTGCAGTTATGATTGGAGTTAGAGAGGGAGGTCTCTTCAAAGTTCCTGGAAAGTTCATTAAAACCATGATCCATGACACCATCAATCCTTGTGAACTATGGCATAGGAGGCTTGGCCATGTTCATTGCAAAGCGCTACCTAGATTAAATAAGATGGTAAAAGGTATGCCTATATTTCAATCCGAGCATGATGTTATTTGTAGAGGTTATGCTCTTGGGAATAACATCAAGAAGAGATTTCTGAGTAGTACCAAAAGATCCAAATGGATCTTGGACTTGATTCATTATGATCTTTATGGTCCTATTTCAGCACCATCCTTGAGTGGTTATTTGTACTATGTGCTTTTCATAGATGACTTCTCTCGCAAGTCCTGGATCTATTTTCTAAAGGAAAAGAGTGAAACTTTCAACAAGTTTCAAGAATTTAAAGCACTCGTTGAGAATCAAATTGGAAAGAACATTCATGCTTTGAGATCTAAAAATGGAAGAGATTTTGAGTCTCATGAATTTAATGACTTGTGCCGAGATGCAAGGAAAAGAAGACAACTAACTGTACCTTACAACCCCTAGTAGAATGGGGTTGCTGAAAGAAAGAACAGAACAATTTGTGAACCTGCAAAAATTATGATATGGGATTAGGATCTTCCCACTTCCTTATGGGCATAAGGATCCAATACTACTATTTATATACAAAACAAAAATCCTCATGTTATCCTGGGAGAAAATACTCCTGAAGAAGTTTTCACTGGGGGGAAACCAAATGTTGGATAGTTGAATATTTTCAGTTGTCTTGTCTATATTCATGTGCCAAAAGAGAAGAGGACAAAGATGGAGCCATTCAGATAAAAAAAAAGGAACATTTTTTAGATATAGTGAATCCTCCAAAGCTTAAAGAATCTATGTTTTGAGTCAAAGGCACATTGAAGTCAGCAGAGATGTAACATTTCATGAAGAAGTTGACCTCAAGCACTCTAAAGAGATTCAATGTGATTCAGATATGGAGGAGCATGAGACTCCCATGATGGAGGATATAGCTTCTATCTCCCCTTTCAGATGTTGATAGGGAGAAGTCAGAAAATTCCTTAGATCCGCTTAATCTTAAAGAACTATTAGAATTGGTAGAAAGATATCCTGGTGAACCTCCTACTAAGAGGAGATCTGCATGGCGTCGAGACATTTTGCATGAGGTAGAAAAGCATGGAGCACCGTCAGAAACATCCAGAAAGTGAAGGAGACCTAAAATATATTTAGTATATGTAGCACAAATGAGTCACATCAGTGATTCAGAACCCACCACCTATGAGGAATCTACTAAGAAGCAAGTATGGAAAGTTGTCATGGTGGAAGAATAAAAATCTATCATGAAGAATGATGTGTGGGAAGTGCTTCCTAAACCTGAAGGGAAGTCAATAATAACTTCTGAGTGGATTTATAAAATAAAACATGCAACTGATGGAAGTATTGAAAAATATAAAGCAAGATTTGTAGCTCATGGTTTCTCACAGAAAGAAGGAATAGACTATGATGAGACACTCACACATGTGGCCAAGTACACTACTATTTGAACCATGATTTCACTTGACTCAGTTCTGGTGTGGAAGCTTCACCAAATGGATGTGAATACTTCCTTTCTCAATGGTGAAGTTGAGGAAGAAGTATACATACAACAACCTGAGGGGTTTGTAGTTCATGGGAAGGAGTCTCATGTATGCAAACTTAAGAAAGCCTTATATGGGATTAAACATGCCATGAGGGATCAGTATTCGAGGAGGGATCAATATGGGAGGTAATAATAATTCTATTTTTTATGAATTAATTGGGATTATTTCAATGACATGATTTGTTTTATTTGAAGAAGTCTAAAAATTAGACATTTTGTCTATCTAGTAAGTTTTTGACTAGAATTTGGGATTAAATTTTTCATAAATCCCGGTACTCAAATACTCCAAGGTACTGAAATACTCCAAGGCACTCAAATAGTGTAGACACTTTGCATTTTCTTTTAGAGATAATAACAAGTGTTGATTGTATTAATTCAAAAACTTAATTGAAAAACTAAATCATAATGGTGTGTTCTAAATCAATTTTTTTGAGAATATTTTATGTTTCATTTTGTTGTTATTCCAAGTGGAAATATTTAAAAAATCTTTGAGTCAGAAATATTAGCTATGGAAATTGCATAATTTAGCTGCCAAGGGGGTATTAGAGGGTGTTGAATCAATTTATAGATTCAAAAACACAATTTAAACACATAAAAATTCGGATTTTACCAAAAAAATTATGAATTCCGACCAAAACCCAGTAAAATAGAAAACATAGAATAAATAAACTACTCCAATTTATAATAAGTTTAAAAACTAAATTACATATAAGGTTTTTTTAAGGCATTTCCTATTCATTGTACATTCACAAAGAGCTTATTCCACACATACAAGATAGCTTTCTATCAAAAGAAGATGAAACATTTATTTGCATAATATAAAGCATTTTGAACTGAATAGTTGTCCACAAAGCTATATATAGATATAGAGAGAGTGAAAATAAGTCTCTCTAAAAATAAACAAAACTCAGTGACAACCGGGTTCGGTCTGTTTGCACCACCCGCATGTTTATGCTCTCTTGCTCTTATAAGTCTTTTGAGCACCTAGACCTATTTTGAATTTCTTTTTATTCCATACAATGCCATTGCTTCCTTTCCTCCCACTGTAGCCGTTGGATGAAATTTTCATTACACTTCTCCCATTATTCTCCCAATCATGAAAGCTCAAAGCCTCCCAATTATGAGCTAAAGGATGCCAAAGTCTTCAAAACTATTCCATTCAGAGGCATGCAGAATCATCTTGCTCTCATCATCTAGCTACACCTTGTGGAAGCTCACTTGAGAACGAATATAACTCTCTCTAACTTTAATAGGATAAATATTAAAATCCATCATGGGATGTTCATAACGTCTCTCGTCATTCTTGAACATGAATATATATTCAGGAGTTCTATTTCTGTACTCTAGAGTATATTTCTGCACTATAGAGTATAAAGATATTTCACAGACTTAGTACGACCTCTTAGGGATATATTGATTGTAATCCACATAAAATGGAGTATTCTTCACTGCACCCTTGAAGCTCTCGATTAGAGGCGTGGTAACAGGTTGACGTTGCCATTGATGCCATTCAGAATCTTTGTTTCCATCAAGTGTCCACATAGAAAATGAGAGTGGATCTATGTAATAGCCCCAACTTTTGAATATCAATTTAATAGAAGTACCATTCTCTGTTTTAAAAGAAGAGCAACTATATGGGTACTTTATAGATTCTATTAGGTTTTCGGAATACCTGACTCTCAAATATGGGAGACTCTTCAAACTACACATGGTTCCATGACTAAGATCAAGCATGCTCACATTGTATCTCAAGCTGCCATCTTCTTCTATAATTCCGGTGAAGGAAAATATACAATCATAATTATCATCCAACACAAACTCTATGGATCTGTGCAAGTTTTCAGGTATTGGAGGTATTGGAAGCCTCCAAAAAGCACGCCCATAATTGTAAACCTAGAGACCAAGGTAACTATTTGGGTATATTGAGCTTGGAATACTGTATATAACAAGGGATTTGGAGAGAATAGGTTGACGTCGACCAGCATAAAGTGGAAAGCGATGTGTAAGGGCAAGGGCCCAACTTCGATTCAACATCTTTTAAAAGTGGATTTTTAATTTGCCTTCATGCAGGGGTTCTTCGGTTCTTCTAGATTTATTAACTAATTTAAAAAGTGGATTCTTAATGGATATATATGAAATAAGCATACATGAGAAGCAAGGAGAGCA
Organism: Larix kaempferi; assembly: GCA_027924585.1. Taxonomy (NCBI): domain Eukaryota; kingdom Viridiplantae; phylum Streptophyta; class Pinopsida; order Pinales; family Pinaceae; genus Larix; species Larix kaempferi. Next base: position 15,487,331 of record BSBM01000476.1, read on the forward strand.
ATAAATATTATATATAAGTATAAATTATTTCTCAAAGCTTTCTCTTATAAGTATAAATTATCTTATTTGATATATGTTAAATAAGCATAAATTTTATTTGGTATATGTTAAATGATAGTTAATTACAAGAAACCAAAGTGGGCCTATGTTTAGGAACATATGTTTCCTATTATAGTTAAATCATGCCCTCTTGCTTAAATAAGAATCCATGAGAAGAAGCCATAAAACAAGGAGACAATTAAACATTATATATAAGTTTAAATTATTTCTCATGATTTTAAGGCTTTATCCTATAAGCATAAATCTTATTTGGTATATGTTAAATGCGAGTCAATTAGAGAAGCCAAAGTGGACATATGGTTAGGAACATGTGTTTCCTCTTATAGTTAAATCACTCTCAGCGACTTTAAAATCATATTATTATTGTTGTTGTTGTTATATATAAGCTTGTCTAGATCACACCTATAAGAAAAAAATTTCACCCATAAAATTTATGTATTAGAAATTTTAATGCACCTCAATGTTGAAGTTTCTGGAAAATTACTACAGGTCAGTTTTTGGAAAATTAGTTGTGACCAATGCATGTGGCTTCACAACATTTGCAAAATGCCTTGATTGCACTAATTTGCTTCTATTTACTAGGCATGTTTAACATCATCTAAGGAATGGGGGGAGGTGGCCACGAGATTGACCAGGCCAAAAATGATGCCAGCATTGCCATGCGCATGACATTTGCAATGGTTGGCATATTGGTTGGTGAACTTTACAATCTCCTTGGACCTCATGTAACCCTCTTCGCAAGGTACTACACTTATGTCCTCTATCCTAGTTCATTTCTCTACTACAACCATCATCACAACAAGATGATTGTTAGTTTTGTAAGAGGGCTTTTGAGAGTTTGAGTTGGAGTGCTTTTGGATGGCTAGGGATCGATTGTGACCTCGTATTCGACCAAGTACAATAATGGTAGGTACATTTCTCTTGTTTGGAGTGTATTTAATCTAGGAGGAGTCATAGACAACTCCATGTTCTTTGTATCGAATTGTTATAAGAAGATTGGGTCTGTCAACAACAAGATGTGTATAGCCTTCATGGCATTTGGGGATTTATTACTTTGGTCCTTAATTATACACAACAAAGTGGTCATGAGAGATGACACCAGTACTTTGAATAATTAATCAATGTGAGAATCGAGGCCATAAATATTCTCAAGCTATCCTCCAACTAGAATATGCTACTACTCTTCCCTCTTCATGGGTCAACAACCTCTTCAAGACCTATCAATTTAAAACATTTATTGGCAAAATCTTCACAGTGAGGACTAGAGTGTATAACAATGTGTTTTATTGGGGTACTTAGATGTTGGGGTTTGTGGAAATTGGGAATGTTCTCAACTTTAGATTACAAAGTAGGAAGAGAAAGGGATTTCAGAACACTGTCAAACATTTGTTGCAATGGTGGGAAATGCAATATATGGAGGTGGGATCACTGATTAGCTAAGATATAGTAGTGATAATCCCTTGAAATTTGTGCCTTATTTTGGGATTTTGTAGTGAGAATGATGGTCTCTTGGGATTGGCATGAGTTAGGAGTCTTCGGGTGCTAAATATAGAAGTAGGATTTATGATATTATTCTCTATTCTTGGTGATGATCAACTCAAGTTGGGATATTGTTATCATTTTGGGAATTTTTCTCTCGTCTATGATATTACATTGGTAATTGCATGTTTTATGGTTCTAGAAAATCTTGGGGCGATCTTTGCTTCTATTCCAACACCCATTGTAGTTGCATTGTACTATTTCCTATTTGGACGTTGTGTAGGTATGTATACACAAATTATGTAATAATTATTTATGTATTTGGTCGCATAGAAATTCATGCCTTCATGTAGGAACATTCTATAGTGATGCTTAATGCATCTACATGCCTTTTAAGCTCCAATTTGTTGCATGAAGTATCATATTTTTCTAATGTGTACTTCTACCCACATATTTGTACAACTATTTGAACTAAATTCCCGTCATCCATTTGGCAATGTATTCCCTCGATTATTTATTTTGAAACTCTTAATCTCTTCCTCTCTTTCTTTGGTTTCTTTCTCATATACTCCACCCAATATCTTATTGCATATGAATTATATATTATGATATATGACTCCGTTGATTATAATTGTGCATATTAATTATATAGTATGACATATGAATCCAACAAATATCTTGTTGCATCTTAATTATATAGTATGAATTTATCTCAAAGAAGGACCAGAAAATTGTGTTGGAATTGTTTGAACTCGACATTTTGGGCCACAAGATAGGCCAATCATCAAGAGGAGAAAAACCATGATAAATTACCCATAATAACTAACTATTAAATAGTGGATTGCTATTACATTTAACTGTTTAATTTATTATTTAAGATGGTTGATTGTGTTTTCCTTATGCCATGAATTATAGGTTTCTAGCTATCACGATGTTTCCAACCATCGTCCTTGTTTATATTGTTCGTATTTTTCTCAATTTCCACAGCCTAGCAAATTCTTCTTTATGCATAATGGTGTTCTCTAGCAATTATATGTCTTTTCCATGCAAATTAAATGGCCAATGTCATGAGAATGTTCGGTTGGAGCTTTTTTGGAAGTGGTTCTAAGCAATGTCGATGCAATTTTATTTTAATTTTACTTGGATTGAATGCCCAGTTTCCACTTTTTAATAGTTAGTTCTTATGGGTAAGTTATCATGGTTTTTCTCCGCGTGATGATGGGTTCATCCTGTGCTCAAAATGTCGAGTTCAACGTTGTTTTTTGGTCTTATTTGAAATTTCCTATGTAAGCATCTTGAACAACATGTGAATTTATCTATAATTGTTAAGTGCCTCATACATGAAGCTCAAAGGAATTAATCAGTTGAGCTAGTGTGCACACGCACACACACACACACACTTGTTTTGTTTTCTAAAGGTGAGGGTTTCGATCTTTTTTAGTTTTACATCATCCCCCTCCTTAAATCATAACATCATCTTGACCTCAAATAGGTAAAGTGTTGACCCCAAAGGTCCATTTGGTGATCAAATATGTAGTAGAGCACTAAATATTGATCAATCACCATAATTTGACAAAGTACTAAATGCCAATGGGTCAAACGATAAAAGGTGTATTGATGGAAGTATTGACAACAAATGATACAACAACTTTCATGCACGTGAAAATCTCCTTGAAGGAAGTGTAAGTCATAAGGAAACTCATTATCTTGAGGTAGAGACAAATGACAAAGTCGAGGCCTCTCTAGTTCCTTATATTCTGCTATATCCATGTCCGGATATACTCAGTGATTATTCAAGCGAATAATCCTCCAATGGAAAATAACTCCATTTGATCAAATAGATAATATATTAGATGATGGATAAATTACAAAGGATATGGTTGCCTTAAATATGGCTTGGCCATCACATATTGAAGAGACACTTCTCTTCATAAACTATATTTTAATATTATTAACTACTATTAGGAATAGTTACCTATTTATTACTTTTTATTGTTGTAGCATTGCCACTCTCTTAGAGAGGCTTTGTCCTCAAAGCCTTATAATTTTGTCGCACTGTTCTTTGCGATGTCGTGGCCGCCGAAACATGTCGATACGAACTGCTAAGTGTAGAGCATAACTTCCGATATGTCAACGGATGAATCCATCCCAAATTGATTTGTTGTGGACTGATGGGATTCCCTACTGATGTGTCGTCAGGAGATTTGATCACATTAGTACCATTATCTTTCGACATTTCCCACTTTTTCAAATATCGGTTTTTATGGTTGGGGTGTCGATAGGGAACTTTCATGATGTCACTTTCGTTTAAGAATGTTGCCTTTAGAGCATTGATCTGAGTTGGAAGTTGTATTTTCGTCTCTTGAGGATTTAAGTTTTTGTTCTGTATTTTTTCCAACTTGTTTTCTAACTGCCTATTATCATTTTGAAACTTCTTAATTTTTGTGACTAGTATCTTGTTATGATTTCTTAGTCTAAAAATTTCTTCAGCATTGTTAGATAATGCTTTATTACGCTTCACGATATCTGACTTATCTGTCTTTTTAGAGTCTTCATTTTGTTGTTGAAGAAATTTTATCTGTTGTTGACACTGGCCGACCTCTGATTCTTGAATTTCTAATTTATGTCGTAACTGCACTAGTTCTTCATCTTTGTCGCTAACGATTTTGTTCAAGCGTATTATTTCTGCTTCGTAATTATTTATTTCCTTCTTTGTATCTTGATTTTTCAATCTCTGATTGAAATCACTTTCATCTTTTAATTCCTTGATTTGCGCACATAATTTTTCTATGTTATTTTTCTGGTTGGACATTGTGTGTTCATTGAACCGTTCTTGTATCTTATGTAGTTCAATCTTTATTTCTAATTGTGTATTAATGTCTCATAATTCTTCATTGTCTTTTCGATAGCGCTTTAACTTGGCTTCTAATTTCTCTCGCAAATCGGCTTCCATGGTTTCTGTCTTCTTCGACGGTGGAATGATCTTCTTTGATTTCTTTGATGAGTCTTTCTTAAACTTGGTCGTTCTTGTCGTTAACGTGTCTCGACTTCTTGATGAGCCTTCCTTTACTTTGACTTCTTCAATGATAAATGATTGTCCTTGTATTGATTTCTTTGATGATAAGTGTTCTTCGACTTCTTTGATAATAAGGAGTCTTGCTTGGACTTTGTCTTTAATGTCTTCTTTGACTTGGTCTTCTTTGACTTGAATTTGCTTTGTTTCTTCAAACAATTCTTATTTCAAAAGAATTGACCTTTTTTTTTTTTGATAATAATAATTATTATTAAAATTTAATAATAATAATATTATTAATATATATATATATTTTTATAATAATTATTATTAATTAATTAATTAATAATTATTATTAATAATATTTTTTTATAAACTATATATATAGTTTAACATATAGTTTTTTTTTTTAAACCATCAAAATATTTAAACAATTATAATGACACTATTATATTGTTTAATATTTTTTTTTTAAAGCTAGGGTTTTGATGGATGGCGGGAATGAGGGGATCTGAGGAGGGCGTGATGGAGGAATGGAGCAGCAGGTGGTTTGCAGAGGTGGTGGGGAGGCGCGTGCTGGTGGGGAGGCGCGTCGGTTGAGCTGAGTGTTCGCAGAGGTGGTGGGGAGGCACAGAGGTGGTTCGCAGGAGGGTGCAGGTGGACGGAGTAGCAGTGGCAGTGGAGGACGTGGAGAACTGTGGGATGGCGTGTGCAGGGAGATGGAGTCGAGGCGGGTAGAGGGAAGTGTTGACAGCAGCTTAGTAAGTCAGTCGAGGGGCAGGAAGGTGAGAGGTGGGTGATGGGTGAGAAAGGTGTGGGATATGGCGGTGATTGGAATGCAGTGAGGTGGGACACATAGAGTTGTATGGAGCACACGCAGAAGGGAATTGAAATGCGCAGGGAAAATGGAGCGGTGGGTTGGCAGTGTGGAAGAACTAGCAGCGCGGGGGAACTAGAGATATGGAGTGAAACAAGACGTAAGGGTTGAGAGGAATGGAATGGCGCGAGCAGGAATGGAATGGCGCGGAAGCATGTAGAGTGTAGGGTGAGGGCACGGTGAGGAGATGTGGAGGAGAGACACGAAAAGAGAAGGGTGTGCAGGTCGTAGGGTCGGCTGGAGTAAGCGAGGCGTGGTGGAGGGAGCAGGTGGGGAATGGAGATGGAATGGAGTCGAGACCAATAGATGGTGGTGGATGCAGCAGAAACTTCTTTCTTTCTTCTTTCTTCTTCTCTTTCTTCTTCTTTTTTTTTTCTCTTTTTTTTTCTTTTCTTCTAGAAAATTCAGAATGTTGGATCAAAGATCTTTTTAAATCAGAGAAACTCTAAATACACTCAGACAAGGTCTGCAAATTTTGGCCAAAGCCCGAATCAAGAGCCGAGCTCTGATACCAATGCTATATCCGTGTCTGGATATACTCAGTGATTATTCAAGCGAATAATCCTCCAATGGAAAATAACTCCATTTGATAAAATAGATAATATATTAGATGATGGATAAATTACAAAGGATATGGTTGCCTTAAATATGGCTTGGCCATCATATATTGAAGAGACACTTCTCTTCATAAACTATATTTTAATATTATTAACTACTATTAGGAATAGTTACCTATTTATTACTTTTTATTGTTGTAGCATATTCATAACCCTAACTAGAGCATTAAGGATGCTTCTATCATGGAATATATCACTACATTTTTATTTGAAGCACTCGAAGAGGTGGCCGTTCAATTTCTCACTCAAAGGAAGGTGTCCTTTTCCCAATTAAAATATTGAGAGAACAAAGGTGCAAGTTCAACCTTTGGAAAAAAAAATAAGAATGTGTTAAGGGTTGAAGAAAATTCCATTTAGTGTGGGAATCAATGGGTTGGGAAAGGATTACCCTATCCAAAATAACAAAAGGAAAAGAAAACTATAATGTGTTAAGAAATGCATAGAGGGTGTCAAGATGGTGCTAGGGGAAGACATCGTGCTAGGCCTAATCATCGATATAAAATAATATGGCCAGTGGATAAATTATTTGGTCATTTAATATTTAAATACACTCCCAAACAATGGGTCTACAACAGAAATGGAATAGATTGTGATGAGACATCCGCACCTGTGTCCATGTACACTATTATGCAAGCCATGATTTAACTTGCCTTAGTTCTGGGGTGGAATCTTCAACAAATGGATGTGAATACTTCCTTTCTCAATGGTGAAATTGAGGAATAAGTATACATACAACAACCTGAGGGGTTTGTATTTCATGGCAAGGAGTCTCATGTATGAAAACTTAAGAAATCCTTGTATGGGATTAAATAGGCCCTGAGGGATCGGTATTCAAGGATTGACAACTATCTTTAGAGCTTGGGATTCTCCAAAAGCAAAGTTGAACCCAACCTGTACTTCAAGGTTGTGAATAACCAACCATTGATCTTGGTTCTCTATGTGATGACTTGTTCCTTACAAGAGAGGAACAACATATATCTCGGTGCAAGAGGGAGCTCACTTGTGAGTTCGAAATGAAAGACTTAGGCCTTATGCACTGTTTTCTTGGTCTAGAAGTTTGGAAAAGGAAAGACGAGATATTTCTTTCAGAAGGAAAGTACATAGTTGATGTGTTGCATATATTTGGTATGATGGACTGTAATTTCAAGACTACTCCAATGGTGTCTAATCCAAAGAAAGTACATGAGTCATATTCTTGACCGGATCTAGTGGATCCTACCATGTATAGGCAGCTCATTGGTTCCTTGATGTATTTGATACATACTAGACCAAACATATGTTATGTTGTGAGTTTCTCTTAGTCTAGTAGGAATCAAGGCTATGTATCCCATAGTACTACAGAAGTAGAATAAATTGCAGCTAGTACCTCCTATCGAGAAGTTGTGTGGCTTAGGAAGCCACTTGGTGGGTTTTTCAGTGAGAAGCTTGAGACTATTTTCATTTTCTCTAACAATCAAAGCTATATTAAGATCTTAGAAAACCTTGTGTTTCATGATAGATCGAAACACATTGAGATGAAATACCACTCCATCAGAGACATGGTCTAGAGAGGTGCCATAAGACTTCAGTACATTTCTACCGGTGAGCAAATTGCAGATATATTAACTAAGCCTCTAACCTTGACGAAGTATAGATACTTCCGAGACAAGCTTGGCATGGAATAGAATGCCTCCCTAGCTGAGAGGGAATGTTAAAGTTACAACATCATGAGTCATTCTCCAAGTCAATATTGTGTGTCAATATTGAGCCTCATGTGTCGATATAGTGCCTTATAAGAGCCTAAGTTGGACTCGAGAAACTTGGAGAAGAATCTTGAGTTGGAATCAAGGATCAATAAGCCTCATGTGTTGAGGTAATTGCTTTGTATGTCAAAGTGATGGTGTTGTACAATCTTGTTTGTCAAGACTAAGGTATTGTGTGTCAATACAGATTCTCATGCGTTGAGGTGGTGCCTCATGTGTTGAGTTAATGCTTTGCAAGTCGAAGAATGAATGGTGTGTGATGTACTACTAACCATGGTTGAGCTATTAAGTCTCCTCTAGAGACTGGCCACCTCTAGAGTGAATTAATTTAGCATATGACCACTTGGAACGATAGTAGAACAGGATGATCACATCATTGGAAAAATATCCTTAGTATATTTGATATGATAGATAAATTAAAGTTGGCACATGTGGACCATGCAGATAAGACAAGAGATAAAGATAAGATGTGATAAGATAAGACAGAAATCAATTTGCTCAGTAATGCTAAAGACTTCAGTTAAATAAGAGAGAAATCGAATTGTTAAACTTCAGTGATGTTAACAAGAAAGACTTCAGTTAATTAAAGGATAATTTGAATTGTTCACTTCAGTGATGTTATCAATAAGGAATTCAATTAAAAGAGTTAACTAAGTGTTAATAAAGAAGACCTAGTTAACTAAAGTTTTTGCATGTCAACACTTGATTTAAACTAAGATGACAATTAATTTGAACTAAAAGACAACACTTGAGTTATGACACTTGAGTTGCGACACTTGAGTTACAACACTTGAGTTAACCTCCTAACTAAGTGACCTTACATCTAGATGAAGGGCGAGTTCATCCTGAAGTTAGAAGATAAAAATAGAATTTGAAGCATGAGAAGTATGATATGTATATGTTATGCAGGATTGATGAATTCAGTGTGAGAGTGAATTCTCTTCTCTCCTGAAGGAAATTCGCATTCATTATGCATGTGACCAAAATCAACTAATTGGTTTTGTGCATGATATTATTCTGAGTTCTATTCTTCCATCTTCTCTCTTTGCTCTATGATTGGACCAAGGGTGATTGGTATTTCACTTTGATAATGCACCAGGGGTGCTTGATGTAATCTACTCATTGTAAAAACAATCTCGACTATCTATCAATATTCTAAAAAATATTTTGCTGGGGATTTCTCTCTCAAGTACTAGAGGGTTTCCCTAGGCTAAATATTGTGTCTCATGTGAATGCTTATGTTTATTCATTTGATTTCAAGTTCTAGTATAATTTTGCATTAAGATAATAAAAAAATTAACATTAATCCCATCAGGTAAGTGGCTGAAGGTACAAATGGGATAGTTATAGAGAATTTTATTAGGAGTGACTCTATTCAGCACACTACTATCTACCCCGGGCTCCCTTCCATATGCGAGAGCCATGTCTAGGTAATATTCCCAATAGAATGGCTACTAGGATACCTTGTTCAAAGACACATATAATAGGTTTCCTATGTTGGTTGTGGAGCCCGATCTTCCTTATTCAGAGGTCATGTTTCAGCCGTGTCTGGATCCCAGCCCATGATGGGGGGGTTTGGGGGGATTTCCCCTCCAATATAGTCGCCATGGGGGGTCTAGGGGGGCGACACCCCCGTAGAGAAAATTTTGAAAACAAAATGCCTTGTAAAATGTTGTAATTTGATAGTCATGACTTGGTCAATAATGGGTGATTTATGGGCCCATGGTATTGGGTGTTCCATAGTATTTTCCCATGGTAATCGCTCTTTAAAATGAAGGCATAGTAATATGGCTATGTAGTGTAGCATTGTAAAGATCTCTATGATTGTGTAAGAGAGACTATGAGAGAGTGAACAGGAAGTTGTAGCGGATGTGCTGCAGGTTGTATCCCTTCATTTGTTGGATGGTATAATAATAAGGATTGGCAATTTCTATGTGGATGTATCCCATCTTGGGTGAACCATGTTAGATTGGTGTCTCTCTTCTATTGTGTTTACGTGTTTTATATTTGCATCTTGTTTATTTTTATTTCTTTGCGATCCTATTTTTCTAACATCCTACACTTTTGGCTAAAATCCACAATCTTGATGATCTTCAGTACCAAAAGGAAAAGGTACACCAATCAGCCCTATAGTTTTCATCTTCACACATACCACTTTAAAAGGATGATCCTACCCATATATCGTCATATATCATGCTTATTACAAGAGGATTTTAGTTCCCTAAAATTCAATCACTATGTCTTAGATTTATAGTGACTAGGGGAAATTATTTGGTTGGATGTACCCAAAGTACTAACATAACCACAATACTATTTTGGCCCTCCAGTGAGGGAATTTAATGTGTTAGATTAATGGTTAATTTTAAGGATCCACTTGGGGTCATGAACCAAGTGATGTTTGATTTAGGATGTGAAGATGTGTGCACAAGTGGTGTGTACGACAAGCAAAGAAGATTGCAACAAATTGCAAATAAATGTAGTGTAAATAAAGGAAATATAATATTCAATACTAGAAACTAATAATGCTATTTCTTGAAACAAAATATATGCTTTCTCTATGAAGTAATGGAATGCTACCAACAAGCAAACAACAATCTCAAGCATAGATGAAAAATGACCAGTTAACTAGTAATGGATTTGAAAAGAAGAGAGAGGTGGCTCTGAACCAACAATGCAAACTATTTTAAGCAAATAGAAGCAATTAACTAAACTTGATTCAAAATTCAACTTGCTAAAACTAAACTGAAAACCAAAAAGTAAAACAAAGTAGATCGCTAAAGACGATAGATACTTGGTTTTTTCAAATCTTTCACCACCTATATCATCTACAAGGAAACACAAATCAACTAATACAACAAGCAACAAGCCACAAACAATAAAAGAGAAATCAAATGTAGAACCAAAGCAAAAAATCAAACCAAACATGGAAATGTTGAAACCATAATCGATTGAATTTTTCAAAAACATACTTTTTTCAATTGAGTCATGCATTTCAAGGGAAAAGGTGTGGCCCTAGTCATTGATTTCACCGATAAAGTCGCGACTGAGACCCAAAATAGGGGGGGAAAAGGAAACATATGACAACATATAGTAAACAGGTGATGGAAGATAGCAAAAAACAAGCAAACTCAGCCACATACTACCTTAAACACCTAAGAATGAGGTTGGAAATAGTGGTCTAAACACAACCAAGGATAGGCAATGGATCCATCCCCAATGGAGTCTACAAATTTATAGTGTATGATTTCACACAAACAAGTGAAAAAAACGCTTACCAAGGGGTTGTACAATCCTTGGTAGTAGATTGGAATAGAAAGTAAATTAAAAATATAATCTAAAGCAACAAAATTCACTCTCAAACATGAATGCAAGCATAGATCAGAAAATTATCCATTAAAACAAGGTGCATCATGTAAAATAATGTGATTTTATTATTACATCAAGAATAAAGTGATACAAACACACCTTGGTACAATATGTTGAAGGTGAAGGGCCTTCACAACTGATCCAAGGGAAGGTTCATTCATATCCTTTGCATACCAATATTTAACCAGATGTCAAGTAGGAACTCCCTTGATGGTGAAAGTTGAAAGGGGGATCTAGCTTCTTTCTCTCTATAGTGAAATTTTGGTAGTATGACAACGCTTTTACATGTGTTGGAATAGACATGAAATGATGACCATGAGGGATTCTTTTATAGGAACAAGAGTGGTAAAAAGTGAGATCCATATTCAATGTGTATTCTCTCCATTACATTGATGACTTAGTGGAGAGGTTAGGGTTTTGGAGGATAAGATCAATTGTTAATTTTGACCATGTCAATTATATTTTTCCACTTTTAGTGGGAAGCGTGAAATGATGATTAAACCAAAAATACACTTTTTGGACCATCTTGCATGTTTTTTAGCAAAAGGTGTGATCGAGGTTGCACTTTTCAAAGGAAAAAGCAAGTCCCTTTAGTTATGGTCATCATTTAGTCATTTCCTTAGGTCATATGGATGAGATGTGATGGAAAATGGTACTAATATTGTTGGTAATAATGTACAAAGATGATAAATCTGATGAGAAGGTACGTGAGCAAATTTTGGTTGTTAACAACAAGGATAAGGGAACATGACTAATTACTATGGTGCAACACTCTGGGATGAATTGAAATTCATTCCCTTTATGAAACTATTTATAACCTTGAACTCCATGATTAGCATTACATTTGGCTTGAAAGACTTTTGAAGCATGATGAGTGAGATATTTCCAATGAAAAAGCAAGAAACCTTACAAATGAAATATGTGAAGCATGGGATATGAAACCAACGTCTCTATGTGTTTATCTTCCCTTTATATAGAACTTGTGCATTGTGGGGAAAAGCAAGTTCGACTTTTGAGAACTTGGTTTATTTATTATATTAATATATGTATTTTTTATTAACTATGTTCATTGCATGGATATAGAAGTTAGGTTAGGTAGTTAAGAGCTTTGATGATATCATGGGGTATCGAGACACTAGGCATACAAAAGATAATGGCCAAGGTTATGTGAGGCTCTAAAGCCTAGGATATAACTAGGGGTATGCTAGATGAGGTGTATTTTTTTCTTAGATTTTTTTAATTTTTTACATGTAAACAAAAAATTTGTACACCTCAATAAATTGGATCCCTCAATGTGCTTGATAGATTTGATTTAAGATAGATCTATGTTGGGTTTAATTTTATTTTTTATGAGCCAAAATAAAAAAAAAATTAATTACTTTTTATTTTTGGTAAGTTATTAGCCAACATGAATTTTTTTTAATTTTTGGTAACTTATGAGCTTACATGAATTTTTTAATTATATTTTTTTGTTACTTTTTTTTAAAAAATTTGGTAATGTCATGTTACATAACGTTATGTTACAACATCTCCCCCACACTGGACTGTAGAGCACCTCGCTACTCTCGGTGCAAAATTTTTAAGGTATTGAATCATAATTTCATAAATTGACTTGCAAAGCATGCATCTAAGACAAGGTTTTATTTAAATATACATGGAGTCACTCATAAACTATTGATTAGTCTATAAGGTCAAGTTCTCATGAATAAGAACTTCCACACCAAAAACAATATGTATTAAAACAAGGTAATGAATTTTATATAAAAGGGATTGAGAAAGAATTCCATGTTTCTAGGTTTGGAATGTCCACAAAGGTCTAAATCCTTTCATTTTTTTCACGTTTTCTTGCTTAGAATCTTCTTTAATTCTTCCTGTGAAATGAGGCTTTGTATTCTAAAGTTATTGATCCCTGAAAATTATTAACAAGGCCCAATCATTTGTGAGAGAAATGAGTGTTGGAAGATAGAATAAATGAACAAGTGAAGAGGCCATATACGAAAAACTAGATCAAAGAGAAAAATACTTACATGGTAGTGCGTAAAACAAAAAAAAGAAAAGAAAAAGAATGTCAAAATTCTAGAGAACATATAGGATAATCGATCTCATAAACCCTTGTTGAAATGTTGGCAAGAACAATAATAAATGATGGACTAGTGCTGCTTTGACAAGTTTAAAAGAACATGTCCTATGATTATGTTGCAACACTATGAGATTTTCCGACAATAGTATAAGACTTATTCTTTTATGAGATATTTTAAAAATGATATGTAGATTTTTAGGTGTTTAAAAGATCAAGTCAAAATATAAATATCTTATATTTTCTCTTTTTGACAAAATTAAAGTAAATTAGTTTATGTATTATTTGTTAAGAGGGTGGAAAGTAAATCCAAAAATTTAAAAAAAAAACATTGCACAATTCAAAGTGAAAAATGTAAATATAGGGCAACAAATTAGTCTAATGAATCTTGTTATGCCTGTGACATCTTGATTTCATTTCTACATATTAATCACCCTACTAAATTAATTTTCTAATTTGTAAAGTTCAAACTTTGTTGCTGAATTTTTATATTAATTTATGGTTTAATTATTTAAATTTGTATTGATTAAAATTGAGTTAGGTCACCCTTGGGATTTGGAGCAGGTATTTGAATTGCCATCTGTCCACATATGACATTAGTATGTCTGTCAAGTCTATCAGGTCTGTTGCAATCTCATTCAACCACTATGCCTTGATCATTGATTGATGGAATGTTATACTTGGGAACGGGGCCAATACCCTGATCACTGAAGTTCCATTTTTCTAGTTATATGCCAGTGTTAAGAACATCGATGATGACAATGGAACCGTAGTAAACCCACCTTTCATATAGAGAGTCAACCCAAGATTGTGTTTCGCACATCCAATACTATCAACTCTTCTCACTTTAAAACAACACAACATGGATGTTGCTACGTATTTCATTTTCAAATAAGCGAAATATTTTCCCAAGCACATTCGAGGGCCTCCATTGAAGTGTAATGTCCCCCATTTTGACCCTTGTAATATTTTGGGCTATAATGTAAATAATGTATGCATATTATGTATGATTCCTAGCGTGGAGCTCAAGGCCAAGGCCCCGCTAGTGAACGCTCAATCTAGAAGAGGCAAGTAATTAATATTATGCTACCCATGTGCTAGTGAACCATGGGAATTGTAAATATGAATTTTAATACAAATGCCCACAACTAGCTATGCAATGCAACAAGAGATGGGGGCATGATGTTACAAGGAATTGGGAGGGAAAACATTCAAACCCTTGGATCCAATCAAGTCAAGCCAAGTGTCAATGTGAGAACCCATCAAACCCTCAACTACCCATGTTGACTTTTGTACCCAATCATTGATTTCTCCCAAGAGTTGGTTGAGGTAGTTAATGCCTTGGGGAATGGGAGGTATGGCTGTCCAAATTCGAGTATGGGCAAACCACCCTACAGGGGAAAATGTGTTTGGCTTCTTGGGCAAGAAAAGAGCCATGAATTGTTCCCGAAACCATTACCCATCAACCAGTTTTGCTCTCCCACGAGTTTAGAGCTACCTGGGCGTTTTCTCCATGGTTTTTGTTGTGTTTCCTTCATTATCCTAGCCGGGAAGGGCGTTTTTGTGTTGTATAACAGTGGGGAAAGAAAGGGAAATCGATTTGGGGACCATAGAGGCTGTTTTGGTTCACTGATTGCTGGTATATCTGTGGGAGAAATTGTTTTCTTCCCTATGGTCGATTTTCCCTCTCACAAATCTGTTTTTGGTGTGCCTACATTTTGGGGAAAATCCATGTTCATCTAGCTCCTAAGTCCCATTGCTGAAAGTGTGTTCCAAAGCCCATATCTGAGTTGGGTGTGCAAGAGAATGTTGGGATTGATATGGGTATCCATTGCTTTGGGTTGTGCTGTGCTTGAGGGTTCCCTTTTCCTTGTAGATATCATGCCCAGCTCGGGGGTGGTCTCTGAGTGCTAAAAGAATACAGGCTGGGTAGAGACCTATGGTTGGGAGGAACGTTGCAGTGACATAGCTAGTTGTTTGGGGCAATTGCACAACAAAGATAAGTGTTTTCTATCTATGTGTTTTCCCTCTACAGTGTTTAAATTAATGACTGTTATCGATGTGACTGAGTGCATATGAAAACATGTGTGTGGGTGAGTTTATTTCCGCTGTGCATATTTGCTTGTTTTCCATCTGCACACATCTGTTTTATGGTTGTGAATCTAATGAATTTGTCTGAGTTTATGAAAAGCCTCATAGAATGGCGTCATGTTCCCTTCCTTGCATTGGGTCCAAGGGTGGGTACATTACATGAAGACAATGAACTTACAATTGTTTTTTGATAAATTCATTATATTACCCACTTTAAAATAATAAAATAATTCCAAAAATCTCTTATAAAGAATAACCCAATCTACAAAGACAATCACTTATAAATACTAATTCAATCTAAAAGGCCCCCAATGGGTCATCGAGGACATGCTCAACCTAAAAATTGACTAATGTATGCGATCTCAACCATTAAATTCTCTCCATTTTTATGTCGATAGGCGTACTTATTTTAATATAAGTTGGGTGGGAACTGTAACCTTTTAATTATGTTTATGAATTCAGTGGTCATGATTTGATATTTAGGAATATTGAAAAACTAGAGACTTTGCCATTAACCTTCAATGTTTATAATTTTATCAAACCACCAATGTGATGATTTATATAAAACATAATTTGGTAGATATTGTGGAATCCATTTTTTTCCACATATATCTATACAACATTCTCAAAGTCATATATATATTATGACAATTTTATATCTATCTAACAATTGTATTGATTATGAAGAAAATTCTAACACCATTAATTAATTTGTTCCATTTCTAAAGATGAGAAGGGATTAGTTTATTTTCTTGATTTAAGCTTGATGATTCATGTTTTTATTTTTCCTTATAAAATCACAATCATACAAAGATACTTATTATATAGAACAAGTTTCCTAAATTTTATATATATATATATATAATTAATTCTCAAATTTCCTAAATCATATATATAAATATAAAACTAACATTCTCTAAGGCTTTCACGAGGTCATTATCTATAACAACATGCTTACTAGTGGTTCAATATTGACTCCCTTAGTTTGTTAGGAGGATGTCCCACTCTACCACTTTTTAGATAGATAATCCTTAGCTTTCATATGTCATCGATGGTTGAAAAATATTTGTATCCAAAAAAATTCAAAATGTGTAAAAAAGTAGACTTTTGCGCTACTGTCCTTAGCACTTAGCACTTTGGGGAAGGCATTTATGTAATCTAATTTTCCGAGATCCAATGGATTTGTATTTTATGGAGTGCGGGCAGCTGGTTAGAAGAGTCGGAAATTTGAGAGTCGTGACTACCCTGGTCCCCAGCAAAATGCATGAAATACAATGCCAAACCCATGAAAACCCTGAACAATAGTGCAAAAAATTGGGATCGATTGAAGCAGAGATGGAGGACAAACTAGAAATGAGCGGAGAAGGAAAGGTTCTAGTCTCCGTGAAAAGAAATTTATGCAACTCAAGAAGCTCAGTGTTGCAATCTTCCCAGTCATATACAATGACTAATATTATTCTGACTCCCTCTCTTCCGAAGACTTCACCGGGATCGGTAAAACTAAATCTCTTCATCATTTCTTGTATGTCTTTTAAATGGGAGAAATGAGCAATATTGCTTTCCCAATGGGAATGGAAGCTCAGACTCGCAGCATCCCTGGTACGCTGATGATTCTGATCTTTGTAGACACTAATCTGGATACCCATCTGGCCCTCTCAGCATCTCCCTCAGAGACTATTGATGATCTTAGAGGTAAGTCTAAAATTGAAATTTGTATATCTTTTCTCTGTACTATGATTTTGTTGGAGCAATTTGAATCATTGTTTTGTAATAATGTTACAACTTGCTGATAGCTTGTGCATACTAGATTTCTGGATTGGAATGCATTGTAAATGGGTAGTCATTCTATTATTTTGCTCTGTAATTTTTTGGGTATCCGTTGTTGACTGACTGTCACATATATAGTTTTTAGTTCACTTTGCAGTGGATTTCTATTGAAAATGAAGCTTTGGGATCTATATTGCGAAATTTTAAATCCAATTGTGGAGACCTTTTTGTTTTTGTTTTTGTGTTGAATGTTTCAAGATTTTCTGTCAATATTCACAAAATTTTACATTGCATTTCCACTTATGGGAACAAAGATGTTGTTATGTTGTTAATGCCACCTTCGTTCAATTATTTCTCAATAGCTCTTCAACTGTGATTACAAGAATTTCGATTTCTTGTAACTAAACCTCCAAACTTTCCAATTTTAAAAACTGTGTCCAATCTAATTGATCTACAGTTCGTCTCAACTCCATTCCCATTCAAACGTACACATATTTCTATAACTCACAAAATATGGATTCCGTCCAAAACACAAATATATTACAGGATTAACAACCTGAACTACACCCAAATATCTCACCTTCAATGATCTGGTGTCTCAGATTATTCCAATCGAATATCAATGCTTCAAATACTCTGCCTCTCCATTAGCACATCCACAAACTATAATTCATAACCATTCAGTTCCTTCTAAGGAGACCTCCATATCTTCAGCTCGTCTTCAAATTCAACACACAGAGCATACTTTGTTCTGCATTTGGAATTCACAACGAACCCTAAGCTAGTCACATAACCACCCTATTCACATACATCATCATCTGGAATGTCCAGCAAGACCACAAAATGCCACACCTTTCAGAAAATCGATTCAACATTGGAATTGAAAAGTGTCAACGCATTCCATTATGGGTTTTACAATAAGTCTTGACTCTTCCAACGCATTTTCAATAGTGAATCCCTTCCTATCATTTAAGTTTTCATACAAGGCGATTTCCATTGTATTTACCCCAGATCAACGCCAATCACTCAGATTCGATTTCCTTCAGCTCGAGTCCACCCTCTAAGCAGTGTTTCAAACAATACAATGCACAATACTGGTTTGGTATATGGTTTCATTCTCCAACGTAGAGAACTTGGGTTGGCATCAATGCCATGAACGCAACATTCTCTAATATTACCCCAAATTGAATTCTCATTTTGATTCTCTTCACAAGTTTTATTGTGTCGAGGCGCTCTACAGCTCAGTATGAGGGAGATCTTGTAACATGTGTGAGTTTGTCGAGTGTTTGTCGAGTAACAAAATAAAACAAAGTAAACAAAAAAGAATAATACAAAGTAAAAAATAATAAATATTCTGTCGGCCATAAACAGAAAAGAATATACAAAGTAAAAAGTAAATATGAGACTTAAACTAAAGACTTTAAAGCTTAGGATTAGGTGATAAATATTATGTCAGTCATAAACAAAAAAGAATAATACAAAGTAAAAAGTAAATATGAGACTTAAACTAGAGACTTTACTTTTTACTTTTAATACAAAGTAAAAGGTAAATATGAGATTTTAGAGTTCCTCGAGTTTGTCGAGTAACAAAATAATACAAAGTAAACAAAAAAGAATAATACAAAGTAAAAAGTAATAAATATTATGTCCGCCATAAACAAAAAAGAATAATACAAAGTAAAAAGTAAGTGTGAGACTTAAACTAGAGACTTTAGAGCTTATGATTAGGTGGCTCAGGTATTGCACTCAAGGAGCTATTCAAGAAGAGGTTTGCACCTCTGGGGATTTGATCCCTCTCGGCGCTTGATAGAGCCTAGGATTTGGATCTATGCTGGTATATATTTCAACATGATTCAATCCAATACAGAGGAATTCAATTCACTAGATACTTGTTACTCTTCTATCAAAGGTACTCACGACCTTCCCTACAAGAATTCATAAAACCTGCAGTCATTTCTATTTGGATATACACAATTAATGAATCTTGAAACCACACATAATTTCATGAGCAAAATTCCAGGTGTTTAACATAGAGACGGACATTCCCACTATTCATGCATAAACAAAGATGTTCATAACTATAGGGATATCAAGCCAGATAACCTTCTCTTAGAAAAAAATGGTTATTTGAAGCTGTCAGATGTTGGCCATTGCAAGCCTCTTAATTGTACAAACTACAACCTATCAACTCTTCATGAAAATGATCCTATAAATGATGAGAATTTAAGGGAGTCAATGGACATAGATGGATTTTCTCTAGATTCTAAGATTGTGGGCCCATGGAAAAGTCAACTTGAACAACTTCAGCATTGGCGGTGGAATAGGAGGACGCCAGTATACTTTTTTTCTGCATTTTCTGGGTTGTATATTAATGTGCTATATATATATATATATATATATATATATATATATATATATATAACACACATGCAATCACTAGCTAAACTCTCTACTGGATTTCAATGAGTTCTTTCATCCTAAATACCATATCAGGGTATCCAAATATGTTACCATATCATCCATTATAAAAACATCTTTGGAGGGAGATAAGACCATGAGGATTTTCCTATACTTCATTAATCAGTCCACCTTACCAACCATCTCTTGTAGTTGGTGTTTGGACAACTTTCAGTTTTAAAAATGCTTCTGATTTTGAAACACAGAAGGAAGACAAATTTGTCTCTGGAAAGAAATAATGCTTACATTGAATGGTAAATAAAAAAATTGCAAGGGTTCTAATCCAGGTACAAAAACAACACTTGGAAAAATATGTTCTTTCATGATACAACATAAATTCCATATTATAGGAGACTATTATTTATATATGTTCAACAATTAACTTATACACAGAGAGGCAAGAGAGGAGCACATCACAAAGGATTTCTCTCTTACACAAAGGAATGGCCAAACCAATTCAATTATCTAATGAAATTAGATAACAATATATAGGTGTAGATAGTCACAACAAACCAATTCACAGATCCAAGAAGTGTGGATCTCAAACCTCTACATGCTAAATATAGAAAAGACACATCAACCCAATCCCTAGATACCTGCCTATCATTTCTACATTATTCCAACATACCCCCTTAATGTAGAAATGGATTTTCTACAACACCTAATTTCTACCTAAGGATCTCAAAGTGAATCTTGCCAATAGGTTTTGTAAATATATCAACGACATTATCACTTGAGTTACAATACATAAGTTTAATTTCCTTAGATTCAATCTTTTCTCTAACAAAGTGATGTTGCAGCTCAATGTGTTTTGTCCTTGCATGATAAACTGGGTTGTGTGCCAGCTTGACTGCACTTTGATTGTCACAATGTAATTTTGTGGGTTTTGTTTGCTTTTCTCCAACATCTTCTAAAATCCTCCTCAACCAGACAGCTTCACATGTAGCACTGGACATAGCTTTATATTCAGCTTCTGTGGATGATAGAGAAACAGTTGGTTGTTTCTTGCTGCTCCATGATACGACCCCGGATCCAATGTTGAATGCATATCCTGTAGTAGACCTTCTGTCATCAACGTTTCCTGCCCAATCAGAGTCAGAAAATCCTGCCAATTGAATATCAAACTTATCAGTATATAAAAGACCAAAGTTCATTGTCCCTTTCAGATATCTAAGGAGCTTCTTTGCAGCCTTCCAATGGCTTTCATTTGGCTTAGCCATGAATTGACTAAGAATACTAACTGCATATGATATATCTGGCCTTGTAGAGTGAGGTAATTCAGACTTCCCACCAATTGTTGATACAAAGTACCATCTACATCTTTTGTTCCATCTTGACTGCATAGCTTCACATTCTGTTCTAAAGGAATTACTGATACTTTGCAATCACTCATATTGAATCTGTTCAATATTTCCTTCACATACTTAGTTTGAGTGATCATAGTCTTACCAGATTCTTTCCAAACTGCAAGTCCCAAACAATAGTGAAGTTCACCAAGGTCTTTCATTTCAAATTCCTGTGACAAATGATTTTTGATTTATGCAATCAACTTACATGCATTTCCTGTAATAACGAGGTCATCGACATATAAAGATATTAAGCAAACATTTCCTTCCTTATCTTTCTTTACATAAAGATTAGGATCACTTTTGCTTTTCACAAATCCTTTTTTATTAAAGAAGGTATCAATCTTTATATACCATGACCTATGGGCATGTTTCAATCCATAGATAGCTTTCTTTAACTTACATACAAGATGCTCTTGTCCTTTCTGTACAAAGCCTTCAGGCTGGACTAAGTACACTTCTTCTTTTAGTTCACCATTTAAGAAAGCAAATTTTACATCTAATTGATGGATTTTCCAATTATGTGCTGTAGCTAATGCAATCAGAATTCTAATTGTATTTAGTTTTGCTACTGGTGCAAAAGTTTCCTCAAAATCAATTCCCTCCTTTTGAGCATAAGCTTTTGCAACTAGTCTTGCTTTAAATCTGTCAATGCTACCATCTGATTTAAGCTTATGTTTAAATAGCCATTTACATCCTATGGGTGTTTTGTTCTCTGGTAACTCTGTTAATTCCCAAGTCTGATTCTTCATAATAGAGTTATATTCATCATTCATAGCTTTAACCCATTCTTCTTTATCTTTGGCTTGTTTATAATTCATTGGTTCATTCATTGCATTGGTCATTAAAGCATAGTCATTATACCTTGAAGGAAGACGAGTCTATCTTGAAGACCTTCTTGGTCCTACATTGCCTGTAGGAATATCATCCACTATCCATCTGCTTTCTGTTGTCTCATTATCTGGACTGATAGAAGTGCTCATGTTGTTTCTGCTATTTTCACTGTTGCTGTCGTTGCTTCCACTGCTTCTGCTACTCTGTTCCTACTCCTTTTCTTGTGGCTGATCCACTTCCTACTCCTGAACTATGGGATTTAATTTCACATATTCATCATTGTTAGTAGAAATATGTCCTTGGTCAAGTTTATCACTTGTATCTGTATGTTCATGGAACACTACATCTCTGCTTGCAATTAACTTATGAGAGCTAGGATGAAATAGCTTATAAGCTTTATGATCATTGTAATATCCAACAAAGATGCATTCAACTGATTTAGCATCTAGTTTCCTTCTATCATCTTTTGGTATATGTGCAAAATCTTTACAACCAAAAATTCGTAGATGCTTAACTTTAGGTTTATATCCATAAAGGACCTCAAATGGTGTTTGCGGGTCTAATTTCTTTGTTGGACTTCTATTTTTCAAATATATGGCTGTATTAACAGCTTCAGCCCAAAAACCATTTGAAATCTTCTTACCTTGGAGCATGTTGTGAGCACATTCAACTAGTGTCCTGTTCTTTCGCTCAGCTACCCCATTTTGCTGAGGAATGTGTGATACTATAAATTGTTGTTGGATTCCATTCTCCTTACAATATTTCTTGAAAGCTCCAGACACATATTCACCTCCACTGTCAGATTTGAGAAATTTAATGCATTTTCCTGTCTGCTTTTCGATCATCATTCTGAACTCCTTGAAATATTCGAAGACATCTCCTTTTCTTCTTATAAAATAGAGCCATGTGTATCTAGATCTATCATCAATAAATGTTAGGAAATATGATGCACCTCCTAAAGATTTAGTTTGCATAGGTCCGCATACATCTGTATGGATTAACTCAAGCAGATCATTTTGTCTCTTTTCTTGATGTATTGCGAATGCATCTCGGTGCTATTTTCCAAGTGCACAAGCACTACATTCTAAATGCACATTCTTTATTACAGGCAGACCCTCAACCATAGATTTATTCTGAAGCAATATAAGATCATGATGGTTAATGTGGCCATACCTTTGATGCCAGAGTTCCTCTGTGGTGATGATGGTGGTTTCCAGTGCTAGATGACTGTCTTTGCTCAGATCCAGCTTATATAGTCATCCACATCTTGAAGCTGTAGTAACAATCTTGTAGTGGTCTCGAATGTCTTTGATATGACACTGGTACTTTCCAAATTCTACCTTTAGATCATGGTCGGTTATGGTTGAAACAAAGATTAGATTCTTTTTAATACCAGGCACATACATAACATTGTGTATCTATTTCAATTCACCATTGAATAATTTCACCTTTATAATTCCATAACCTTGAACTTTGAGTGACCTATTATCACCTAAATAGATGTGAGTGCCATCAAGCTTTTCATTGTATTCATCGAACCATTCTCTCCTACAATACATATGTGCAGATGCACCTGAATCGATGAACCATTCATTCTTATCATCTGTCTCAGCAGACAGAGCATCCTTAGAAATAAATAATCTTAGATTTCTAAATTCATTAATTTCTGGAGTGTCTGTGTTTGCAAAATTTCCATTGTGATTTGCATTGTGACTTCCCTGTAGCTTCTACCTCTATGATATTTCTTCTGATAATGATTTCTATTGAGGTGTCCTGGTTTGTCCCAATAATGACCATCTACATTATTTCTAATAACATCAGTCTGAGCCATACCTTTCTGTTTTGAGTGAAATTTTCCTCTGTCTCCATTCCATGATTTGCCTCTGTCTCCATTCCATGGTTTGCCTCTATCTCCGTTCCATGAGCTGCCTCTGTCTCCATTCCATGATTTGCCTCTATCTTCGTTCCATGAGCTGCCTCTGTCTCCATTCCATGGTCTGCCCCATGGTTTGCCTCTGTGCATATATCGACTTCTTGCCATCAGTGCGAGATCTGAACCCTGAGCATCGAGTTCAAAATTCTTCATCCTTTCTTCTTCTTGAAGAAGAATACCTGTGAGTTCTACAAAATTTGGGGGTTTTTCTCTCACTGCAAGTGCTGAAATAAACACTTTGTAATCTGGCAGTAAACCTTTCAGGGCGATAGTTACTTGATCAGTACTATTTACTGCTTCACCTATGGCTGCCAAGTTATCACTCAAATCTTTGATGCGAGAAATGAACTTACTTACCCCTTCATTTGCTTCCATCTTGATTGACAACAGTTTGGTCTTCAGAAACAATATCCAATTTGCATCAATTGTTTCATATAGGATTTTGAGCATATCCCATGTCTTTTTAGACGTGTCATGGTTTCTGATGTGAGGGATGATCTTATATTGCACAGACATTCGCAGAGTCACCTTGGCTTTGGCTTCCCTCTTGTTCCAATCTGGAAGGAACGTAGGATCTGTGGCTTCAACTCAGTGCCATTCACAATCGTCCAACCACCGAATAATTCAAGAACAGTCTGCAACTTGAATTTCTAGTTGACATAGTTCTCTCCATTCAATTTGGAGGCCTCATTGATGTATGTATCAACCAATTGTTGTTGGGTGGTGGCGGCCATTTCACCTAATCTCAGAGGAAGAATACAAGACCAATTAGTAAAACAAAATTTCAGGAGGTATTTCACCTTTGCAACGTCGGCTCAATGGGTACTCTTCTCTTCAGTGCTCAACTCCTCTTCACGGTGATCTCCACAGAAGCATCTCCTCTTCACATTCAGCACCGGTGATTTTCCTTCACGCGGGCAGAAATTATAGGCTACACAGTATATTGCGACCCAATGGTCAGCATGCACGCGGCAATGTCGTGGACAGGGAACTGCGTAAGGCCACTACTCAAGTACCACGCCCAAGGAGACTGTCTACTCACAGTACTGTGCTGTTACCCGCGCCTCCTCTGCCAGCTCGCAACTCAACCTCCAATGCTCTCCCTTGGTAGACAGCTCCTTCAGCAATCCTTCACGCAACAGCGTTCAATATATGGCAGAGATTCCAATCAGTGATCTCTTCCCTTCAGCAGCGAACGGTGATGGCAGCCTGCAACGCGGTAGTCTTTCAGCAATTGTTGCTTCATCAAATCTCCTTCACACTGTCTCCCTCAAATTGCAGCATCCCAATGCAAATTACAGGTCGCAGGGGTTGAATTGTGCAGCAATCTCATCGCTGAAACGGCTGCTCCTCTCAACGACGACACGGGTATCTTAAACTCGATTTATTCAGGAGAAACAACAGCTTCCTCTATGCGGTGGCTTGCTTTCACAATGGCGGCTTTGCCCACTGTCAGCAGTGATCTTCTTCACACTATCAGCATGCCTCCTTCTGCTCACGCCTAGCACTAGTTCTATCAATGGCTGCAGCAATGTTTTCCTCTGTGGAGGCTCTGATACCAAATTAACTTATACACAGAGAGGCAAGAGAGGAGTAGATCACAAAGGCTCGCTCTGTTACACAAAGGAATGGCCAAACCAATTCAATTATCTAATGAAATCAGATTACAATATATAGGTGTATATAGTCACAACAAACCAATTCACAGATCCAAGAAGTGTGGATCTCAAACCTCTACATGCTAAATATAGAAAAGACACATCAACCCAATCCCCAAATACCTGCTTATCATTTCTACATTATTCCAACATCAACTTCTTCAAGAGTTGACTAGAATGAAATACAGTGCACTAAACACTTGCTAAGCTCGGTATCGAGATTGGGATGATTGATTTTGTATTAAATTCACAAATATTAACTAAGCAATAGAGTCATAGGATATCACCTAGTTTAGTGATATCTCCAAACACATAATTATCATGAATACTTAGTAACGCTGATCAAAGCTCATCTTCTATCATCGGATTTAGGAAATCCTTTTAAAACATACCGTAAAGCATAATAATGGTTGTCACATTTATGGTCAAATAACATTGTATTTGAAAGGAATATCCTACCAAAATGCTCATCTAGATGGACTTTCCATAGGCTAAAACTTTCTCTACCTCCTGTAGTTTTCTCACCTGCAATGGAAACACATCGGCCATGAATATGGAAGAGGGTTCCAGGAGCAAATAATTATTCCTATGTAGTTTCAATTGGTTTGAGAGCCAATGTGTTTGGATCTCCTTTGTCCGAAGATAGTTCTGAGAGGATTCTATATATATATATATATATATATATATATATATATATAGATATATAGATATATATATATATATATATAGATATATAGATATATATATATATATATATATATATATATATATATATTTGTGTGTGTGTGTATTTCCTTCTTTTTCCACAATAAAAAGCATAATGTATTAATTCATGAAATATGAAATATGAACATTACATCACATTTAATTCATGTTGAAGCATATAATCATACTATCCCTATAGACTTAGGTTATGCTCCCATAATGGCCAAAAAAGGTGAATATACATCCCCAAACAGGTCTATGAAAATAATAAAAATACCATCCAACCATCATCATGGGGCAGCAAAATACAATAACCATAAATCTGAAGGAAGGGAAAAGGAGGTGTAACAGTGGATATGCCCTCAATTTGTTTTGAAATCTTGATCAACCTAGATGCACTTTCTCTTTTGATAGTGAGTCTGACTTGGAATTGTTCTCTATAGATATGAGAGTAGGAGATTAACTAAAACCTGGACTTCACATCTGTAATATGATCCAAAACAGCTTCAAGCCACATCTTCTGCAAAAATTTTCATTTAACACATCCATAGTAACACATACTCTGATATTGATTTGTTATTCTAAATTTCAAAGTTTCATACATGTTTCCCATGGAATTTACTCTGACTGTACATTAATGTTACTTTTAACTTTTCAACTGTCTTCTCTGGCACTTCATCGAATTTTGCATGTGATCACAAATCTCTCTGGAATAAATTTTTAGTTTGGTTTTGGGCCAAGGTTTCCATTGTTATTCCGGTCTTAGACTCTGGAAGAAAACTTTACAAATGGGAATGCATTTTTAACTACATAATATTTAAATATATCCCAATTATTCATGATGTCTATGTATCTACTTATTAAGTTCTAAAAGCCATTTTTTTGTCCATTTATCATAGTAAGTCAGTGAAAAATATTTCAAGTGCAATTCATGTGGGGTGAAGTTTGTACAAAATGGTTGATGGTACTAGAAGAGACATTCAAAATATTATTGATCCTACTAAACTTATGTCCTTACTACCCTTTGAGGGGTCGTTATTGGTCATGTATCTTTTTTGGGGTGAAATTCCTACTTTGTCTTCTTGGTCTTTTCACCTTACTACCCTTTGAGGAGTTATTATTGGTACTTTGTCTTCTTGGGGATGGAATTCCTACTTTAGTGATGAACCTGATTGTTGAATTCTATAGCATATGTTCAACCATCAATGTCTAGTTTTAACTTTTAATAGCTAACCACTATTTTTAAGTTGTGACAACCAGACATATTGTAAGGATTCATCCTTACATTATTATCATATTTGATAATATATATTTATTTATATTTGAATTGATGAATATTACATTGAATTAGTGCGGCTTTATAGATATGAAGAGACACCATTAAACCATGTGTCCTTACAATGCCGACATTTACATATATCAATAATAACTAAACTAATAGATAATAAATTATTAGTTGTAATATACTTTTGGTATATTACACATATCGATGATGAATACTTTTTTTTCCTTCTAAATATGGGTGGGTCTAATAGTTATTAGTAATTTGGTTTCAAACCTGTATCTGATTCCTTGCCAAAAAATTTCAGGTATTTGTGAGGGACTTTATTCCAAGTGGTTTGGCATTTTTTATTAATGGTGAACCGGAGATAGTAAAGAATTTCCTCTTGAAGACTCTTCGACTTCATGCTTGTGAGAAACAGATAGATCGCATTTCACATTAGGGTAAGGGGTCATGCCTGATAGTTTCAAAGTACTTCATGATACAATTTATAATATCGATATGATGATTGCAGATTTTGTGGAGACATCAATAGGGAGAGTTGCTCCTCTTGATTTCATATTTTGGTGGATCATCCTATTACATGCATACATAGTCTATTGGAGATCACTCACTAATATATATGCTTGACTGTCAACAAGGAATGAGGCTTATACTGACATTATGCTTGTCAGAGGGATTTGACACATTTCCCAGACTCCTTTGTGATGATGGTTGATGTACGGTTGAATGCAAAATGGTGATATCTATGCCAACTTCAATATGTTTTTAGTATTTAAGAGCTTGTATTCTATTACATAAGTAATAGAGAGATTATATGTACATCACAAAAACAGTGGGTCTGTCTGGTTCTAAATTTTTGGATAGAAGTTCATGGCTATAAAAATAGTCCATGCTTCATATTATCAACATATGTCATGTATTTATGATAAACAGAGTTAAGGTGCAAGTCCTCCATAATATTAAAAATGGCATATATTTGCAGTAGATTTTTTTTATCCTATAGATCTATCAATCAATTTGCTTTTGATATTTAATATAGTATCCCTATCCATACTTTCAAAAGGAAAAATATTTCTTATGTTGCACAAATAACCATCCTGGTTGTAGTTGGTTCAAATTTTCACACTGAGATACTGAAAAAATATTGGAGGAGATACCATACCTGAGTCTTGATGGTGGATATGTTCATCATGATAACAGTGATTAGTTGGAACCTGGAGCCTGTTCCACTCACCCACCATCCAAATACTAGTAAATGATTGACTCCCACATTCATCAGGATATGATTTGAAATATGAAGAGTTTCAGCTGACATGTCCTCAATTAAGTAGACTTGGAATTGATCATGCATGCCTAGCTCTATGGTACATGCCATGTTTTCTCTCCTAGCGCTTGGCAGTCTGGTTGTCATTTTCATGGGTCTGCTACTTTTATGTCTGCAGTTCTTTCATCATGGAGAAAATAAAGTTCCAATATTTGTTATCTTCATCAATTATTCATTGTAGGTCTTGGGTATACACACTAATATTCACTCCCTCATGTCCTGTAAACTGTTAAGAGTTATTTTTTTACAAGGCTTACCAGATTGTGTCTCATCCCCCATTCAGAGTCCATCATATTCTTGAAGACACATCTCTTAGCCCTACTTTTTTTGGTGTTTGCTGTAAAAAAATGAGAGGTCAATTGAGCTCATTATATCTCAATGTCACCCTTGCTACATCTCTAAAGAATATAGACTCTTCTACTTGTTCTCTGAGTTGCATAGTGAGCATTGATGGCAGTTCGATGACTTTCCATGATTTTGTCATATTTGTAGTGCGAATTCTTACCCTCGTGGTGAGAATTAACCCTCACACCTTGGGAAAACTGCATCTAGAAGAGGCTTGTCTACTTCCATGGGAATTCTAGGCTGACATAGCTACTTCCTTATGTTCTCCTCGATGGCCTCTAGCAGATTCTCACTTCCCAAGGCCATTTAGGTACACTGGGCAAATTTCAACCAGGGGCATAAAAATCAAACCGAGCAACGGAATTGAACTTTGTTTCCTCCTGCAAGTGTGTTTCGGCAAGGGCAAGATGACTACGATGCCCATGCACTTTCTCAACACATTTTTCAAAATCTTAGCCTATCATGTACAAATTGCACTAGACGTCACTTAGCAAAACCCTAGTTTAGAAAACTGTCAAAATAGACAACTTTCGATCCATGAAGCCACGAAACAGGGGTGTCCCTAGCGGTACTCGGATGTCATGAATCCAACCAAAGTGACAATTTGTCCACTGGAGCCACGGTTTTCGAGTGATGGCGAGTTTCATCTTGCTTTCCAAGGCCATTAAGGGACACCGGGCAAATTTCAACTGGGGGCATAAAAACCAAACAGGGCAACGGAATTGAGTTTCCTTTCCTCCTTCAGGTGTGTTTGGGAAAGGGAAATATGACCACCATAGCCACACACTCGCTCCCCACATTTTGTAGAAGTTGCACTGCATGTCACTAAGCATAACCTTATTTTAGAAAACCGTCAAACTAGACAACGTTCGGTCAATGAAGCTACCGGACAGGGGTGTCCCTAGTGGTACTCGGATGTCATGAATCCAACGAAACTGACGTTTTGTCCATTGGAGCCTCGTTTTTCTAGTTATGGTGAGTTTCATCTCGCTTTCAAAGTCATTCAAGGACACCAGGAAAATTTCAAGGATGGGCATAAAAATCAAACCAAGCAACAGAATTGAGTTTCTTTGCCTCATGCATGTGTTTTTAGGCGAGGGTGAGATGACCACAATGCCCAAAAACGCGCTCCCCCACATTTTTCAAAATCTTAGCCTATGGTTCAGAAATTGCACTACATGTCGCTTAGAAAAACCCTATTTTACACAACTTTCGGTCCATGAAGCCACCGAAAAGGGGTGTTCCTAGTAGTACTAAGATGTCACAAATACAACGGAACTAACATTTTGTCCATCGGAGCCACGATTTTTGAGTTATTACGAGTTTCATCTCGCTTTCCAAGGTCATTCAAGGACATTGGGCAAATTTCAATTGGGGGCATAAAACCAAACTGAGTAAGGAAATTGAGTTTTGTTTCCTCCTGTAAGTTTGTTGTGGAAAGGATGAGATGATTGCGATGCCCATGCACTCAATCGACACATTTTTCAAAATCTTATCCTATCATGCAAAAATTGCATTGCACGTCACTTAGTAAAACCCTAGTTTAGAAAATCGTCAAAATAAAGAACTTTCTATCCATGAATCCATTGAACAGGGGTGTCCTTAGCGGTACTCAAATGTGAGGAATCCAATGGAACTGATGGTTTTTCCACCGGAGCCACATTTTTTGAGTTATGGCAAGTTTCATCTTGCTTTCAAAGGCCATTCAGGGACACTAGGAAAATTTTAACCAGGGGCATATAAACCAAACAAAGCAACGGAATCTAGTTTCG
Source organism: Larix kaempferi (assembly GCA_027924585.1). Lineage (NCBI taxonomy): Eukaryota > Viridiplantae > Streptophyta > Pinopsida > Pinales > Pinaceae > Larix > Larix kaempferi. The sequence continues at coordinate 15,518,079 of BSBM01000476.1, forward strand.
CTCCCTCCTCCGTGTGTCTTTTGGAAAGGGAGAGATGAACACCATACCTACACACTCGCTCCCCACATTTTTCAAAATCTTATCCTATGGTGAAGAAATTGCAATGCATGTCACTAAGCAAAACCCTATTTTAGAAAACCATCAAAATAGACAACATTCGGTCAATGAAGCTACCATAGATGGGTGTCCCTAGCAGTACTTGGCTGTCATGAATTAAACGAAGCTTACAGTTTTTCCATTGGAGCCTTGATTTTCGAGTTATGGTGAGTTTCATCTTGCTTTCCAAGGCCATTCAAGGACACCAGGAAAATTTCAACAGGGGGCATAAAACCAAAACGAGCAATGTAATTGAGTTCCATTGCCTCCTACAATTGTGTTTGGGCAAGGGTGAGATGATTGTGATGCCCATGCACTCACTAAGCACACTTTTCAAAATATTAGCCTATCGTGCAAAAATTGCACTGCACGTCACTTAGCAAAACCCTAGTTTAGGAAACCGTCAAAATAGACAACTTTTGATCGATGAAGAAACTGGATAGGGGTGTCCTTACTGGTACTCAAATGTCACGAATCCAACAGAACTGTTGTTTTGTTCATCGGAGCCACGGTTTTTGAGTTACGGCAAGTTTCATCTCGCTTCCCAAGGCCATTTAGGGACACCAGGCAAATTTCAACCAGGGGCATAAAAACCAAACCAAGCAACGAAACTGAGTTCCATTGTCTCCTGCAAGTGTGTTTGGGAAAGGGAGAGATGACTACAATTCCCATGCAGTCGCTCGACACATTTTTCAAAATCTTAGCCTATTGTGCAGAAATTGTACAGCACGTCACTTAACAAAACCCTAGTTTAGAAAACCGTTAAAATAGACAACTTTCAGTACATGAAGCCACCGGAAAGGGGTGTCCCTAGCGATACTCAGATGTCATGAATCCAACAAAATAAACGCTTTTCCATAGGATCCATGGTTTTCTAATTATAGTGAGTTTCATCTCGCTTCCCAAGGCCATTCAAGGACACTAGACAAATTTCAACCATGGGCATAAAAAACAAATCTTGCAACGGAATTGAGTTATGTTGCCTCCTACAAGTGCGTTTAGGCAAGGGAAAGATGATTGTGATTCCCATTCTCTTGCTCGACACATTTTTCAAAATCTTAGCCTATCATGTAGAAAATGCATTGCACGTCACTAAGCAAAACCCTAGTTTAGAAAATCATCAAAATAGATAACTTTCGGTCCATGAAGCCACTGAACATGTGTGTCCCTTGTGGTACTCAGATGTCATGAATCTAAAATAACTGATGGTTTGTCCATCAAAGTCACGATTTTCGAGTTATGGCAAGTTTCATCTTGCTTCCGAAGGCCATTTAGGGACACCAAACAAATTTCAATTGGGGGCATAAAAACCAAACCGATCAATGGAATTGAGTTGTGTTTCCTCCTATAGGTGTGTTTGGGAAAGGGTGAGATGACCACGAATCCCACACACTCGCTCCTCACATTTTTCAATCTTATCTTATGGTGCATAAATTGCACTGCATATCAATGAGCAAAACCCTAGTTTAGAAAACCATCAAAATAGACAACATTCGGCCCATGAAGCTACCAAACAGGGGTGTCTCTAGCGGTAATCGAATGTCATGAATCCAACGGAACTAACGATTTGTCCTTCTGAGCCTCTTTTTTCTAGTTATGGAGAGTTTCATCTTGCTTCCCAAATCCATTCAGAGACACCAGACGCTACTATGTTAAAAACAATATCTATGATAATATTCTTTTAGTCATGTTTATGAGGGGATATTATCAAGCATGCTATACTAAATTTACTTTTAGATAATCACAATGTAAACACTTCATGAACTTGATTGAGAGATGAAAACCACGGTTAATATGCTCTTAAAGATATAGATTGAATAACATGTTATATATATAGATTTAATAATATAACAACTTTAGGCAAAGAAATGGTTTGAAGCGGATTGTATATGTGATATCATATTTTTCTTCACTTTATATATAATCATTGTGATCTCTATTTTTCCTTGTCTCTATGTCTTGTTCTATTTTGATATGAAAATTTATGGTGTACATGTTTGTGTATGTGTGAGTGTGTGCATGGTTGTGGATACACTTGATATGTGTGGTTACTATTTGTTGATGAGATGATGTTTATATTCATGGTTGGAAAACTCGTGAGAATGCATAAACTATCACACTAATATTTGCAATATAACACAAAATAGCATTATGTAATGAAATTAACACTAATGTTTTAAATTGATTATTTCTTGTTGTTTGCATAAAAATGGTGAATATGACTCCTTAGATGATCAGATTATGTTGTCACCAATGTACTAGAGAAAGATATTGTTGATAATGATGCAAATGGATCATATGAAAATGATGATGGATATGATGTTGGTATAGACAAGGATGACGACGACGAAGATGATAATGATGATGATGATGTTGGTAGCCATTGATGCTAATATTGAGATTGTGGATGTTTATTGCTTTCTCCTTGCTACTAGACATGTATTGTTATTTTTGTGATGATCCAAGTTCATATTACATTCTGGGTCATTTTGATTTGTATGGTGGATTCATGTTGACATATAAACTTAAATTACCCTTGATCATTTTGACATTTGTAGATATGGAGATCAAAACAATATTTCTTGTGATATTGGTATTTTCACTATATATATCGGTCACTTGTTCTTTTAACCTTAATATGATGATCTGTATGAAAGGTTCTTGATGTGATGATGTTTTATAATTTCACTTCTTTTGATGAAAGATAATGGTGATATTATCGTTATTATATTGTAAATTTATATATATTGGAAGTTGTTGATGATCTTTTCATGGAAAATTAATATATATGATGATGTTACTACTTTGGATAAATGTTGTTTGTTTGGGTTAAATTTCTTCATAAATGCTATGCAATTAATTTCAATAATGGTATCTACAATTAATTTGAATGTTTTATTATGTTATTTCAGAACTATGAAGTAAATGATATATGAGAACTATTGAAATTAACGAAATAATTATAATAATTTGATATAATAAATATATTAACACACAATTGGATATAGTTGTGGGTGTTAAATAGCAAGCGTAATGTGGTGCTAATAAGGAAGCATAATAGGAAGGAAAACTAGGAGATAAAATGGAATCCCACTATGTCACATATCTAGAAGCAACATTGGACGCAAAACTTGGCACTAAGTTGGAACTCAATTATGATGCTATTTTGGATGCCAAAATATAAGCTAAACTAGTGGCCAACAAAGAAGCAAAATTATATGTTAAATGGGAAGCTAAATGCGACGCTCATGAGGAAGCAAAACAAGAAGAAATACAAGGAGCGAAATGGGAAGCAAAATGTGGTGTTAGTGTGGGAGTAAAAATGGATGCTAAATTGGGCGCTAATGTGATAGTAAAACATGGTGCTAATGTGGATGCAACACTTGGCATTGATGAGGAAGACAAGCATGGTATTGATATTGTAGAAAAATAAGATGTTACTTTGGATGCAAAACATACCACTACATAGGAAGCAAAATATGGTGCAAAAATAGAAGAAATATTTGGTGCTATTTTGGTAGCAAAACACGATGCAAAAAAGGAAGCGAAAATTGGTGCATGTTTGGAAGTAAAATGTGGTGAAAATGGGATGCTAAAGTGGTAGCACATATGGATGCAATATTGGATGCTAATTTGGATTCAAATATGGTGTGAACGTACTAGATGCAAACATAAATGCTAACATGACGCTTTTAAGGATGCAAATATGGCACTAGTGGGGGAGTCATTTAGGAAGCAAAAAAGGATGATCTCTAGGAAGAAAAATAGGATGTTATTTAGGAAGCAAACCTCGACATTGTTTAGGAAGCAAAATTGGACGCTATTTTGGAAGCAAAAAAATGGGCGCTATTTTGGATGTCAGAAAGGATGCTATCTATGAAGCAAAAAAAGACGTTATTTTAGAATCTTTACATTTTGTACATGATGTGTCCAATTTAGCGTCTACTTCAACCACTCAATGAAAAAAAAATTACACTAAAAAGGGACGCTAAATGGGATGTTAATTCCAGGATTTGTTGTAGTGTATTTTGGGATTTTGTAGTGAGAATGATGGTCTCTTGGGATTTACATGAGTTAGGAGTCTTAGGGTGCTCAAGATAGAAGTACGAGTTATGATATTCTTCTCTATTATTGGTGATGATCAACTCAAGTTGGGATATTGCTATCATTTTGGGAATTGTCCTCTCATCTATGATATTGCTTTGGTAATTGCATGTTTTATGGTTCTAGAAAAACTTGGGGCAATCTTTACTTCTATTCCAACACCCATTATAGTTTCCTTGTATGATTTCCTATTTGGTTGTTGTTGGTCACCCTATATGTCAGTTAATTAAAGCTAACACATAGGATGGTCAATATAAATTGTCAAACCCAGTGAGGTCTTTTATTTCAAAGGCAATAAGCACAGTTTATGCATAAACAGATCAAGCAGTTGATTTACTAATTGTAACTAATGATCCTACCAGTCTATCCAGCCAAACTCACTCCAGAAAGCAGACTTAAGCTAATTCACACATCTAGGAATTGATTGAACTATTTTCCTACATAAATCACCCAGCAATTATAAATTTAAGAAGAGAAGTAAACTAGATTACTTTTGCAAGAAGTTAAATCCTATAATTATCAAACTACACTATTCAATCTTTACCAAAATGATCCATCTAGTAGCTACTGTTACTCAACTACACTCTACCAATTCTAATAACCCAATTGAATATACAACAGCAACCAGAATCTAAACATAAGCTTGAACTCTAACTGATAATTATTGGAAATCCTAGAAGGCATAAACAACTGGAAAAGATTGGAACTGAGCTTGGCTGTTACAGCTGATTCAAGCACACATGCATAAATCTAAATTAACCTACACAGTCGATTGTCACACCACTCTGTTACAGCTTTTCAAGATGCAATCATGCTACCAAAAAGAAAAGCTAATATCTATTGCAGCTATCAATAACATCTGCAATAATTCCACACCACACAATAGAAGTAAAGCTAAACTACTCTACCTACTTAAACCGGCTATCTCTGTGAGAAAGCGGGCCTTGGCCTTCTAACAGAGATGCCGAGAGTCACAACAAATTAAGACACAGAAATGAAGAACTCTGCTCTCATATTAATGATGGAAAATCGTCAGTCTCAGTGCTCTGTTACAGCTTACACAAAGTGGTAATTGTCCAACCCCAGGCTACGAGAGCCTTCTGGAATTTATACAAGGAAAATACAGTTTCAAATCCACTATAACCGTGCAGCAACGAAGATCTATGATCTTCATGCTGCGGAGTTACAGCTAACTGATACAGCCGTATTAAACAAGGCTGTTAATTGTGAAGGATGTTGTTGCTCTGATAATTAATGGATCAACAGACTCAACAACTGGAATGCAACTTGTCTGTCGCAACTAGGCTGTGTTTCAGTGGAATCTGTTACAGTGAGGATCTGTTATAGCTTGCATGGAGGATGCGTTGTTCCTTAGAGTATGAGGAGCTGGTGCTTTGAAGAGTAACAGCTGGCGCCACTTGGCTGATACACCTGCGCTTTAGATTTTGACTAAATGAACTCACAAATGTTAGCATAAACCAAGGGTCAAGATTCTTAACCATAACAATCTTAGGCATAATTAAATAAAACAATAATGACTCATACCTTGTCAGGATTGCTAATTGATTTGGAAAAAGGCATATATATGGTTTACGAAAGTAAAGTAAAATTTGGAAAAATGATGAAATAGGTATGGTTAAAAAGGGACATTTCCAAGGCCCAACATCTCCCCCCAACTATTCATTTGCATGTCCTCATGCAACAGCTGATTAGTTTGATTCTGAGGCTGACCCATGTTCATATTATGCCAGTTGAGGAAATAAAATTTTCCAATCAATTATTGGGAATGTTGGTTCTTGTGTGACAGCAGCCTCCTGCCCTTAGCAAATTCAATCTAAAATATACTTCCAACAAAATTTTAAGGTGGTTGGTTCTTGTGTGGAAGCGCCCTTTTTACTGATAATTTTAGTCTACTGGATCATCTTGATGCCTTCAAAATGATGAGGTTGAGCTCGAAAAGAAATTCTCTGATTGCCTTGCTCTTGTAGATCCCTGAACTGCTAAGTCTACCTTTGTAACTTTAAGCCCTGCCAAATTAAAAATATCTCCACATTCTGGACATATTATCTCTTGTTGTACTCCAATTCCCCGAATAATCAATAAATTCCTCAATTGATCTGCAGCTTCTGCCCTTGCATCCACATATTTCTTTGTCTGTTCCCTGCATGTCTCCTTCCATTTATCTAATTCTTCCCGAAGATCTTGCACCTCCTTCTTTAGAAACTCATTTTCAAATAGAAGATTATCTAATTGAGGTTCTTCTACAGCAAGTTCTTGTGTGTTAGCAGGTGGTTGGGGTTTAAAAATAGGAGTCCCACAGTCTACCCTGACCAAATGACCTGCTTCTGCTGCAGTCACAATTTTGATTCTCCTCTTCTTCATTGAGCGAGATGATTGTCCCATGCTCATCGGCCCTCCCTTTCCCCGAGGCAAGGAAAATCCCATTGCCTTAGAAATAGAGCCAACTCCCCCCTTATGATTTAGAGTCCTTATGATTGTGGGAGAAGATTCTACGTTCGGGACTGCTTGTTCATTTTCTGATACTGCCTTTTCTTGAAAGTTTTCATTTTCCATTTCAGTTTCAAGTGCCCTTGTTTCATCCTCCTTTGTTTTTATCTCTTCAGGTATTCCATCTTCTCTCCCCCCAACTGAATTTGAGGAACTCCATTCCTCATGCAATATTTGCAAAGACATTTCACGAGGGAGGTTTGACCGGTCCAGAAATTGATCCCATGTCAAATTATGTTGTGCAAGGGCTTGTAAAATCAGCAATTTAATGAGCCCATGATTTGTGAGGGATGCTAAGGGGTGTTGAGCACCTTTAACATAGTAAGCCATGCATTGCAAAGATTGAAAAAGAAAGTACGGCATGTTTAGCAATCGGCTGTGTCGTAAATGTGATAGGAGTAAAAATTCATTGATATAAACAACACTATACCTCCCCTCGCAGGTAATATATTTCTTCAAAAAGATTACAACTTGGTTCCACGGATGTGGAAGAGAGTTTCCAAGGTTGTTCCCCTGCACAATGGTCGGACCCTTTCTCCAGTTGCAAGAAATTCTTCAACTATGGTTGGATGATAGCGCTTTCGACTAAACCAACATCACCCAACTCTGGGAAGTCCTGTTACTTCTGCCAGAATTACCTCTGAAACATCTACCCTTTTTCCTCGAACCTCTGAATGAGTGTTCGTCAAATTTTGAGCAAATTCAAGGGCCGCTTCCTCATGAAAACCATTCAAGCATTGGAAATAAGTCGTCCATTCTGCTTCTTGAAAAATGACACAGACATCTCTATTTCTGTACAGGGATTCTATTGTTAGAGGTTCATATCTCACAGGAATACCCATATTACTAGACTTCTGCAAGAATTTGTAACGAATGTTCCAATCATAGCTCCAACTATCAAACTGTCTACATGTGGGCACGGTCGATGGATAGTCAAGAGTTGAATTGAGCCATGTTGGAAAGGTGGTAGCGTTAGTTTCGAAGTAAGATTTATGACTGGTTTGTCACATGAATCAGATAAAATGATAATCATGATCAGGAGTACGAGTAATGGCTTTAAACACAATTTTCGCCGGGATAAATGGTAGGGATAAATGATAGGCATAACCATTATTATTCATGACGTCAATAAATGCCTAATCATGATTATAGTTAGAACCCGTATCTTCACGCTATGCATCCATCCGTGAATTAATCGTCATGGCGAACCAACCATCATAGCCTGCCTTCATCATCTCCATCATTAGGAATAAGAATAAATGCACATGTGTTGAAGTGATGTGGCTACTGCTACTTGGGCTGATAGCTACTCAAAGCACCCAAAATTTTCCTTCGTGAAAAACCATGATTGGATCTTGTGGAGCGAGTGACAAAACTGACGCCTAATCACATCATTATTGGCATCATCAATCAGAGAGCAGACAAACTGGCGGAGTCACAGCTACTAGACTTAGCAAAATAAGCGAAAATGGTGGAGTCGCAGCTGTACGGAAGGAGCGGAAATGAAGTGGAAAGAATGGAATCGCAGCTACTAGATTTAGCATAATAATCAAGGATTGTGGAGTCGCAGCTGCTAGGTTTAGCGAAATGGACAAAGGTAGTGGAGTCGCAACTGCAGAATTTGGTCGAATGGGAAAAAGTACGGAGTCGCAGCCATGGGAAAGTGAGGTAAAGGAAAAATGGCGGAGTCACAGCTGCGAAATTTGGCAGAATAGGCAAAAGTGGCGGAGTCGCAGCCGTAGAAAAGTGAAGTAAAGGGAAAAGTGGCGGAGTCACAGCTGTGAAATTTGGCAGAACGGGCTAAAGTGGCGGAGTCGCAGCTGCGTTAGAGTGAAGTAGAAGCAAATTTTGGCTATCTATGGAAGACTATGAATTATCCATCTTTTCAAAGAGCTTTATTAGATCAAGAACAAATGTGGGGTGTCTGCAGTCATCTGGCCCAGTCACGGCTGCTGCTCCTCCAATTAGTTCCTGCACACAGTTCTTCAAAACAAACTGATCAAGTGCAAAATAAAAATAGATAAAATACAGAATGAAAGAAAAAACAATTATTTATGTACAAAAATATGTGTGTAAATTGCAACTTTTAGGAATTCACAGGGTTTAAGGAAGATCCCTGCCCTGGCATTAACTGATACTCTAGATCAGCTGCAACTTGTGAAATAAAAGCATCCCTTGAGATCGGCTTGTGATACAGTCGCAGTCGATGACCATTTGCGAATAATGGTACTTTGTTCTCGTCAATGGTGATCAACCGGACTGTTCCATTATCAAATGCCCGATCTATATGATAGGGTCCCAACCAACGGATGCACAATTTTCCTTTAAAGTCCCTCTTAAACCATGAATCATACAACAGGGCCCAGTCTCCTTCCTGGAAGACCCTTTTTTTCATAAATTTGTCATGCCATTTAGATCGTTGTTGTTGGATTAAAGCTATATGATGTACTGTAGCTGTGCGCTTCTCATCCAATTCATTGAGCTGATTCAGTCGATACCTCTGTGCCTCTGATAAATCCAGGTTTTCCTCCACAGCTGTTTTCAAGGTTCTGATTTCAAATTCTATTGGAAAAACAACGTTCTTTCCATACACTAATTCATATGGGGAAAAACCAGTGGTGGTACGCCAAGTGGTATGATAGGCCCATAGTGCCTCTGGAAGCCTTTCATCCCAATCTTTACGATGCCTCTGCACTATTTTTGTCAAAATAGCCTCGATAACCTTGTTTGTGCTCTCCACTTGACCATTGGCTTGTGGATGATATGGTGAGGTTATTATGTGTTGAATATGAAATTTCTGTAACGGTGCTTCTAGCTTGCGAGACACAAACTGTGGTCCACCGTCTGTAATGATTTCCTTAGGTACTCCAAACCGAGTAAAAATCTCTTCATACAGGAAATCAATCACAACCTGATCATTGGCCTTGACCAAGGCTACAGCTTCTACCCATTTGGTCATGTAATCTATGCAAACCAAGATGTGAACTTTCTTCTTTGAGGGAGGGTTGATAGGCCCTACAAAATCTAGATCCCACCTATCAAATGGTTCAACCACAAGCTGTGGCTGCAAAGGCATCTCATCTAATATGTTGGGTTGGCCCATCCTTTGGCAGCTATCACATGCTTGAACATACTTCTTCGCATCCCTAAACAATGTAGGCCAGAAATAGCCAATTCTCAAAACTGTATGACCTGTCCTTTTGTCAGCAAAATGTTCCCCACAGGGCTCATCATGGCAAGCTTTAAGAATGCTAAAGATTTCATCTTCTCTAACACATATTCTGATTTCTAAATCAAGCCCTGTGTAGAAAAAATGGCCATCAATCCAGCAGTACCTAGCACTATGTTGTATGATCTTCCTTTTTCTCTCTTTGACAGATGTGCTGGAAGCTTACCTGCAGCCAAAAAGTTAGCAATATCTGCATACCATGGGAATGAGCTGATACTGCAAACAAATGTTCATTAGGGAAGGAATCTTCGACTGGTAAATTATCATCACTGTTAGTAAGTCGAGATAAAAAATATGCAACAACATTTTCCTTTCCTGATCTATCAATAATTGTGATATCAAATTCCTGTAACAGTAACATCCATCTAGTAACTCTAGCATTCATGATTGGTTTATTCATTAAATACTTGATAGAAGAATGATCAGTGTGCACAAAAGTAGAATATCCAGTAATATAATGTCTAAATTTGTTGATGGCATAAATTATGGCAAGAAATTATTTTTCTGTGACAGTATAATTTAGTTCAGCAAGAGACAAATTTTTACTAATGTAGTAAATGGGCATAAGGAGCACTACCTTCCTACTATCCCAAAACTGCTCCAATGGCAGTGTCTGAAGCTTCTGAAGAAATGTGAAAAGGCAGAGCCCAATTGGGTCCTCATAAGATGGGTGATGTAGACAGCCTTTTCTTCAGCTCAGTAAACGCTGTTTGGCATGCATCATTCCAGACAAATTGTGCATCCTTCATCAACAGAGTGAACAAAGGAGAAGCTAGTTTGGAAAAAATTTCTATGAACCTTCTGTAATAGCCAGCATGCCCCAAGAAGCTACATACATCCTTCCGTGTCCCGAGAGTTGGTATATTTTCAATTACCTTGATTTTGGATGGATCTACCTGGATACCATCAGAAGAGATGAAGTGCCCCAACGCTATGCCTTCACTCATTATCATGTGGCACTTTTTAGTGCTCAAAGAGAGTTGGCTTTGTTCACAGCATTTCAAGACCTTTTCTAAGTTCTTCAGTGCTTCTTCATAACTATCACCATATGGAGTAAAGTCATCCATAAATATTTCCATGCAATCATTCACCATTTCTGAAAAGATTCCAATCACTACTCTCTGAAATGTAGCTGGTGCATTGCACAACCCAAAAGGAAGTACTCGGTATGCAAAAGTCCCCCAGGGGCAAGTGAAAGTGGTTTTGTCTTGATATTCTGGAGCAATCTGGATTTGGTTATAGCCACTAAAGCCATCCAAAAAGGAGAAATACTTTTTCCCAGACAAGGTATCAAAGACCTGATCGATGAAAGGTAAGGGGAAATGGTCCTTTTGCGTTGCCTTGTTCAATTCTCTGTAATCCATGCAGACCCTCCATTTCCCATTCTTCTTTGGCACAATCACAAGTGGAGAAACCCGCTCACTGTCTGAAATTGGGTATATGAATCTAGCTTCCAAAAGTTTTTGGATTTCTTCTTTCACTATGTCTCTTAGGTTCGGATTCATCCTTCGTTGTGGTTGACATACAGGCCTGGAGTCGCTCTTAATATAAATGTGATGGGTGCACATATGAGAAGGGATTCCTTTCATGTATGTGTACTCCCAAGCAAAAGCTCCCCTACGTTGTTTCAGCAGAGTGACTAGCTGTTCCAGTTCACTAGGTGCCAGATTAGGATTGATATTCAATGTTTTTCCTGGCCCAATTTTTACTGGAACACTCTTCGAATTCTTAAGTACTGGAATTATACTGTCATCACCAATTAGAGTTTCTTCTGTAAGCTTTTCTTGTTATGTTGCAGCTAGAGTATTGTCCAAGATCTAATAGACACTTTGATTGACTGACGTGGGCTCACTGATGAAGCTATTAATGGCATCATCCTCTGTTTCATCTTTAAACATTACGTCTCTCCCTATGGTTAGTAGTGGCTGCACACCCTCTTCCTCCTCCAAATCTTCCCATAATGGAATCTCAGCTTCTGTGCTTGGTCGAGTTGGAGGGTACAAGGTTAGGCTCTTGATCTCAGTTCCGTCTGAAATGGTCATAGATCCTGACTGACAGTTGATACAGGCATCTGCTGTGGCCAACCACGGTCTTCCCAGGATCAGTGGGTGTCCCCCCAACTGGGATTTTGGCTGTAACACCAGGAAATCTGCAGGGTATTCCCACGAGTCAACTAAGATCACAAGGTCATCTAGGATCCCTTCAGGCTTGATCATTGATCTATCAGCAAGTTCCAAAACAGTAGGGGTTGGCCGAAGATTAGTGAGTCCCAAATTCTTCACAGTTTCTATGGTCATAACGTTAATAGCTGCGCCTAAATCCACCAAGACATTTGGAATTCGTGTGTCCCCTATGTGAATTGTAATAATGGGGTTCCCAGGGTCTTCGTACTTTTCCACAGGGGTCCTTCCCCATTATTAATTCTGAAAGCTTTCCCAACACGTGGACAGTGGGGGGATCCCTGGGCCTTCTTCCTGGTTTCTTGACACACAAATCTTTAACCGTAGTAGCATAAATGGGCACATCATGGAGGGCCTGTAGCAATGTAATTTTAACATACAAATTATTCAACTCTCCCACGAGATCAAATCGGCGTTGTTCCACTGTTTTCTGCAGTTGCAATCGTTCAGGGTATGGTGGTTCTCTATTCAACTGTGTAGGTTGTGACACATCGTGTGTTGCTTTCTGAGTTTCAGCTGCTACTTTAGTAGGAGTATCAGCATCCTCAATAATGGGGCTTGCTGAATTAACCATGTTCTCATAGTGCTGATTTACTCCAGTTTCAATCACTGGGGGTGACACATCCTTAGTGATAATAGGCTCCACTACCCTCCCTGATTGTAATTGTATATCATTGCAGGGAATCTAAGTAATGGAATACGCAGGCATGTTGGCAGTCTTAAATTGATGGACTGCTTTATTGTTTGGGTTCGGGTTAGGTTGTACAGGTAGTTGTGGTTGAAGTGGTGCATTCATAGGTGCGGCATTGTTTTGGAAAGGGAGTTGTGGTTGCTGATACTGCTAATGCTGATACTGTTGAGGAGGGTACTATTGATACTGATTCTGGTGATGGGGAAAGTTATTTCCTTAGTAAGAGTTTCTCCAGTTGGAATTCTAAGGAGCTTGGTTCAACTGCTGTGGCCATGGTGTCCATGAATTAGGATTTTGCATTGGATTCTGAGATGGATGCCACTGGTTGCTGGAATAATGTGAAGGGAATTATGTATTCATATTATGCATATTGTTCATTCCATTCATATTATGCAGAAAAAATGTTGGATCTGGATTCATACCTTGGTTTCTAGGCTGCCATGGTTTCTTCTGTGCCATAAAGTATGCTGGCTCTACATCTGGAATAGATGCCTGCAGGACTGCTTTGACCTTAGGTAATGATGGACACTCCTTAGTATCATGCTCGAGTTCAAATATCCTACATACCTCTGCTTTTTCCAATGGGCATTCCTTCAGTGGATGCTTCTTCCTACATTTAGGACAGAATACCCCAAGTGTAAGATCTTCTACCACTTGTTTCTGTTTTTCCCTCATGACATCCAACTCTGAGGAAATGGAGCTCATCATGTCTGTTTTAAATTTCTCCAGTAAGTTTCCTATTTCTACTCAAGTGGCCCCTCCACTAGCTGAATTATGAGTCCTAGTGAAGACATCCTGGTCTTGGTCTTTGTCTCGTTTGCTGGTTCTGGAAGATCCACTGGAGTACCTTCGACATAATTCAACAATCTTTTCAAAAGGTTCCTTCGAGATATCCCCTTTTCCCAGCAAATTCAACATATCAAGGCAATCTTCTCTAATTCCTCTTAGTAAGATAATCTTGAGCACATCCTTGCCAATCTCAACATGACCATATATTTGTAATTTGTACAACAATCTTTCCACAAAGTCTTACAAACTTTCTTCATCCTTCTGAACCATTTTAAACAACTCTTCCTTTATATCTCTAGTTCTGCAATATTCTTGGTACTTAGAAAGAAAGGTGTTTTTCATTTGGTCCCAAGTAGTAATGGTCTCACGACCCAGACTCATGAACCAACACAAAGCATTTCCTTTCAAGGTGGTTGGGAATAACTTCAACTTTTGAGCACTAGAGGTGTAATCATAGCTGCGATAGAGGATATCAAACTCAAAAAGAAACTCATCAGGATCCTCAGAGGACTTACCATGAAAATTTGGGAGAACTGATGGTGAGATGTTCTTCATGGGAGCTACTCCAAGTATATGGAGGATAGGGAATTCTAATGTAGCCACAGTGTTACCAGGCTAATTATTTTCTCTTTCTTCTTCCCGGTGATTCCCATGTTCGTTCTCACCCTCCCATTCTCTACCATCCATGGTTCTGGTCCAGAATTCAATAGCTTCCTTTATGCGTTCTTCCTCTGCTTTAGCTTCCTCCTCTCTTCTCCTCTCTTCTTCTCGCCTTCTTTCTTCCTCTGCTATTCTGTGAGTCTCCAACCACACCTCTTTAGTAACACTGGTTCTATCGATATGATAGATCTCCTGTCTATCTGGTGCACCTACAGCGCTTCCCTTATCTTCAGGAGGTTTACTTTCTGCAACAGGAGTTGAAGGTCCCATTGTATTCTCCACTGTGGATGCTGAATGTTCAAGATTGGGAGGAACAGAATTTCCCCTACTTGTAGAGTTCCGCGGTGGTCTAGTGGAAGAATCAGCTCTAGCAATTATCTCATCAATGTATGTGTGTCTTCCCTGACCTGCATTACGACCTCGGCCTCTTCCACCTGCAATGTTAGTATTCAAAGGGGGTTCCCGAATTGTTTTTCTTGTATTCATGCATGTTGTAAATAATTGAACTAAATTGAAATCAAATGAAACCAACTACTAACTCTGTCTATCTATTACCATCCCCGGCAACGACGCCAAAATGTTGGTCACCCTATATGTCACTTAATTAAAGCTAACACACAAGATGGTCAATATAAATTGTCAAACCCAGGGAGGTCTTTTATTTCAAAGGCAATAAGCACAGTCTATGCATAAACAAATCAAGCAGTTGATTTACTAATTGTAACTAATGATCCTACCAGTCTATCCAGCCAAACTCATTCCAAAAAGCAGACTTAAGCTAATTCACACATCTAGGAATTGATTGAACTATTTTCCTACAGAAATCACCCAGCAGTTATAAATTTAAGAAGAGAAGTAAACTAGATTATTTTTGCAAGAAGTTAAATCCTATAATTATCAAACTACACTATTCAATCTTTACCAAAATGATCCATCTAGTAGCTATTGTTACTCAACTACACTCTACCAATTCTAATAACCCAATTGAAGATACAACAGCAGCCAGAATCTAAACATAGGCTTGAACTCTAACTGATAATTACTGGAAATCCTAGAAGGCATAAACAAGTGGAAAAGATTGGAACTGAGCTTGGCTGTTACAGCTGATTCGAGCACACATGCATAAATCTAAATTAACCTACACAGTCGACTGTCAGACCACTCTGTTACAGCTATTCAAGATGCAATCATGCTACCAAAAAGGAAAGCTAATCTCTGTTACAACTATCAATAACATCTGCAATAATTCCACACCACACAACATAAGTAAAGCTAAACTACTCTACCTACTTAAACCAGCTATCTCTGTGAGAAGGCGGGCCCTGGCCTTCTAACAAAGACACCGAGAGTCACAACAAATTAAGACACAGAAATGAAGAACTCTACTCTCATATTAATGATGGAAAATCGTCAGTCTTAGTGCTCTGTTACAGCTTACACAAAGTGGTAATTGTCCAACCCCAGGATACGAGAGCCTTCTGGAATTTATACAAGGAAAATATAGTTTCAGATGCACCATATTCGTGCAGCAATGAAGATCTATGATCTTCATGCTGCGGAGTTACAGCTAACTGATATAGCCGTATTAAACAAGGCTATTAATTGTGAAGGATGTTGTTGCTCTGATAATTAATGGATCAACAGACTCAACAACTGGAATGCAACCTGTCTGTCGTAGCTAGGCTCTGTTTTAGTGGAATCTGTTACAGTGAGGATCTGTTACAGCTTGCGTGGAGGATGCGTTGTTCCTTGGAGTATGAGGAGCTGGTGCTTTGAAGAGTAGCAGCTTGCACCACTTGGCTAATACACCTGTGCTTTAGATTTTGACTAAATGAACTCACAAATGTTATCATAAACCAAGGGTCAAGATTCGTAACCATAACAATCTTAGGAATAATTAAATAAAACAATAATGACTTATACCTTGTCAGGATTGCTGATTGATTTGGAAAAAGGCCTAGATGGTTTACGAAAGTAAAGTAAAATTTGGCAAAATGATGAAATAGGTATGGTTAAAAAGGGACATTTCCAAGGCCCAAGAGTTGTGTAGGTACATATACAGAAATTATGTAATAATTATTTATGTATTTGGTTGCATAGAAATATCATGCCTTCACGTAGGAACATCCTAGAGTGATGCTTAATGAATATGCATGCCTTTTAAGCTCCAAGTTGTTGCATGCATTATCATATTTTTCTAATGTGTTCTTCTACCCACATATTTGTACAACTATTTGACCTAAATTCCCATCATCCATTTGGTAATGCTTTCCCTCGATTATTTATTTTGAAACTCTTAATTTCTTCTTCTCTTTCTTTGGTTTCTTTCTCATATACTCCATCAAATATCTTATTGCATATGAATTATATAGTATGATATATGACTCCACCCATTAACTTAGTACATATTAATTATATAGTATGACATATGAATCCACCCAGTATCTTGTTGCATCTTAATTATATAGTATGAATTTATCTCAAAGAAGACCAGAAAATTGTGTTGGAATTGTTTGAACTCGATGTTTCGGGCCACAGGCTAGGCCCATCATTGGGAGGAGAAAAAACATGATAACTTACCCATAAGAACTAAATATTAAATAATGGATTTGTTTTCACTAGAGTTTGCACCTTGACTACTAAGGCCCAAAGTCTAGAGAATCTTAAGGTTTTCTAAATGGATGATTAGGTTTATGGTTTTATAAAAAGGTAAAAGAAACAGAGATCAAGCTAACATATCAGATAAGCCAACAGTGGATGTATAAGCATAATATCAAGGCCAAAAAGAGCATGAGAATGAACTTATCTAAGGAAAGAACCAGCTCTATTTCATATCACTGATAAATATATAGACTATCCACAAGAATCCAAGTACAGGAAAGAATCATGAATGCATATAATATTTATCACTTCAAATTAAAACAAAACAGGCTCAATCGTACATAATCACTCAAATCATTCTTAATAACCATGGAAATGTAATACATGCTCCTGCAAATACAGTAGCAGTCTAACCTCTAGACTCCTAATACACTCTTAGCCCTCTCGGCTAGAACCTACCCTTTTACATTGCAAATGGAAGCATTTATAAAAATACAAACTCCCAGTCGTTACAAACTTTTAGGAAAACAATCTGAGATTGATCTTTTGAAATCCTGTAAATGCTAAGTGCTCAATGTCTGCTTCCTCTCGATGTGGATCGATCCCTTTAAATCTGTATGTGCTCTGCCATTTGTTTCTTAAATTGCTACTCAACTGTTGCCATCAAATCTGGAATCGATCCTTGAACTGCTACTTGAAATCAAGAAGAAATTCATGAATATTGATCCTTTGTTTTAAGATATTTGACCACCTATCTTTTAAATATGGGATTCGATATTGGTTTGATGCCCTGTTCTCCAGTTAACTAATTCTTTGCCACTTGTAATCCTCAGAAACTTGAACTATGCATTAAAATATGGATTTGCTCTTTGATTTCTTCCAGCTGCATCCTCGAATATGAATTTGATGCACTATTTATTGCTCAAATCATGCCTTGAAGACTGATTTTTCATGAAATATGGATCTCCAAGCTTATTTTTTGCCATATGTATGTTGCCTCCTCCTTCGACATATTGTTTATGAAGTGCTTCCAATCTTTGAAACTGTAAAAAGAAAAATCCCTGCTTGAACATCTGGATCTAATAGAGTGAGATGCGCTTTGAATCTGGAAAGGATTCTCTGTCTATTGATCTCATTCTTCCTCGGACCCTCTTGCTCGTGATGTTGAACATTTGCATGGCATTTGATGGTACTATTCAATATGAAACCAAATGGATTTTTAAAACCATGTTAATAATTGCAATATATTGAGAACATTGTATTGATACTAAATAACATCTCTTGACATCTGGTTGCAGAGTGAGCATGAGCTATTTGGCATTGGAAACTTTACCCCATATGCATAATCTTTCTCTTGTTTTAAATGTTTATATTGGTCAATGTTTACATGCATCATCAAAGTGTAGTGCATAGCTTGCTTGACTCGTGGACTTCTCTTGGGTGTGCTTTGGCACTTGTATGATGACACTAGGCTATAATTATGAAGGATGGGCTTTAAACTTAATGTGGATATGGTTCTTCAAAAGAACCACATTTTGCAAAATAATACTTTATTGCCCTTTTAAAAACAAAGCCACGTGATTAAAAAAGACCATGGCTAAAGCCATGCGTATGATAAAATAATAATTTTTATTTTTTAATAAAAAACTATTAAATAATAATTCCACTTTTTAATCAAATTATTATTTGATAATTTTATTTTTTAAATAAAAACTATTACTCTCGGTAAATGAGTAAATAGGTCAGCAAACAACAATTCATGGAATCAAATTGGGTAGCAGAAAATGTGACAACTTTGACGAAATTTTGGAGGATAAGGCAAATTTGACGGAGGATGGTTAAAAAGTGCAGACTTCCGGTGTTAAATTTTCAGAATTTACTTCAATCTGATCTAGGATCTTAACTGAGAGAACAACATGTACAGCAAATCTACAGCATATCAATCATGGACACAATAATGCAAGCACACAAGAGACACGGAGTTTACTTGGGGAAAACCATAAAGGTGAAAAAACCCAATAACTTCCTTAGAGATAGATAGAGCAATGATACAACCAGAATACAAGACATAGTCTTCTCCTAGCAGCAGAGCCTCCTCCTCCACAAGTGCGCCACTCTCCCAAGTGTGAGTGAGAGAATAGAATGATCAAATAGAGATCTCTCGATCTCTATTTATACTAGACTTGACTTGCCTAATAACCTTTACTAGGTCAGCCTTAACTTAACCACATAACACAATGTTGACTGGGCTGACATCCAATAGGGTGGTCTAATAACCCTTTGACCCCCATGGCCGACCCCCACTAGGGTGGTCTAACAACCTTTCGACCCACATGACTTATACAGGGCTGACCCCAACAAGGTGGTCTAATAACCCATCAAGTATAAGTTACGACACTTACAATATAAATGATGACACTTCCATATAGAGGAATAATAACATCTCTATAGGAATATAAAATACATATATGAAATACATGGGTGAAATACATTCCGAAGTTACATATACATCAACACTCCCTCTTAACTAGGAAGGTATTTCTCGACACAGGTCTGCTAGCACAAGTCTTCTTCTTTGGATCATCATCAGCGAATCATCATCCTCGAATCATCGTCATCATCATTGTTGTTGCTATCTCAATCAATCTCTGAATCTACTCGTCATAGGAAGTTCTGCAGAGCCAGTCATTTTTCATACTGGATGTAAGCCCACCACCTGCAGGTCTTCATCATCACTGGCCATACTATGGAATCCTCGGGACTTATTACATGCATCACAAAACCTTGCAAGAGCATCCCCGGACTTATTACGGGCACACAGCCCAACCTATCGGATCTCCTAGGGAGCTATTACATGTGACCCTACCACAAAACCTTGAAAGAGAATCCCAAGACTGATTACGAGCACACAGCTCCACCTATCGGATCTCCCAGGGCGCTATTATATGTGGTCACCACAAAACCTTGCAAGAGAATCCCAGGACTTATTATGGGAACACATCCCAACCTATCGGATCTCCCAGGGTGATATTACATGTGGTCATGGCAAAACCTTGCAAGAGCATCCCAGGACTTATTACGAGCACACGGCTCAACCTATCGGATCTCCCAGGGCGCTATTATATGCCATAGGACAAAACCTCGAAAGAGAATCTGCCAGATATCCCAGGGAGCTATTATATGCTAGCGGAAAAACCTTGCAAGACTATCTGCAGATCTCCCAGGGCGCTATTATATGTCCTCCCAAAGAAAAATCTCGAAAGAGCGTTTGCCAAATCTCCCAGGGACCTATTATATGCCAGCGGCAAAACCTAGCAAGAGAATCTACAAACCTCCCAGGGCGCTATTATATGCTTATCTTCACAACCTATCCACGGCCACAAAGTATCAACCTGATACTCACCATACATCATCCTGATGTACACATGATCATCCTGATCATCAACACTGCATCATCCTGATGCATGTCATCTGGAGCAACATTCTGAAGCTCGTCATCATGATCATCCTGATCATACAATGCATACACAGTATCTGCCTGATACATATCATCATCCATGATCTACCTGATCATACAATGTATCCACCTGATACATCTACAAATACCCGATCCACCTGATCATACCTGATATATATCAACATACATGATCTACTTGATCATACAATGTATCCACCTGATACATACACAGATACATAGTCCAAGCATCCAACATGATGCATATACATATACATGATCCACTTGATCATATCCAACATCCAACATGATGCGTACATACATACATATAAATGATCCAACTGATCATATCCAAAATCCAACATGATGCATACATACATACATATAAATGATCCAACTGATCATATCCAGCATCCAACATGATGCATACATACAGAGCAGTAAATGAAGCTTCGTCCTCTTCAGATCATCTCAATGTCCATGAAGCACATCCCAGATGCACATCATCCAGCACTTACACCACTGACATGGGAGAACACATCTACCACCATTCGAGGAAGGCTCCAGCCCTTACTTTTTCACCATGGGAGAACACATCTACCACCATGTGAAAAATGGCTTCAGCCCTTACATCATGACCATCGGAGAACACATCAACCATGTCAGAAAAGCTCATGTGCATCTGCATCTTCCGGACTCATTACTCCCTTTCGAAGGAACCTCGATCTGAACTGCACCAGGCCTCTCACTGAAGTACTCAAACTGCACTCTAGCCAACAGCTTGATCAATACATCTGCAACCTGCTCATCCGTCGCAACATACTCTGCTTCAGCTGTACTCAGTGCTACGCAGGACTGCTTCCTGCTAAACCAAGAGATCACACCTGATCCCATACTGAAGTAGCACCTATGAGTGCTCTTCTTATCTGTAGCACTTCCTGCCCAATCTGAATCAACATAACCCTGTAGGTTAAACTTTTGATTCGCATCATACTTGATCCCATAATCAACTGTACCCTTCTGGTACCTCAAAATATGCTTTACAACAACCAGGTGAACACTCCTCGGATCCGTCAGGAACTGGCTCAATGTGTTCAAAGCAAATATCTGGTCTCGTGTTCGTCAGGTACATCAAAGACCCAATCATCTGACGATACATAATGACATCAACCGGCTCAGATGAAGCATCACACAGAAGCTTCAGATTCGATGCCATAGGTGTGGCCATGTCCTTGCATTCCATCATCCCGAACCTCTTCAGGATCTTTACTACATACTTCCCTTGTCCAAGGAAGATTCCATATGCACTCTGCCACACCTCCATGCTTAGAAAGTAGTGCATCATCCATAAGTTCTGCATCTCGAACTCGGCAACAAGCTTCCGCTGCGTGTCGACAATCAATCTATCATCTCCTGTTACAAACAAGTTATCCACATACAAAAGTAGTATCACTAGATTGCCTTCCTCAACCTTGTAGTAAAGGTTGGAATCCGCTTTACTCTTGGTAAAGCCCAAACTAGATAGAAAGCTGTCTATCCTACCATACCAAGTTCTACATGTATATGACTCCCTGTCATGTGTCTCAGAACTAAGTGGCTACTCCACATACACTTCTTCTTCAACTACACCATTCAAGAAAGCTGTCTTGAAATCCATCTAGTGTATCTTCCATTTCATCACTACAGCTAGAGCAAGTACAGATCTAATGGAAGTGTATCTGGCTACAGGTGAAAAAGTCTCTATGCTACCACCTGCAGCATGCTTTATCTTGTAGATCCTCTTGGAAGTCACTACAGACTCCCTTCAGGTCTTGGGACTACATCCCAAACATCTTCATGATCGACTGGTACTCCTTGATCATGGCATTCTTCCCAGATCCTGGGAACTTCAATATCTTCAATATTTTCAATAGATAACTTTGTTGCCTGAACAAATGTTGTAGTCCTTCTTTTGTAGGTGATGGTATATGATATTTCCTACACAACAAGTTAAATTGCATGATTAGAAAACATCTCATAGTTTTCAGAACAAATTCTTACACATAAAGAAATATGTCATACAGTCATGCAATTATTTTAGCCAATGCATCAATACAACATTTATCCATATCCCTTAACTTTCTAGATGCCTTCCAATCTCTACCAGAACATTGTTAAGAGTGTGCACAACTCCCAACATGTCAGCAAAGAGGTTTCATTCTAGATAAGTAGCAATGGAATGTTGTACAGTGCCATAGGCCACTTACCCATCAAATGCATATTAGTAGTATACTATTCATTAATGCAATCATTCTAATATGCACAATACATATCCTAAGTCTAGGAACATAATCCTATACATCATTGAACAATTTTATTTAAACAAACAAATATTCAAGAAATGGTAATTAAAATACTTATTTTTGTTTGTTTGTTGGGTGGACTCCCTCTGAGTCTTTGCTTCCTTGCAGGAGCTGCTGAAGTAGCTTCTGATACACTTTTCTGTTGTGGAATGCAGAAGGATGGTCAACTCCCTCTGGATATCTGCATCCTTGCAGAAACTACTGGAATGAGCTCCCTCTTGATCTTTGCTTCCTGGATTACCTGTCCTTGAGCCTATATTCATCCTAGGTCCCTATGCATGCTTATTAGTATCATGATTGTGTTATCCTTGTAATCTCATACATTCATTAGTATATTCTTAATACTATCAAAACACAATAATCTTAAACATGTATAGTCATGATCATTCACAGATAATAAACATTAGTATTCAAGGTTTTAGGGAAGTCTTCTTTTACTCATTCATATTCTTATTTGATCATAGGATTCTTATGATTAGTTAAATCATCAATGCATAAACCCGTGATTACTCAAACCTATACCTTCATGATTCTTCTGGTTAGTCATATCATCAATTATGGTAAGAAACATAATATGCATACAACCATGACTATTCAAACCTATGACTTCATGAATAATCATTATCAACAACACAACAGTATAAGATCCTAACACAAGGTAGGATTCTAGATTGATATAGGAAAAACATACCTGGATTAGCATGCTAGCTAGTTATGTCTAACATACTCGCATAATGTCTTCTGGTTCTCTTCAGTGACTTGTGCTAGTAACCTGCATGTCTCATAGGTTAACCATTGTAGGACCAAGTTATACATACCTTGAAAGTAGATCTTCTATGTGATCCATGACAATGGATGAATCTTTGTCTTCATGTCACCATGATCATATGTTCTTGAAGTAGAACATGATTTGTCTTTCTTGGTGTACCTTTTATGTTAGCGAACAACATAAACCTCATACAACATCACAATTCATTAGTACATTCATAAGTGTCAGAACCTTAATCAATGAATATATTCTATTGAGGTGATACGACAAGTCTAGTAATTAATCAAGATTGTACTGTAATGATATGAAGACAAACATATGATAAACTTAACCATGAAACATACATTTAAGCCATACCTATAAAGATTACTTGTAATCTTCTTATGGAAGTCCTTAGCCTCATCTCCCTCTGAGACAGGAACTTCTTCACTTATGCAGGTGACCAATCCATCTTCTTCTAGGATTAACCCAATCCACTTGATTTGCAAGAACTGGACCTGGAGCTGGATTAGGGTTTGTCAAAGAAACCCCAAAAATTCAAACTTTGAAATTCAAACTTTCGAAATGATAGAAATATGCGCCTTGATGAGCTGATCAAGTTGGTATATTCAGAATTTGAAAACTGCAAAGTTTCACCCCTCGAAATTGCCTTTTAGATTTCTAGATTCACTAGGGAGGACCCTGAATTAGGGTTTGAGTTTCCCGGAGCTTCACCCAACCAAAAGATTTGATTCAAAGCTCTAAGCTTCGATTTTTTTTTTCTAAGGAGCTTCCAGCCATGGTCATAGATTTCCAAAATTCCAATTTTTGCAGAAGCCCTAATTTTCCATCTTTCCGATCAAAGTCCTGAACTGGGGTTTAATCAAGCCCGGCCTTCTGCCCAACCAAAAAATCTGATCTTGGTCTCTAAATTTCTATTTTTATGAGTAGCATCCAGCCGTGTTCTCCGATTACAAAAATTCCAACTTTCTCCGAAGCCCTAAATTCCGGAAGCCATGAATGAAGGTGCTCAAAAATAATTATGTTTGGACAGAAATATGTAC
Source organism: Larix kaempferi (assembly GCA_027924585.1). NCBI lineage: Eukaryota > Viridiplantae > Streptophyta > Pinopsida > Pinales > Pinaceae > Larix > Larix kaempferi. Next base: position 15,542,545 of record BSBM01000476.1, read on the forward strand.
CTGATTGTTTCTAGTGTAACTATGAACTTTTCAATCCACAGGGTCTAAAAAAAATTTCTGAGATAGCCTGACCTTTTATCTTTCCATCCCGATAGGTCTGACCTCAATTGGATTCTTTGAGAGAGAGTTATGCCAAGTGTCGCAACGTGACCTGTTTATGGGATAATACAGGAGAGCGAACTTGTACGGTGTGCCACGTGTCACTGATTCAACTTCAGGATCTAAAAAATTTTCCTGAGATATCCCGACCTGTTATCTTTCCATCCCGATAGGTCTGACCTCAATTGGATTCTCTAAGAGATATTTATTCCAAGTGTCGCAATGTGACCTGTTTATGGGATAATATAGGAGAGTGAACTTGTACAGCGTGCCACGTGTCATTGGTTCAACTTCGGCCTCTAAAAAATGTTCTTGAGATAGTAAATTCTGTGTAATACTTGTCACTTTTTATGAAATTTCATTTGGAGCTTCCTAGCACAAGTTATGACCTTTTTCCCAAGGTCACCTGATTTTGACTCAAATCTGCAAGAAGCAGAAACCCTATATTGTACAGATCATAAATCACAAAGTACAACGAATTAGAGGTTTTCCTTTGGATACAAGGTACATGGGGATCTTATCTTCGACCTGTAAAAATTTTCGATCCGAAAACTTCGCCAAAATGGATTTATATCGAAAGTTCTACGATGACTGGTTTTTTCTATATCAAGCCCTAGCATCGTAAGTGCAACAAGTGTCATACATGCCATATCATGCCTTGTTTCAGGCTAGCTCTGATACCATGTTAAATTTTTAGAATTTACTTCAATCTGATCTAGGATCTTAACTGAGAGAACAACATGTACAGCAAATCTATAGCATATCAATCATGGACACAATAATGCAAGCACACAAGAGACACATAGTTTACTTGGGGAAAACCATAAAGGTGAAAAACCCGAATAACTTCCTCATAGATAGATAGAGCAATGATACAACCAAAATACAAGAGATAGTCTTCTCCTAGCAGCAGAGCCTCCTCCTCCACAATTGCACCACTCTCCCAAGTGTGAGTGAGATAATAGAATGATCAAATAGAGATCTCCTGATCTCTATTTATACTAGACTTGACTTGCCTAATAACCTTTACTAGGTTGGTCTTAACTTAACCACAACACACAATGCTGACTGGGCCGACACCCAATAGGGTGGTATAATAACCCTTTGACCCCCATGGCCAACCCCCACTAGGGTGGTCTAACAACCCTTCGACCCACATGACTTATACAGGGCCGACCCCAACAAGGTGGTCTAATAACCCATCAAGTATAAGTTACGACACTTACAATATAAATGATGACACTTCTGTATAGAAGAATAATAACATCTCTATAGGAATATAAAACACATATATGAAATACATGGGTGAAATACATTCTGAAGTTACATATACATCAACATCTGGGAGGATTTCTTTGATCAAAATACACGTGAACATTCCAGCGGTGAAAATTCGGGTATCTTTTTACTTGCGCGTGACCAAAATCTAGAATTTTTGCTAGGGTAGATTCTGGTACCAACAGGATTGATATTACATTATAATTGTTTAATTTCTTATTTAAGATGGTTGATTGTGTTGTTCATTATTCCATGAATTATAGGTTTCTATCTATCACTAAGTTTCCATCCATCATCCTTGTTTATATTGTTCGAATTTTTCTCAATTTCCATAGACTTGCAAATCCTTCTTTCTACATAATGGTATTCTCTATCAATTATACTCATCTTGTCCATGCAAATTAAATGGTCAGTGTTATGAGAATGTTCATTCGGAGATGATTTTTGGAAGCACTTCTGGGCAATGTCGATGCAGTTTTCTTTTAACCTTACTTGGATTGAATGCCCAATTTCCACTATTTAATACTTAGTTCTTATGGGTAAGTTATCATGGTTTTTCTCCTAATGATGATGGGCCCATCCTGTGCCCTAAATGTTGAGTTTAAACAATTCCAATGCATTTTTCCAGTCTTCTTTGAACTTTCTCGTGTAAGCATCATGAACAACATGAATTTATCTATAATTGCTAAGTGCCTCCTACATGAAGCTCAAAGTAATTAATCGCTCAAGCTAGTGCACACACACACACACACACATAGAGGTTTTTTTTACTTAGATGGAGGATATAATTGACTACTCCCTCAATCTAATAGGGAGAAATATATATTTGTCTTGAGAAGAGGCTTGGTAAAATGATGCAATGTAAAGTTGAGGGTTTCAATTTTTTTTGGTTTTGTTAGAATTTTAATACTATAAAGTTGGTTATGTTAGATATTCAAACAATTTATATATTATCACAATAACCATAAACAATAGGATCATTGAAAGATAGACAAGCACAACATAAACAAGAGTACACAACAATTTATCCTAAGAAAACCCTCTCACGGGAAAAACCCAGCAAAACTTCTTCAATATAGATTCGTCAGCAAGTACAATATCAATCTTGTACAATAACCCAAGAATAAGATGTCTTCAATGCAGCTACTCTTTCTCCCAAACGAACTTGTCTTTCTCTCTGTACTAATGCAAACTAGCTTGAGTGAGTGATGTACAAATGAGCTAGGAACCTCCCTTATTTATATTGATCTTAAGGTGACCTTTTTACCTAACTGGGTCGACTTGACTAGGGCAGTTTTTCCCATTGTTTGGGGAAGACTTCCCATTGTTTGGGGCAGTTTACCCACTGGGTCCACTTGTCTATTTTACTTGATTTCTTTTAGGATTTTTACATGATCAAATACAATATGAATATTCCTCAAAGGAAGTACAATAAAAATACAATAAGAATACCTTCCAAATTTACATTCTTCAACACTCCCTCTTAACAAGGAAGGTATTATTCTGGTGCCATCATCATCACTGTTGTTGCAAATATTTACTCTAACCATTGGATTCTGACGTCTTTCGAATCTATACATCACTAGAAGTTCTGCACGAGCAAGCCATCAAGTGGGTCCAGACCAGGAGCCCTGAATATGTCGCCACTACGACCACCTACGTTACCACACTATGTGTCCATATCATTTAATGAGTGTATCTTAGGATCCCAAATCACGTCACCAAAGTGACTACCCTCTAACACATCACATCTCATCATGTGGAGACCAGCCCAAGACCACAAATTACATCACCCAATGAACACCTACGTCTTCGCACATCTCAGCAACACGAATCTTGTGAGTATAGCCTAGGAGCACAAATTACGTCATCGAAGTGGCTACTCGCTATCACATCACATCGTGTGGAGAACAGCCCAGGACCATGAATTATGCCACCTAGTGACCATGAATTACATCACCCAATGACCACCAGCATCTTCGCACATGTTGTGTATTCCCAATATAGCACCAATAGTCAGGAAACTCAATTACATCACCAATGTGACTACCTATTGCATCCTCATGAGTGTATTCTAGGGGCTAATATTACGTCACTGAAGTGACCACCCACTACCACATCACCTTAAGTGGAGACCCACCCAAGAGCACAAATTACATCACTACGTGATTACGTTCATCTCACACATGTTATGTTGCTCATCCCTCTCTCTTTCGAGGACCATCGATCTAGACAACTCCAAGCTTGTGCCTGAAGTACTCAAACTTTACTCTCGACAGAGGCTTGGTTAACACGTCGGCTATCTGCTTGTCTATCACCACATATTGGAGCCTTATTGCTCCTCTTTGCACCATATATCTGATATAGTGGTACCTGATCTCAATGTGATTCGACTTGTCATGAAACATTGGGTTCTCAGACAACTTCACACAACTCTGGTTGTCATAGAACATACAAGTTGCCTCTAACTCGATATCAAATAATCCTGCTGGTAAATTTCAAAGCCACACTACCTCGTATCTAGCTGAACAATTTTCCATGTACTCTACTTCGGTTGTACTGAATGCGACACTCGTCTGCTTCCTACTTAACCAGAAGATCATGCTTGATCCCAAACTAAAGCAACATCTTGAAGTGCTCTTCCTATCTGTGACACTACTGGACCAATCTGAATCAACATAATCATGTAGGTTAATCCTCTGACCTATCGCATATATGAGCCCCTAATCAATCGTACCCCTCAAGTACCTCAACACATGATTTGTCACAATCAGGTGAACACGTATCGGCTCTACCATGTACTAACTCAATGTCTTCACTACAAAGCATATATTCGGCCTTGTGTTCGTTAAGTACATCAATGAACCAATCATTTGTTTGTATACAGTGGCATCCACTATCTCTAAATAAGTATCACACATCAACTTCAAATTCGATGCCATTGGTGTGGCCATGACCTTGCAATCCATCATCTTGAATATCTTCAGGATATCTACTGCATATTTTCCTTGGCTAAGGAAAATATCTTATGGATTCTACCACACCTCAAGACCTAAGAAGTAGTGCATTATACCCAGGTATTTCATCTCTAATTATGTGGCAAGTTTCTTCTTTGTTTCTACAATGAGCTTCTCGTCACCTATCAGGAACAAGTCATCTACATACAAAAGTAGTATCATTGGTTTTCCATCCTCAACCTTGAAGTAAAGATTGGAATCTGCTTTTACTCTTGGTAAATCCCAAGCTTGTAAAAAATCTGGCAATCATGTCATACCACATCTTGGCTGCCTGTTTCAAACCATACAAGGCCTTCTTCAATTTGCACACATGTGTCTGCTTGTCATGTGTCTCGAATCCCAATGGTTGCTCCACATACATTTCTTCTTCTACTACACCATTCAAGAAATTTGTCTTCGTGTCCATCTGATGTACCTTTCAATTCATCATTGTGGCTATTGCAAGTATAGCTCTAATCAAAGTGTATCTTGCTACAGGAGAAAAATGTCTTATCATAATTGACTCCCTCTTTCTGAGAGAAACCGTGAACCTTGCCTTGTACTTATGTAGTATGCTTGAATTTGTAAATCTATTTGAATATCACTATTGAACAGTCATCACTTGTTCTTCGGAACATGTATCATCATCCTTCTCTTGTAGATCATCGCACACGATTTTTCCTACAATTCAAATTTAGTCATATGATTAGTAACATTCCATGCAATGACAAATTATTATGCATAATGTACACAGTCATGTAACTAATACATCTTAGCCAATTCTTCAGCACAACACTCATCCATATCCAGTACACACACGGTAACTATATAGATGCCTTCCATCTCTACTAGAACATACTATTGAGAGCATACACTGCTCTCAACATGTTATAAAGAGGTTTCAATCTAGACAAGCGACAATGGCTCATGGAATGTTGTGCCACACCATAGGTTACTCACCCATCATATGTACATTAATAGTATATTGTTCATTAATCCTAGCTATATCAATGCATTCACTATAACATACACTTCCTGTTTCTAGGAATGCATACAATTGTTGTTAACAACACCATTTAAACACTTAAGGAACAACTCGGATGACAATTTAAATACTTATCTTTCATGTGTTTTGTAGGCTCCCTCTTAATTTATGCATCCTTGAAGAAGTTACTGGATTTTCTGGAAGCACACTCTGCTCCATCATCTAATTCTGAAGACCTTGATCTTCTTGTTCATCTTAGTCTAGAAATTTTTGAAGTGTTCATTTGTGGTCCTCATGAACTAGATTCAAGATCTCCTTTTGCTTGGAAATGGATTCTTCACATCCTTTACATACACCATCATGTTTTGTTTGGATCTCGAGTAGACCAATCATCATTTTTCTTATGAGTGGTAAAGCCTAGTAGTGTATATGACTCATGTGCCATAGTTCACTTGGTTCCATGGTGTCATGAACCAATTCTTGATCTAGTTGGCCTTTTAATTTGTATAGGAATCCCTATTGCTCTCCAATTACTACTGTATCATCAAAAGTTTTACCTTATGAGTGTTGAAATCAAGACATATTCTTCATCACTTGAGGAATCTTCCCTTCCTCTCTTCTTAACTGGTTCATCATCTTCTGCAACATGAGCATGATGCCTCTTCTTCTTTCCTTTCTTGTTGTTTCCTTTGTTTTTAGGGAAATCTCTTGCAAGGTGTCTTTTTTCATCACAAGTGTAACATCTGTAATTTGAATAGTCCTTATGAGATCTATGATTCTTTTGGAATCTTCTAGGATTATTGTGAGAGTGTTCTTATTTATTGCTCTTTTCCTTCTTTGCATGAGTTCTTAAGGCTTGATTGTCTTCTTCACCCATCTTCTCTTCTCTAGCTTCAATTCTAGCTTTCCCTTGAGTATAATTTTCCCATAGCCTACTGAATTTGGTGATCTTCTTTCTAGAATAAATCCCTTGAATGAATGATTCTCATGATCTTAGGAGACCATTCACTATAGTCATCACCAATTATGCTTCTTCAACATGTTCTCCAATAGATTCTAATTGTTCTTTTATTTGGGAGACCCTTGTGAAATAGGGTTGGATGCTTTCTGATTTTTGCATCTTCACACCCTTCAGTTGAGTTCCCAAGGTCATCTTCCTATTAATGTTCTTTCCTTCATCTAGTCTCTTCAATGCATCAAACATCTCCTTAGGAGTCTTCAATGATGACATATGGGGGATTAAGTGATCCTTTATGGAGTCAGCAATGATCATCTTTTCCCTAATGAAATTCTTCTTATGTTTGACCTTGTCTCCATCTCCCTTTGGCTCTACGAATTCCTCCTTAACATAGTTGTCCAAATCATTATCTTCTAGAATGAGCAGTCCTCTATAATTCCAGGGTCGAAATTTATCAGCTCCTTCAAGCTTATCCTCAAGCTTGGTATTGTTTGTCATCTTGATAAAATGAGAACCTCAAATGGAAATAAAGATGATAATACTTACCAATCAAGATGCTTCAATGCCTTTTGAAATCTGCTACCTGGTTGACCTAGGTTTTTTAAGAGAAACGCTAATTCTCCAACTTTGGAATATTTCAAATCTGAGTTGAGGGAAAGATGTGCCTCCCTAAGGCAAGTTGAGAAAACCCCTCCTTCAGCCAAGTATGTGGACAAAAGTATGAAAATATGATGCCCTAGTTTTCCCGAGCAGTAGTGACAGGGTCAAAATTCAAAGTTCTTGGATCTAGAAAATTCCTCCATAGAAAAATGCACCCTCCCAGGGTGAGTTTCTTTGTCCTCCTTTCCAAGCCAATATATGGTGAAACCCTTCAGAACAAGAAACCATAGTTTTCACTTCCGACAGTTTCTGTTGCACAAAGTCTTCTTTCAGGCTAGCTCTGATACCATGTTAGAATTTTAAAACTATAAAGATGGTTATGTTAGATCTTCAAACAATTTATATATATTATCACAATAACCATAAAAAATAGGATCATTGAAAGATAGACAAGCACAACATAAACAAGAGTACACAACAATTTATCCTTGGAAAACCCTTCAGAGGAAAAACCCAGCAAAACTTATTCAATATAGATTCGTCAGTAATTACAATGTCAATCTCATACAATAACCTAAGAACAAAGAAACTCAAGAATAATATGTCTTCAATGCATCTACTCTTTCTTCCAAGCGAACTTGTCTTTCTCTCTCTACTAATGTGAACTAGCTTGAGTGAGTGATGTACAAATGAAATAGGAACCTCCCTTATTTATATTGATCTTAAGGTGACATGTTTACCTAACTGGGATGGCTTGTTCTTCCCTAACTAAACCAACTTGACTGGGGCAGTTTTTCCCATTGTTTGGGGCAGACTGCCCATTGTTTGGGGTAGTTTACCCACTGGGTCGACTTATCTATTTTACTTGAATTTTTTAGGCTTTTTACATGATCAAATACAATATGAATATTCCTCGAAGGAAGTATAATAAAAATAGAATAAGAATATCTTCTGAAGTTACATTCTTCAACAGGTTTTACATCATCGCCCTCCTTAAAATATAACATCGCCCTAACCTCAAATAAGAAAAGTGTTGACCCGAAAGGTCCATTATGTGATCAAATATGTAGCAACGCATTAAATATTGGTTCATCACCATAATTTGACAAACTACTAAATGTCAATGGGTCAGAACGTAATAAAAGGTGTATTGATGGAAGTATTGACAACAAATGATACAACAACTTTCATGCATGTGAAAATCTCCTTGAAGGAAGTGCAAGTCACAGGGAAACTCATTATCTTGATGTAGAGACAAATGACAAATTTGTGGCCTCTCTAGTTTCTTATCTTCAAAACCCTAATTAGAGCATTAGGGATGCTTCTATCATGGAATATATCACTACATTTTTATTTGAAGCACTCAAAGAGGTGGCCAATCAATTTCTCACTCAAAGGAAGGTGTCCTTTTCCCAATTAAAATATTGAGTTTCTCTCAAAGGTGTAAGTTCAACCTTTGGAAAAAATTAAGAATGTGTTAAAGGGTTGAAGAAAATTCCCTTTAGTGCGGGAATCAATGGGTTAGGAAAGGATTACACTATCCAAAACAACAAAAGGAAAAGAAAACTATAATGTGTTAAGAAACACATAGAGGGTGTCGAGATGGTGCTAGGGGAAGACATTGTGCTAGGCCAAATCATGGATACAAAAGAATATCGTTAGTGGATAAATTATTTTAATCTTTAAAGACACTCTCAAATAGTGGATCTAAAATCAGAAATAAAATATATTATTTGAATTTAAAACACTTGGTGTCTCATTCAAGGAATCCATCTACATAGAAGTTAAGCAAGGCAAGAAGTCTATTGTTGTTATTGTCATATGCAAGGTAGAATGAAAGAAGGGTCGTGGTGGAAAAAGGACCTAGAATGCAAGCATTGCAAGAAGAATGGTCACAATAAGGAACACTGGTGGGAATTACATCCCAACCTAATTTAAAAGAAAAACAATGGTTTGAAGTTCTTGAAAGTGGGACAAACTAAGTTCAAAGGACATGATATTGAGAGAGCATCAGACATTCATGAAAAAATGAATTTGATGGTTTCTAAAAAGACATGTTGATAAAGGTAAATGTTTGTGCCTCATCCTTCCAATATCAAGAAGGACTATATATTTGTTGTGGAGAATACATTTTCGGTTTCAATGAGAAATAATCATTCATTGTAGCCAAATAACAACACATCCAAATGCATATCCATTGGGATGGATGCAAAGTTACAAGTAACCCTCTAGTGTAAGTCTAAGTTTTGTATTTCTAATCAGTGAATTAACGAGTTGGAGTGTGATGTTGCACCTTTAGGTGTTTGTTAGGTTGTCTTTTGTAGCCTATATTTATGGGGCAAAGGTGTAATTTTATTAAGATACATTGAATTGAGATTGGCTAAGAAAATGAAACCTTTTCTAATTGACCTCCTACAAGGGTCAACTGGCCATATCTTTAATTTATGCTAGTCAACCCAAGAGGTCGATTAATTGTAGCAATAATTTTATTGTAATGTCCCCTCCCTAAGGCTCTATGATCATTCTGCTACATCTCCAACCCCGTAGATACGGGCATTAAAAAATTAATAAGGAGGGGGTTAAGTTTTGAGGCATTAATTGTTAAAATATTTAATTTGTAAGACTTCGGATAGTGTGCCATGATTATTTTGTATTTATTTTTACTATTATTTAATTATGTGTCGAGTGATGTGCCTAGGTGGCCAAGGAGGGCACAGAAGTGGTATTGTGGACCTAAGAGTTGTCATCTACAATGGCAATTAGAAGAAAATCAGAAAAATCCACAAGATCATTAAAAAGATGGAAGTCAACTCAAACACATGAAACTCTAAAAGGCATAAAGCATGCAGAAAGGAAGGAAAGTGCATAAAATCAAAAAGAGGCAGAAAAGCAGGAAAAAACATAGGAAAATCAAGAAGGCAGAGAAAATCCAAGAAAGCAAGATGTTGCCAAATGCAGAAAATCAGTCTAAAGCGGAAAGGCAACAAAGCAGGAAAGAAAAAAAAAAAAGCTAAGGATGCCAAAAGCAGTCAAGGAGGGCACATTAGTGAGTTGGATGACTACATTTAGTGTATCTTGAAGGCTCATTTATGCTATAAAGGAAGGTGGTGCACCCAGTGCACATATTTTGGTCATTTGAGAAATTTTTTGAGAGCTTTGCATCTCAAAGGGTTAGGAGATGTGCCCCATAGAAATCCTTGTCCCATTCATATTCATAATTTTTTGTGCAAAAATTAGAGCTCGATTTGCAGGTATGATTCATCCCTCTTCATGAAGAACCCGAGCCTCCAGAGTTGGTGCAGAGATTGACGCATCAATGTTTATGATTTTGCTGTGATTTGGTCAGAAGAGCAAGACAAAATGAGCTATTGTACCCCAGATATTTGTAGAAGCTGAATATGTGTTTTCAAGAGCTATAATAGTATCAATTCCTTCTCTTGTATCTGATCCATTAGTGAGATTCCTCCCTTTTAATCTCATCTTCAATATTCTTGCTTATATTGTAAAATCTTGAGGATTGAAGACTTTCTGTAGCTTTGAATTCTAGTATACTTTCATTGCTGCTATAAAATTCTGACATAATCTTGCTACTGCTTATTTAAATTCCCTTGATCTCATATATCAGTGATGGTGATGAATTTGTGAGCCACTAAGGCTGCTTGTAAAGTTTTGTTTCAATGCTTGCTCTTTTGCATGATAAAATTGACTAGTCTTACAAATTTTGTAATGGATTGATATATGTAAATAATTTTATCATTATGTAAGTTTATATAGATATTTAAGACTCTTATTTATCCATCCATAGCCTTAAATATGAAATTTGTGACCCCCTGGTGGTGTTTGGAATCTTCTGGAAGTAAACTAGTTGAGCAGTCTTAGGTAGCGCCCTTGCTAGTTTGGCCTCCAAATCTGGTCAAATTACTACCGAACCTCTGTATTATTGTTGTAGAAAGTCTAATATATTACAATTAGTCTGCCCCAATTATGATTATATTCAGTGAGCACCAAAAGCCTTGGGTTTCCACAGAAGTCTCGTGGACAATTTCCTTGTACCCTTGGGTTTAGCCCAAGGGGTCTACCCGGGCGTGATGTACCCATAAAAGTGTTGATGTCGAAGTATTGGCCTGATTTTAAATTAATTGGATCCTTATAAGACCTCAATTCACCCATTTGGGAAGGGTTGTGAAGATTTTAGTGCTTGTATAAATTGTCTTCCTGTAACTAGTCAGAAAATTTAACTAGTTTTATGCCCAAATCTTCCACTGTTTGCTTGAAGTTTTTGAAAGTCCTAATTAATGTACTTAAGATCAGAATATGTACATTAAATTGGAATCAATAATGGTCCTATGTACATGTGAGAAGCAATACGAATCTCCATAAAACCTCCATTAAAGAACTATTGCTAATCACATCTTCAAGTTGCAATCATGTCCTTGTTCAGTGAAGAAGATTTTGATTGGTATGAGGAAGAGGAGATCATATATATTAATGGAGTCCTACATATTTCAAGAGATGGAGATGTTTACTTTTGTGACTAAACATCCAAAGAATATATAAGTCCTAATCCACCCATGTTGATTATTGTTGATGACAGAGTGGTCTTTGGAGGAAATCCACTAGGAGTTGATCCTTCTAAGTATCTTTGAAGACACCAAGATTTAAGCAAAGAGATACATGAATTATTGTATTTTCAGGAGTTATATGAATACAAGGTCGTAAGACTATTCGGGCCAATGGATCCCTTTGGAAACCTACATCAGATTATAACAAACCATATTGTCAACAATGTGTGAAGAGAAGTGGAGAAAATGTTGCAACAGAATGAAGTTTTCTCATCAAGGTTCTCTATGTCAAATATCAGTGAAGCAAGTGAAACAAGTGTCATGGTGGAGCTTACTAATGATGCATATCCTCATTCCATTCAATATGTAGAAGCCTCAAACTGCATGGAGGAGGAAAACAAGCCACTACAGGATGGCTGCAAAATAGAGGAAGATCATGCAGAAGCAAAGCTTGAAGAACTTGAAGCCAAACCTACATCTAGCTTTGCAGAAGAAGAGCACATGAGAGGTGGCCTAGAAACCACTCATATGGCACAAAGGTAAGACTATAATTCTGATTTTTTTGGAAATCAAATTCCTTTGTATCATACTGATATAGTAGCCACTCCCGGTGAGAAAGGCAGTATGGTGGAAATTTCCAATGTTGGGAATTTTGGTGTCAAAGATGATTTTGATGAGAGGGCCAAATTGATAGATGGGAGTTTGAATGAATCTAATTAGGTGGATGAAACCACATATGGATGCATACATAATTTTTAGAGGATTCCATTGTATGAATTTGAGAGCCAACTCTTAGTCTCAAAAGAGGAGGTGTTACAGGTATTGTCAAGAACTGATGGTGCACGAAAATTTGTTGAAGATCTTATTTGGAGGACCCAGTTGGAGGATAGACATAGATGTTTAGTTGAAAGTACATCTAGCACTAATTTATGCATCATACAAGAAGAAATGGTAAGAATGAAATCATATTACTTGCATCTCTTAATGGATAGAGATCTTGCTCTCAAGATTGCCGAAGACAAGGCCATGGAGTTAGAGCACCTTCATATGGAGTTGGGAGGGTCACATGTTTCCTTCAACACCATTGTAAATCAGATTTATATGGTGGGTGACAACCCTTATTTGATAAAATAAACACAAGAGAAGATTGTACATGAAGAAAATTCAAACTTGTGGGAGGTTGAGGAACGAATTGTCTTGGAAGATGTTGGCCAAGCATTTATTCCACTTCAAGAGGACCATGAGATGCCTTCAAGTGAAGAAGACTTAGCTCTAATGAATGTGTTTGATAACATCCCACTTGGATCAGCAAGCAAATAATACTATTCATCCATGGATTGGGTGGGTAGATACACAACTGAGATGGAGACCCAAGGGTGCACAAGACTTACTCACATTGGTGAGAGTTACTTATGCATTAGTGATGGATCTATTGATGTATTTGATATTGTTATGTTTTGTGAGAAGCATTACAAGGCATATATGGCTTCAATATGATTCCTTCCCTACAAATCCATTCATACCTTGGGGGTTGGGGGAATATATAGTATATGAAGTGTTATCTCATGGCATGAGAATTGTTGTGAAGCATGGAGACATTGTGGGGGTTATTGAATGCCTCACCATCATTCAAGGAACAAGTATGAAATACTTACATCATATTGAAGACATTGAGAAGTCACTACAAAACCATGAGAAGGCTCTTGAATACCTTCCACCTGGCAGACCACCTGATAAAGGAGTGAATCACAATATAAAGTTGAAGGTGGGTACACCACCTAACATGATCCCATCTTCAAAGCGTTCCATTGCTCGGGAGAGAAGAAACTTGCAGCCACATGGAAGACATCATTCCATATATGAAATATCCATCCTAACCATCATGCATGAAATGGCTAAGTCTAGTCAACACCCAATGGAGAGCCAATGTGTGGTCAAGGTTGATCACAACAGTTGGATGCATTTCATGACACAAAAAGAGCCAGTGACTGGAAACAAATATTGATAAGTGAAACTCAAGTCTATAATTTTGATCATGAATGCAATAAGGGATAAAATAATGTAGCACTAGATGTACTTCTCTCCCTAATGGAAGATTCAATTGATTTCAGAAACTCATCTAGTAGCAGAACATTCCAAAGGAAAAGTTGTATATGGACTATTGAAGGGATGGTATCAAGAGGAATGGTTTGAAATCATGGATGAAGTCATCTTTTGGCTGCTAAAATCATATTTTTTGAACGAATTTATGGGGTATTCCCATGATTCATTCTTGGTTAAGCACTCTCTTGAAAGCGGAGAAAAATCTCCACAAGAGATCCCTCAACCTTGTAAACATGTCAAGAGGTTCAAAGGAGGAAGTGAAAGGCACATTTAGGAATTCCTTGATCTGGGATTCACAAATCTCCATGTGAGTCCAATTGCATCCACAATCATCTGGACAAAAGAAAGGAATGGAATGTATGAGGACAAGCACTTCCCCAAGTTTGATCTCCACATTGGCCATCACTAGTTAAGCTTGAAGGGAGAAGTTCTGCAGGAGGCCACTACATGTTTTCAATATGGCCATTACGGATCCTTATTTATAGACATTATTAAATTGGCTAATGCACCATTTACACTCTCGTTTTTCATGTTCAAGGTGTTCGGTAAGCAGCTCTATGGGTGTGTTAATTTGTCTTGATGACATTTTGATTTATGGAAAGATTTGGGAAGAGTATTTGCACCATTGGGATATTGTACTAACCTTTCTAAAAGAGCAACCTTTGTATGATAAGATGTCCAAATGTAAGTTTGGAATGATTGATATTATGTAACTTGGTCATATTATTGGGAAACATGATGTAAAAGTTCACATGAAGAAGATTTTGGCCACTACTGATTGGCCAATCCCAAAGAAATTAATTAAGTTGGGAGAATTTAGCTTCCATACTACCTTCCACATATCCATTGGAAAGTCTCCTTTCAAAGCATGATATTGGTATGGAGTTCATAACCTTTTGGATCAAATTTTTGGAGGTTTCAAAGTGCAAGAAACAAGAACTTAGATCCAAACAAATAAAAGCAAATTAGAGGCAATCAAGTACAAGTTGCAGATAGTAACAAATCAGCCAAAGATGTATGGAGACAACAACCAAACCGAGCGAGACTTCCAAGTAATTAACTTGGCACATTTAGAGTTGCAGCCATACAAGCAATTTACCTTGAAAGGAAAGATGGATACAAAATTGAATTCATTGTCCCATGGTCTATGTAAAATTGTGAGGAGGATAAGAGAAGTTGATTGTGAGTTGCAGCTTCCAGAAAGGAGAAAGGTACACCATACATTTCATGTTTCTTATCTCGTACAATCGGTTGTACTAGAGGTGACATTATCAAGGAAGATTCCTCTATTTGATGATGAATAACAATTGGTTCTTGTGCCTAAGAGGATTTTGCAACCAAGAGAAGGGAATCCGTCAAATAGGATTATCAAGGAGTATATGGTTTTGTGGAAATGCCTACCTAGTGAAGATGCCACATGGGAGAATGACCAAGTGTTGTAGCATCCAGGATTACAATTGCTCGAGGACAAGCAATTTTGGGAGGGGAGGAATGTAATGCCCCCTCCCTAAGGATCTATGATCATTCTACTACATCTTCAACCCCATAGATATTGGCATTAAACATTTAATAAGGAGGGGGTTAAGTTTTGAGGCATTAATTGTTAAAATATTTAATTTTTAAGACTTAGGATAGTGTGCCATGATTATTTTGTATTTATTTTTATTATTATTTAATTATGTGTCGAGTGATGTGCCTAGGTGGCCAAGGAGGGTGCACAAGTGGTCTTGTGGGCCTAAGAGTTTTCATATACAATGGAAGTTAGAATAAAATCAGAAAAATCCACAAAATCATTAAAAAGATGGAAGAAAACTCAAAAGTAGGAAACTCTGAAAGGAGGAAAGCATGCATAAAGGAAGGAAAGTGAGTAAAAGCATAAAGAGGTAGAAAAGTAGGTAAAAGCATAGGAAAAGCAGGAATGCAGAGAAAAGACAAGAAAGCAAGATGTTGCCAAAAGCATAAAAACAGTCTAAAGCGGAAAGGCAACAAAGCAGGAAAGAAAGAAAGGAAAAAGATGAGGATGCCAAAAGCAGTCAAGGAGGGTGCATTAGTGAGTTGGATGACTACATTCAGTGTATCTTGAAGTCTCATTCATGCTATAAAGGAATTTGGTGTGCCTCAATGCACATCTTTTGGTCATTTGAGAATTGTTTTGAGAGTTTTGTATCTCAAATGCTTGGGAGATGTGCCCCTAGTCAAATTTGGGTGATGTGCCCCATAAAAACCCTTGTTCCAAACATATTCATAATGTTTTGTGCAGACATTAGAGCTCAATTTGTAGGTCTGATTAATCCCTCTTCATGAAGAACTCGAGCCTCCAGAGTTGGTGCAGAGATTGATGAATCAATTTTTATGATTTTGTTGTGATTTGGTCAAAAGAGGAAGACAAATTGAGCTATTGCACCCTAAAGAGTTGTAGAAGCTACATATTTGTTTTCAAGAGATATAATATGATCAATTCCTACTCTTGGCTCTGATCCATTGGTGACAAACCTCCCTTTTATTCTCATCTTCAATATTCTTGCTTATATTGTAAAATCATGAGGATTGAAGACTTTATGTAGTTTTGAATTCCAATATACTTTCATTGCTTTTATAAAACTATGGCATAAGATTTATATTGATTATTTACATGCCATTTATATAATATATCAGTTCTTGTGATGAATTCATGAGCCACTAAGGCTGTTTGTAAAGTTTTGTTTCAATGTTTGCTCTTTTGCATGATAAAATTGACTAGTATTACAGATTTTGTACTGGATCGATATATTTAAATAATTTTTTCAGTATGTAAGCTGCGGAAGGTATTGAATACTCTTATTTACCCATACATATCCTTAAATATTAAATTCATGGCCCTCTGGTGGTTTTTGGAATCTTCTAAAAGTAGACTAGCTAAGCAATCTTAGGTAGCACCCTTGTTGGTTTGGCCTCCAAATCTGGTCAAATTACTATCAAACCTTTGTGTTATTGTCATAGAAAGTCTAATATAATCCAATTAGTCTACCCCAATTCTGATTATCTTCAGTGAGCACCAAAATCCTTGGGTTTCCATAGAAGTCTCGTGGACAATTGCCTTGTACCCTCGGGTTTAGCCCAAGGGGTCTACCTGGGTGTGAAGCACTCATAAACATGCCATTGTCAAGGTATTGGCATGTTTTCCATCTGAATATCAACCTTATAAGGTATATAAATATATCTTGGAATAATTTATAAATATTTTGAAGTTGTTTGAATTTTCCTGCTTGAATCCTAGTCAAATTAGCTAGTTTTTGTCCAAGCAATCTTCTGTTGTTTAATTTTTGCAAGTCTTTGGAGTTGATATACCTTTGAATCAAATCTATTAAATTACATTTATGGTGCTAATTTTTAAATCTAGAGAAATCCAAAATGGATCTATATATTGGATCCAAGTTCACTCCAAATAGTGGGTTTAGTTAAACACACAAAAGTCATTGATTTTGTAGGTTTAATGGCCTTAAATCCTTCTTCAGGGACTTGACAAAAGGCCCTTTCCATGCCTTGGAAAAATTCTTAGTGTTAGCCTTTGGACTTATGAAAAATAATTACTAAGTTGTTGTACATGTGTTGTAGTCTTTGTAAGTTCCTTGAGCAAGGGGGGCCTGGGATAAAAATGTTGGGTCTACTTTTGGTCTATTTTAAGTTGTTTTCTGCCCATGGTTGTGTGGCCCATTATAGAATAATTTTGATTAAAAAAAATGGGATTGTAATCTAATATTATTAATGGATTAGGATTTTGGATGCTATAATATTGTATTGTAAACATAAAAAATATTAAAATGAGATAAATAGTGGAGAAACACTTAGGAATGTTGGTCTTCCTGGTTTTGGGTTTCCAGGGTAAATATCAGTGTAATGTGTGTGTAAGCCATTGTTAATTGTTGTGCTTTAGATTATGTTTGGTATTGTTTTTCTTTACACAAGTTTATCAAATTTCTTCATATGGTATCAGAGAGAGGTTATTAGATTTAGGGTACGCCATTGTTGCTATGGTTTAGCTAATCTTGTGAAGAGCAAGGGTATGTTAGGTCTATGATAAACATGTGTCGGAGTGGGAACTTTGCACAATGAATCTTGTACAAGGAAATGGTGAACAATTCAAGAATAGAAATTGAGAATTTTAATGACCAAAGCGTCAAGTTATGGAAGTTGAAGATGGAAGGTCTTCCTGTAGATAGATATTAGTGGATTGTTGTGGATCCACGTACAAAGCTCACCGATATGTCAAAAGAATATTGGGAAAATATGGAGAGAAAAGCGAGAAGCATGAATCTACTTTGCCTCTCAGATTCATATCTCTTGAAAGTTTTTTGAAAAGACAATGCAAAGAAGTTTTTGGATATGATGGGGAATTTGTATTAGTCAAAGTCCATAGTAAACAAGTTATTTCTTCGAAAGAAATTGTTTCATATTAGGAAGGAGAATGGTGACACTGTGATAGATCATATAAATGTTTTTAATACTCTAGTAAGTCAACTAGCCTATGTTGATATTAATATGGAAGAAGAAGATAAGTTTATTACCTTATTATGTTCTTTGACATACTCTTTGGATAATCTAGTTGTAGCGATTGGTAGTGCCACTCAATCCATGTTAAAGTTTGAGGATATCGTTGCATCCTTGTTATCAAAGGAAATGAGGAGAAAATATGTGGAGTGTGTGACCAGGGATATTTTACCGATGAGAGTTTGTTCCCAAGAGAGAAAAAATAGGTCTACTTAGTGCAGATCTAAGTCTAGAGGTGGATCTAAATCTTGAGGACAATTTGTAAAGAAATGTTGAAAATGCAGTAAAGTTGGAAATTGTAAGAAAAATTGTGGATCTATGAGTGTTGATAAAGGTAAGGGATGTGATGATGCTCCTTCCACAAAAATGAAACCCTCTATATATGAAGGAGGTGATGCTTCCTTGGCATATACAGGTACACATGCAAATCATGATGCATGTTTGATCGACATAGGTGCTTCATTTGATATAAATCCTCACAGGGAGTGGTTTTATGAATATCAAAAGTACAATGGAGGTGATGTTTTCCTAGGAGATGACTCGACATCCAAAATCATAGGACATGGAAGGGTCAATCTATTGATCAAAGATGGAAGGATTAGAACAGTTCCTAGGGTTTTGCACATTCTAGATTTGGCTAGAAACATGATATTTGTAGGTAATATGGGTGATGCAAGTGTGCATATTGTATTTGAAAAGGAAACATATATGCAAGATGGTTTGAGGAGTAATGGTGTGGATGTGGGGATTTCAAATTGGAACTCTGTATAAGTTGTTGGGAAGCAATTTCATTGATGGGTGTAACATTTCTATTGTTCCTGAGGATAGTGATGTAGAATATAGGAACCCTACTATCCTTGAAGACAAGGCAATGCTATGGAATCAAAGAATGGAAAATATTGGAGAGAAATACCTTCAAGAATTACATGGTAAAGGTATGGTTGAGGGTATGTCTAATTGATCATTAGATTTTGATTTCTGTGAAATTTTCATATTTGTTTTACTAGGGGAATTGGCAACTGGGCCGGGGCTTGTACTTGCATTACACAGGGTCGATTCCTATCCACTACCACTATACCCATAGGTGCACCCACATGGCTAGCTGTGATGAACCTGCAATAATTAATTAATGCAAATACACGAGATATCAGAATTAATAGAACTCAGAATCACTTTTATATTGATCACGGGCCACTTCGAGGGGGCAACCTCCTTTGAGCAAGCTCAATACAATTAACTTCACCGTCCTTCATAGGCCTCAACACACACTTATATACTAAGTCTAGGCGCCAATACCATGAGTCAATACTATGTGTCAATACAAACCATGGGCTAAGTCTAGGCGCCAATACTATGAGTCAAAACCATGGGACATATAATACTATGGGACGACTTACAAAGCATATGCGTTTAACAACAATATACTAACAAAGTAAAGACACGGGTTCCTAACACTAGCAAGTATGGGGCACAGGTAATATGGGGGTAATTTGAACATGTGACCTTCCATATATTTACTACTTCTCATATCATTTCCTCATTTACCACTTTCTCTACCCCCCCACGGGCTATGAAAAAATCCATATATGGTAAATAGAATCGATTGAGATTCCAATTTGATGCTACAAGAGAAAAAGGGACCTTAGAGTTAACACATAGTGAAGTGTTTGGACCTATTCATGTTCCATCACTAGGTACATCTATGTATTATGTTTATTCATTGATGATTTCTCAAGGGACACATGGGTCTATTTCCTCCATTAGAAATCTGAGGTTTTCGGTAGATCTAAAGAGTTTAAATATATTTTACAACCAGGAAGATAATAAAATAAAGGTGTTGATGACAAATAATGGTGGAGATTTATGCGGAAATGAGTTTGAAAATTTCTATAATAAGTGTGCAATAGTAAGGAAAAATACTACTCCATACACACATTAACATAATGGAGTTAGAGAAAGGATGAATGAGACATTGATGGAGAAGGAAAGGAATATGCTCAGTGGTGTCGTGTTATCATAGAATTATGGGTAGACATAGTGTATATTGTAGGTTACTTGGTAAATCGATCACCTACATCAGCACTAGTTCACAAAATCCCAATTCCCACATGAGGCATGGACTAGTAAAAGTCCCTCTTTTAAACATCTCGGATTTTTTTGTAATCCTTATGTGCATGTTCCAAAGGAAAATAGGAGTAAGTTGGATAATAAAGATGAAAAATGTATCTTTATTGGTTATAAATATGGTATAAAAAGGTTATAAACTTTGTAACCCAATAACTAAGAAGATTGTTTATAGTTGGGATGGTGTACCTATAAAGGTTAGAGTTTCTCCCAAATAGGAAGTCCAAACAAAGGAAGAAGAACCAAAGCTAATAGGGTTTGAGTTGGAGGGTAAAGAATCTGGCTCAGTAGAAGAAGAGGAACCAGAAGAGGAAGAAACTCAAGTTCCATCCTTGAGGAGATCTGTTGCCAAAAGAAGGCAACCATAAAGGTATATCCCACCTAATTTCTGCTCTAATTTCACTTTGTCGATTAGTGATGGTAATCCTGATCTATTAGGAAGGCAGTGGATTTAGAAGAAGGCCATGGTTAAAGAAATGGATGCCCTAGATAAAAATAAGGCTTGGAATCTAGTTGAGTTTCCAGCTCAAAGAAAACCTATTGGTAGCAAATGGGTATTTAAGAAGAAGTTGAATGCAAAAGGTAAGGTGGAGAAGTACAAAGCTTGACTTGTATATAAGAGATATTCCAATGTGGAGGAAATTGATTTTGGTGAGATTTGTTCTACTATTTCTAAATTAAATTCTATTAGATTTATTTTGTCTATTGGTGTTTCTTTTGATCTTGAAGTAGAGTAGATGGATGTGAAGACAACATTTCTACATAGTTATTTGGAGGAATAAATCTAAATGAAATAGCCATAGGGTTTTGAATTAAAGGGAAAGAAGGATTTGGTTTGCAAGTTGAAGAATCCCCTATATGGATTAAAACAATCACCAAGAATGTGGTATCAAAAAATTGATATTTATATGTTGGGACTTGATTTCTAAAGAAGCAAAGATTATCATTGTGTGTATTCCAAGCAGGTTGGTGATTATTTTATTTATGTGGTCTTGTATGTTGATGGTATGTTGTTGACTGGAAACAACAAGAAAATCATCAAGGATATCAAAGTCTAGCTATGTTCTAAGTTTTATAGGAAATATCTCAATGATACAAATTTTATTTTGGTCATGGAAATCAAAAGAGGTTGGGACAATAGAAGATGATGGTTAAGTCAAAGGAAATATGTTGAGATATTATTGCATAGGTTTAATATGAAAGAATGTAAACCGATAAAGGTCCATATTCTTGTAGGTGCAAATTTATCTGCAGATTAGTGTCATAAGACTCAAGAAGAGGTAGAAGACATGCCATGTGTTCCCTATGCTAGTGTTGTTGGAAGTTTGATGTATTATATGGTATGTACTAGACTAGACATTTCCCATGCATTGGGATGCTATAATATTTTATTGTAGATAAAAAAGATAATACAATGGGAAATAGAGTGGAGAAACTCTTAGGAATGTTTGTTTTGTTTTGGCTTTCTAGGGTAAATCTATGTGTAATGCATGTGTGAGCCATTGTTAATTGTTGTTCTTTAGATTGTGTTTGGTATTATTTTTATTTGCACAAGTTTATCAAAGTTAGTCATAAGGCATAAAGGCATGTAGAGGAAAGGGTTATGCTAAGAAATATCTAGGAATCATAGTAGAGAGTAGCTTTGTGCTTTGCACTCTACATCAAGAAAAGGCTAAGGCTAAATGAATATAGAGATTTGGCATGTATATTATTGAAGTAGTTAAAGGGAAATATACATCCACACTCTACACTTCATAGTGATAAGGAAAATGCAAGGCATATGGTGGTTACCTCCACACTATACACTTCACAAGGATAAGTCAAGTGCAAGGTGTGGTGCAAGGCATGTAGACCCCAAGAAAGGCTCGGGTTTGAATGTTACATATGCCCTTCACATTCTTGTTTCAAAGAAAAAGGGAAGTTGGGCATAAACTTGGACCCACCATGTAATGTGAAGTTGTTGACCTTTGCAAACAAAGGAAAGCATAGTGAAACATCCACCTTCGTATTGAATAAAGAAGTCAATATAGTAATCTTATGAAAATGTGGCCCTCCATGGCCAATGTAGCACATGACATGCCCACTCATGATGATGACATTTGGATAACCCAATAAATGGGAAGATTCCACATGGAAACTAGGCAACAATAATCTAAAAACAAGGATTGAACAACAAGTCTATTTGATGAACATGCAGGAGGCATTTATGATTCAGGGGGTGTTGTTGGCAACATCTAAGGAATTTGTAAAGGAAGATAGAGAAGAAGTTGTAAGGAATAATTGGGATCTATTTACTTTTGAGGACAGAGGAATTGTTGGAGAAAAATAATCTAGGGATTAATTAGTGTTAAAGAAGGGAGAGGATAGAAAGAAAGGTGATTCTTCTAGAACTTAGTGTAGTTGTCTCCATGAGAAAAGGACAATTATGAAGATGTTGATATTAAGACTCTAACATTGAGTGTATCCACATATTGAGAAAACACGTCCATGATCTCTAAATGAGAACATAACAATATTAGGCTAAGAGTATGACCAGTAGAAAAAAGGAAATGGCTATTGATTATGAAGAGGAAGAGATGGTTGTAGTGTAGGATTGCTCCAAATACCAAGAGGACAAAAGGCAAGACAAATATTGTCTTGAATGGAATGAAAAATATCCCATAGTGTTAGAATACCCCATAGTGATTGAATTATATCTGTAGGAATGAAGAAGGAGATTAAGAACACTTACTAAGAGTAGCATCCCCTGGTTTGTAATTCCTTTTATCATTGAACAGCCAAATAAGACATTTTAAGTTAGTTTTTGAAAATGGGTTTCTAAGGCAAAAAAACATTTTTGTTATTACTATGTATGTGATTGATTCCTTCAACATTGTTTTATGCTTTTAAATTAAATTCTACAATTATTACACATTCATTATTAATAAACAGTGTGTTCGAAGCTTAATCCTGGTATTATAGCTCCACATATTTTTGTAAATATGTAAATAAATAAAAGGAATTTGAATAGTTGGGAGACGTAGAGTCTTGAAAGCCCTAACGGACCATTTGGAATCTGAATTCCAAAGGTCATAAAACTTTGTATATATTCAATGCTTTGTGAAAGGAAAATACATCTGATAAAACTTTGTATATATTCAATGCTTTGTGAATGGAAAATACATCTGATAAAACTTTGTATATATTCAATGCTTTGTGAATGGAAAATACATCTGGGAGTTATTTTCCTGTAAAATGGTATCAGAGCCGCTTGCCATAACTCCTGCCCTCTGCCCTTTGCGTCCTTGATTATTCTTTGAACACTGTGAGTTGCAGACGAACGTCTCTATGTCCATAGGCGTTTTCTGCTCTCGGAAATATTTATCTACCAAACATTTCTCCTCGTTTGAGCCTTTCTCAGTCTCGTACTCTATCAGTCGAACATTCCCTTCCTTCTCGAAGTGTAATGCCCCCTACTTCTGATCTCGATGGTATTGTTTCCATTCATTCCACAAACCCTATCTTTCCATACAATTGAGGCCTCTTTCTGTGTTATCTCCATACTGCTCGCATGGAGAGTGAGCTACATACTACTACGAGTTCGACCACCCATCGTGGAGACTCGAGCTGAAGAGAAGTGCCATATCATGGTTGTGACCATCCAAGAGCCATCCACTAATTTTGAATACTTCCATCATGCAGAGATGTTCGTGGTCGCCCATGTGGAGAAACGTACGACATATAGACACTTTAAAGCCTGAGTAAGTTGCATAGCGTGTAAGTTGCACAAGAGTCTTGTGTGATGAATTGATTGAAGGTTGTGTCCACTTCGCTTGGAGCTGCTTCAGCCAAGTATTATTTATTCACTACTTTTTTGAAAATTCCAAGACCGTGGTGGGATGAGAGAGGCGTTGTTTTCTTGTGATCTCTATGTTTGAGTTGCGTGGAGCTACTGCAAGTTGTCTTGAGATCTCTGCGTTGGAATGATCTCAGTGCGTTGAACCCTAAGACTGTCATGTTAGCGGTGTTTCCCAACAATTGATTGTTGCGATGGTATTGTGAAGTCGTTGTATAAATCAAAGGTTTTGTTGCATCTTATTCCAAACTATTCGAAGTTGTATTGTATTGATGACATTTTCTTGAAAATTGTGAGCCGCGAGACCGCCCATGCCATAGCCTTGACTTGTGGGTTGTCTTCATGTCGTTGAGACCTAAGATGAAACTGGCGATCAAATTTGAAATTGCCATCTCATGGAATTAAGAGTTGTGACCTGAGGAGTTACGTGTGAGGAATTCGGGTGGTAAGCTCGAAGCTTCTACCGTAATAGTTGATCTTGTGTGGTTGATGCAAAACTACAGCTTCATTATGCTATAAAATGTGATCGTGTGTGGTTGATGCAAAACTACATCTTCATTCTGCTATAAAATGTGAGAATGATATTTTGGATAAGTGAGAGGAAAAGTTGTAAGTGTCTTGTGAGATTGAGAAATATTGTTGCAGACATCTGCAAAATTAAAGTTTGTAATTTGTAAGCTAGGAGCAGGATTAAGAATTCTGCATCCTATATTTTTTCAAAGAGTTGTATAAGTTGTAGGTTCAAGATGCATTCAATAGCATCAGTTGTTGGTGCTACACTCACCGATAAAGATATCTTTCCATACTGGTGGAGGAAGATCAAGGCTGCGTATGTATATAACGACTTGTGGGACGACATTTGTGAAGGAAATACCACTCTCAACGACGAAGGCACTATCATCACTTTAGCTCCAAATCCTCCAACATCAAAGAAAGATCTTGCTATTTGGCAGTATAGAGATAAGAAAGCATTAGCCATGATTTCTGTCACTGTTAATGAAGAGGTAAGCCAACATATTCTTCCTGCAAAGACATGTTATGGAGCTTTAAAAACTCTAAAATATATGTATGATTCACACTCTGAAATGAAATTCATTCAATTAATGTTAAAGCTATTCAGTCTTGATGTAAAAGATAATGATCCCATGCTAGTTGCATATGAAATAAGAGCAATCATGCACAAGATTCAAGCCTCTGGTATGAAACTAGAGCTTCCACTTGCATCATTTGTAAAATCTCTTTATCCTACTCACTCAAACTACCTTGAATCCTTGCAAGCAAGTGACAAGTTCAAAGATCTCGCCTTTGACATCCTGGTAGAAAAGATTGCAGACAAAGAGAAAGCTTTTGGAAAAAAGACAAGTGAAAATATTGTAGAATCCCTTTGTTTTGCTCAGAAAGTAAAGAATAAGCCTAAAGACCCCTCCAAGGGAGATAGCAGAAAAAGAGGCAGAGGAAGAAAAAAATTTAGAGGAAGAGGAGGAAGAAACAACTCTAGTAAAAGACCAGATTTGAAGTGCACACGATGCGGAAAGAATTGACATGAAGCAAATCAGTGTTTGGCATCTTGGAAGTCCATCAAAGGTAGACACAATCAAAATAAAGAATATAAGAATAAAGAGGGTGGTAAAACCCCTAATTCTGCTCATTATATTGTTGCACATTGCAATCTTGGAATTTTAATGAAATGACTTCTCTTTCACCTTGCAAAGATTGTTGGTTGCTTGATACTGGTGCAACATCTTATTTGAATTTTAGAAAATATTGCTTTGAAGAACCGAATGGCATTGTGAATGGCATAGTGTATTTTGCAGATAAATCTAGCCTCAAACCACAAGGAATTGGCTGAATCAGGCTAAAGTTTCATGAATTCCCTGATTTCTTATTAAAGAATGTTCTCTATCTTCCAAATTTGAAGAGAAGCTTGTTGTCCTTAGTGCAGATTCGACAACAAGGCCATTCCATCCACATGTTTGATGGGATTGTGGAGATAAGAAAATCCTCTTACAACAAGGTCGTAAGACAAAATAGCTACATTGTGACATTTGTTGATGACTGTAGTAGAATGTGTTGGGTGTACTATTAAAGACAAAATCTGAAGCATTTCAAACTTTCAAGAAGTTTCATGCATTGATAGAAAATCAAGCACAAGAACATATTGTTAAATTCGGATCCAATAATGGTAAAGAATATACATCTAGTGCATTTGAAGACTATCTTTGCAAACATGGAATCACACATCAAAATTCAGTTCCATGCAATCCCCAACAAAATGGTGTAGCAGAAAGGATGAATAGCACCTTAAAGAATACAACACGCTCAATGATATTTTTCAAGAATGCAAAGTTAATGTTTTGGGGTGATGCAGTCCTATGTGCAACATATTTCAAAAATAGAAGTCCTTCTCGTGTTCTTGAAGATAAGACTCCACATGAAATGTGGTTTGGCCACCTTCCTTCAGTTACGCATCTCAGAGTTTTCGGTTCCACCTGCTATGCCTTAATACTAAAGGAGAAAAGAAACAAGCATGGTGCTAGAAGCAGAAAATGCATTTTCTTGGGATACTTAGAAACTTCCAAGGCATATCATCTTTATGATGAGGTAAACAAAAAGTTTGTTATTTCTAGAGATGTCATTTTTCTTGAAACTAATAAAAATGAGCAGTCTATTGAAAGACAACTTGATCTCCTGGAGAGGTTTGCTCATCTAAAGACATATTATGAATGTGATAATGAAATTCCACATATTGAAGGGGGGATCCCTATCTTGGATCAATATATTGAATTTCCATTTGAAGTAGCACCAACACCTCCTCATGAAGAGAATGATGAAGAAGAAGTTCCTACCACTTCAACTGAACAAGAGACTCAATTGGATGATGTAATCGAGAGGATTGGAAGATTGAACCTCGAAGAGAATAATGCACCACCAGCTGATCAACCTGGACCATCAAGGAAGATTCTGAAATGGGCTACAAAGATACTTGAAATTGTCCATGCAGATGAAGTAGGAAAGATGAGAACAAGCAGCTCAACTAGACAAGAATATGGAGGAAATGCAAAGAACTCAGGTGATGACATGGTTGTCTCATTTGATTGTGAATTAAATTTGTATGCTAACTTTGAACCAACTTATTTTGAAGGGGCTGCTACTCGTGAAGAGTGGAAAGAATCCATGTAGATTGAGTATGATGCACTCATAAAGAGTGGAACTTGGAAGCTGGTCGATCCTCCAGTCGGAACCAAACCAATTGGAAGCAAGTGGGTGTACAAGAACAAATACAAATCAGATGGCTCACTTGACAAACACAAAGCAAGGATCATGGAAAAAGGTTATGCACAGAAAGAAGGAATTGACTATGAAGAAACATTCTCTCCCGCAACAAAATGGGGTACCATCTGTACTATACTTTCCTTAGCTGCACAAAATGGTTGGGAAGTTCATCAGATGGATGTAAAGACTACATTCTTAAATGGAGACTTGAAAGAAAATGTCTTCATGTCTCAACCCGAAGGTTTTGTTGTGAAGCGACAAGAACACAAGGTATGCAAACTTGTCAAGTCCTTCTATGGCCTGAAACAACACCTCAAGCATGGTATGAAAAGCTAATCAAGCATCTTCTAAAGTTGAATTTCAAACATTACAATCTTGATGACACAACTCTATTTGTAAAAAAAAGTTGGAAGATGTGTTGTGTTTCTTGTAGTATATGTGGATGATCTTTTAATGACGGGGAACAATGAAGGTTATATAGCATCCATAAAGAAAGGCTTTGAAATGACTAATCTGGGATATATTCACTATTACTTAGGAATTGAAGTGACTCAACATCCTAAGTACATATTCATTTCTCATAAAAAGTATATTGGAGAACTATTAAACAAATTTGGCATGACAGATTCCAACCCGCTCTCAACTCCAATGGAATAAAAGCTAAAGCTCATTTCAAGTGAAGGAAAAGAATTTGAGGATGCAACTAAGTACCAACATCTTGTAGGAAGTCTTATCTACCTTACTACCAGTAGACCAAATATTTGTTATGTTGTTAGCATTATTTCACGGTTTATGCACAAACCTTGTGAAGGTCATTGGTCTGCAGCAAAAAGAGTTCTAAGATACTTGAAAGGGACTCAAGACTTTGGACTCAAGTATTCTAAGGTGGAAGACTTCAAACTTATTTGGTACTCTGATTCAGACTTCGATGGTGACAAAGAATTAGGAGTGTCCACTTCTGGATACACGATGAGTCTTGGATCAATAGCTATCTCCTAGAGATCACGCAAACAATCAGTTTTAGAAGATTCAACAATAGAGGCAGAATATGTAGTTGTTGCATAAGCAACCAAAGAGATTGTGTGGATCAAGAAGATACTTGAATATTTGTAGGAGAAACAAGAGAAATCCACACCACTTTTGATTGACAACACTTCTGCAATTAAGTTGGCGAAGAATCCTAGATTCCATGATCGAACCAAACATATCAACACAAAGTATCATTTGATTCGACATCATGTAGATGCCAAGACAATTCATTTACGTCATTGTTCCACAAATGATCAAATTGCAGATATCTTCACCAAAACACTTGTACAAGAAAAGTTTGAAAGATTTAGAACCATGCTCAGACTTACAAACACCCCTTCAGATTAAGGGGAGGGAATGTTGGAAGCTTAATCCTCGGATTATAGCTCCACATAATTTTGTAAATGTGTAAATAAATAAAAAGAAGTTGAATAGTTGGGAGGCATAGAATCTTGAAATCCCTAAAGGACCATTTGGAATCTGAATTCCAAAGGTCACAAAACTTTGTATATATTCAATGCTTCGTGAATGGAAAATACATTCGGGATTTATTTTCCTGTCACGGTGAAATATCAAATATAGACAAAACAATTTAAGTTTCATAAAATTAATTAAGGTTCATGCTAGTGAATTGACTTAGCCATAGGTTGAGTGATTACAAATCATACTAGTATAAGAGGTGAGTTTAAGCATATCAAGAAATATATTTGGTATAAGGGACTCCAATTTCAACAACACTTGGAGAAGGACTTTTTATTGTTAGATCTTTTGAGAGACTTAAAATCCTTTAAATAGGGAGATGTGATCTTAAATGGGTATAGTTATTAAAACTAGTTTCACTATGAATAGTAGGTTGAGTTCAACATGCATAAGCTACCAATGTTGTAGTTTTAATGGCCTTAAAACCACCTTCAAGAACTTACTAGAAGCACATTTACCATGCCCTATTCAAAGTCTTAGTGTTCGCCTTCAAACAGTGAAAAAATAACTAAGGCACCAAGGCATGTGGAGGAAAGGCTTAGAGTCAGAGCACGGTGTAGCTCCACAATCTACGTCATTAAGTAAAGGATAACGCTAAGGGAATGTGGATATTTGGCATGCAGAGCATCAAAGGAGATAGAGTGAAGGATACCTTCACACTTTGCACACTATAAGGTGAAGGCAATTTCTAGGAATGAGAGTAAGGCATGTAGAGAAATGCATGGGATTCCTTGTTAAGGCTTGGGTTGTTATCTCCAATATTTCCCCTCCACATTAAGCTTGCTATGAAAAAGAGAAATCAAGCATAGACTTGAATCTCCATTGTGCGATGCAAAGCTACTAACCAATGTGGAACAAAGGAAAGTGGGGTAAAACTGAGCAACCTCCACATTGAAGAAGTAAGTCAGTGGAGTACGCTCAAGAATACGGAGGCCCTCCATGGGCAATGTGATAGGAAATGAGGACACTTAAAATGATGAATCATGTATAACCCAATTAATGGGAATATTCCACATGGAATCCATGTAGGCAACAATAACCCTAAAAAATAATCAAACACCATGTCTACCTAACAAACATGTAGGAGAAAATTACAATTCTAGGGGGGTTCTAGTAGACTTTGGGGCATCTACAGAGGAAGATGGAGAGGTAATTATAATGAATCAATGCAAGGGTAATGAAATCAATAGAGAAAATTAATAGAAGGGCTGATTTCTATCAAAAGAAGGAAGGGGGGAGTGAGAGGGGTGAGAGTTCCAAAACTCAGTTCACCCATCTCCATTAGTAGAGGATAGTTCCAAAGATAGTGAGAAGAAGACTTGAAAAATGATTATGTCCATGTCTATAGCAAGAATTTCCATGAGTTCTAAATGGGAATGTAATAATATTAGACTTAGTGTGTGACCTAGAGTATATAGAAAAATTTTACTTCCAAAGATGAAGAGATTGCAACAATAGAGGATTGTTCCAAATACCACAAGGCCAAAAGAAAAATAAAGTTTGTCCTACTAAAATGAAGATTATCCTAGAACCCTATAATTATATCTTGAGGTCCAAAAGGAGAGTAATAACACTCAATAAGAGTGTAGCCCCTTGCATGTAATTCCTATTCTTCTTCTTTTTTAACAATAATGTGTATGGATTAAATTTTTGGAACTCCATGTAGCCAAAGAGATACAGAGTATTCAAAATTTATAAAAAAATGCCCTACGAATGTTGTCCAAAAACCATAGTAATTTTTCTCCAAAACACCTATTGCATGTAAATTTTATTTTATCACTATTATGCATTAACTATATTTCCTAACATACTGTCCCAAAACAAAAACACAAGTAAACAACATAAAGGAAATTAAACAAGACCAAATTTATGCATTGACACATCATCTCTCTCAGGGCATTGTTCTCCAAAATCCTTATGTGGTTTGTTGTATTGTATCCTCCTTTACAACATGGTCTTTCACTGAATGCATAAAAAACATCAAGAAAACCTACCATGGATTGGGAACACCAAGCAAAGCGCAAGATAATGTTATAATGCATTTCAAACTCATTTGTCAATTTGTCATATTCCATATTTAAATCTATGATCTTGGACTATGTATCTTCCTATTTTTCTTCTTTCCTCTCCATATGAACACTCAAGTATTCAATTGTCTACTTCATTCCTTCAATTTGACCTAACAACTACCTCATAATTATTTTAACCTTGGCATTATTATCTATGTGATTCTATTCCGATTCCGGAGGACTCGCCATCCCAATACACAAAGCTCTATTTACCACAATTCCCAAATACCTCCCTATGTCCAAATGGTGTAACCAAGGGCTCTAATTTTTTTCTTGAGTGTTCTCAATACCAAAGAAGATAATCCCATCCTACACTTTATTGTAATTTCTTGAATTTAATAAGAAACTAGAACAACATATTGTATTCTTACCTATTATCCTGTCACTCTAGTCGTCTATGAAGAAATCAAGCAGCAAGTTGCCTTCATAAAAATAACTAAACTCCCTAAAAAACACATAGGAACACATCAGGTTGAGATGCATTGCGTTTCACAAAGTTTTGTTGGGTGTAATACCTAATATCCCACCCTCACACTATGGTCACATTAAAAGAAGCATAATTTTTTGTTCAATCACACTAGAGTTGAAGTGTGGGAGGTGAAAGGAGGCATGAGGGAGAGTTAATCCTCCTCCTCCCTCATAACTTGTTCTTATACACTTGTCTTTCCACTTGAACTCCATCGCATGCATAGTGCATTGATTATTGGTCCTAAGTTGATTAATTTGGAGTGGATTCATGGCTATATAAACTAAGGTATCAAACAAAGCTCGGGGGGAACCCTCATCTTTGCTAATTTCCCTTTTTCCAATAAGGTTGCTTGGATTGTCAAAGAGTGTGCTTGACTATTATCTGATCTTTGAAGATGTCACAGTTGAACAAAGTCGAATGAATCTAGTAAATCTTGTCTTCTCTATAGGAGTATATTAAGAGTTGTTCCTTCATCATCCTTCCTTGTTGAGACTAGATCTTTAATTAATGAGGAATCTCCAAGGATAAGAGTTGACATGATATTTTGACATCTAAGAATTGAGATGCCAAGAAACAAGGCATGAATCTCAACCTAATTGTTAGTCGTTTATCCTAAACCTAATGCACAACTTGTTTCTAAATTTCCTCCAAGGCCAAGAAGTGCTCCCCCTGCACCTACCACCCCTTGTACTTCCTCTTTTTAATAAATAACTCAAGAATTCATTTTAAGTTGGTTCTCCCAAATGGGTTTCCTCGGTTAAAAATATTGTGTTATAATTGAGTACTTGATTGGTTCTTTTAACATATTTTTTCTATTTAATTTACAGTCTGCAAGTATTACTCAATTAGAATTAATGGATGGTGAAATAGTAAAAAATTGATACAAAAAATTCATTTTCATAAAATTAATTAAGGTCAGTGTTGGTGACTTAACTTGGCCATAGATTGGATGATTATGGAACACAAAGTGAGACCAAATATACTAGAGTTTAAAAAAAAAATAGAATGCAGATAAGATCGTGTGCAATGTTGCTATGAAGAAACAAAGACAAAATAAATACTTTATAGGAAATTTTTGTCATGATAAACTAGACGGGATGGTGCACTAAAGAGAAATATTGACCTGTTTAATTTAAGGTGATTTCAACCTATCCATCATCTTTTGAATCCTTCAAGGATTATCAATAAGCTAGGTATCAAAAAATTCATCGATCGAATGTGATACAACCCTAGACCAAGGAGGTATCCCACCTCTCTCTCTCTCTCTCTCTCTCTCTTCCATGTTTTATTAGTCATACTCATTGATGTATTCACAAACAATATTATTGATGTCCTTCTGGATGTACTACAGTATAAAATTTTGAACATTTTCCTAGCATTAGAGGAAATTTGAGGTCTAAAATGGGCCTCCTAAGTAAAATAATAAATGAATAGTTAAAATAATCGAATAATATTTATTAATTTTGGAGGAAGAAAGAAAAAAACTACTTTTTTGTTCGTATTTTCAACATATATCCATGTGGTTTTACTCAAATTTTGAGCGGGAGCACTCGTTGGATGTGGAATTAAATTCCGCATCCAACGAGTACTGACATTGCATACTTTTGAGGGACCCCGCTGCCCCAAAAACAAGAAATGCCTGGAAAAAAAATGTGATGATGATGTTTTTACTCATATTTCGAGCGGGAGCACTCATTGGATGCGAAATTAAATTCCGCATCCGCATCCAACGAGTACCCACATTGCATAATTTTTACAGATCTCACTGCCCCAAAAACAAGAAATAGCTGAAGTAATGTCTAGTCATCACGTTTTTCAGGTATTTGTTGTTTTTGGGGAAATATGGTCCATCAAAATTATGCAGTGTGGGTACTCATTGGATGCGGAATTTAATTATGCATCCAACGAGTGCTCCCGCTCAAAATTTGAGTAAAAACACAGGGAGATATGTTGAAAATACAAACAAAAAAGTAGTTTTTTTAATGACAAATATCTCAATTCAACCATTATGGTTGACTCATTTTATTGAAATTCTAGTCTTGAATTCTAACTCATCAATAAATTATGGTTGACTTGTTTTCTTTTATGATGGCTCGTTTTCTTATAAGGCCCATTTTTCACCTCAAATTTCCTCTAATGAATTCAACCTTGATATTATCATTGATGTTTTGTTGGACACAAGTCTATATGTCCTTATAACCAAACAAAAAGATGGGACATCACTATGGTCATTATTATGGATGTTAACATAGATGTAAGGATGGTGGAGATTATGAATGTTAACATAGATGTAACTTTGCTCACCATAAAAAAAAAGCAATAATGTCCTATATTAGTGACAGAATCTCCTTCGAATAATAAGAACAAACGCAACAAGCAATGAAAACATCAACCATGAAGTGATCAGTCCCATAAAATATAGTAGTTCAAAAATGGAAAAATCTAGCTAATACAAACTAATACTTTGTACTTTCTAATCCAAATATGGTTTCCTACTCCCCCTTTGTCCTCTGCCTCCCCTCCCCTTAGTTCTCCTCCTCCCTCATCCTCGCTCCCATGAATTCTCCTTCGTCCTCTACCCCTTTCTTAGCCCACTCCTCACAATCCCACATTTGTTCTTTAGATTCATTCCCCTATATCATATTGGATTTCCCCTCCTTCCTTCCTCCCCTACTCCTAAACCCTATCTTAGTGTAATTATGACTTGGCAAAAAAATCCCTTCTTCTATGTGATCAGGAGGACAATGAGGTTGAAAAATATCAATTGGAGAAAAAGGGAAGAAGATAAATAGATAAAGGAGAGAAGAAGTATCAAATAAAGGAAAGAACTCAGGATCTCAATCTAGCTTGGAGACTACCTTCGATGGTGTGATGTAACACCCCATGAACCTTATACATTAGTATAATTATAATAGCATATGGTAGTTGTAAAAAGGTCAAGTAATATATAAAAATAAAAAGGAAAATTTTCATTGTAATTTAATTTATGTGCATGGGTGACAAGTGTGTCATCCATGTAAGAATTAAGAAATTAAGTAAAATATGAAAATTAAGTAATAAAAAGGGGCAAGACCAAGAGGTGGGAAATCTAGTCTTGTTTGTTAATTTTGAGGGTTTTTTGCTTGTTTGTTTTTCCCATTGTTTTTGCACCTGTAAGGAAGGAGGCTAAGGAGGTAGAGATTTTTATATAGAGGTTGATAGATGAAAGAGTTAAGGTCTTACCTAGTATGGCATGGGGTTAATTGTTGAGGGTGTTGAGGCCTTAGCTTCTACTCAGTGTTGGGTGGGTGGAGAGTTTCCCCCCAACTATTGCAAATAGAGGATTCGGTGACTGAAGGAGGACAAGGCCCACATGAAAATTG
This sequence comes from Larix kaempferi, assembly GCA_027924585.1. Classification (NCBI taxonomy): domain Eukaryota; kingdom Viridiplantae; phylum Streptophyta; class Pinopsida; order Pinales; family Pinaceae; genus Larix; species Larix kaempferi. The sequence goes on from BSBM01000476.1 coordinate 15,577,294, forward strand.
GTTGAGTTGGTCACCGATCAAGTAAGCAGAGATTCTTCTCTAGAGTGCAATTTTAATTTTTGTTAGTTATCTAAGAGGTATTTGATTGATGAATAGACACCTGATAGTTTAGTTCTTTTCTATAAACAATTATCAAGATATATGTCATTTATGTTTTAAATTATGTAATTAAAAGGGATTGTTACAAATAAAGAAAGAGGACAAGGAGGTTGAAAATACTCAATTGAAAAAAAGGGAAGAAGATAAATAGATAAAGGAGAGAAGATGTAACAAATAAAGAAAAGAACTTGAGTATTTAATCAACCTTGGAGACTACCTTCTCTAGTGGTGTGAAACCTCCTTCCAGCAAATAATGAAGGTCATTTCCTATAATAAAAAAGGGTTGTGCGATGAAAAAAACAAGCAACCATTACAAATATAATCAAATTGGAGCATCTAGATATTCTTATCCTCCAAAAAACAAAATTAAAATCAAATCAAATGCTAGAGTTATTTATAAAATTACGGAAATGCAATGCAAGGTTAGCACTAAGCACAAGCGGATCCTTAGGCAGCATATGCATGTCGTGGCATAGCTCAGTTGTAGAAACTCTTTTATCTTAGGTCACCTAGCACTAGGCCTTCACCCTTGTATCTTTAAATCCTTTTGGTAAACTGATAAAAGTTTTATTTGTTAGAAAAAATATAAAAACAAAAGCAAACAACAATAACAGTAGAAAATGAGAATTACATGGAAACCCTTATGGGTACAAGTAAAAACAGGGGGAAATGGTAGCTTTGATCTTTTATTATTACTCGAAAAAGAAAACTCACAATGTTTTCTTCTCTTGTGATACAATGTTAGGGGTCACTCCCCTTTTATACAATACATATGAGAGTTGCAAAAGGAACCAAAATACACTAGAAGGGTCTAGAAATGTTTTCCTCATGAGCTTCGTCCCGCACCCTCAGGCAAGGAGGGCTTGGCAAAACCCTAATGTACTCAACACACACAAATCATGCAGTGGGATAGTCGTGTACCACTATACAGGAAAATGTTAGAGATCTAGATATTGCCTTCACCTCCTAACATTTACATATATTCTCCAACCCATTTTCACAAAAAAAAGCTAACATTGGTCATCCTTGAGAGCTTTTAGTGATTCTATGCCTATGTTAAATAGACTCTAATATAGGGATTTTAATCAGGTTCTCTCCCCATCTAAAAATATAGTAGGCTCCCTTTTCCAAGATCTCGTGTGTGAGGTCTTACATAACTTAATCTCATATTGGTATGTAATGTCCCCAATTTGACCCTTATAATATTTTGGGCTATAACGTAAATATTGTATGCATATTATGTATGATTCCTAGTGTGGAGCTCAAGGCCAAGGCCCCGCTAGTGAACACTTGACCTCGAAGAGGTAATTATTGGATATTATGCTACCCATGTGCTAGTGAACCATGGGAATTGTAAATATCCATTTTAATATAAAATACCCACAACTAGCTATGCAATGCAACAAGACATGGGGGCATGATTTTACAAGGAATTGGGAGGGAAAACATTCAAACCCTTGAGCCAATCAAGTCAAGCCAAGTGTCAATAAGAGAACCCATCAAACCCTCAACTACCCATGTTGACTTTTGTACCCAATCATTGATTTCTCCAATGAATTGGTTGAGGTAGTTAATGCCTTGGGGAATGGGAGGTATGGCTATCCAAATTCGAGTATGGGAAAGCCACCCTGCATGGAAAAACGTGTTTGGATTCTTGGGAAAGAAAAGAGCCATGAATTGCTCCCCAAGCCATTATCCATCAACCAGTTCCTCTCCCTTACGAGTTGGGAGCTACCTGGGCGTTTTCCAGCCATGTTTTTATGGTTTTCCTTGATCCTCAGCTGGGAGAAGGGCGTTTTTGTGTTGTATACCAATGGGGAAGAAGGGAGAAGCGAACTGGGGTTCAATAGAGACTATTTTGGGATGTTGAATGCTGAGATATTTGGGGAAGAAATCGTTTTCCTCCCTGTGGTTGTTTGCCCCATCCCACAATCCGTTTTTGGTTGGAAACGTTTTTGGGAAAACCCATGGCCATTTTATTCGTAAATCCCATTGTTTAAAATGTGTATCTATGCCCAATGTTGTGCTTGCTGTGTGAGAAAAGAGTATGTTGGGGTATGGGTTATGGGTATCTATTGCTTTGGCTTGAGCTTGAGTGCAAGCATCCAGGTGGACTGGCTTGGCTCAGATGAAATGATTAATTGGTTGTGTGTGAGCTTGAATGTCCCCTATTCCTTGTAAGAATCACTCCCAGCTCGGGGGTGGCATTTGCGTTGATAGATTGATGAACACAACTGGCCTATAGTTGGGTGGAACGTTGCAGCGAGATAGCTAGTTGTTTGGGACCGCATTATAGTGAGATGAGTATATTCTCTTATGTGCATTTACTTCTGCATTGTTTTAATTAATTGATGACTGTTATTGATATATTGAGTGCATATGAAAATATGTGTGTGGGTGAATTTATTTCCGCTGTGCATATTTGTTTGATTTACATCTGCACACATTTGTTTTTAACTGTATGCATCTAATGAATGGGCTAAGTTTTATGAAAAGCCCCATAGATTGGTAGCATGTTCCCTTCCTTGAATTGGATAGATGGGAGGGTATGTTACAGAATGGTATCAGAGCTGCTGGTTGCAGCATTGGGCCTTTATGGGCTACCTATCATAGTTGCAGAGGTAAGTATGCTTCCTGCTCAGCACTGATAATTAAGAAAAATATCAAAATTTTCAAATTTTCAAATTTTTTGTAAGTGTCTATGAGTTTTCTGCCAAAAACTGTGCCAGCGAATCTCGGCGAGTTGGCCCAAAACAGCGGCAGAACTCCCTGAGTGGAGCCAACACGTTCGACGAAATTGGTTGAGTTGCACCAACGGAGTTGCGAAATGCCCGAGGAAAGGAAGAAAAATTTCAAAATTTTTCTAAGTGTCTTTCGGCGGAAGAACTCGTCAAGTTGGTCCACAACGGCGGAAGAACTCGACGAGCTGGTCCGCAATGGCGGAAGGACTCGGCGAGTTGGTTGGAAAATATTTCTAAGTGTCTTTCGGCGGAAGAACTCAACAAGCTGGTCCGCAACAGCGGAAGAACTCGGCGAGTTGGTCCGCATTGGTGGAAGGACTCGGCGAGTTGGTTCAAAAATTTCTCTAAGTGTTTTTCGGCGGTAGAACTTGACAAGTTGGCCCGAAACTGCGGCAGAACTCGGCAAGTTGGCCCAAAACTGCGGCAGAACTCGGCGAGTTGGCCTGAAACAAGTCGGAAGAACTCGGTGAGTTGCTCCGAAACAAGGAATTTCAGTTGTTTTCCAGGGAGATTTTTCAGGCGCCAAAAGTTGGAAAATGCCATGGAACTTATGTGCTAGATTGCATGAAATCAAAGGATTTACAACAAAAAAAAAAAAACGAGGGCGCTGCCCTCGACCCGCCCTACAGTGGCGGAAGCCACAAGGGGGCAAGCCCCCTTGACCCCCGTCGTCCCCCGGAGATAGTCGTTGAAAGTGTGAAATGCATTCTCTATGCTTGGGATGAGAAGCAAGAATTGCATAGAAGGGGTTGTGAAATCTCAGTAAGAGTAATGGGTTGTAATATCCATTATGGAGGATGAAAGGGAAATTCCTCACCTTAAACTATTCATGTTTATTGCATAAGAATTGTATGTTTGGGAAATAGTAAAAATGAATGTTATACATGTATGTATATACTGAATTGCTAATTCGTGGGAAGATCATAGCTAATGATTGCTTGTATGCTTGGTAGGGAAGCCAAAAAAAGGATCAGCTATGATGTGGAGGAGGAACTCCATGTCATGAGGGGGAATAGAAAGGGAGAATTCCTTAACTCCTCTCTTGATATTGTATTTATATTCCCAAGTTTTATATACTGGAAATTATGGCATAGGGATGCTGGAAATGCAAGAGAATAATGCATATGAATTAGTGGGAATGATTAGAGAGTCATTGCATAATGCGTGTGAATTGCTTATGCATGAGCATGATGTTGCATATTGATAAAATAGTGAAGTTACACATGCAATAGCCCACTAATGGTAGTACCTATGATTGATGACAACTAATGTTGTAGGAACCAGATCATAGAAGCATGATTGAAAATGCAAGATATTGGATAAATGAGATGAATATGCACTAGTTGGAATACTAATAAACATTGCACAGTGCATGTGAAAATGTTTTTGCGTGTATATGATATTGCATATTGGTAAAATAGTAGGGTTTTACATATGCAATGAGCCACTTAAGATAACGATTGTGGTTGCTAATAATTTGTGTTCGCAGTGGTTGTAGGACCAGAGAAAACCAAAGCATGGCTAAAGATGTGGATGATGTTGTTGCATATGACCAACAACCTTATGAGGAAAGGATGGTGCAACAAATCTGTGATCATAAGGTTGGAAAAAGGACTGTGTATCCTTGGTAAGAGGCCAACTGATCAGGTAACATTAAGCGATGTTAATGACAGCCATGCAGGTAATGGTTGCTTGTGCTCAATTGCATGAATGTTGAAAGAGGATTTGGTGATATCCCTTCAACTATGTTTAAACTATGTTGATTTGGTTTGCATGTGGTATTGAATGCCTGAAGGTGAATGCCAAGCTACCAAGTATGGTCAGGTGTGGGTAAGTGAAGGCAAGGAGCCTTACACCCTATAGTTTCTTAGAAACCTCAATGCATTCATATGAAATTATATCATGCCATTTGTGTATATTGGTTGTGAGTTTAACAACCAAAGAAAGTAAAAGACTTATAGCCATGTTGTGGTAGTGCATGCCATATGAGATAAGCATGATTAGGCCATAATATGTTGAAATGCCTAGTATTCATGGATTAATGCAAGGTTGTATTGAGGGGTTATGCATTGAGTGAATGCACATTAAAATATTATGTAAATGTTGTGAATGTGCATGCATTGGTATGGGTGCACATGTTGAGATGCATTGAGGGAATGCATGATTGTGGTATATGTCTCATTGCAGTTAGATAATATATGAAATGGTAGACTATTGTTAATCCTTAGACCATTTCATGAGCTGCTGTGAATGCAGAAAAATGATTGCATGAAGAAGGTAGACATGTTGATGGGCTACCAAGAGTGCCCTCTTGAAATGACAGATTTGTATGGATAGGAAGTAATGAGTACCTAAAGCTTCGTTTAAATTGCATAAATGACGTGACTGTGTCTTGCAATTTTATTATGATATGGATGCATACAAATATATTTGTATAAATATATATTTCATTACATTTCAAATGTTAACAGCTGAAAGTGTTTGAATTATTGAGCGTTATAATTATGAGGTCACTTCAATGACTGTTGTAGCAATGAAGAGAGTATATGCATACATACTCACAATGTGTTTGGCTGATTGAAGTTCAGATTCCAGGTATAAATGTCTTGAGTATGGCAATGAGGATAAGTCCATAGTAAAGACCAGGATCTACCATGTACAAAAGCCAAAGGTTATGAGAAGGTTCTCATGGTTGTAACTTATGCATGAAACAAATCTGAAAATTGTTTGATTTGAGTTTATGAGAATAATCTCATGGTTGCAAATCTAATTTCTGTAGGAAAACATATTTGTAGATTTCAGATTTGAGAATTTGCTTATAATTGCTAATGACTGTTTGGCCTATATAAAATTGTGTCAGGAAGACATGTTGTAGGTGGATGTTCATGTATGGCAGCAAGGGTGAAACCATAATGGACAAAGTGGTACCACTTACAAGAGCCAAACGATATGAGGGTGGCCTCATGGTTAAACAAATCAATTTCTGTAGGAGACAGAATTGTAAATTCATATTGAATTTAATTATTAATGACATTGATTGGTTATGAAACAATCATATTTAAAGCTTATTGATAAATATTGCTAACTGTTTGGCTATTTGATAAAGTGTGCCAGGATGACACATTGTAGGAAGACCATGTGTGATGGCCTGCAGAAGCCAAACTAGATGCAAAGGACCCCATGCTTTGGAAATGGGTTTCGGGTGAAACGCCATTGTGAATTTTGATAATACCTCAGTTGCACTACATGTGAGTGAGACAGTAAAATTATGCTAAGAAGGCATGTGTGGGTTATGGAAAGTGAAAATATTGGGGTGGCAAACCAAAGTATTGTTGACTCAGAGAAGGGAGCCCCCATTCTTTGCAAATAAAGGAAAGATACATCTAGAAAGGGATAAGTATTATGTAACCCTAACTCAGAATATACATGTCTAGTTATTAGATTTAATATGCAGAGCATGTTTTATTATTTTGTTATTATTTCAGACTGCTTGAGTATGATTAGGGCCTACATGACTCACATCCGAAAAGGAGTGCACACCATTCTGGTGTTGGGTTATGATAGGGTTGTCAATATTGACTACACCCTAAGGGAATGGACGCATTCCTTGTGTTTCAATACTTGATAGTGAATGTTATGAAATATGTTTACAATTTTGGGACAACAATACTGATGAGCTTGCTTATCCTACTTGTACTACCAACTTACACAGATGCAATTTGGTGCTGCACACGGATGAAGAAAAATGAAAGGTTGTTATGGAGGTATTGACGAAGGGTTGTTGTATGCCTAATGAACCCATTCGGTGCACTGGTTTGGCATTATTTGCTTGGATGTTGTGGGTATTGTGGGGCCATGTTGGCCTGCAGTTAAGAAAGTCACCTAAAGAGTTCCTAAAGGGAAATCCTGGTTTTGCACAAGAGAAGGAGTGCCATCCTTGTGTGGGTGAAGAATTGTTATGCACATGGAGAGTTGTGACACGCGTGAAAGGCTGATGCAAGCCTAAGGCAGAGTGGTAGAGCCTTGACCTATAATGGTCGGTGGTGCATTTTCCTTCCATTGGTCGATGACCCAGACGAATGTGCTAGCTCAGCAATGGAGAGGGCCAACCAGGTATGGGACTGGTTGGGCACCACAAATGCTTGGTAAATCCAGTCGGCATGAAGGTGTGCTGGTTGGGCATTAACTATTTGATGTTGTGGAGCAACATGCATGTTGGCCAAACATCCAAGTCCATAGGTGATCCCAAGGCTTGCAAAGTGAATCAGGATCCTGTGGACCAGAAAGGAAAATGCACAATACAGATAAGTATTCATTTTCATTTATTTCTTGTTTGGAATAATGAAGATTTCAGGTATAAGTCTTATGACAACCAAGCTAATACACTGTTGTTTCTTTGTTGGAAACCTTGGCCATTGCAGGAAGTAAGGACCCTGAAAGAGCCACAAACGCTTGGTAAGCCAGAGAGTAACTGGTTGCGCACTATGAAATTCTTGATAAAACCAGAGAGTAATTGGTTGTGCACTATAAAATTCTTAGTAAATCTAGAGGGTAACTGATGCTCAATAAATTCAGAGAATAGTCGGTGGGAACATTAACCACTTGATGTTGTGGATCAGCCGGCGTGCTGGCCAAACATTCCTTAATTAATTGATAAAAACCACGTTGGCGTACTGGCCTGGCATTGCCTATTCGAATGGTTTTGGAGTAGCCTGCGTGCTGGCCCAACATTCCTTATTCTACCCACAGGAAATCCAAAGCTAGTAAAGCAAAGACGGATCCCGTGGAATAAAGAGAAGACATCCAATACAAATAAGTATTTGGTTATCTTGCAACTCTTGCTTATGAATATACGTGTGTATATGATTTAATTATGATTTCTTAAACTCTTATTTAGAGATAAACCTTATGAAAATACACTAAACATGGGAATTGATTCAATGTTTGAGTGTAGGTATTGTTGGAAGCAAGGACTATGAAAGCATCTGGAGGATGCATGTGGACATGTGACCATCCTAAAGAGGGCTCAGTATGAGCAGTAATGAAAGATGGTGCTAGTGGGTATGTGTGGGTCCTAGCAGCCAAAGGTTCTGTAAGCAACAATGGGGAAGGATTCCCTAGTTGAAAATCATTAGACAGACCTTAGACATTAAGTGTCATAGCCAAGAAAGGGCAAGTCAAGCATTCGCATTGAAGTGAAAGAGGCTAAGGAGCATGAAACCACGGTGATGGTGTGGCTCCGGATTGGAACAAGACTAAGAGTGGGAAACTTTTACTCTTCTCTTTCCTTTTTTATTGATACATTTCGAAAACAAAGAATTGTTGAATGCATGTTATGACTGAAAGTAGAGTGTGGTTATTTGCTTGTAATAAATTGTGAATGCTGAAATAGTTATTTTCCTATGAAAGGATGAACATGAATGAGTTCATGTGTATGTGGGAAAGCATGAAATGTGTGGAACTCTCATGAGTAAAGCATGGATGTTCCAAGTCAATTGGGAAAATAATTGACTAATTTTGATATTGTGTTATGCTTGTCCTAACAGGAATTGCCATGATGAGTCTCATAGGTGAGACATTAAAAGCCATTGTTGCAGCCATTGCTAGCCAAATAATTGCTAGTGAGAAAAGTGAGAACCAGTTGTGCACACTGATCATGGCAGTGGACCAACAGCTATTTGTTTTGGCTAAAAATCTTCCTCAGATAGTTTCCAGGGCAGTAAGAAAGATGGCACCCATGAAATTCCAGACTTGTAGATCAACTGGAAGGTTAATAAAAAGAAAGGGATTGTTGTAGAGCAATGCCCACCTGCAGAGATGGAAGATCAAAGCAAATAGGAGCAGTTGTGGAAGCCAAAAGACTTGGTCCTGAAAGCTCAAAGTGAAGAGATGAAATGCAATACAGACCTGCCACCATTTGTGAATTTTGAAGCATGTGTAAAGTGGGTATTTATTCCTAAGTATTAGAACACCGAGGACGGTGTTAGTCCAAGGGGAGGGGAATGTAATGTCCCCAATTTGACCCTTACAATATTTTGGGCTATAACGTAAATATTGTATGCATATTATATATTATTCCTAGCGTGGAGCTCAAGGCCAAGGCCCCGCTAGTGTACACTCGACCTCGAAGAGGCAATTATTGGATATTATGCTACCCATGTGCTAGTGAACCATGGGAATTGTAAATATGCATTTTAATATAAAATACCCACAACCAGCTATGCAGTGAAACAAGAGATGGGGGCATGATTTTACAAGGAATTGGGAGGGAAAACATTCAAACCCTTGAGCCAATCAAGTCAAGCCAAGTGTCAATAAGAGAACCCATCAAACCCTCAACTACCCATGTTGACTTTTGTACCCAATCATTGATTTCTCCCAAGAGTTGGTTGAGGTAGTTAATGCCTTGGGGAATGGGAGGTATGACTATCCAAATTCAAGTATGGGCAAGCCACCCTGCATGGAAAAACGTGTTCGGCTTCTTGGGCAAGAAAAAAGCCATGAATTGCTCCCCAAGCCATTATCCATCAACCAGTTCCTCTCCCTCACGAGTTGGGAGCTACCTGGGCATTTTCCAGCCATGTTTTTATGGTTTTCCTTGATCCTCAACTGGGAGAAGGGCATTTTTGTGTTGTATACCAATGGGGAAGAAGGGGAAATTGAACTGGGGTTCAATAGAGACCGTTTTGGGCTGTTGAATGCTGAGATATTTGGGAAAGAAATCGTTTTCCTCCCTGTGGTTGTTTGCCCCATCCCACAATCCGTTTTTGGTTGGAAACGTTTTTGAGAAAACCCATGGCCATCTTATTCGTAAATCCCATTGTTTAAAATGTGTATCCATGACCAATGTTGTGCTTGTTGTGTGAGAAAATAGTATGTTGGGGTATGGGTTATGGGTATCTATTGCTTTGGCTTGAGCTTGAGTGCAAGCATCTAGGGTTCAAATGTAGCCTGATAAACCCAACTGTGAACTGGCTTGGCTCAGATGAAATGATTAATTGGCTGTGTGTGAGCTTGAATGTCCCCTGTTCCTTATAAGAATCATGCTTAGCTAGGGGGTGGCATTTTTGTTGAGAGATTGATGAACATAACTGGCCTATGGTTGGGTGGAACATTGCAGCGAGATAGCTAGTTGTTTAGGACCGCATTATAGTGAGATGAGTATATTATCTTATGTGTATTTACTTCTGCATTGTTTTAATTAATTGATGATTGTTATTGATATATTGAGTGCATATGAAAATATGTGTGTGGGTGAATTTATTTCCGCTATGCATATTTGTTTGATTTACATCTGCACACATTTGTTTTTAACTGTATGCATCTAATGAATGGGCTGATTTTTATGAAAAGCCCCATAGATTGGTAGCATGTTCCCTTCCTTGCCTTGGATAGATGGGAGGGTATGTTACATGGTATCTCTTTGAACCTAATCCAAAAGAGGTAAATATACATGGACAAGATGAATATTTGGTCCAAGTCATATTAAGAAGCAATTGGACTACTTCCTCATTCAAATATCCATGCAAATATCTTTCCTAATGGATCATCTTTGTATTTCTTCCTCCATTGTGCCCTGTAATGCATGTTATCTTAAGCCTATACTCCTTGACCTTCATCCATAAATTGGCTATGACTTTATTGTCTTTCATTTTAATCCCCTTTGGCTAAATGACCCCTCAATTACTAACTATCATTGAGGAATCATGGTCTCTATTAGTCTCTAGATCCCCCTCTTACATTCGAGAATCAAAGGTAAAGTCTATTATAAGATTTGTTTTATTTCCCTGGTGAGGAAAGGGGAAAAATCCAACAACGGTTATAAGAATTCCATATTTTAATGGAAGAAAAATAAATCATTGCTTCAATACAAGTTAAACAATGGAAATTGGCAAGTAAGCTACACATTTCCAACCATAAGGAGGAAGACAAATGACATTTGAAATCAAGGAGTTTATGGTTGAAGGAAAATAACATAAACAGTGCATAAACACGAGTTTATTTCATAAATAGGCTTGAAATCGATAGCTTAGGAACCATGCTTAAGACATTACATTCATGTTATAGCATCTTTTGTCACACATGTCCCATAGATGCTTTAGATGGTTCGATCTTATCCATTTCATGTTTTTGCAGACTCCCTTGATCCCTTATGATCTATGAACAAGCACTTTACCTAAAAAGCTTTTAAAAAACCAAGTTTTTCATGATGTATGCGACCCTTACATTGAGTAGTCGCGTATATGCGGGTTTACCTTGTCATGCCTGTGTACATGTCTGTTTGAGGGAAAAAAATAAAAATAAGTCACTTTTACGGGAAAAGTTGTGGTTTCAATTGGTCCCACTTGTCCCAATCCCATAAGTAATTGTCTCCCCATCAATATAAATAAGGCATAGGAGAAGGAAAGATTAACACCAAGTATTGGAGAGAGTACTCTCGTGCTGTTCATTTGAATTTTGATCAAGAACCCTTGTTATCATGGTCTGCAAAACTCCCTTTCCCATATCTGGAACTTTGTTTTCCAATCCTTCTTGAGAGCCATTATTATGCTACATAATGCTTTGGAATCTTTTGAGCATACTTCATAGAGAAGAAATTTGGATTGGAGGTTTAGTGTGTGAAGAATCGGGTGGAGGAATTTAGGCTTCAGTTTTAGAATGGTGTCTTAGTGAGGTTCAAGTTGTAACTTATCATTTGTACCTTGTTGCTATATTTTATATAAAAGATCTATATTTTCCGTCTACTTCAAGTGCTAAGTTTTACTCTTCTAATTGATATAGTTTGGAAATATCTTTCAGCAATTTAAGTTATATTTTTCATCTTTGCAGCAATAATATTTGTGTTGAATCTTTGTTCATTTTCAGGTTTCCACTGGAGATTTGAAGAAAATATTGCAACAACAACATACAAAGGGATGCTCCATCAACCGTTTGGATATGGGTGGCTTAGCATTCTAACTTGTCTTTTCCTTTGAAAAATTGTTTGTGAAGATTGTTGATTGATTGTTTGCTTGAAAGTTTGAGTTATCTTTTGTTGGGCATTGCTCTATGGTGACTACACTCAAAGGTCACTAGGGTTGTCAATATACCCAATACATAAATGGCTACTCTATTGGGGAGTTTCTCCATTTTTGGGTAGGCTAGGGTTTTTGTTGTTTACAATCCTTTTTCTGTTTGTTTTCATTAGTTTCGCCCTCTTTTTTATGAAACTTTATATCATAAACCAGTAACTAATCATCTTAGGACCCTTTTGGGATGTAGTTCTGCATTTTAGGGCTTAAATATTTTTAATTTTCGTCTTCCCCTACAATTAGATGTGGGTTGTAGTGCACACAGGAACCTATAAGTCCTATAGTTTGCACTATTTTTTTGCTTGTATGCGACTTTTCTATTGGACAATCGTGTATACACAGCTTTGATTTGTAGAACCTGCGTACACCCTGTTTTATTTCTTTTTTTAGTTTTATTTGATTTCAAAATTGGAAAAGTGTCTTTTCTATCTAAGTTGACTATGAGGGTGTGTGTTTGCCCTGTATTTTGATAAAGCGATACTTTATTTTTACGAAAACAAAGTTAAAAAAAAAAATGAAACTTTTTTACTCTAGGTTTCCTGGAATCATTTTTTGGGTTGTTTGTATAAATTTTACAGTTTTCTTTTGAATAAAGATTTATCTCCTTTTACTTTTATGTTTATATCATTTAAAAAAAACAATAAAAAACTGTAAGTTATGTTGTTAATAGTTTTGTTACAATTTGAGAAAAGAGGTTATTTAGTTGCTTGTTTATTTTCTTGCATTTTTTGCTTTAACTGAACTTTTAGTGTGTAGCTGAAAATTTTATTTTTTTTCTCTTGCAAGTAATTAAAAATATAAAAAATTGTTTACTTTTCTTTTTTGGAAAAACAAAACATTTATTGCTTTTAAAACTAGAATTTGTTTTTTCAATCTTAAAGAAAAGAAAAAAAGGAAATATTTTGTTTGGTTTGGAATTGTTTATTTTAATTTATGAAAAGAGAAGAGTTGCATTTTTGTTTTCTTTTCAAAGAAGGTTTTTTTGTTAAAAGAACGAAAAGTAAAAAGAAAAATAAATTTTTGGAAAAAGTTTTGTATTTTTCTAGAAGTGTTGAATAGCACCGAAACAGTGAAAATTTCCTTTGCTTTCTACGCTTATATATCTTTAAAAGTGTTTAATTATTTCAAGTGTCAAGAACACCACCAATTTCACTTCCATTCCCCTAAGTAAGAACAACCACTTAAAACTAACACTTAATCTAAAATCAATTAGAACTTTATTCTTTGATAGGGTTCACTAATTTAGCTTAAGCTTAGGATCTTGGGATAGGTTAGTAGTTAACAACCCAATATCATTTTAAACTTTTAAACTTAGTGATCTTTTCATAATGATGGGAAGAAATCCAACATCGTAAGGGTGTGGCCAGGAAGCTCCACTAACACCGGAGTTAAGTACGAGGTCATGTGATGTTGAGTTGAAGGGAAAACCCCCCTAATACTTAAACCGAGCATATGTGGGATTTTACGTGTTCGGGGATTTCTTCAGCACCAAACTTTGGGCCCCTTGAGGTGATGGTACTATTGAGGTTTTAGGCTTAGCTACCCTTCCCATATGTACGATCCCGATCGTCGATTGTTCCCCCAGACACTGACTCCGGATTGGTGACCATAATATATTGTCTTAGGTACCACACATGTGAAGGCAGGGCGCTTCCTGCCAAACTTGAACATACGTTGAGCCAAGCCGATAATACCCTTGGAGGTGTCCCTTGCCTTGTGGGGAGACTTGCACCAAGGAGGACAATCGACAGAGGCCTTAGTAGCTATTCTCAAACCTTTGTTGTTTGGTTGTGGGACTTAATAAACCCACACTGAACTTTGAAAGGCCCTTTATTTGCCTGGCTGATTTCCTAGGACTTTTTTTTAGTGGTGTGCTCCTTTTGTTCTTTGTTCTTAGTTGGCCTTAGAGATTTCTTACTTGTTGAATCATAAACTATTTCTAGTATTTCTATGAACACCAACCAAGGGACCCCTATTCAAATGGCTCCTTGTGATTTTCCATTTGTTGGGAACGTTGGATAGCCACTTTGAATCTTCTTAGATCCACTATGGGGCTGCCGATTTGGTTCTTTTCCACTCTGAATGTCCTCAATGCTCTTGATGCTTCTCAAACAAGCACCTTATATCAAGGGAATCAAAAACCTATACCTTCTTTGCCAATAACATCTTATCCTCCTCCTTATACCTCATGTGGTGAAAACCAACAGTCTAGAAGGAATAAAAGGAGGAAGAATAGGAAGAAGATACGAAAATAAGGGGGAAAATCCCCAAACTCTGCAAGTCATGTTGGGGGAACTCATCTATCCACTGCCATTCAAACTGGAAACCCATAACTAGCCTTTGGAGGTCATACTGGGGGAACTCAAACAGTCACTACAACCCATACTAGAATCTCACAACCAACCTCTGCAAGTCATGTTGGTTTGAAGGGAATATGACATGGTAGAATTGAGGGATGCCATTTAGGATCTAGGTGGACACAATGCCACATCGGCACATAAGAAAGTACCCAAAAAAATTCTAGAGCCGTTTTTTTTATTTTGGCCATAACATAAGAAGATAAGTCATACTTTGATGAAATTTCAGGGTTAACTCTACAATGTTCAAGACTATGAAAATTTCAATGAAGAGTGTCATCAAATTCAACTCTAAATTTTCATAAATTGACAATTTTTTGTTTTTGAAAATCATGATATTACACACTACATGAATATCTACTAACGATGAAATTTGAACAAAACGTATTATAAGTAGTAATGAAGAAACACAGTGGAGCATTTGGCCAAATTCCAAAGGGATTGGAGTTGAGGTGCAAAAATAGGCCGAAATCCACTATACCAAGAGACGTTTTAGTGGTTTTGGAAATCTTGGATAAAGAAAAAGTGACCCGAGATGTCCAAGGTGGAAAAAATTATATACTCAATGTTTTATCTTCTCAATATTTTGAACAACTATTTTTAAATGAAAATATCCTAGTTCTACTATGTTTGAAAGATAGTAGTTTTTGCAAAAAAGTCCAAGTCTGGAAAAAATGGAAAAAGGATTAAGTAGTCAATTATATAAATATATAGAAATTGACTAGAGCATTGGATCAATGATATGAAAATTGTTGAGTGCTCACTGTCATAAGTATTATCAATGCGCAATACAAAAAATTTCTTAGTTCTCCCTATATTTTTGTATACGAGTGGCAGCAATTAGTCTTTGAGAGCTGGGAAAAATTGGTAACTTTAGAGAGCTATAACTTTAAACTCCAAGCTCATAACTAAGAAAGGTCGTAGCAACTGGAAAGATGATGAATGGGAGAATGAAAAAAAAAAAAAAAGAAGTAGTTTAGATATTTCCAAAAGAGGTCCCATAGTAGAATAAGAACCTCCAGATATGGGACCTATACACCATCAAAATTCTCTACTAGTGAGTCATTTTCCTTTGAGGATCAATCAATCATTCAAGCTCTTCTTCTTATGGAAATAATAGATATAATCCTTTCAAAAACAACTCTCATGGAGAATTTCAAAATGCAAAACCCCCTATTTGATGGTGAAATAAAATCTAGAAAAGAAGTTAAAGCTTGGATTCTTAGGATGAGGATATATTTCCAAGTCCATGATTACTCTGGAAACATGAAGGTCGAAGTAGCCATATTCAATTTAAATGGTAGAGCGTCAATTTGGTAGGAGAATCTCAAGCAAGTTAAAAACATTAGTGAGAGAAAAATTGTTTGGAAGTAGTTCAAGAAGCAGTTTAAGGAGAAGACCTCTGTGACATATACTATGATGGTAAAATCAAAGAATTCCATGAGTTAAAGTTAGGAAAAATGACCATGGCTAAATATGTAGATAAATTTTTGGAGTTGATGAGGTATGTTACGTACATTACATATGAAAAAGGTGTAAATCCCACATTTTCTACGTGGATTACCTCGGCCTCAAAAAGACATATTCAAGTTTGATGAACCTCAAACTCTAGATAAGACCATCAAGAAAGCTAAGTACTATTATTATTGGAATAAAAGCAAGCCAAGATTCCACAAGGCATGGAAGGAAAAGAACAAGGAGAAGTTTGATCAGAGAAAGAAAGGGTTCAAATCTCTTCATTATAAAAATCAACAAAAGTAAACAACACATGGTGAGGCAAAGCTAGCTAAATTGATAGGAGAGAAACAAAGTGAACCCATTCAATGTTGGAGATGTGGAGAACATCACTAGCTCAAAAATTGTCCACATAAAAAAGGGAGTGCCAAGCATGTTCACAAAATTCAAAAGGATACAATTATTGCGGATGTAGTAAGGATTGTCCCTAGGATTTATGTTGTGGTTGAAGTTTGAAGGTAAGTGATCTATTTCTATTTCTAGGATTTTATTAAGTGATCTATTTCTATTTTAATTGACCCTAGATCTAGTCACGATTATGTTACTCCTAGAATTGTTGGAATTTGTGTTCTTGAGAAGAGAAAGCATTGTAAATCATGGTTAGGCTAGCTCACCATTGGAACCAATCGAAAGGTTAGTAAAGTGGGGTAGAAATGTCCATTAGAACTGGATGGACTCTTTACAGGGGCAAATATGGATATTTTGCCACTTGGTTCTTATGATGTCCTCACTGTAATGGATTGGTTTGAAGCATATCAAGTTAAACTTGATTGCTATAACCAAACTTTTAAATACATTGATGAAGAAGGAAACCCGAGGACAGTAAAAGGCATTCCATAAATATTTCTTTTAGGCAGATTTTAACTTTTTAACCGAAGAAATGTTTTAGAAAAGGTTTCCAATTATATGTAGCCATGTATTAAACTTAGCATAAGATAAAGGTCCCAAGAAAGAACAATATCGTGTCTTGCAATATTTCAATGATGTGTTCCCTAATGAAGTTCCAAGAATTCCTCCAAAAAGGGATATTGAATAGTCCAACACACCTTATAGAATGAGTGCCCTATAATTATTCGAACTAAAAATGCAATTACAATAGTTATTAGAAAATAAATGCATTTAACTAAGTGTGTCTCCATGGGGAGCACCAATGTTATTTGTGAAATAAAGATGGAACCCTCAGGTTGTGTATTTATTACAGGTAATTAATAAGGTTACCATGAAGAACAAGTATCATTTAACTCGATTTGATGACTTCTTTGACCATATGAAAGGGGAAAAGGTATTTTCGAATATTGATTTAAGGTTTGGTTACTATCAAGTTAGAATCAACCAAGAAGACATCCATAAGACAACATTTAGAACAATGTATGCCCACTATGAGTTTGTGGTGGTGCCTTTTGGTCTCACCAATGCATTGACTACATTCATGCATTTTATGAATAGTGTTTTCAGCAAGTACTCTTGATTTTGTGGATGATGTTCTCAATTATTCTAAGAATGAAGAGAATCATGAAGAACATTTGAGAATGGTTTTGCAAGTGCTAAGGGAACATAAATTGTATGCAAAGCTAAGGAACTGTGGCTTTTATAAAAAAGAAACTCATTATTTGGGTCACATTATTTTAGAGGAAGGGATATTTGCCGATTCATAAAAGATTGAAGCCCTTATGAATTGGTCAAATCCAAGGAAAGTAACAGAAGTAAGATATTTTATGGGTCTTGTTAGTTTTTTTTTTTACAAAAATGGTTACAATTACTTTGATAAAAGAATAAAAAGCTTCAGCAAATCGTTACAAAATTCCTCTATAATTGTTCAAAGGTTCATATTGTTAGGGTTAACCTCGACTTGAGAAGGAGTTAAATGGTTTAGGTCTCAAGATGTGTTTTGGGCCCATGGTATTTGGTATCCCGTGGTATTGGCCCAAGGTATTGCATGTAATGAAGTATATAAGAAGGCTTGGCATACTGCATTGTAAGGTGGCCTGGAGATGAGCGGGTGAGCTCACTTGGCCGGGTTGGCCGATTTTGGCCAAGGATAATGAAGCTTCATTATTGTTGGTTTTCCCCACATGGGGTTTTCCAGGGTAAAATTGTGTGTGTGCCTTAATATATGATTACATGAATTGTCTTATGATTATTATTTCTCTAGCATATCAATTTAATTATGCCTATAGATCTAACAACTGGTATCAGGGCTCGGGTGAGCTTGTATGAAGGCAGTTAGAACTAATACAACTACAACCTATCAAAAACCTATAATTCTCAGTCGACTATTGGGGGGCCTTGCGGGGTGGACCACCCCCCGGCCTATCTCGCCCCCAAAAACAAATTGGCCCATTTTTTTTTAAATCTGATCTTGAAGGTGGAAGAAACGCTAGCCGCATGAATGAAGATAAGGCTACAACCCATGTTGAACCTGCCTATGAAAGAAGATTGCATATCTAAGTGGATCTAAGGTGATTGCAGATCTGCGTGAAGAGAACCCTATGTAAAAGAAGAAGGTTTGTGCAGTTGTGGATCAGCAAACTAAAGAGGAGATCAAGCTGAGTTATGGATGTGAGGAATTGAGGGCATAAGATCTTTCCACCTGTGATAAACTTGCAGCTTGTGAGAATAGATTGTAGTTTTGTGAGTGAGAAAGAGTCATGTGAAAGGAATCTATCTTATAAGGAGGAGCTACCGCATGCATAGATCTGTAGATCCGAGTTGCAGATCTGTCCCGAATCATATTAAGGAAGAATGCTGCCACCAGTTAATATATGAGGCGGCCATGACTGATATCCGCAAGTTTGCAAGTCATTGTGGAAGGTTCAAGAAGATCATTCCTTGAGGAGGTCGTGATAATTATGAAGATTTGAGGAGCTGTTATTTTGACGTGCAAAGAAAATATCTAAATCCATTGTTGGAAGCCCACGCGTGTGGAGCATGTGTGGGTTCTACAAGCCTGGAAAGATACCCACCGTTGTGTAAGAGGAGAAGATCCTAAGCAGATCATTCATCGATTTAACGAGTTGTGAAGATGAAGCACATAAAGGAGTTTCCATTTGAGATTGATGGAGCCACACTAAACGTGAAGGAGATCGGATTCCCTCTGTCACTGCCACTGCTGTCATGATCAGAATTACAATTACTTTGATCAGATTCAGATGAAGAGTAACTATTACTTTTACCATTCCTTGATTTCTTGTGTTTATGTTTGTGGGACATTGTACCATAATCAGATTTTACTTCTAATTTCCTACCTATTTCCTCATTATGATAATTCTCGATTAAGATCTTATTTAACTCTTCTTGCACCTTCAAAATCCGTTCATTTTATTCTTTAACAATTCTTATCTCAGATTTTAAATATTTTACAGTACGTAGAAGTTCAGAAGATTGGTTATTTAATTCAACATATATTCCTTCATGATTATTATTATTATTATGCTCATTACGAGGAGACCTATCCTCTGTTGATTCCTCTGGTATTTTCATACCTGCAAATTAAATGTCAAACTATTTTATACATAAACAAAATTAAAATAAAAATTAGTAACATAAACTTTCTAGTTTTATTTTCTGTTTTGCGCACGTGAGCCTATTTCAGGTCTAGAGTTTAAACTGCGCTCTGATACCACATGTAACATCCCAAAAATTCACAAAAATTTAAAAATTTTCAATGTAACATTTAATGCATATAGTAACTGTGCGGAATTTAATAAATGATTCTATGTCGTCTTGTTGAACTAAATGTTTGTAATGATCATACAAATGTATTGTTTTGCGACTTGTTGTGAAATGAAATTTAAAATCTACATTTAGATGCTATTGTATGTTTCCTTGTCGCAGTTGTATTTTTAGAATACTTATGTCAATGCTCGATCAAATATTAATGTTTATAAGGGCTAACTGTTGTTCTTCTGATGATGATGAAGGGGTCCTATGGGTACCCCGAGGCTTACTTAGCATTTATGCTAAAGCATTTGAATTGTTCTTTTCGCAGATCACAGGTAAGAAAGATATGTCTATCCCATTAATGCAAAGTATTTCTAAGAAGTCTTAAATGAACTTTTAGTTAGCCGTCCATGCTTAATGATAAGTCCGATGTACTTCATGGAGAGAGCTTAATAATGTGTTAAATCTCAGTCTTACTTCTGTAAGTGTTCTACTTAAAACTTTGACTGAAAACACATGTGTCGTAACTGCTAATTAGTTACTCTAGCCTCTAAATCAATCACCACAATGGGAGATCTACTCTAGTAAATCCATCAAATTATATCCTAGAATAGATGGCTTGCATGCTAATCATAATATCATCTTCATCCTCAAGTTGTATAACTTATAAAGTCCAAGAATTGGAAAAAGGTTTAGAGTCTTATAAAGTAATACTAAAATATTTCCTTTTGCTTATTAAAATTTGCAAATACTTGGTTATAGATCAAAACTTGATTTATTTTATCATACCATAAGAGTCTGATCCAAGGTGTGTAGAAATTTGATGACTTGTCTAAATTCATAATTGTAACTATATAGTGTGTACCCTTCCTCGTTTGATATTTATTTAGTGGATTTCAATATTATGGCAATAACTATTCATGATATTTATAAGACTTTATATGATTAATACCCTATACAAATGGCTTTGTAACATATGTGTTCTATGCCAAAGACTAGCAAGTTGGCGACATCATAAAGTATTGGACTTAGGGTATCTCATACAACATAATAGGGTTTTCAAATCCCATCGTGAAAATATGGTATACCCTAACCTTTATGTGACCTTGATATGTCATCGTGTAACACTTTGGATAGCCTTAGGAACTATGGTGCCAATTTAATAACATGCCACCATGCTTATATTCGAAATGGTAATGAATAACTTAGGGTATGGTTTGGACAAGGTTCTAATGTAGAGTTACGTTGACAGGTAATGGTACAAAATAACTTTTGTATTAAAGCGCATTTAAAAGGGGACTCAGTGGAATGCTCGTTGGCATCCTATGTGGAGGTCCTTCACATGAAGATTTTCTTAGTTAAGGTGTTTCATTAACTGCATGGGGTTTTGTATTATGAAGCCATGACTTAGGTTTTCATTGTGTAGACAGTCATATAGTGGAGATGTCGACCGGCCTGCGAGCTTGTAGGGTTTCGTTAACTGGTTCTGTTAGGGCTCCTCCCCAAATTCGATACTGCGACCTAAGAGATACATTACTGATACTCGCTACATGATAAGAGCCGAGCTCTAGAGTGGAAGTTCGCTACATTGTTTGGTGTTTGAATGGCTCAGGAAACATCATGCCGATTGTAGTGGTGCTTGGATTTTGAAACTTATTCTTGAGGACTCCTTCCTCAGGTTCAATACCACAACCTGTAAGGAAGGGTTGGTAGTTTTCAGGGTTTAATAATCGATGCAGATACTGTGGATGTAATAGCTGCATTCGTCAATGAGTTGTATGTGACTTTGTGTTTCAAGCCGGTTGCAGAAGCTATTGGTTTCAACCTTCGATTTAAATGTAAACGTAATGTTTCTTCTGAAATTTTCATATATATACAATCGTCTGTATTGATTTAAGCTTGGAACTTAAGTTTAACCACTCTTTGTATTAATGGCAGGTGCTTTCACTTACGGCGTTCTATGCTCAAGCTAAAGTGGGAAACTATTGCTTGAAACGGTAAGTCTCGGTGGTTTCTCCTATGGCTTCTTCTGGCAATTGTTAGCCATGTTTGGTTTGGCCGAAGCTTTCGATTTTCAAAGGATGTGGTCGATGTTGTATGCCTTCATGCAAAGACATATGTGTAGGGAGGATTGAATCCTTGACCTACCCTTATGATGTATTCTACAGTGTTACTGTATGTCTAAATGTAATACTTTTGCCAGGGTTTTAACCCTCTACTATTGGATAATTAGAAAGGGCTTCGGCCTATGGTTTTTATACCGTGTCTGAAACAATGCTCTGTGTTATTTGATGTCAATGTTTGTTGTTTTTGGTAATGGCTGAGAGCCAAAACTTAATGTTTGTTTTGAAACCTTGAAACCCTAACCTATTCGGTTCAAAAGGTGACTTTGGAAATTTTGAGAGGTCGAACTTGAAAACAGTAACCTAGTTTCGCGTATCTAATGGTTTTGTTGCAGATAATGTTTACAATAGGAAAGTAATAGCACTGTTTGATGTTGATGCTGAGATATTCCTTTGTTTTAGTTTAAGCATTTTATAGGATAATTATTTTTATGACTGTATTATACGATGTTGACATGTATCCTTCATCTTATTTGGAATCTGATAATATCTGAGTTAATATTTTGAATGCAAGGGTTCGGCCATAGAGTTGATATGGACCTGTCTCGAAACTAAGATTAATTTGGTTCTTCCAAGAGTTTCGAACCTGAAGTTCATTATGTAAGAAAAAAAATTTCAAAAAAGGTTGAACTTTGCTTTAAATAAATTATTTGGTTTGTTAAGTGTTGTAGAAATTCTAAATGTTAAGACGAAGAAGCTAGGGTTGGAACCTTAGGGTTTTTAATCTACAATAGAAGTGTTTGAACTTATAACTGCAGTTGGATAATTAAATCAAAATAAAATATATGAATACTGAGGATGAGATAGTATTATACAGCAACGTTGTTGTTTGCAATTGATAAGAATCTATTTAATGATATACGTACTTGGTAGCAATTCTGTGTAATTAGTAATGTTTATTTTTGCAGCTGTTATATTTCATGAATGTTGAAGAAAATAAAATGAAATTATAACACTATACTGTTTGCAAAGAATGATAAGAGAATGCATAGCATATGTCTTCTGTAAGGAAATAAAGGACCTAAAGTGGAAACCCTAGGTTTTGTACAAAGATGAAATGTTTACTTCTATTACTATGTAAAAGAAGATATTATAATGCCTGAAATATTTAATGCTATTATATTTCCTGAGTCTAGACATATATATAATTTATATTACGGAATATAACTGATAAGGAATATTAAGGAAACACGATAGTGTTAGTCTATTCATTCATTTGGCATTATGCCTATCATTCATCTATCTTAATTATCCGTCTCTGTACTAGAGTATGATACAGAAAACAGTATGGGGAAAAATACAGATAGGGCATTCATTCAATCAATTCATAAATATTCTCAACAGTCTACAAAATCCTAAACAGGTAAAAAAATCACACTTATACTTCTGCATTATCATTAGTTAGCTAAAGAGTACTAAATTAACAATTACAGAAAATAATTTAACTACTTAGAGGCTAAAATAACAAGTAGAGCCTGTAACTATAGATAGGGTGGACAAACACCCAAGGAGGCTTGTTCCTCTCAACCTTCTCTAGAAGAAGCAGCCAATCTACTTGCCTCCTTTGGACCCCCGAGCCTATTTACTGAACCACTAGGTAGAATAAATTTGTGTAGAAGCAAGGCACTCAATTTTGTATAACCAGCGATCAATAGAGACTTGCCAAAACCTCAATATTTGCACTCAGTAGTAAAACAAGGTAGACTTACACCATGATCAAAAACATAGCATTTCCCCTCATCGAATCTCTTGTGTGCATACAGCAGAACCATAAGGTAATTTTCCTCGTCAGGAAAAGTGATGAACCTCAGTCCAAAATTCAATGGCTCTTAAAAAGATTGCCTAGGCCTTTAGTGGTCAGTTTTCAATAAATGAGCCTGAAGCTCCAGTCCCATCTTTCAGGGCACTATGACCACAATTCAAGGGAGTTGTCCCATACCAACAGCTAATTACTTGCCTCATAATGCTGCCACTTGTCCATTTCCTTCTACCCCAGATTCCATTCCACCTAGTGGGTCAGTAAACACTCTTTCAACAACTCTCCTTGGGTGAGTGTCTCCTATTTTATTTATTTAAATAATAATATTGTGCAATTACAGTCATCCTTGGACACTTGTCCAAATATAAAACTTTATAATAAAAGTTAAGATAATGTTTCCAACATAAAATGTTTTTCAGCAAAAAGAGGTATGTTACAAACACCCCCACTTAAGCTCAACATCGTCCTCGATGTTGCTTATTCTTCGTCAGAGCCTCCCTGGAACAGAACTGGATATTTTGCTCGCATGTTACTTTCCAGTTCCCAGGTATCTTCATCAGGGCTAAGGTGCTTCCATTGCACCTTTACCTGCCCTATGGTACGATTCCAGAGCATAATTTCCCTCCTGTCGAGAATACAGTCTAGTTCCACCTGAAAATCTCCTTCGGGTTCCACCTGTATGTCATTCCAATTCAGCACATGAGTAGCATCATGCACATACTTCTTTAAAACAGAAATGTGAAAGAGATTATGGATTCTTAAGTTAGATGGCAAAGCCAACTGATATGCAACAGGTCCAATCCTTGATAGGACTTCAAATGGTCCACAGTACCTTGGTGCTAGTTTATCACAACTCCCAAGCTTTAAAGAACTTTTCTTGGGTTTTACCTTTACAAAAACATGATCTCCAACCTGAAATTCTCTTTCAGTGCGTTTCCGATATGCATAAATTTTTTTTCCAATCTTGTGCAACTTTTAAGTTTCCTTGTACCTGTTTCAGGGTTAGCTCCATCTCTTTTAACAAATATGGTCCTAACATTAATCTGTCCACATGGTTATCCCAAGAAATAGGAGTACATCATTTTCTTCCATATAAAATCTCAAATTGACTAAGTCTAGCAGATGCTTGATAATGATTATTGTATGCAAATTCAGCTAAATGTAAATAATCTTCCCACTTAGTTGGCTGATCTTTAACATACATTCGTAACATGTCTTCTAAAATCTGATTAACCCTTTCAGTCTGTCTGTCAGTTTGTGGATGGAAAGCAATACTGAAATTTAATTTAGTATTTAAACCCTTAAATAATGTTGTCGAGAAATTTCCAATAAACTTGGAGTCTCGGTTAGAAATAATTACCTTTCGAATTCTGTGTAAGCAAAAGATTTGCTTCATAAACACATCTGCAATGTTAGCAGCTTCAAATGTAGTCTTAACAGGAATAAAATGAGCATATTTACTAAGTTTATCCACCACCACCACCATTATGGAGTCATTATGTTTCTGATTCTTAGGTAAACCTGTAATAAAATCAATACTTATAATTTCCCATTTCCATTCCAGAATTGGCAATGGCTACAATAGGCCAGCTAGATGTTGATGTTCAACCTTAATGGTTTGACATTCAAAACATCTAGCTATGTACTCAACCACTTCATTTTTCATGTTGGGCCAAAAATAATCATTCCTTAACATAGTTATCATTTTATGATAACCAGGATGTCCCGAATAAGGACTCTTATGCACTTCATCCAAAATCAGCAATTTAACTGTTGACACATCAGGTGCATAAATTTTGTTTTTATATGTCATTAAACCTTTTTTTTTAATGTTGTAATCTGTTATTAAATTTTCATATAAATTTTGAGCAACTTTATCATGCAATTTTTTGTAATTTTCATCTTGCTTAATTCCTTCTTCGATCTGATTTTCCAGATTTGTCTTAAATGTGTTGATTGCTGCCACAAAACTTAATTTGGCATTTCTGCTCAAGGCATTAGCAACTTTGTTTTCTTTACCCTTAATGTGTTAAATTTCGAAATCATACTCGCTAAGGAAAGCTAACCACCTAGCTTGCCTTGCGTTAAGATTTGTTTGATCCAACAAATATTTTAAACCCTTATTATCTGTCATTAGTATAAACTTTATTTCAATCAAGTGATGGCACCACATTTTTAGTGCATGTATCACGGCTGCCAACTCTAGATCATAGGTTGCATAGTTATTTTCGTGGATTTTTAACTTTCTAGACTCGAAAACAATAGCATGACCTTCTTGAGTTAAGACCCCTCCAAGTCCTTCATTACATGCATCAATGCATACAACGAAGTCCTTATTAGGATCAGCAATTTTTAATCTAGGTGTTGTTGTTAATAACTCTTTTAACTTCTCAAAAACTTTCTTCGCATTTCTGATCCCAGACGAATTTCTTCCCTTTCTTCTGCAAAGAAGTTATGGGATTTGCAATTTTAGAGAATCCTTTAATAAACTTTCAGTAGTAACCTGTTATTCTCATAAATGGTCGTACATCAGTTACGTCTTTAGGGACAGGCCACTCATTAATTGCTCTTATTTTATCTGGGTCGATAGAAATTCCATCTTTAGAGATTATGTGACCTAAGTACTGTATTTTATCTTTATAAAAGGCACATTTACTGAACTTAGCATAAAGCTGATGTTCTCTTAACACTTGCAAAATTATTCTTAAATGTTCGTCGTGCTATTCTTTAGTTTTTTAATAGATTAGAATATCATCAATGAACATGATTACAAACTTAAATAGTGCCCATAACGCAAAACATTATTCATTAAGCACATGAACACTGTCGGTGCGTTAGTTAGCCCAAAAGGCATAACCATGAACTCGTAGTGCCCATAACGCATTCTGAAAGCAGTTTTGAAAATGTCTTCATCCTTTATTCTAACTTGATGATATCCAGACCTTAAATCAATTTTAGTGAATATATCTGCTCCGCGTACCTGATCGAATATATCGTTGATGCGGGGCAAGGGATATCAATTTTTAAATGTCATTTTATTAAGTTGGCGGTAATCTATGCACAGTCACATTGTACCGTCCTTCTTTTTAACAAAGATAACTGGTGCTCCCCAAGGAGACACAATAGGCCTTATGTATTTTTTATCTATTAATTCTTTCAGCTAAGATTTTAGTTCATTTAAATCCAGGATATTCATTCTGTAGGGAGCCTTTGAGTTTGGTACCGCACCCGGTACTAACTCAATGGTGAAATCAAGTTCCCTTTTCGGAGGTAGTCCTGGAATTTCTTCTGGGAATACATCAAAAAAGTCCCTAAGGATGGGTATATCCTCCAATTTTAACTTATCTTCTTTAGATGAACATTCGTCATTAATAACATTCACAGCAAACACTTTACAGCCTTTTCTTGCAGCTCTCTTTACTTGTAACGCAGAAATTTGTCTTATGGATGTTTTCTTAGGAATTCCTTTTACTGTTTCTATATTACCTTCATTATTCAAACAAGTTAAAGATTTCTCATAGAAATTAAGTACTACTCTATGTTGTTCATGCCAGTCCATGCCAATCAACAAGTCATATGACCCTAAGGGTAAAACATTCAAATTAACTTTCGTTTTCAGCTGACTCATAAGTACATCACAACTTTTGACAAAATCTGTAACCTTTCTTTTAGTGCCTGTTGCTAACTGAACTAACCATGAATTATCAAATTTTTCTACCTTTAACTTGCAACTTTTCACTAAATCAGGTGAAATGTAACTCAAACTTGCACCTAGGTCTATTAAAATGGAAATAGATTTTTTTTGTATCATACCTTCGATTTTGACCATAGACGTTTGATGGTTTGCTTGACGATTTTCCAGCGCTGCATTTATCCTAGGCAATTCTCTTGCTACATCACCAACTGTAGGGTCTGCTTGTATGGTGTGAATGTTGCTGACTGTCTTTCGGTTGCATGGGCATTGAGCTCTAGTATGGGGTCCACCGTAATCATAACACTGCAAAGGTGATTTCTGTTCAGCGTATCTAGTGTTGTTATTATTATTAGGCACATTCCTTGTAGCAGTAAAATTCTGTGGTGACCTCTGTAATTATTATTTGGAAAAATTTTGTTATTAAAGCTTTTCTTAAAATTTCCAGAATTATGATTATAACTTTTCTTTTTATGCTCAAAATTATTAGACTTATTACTTCTCCAGCCAGATATTCCTTCTCTTTTTCTGTTTTGCTCAAAACAAAAATTAGCTTTCCTCGTAGCCTCTTCCAAAGTGGAAGGGTTATCATATTCGATCATGTTTTTTATGTTGAAAGGTAGACAACTTAGAAATCTTTGTACCTTAGGCTTCTCTTCGACCATGTAAGGTACATACCTCAGCAAGCTAAGGAACTGGCTGCACAACTCCTTCATACTCATAGTACCCAATTTTAAATCATAAAATTCCTTTGATTTATCTTCATAGTACTGCTCTGACAAGAACTTTTTCCTAAATAAATTTTTAAACATACTCCAAGTTATGTCTCTTTCTTTAATACTCTTAGTTCTTTTAAGATCCTGCCACCAAATATCTACTTTTCCGGTCAGATTGTAAATAGCCATCTCAACTTTTAACTGAGAAGAGTAATCGTAAATATGAAAGTATTTCTTCATGCCAGATAGCCATGCTTCAGCTGTCTCACCCTTTTCATTTTCGCCATTAAAGGTTGGTGGCTTCATCTTTTTAAACTCTCCTATAATTTGTTCATGATGCTTATGCTTCCTCTTCTTAGAACAACAATCACTGTCACTGCTGTCATGATCAGAATTACAATTACTTTGATCAGATTCAGATGAAGAGTAACTATTACTTTTACCATTCCTTGCTTTCTTGTGTTTATGTTTGTGCGACATTGTACCATAATCAGATTTTACTTCTAATTTCCTACCTATTTCCTTATTATGATAATTCTCCATTAAGATCTGATTTAACTCTTCTTGCACCTTCAAAATTCGTTCATTTTCTTCTTTAACAGTTCTTATCTCAGATTTTAAATATTTTACAGTACGTAGAAGTTCGGAAGATTGGTTATTTAATTCAACATATATTCCTTCATGATTATTATTATTATTATGCTCATTAAGAGGAGACCTGTCCTCTGTTGATTCCTCTGGTATTTTCATACCTGTAAATTAAATGTCAAACTGTTTTATACATAAACAAAATTAAAATAAAAATTAGTAACATAAACTTTCTGGTTTTATTTTCTGTTTTGCGCGCGTGAGCCTATTTCAGGTCTAGAGTTTAAACCGCACTCTAATACCACATGTAACATCCCGAAAATTCACAAAAATTTAAAATTTTTCAATGTAACATTTAATGCATATACTAACTGTGCAGAATTATAATAAATGCTTCTATGTCGTCTTGTTGAACTAAATGTTTGTAACGATCATACAAATGTATTGTTTTGCGACTTGTTGTGAAATGAAATTTAAAATCTACATTTAGATGCTATTGTATATTTCCTTGTCG
This sequence comes from Larix kaempferi, assembly GCA_027924585.1. Lineage (NCBI taxonomy): Eukaryota > Viridiplantae > Streptophyta > Pinopsida > Pinales > Pinaceae > Larix > Larix kaempferi. Next base: position 15,606,128 of record BSBM01000476.1, read on the forward strand.
CAGCTGTATTTTTAGAATACTTATGTCAATGCTCGATCAAATATTAATGTTTATAAGTGCTAACTGTTGTTCTTCTGATGATGATGAAGGGGTCCTATGGGTACCCCGAGGCTTACTTAGCATTTATGCTAAAGCATTTGAATCGTTCTTTTCGCAGATCACAGGTAAGAAAGATGCGCCTATCCCATTAATGCAAAGTATTTCTAAGAAGTCTTAAATGAACTTTTAGTTAGTCGTCCATGCTTAATGATAAGTCCGATGTACTTCATGGAGAGAGCTTAATAATGTGTTAAATCTCAGTCTTACTTCTGTAAGTGTTCTACTTAAAACTTTGACTGAAAACACATGTGTCGTAACTGCTAATTAGTTACTCTAGCCTCTAAATCAGTCACCACAAGGGGAGATCTACTCTAGTAAATTCATCAAATTATATCCCAGAATAGATGGCTTGCATGCTAATCATAATATCATCTTCATCCTCAAGTTGTATAACTTATAAAGTCCAAGAATTGGAAAAAGGTTTAGAGTCTTATAAAGTAATACTAAAATATTTCCTTTTGTTTATTAAAATTTGCAAATACTTGGTTATAGATCAAAACTTGATTTATTTTATCATACCATAAGAGTATGATCCAAGGTGTGTAGTAATTTGATGACTTGTCTAAATTCATAATTGTAACTATATAGTGTGTACCCTTCCTCGTTTGATATTTATTTAGTGGATTTCAATATTATGGCAATAACTATTCATGATATTTATAAGACTTTATATGATTAATACCCTATACAAATGGCTTTGTAACATATGTGTTCTATGCCAAAGACTAGCAAGTTGGCAACATCATAAAGTATTGGACTTAGGTTATCTCATACAACATAATAGGGTTTTCAAATCCCATCGTGAAAATATGGTATACCCTAACCTTTATGTGACCTTGATATGTCATCGTGTAACACTTTGGATAGCCTTAGGAACTATGGTGCCAATTTAATAACATGCCACCATGCTTATATTCGAAATGGTAATGAATAACTTAGGGTATGGTTTGGACAAGGTTCTAATGTAGAGTTACGTTGACAGGTAATGGTACAAAATAACTTTTGTATTAAAGCGCATTTAAAAGGGGACTCAGTGGAATGCTCGTTGGCATCCTATGTGGAGGTCCTTCACGTGAAGATTTTCTTGGTTAAGGTGTTTCATTAACTGCATGGGGTTTTGTATTATGAAGCCATGACTTAGGTTTTCATTGTGTAGACAGTCATATAGTGGAGATGTCGACCGGCCTGCGGGCTTGTAGGGTTTCGTTAACTGGTTCTGTTAGGGCTCCTCCCCAAATTCGATACTGCGACCTAAGAGATACATTACTGATACTTGCTACATGATAAGAGCCGAGCTCTGGAGTGGAATTTCACTGCATTGTTTGGTATTTGAATGGCTCGGGAAACATCACGCCGATTACAGTGGTGCTTGGCTTTTGAAACTTATTCTTGAGGACTCCTTCCTCAGGTTCAATACCACAACCTGTAAGGAAGGGTTGGTAGTTTTCAGGGTTTAATAATCGATCCAGATACTGTGGATGTAATAGCTGCATTCGTCAACGAGTTGTATGTGACTTTGTGTTTCAAGCCGGTTGCAGAAGATATTGGTTTCAACCTTCGATTTAAATGTAAAGGTAATGTTTCTTCTGAAATTTTCATATATATACAATCGTCTGTATTGTTTTAAGCTTGGAACTTAAGTTTAACCACTCTTTGTATTAATGGCAGGTGCTTTCACTTACGGCGTTCTATGCTCAAGCTAAAGTGGGAAACTATTGCTTGAAACGGTAAGTCTCGGTGGTTTCTCCTATAGTTTCTTCTGGCAATTGTTAGCCATGTTTGGTTTGGCCGAAGCTTTCGATTTTCAAAGGATGTGGTCGATGTTGTATGCCTTCATGCAAAGACGTATGCGTAGGGAGGATTGAATCCTCGACCTACCCTTATGATGTATTCTACAGTGTTACTGTATGTCTAAATGTAATACTTTTGCCAGGGTTTTAACCCTCTACTATTGGATAATTAGAAAGGGCTTCGGCCTATGGTTTTTATACCGTTTCTAAAACAATGCTCTGTGTTATTTGATGTCAATGTTTGTTGTTTCTGGTAATGGCCGAGAGCCAAAACTTAATGTTTGTTTTGAAACCTTGAAACCCTAACCTATTCGGTTCAGAAGGTGACTTTGGAAATTTTGAGAGGTCAAACTTGAAAACAGTAACCTAGTTTCGCGTATCTAATGGTTTTGTTGCAGATAATGTTTACAATAGGAAAGTATAAATACCATTGTTTGATGTTGATGCTGAGATATTCCTTTGTTTTAGTTTAAGCATTTTATAGGATAATTATTGTTATGACTGTATTATACGATGTTGACATGTATCCTTCATCTTATTTGGAATCTGATAAGATCTGATTTAATATTTCGAATGCAAGGGTTCGGCCATAGAGTTGATATGGACCTGTCTCGAAACTAAGATTAATTTGGTTCTTCCAAGAGTTTCGAACCTGAAGTTCGTTATGTAAGAAAATGTTTTTCAAAAAGGTCGAACTCTATTTTAAATAAATTATTTGGTTTGTTAAGTGTTGTAGAAATTCTAAATGTTGAGATGAAGAAGCTAGGGTTGGAACCTTAGGGTTTTTAATCTACAATAGAAGTGTTTGAACTTATAACTGCAGTTAGATAATTAAATCAAAATAAAATAAATGAATACTGAGGATGAGATAGTATTATACAGCAATGCTGTTGTTTGCAATTGATAAGAATCTATTTAATGATATACGTACTTGGTAGCAATTCTATGTAAATAGTAATGTTTATTTTTGCAGTTGTTATATTTCATGAATGTTGAAGAAAATAAAATGAAATTATAACACTATACTGTTTGAAAAGAATGATAAGAGAATGCATAGCATATGTCTTCTGTAAGGAAATAAAGGACCTAAAGTGGAAACCCTAGGTTTTTTACAGAGATAAAATGTTTACTTCTATTACTATGTAAAAGAAGATATTATAATGCCTAAAATATGTAATGTTGTTATATTTCCTGAGTCTAGACATATATACAATTTATATTACATAATATAACTGATAAGGAATATTAAGGAAACACGATAGTGTTAGTCTATTCATTCATTTGGCATTTTGCCTATCATTCATCTATCTTAATTATCCTTCTCTGTACTAGAGTACGATACAGAAAACAGTATGGGGAAAAATATAGAGAGGACATTCATTCAATCAATTCATAAATATTCTCAACAATCTACAAAATCCTAAACAGGTCAGAATATCACACTTATACTTCTGCATTATCATTGAGTACTAAATTAACAATTACATAAAATAATTTAACTACTTAGAGGCTGAAATAACAAGTAGAACCTGTAACTATAGATAGGGTGGACAAACACCCAAGGAGGCTTGTTCCTCCCAACCTTCTCCAGAAGAAGCAGCCAATCTACTTGCCTCCTTTGGACCCCCGAACCTATTTATTGAACCACCAGGTAGAAGAACTCTGTGTAGAAGCAAGGCACTCAATTTTGTATAACCAGCGATCAATAGAGACTTGCCAAAACCTCAATCTCTGCCCTCAGTAGTAAAACAAGGTAGACTTACACAATGATCAAAAACATAGCATTTCCCCTCATCGAATCTCTTGTGTGCATACAGCAGAACCACGAGGTAAGTTTCCTCGTCAGGAAAAGTGATGAACCTCAGTCCAAAATTCGATGGCGCTTAAAAAGATTGCCTAGGTCTTTAGTTGTCAGTTTTCAATAAATGAGCCTCAAGCTCCAATCCCATCTTTTAGGGCACTATGACCACAATTCAAGGGAGTTGTCACAAACCAACAGCTAGTTACTTGCCTCATGATGCTGCCACTTGTCTATTGCCTTCTACCCCAGATTCCATTCCATTCCACCTAGTGGGTCAGTAAACACTCTTTCAACAGCTCTCCCTGGGTGAGTGTCTTATATTTTATTTATTTAAATAATAATATTGTGCAATTACAGTCATCCTTGGACACTTGTCCAAATATAAAACTTTACAATAAAAGTTAAGATAATGTTTCCAACATAAAATGTTTTTCAGCAAAAAGGGGTATGTTACAGCATGTTGCTTGGTGAGATGAGTATTCAGCAATGTTGATGCAATGAGAATGCGTTCATACAATGTGTATGGATACTAGAGTCTACAGGAGGAGTAAATCACATGTTATGTGGAACTAATAGTGTAGATGGTTCTGATTTTTTTATGGATCAGAATGGTTTGGATCTTCAAAAGCAGAACCATGGATGCTAAAGATGCTTATGCATCCCGAAACAATTCAAACTGGAGTACATGCAGGCATTGTGAAAGGGACGCATTGTCTCAAGGACAGTTGTAGTTGGAAAAGGACATGGATCTAAAAATGGAGTTGTAGATTTTCATTTTGAAGCACTATGAGATAAGAGGAGTTGACATGTATTGGAGGAGGCATTGCTGATGATGAGCAAGAAGACAAGCAATGTCAAAGAGAGAGGATGTAGCAATAGATGGTGATGGTGAAGTCACCATGAGACACATGAAAAAAAATTATTATAATGGACTAAAATTTTTTAATTGCATGTCAATGGGCATATGGATGTATGACCTGTTAAGGCATGCATACCCCCAGTAACTCACCGGTAAAGTTGGGAGATAGACCTAGGTGATAGGGGGCGTATGTGAGATCCCCAAGTCAAGTTTAAAGGGGGGATTGTTAGGGTTAACGTTGACTCAAGAATGAGTCAAATGGTTTAGGTCTTAGCATGTGTTTTGGGCCCATGGTATTTTCCCAAGGTATTGCATGTAATGAAGCCTATAAGAAGGCTTGGAATACTCCATTTTAAGGCGGCTTGGAGGTTAGCGGGTGAGCTCACTTGGCCCAGTTGGCCGGTTTTGTCCAAGGATAATGAAGCTTCATTGTTGTTGGTTTTTCCCCACATGGGGTTTTCCAGGGTAAAATTGTGTGTGTGTGTCTCAATATGTGATTGCTTGAATTGTCTTATGATTATTATTTCTCTCGCATATCAATTTAAGTATCCTTATAGATCTAACACATATATTGTATCCCCCCAGATGCGGGTGATACGGCCAGCATTGACACCCGGGCTCTAGATCATATGACACCTAGGCACAGGGGATTGAATCGTGGCGATGGAATGGACATGCATTTAAGGGGTGAGGCACTTCAAGCCCCAGCTTATCACGCTTGAACGTTGGAGATGTCACCTCACCCAGGCTGGTCTCAGCCTCTGTGTACCCCCTCCATGTGTTTCCTTCGTGCGGCAATAAGACCCGCAACCAGATGCAACTCCAGCTTGTTTAAGGGGATGATCTCCTAGCTCCTATGCGACATTGCAATGCTTATCAACTCATTTTGGCTTATGAATTGGGCTCCTCCCACTCACTGGCTTCTTCTCTTCACAAGTATCCATCGGCTCCTCATGTTCTCTCCTCCTGCTCTCTCCTAGGTATCCACTACCAGGAAAGACTTTTGGCTCGCTGCAATGCGCCGCCTCCAAGAGGTAGGACGGGCCATAATCTCAACCCCTCCAGAGACACTGATCCAACAGAGAAGGGTTATGGGGAGGTGGTCTCTATCCCTATTCATCTTCTCATTGACAATTGGGAAGCCCACATAATGGTTGACCACCTTTCCACTGGGCGCCATGGAAGGAAAATTGATCCTTACTGGCTAGTGAAGAATATGTTGGGGGCACTAATGGAGGGTATGCTTGCTAACTGGGCCAAGGCCAGGCATTCAACTCTGACCCTGAAGGCCACTCTGGCTAACATGAAAGCCATGCTTGGGATTCTGGAGACGACCTTCGGCTGGAAATATTATGCCCCCAACAGACATCTTCTGTGTGACAACAAAATTGGAGAAGACGTGCATGGGGACACCTCCACTGCTGCAGAAGCCAACGAACTTGTTGAGGACTCTACCAAGATCCTGGGCAAGGCCCCAATGATGTTCTCCTTCCCAATTCCCACCACCTCCGACCCTATTCTGACTAAGTGAGTTTGAGGCGACCAGGAGATCACTGCTCCCACTTACCGAAAGACTATTCCTCTGCCTGTCAAGCTGTCGGTGAAGGATTCAAAGGAGGAGGAGTATTATGGTTGTCTAATCCTTGAGGAGAATCCCCCTAATGAAAATGCACCAACAACACCCAGCTAAGGAGGTTCTGGTTACTCTTTGTGTTTTCCAACTTGTCCTGAATTTGATAAATAGTTTGCTAGATTACAGATTTTTAGGCTTCTACAGACAGTGCTATGCTACTGAAATACCCAGGTTTCCCTACTCAGGGCAGGGGTTTTGTAATTATGGACTTAACCTTTTTTATCCTCTTAAGAACCTGGGGTGGTGGCTTCACTCTCTCATGACACCATAGACAGTACCTCCCTGTGTTTTTTTTTTCTTGACGTCTTATGATTAATAGAATGTTGCATCTTACAAACAAAAAAAGCACATATATTGTATCTTGCAAAAAGAAACAAATATTTACAGTCATCTAGAAGGAGAAATTCATATTCCAAAATATGGAACTCCCTATATTGTTTTATATTCTAACATATTGACCAACTAACAAAGTGCGAAAAAAGGTTCATTAATACAAAGACTAACTGCTAGAATCACTATATGTACCTTTCTCAACATAGAGAACATCTTCATCATCTTCATATTCTTCTAAGTTGTTAACACCATCTTCTGTAGCATTTTCAGCATAAGTGGCATCTTCCTCTTCTGGATATTCCTCCATAGTATCCTCAGTACCATCTTCTTAAGAAGCTTCATCATCCTAGGTATCCCTGGTATTCTCTTCTTCGTCCTCACTATCAGCAACAAGGTTAACCGTACACACCCTCGGTCCCATCTTTTTATGTTGAGCTAGACAAGATATAGACTGGATGCAATGCTGAATTACCCTCACTGTTCTTTACATCAAATTTTTCATCATTCTTAGAGTATTTTTCCACTATAAGGTCTTATTGCTTCATAACAATCTTGGTTAATTATTTCATATTTTCATCACAGGCCCTAACTGCGCTTCAACGCTAATGAAACGGACTTCCAAAACAGAGTTGATTTGGTGAGAAAATTGTTCGATCTAGTCCCATCTAACACCGGATCATGAGCAACCAACTATTGGACTGCAGTGGTCAGACCTTCCATTCGGTCGCGCATAAATTTCATATGGCTGCGAAAATATTCGATGCTAGATTGGGTTGCACTAACTTGCTCAGCGAGTTCCTCAATCCACTTTTCAATGTCCATATTCACAATGTTAACCCAATTCCTGCCAATTCTACAAATACCAGTGCCAAGCCTACCAATGAAGGTAATACACAGCAAATTCGAGTAGGAGTTCACTCCTGAAGACACAAAAATCACAACCCAACTAGATTTTGCATCTAAAGGAGCATAATTACTGTCAAACCAACAAGAGGGCATTAAAAGGGCTTCCTCACTACCACTGAACCAAACAAAAGGTAGGAGAGAAATTATATCTACAAGCTTAGAAGACAAAAACCCCAAACCAAAATAGCTAATCGAATATTCCAGAACACACATATCTCAAACTTGCCAAACAAAGGAGAGGGAAAAGCCACTGCAAATTACCTAAAAAAGATAGCACGAAAGGTTGACAAACTCGATGAAATAATGCATATATCCTTGATCTAAGGAGAAGGAAGTGGGGATCCCAACATTCCTCACCACCATTCCAATTGCACAATCCTCCTGTTATCACCTAAACTGTAGCTACCCCTATGGATGTATCCACTCATGGATGGCAATAGGGAATGGCAACTCAAAAGGTGCAACCACGATCACCTCGACCTCCAATAGATGGTTGTCACGCCAGTCGAGGCAACCTTCACTTTATGTTATCTAGCCCAGACAACAAAGGGGGAGACCCGATCTACTCCTAACAGGAGAGATCAAAACCAAGACACCAAATCAAGTTAATTCTAAGTGAAGTAAGGTGTATGGTTTATCCTAGACCTTAGGATGAAGTCACAAGACAAGTGGGGGGTTCAATGAGTATAGCTTTGGTTCATTATTGATGTGAAAGTGACTTATGATTTGTGAAATAGGATCCAGGATTTGATGTACTAGTTCAATGTGACAAAATCCACTACCTTAGGAACCGTGTCCAATGCAGGGTAGTTTAGGGGTTGAATTGGGGCTAACTAGTACAAGTGACAAGCTTGATCATGATACATGATGACATCCAAGGGTTTAGTTCACCACACAAGGGTCAAACCACAAGTTAATCCAACAATCTAGGAAAGTCGAATTGACTTGGAGAGAGACCAGTGCCTTGGGAATTGGGATCATGGAGTCAAAGTAAGGTTAACTTGTGGTTAAGGACTCCTATTGCATGAGACAAGTGGGAAATTAAATTCTTGATGGATGAATAGGTCTAGATCTAGATTTGACCTAAGTGGACCACAATCCCTTAAAACAAGGAATGCTATCCCCAAGGCAAGATTTGATGAAGTGACACACTACACCTAGGTTTTGAATTATGCCCATTCCAAATCCACTTAAATCTCAAGTACCCACGTCCTAGAAGTGGACCAACTCCAATCTCCAAGGTGGTGCGACTTTGCCCGAGGAGGGTAAAAATGGTAATAAATGACTCAAGACAAGTCCAATGGCATCCAAATTTTAGATCCAAGTACTTTAGGCAAGTGAGAGTATGGATCTATAATTTCAAGGCAATCCGATGGCTAGATCTTACTAGATCTGAGTTTAAAGATACCAAGTGGTCCAAAAATGGGATTAAATCCCTTAAAATGTGGAATAGGGCCCACAAGGTAGAAATCAGAAAAGTGACAATCTGGGGGTAGGTTATCGGATGTGTAGATTACGAATCAAGTGGAATCTCAACTACCCATGTACTAGATCTAGGTCAACCAACCCAAACTAGGAAGTGTGCCCTTGCTTGGAGAAGGCTAAATGCCTTGGGAAGAGGGTCAAATGGAGGCCAATCCTCACCAAACTATAGATCCGGGATGCCGTGGATACTATAGAGGTGGGTTTTAAATATCTTACCCAAGAAGCCACTAGATCTTAGTAGATCTGAAAAAATGTAAAAATGGGGTTTTTTATTAATTAGGGTTTTTAATGTTTTAGACAAGTGGATAGATCATGGAGATAGAAATTACCTTGAGATCATACCTGAGTGATGAAGAGAGATGCCTTGATGTTGAGGAAGATTCCCGCAGAGATCAAATGAGAGATGGTTGATTTTGCTAGCCAAATTGATGCCCTAGCCCACAAGTGTGCCCTCCTCTACCTATCAATCCAAGGAAAATCAATTTCAATCAGAGAGGTCAAGTATGGAGGAAATACAAGTAAAATGCAATGATAACATAGAATAGAAGGTCCAAGGATAGTAATACTCCCTGTTACCAATGAAGAGATCCAAAGAAGAAGTAGGGAGAGTCTTCCCCTACCAATACTTCCTCCTCAAAGCAAATCGGCCTCCACCTGTAGATGCAAAAACGTGGTACAAAAGATATGGCAAACAAGATCTCCAATAAATCAGTTCAAAGGAAGAACCAATGAACGAACACCAAAAACATTCACCACAACACTGGAGATAGATGCAATAATAATTTTCTATTCCAATAATCTAGAGCCACCAGTCCCCTTACAATGAGAAGCTCTCTCCTTTAAATAGGAAGGAGAGGCATCAAAATCCTAACCACTTTTTGAATGAGTGGCTAAGATTAAAAGATACAAATGTTTAATCAATGGTTGAGATGAGCTCAACAATAAAATACATGGATCACTAATAAAATATAACATAAGTGGACAAAATCGCCCTAGGAGAGGGGAATCCCACCAAATCATGATGACAAAATATAATAAGAAGCTCATGGTGGGTCCAAGGGGAACTTTTAACCACCCTTGGTCAATCCCCATAGCACAATAATAATAAAATAGTCATCAATATACCAAATCGTGCCTCTATGGTCAAATCGTAGGCCTCAAAAGACCTCAGAAATCATCAGAAAGTGCCATGAGTGATGGATGTGGGCCCCGATGCAGCTGAAACTGTTGGAGGAGGTGTGGAAGACATCAACCCATCATCACCGATCATCCCATGCTAAGACATTGCCTTAGTAGCCCAAATTGAATTCCTCAATAGCCATTTCTACCAATCCTGAAATGCCTAGGGAAGCGTGAAACTGCCCCAAACTGCCTCCTGGAGTGCCTGCGCTGTCAAGGTGAGGGCACCAGTGTGTCCAGGAGGGGGGTAATATGGTAAAAACAAGTGGTTGGAACACCCCCTCCAAGCACAGCACCCTAGGTCAACCGGATAAAAATCACATCTGCTCTAACAGGGTCTCCGATAGACCAAAACTGCACTGGGATAGCCTACTGAGGCTCAATCATCACTGTAAGTGCCCGGAACTGAAAACAGACTGTCTCATTGGACTCAGAAGGTCCAAATCTATCCAATATGTGTACTCATACACCATATGAATCTCTACATGATCAAAATATATATCCAATATACCGGAACAGGTCAAATAATAATAATCTGTAAATGATCAAATAATGCTGTAAACCATGAATCATCATCATAACCCTGTAGCTGCTGCATAGAATCATCATGTACATGTACATAGACCATATATCATCAATCCATATCATCACAAGGTCCAACCATCTCATGTCCTATGGTTGACCTTGGTCAAACTAGGTTTGACCAAGTCAACATGACCAAATATAACTCAGATCTATCATCAGAAGCTACTGCAAAGTGTCAAAGGTTAATGCATGCTCTACAACTTATTCAAATAACAATTATAACACAAAGTAATCATTACTGGCGATCTAAATCCAAATATATAATGTCATTAATTATTATTATTACTCAGATTGGACTTTCAGGACAATACTCACTTCATAGCTGTGATCAATTTGCTAGTGAAGGGTGAAGGCTAAAATAACTGGCTAGGCTAAGGGATGACTTAACCGACTTAACTTTGTGACACTTTGGCAAAGGGAAAGGGAATACACACCATAGTATATACTGAATGAGCAACAACACAGGGAATGGCGGTGTCTCACAAATGGATGAGTTGTTCAAAGAGGGTTTATTCACCTTTAACAGATGCGCACAATCCATAATACAAATAAGGCCGTAAATTGTTTTGATATAGCATTTAAGTTCCATTTCTTTTTGGGCCTGAAGTTTCCATAACCTTTGATCTATGTGTGTTTATAAACACATTGCATAGATTTACATTTATTTTAGGCTTTCTGCTGCAGGTGTGTTTTTAAGGCACTTGTTTACCTGAGCACTTCTAGGTGTGTCACAGACAGCTTGTTTACCTAGGTATTTTACATTTCCAAAAGATATAACATTTTATTTTCATGGACATTTTCATTTGGCATTCCTTTCATTCATGTGTGTTTAGAAACACATTGCATGAATGGGCTTTTCATACAAGATATAGCATTTCATTTTTTCCATATTTTGTATTCATGGCAGCACTAAAAGTTTCAGGTTTATCCAACACAACTTTAGTGACTAGGGGGAATCCCAAGGAACTCCAACTCACCATAGGTAAGTTTTGTCACCAACTCAGAGCCGAGACACAATAAACAGGGAAGCTCATCCAATACAGAGGCTACAGTGGGGAAAAGTCCTCCATGCCACTAGTCAAGTAATAAGTCAGGGTGATAAACTAAAAGGTAGGCAATGGATGGATGAAGACAATGAATAATGGAGCCAACACTAGCAAGCCAAGGCATGGTGGAATGATCACCTCTATTCTCCCTAAGGAGGGTAAAACCAATGAGTATGAGTAGTGAACTTCTAAGTCTGAGGAGGGACAATATAATATATATAATAAGATCAACTAGGTCCACATATCTATATGATCACCAGATCATGACTCTAGGTGCTAAGACATGCTATGAGAATAAGTATAAAAGCAATATAACCATAACACAATGATATACCTGCTGAGTCATATACCTGAATGCTCATCAACCTGTACCATCATCTGTCCTCTGAAACTGCTACTGCAACTCTAGGAACTACTGACTGCTCTATACCAATGGTATAATGGCTACATCGGTCATCTCTCTGAGTGTCTTGAGACTCAGTCATCGCATGGGGAATACAACTGCTGTCCAAAATCTGATAGTGATCCAATATAGATGCTGTAGCTAGGGTTTTACCCCTAGCTTGTGCCAATGAGCACCTACTAAGGAGAATGGACTCCTTAGTAGCAGTTCAGTATATTAAACTAATTATGCAATAAACAAAAAATTAAATTATTTCTAATACAAGCATGAAGCATAAACACCAAAATGAAAGAATGTCTTTGTATTGATGTTACCTTGAGTGTCAAGGTTGGTGAAGCCCTTTGCAGTGTCCAAGAGGATGCTCCAAGCTCCAAGAATGCTCCTTCTCCTTCTCCAATGTTGGGGATGGGCCAAAGGTGGCTCTCAAGGTGAAACTAGTTCAAAGGTGGACTAGGGTTTCGAGAGAGATTTTGGCAGAGTAAGGGTGCTTGTGATTGTGGATATGGAATAAGGGATCTCCATCACCTATTTATAGTTTTTTGGTGGTGGAGTGCTGACCCATGGTTTTAGGAAACACATGGTTTTGGGCAGCTGTATAGGGTTTTTTTCTCCTTTTCCTCATTATTTTATATTTTTATTCCCTTTTTAGGGGATTTTTGCTATTTTTGGAGGAAAAGGGGGTTTTTTTTAGCCTTTTTTAGGCTATTTTGATGGTTTTTTGGCCTTTTGGAGGCATTTTAGGCCTTTTGGAGGCTTTTTAATGGGTTTTTTTGGGATTTTTAATGGAAATATGGTAGGAAAATGGACAAATGAGTCGTATAATGTGGTAAATGAGCTAGTGAGCACTTTTTGGGTGTTAACAGATTGCCCCCTGATGTGCGAGGTCAGGAGCTCATCGTATGGCCGATGGACATCATAAGTCATGAATGGTTTTCCTGGGATGTGGAGAGAAGAGAAGAAACAAACTGAAGCCCGGAACAATGATCCCGAACAACTGCAAGAACTAAAAGTACATAACCTCAATAAAGGATGAGGAATCATCTGATCATATGGACGAGGCGGGCATTCCCATGCTCGTATCAGGATATAACATAATAACAACAATGGGGTCCAAAAATGGGGACCTGAAATATACATGACCTCAAATACTGACTGAGGAATAATCTCAATATATGGACGAGGCGGGCATACCCATGCTCGTATCAAGATATATAAACATAACTGTGAGGCCCGAAAAGGGGGACCTGTAAGATACATGACCACTGTGTACATCATAAGAGTCCAGAGGGGACACAAATCTGGGACATACTGCTGAGCGGATCATGTGTGAACTGCAGAACTGGTGCACCGGAACAATCAACAGTGCTACTGAGTTTGGTACCAAAGGAACTGATGAGCTGCTGGATCATAGTGACTGGGGTCATACTCTCCATGGTACACTGAACTGGAACTGATCTGGAACTGAAACTGGGTACTCAAGGAAGCATGAAACTGGATGGCTTCCGAATACAAACGCCAACGCAGCCCGGACATCCACGGGAACATACAACTGGGCGTTCCGAAGTGACTCACCAATGTGCTAGAGTCGGGGGAAATCCGGGGTCTTCGACAAAAACTGATGGAATATACTCCTACGCGATCCTCAACGATGCGATCAAGGTGCTGAAGTCGAGCATGTGAGGAACAACCACTCGGAGAGGCAATGATGTCTCCTCTCAGAATGATCCGTAGGCACTTACCACAGATGGTGATAAGTCCAAGGCGTAGGGACCTCTGGGCCTATCCTCTGGAATAGAGGAGCTGTCGTCGACAGAGGGAGACCTGCCCCTAGCAAGGCAATGATGTTTCCTTGACAGGAGCGCGAGGTACAAGACCGAAATGTGATAGTGCTGATGGCAGGACTGATAAATTGTGGTGGGACAACTGGGCAAGTAGAGCGGGTGGACTCAAACTTCCTTTGTTCAGAGTATGATAATGGAAATGATCTGGCAGCATATGAAACTGACTCAGGGGAAAGGGATCATAGCTGTAATGGATCTGGGGGAAGAACTGGCTGAGGGATACTCAAGCTTGGTGTAACATGGCAGGAGACTGCAGAATACTCTGAACAAAGGCGACCTAATTGGGGGTGCTGCCGAGATGATCGATCATAGTGCCATGAGGCACGGGAGGATACTTCTTCATGGGTTAAGGAACTAGAAGAAGTGTGTGGATAAAAGATACTGTCGTGTGGATTTTACGAGCCCAGGACAGTTCATGCTCGTGGTTGCTTTCAATTTTAAGGAGTCTGAAAGCGATAAGAAGACTCTGAAGTGATGGAATGGTACTGTCGTGTGGATTTTACGAGCCCAGGACAGTTCATGCTCGTGGTTGCTTTCATTTTTAGAGAGTCTGAAAGCAAGTAAGAAGACTCCAGGGGGTTGCTTTTTCGTAGATTTAGTCTCCAAGGCCCAAAGAAGCATAAAAGGATGCAATGAAGAACTCTTCTAGCCGGTGTGACTAGAGTATTCCTTTTTCGTAAGTAGTCTACCAGGTCCGGAAAAGGGTTAAACTTATACCAGATAGACGCCCTTTCAGGTACTTTAACGAGCATGAAAGGAAGCAAGATTGCTCGGCGATCTTTTCATTCTTTTAGGAGTCAGAAAAGAGCTTAACGGAAACTCCCTAAGTGCCTTTTTCGTAAAGGAGTTGTCCGGCCCGAAAAAGGGGTAAAATTATACCGAACAAAAGGAATGGCCAGGCAAGGAGGACGTGTTCAATCAAGGTTAAGTAATGATGACCAAGAATGAGGGTAGGTGGGAACACTGATGGACCTCCTTGCGGGGTAGATGAAATGGTGGCAAAATAACGAAACATTTGCAGTATGACAGGAGTGAATGGCTCATGTAAAAATGTGGAACAATCCGATGGCGGCCGATGTGGCACGCAAACCGAGGCAGCAAGGTGTTGGGACACAATGTTGGAATTGTACCAAGTGAGAGCGAGAAATGATCTCAAGCATCATCACGGGCTCGGAAAAATGAATCCGGCGATATAAAGGATGTCAAAAACAGGTGACGGCCGATGTGGCACGCAAACCGAGGTGACGGGGGCATTTTGAAAAATGCCCGGAAAAACTGGAGGTGAGAGCGAGAAATGATCTCTAGCATCATCACCAGCTCGGAAAAATGAATCCGATGATATAAAGTATGTGAAAAAACGGAGAGCAGCCGAAGTGGCATGCAAACCGAGGCGACGAGTGGTGTCTGGACACAATGTTGATATTGGTCCTGGTGAGAGCGAGAAATGATCTCAAGCATCATCACGGGCACGGAAATATGAATCCAGCAGTGCAAATGGTGCGAAAAATGGAGGGTATAATACTAGGTGTATAAAATCAAGTCAAATCTACAAGTGATATGTGACCTCAAAAATGGTTGAGATCACAAGTGTGAAAAATTGAGCAGGGTTAATGACCTGCCCCCATGCTATGTGCATGGGGTTTGTGATTAGGGATCACATATGTGTGGGTTTGAACAATGGGTTCATTGACGTGCTGAGATAGATGTGATCGGGTAGGATCAAAATGATTGATCATGCCCCCTATCCCAGGGTTGAGGTGATCTATTATGCCCCTTGACTTAGAGGTGTCAAGGTGGTTCTCTATGATTGCGGGATCAAGACCAGGCATTTCGGTATAAGACCAGGCAAAGACATCACGGAATTCTTTGAAAAGGTGTGTGTAGTCCTCAATCTCTTGTTTACTGCAGAATGCTCCTAAAGTAATGAGTTCAGGGGCACGACCTGGAGCAGCAATATCGACTTGGATGACAGGTGAGATGTTGGCCATGTTGCCCTCCTCGAAGGCATCAGGAGCAGGAATAGGGTCCTTGAACCAGTCAACCTTGGTGGGGAGGAAGTCTTTGGATTCGACCGCGTATTGGGTAGCGGTGCTAGAGGAAGACGCTTCTGGGATGAAATAGGAACGGTGGTGCATATCATCCCAAGGATAATCCGGGGCAGTTAGGGCCTCAAGAATCTCCTCATCAGTACGGAAAGTCTGCGTCGTCAAATCGGTTGACGAGGGGGTAGTAGAAGTGTTGGTTGAAGAGATCATGTAGATGATATTAACCTCTTCGGAAGGGGGAGAGACCGGGGGGTAGATCTCCTCAATGGTAGGTGGTGCCGTCTCAAGGTCCAGATTGTTCATCTCATAGAGAGCCGCTCTGTAATCCGGGAGATCGGGACAATGATGTGAATAGTGCCCGTAAATACCGCAGATGGCGCAGGAGTGGTTGGTACGTAGGGACTTATCTTTAGGCTTGGGAGTGGGGTTTAGTTCGACTGTTGGGATGTTGGGGTCATCATCGAGCATTTGCATGTGCTTCTGTAATGCAGGTAACTGTGGGCATTGGTGGGTCGCATGGCCCAACTCGTCACACAGCGAGCATTTGGGAGGAGCACGAAACACTGGAGGGTTCTTGACTGTCTTGGGAGGTGGGACAGCAGTGTAAGGTTGTGGACCTCTGCCCCCAGTGGGTTGAAGAGGAGGAGGAGGTGTCGTGGAGGACGAAGGGGTAGGGACCCCGGGAGGTGGGTGGGTGGTAGTAGCCATGGGTTGCACCGGCTGGAGGACGACATCTGGTGTCGGCGGGCGAACGGGAGGCGAAAGGTACCATACAGGTAATCCCAATGTTAACCCAGGGAGGCTAAGGGTAGCCATGACCGGGGCGCTTACTACTCCTGCTGGAGGAACTAGGAAGGGGATCGTATGGATCGGTGTAACACCAATGTGACTAGGTACCAATGGTGGTTTAGGCAACAAGGATGGTTGATTGTTAGGTGGTAGGATGTCATGGGACAAGGTACATAAGTCAGACATTTCGGGCGTAGATGATGGCGGAGGAATGGATTGAAAGGTGGAGGTCATCGGCGCGTCTGAGTAGACTCCAGGCCCCGTAGAAGAAACAAATGAGGTGGAGGCAGGAGAAACAGGTTGTTCAACCATGGGGAGAACATTTTCCGGTGCCGCTGGAGCACTGGGATCATAGTAGGTGAGCTGGTCAATCTTAACCACGCGTCCTTCATGGGGGAACATCATGGTGCGAAAGACAGAAGAGGCAACCGCCCGCATGGCATACATGTAGCTGCGGCCAAGTAGAAGGTTGTAATCCAATTGGGCATTGATTACCTCTATGTCAATAAGAACTGTTTTACCACCTAACTGGACTGGAACGTTGGGTAGAAGGCCTTGGGGCTGGGCCGAACGACCGTCGTAGGCACGTAACGCAGTAGTGGACTGCTGGAGAGGAGGGGATCCTAGCTTCTGCCATACAAATGTAGACATAACGCATGTGGAAGCACCCTCATCAATGATGCACCGATGGATAACAAGATTCCTAACGGAGACTGTAACTTGGAAGGCTAAGCTAGAAGGTAGGCGTGGTTCAGACTGGTCTAAATCAAACGCCATCAAATGTGAATCAGTTGGGTCAATCCCCCCGATGGCGGAAAGTAAAGTCTTGCGCTGGGAAGGGCAGTTCTTCAAGACTTCCAACGCAGACATGGCTGCGGGAGATTGGGCTAGGTCGTCTACGATGTTGTAGTTTGACGCAGCGCGCGCGTTAGGGTTATTGTTGATTCGGCGCAGTGGAAAACGAGGTGCTTTCGCAGCGCCGTCTGTGGGAGGCGGAGGGATGCGTAACGCCTGATCGGTGGGGTGGGCGTTAGTAGTTTTATCCGTGGGAGTGGCTTCAAAGGTGGAGCCATATTGGTTCCGACGGGTCTGGAGGTTGACGTCAGCTGATGACATCATCAATAAGTGGTGGGTACCTGAGTCAAACATGGGTTGATCAGGGGCAGCGTAGGTGATCTGTTGTTGTTGGGGTTGCACGTTAGCTTGAGGGGCCAACGGCTGAGTGTTCACCACGCCTTGGGTCGGTAAGGGGTTTTGCAGCACCAAAGGGGGTTGCTGAGGCTGGGGGGGGTTGGGCGGTGCTTGGGGAGCCGCATGCCCTTGGCGATGGGCCTCGTCAACCCAAAGCTGCCGAGCTCGCTCCAAGTGTGGGCAAGCATGGGTGTAATGTCCATAGACCCCGCAAATAGAACAAGGGTGGTTCGTTCGCAGATTGGGGTTTTTGGCCTGCTTGGGCGGGCGATCAGGGTTTTGATTAGCGGGGGCCGCATTGTTATTGTCAGGGGGATTAGCCGGTTGACCAGCTTGGTCTGCAGGTTGGTTGTTTCCCCGATTACGGCCCTTGCCGCGGTTCTGTTGGCCCTGGTTACGTTGGTTATTCTGGTTTTGCTGCGGGTTATGTTGGGCGTACACTTGCCCTTGGGCAGCAGGTGGATTTTGAGGTTGCGCAGGTGCTGGAGCAGGCTGCGGAGGATGATATGCAGGTTGAGGCTGAGCAGGTGCAGCAACTTGAGGGGGTTGCTGATAGGACTGCGGAGCCGGTTGTGGATGTGCCGCAGGGGCTGCCTGGGGCGGATAATAAGCTGGTGGGGCTTGGGAAGGCGCAGGAGCTGAGGCAGCCTGCTGATGGTAGTAAGGCTGAGGGGCGACTGGAGGAGCATAAGCAGGAGTCGCATACCCGAAGCACTGTGGTGGACATGAGGGCCCATGGGAATGGTGATGTGTCATGGGAGCATATGAGTTGGTTGCTCCAGACTGTGAAGTAGCCCGCGACAGGTCGGGGCCAGGGGTAGGACGTGCTATAGAAAATGGTTGGGGATGCGAAGAAACACGGCCAATGATACCATCTGCAGCGTGGGATGCCCCCGGCGCATCATGATGGGAGGACTCGCCGCGAGGGGCGTCAGGTATAATGGTATAAAGGTAACCCGACTGGGCGTAAATGAGGTCGAACTGCTGTGCCTTAAGGATGGCCTCTTCTTCAGACTGGGGTCTTTCTGAAGCTACATCCTTAGCGATGACAGGAAGCAGGGACTTGAGGAACCAATCGAGGAAGATACGGTCATCTAGTTTAATCTTGCATAAGCTACGGCGTTTACGCCACTCATGGATGTGGTCCGTGATATGGGTAGCTGTGTTTTGTCTACAAGATAGAAGGATCTCAACGCCCGCGTCATAGCGGACTGGCAACTGGAAGAACTGCAGGAAGGTCGAGGCCAGGGAAGAAAAGGTGGCGTGGGTCCCATGAGGCTGCTCAATATACCACTTGGCTGCAGAGCCAGTAAAGGTGCGTTGTAAGAGACGGAGGCGAACAGAGTCATCCACAATGGAGTTAGAGGAACACCATAGGTGGAAAGACATGATGTGGTTCTGTGGGTCCTCACCGGCCTTACCCTCGAATTTAGGGATGTCAGAGGGTAGTTTGGTAGGCATATGAGGCCACATAGGGTCGTGTCGAATAGGATCGTTGGTCAATCTGGCCAGGTCAGGTAGGTTGAGGCTAGCCATGAATGGCAAACTGGAAGAAGGCTGTGACACAGTAGTGCTGTGGACCAAGTTGGGGCCAGTGCCCCCAAGTGGAGGGACAAGATTTAGGGTGGTGCCCCCAAGTGGGGGAACTGAGGTAGTGGAGGATGGTCCAGCACCACCATGGGTAGTGTGAGCCACTGATGTAGTGGGGATAGGTATTCCTGCTGTGGGAATAGGTACCGTGAGGGGAACGGTAGATGGTTGCCCCATGGAGGGCATACCAAAAACAGGTGTAGTAACTGGTGTAGTAGTGGTGGATATGCCACCAATGGTCCCTATGACAAATGGAGTGGAAGTCGTACCAGCCATGGGGCTAGTAGGGGCAGTATAAATAGGGTTCTCAGACTCTTCGTCAGAATCAGAGGTAAAGTAAGGTGCGTCACTATCTGGTGACGGAGACCTACGTCGCTGACGGGTGGAGTCAAGTGACAAGGCTCTAGATCTGTGATGAGTGGTATCAACGGACAATGATCGGAATCTATGACGAGTGGTGTCGAGAGAACCGTGCTGTGGGGGATCGCCCCTGAGGCGCCGAGAATGTCTCGGGGACTCAATGGTGACAGATGGTGTCTAAATCTCTGTGGGTTGAGGTGAGTATGAAAACAGCTCAAAAATCCTAATGCAACCGAGTGTGCAGAAGGAGAGCTAAAAAGCCAGGCACTCAGGCCAACAACCAACTCAAAACACCCACTGCAACAGCTGTGCTACAATAGGTGGAGTAACAACAAAGATGGTCAGAATACCAACAAGCAGCAGGCTTCCTAGAAAAGAAAAATGGTGGACTCACTAGACCAAGGGAGGTAAAGGAGCATGCAAACACCTAGCTAAAAGTATTCTGACTTAACTAAACATATCCTCTGCAAGGTGATGAAATCCAAGTCAGACAATATGAGTAGGAAAGCCAAGTGGCTATGATATCCCCCTACCGGGAGGGATACCGGGTAGTCAATCCTAGAAGAATGGCAACTAAGATACCCCGTTCATGACACGTCCAGAAAGGTGAATCTGCCGTTTAGTTCGTTGACCGCAATACCCCTATACAGGGATATCCCGCGAACCGCGAAAGGTAGCCCTTCGGTTACTGAATGGAGTGCGGTATTCCACTCAGGCCTCCGGAACCAGTCTCCCGACTTCAACCCTCCTAAGGGAGAGGCCCTCTGATAAACTGGTCGTGACCGTGCCAAAAAGTACTAGGGGATTTTGGTTCCCTAGTTGGACAACAACTATGTCTCAAGTGAAATAACCAAGGGGTGTTATTGGAAGCCTATCCCCCTGATCCTACCTAACTACAATGATTCTTTTATGTTCCCCAAGTGGGGTTAGAATGTTGGTTTAGTTAGGTACTTTTTAAGGCTCACTTGATTTAATGTGACAGAGTGTGTGCTCGTGAGGTGTTGAACCCAAAAACAGAAGTGCCACAAGGGAGGGCAACTTCCAATCTATCAATAATGCTGAAATTGATTCTTTTAATTTGCAAAATTTTCTGAAAATAAAAATACTGAAATTTTAAAAAGATTCTGTAAAAGGAACAGAAATTATGTTGCAGAAAGGCTGTAAGGAAGTAGGCTGCAGGTGGGACAGAGGGCTGTTCAAATGCAGAAAATATTGCAGCAAGAGGGGCTGGGCTCAAAAACAGGAAAAGAGCAGAAATCAGACCGCGGGTCTGTGGCGGGTCAGAACAGGCCGACCGCGGGTTTGAGGGCAACAGCGGCGGTCAGGTCGCGGCTATCGGGCCAATAGTTGCAGTCGGGACGCAGGAAACAGGGGACAAGGCACAGTCGGGTCGCGGCTATCGGGCCAACAGTGGCAGTCGGGACGCAGGAACAAAGGAAAAACAGACAGTCGGGTCGCGGCTAAAAGGCTAACAAGCGCAGTCGGGACGCCCGAAAGAGGCAGAAAGCCGCAGTCGAGACGCGTGAACAAGGCCGATAGGCGCAGTCAGATCGCGGCAAACAGGCTGGTTAGCCACGGTCAGATCGCAGGTAACAGACTTGAATCCGCTGACTGAGCGTCGGAAGCAGTCTGAGAGCCACGGTCGGATCGCGGGTAAAGGCCTGAAAGGCGCGGTCGGGACGCGACTGTAGAGGAAAAAGACGCGGTATGCAGCGGCCGAAAGGGACAGCCGAAAGAAAAAATTTAAAACGGAAACCAGAAATTCGAAAACTAGTGGAGTCGCCAAAACTGTAGCTAGGGTTTTACCCCTAGCTTGTGCCAATGAGCACCTACTAAGGAGAATGGACTCCTTAGTAGCAGTTCAGTATATTAAACTAATTATGCAATAAACAAAAAATTAAATTATTTCTAATACAAGCATGAAGCATAAACACCAAAATGAAAGAATGTCTTTGTATTGATGTTACCTTGAGTGTCAAGGTTGGTGAAGCCCTTTGCAGTGTCCAAGAGGATGCTCCAAGCTCCAAGAATGCTCCTTCTCCTTCTCCAATGTTGGGGATGGGCCAAAGGTGGCTCTCAAGGTGAAACTAGTTCAAAGGTGGACTAGGGTTTCGAGAGAGATTTTGGCAGAGTAAGGGTGCTTGTGATTGTGGATATGGAATAAGGGATCTCCATCACCTATTTATAGTTTTTTGGTGGTGGAGTGCTGACCCATGGTTTTAGGAAACACATGGTTTTGGGCAGCTGTATAGGGTTTTTTTCTCCTTTTCCTCATTATTTTATATTTTTATTCCCTTTTTAGGGGATTTTTGCTATTTTTGGAGGAAAAGGGGGTTTTTTTTAGCCTTTTTTAGGCTATTTTGATGGTTTTTTGGCCTTTTGGAGGCATTTTAGGCCTTTTGGAGGCTTTTTAATGGGTTTTTTGGGATTTTTAATGGAAATATGGTAGGAAAATGGACAAATGAGTCGTATAATGTGGTAAATGAGCTAGTGAGCACTTTTTGGGTGTTAACAGATGCTCATCGCAGCATCTCAATGTAAGGGAACTGGCTGAATAGTGTACTGGAATCAAAAAAAATAATGTATGGTAGCCCGGCTACTATATATGTGATAACACCTCCCAAAAACTAAGGCTTCCGAAAAACATGGGAACACAAAAACCACAGCAGCTAGCAAAACAACAGACCTTCACTGAACTCCAACACTTAATGCAAACAATACCTCAACAAAAGGGAGTGGTCTAGCCAGAAGTACCTTCATACCTACTCACATTAGTAACACTTATGCTGCCCTTTGTAATTTGGACCTCACTCCCGGTGAAGAGACCTTTCGTCCTCCACTTGTCAACCATGTCATTAAAACTAATGACACCATCTAGCCTCTGATTTTGGGAGTTAAAGAGCATCAATAAATGCCAAGGATCAAACCTTAGGGAATCCAACATTGTTGAATTGGTCCCCCATTTTCAATTAAGCCTCCCTGAGGGAGATGAGAGGCTTGATTATCTAGTCCATTAACTAGCGAGTTATGATATCTTCAAACATGGAAGAGTTGAAGAGATAGGAATTAGGAAAGAATACCCAAAATATGTTTGTGGATACCTCCTACAATTTGATCCTCAATATCCCAACAATACATAGTTTTTAAGAGGATGAGAAGAGAATTACATATCACTACTAAGGAATGTGATCCTTCATCAAGAGACTCTTCAAACCCAAGAACAAATCAAATCGTTCCACCTAGTTATTGGTGCCAATCCCTAAACCACAAGCGTAGGTCTTTACTATATTCCCTCCAAGTTCAAAAAGGATCCCTCCCTTCAAAGATCCGTAAAAAAGGAGTATATGAGACTAAATACTCTGTTTCCATTTCTAAAATTCTTCTTGATTCATTACTACCTACCATACTGGAACCTGAACATTCTTTTTAATCTCGGAGTATGAGGCAAATTTTGTTTTGTTTAATCTGCAATTCCTCTAATGAAGTTGAGGGTTATGAAATATTATGCTTATTAATGACGTGTCAAATTTCTTCATTCAAAAGTGATCTAGTTGTTATTGTATTATCTACTGCTGTAATTAGTTTATCTTCAAAAATTCCATATTTTCTAGCTGCCCGGACTTTCCAATAGACATATTTTGGAAGGGTAGACCAAATTCAGTTCAAAATGGGTTTCCCTTAGAGGGTTCCAAGGTGTTATATTTTCATCATTTAATTCAATATGATCTAGGATATTATCTGAGAGAATAACATGCACAGCAAATCAAACACAATAGACAAGAGACACAAAGAATTTCATCGGGGAAACCATAAAGGAGAAAACCCTGCAACTTCCTCAGAAATAGAATGAGCAAATAATACAAAACCCCAAAACAAAGAGATGGTCTTCAATAGCTTCCTCCTCCACTTATGCAAACTTCTCTCTCTCTCTCTCTCTCTCTCTCTCTCTCTCTCTCTCTCTCTCTCTCTCTCTCTCATTAATGTGCAATGAGTGAGTGAGTGAATGAGCAAATAGAGAGGATGCTCCTCTCTATTTATACTTTACCTTCACTTGAATTTTTACCCAACTGGGTCAACGTCTCCTAAGAGAGTCTAATAACCCATTATAGCTTGAGTCGGGGCCGACCCCTCTAGGGCAGTCTAATAACCCTATCAAATACAATAATGACATTCTCGATCAAAGGAATGAAACCTCTCCATCGGACGTAAAATGACATATGAAGACAATATAAAATATACAAGTGAATATCATCTGAAGTTACAAATACATTAACACTCCCTCTTAACTAGGAAGGTATTCTCTTGACACAGTTCATCAGCACAAGTCTTCCTCACTGGATCATCATCGTCACTGCTGCTGCTATCTCGACCATCAATCTCCAATCTACTCATTGTAGGAAGTTCTACAGAGCCAACCCTTTTTCATGTTGGATGTAGGCCTAGCCTCCATGTCGTTCTTCATCATCTCTACGATCAAGCCATCAAGTAGGTACATCTCAGGACTTATTATATGCCTCGGCAAAACCTGCAAGATCTCCCAGGACTGATTATATGCCTCTGCAAAACCTGAAGGAGCATCTCAGGACTGATTATATGCCACTGCAAAACCTGCAAGATCTCCCAGAACTAATTATATGCCACTGCAAAACTTGAAGGAGCATCTCAAGACTGATTATATGCTACTGCAAAACTTGTGCACCCTACTGTCACCTCATCATCTTTAGATCATCTCATCGTCAATGGAGCACATCCCAAATGCACATAACACAGCACTTACATCCACCGGCATGGGAGGACTAACCTACCACCATCCAGGAAAGGCTCAACAATTACATCAACGACCATGGGAGGACTAACCTACCACCATCCGGGAAAGGCTCAACAATTACATGAACAACCATGGGAGGACTAACCTACCACCATGTCGGAAAAGCTTCAGTAATTACATCAATGACCGTGGGAGGACTAACCTACCACCATGTCGAAAAAGCTCGGTAATTACATCAACGACCATGGGAGGACTAACCTACCACCATGTCGAAAAATCCCATGTGCATCTGTGTCTTCTGGACTCATCACTTCCCCTTGGAAGGAACCTCGATCTGAAGTACACCAAGCTTCTCTCTGAAGTATTCAAACTTCACTCTGGCCAACGGCTTGGTCAATACATCAACTATCTGCTCATCCGTCGCAACATACTGGAGCTTCACTACTCCTCTCTGCACCATATCCCTGATATAGTGATACTTGATCTCGATGTGCTTCGACTTGTCATGGAACACTGGGTTCTCAGACAACTTCACACAACTCTGGTTGTCGCAATATATACAAGTAGCATCCAACTAGAGATCAAATAAATCAGACAGTAGCTTCCTCAGCCATACTACCTCACAACTAGCCGAACAAGCTACAACATAATCTGCTTTGGCTGTACTTAGTGCCATGTAAGACTGCTTCCTGCTAAACCAAGAGATCACACCTAATCCCACACTGAAGCAGCACCCCGAATTGCTCTTCCTATCAATGGCACTGCCTGCCCATTCTGAATAAACATAACCCTCCAGGTTAATCTTCTGTTTCGCATCATACTTGAGCCCATAATCCACCGTACCCTTCAGGTACCTCAGAATATGCTTTGCAGCAATCAAGTGAACATGTCTTGGATCCGTCAGGAACTGGCTCAATGTGTTCAGAGCAAAACAAATATATGTTCTCGTATTCGTCAAGTACATCAACGACCCAATCATCTGACGATACATCGTGGCATCAACCGACTTTGATGAAGCATCACTCAATAGCTTCAAGTTCGATGCCATAGGTGTGGCCATGGCCTTACAGTCCATCATCGCAAACCGCTTCAGGATCTCTACTGCATACTTCCCTTGT
Organism: Larix kaempferi; assembly: GCA_027924585.1. Taxonomy (NCBI): domain Eukaryota; kingdom Viridiplantae; phylum Streptophyta; class Pinopsida; order Pinales; family Pinaceae; genus Larix; species Larix kaempferi. The sequence continues at coordinate 15,631,949 of BSBM01000476.1, forward strand.
CCAAGGAAGATTCCATCCGCACTCTACCACACCTCCATGCCTAGAAAATAGTGCATCATACCCAAGTCCTTCATCTCGAACTCGGCAGCAAGCTTCCTCTTCATGTCAACAATCAACCCATCCTCACCTGTCACAAAAAGGTCATCTACATAAATTAGAAGTATCACCGAGTTGCCTTCCTCAACCTTGTAGTAAAGGTTGGAATCTGCTTTACTCTTGGTAAAGCCCAAACTAGTCAGGAAGTTATCAATCATGCCGTACCATGTCCTGGGTGCCTGTTTCAATCCATACAAGGCCTTCTTCAATTTGCACACATGAGTCTCCCTGTCATGTGTCTCAAATCCGAGTAGCTGCTCCACATACACTTCCTCCTCTACTACACCATTCAAGAACGTTGTCTTGACATCCATCTGGTGTACCTTCCACTTCATTACTGCAACTAGAGCAAGTACTGATCTTATGGAAGTGTATCTGGCTACAGGTGCAAATGTCTCTTCATAATCGATCCCTTCCTTCTGGGAGAAACCACGTGCCACAAACCTCGCCTTGTGTTTCTCTATGATACCATCTGCAGCATGCTTGATCTTGTAGATCCATTTGGAAGTCACAACAGACTTCCCTACTAGTCTTGGGACCACATCCCAGACATCATTCTTCATGATCGACTGGTACTCCTTGATCATGGCATCCTTCCATTCTTTCTTCTCATTTGCTTCCTCATAGTTGGAAGGTTCTTTGTCAATGATGTCATACAGCAGGGCTACATAATTAGAGAATGGTCTCAGTCTCTTGCTTTCTCTATGCATTCCTTCTGGAGCACCATATCTCTCTGCATCTTGAATTGCTTCTCGTACCCATGTTGGTATCCTTTTGTGAGAGTTCTTCTCACGTGGTGGATCTACAGGTTCTTGTGGGTATTCCATCTTGCGTTCTTCATATTCTTCTGGAGTCACTTCTTCCATTACTGTATTTCTGATCCTAGGAACTGTAGGTTCTCAGTGTCTTCATCTTGACTTCATAAATCTTCTTGAATGTTATAGCTGAATCACCGTCACTTGTTCTTCGAAACAAGTCTCTCTCATAGTACACAATCTTTCCTACAAGTCAATTTAGTTGTGTGATTAGAAACATTTCATAATTGTCAAAACAAATTCATATGCATAAATACATAGGTCACACAGTCATGCAACTATCTTAGCAAATGATTCAACACAACATTCATCCATATCATGTATTCATACGGTAACTTCCTAGATGCCTGCCATCTCTACCATAACATTGTTAAGAGTGTGCACTACTCCCAACATGTCAGCAAAGAGGTTTCAATCTAGATAAGTGGCAATGGAGTGTTGTATAATACCATAGGCCATTTACCCATTACTTGCATATTAGTAGTATCTTGTTCATTAATGCAACTTTTCTAACATGCATAATATACATCCTAAATCCAGGAACGTAAGTATGTATATGACTGAACAACATCATTTAAGTAATCATATATACAATAAATGACAATTCAAATAGTTATCTTTGTTTGGTTGTTGGGTGGACTCCCTCTCAATCTTTGCTTCCTTGCAGGAACTACTGGAGTGTGCTCCCTCTTGATCTTTGCTTCCTTGCAGAAACTACTGGAGTCACTGATAGTGTGCACCTAAACCAATGCTGAAAATGGATGAGAGGTTCTTCCATAGATTATTGAACTTTATTTGTTTTCTGGAGTCCAAATCTGCAGTAGCTTCTTCTACTCCTTTCATTTAATATTGAAAGTCATCTCTTGCTTCACCTTATGAGGTGGAACCTTCTAAATAAACCCTGGTAGTTGGTTACCTTCATTACAATAAATATTCTTCATCGCTTGAAGAATCTTCATTGTCTTCTCTGGTTCTCTTCTTTGCAGGTTCATCATCCTCTGCAGTGTGAGCATGATCTCTTTTCTTGTTGTTCTTCTTGTGAGAGCCACCTTTATTTCTAGGAAAATCCTTCGAGAAGTGTCCCTTCTCATCACATGTATAGCATCGAATGGTGGATACATCTCTTTGGGATTTAAAGTTACCCCTCTGATTCTGGTGGTGGTGTTTTTCTTTCTTACTGTGGTGGTGTGCCCTCTTGTTATCATTCCTCTTGAAGTGTGTTGTGAGAGCTTGGTCTTCATTACCCATCTTCTCTTCTCAAATTATGAGTCGAGCTTATTCTTGTGAGCATTCCTCCCACAGCCTACCGAATGTGATGAGCTTCTTTCTAGCACAAATTCCTTGAATGAAGGAATCCCATGACCTAGGGAGACCATTCAAGGTGGTCATCACTATTTCTCCATTCTCTATGTTTTCTTCCACAACTTCAAGTTGTTCTTTTATTTGAGAAGCCCTTGTGAAATAAGACCGAATGGTTTCTACATTTTGAGTCTTCACATTCTTTAATTGGTTCCGCAATGTCATCTTCCGATTTATATTCTTTCCTTCAAATAGCTTGGTCAAGGAATCAAACATCTCCTTGGGTGTCTTTGAGAAGACACATGTGGTATGAGATGGTCCTTGATAGAATCTGCAATAATCCTCTTGGCCTTGACCAGGTTCTTCTTATGTAGGGCCTTAGCCTCATCTCCCTCTGGAACTGGAACCTCTTCACTTATGTAGGTGTCCAATTCATTCTCTTCTAGGATTAACCCAATCCTATACTTCCATGCTCGGAAGTTATCAGCCCCTTCAAGCTTATCCTCAAGCTTGGTGTGGTGAGACATCTTTAATGATAAACTCAAATGGAAATAGAAAAGATTTTAGGTCTTACCACTTTGAGATGCTTGGGTTGGATCTGGAGCTGGTTGGCCTAGGGTTTGTCAAAGAAACCCTAAATTTCCAAAGTTGGAATTTGCAACTTCTAGTTGGATAGATAGATGTGTCTCCTCGAGGAAAGTTGTCTAATGTACTCACTTCCCTAAATTTGTGAACATAAACCCAAAATATATGATGCCCTAGTTTTCCTCCGGTAGTAGTGACGGGTCGAAAAATGAAAATTGTCCGAATTGAATTCTGCTTTCACGAGAAGATTCTCCTGGATGAGGCGAGTATACTAGTGCACTTGGATTTTGAAAGTTCCAAAAATTGACCCCTCAAAAGTGACTTGCGAATTTTGGGTCTCCAGTTTCTGTCAATTTCTGGTTTTTTGGTTTTATGGTTTTTCTGGTCCAAAAGGAAAACTAGGGTTTGACAAATCTCAGGTTTCTACCCAGCCAAAAACTTCGATCTTGGTCTCTAAATTTTGATTTTTCTGAGGAGAAAAATCCTATGCTAAGAGCACTCCAAAATTCGACTTCTATAAAGCCCTAATTTCCCGCATAAGTGACAGGCCAAAAAATGAAAATGCTCAGAATTCAATTATGCTTCGACAGAAAGATGCACCTTCCTTAGGCGAGTTAGCCTAACCTCCTTTTGCTGATGATCTGTGGAGAGAAACCCAAAAATTAAGAATCCCTAGCTTCTGCAGCTGCATAGTGTCTTCTTCTCAGGTTAGCTCTGATACCATGTTAGATTTTCATCATTTAATTCAATATTATCTAGGATCTTATATGAGAGAATAACATGCACAACAAATCAAACACAATAGACAAGAGACAAAACGAGTTTCATCGGGGAAACCATAAAGGAGAAAACCCTGCAACTTCCTGAGAGATAGAATGAGCAAATAATACAAAACCCCAAAACAAAGAGATGGTCTTGGGTAGCTTCCTCCTCCTTCACTTGTGCGAACTTCTCTCTCTCTCACTAATGCACAATGAGTGAGTGAGTGAATGAGCAAATAGAGAGGATGCTCCTCTCTATTTATACTTTACCTTCAATTGACTTCTTGTTGATGTATATGTAACTTCGGAATGTATTTCACATATATGTATATTGTATTCCTATAGAGATGTTATTATTCCTCTATACGGAAGTGTCATCATTTATATTGTAAGTGTCGTAACTTATACTTGATGGGTTATTAGACCACCTTGTTGGGGTCGGCCCTGTATAAGTCATGTGGGTCAAAGGGTTGTTAGACCACCCTATTGGGGGTCGGCCATGTGGGTCAAAGGGTTATTAGACCATCCTAGTGGGGGTCGGCCCAGTCAGCATTATGTTAAGTGGTTAAGTTGAGGCCGACCTAGTTGAGTAAAGGTCAAGTCAAGTTAGTGTATAAATAGAGAGTGTGTCTCTCTCATTTTACACATTCTATTCTCTCACTCACACTTGGGAAAGTGGCGCACTTGTGGAGGAGGAGGCTCTGCTACTAGGAGAAGACTATCTCTTGTATTCTGGTGGTATCATTTCTCTATCTATCTCTGAGGAAGTTATTGGGGTTTTTCACCTTTATGGTTTTCCCCAAGTAAACTCTGTGTCTCTTGTGTGCTTGCATTATTGTGTCCATGATTGATATGTTGTAGATTTGTTGTAAATGTTGTTCTCTCAGTTAAGATCCTATATCATATTGAAGTAAATTCTGAAAATTTAACATGGTATCAGAGCTAGCCTAAAAGAAGGCATGATATGGCATGTATGACACTTGTTGCACTTACAATGCTAGGGCTTGATATAGCAAAAACCAGTCATCGTAGCACTTTCGCTATAAATCCATTTTGGCAAAGTTTTCAGATCTGAAACTTTTACAGGTCGAAGATCAGATCCCCATGTACCTTTTGTCCAAAGGACAACCTCTAATTCATTGTACTGTGTGATTTATGATCTGTACAATATAGGGTTTCTGCCTCTTCCAGATCTAATTCAAAATCAGGTGACCTTGGGAAAAAGGTCATAACTTGGGCTAGGAAGCTCCAAATGAAATTTCATAAAAAGTGACAGGTAGTACACAGACTGGACTATCTCAAGAAAAAATTTCAGAGGCCTAAGATGAACCAGTGACACGTGGCATGCCGTACAAGTTCGCTCTCCTGTATTATCCCATAAACAAGTCACGTTGAGACACTTGGCATAACTCTCTCTCAGAGAATCCAATTGAGGTCAGACCTGTCGGGATGGAAATCTAACAAGGCAGACTATCTTAGGAAAACATTTTAGAGGTCGAAGCTGAAACAGTGACATGTGGCACGCCGTACAAGTTCGCTCTCCTATAGTATCCCATAAACAAGTCACGTTGCGACACTTGGAATAACTCTCTCTCAGAGAATCCAATTGAGGTCAGACCTGTCGAGATGGAAAGATAATAGGTCGGGCTATCTCAGGAAAAATTTTCAGACCCTGTGGATCGAAAATTTCGGAGTTACACCAGAAACAATCAGGTACATATTTCTGTCAAAACAGAATTATTTTTGAGTACCTTCATTCATGGCTTCCGGAATTTAGGGCTTCGGAGAAAGTTGGAATTTTTGTAATCGGAGACCATGGCTGGATGCTACTCATCAAAATCAAAATTTAGAGACCAAGATCAGATTTTTTGGCTGGGCAGAAGGCCGGGCTTAATCAAACCCCAGTTCGGGACTTTGATCGGAAAGATGGAAAATTATGGCTTCTGCAAAAATTGGAATTTTGGAAATCTGTGACCACGGCTGGAAGCTCCTCAAAAAAATCGAAGATTAGAGTTTTGAATCAAATATTTTGGTTGGGTGAAGCTCCGGGAAACTCAAACCCTAATTTAGGGTCCTCCCTAGTGAATCTGAAAATCTAAAAGGCAATTTCGAGGGGTGAAACTTTGCAGTTTTCAAATTCTAAATATACCAACTTGATCAGCTCATCAAGGCACATATTTCTATCCTTTCGGAAGTTTGAAATTCAAAGTTTGAATTTTTGGGGTTTCTTTGACAAACCCTAATCCAGCTCCAGGTCTAGTTCTTGCAAATCAAGTGGATTGGGTTAATCCTAGAAGAAGATGGATTGGTCACCTGCATAAGTGAAGAAGTTCCTGTCTTAGAGGGAGATGAGGCTAAGGCCTTCCATAAGAAGATTCCAAGCAATCTTGACAGGTATAGCTTACATGTATGTTTCATGGTTAAGTGTATCATATGTTTGTCTTCATATCATTACAGTACAATCTTGATTAATTACTGGACTTGTCGTATCACCTTAATAGAAGATATTCATTGATTAAGGTTTTGACACTTATGATTGTACTAATGCATTGTGATGTTATATGAGGTTTATGTTGTTTGCTAACACAAAAGGTACACCAAGAAAGTCAAATCATGTTCTACTTCAAGAACATATGCTCATGGTAACATGAAGACAAAGATTCATCCATTGTCATGGATCACATAGAAGATATACTTTCGAGGTATGTATAACTTGGTTCTACAATGGTTAACTTATGAGACATGCAGGTTACTAGCACAAGTCACTGAAGAGAACCAGAAGACATTATGCGGGTATGTTAGACATAACTAGCTAGCATGCTAATCTAGGTATGTTTTTCCTATATCAAGCTAGAATCCTACCTTGTGTTAGGATCTTATACTATTGTGTTGTTGATAATGATTATTCATGAAGTCATAGGTTTGAATAATCATGGTTGTATGCATATTATGTTTCTTACCATAATTGATGATATGACTAACCAAAAGAATCATGAAGGTATAGGTTTGAATAATCACAGGTTTTATGCATATTATATCTCTTATCTTGATTGATTATTCAACTAACCATAAGAGTCCTATGATCAAATAAGAATATGTATGAGTAAAAGAAGACTTCCCTGAAACCTTGAATACTAATGTTTATTATCTATGAATGATCATGAATATACATGTTTAAGATTATTGTGTTTTGATAGTATTAAGATTATACTAATAAATGTGTGATTATGTATGAGACCTCAAGGATAACACAATGATGATACTAATAAGCATGCATAGTGATTAAGGATGGATGTAAGTTCAAGGACAGGTAATCCAGGAAGCAAAGATCAAGAGGGGACACACTCCAGTTGTTCCTGCAAGAAAGCAAAGGAGCACACTTCAGTAGTTTCTGCAAGGATGCAGATATTCAGAGGGAGTTGACCACTTCTCACAATCCACATAAGAATGGAGTTGCAGAAAAGAAGCAAAGACTGAGAGGGAGTCAACCCAACAAACAAACAAAGATAAGTATTTGAATTGTCATTACTTGCATATTTTATTGTTTAAATAATACTGTTCAATAATGTATATATTGATGTTCCTAGAATTAGGTTGTGTATTATGCATATTAGAATAGTTGGATTGATGAACAGTATACTACTAATATGCATGGGTAAGTGGCCTATGGCACTGTACAACATTCCATTGCTACTTATCTAGAATGAAACCTCTTTGCTGACATATTGGGAGTTGTGCACAGTCTTAACAATGTTCTGGTAGAGATTGGAAGGCATCTAGAAAGTTACGGGATATGGATAAATGTTGTATTGAAGCATTGGCTAATATAATTGCATGACTATGTGACATATTTCTTTATGTGTAAGAATTTGTTATGAAAACTATGAGATGTTTTCTAATCATGCAATTTAACTTGTTGTGTAGGAAAGATCATATGCCATCACCTACAAAAGAAGAACTACAACATTTGTTCAACAACAAAATTATCTATTGAAGATATTGAAGTTCCCAGGATATGGGAAGAATGCCATGATCTGTCGATCATGAAGAATAATGTTTGGGATGTAGTCCCAAGACCTGAAGGGAAGTTTGTTATGACTTCCATATGGATCTATCAAGATCAAGCATGTTGCAGATGGCAGCATAGAGAAATATAAAAGTGATGAAATAGAAGATACACCAGATGGATTTCAAGACAGCTTTCTTGAATGGTGTAGTTGAAGAAGAAGTGTATGTGGAGCAGCCACTTGGGTCTGAGACACATGATAGGAAATCATATATGTGCAGAACTTGGTATGGTAGGATAGGCAGCTTTCTATCCAGTTTGGTCTTTACCAAGAGTAAAGCAGGTTCCAATCTTTACTACAAGGTTGAGGTAGGCAATCCAGGGATACTCTTATTGTATGTGGATGACCTGTTTGTAACAAGAGATGATAGATTGATTGCCGACACGCAGCGGAAGCTTGCAGCTGAGTTCGATATGAAAGATTTGGGAATGATGCACTATTTGTTTTTTGGCATGGAGGTGTGGCAGAGTGCAGATGGAATCTTCCTTGGTCAAGGGAAGTACACAGTAGATATCCCAGAAACTGGTATGGTAGGATGGACAATTTCCTATCTAGTTTGGGCTTTACCAAGAGTAAAGCGGATTCCAACCTTTATTACAAGGTTGAGGAAGGGAATCCTGTGATTCTACTCCTGTATGTGGATGATTTATTTGTAACAGGAGATGACAGGTTGATTACAGATACTAAGAGGAATCTTGCTGCAGAATTCGATATGAAAGATTTGGGAATGATGCACTATTTCCTAGGTATGGAGGTGTGGTAGAGTGCAGGTGGAATCTTCCTTGGTCAAGGGAAGTACACAGTAGATATCCTGAGGATGATGGATTGCAAGGCCATGGCCACACCTATGGAATCAAATCTGAAGCTTCTATTTGATGCTTCATCTGAGCCAGTTGATGTCTCTATGTATCGTCAGATGATTGGGTCCTTGATGTACCTGACGAACACGAGACCAAATATTTGCTTTGCAGTGAACACATTGAGCCAGTTCCTGACGGATCCTAGGAGTGTTCACCTGTTTGTTGTAAAGCATGTTCTGAGGTACCCGAAGGGTACAGTGGATTATGGGCTCAAGTATGAAGCAAAATCAAAAGTTTAACCTGCAGGGTTATGTTGATTCAGATTGGGATGGCAGTGCTGCAGATAGGAAGAGCACATCTGGATACTGCTTCAGTATGGGATCAGGTGTGATCTCTTGGTTTAGCAGGAAGCAATCCTGCATAGCACTGAGTACAGATGAGGCAAAGTATGTTGCAGCCTATTCAGCTATTTGTGAGGCAGTATGGCTACAGAAGCTACTGTCTGAGTTATTTGATCTCCCATTGGATGCTACTAGTATCTTTTGTGATAACCAGAGTTGTGTGAAGCTGTCTGAGAACCTAGTGTTTCATGACAGGTCGAAACACATAGAGATCAAATATCACTATATCAGGGATATGGTGTAGAGAGGAGCTGTGAAGCTCCTGTACATTGCGACGAACGAGCAGATTGCAGATGTGCTGACGAAGCCACTAGCCAGGGTGAAGTTCGAGTACTTCAGGGAGAGGCTTGGAGTTCTTCAGATTGATGACACTTCGAGGAAGAAGTGATGAACACATTTGCTGAAGCCATACCAAGCATGTTGGAAGGAGGATCCTTCACATGGCTGTGGATGTAAGCGCTGAATGATGAGCATCAGGATGATGTTCTGGTTTCTGCTTTGTATGATCGGTTGGATCATTTATATATGTATGTACGCATCATGTTGGATGCTGGATATGATCAGTTGTATCATTTATATGTACGCATCATGTTGGATGCTGGATATGATCAGTTGGATCATGTGTATGTATTTTGTATATGCATCATGTTGGATGCTTGGACCATGTACATGTATATGTATCAAGTGGATACATTGTATGATCAGGTAGATCATGTATGTTGATATGTATCATGTATGATCAGGTGGATACACTGTATGATCAGGTGGATCATGTATGATGATATGTATCAGGTAGATACTTGGTATGCATCAGGGAGATGCATTGTATGATCAGGATGATCATGGATGACGAGCTTCAGGATGTTGCTCCAGATGACATGCAGCAGGATGTTGCAGTGATGATGATCAAGATGATCATGTGTACATCAGGATGATGTATGGTGAGTATCAGGTTGATACTCTATAGCCGTGGAACAGGTTGTGCAGATAAGCATGTAATTTGTGTCCTGGGAGATTTGCAGATAGTCTTTCGAGGTTTTGCATATGGCATGTAATTTGTACCTTGGGATATCTGGCAAATGGTCTTTCTAGGTTTTGCTTGGGAGGACATATAATTTGTGCCCTGGGAGATCTGCAGATAGTCTTTCGAGGTTTTTCCTATGGCATGTAATCTGTGCCCTGGGATATCTGGCAGATGCTCTTTCGAGGTTTTGTCCTATGGCATGTAATTTGTGCCCTGGGAGATCTGATAGGTTGATCCGTGTGCTCGTAATCAGTCCCGGGATGCTCTTTCGAGGTTTTGCCATGACCACATGTAATTTGTGCCCTGGGAGATCCGATAGGTTGAGTCTTGTGCTCGTAATCAATCTTGGGATGCTCTTTTGAGGTTTTGTGGTGACCACATGTAATTTGTGCCCTGGGAGATCCGATAGGTTGAGCCTTGTGCTCGTAATCAATCCTGGGATTATCTTTCAAGGTTTTGTGGTGGGGTCACATGTAATAAGTCCTGGAGATCTGGATAGAATGAAAAAGGCCTCAGATGCTCTTTAGGGATCTTGCTAGTCAAGAGACTCTTTTAAGGCTTTGTGATGCACGTAATAAGTCCTGAGATTTCCACAGTATGGCCAGTGATGACAAAGACCTGCAGGTGGTGGGCCTACATCCAGTATGAAAAAGGACTGGCTCTGTAGAACTTCCTATGACGAGTATATTCAGATATTGATTGAGATAGCAGCAGCAGTGACGATGATCCAGAGAAGATGACTTGTGCTAGAAGACCTGTGTCGAGAATACCTTCCTAGTTAAGAGGGAGTGTTGATGTATATGTAACTTCGGAATGTATTTCACATATATGTATATTGTATTCCTATCAGAGATGTTATTATTTCTCTATACGGAAGTGTCGTCATTTATATTGTAAGTGTCGTAACTTATACTTGATGGGTTATTAGACCACCTTGTTGGGGTCGGCCCTGTATAAGTCATGTGGGTCAAAGGGTTATTAGACCACCCTATTGGGGGTCGGCCATGTGGGTCAAAGGGTTATTAGACCATCCTAGTGGGGGTCGGCCCAGTCAGCATTATGTTAAGTGGTTAAGTTGAGGCCGACCTAGTTGAGTAAAGGTCAAGTCAAGTTAGTGTATAAATAGAGAGTGTGTCTCTCTCATTTTACACATTCTATTCTCTCACTCACACTTGGGAAAGTGGTGCACTTGTGGAGGAGGAGGCTCTGCTGCTAGGAGAAGACTATCTCTTGTATTATGGTTGTATCATTGCTCTATCTATCTCTGAGGAAGTTATTGGGGTTTTTCACCTTTATGGTTTTCCCCAAGTAAACTCTGTGTCTCTTGTGTGGTTGCATTATTGTGTCCATGATTGATATGATGTAGATTTGTTGTACATGTTGTTCTCTCAGTTAAGATCCTAGATCATATTGAAGTAAATTCTGAAAATTTAACACTTCTTACCCAATTAGGCCGACTTCTCCTAGGAGAGTCTAATAATCCATTATAACTTGACTCAGGGATGACCCCTCTAGGGGAGTCTAATAACCCTATCAAATACAATAATGACATTCCCAATCGAAGGAATGAAACCTCTCTGTCGGACGTACAATGACATATGAATACAATATAAAATATACAAGTGAATATCATCCAAAGTTACAAATACATTAACACAGGGAAACGACCTTTCCAATTGAGAAACATATTGTTCTAATTGCCTAGAATCTCAAAATTAATATCCAAATCCTTCACCAAGTGCTTCCACACCTTCTTAACATAATTACATTGAAAAAAATAAAATGAGAAATTGTCTCTTCGGATTCTTTGCATAAAATACATCGTGAGGTTCCTACTATATTTCTTTTTTTTTAATTCTTAGAAGTAAGGATTTTCCCTTGAACCAAAATCCAATAAAAGATGTTATCTTGCTGCTAAATTTTTTCCCCATTCTTGAGAATGGCTAATGTTGTTGTTCCTTAAAAAGAATTTCATAACCCTCCTTCACCGAATAAAATCCTTTTTCCCCCATCCTCTCATATCTTTTATGCACAAACTTATTGGAGCAAATCCATGAATATTTTGAAAAAAATCCTCAAGAGAAGGATTCAAGACAGCAGGAGCATTCAAACTCTTTCAACCTACCCAATTTCCTGAGGGATCCCACTTAGATAGATCATACAAAGTTCTAATATCGTTTTCACTAAGCCAATGATTTATTGCCAATAAATCAACCCGCGGAGTTAGGGGAGTTACACCAAGGATAGAATCCTTCCATAAAGATATACTTTTATGATTACTCGGAATCTAGTACAAACCATCCTGAATGATTCTACTAGCAAACTTACACGGTCTCCAAATATTTGAGCCTTCTTGCTCCCAAGAGCAATCGTCCACACAACATAATCTAGAATTGGAGGGATACTTTTTTTTCATAATAATATCTTTCCACCAAGCTTTTTTACCAGATATAAGATTCCAAATCAATTTATCCCCCATATCCCAATTCATTAGCATGAGATCACGAATGCCAAGCCCTCCATGGCTTTTAGGATCTTTTACTAAATCCCACTTAACCAAGTGGAACTTCTTTTTGTTAGTCTTCCCTCCTTGCCACATAAAGTTTCTTGAAAATCTATCCAATTTTTGCATAATTCCTTTTGGAGCAAGAAGAGAAGAACATTGAAATAGGGGTAAAGACGAGAGAGCATACCTGATTAAGAAGACTTTTCCAGATGGATTTAGCCAACATAGATCCCAACTTTTCATTTTATCTTTTGTAGAATTACTTCCCATTCTACATTTTTTATTCTTTTTTTAGTAATGGGGATGCCAAGATATTTGAAAGACATCAAGTTCATGCTTCCAACAAAGCTAAAAACTTGATGGATATGCTGCATAATCTGAGGAGGGACATTCCAACCAAATTTTTTACATTTTCTCTTGTTTACCTCTCCTCCCAAAGCGTTTAAGAATTGATGTAAAACCTGCTTGAACCTACTAGCAATAATAATCGAAGCTCCTCCCAAAAGCATAGTATCATTTACAAATTGGGCATTATTGACAGTTTTAATACCCCTAGCAATTTGAATCCCACTTAACATACCATCCTCCTGTTCTCTTAGCATCTTCCTACCCAGAGCTTCAGACATAAGAATGTATAAAAAAGGAGACAAGGGGCATCCCTGTCACAGACCTCGTGAGGCCTTAAACAAATATGTTGGTCTACCATTTATCAAAGGGGCAATCCAAGGGTAGTTTATACAGGATTTGATCCACTTAAAAATGAAGGGGAGAACCCAAATCTATCCAGGAGTTCAAAGAGAAAACTATGGCGGACAGTATCAAACGCATTGGCCATATCCAATTTAATGGCCATCCCTTGTTCCTTTCTCACAACATTGGTGGATTGCTTCTTGAATTAGAACAATATTATCTACAATATGTCTTTTTTCAACAAAACCACTATGCCCTTCCAAAATCAAATGAGGAAGGAGGGGCTTCAGACGATTAGCTAAAAAATTTGTCAATATTTTGTAAGAAGAATTGCAAACATAAATTAGTCTGAAATGACCAAGGGATGTTGGACAGGGCAACTTTAGGAATTAGAGCCAGGAAGAAAGAATTTGTAGATCCTCCAATATTATATTTTCCTTTTGTCCAATTCAACATTCTACATAAATATGCTTTGATGATGGGCTAGCAGGCCTTAAATAAATGAATGGTAAACTCGTCCGAGCTAGGAGAATTAACTGCCCCAAGCCCACGAACAGTAGAAAGCAACTTAGCTTCACTAATATACTCATTCAACAGATTATTCTCATCCGCGGAAATCAGAGCCGAGATGCTATCAATCAAATCATCTTTAGAGACAGCGTATTATGCCCCCTATTCTGTATATAAATCTTTAAAATGTTGAAAGGATTCATGTCGAATGTCTAGGGGACTAGAGAATCTGACACCCTCCTCATATTGGATTTCATGGATTGCATTCTTTTGAAGTCTCATTTTTGTTTGATTGTGAAAGAAAGTAGGATCCCAATCTCCTTCTTTTAGCCAAAGATCATGGGATTTAATTGCTAGGCCTCTTCTTGTTAGAAAAACAGGATTGCAGAACAATAGCATAAAATAAGATGCAAAAATAAAACACATAAACACAATACAAGAGAGACACCAATATATGTGGTTCACCCAATCTGGGCTACATCCATGGACAAATTTCCAGTCCTTTTATTATTATATCCAACAAATGAAGGGATACAACCTGTAGAACATCCACTGCAACTTCCCCTTCACTCTCTCACATTCTCTCTCACACAATCACATAGATTTTACAATGCAGACTACAACTCATAGCCGTATTACAATGCCTTCCTTCTAAAGAGGGATTACAGTGGGAAAATACCGTGACGGGATACCCAATACCATGTGCCCATAAATTAACCATTATTAACCAAGTCATGACTATGAAAATACAACATTTTATAAGGTATTTTTTTCTGAAATTCTTGCTACAAGGGTGTTACCCCCCTTTGGAACCCCCATGGAAACTATAGTGGGGGGGGGGGGATCCCCCCCACACCCCCCCCATCATGGGATAGGATCCAAACATGGCTAAAACACAACCTCTAAATCAAGAATATCGGGCTCCACAACCAACACTTCTTCTTGATGAAAGGCTTCATTCATTTTGATACTAATATGTTGTTCACACTAGGATGATCTTGAGTCACCTCAACAATTTTCCATCTGCTTTTGCATAAATCTTAGCTCCTTTTGATAGATTGCTTTATTATTTTGCGAAGAACTGTAATGAGCTTTAGCCCACTTTTTTAACTCAATATTCATTGCCCAAAGCTTATATTCTCAAATATAAGAAGGAGAACCTTTTACATAAACATTCCATGTTGATTCTATGATTTGAAAAAGCCTCTTCTTGGTTTAACCACGACGGATTAAATCAGAAAAGGATGGGCCCCTGATTTTCTATTTCCTTAATATTCAAATGTATTGGTCTATGATCATAAGTTGCGTTTGGGAGAATTTGAGCATTCCATAAATACCCAGACTACAGAAGATAACTGTTTGCTAGAAAGTAGTCTAAATGAGCAGTGATGTGACCAAGAGTTATCCTCTTGTTTGTCCAAGTGTACACTCCTCTCTTTGGATTTATATCGAACATATCTAGATATCCAAGTAGATCTTCAAAACTCTCACCATGGGGATCTCTTACCAGTGAACGATCTCGTCTTTCCTTATGAGAGATTGTAGCATTAAAATACCCAGCTATGATATTGCACTGATTTTCTCTAAGAGATATCAAATATCTCCAAAAGTATTCTTTAAGATTGGGATAAATAGGACCATAAACATTGCAGGTTTTGAAAAATTCCCTACTATCAATCGCCTCCAAATCTACCATATTCCAGTGTCTATCCTCAACCTGCTGCTTTAGAGAAAAAAATTAATATCCGAAAACACAGTTAATCCTCCATAAGTGCCCATAGATCTTTTTAAAAATCTTGCACCATTTTTCCAGATTGATTGGAAAACATGAATTACTTCGATGGCTTCCATTTTTGTCTCCTAGAGTAGAATAAGGGAGAGTCGATCTTTAAAAATCAATTGCTTCACAATGTCAACTTTTTGCTTTCCTCCCAAACCTCTACAATTCCAAGAGACAATGTTCATTATTTTTTTGGTTGTGTGTCGGATTCATCTCTTGCCTCTCCTGTTTTCCCTTTCTTGCTTGATGTTGCCCCCCTCATAATCAAATCTAAACACTTGTTTGTCCAATTGTTTTTCTCTATATGCTTCTTCCACAGGCAAGGTCTTTATGGATCTTCTTCCTACTTTTTTGTTGAATGCCCTATCCTCTTTTGTTTCCTCTTATGACTCTTCTTGTGTAAATTGAAAGTGTTGACCTACTTCCTCATATGTCCCATATTGGGGCTCTACAGACAAGTGAGAGTTTTTTTCTATTATTGGGTGATCTGGAAAACCGAACGCCAGTTTTTCCATTCTAATCTCTTCTAAGATTGGAGGGGCGGTCAATTGACTACCAACAAGATCTTGATTCTCTACTTGTGCCTCAACATCAACAAAATCCTCAACAACAAGAGGAAGGAATTTTTTGGAGGTCTCTGGTTGATTAAATGCCACAGTAATTACCTGCACCTTCCCTTTCTTTTGAACTTTATTCCATTCTTTAGCTGCTTCTTTTTCCATTTCCTTTGCTTCATTTTTTGAACATTTCCTTGCAAAGTGTCCATACTCATGGCACTTCTTGCACTTCAAGGCAACTAATCATAATCAACTTTTTTCTCATGAGACCAACTATCCATGACCAAATTTACCACTTTTGGAAGTCCCTTCTCTAAATCTACCTCAGCACAGATTCATGCATAGGATAACATAGTGACTTAGGTTTAGATTTATCAATATAGTGGCCTAACAAGTTGTCAGTTGATGAAAACACTTCATCAGACCAATAGTGTGAGGGTAGATGAGCTAATTTCACCCAGACTGGAACAACAAAAGGCATATCTTTCTGAGGGTCAAATGATAAATTCAAACTATTTAGATACATACATCTAGTTTGCATGAAGTAGGGTCCATTTTGGAAGAATAAATATCAGTCTGCTTTAAACTTAAACAAGAAGACGTAGTATCCATTTCCACAAAAATAACATTGCATCCTACCTGTTAAAAGGGGATTCTAATTCTTGTTTATCCAAATCTCCATGCCCCTTAGGGAAGGCCAAAGGCCGGTAAACAACCCCACCAATTCTCTTTCAAACAGACCGATGGTTTTCTTCTTAGCTGATGGACAAGAGATCTTGATCTCCATAGCATCCTTCATCTTCACAAATTGAGCATCGAGTCAAGAAGGGCCTTTATCCTTATGCCCGATATCCAAACAACGAAATACTTCATCCAGACTTAGGTCTGGAAGAGGATCCAGTGGATCCATGGTTGCTTAGGCAATGCTGACTCAAGGTACAATATTTGAGTGCAGAGATAGTTGCAGAGCAATATTTCTAACCAACATGAATATCTTATTGTACCAATGTATGGGTCTTTTTAGTTATTACATAAGCTTCATTGAAGGATTTTCCAAGGTTGCACACCTAATTACTTTGCAAAATAAGGGAATCAAGTTTGGATTGACACAAGAACACGAGGAAAGCTTTTAACTGTTGAAGAAACTTCTTATTGTCTCTCCAATTTAAAAAATTACAGAAAGAAGAAGAAGAAAAAAAACATAGTTTTTTTTGTGTGTATATGCATGTAAACAAGGAATATGTGGAGTTATTGTGAAAGACAAGTATGTGGTATGTTATGAGTCGTGAAAGTGGAAAGAACATGAAAATAATTATGTTCCCCGTGACTTGGAGTTTGTTGAAATAGCGTGTGCTTTAAAAATGTGGAGGCACTCTTTGATGGGAAATATATTTGATCTTATAATTGACCACCATGGACTGAAATATTTGTTTGAGTAGCCAACCTTAAATGCCATTCAAACTAGATGGTTGGAATTTATGTGTGAATTTGATTTTGAAATGAAACACTTAAAGGGGAAAGAAAACAAAGTGGTTGATGCACTTGGCGGGAAAATGCATGTGCTAGTTGCTAGCATTTGATAATCATATTTAAGAGAAAAGATTATCGATTCCCTTGTTGAAGATGAAAAATATGTCCAAGTGAAAAATAAACAATAGCAAGAGAAATCATAAAAGAAGTATAAAGGGTATTAGTTGAAGGATAACGTACTTCTTACATATAAAAATAGAATGTATCTTTTCGTTTCTTCAAATTTGAAAATAATTATCATAGATGAAATCTATGAAATGTCATATTTTAGACATCCAAACTACCAAAAAATCATTTCTACATCAGGAAAGCAATATTTTTGTCATGGGATAAAGAAATATGTTGTTGAATACATTTATATATGTATGAAATGCTAACAAGTTAAGCTTGAACACCAACACCTAGTAAGTTTATTGTAACCTTTGTCAAGAGTGGAAATGGGATGTAGTAACCATGGATTTTATAACTAAGTAACCAACTACTTCAAGAAAACATGAGTCTATCATGGTTGTGGTGGATAGGTTATCCAAAGTAGCACATTTTATTCTTGTTAAATCTTCTCATAAGACTGATGATATAGCAAGAATATTTATGAAGGAAATATATAGATTACATGGGTTACCCAAAACAATTGTGCCTAACAAAGATACCAAATTTACATCTAACTTTTGGAAAATAATTTTTCCAGACATGGGCAACCAATTGAATTTTACCACTGCTTACCAAGGAGAACATTGATCAATTGTGCTTGAGGTTGAAGGTAAGATTGCTAAGTGATATATTTATATTTTAATTGGCCTATGCTCTAGCCACAATTATGTTACTCCTAGAATTGTTGAATTTTTGTTCTTGAGAAAAGCAAGCATGGTAAATCATGGTTAGTCAAGCTAGCCACTGGAACCAAGAGAAAGGTTAGTGAAGTGATGGAGAAATATCCATTAAAACTGGATGGACTCTTTATATGGGCAAATCTATATATTCTTCCACTTGGTTATTATGATGTTCTCATTTGAATCGATTGGTTGGAAGCACGTCAAGTTAAACTTGATTGCAACAATAAAAATTTGGAATGCATTAACAAAGAAGGAAACCCAAGTACAATAAAGGGCACTCCATAAATAATTTTTGTTTGGCAGAGTTTAGCTTTGCAATTGAACAAAAGTTTTAGAAAAGGTTGTCAATTATACGTGGCCTGTGTATTAGACTTAGCAGAAGATAAAGGTCGCAAGTAGGAAGACTATCATGTCTTGCAAGATCTCAATGATGTGCTCCCTGATAAAGTGTTTGGACCTCCTAAAAAAAGGATATTGATTTCATAATTGATCTTCTGCCAAGAGTTGCACCCTTGTCCAACACACCTTATAGAATGAGTGGGCCCTATAATTATTGGAACTAAAAAAACAATTGTAAGAGTTATTATAAAAGAAATACATTTGGCTAAGTGTGTCTTCATGGGGAGCACAAATGTTATTTGTGAAAAAGAAATATGGAA
The DNA here is from genome assembly GCA_027924585.1 of Larix kaempferi. Taxonomy (NCBI): domain Eukaryota; kingdom Viridiplantae; phylum Streptophyta; class Pinopsida; order Pinales; family Pinaceae; genus Larix; species Larix kaempferi. The sequence continues at coordinate 15,650,862 of BSBM01000476.1, forward strand.
CACCCAAGTTGTGTATTTATTACAGGCAACTAGATAAGGTTACTATGAAGAACAATTCTCCTTTACCTTGAGTTGATGAACTCTTTGACCATGTGAGAGGGGCAAAAGGTATTTTAAAAGATTGGTTTGAGTTCTAGTTACCATCAAGTCTTAATCAATGGAGAAGACATCCATAAACCAACATTTAGAACAAGGTTTAACCACTATGAATTTATGGTGGTGCCATTTGTCTCACTAATGCACCATCTACATTCATGTGTCTCATGAATAGTGTTTCCAGCGAGTACTTGGATAAATTTGCGCTTGCTTTTATGGAATGGTGTTCTCATTTGTTCTAAGAATAAAGAGAAGCATGAAGAAAATTTGAGAATGGTTTTGCAAGTGTTAACGGAACATAAATTGTATGGAAAGTTGAGCAAATGTGTTTTTTATCAAAAACAAAATCATTATTTGGGTCATGCTATTTAAAAGGAAAGGATATTTGTGTATCAAAAAAAATTGAAACCATTATGAATTGGTCAAATACAAGGAATGTAACAAATCTAAGATCTTTTACGGGTCTAGTTGGTTATTATATAAGGTGCATTGAAGGATTTTTCAAGGTTGCACACCCAATTAATTTGCAAAAGAAGGAATCAAGTGTAGTATCCTGGGCAAGATCTGACCAAAATATTAACTTCCACTTCAGAGTTTTAATGGAAATTTTCTAGCGATGTTTAAGGCAAACTCACAAACTGTGCAGGATGTAAGTGACGAGGATGGAAACTCTGAATGGGGATAATAGGAGAGAGATTAAGTTCTGTAAATTATAGGTGAGAGTGTGCAGCAGCAAAAAATTATAGTTTCAGCTGAATTCCTTGGCACAAAGTACTAGGGCCATTCACTTTTCAATAATAGAACAAATCTATTGTCTACTTCGAGGCTCCCTGGGATTCTAGCATATGCCAACAAGACTGGGTGAGGGTTAATAATATTTAGGAAAGAGATATATCAGTCATGTAACTCATAAGGTATGCTGGAATAAATACTGGATGAACTTGGAAGAGTTTGGAGTAATTTGGGATTAACTGCACATGGTGGACTGCTGAGCTAGTCAAATTACAGGCTTTCCAAAACGAGGCTAAAAGCATCCAAATTCTTATTATGGGGAATGATATGGATATTATACTGATTTATCAACCTCCTCCAATTGACAGAATTCAAAATGGACTCTCAGAAAATATTTAGCAGTAAATATGGTGAAACTAGTCTAGAACAAGCACCCAACTAGCTCCAAAACTTCAAATAATCTGTTCTACTATTAGATAATGCTCTAATAAAGGATATTCAACACATATTAGACAAAATATGGGTTTAGAACACTTTCTTTCTCATTATTAGATTTCCTTCCAAAGTACATGCCTCACGGGCTAGATTTTCATTACAATAGTGGGAGAAATGGAGAGAAGAATGAGAATATTACTGTGGCTCTGCTCCCGAGCTATGATCAGGTCACCTACAGGTCATTTGACTGTCGTTGGATGCATACTGAACTTCTGGACTTGATTAGTGCGCATTCACTGAGCCACCCTCTCCTTCAGGGAAAGCTCCTCTAGATTTAGCTGTGAATGGGAGAAGAATGTAAGAAGAGAGTGAGGATCATATATGAATCTGATATATGGACACATAACTCTCTGATATGCTGCAAATCATGGCATACTAAACTTCCCGGAGATTCTGGGCGCAATTCCTGAGAACTAGCTCCTCCTTCTGGTTATTTTCCTTCAAATCTAGCTGCTAATCTACTGTAGAATTGTCCTCCTATTCAAGCTTACTATAGATATTCATGGATGGACTGATATGAATGTTATTGGATGCAATAACATATTCTGTACCTGCATAACACTCTTAGATAACTCACAAAGTCTTGGGGCACATCACCCAAGCAAACTTGTTGAGGCACAACACTCAACCAGAGAGGCTAAGAGCTCTCAAACAAAAATTGCAAATGACAAAAGTTCTTTCCTGAAGTTGGAATCATGCTTAAATAGATGAGATAGCTTGCTTGGAAAGCCAGACCACACGTGTGGCTGAGGTAGGGCGCATCCTCTCTGAGATTGGAAACTTCTGTACTTTCTCCACTTTCTTTCGTCAACCTCCTTCAGTCAGAATTGGCAAGTGCACCCTAGCTACTTTTCTGGATGTTGCTAATTCTCTACTGAGTGCTTTTTCTGATTCTTTCCATTCCATTTGCTTTCCACTTTCCTGCTTTTGCCAAATTTTTCTAGCTTTTGTCAATTTCTATTTCCATTCTGACTTTCTTTCCATTCTGAATTATTCTCCACTTGGGCAAGGCCATCCACTTGACACCAATTCAACCTCCTAGCCTTCATTATCCAACTTGGAAACATTTATTAGCATTTAATAAATAAAAATACCAAAATACTTCTCAACATTAATTCCAACTTCCAAAATTAATTAAATAACTTAATAATTAATTATATCCTAGGGTGTACTTGCCTCAAAAATTATCCCCATGAATTAATTACTCAATTAATTATGACTTAGACACCTAGGGATAGGAGGATCCAAGTGGTGACCAAGGTCACTAGGGGGGGGGACATGACAGTCCTCCCTTCCCGAGACTGCTTGTCCTCAAGCAATTTCAAACCAGGATGCTGCAGAATCTGTTCATCTTCCCAAGTGGCATCCTCACTAGGCAGACCTTTCCATTGTACCAGGTATTCTTTAATAATCCTACTTCTCAGCTTCCTCTCTCTGGTCTGCAAGATGTCTTCAGGCTCTAGTACCAGATGTCCTTCATCATCAAGGGGGGGCAGTATTTCTGAAACCTTAACCTGTTGGCCCACTGCCTTCTTCAAACAGGACACGTGAAAGACATTGTGTATTTTTCTTTCTGCTGGCAGATCTAACTCATAGGCTACTTCACCCACTTTCCTTGTTATTTTGTAGGGCCCACAAAACCTTGGCAATAATTTTTCAGCCCCTTTTGTCTTAAGAGTGGTTTGCCTGTATGGCTGCAATCTCAGATAAACCAAGTCTCCTTCTTGGAAAGTTCTATCCGTTCTGTTCTTATCTGCATTAATTTTCTGTTGATTTTGTGCAACCTGCAAATTTTCTTTCAGTGCTTTGAGGATGTCCTGGCCTTCTTGCAGCCAATCTTTTGCCTTTTGTGCCTTGTAGTTTCCAAAAACTAGATATGCAAAAGTGGCAGACTCATACCCATACAAAGCTTTGAATGGGGTCATTCCAATGGACATGTGGAAGATGGTGTTATAACAGAATTCCCCCAGATGTAACTAGTTGACCCAAGCCTTATGCTGCCCTGTAACGTAGTTCCTGAGATACCCTTCTAGCCATTGGTTAACTCTTTCAGTTTGCCCATCTGTCTGGGGATGATAGCTGGTACTAAGGTTTAGATTAGTATTTACCAATTCAAACAAAGATTGCCAAAAGGTACTAGTGAACTTACTATCCCTGTCACTGATTATGATTTTTGGCAGCCCATGCAATCTAAATACTTCCCTAAAAAAGAGTGCAGCAACTTGACTAGTAGAAATAGTAGATGTGACAGCAAAAAATGAGCAAATTTGGTTAATCTGTCAACTACTACAAAAATACTGTCTTTACCCTCGGATTTGGGCAAACCTGTGATGAAATCCATTGATATGCTCTCCCATTTATGTCCAGGAATTGGCAAGGGTTGTAGGAGACCGACAGGACGAGTGTGCTCAACCTTGTTCTGCTAGCATGCAATACACTCACTAACATGCCTTAGAACATCCTCCTTGAGGCCCTTCCAAGTGAATCTTTCTCTTAACTTCCGGTAAGTTTTGAAAATACCAGGATGGCCTGCTACCGGAGCATTGTGGGCAGCCATCAAAATCTGCTCCTTCAGCTTAGATTCAAGAGTTGAAAAAATTATGTTCTTATAATAGATGACATCATTGATGACCTGGTAATGATCTTCCTTATTTACTCTATCTAGCAATTCTCTAGCAAACTGATTTTCTGCATATTCTTTAATTAGTTGTGCCTTCCAATCGGTAGGCACTTGCATCAAAGAAAAAAAAGGCTTCCTAGAAAGGGCAACAACAACTACATTCAGCTTACCCTTCTTATATTCAATATCTAAATCATAAGATTGGGTTTTGCTTACCCACTTTTGCTGCCTGTCATTCAACTCCTTCTGGGTTAGGAAATGCCTCAAACTATTGTGGTCTGTTTTAACTATGAACTTACCTCCCACCAGGTACTGCCTGAATTTAGCCAATGCATGCATGATGGCTAACATCTCCTTGTCATAGATTGAGTACATCCTTTCATGGGGCTGCAACGTTCTGCTCTCATAAGCAATCGGGTGTTTATTCTGCATCAAAACTGCTCCTATGCCTTCACTCGAGGCATCACACTCCAATACAAAAGGCTGGCTGAAATCTGGGAGTGCCAAGACTGGGCAGCTGCTCATAACTTCCTTCATTTTATTGAAGGCTTTTTCAGCCTCCTCATTCCAGCAGAAAGCTCCCTTCTTAGTAAGGTCTGTCAAGGGAGAAGTGAGTTTGGAGAATCCGTTGACAAATTTCCTGTAATATGTGCATAAGCCTATGAATCCTCTTAGAGCAGTTATATTCTTTGGGCTGGGCCAATCTAAGATGGCTTGGATCTTCTACAAGTGTACTTTTACTCCTTGCCCAATGATGTGGCCAAGATAGAGGAGTTCCTTCATACCAAAATCACACTTCGGCAGTTTGGCATAAAAGGATTGTTCTGCAAGTAGAGTTAGTACACTATCCAAATGCTGCAAATGATCTTCCCATGTCTTACTATAAATCAGAATGTCATAAAAAAAAACAAGTACAAACTTACGGATTTGTTTGCTGAAGATTCTGTTTATGCAAGATTGAAAAGTTGTTGGTGCATTTGTCAAGCCAAAAGGCATGACCAAAAATTCAAAATGCCCAAAATGGCACCGAAAGGCAGTTTTCTGCACATCTTCACTTTTCATTCTGATTTGGTGGTAACCACAACGAAGGTAAATCTTAGAAAAATACTTGGCTCCATGCAGCTCATCCATCAGCTCATCAATCCTTGGAATAGGATATCTATTCTTGACGGTTTTCTTATTTAAAGCTCTGTAATCAATGCACATGCGCATTGTTCCATCTTTCTTTTTGACCAAAACCACCGATGAAGCAAAGGGGCTTGAGCTTGGTCTTATGAACCCCATTTCAAGCAGCTCTTTGATGGTCTTCTCTATTTCATCTTTGAATCTCTTGGGATGTTTGTAGGGATGGGATTTTATGGGAAAAGTACCAGGTTCCAGCTCTATCCAATGTTCAATACCCCTATCAGGAGGCCTTCCATGTGGCAGATCCTCAAACACTTTTTTGTGTTTTTGCAACAATTTTTTGGATATCTTCAGGATGTTGTGACACATCAATGGTGGTTCCTTTGGTAGAGATAAAACATTCAGCAGCCCACTCTATGTCCCCATGCCTCAAAACAGATCTCATACTATGTGCAGAAATCACTTGTTTAGGGTAGGTGTTAACACCCCTCAAAACCACTTGCTTACCTTCATTATCTTTAAAGCACATTTGGGGAATCCTATAATTTACCACATGCTCCCCAAGTGAGAACAGCCATTGTACCCCCAACAAAATATTAGTATCAGCAACATCAACAATGTAAAAGCTATCAGTTACAGTATGGTCTCCAATAGTTACCTACAACCTGGGAATCCATCTGTTGCACTGCATAGTGTTGTTCTTACCAGGGAGAATAACTGTGAAACCCCCAAATTTTTCAGATTGGAGTTTTCTTCTCTCCACCATGGTTGCATCAATGAAATTATGTGTGGCCCCCCCATCGACCAGCACTGAAACTTTCAACCCTTGCACTACTCCCTTAAATCTCATAGAGTGGTAATGGGGAACTCCACTCAAAACTGCAAATTTTGCTTCTGATTGTGTTGGTTCTTCTTCTTCTGTTGTATTATACCCTTCTTCTGCTGGTTCTTCCACTTGTACTTCTGCACTCATTTCCTCTTCATCACTTTCAGAAAATACCTCTATGTAGTGAGATTTGCCTTTGGCACATTTTTGCCACGGAACCCATGGTTCTTGGCAGGAAAAACACAACTTTTTCCTCCTTAAATCATCTCGACCTCGGAATGAGTATTCTTTCTTATTTGGGGCAGAATTATTTCTGAATGGTGGCTTTGAATTCTGAAATTTTGCAGGAGGATTAAACTTAGGTGGGTATTTGGTTCTTGGGATTGCATCTTGCAGATCCCTCGTTCTGCTCATAGCTTCTTGCAGGGTGGCTGGTCGATAGGCTTTAACCAACCCTCTCAAAGGTTGTGTTAAACCTTCTGTGAACAGTAGGATCAACCTAGGTTCTGATACATCAGTGACCATCACTGCCAACTTTTGAAATTCTGATATATAGGCTTCCGGTGTGCTGGTTTGTTTCAAGTGTGCCAACTCACGGAAAGACAGCTCAGGATCCCTCCTATCAAATCTTTCCACCAACCTCCTGGTGAAATCTTCATGAGACTCAACTAAATCATGTCCCAAGGTTCTCATGCCATGGAACCACCAATCACTGGCCTCCCCTTCCAAATGCAAAACTTCCATCTTGATGGCATCCTTTTCTGCCATCGGATGCAGCTGAAAATATATGTCTAGTTTCTGCACCCAGGAACCAGCATTGCATTTTGCAGTCCCATAAAAGTAAGGTATCTGGACCCTACTTGCAGCATTCCTCAATTCAAAATTGCTTGTTGGCTGCCTATTATATCCCCTTGGCTTATTTTTAAGGTAAACCTTAGAAAAATCCTTGAAAGTGAGATCTCTTCTGCACTCATCACTCAAGGTCAGATATACTGCATGTCTTTCCTCACAGGTAGCTACAGGTGCACCAGGTGCTTCTTTATTTTCCTCAAAGAAGGTAGGCATGGTTTGTCGAGGTTGATCTTTCAAATCCATTTTAAAGTCTCTAGGCCTATTGAATGGACCAGTCTTTGAAAAAATGGTTTCTCCAAATGTTTTTCTTTCACCCTGGTGAGAACCACTAGCACTCCCTTCTGCCTCTTTGTGTGCAAACTGTCTATTAAGGATTTCTTTAGTTTCATGACCATTTTGTGCTACAGTATGTGTTAGATTTTCTATCCCTATAACCATTTTAATCAGTAGTTGTCTAAACTCATCATTAGCTTCCTGTTCAGACATGTCTCTATTCCCTTGTATTTCTCCTTCAGTAGAATCTACCTCTTCTTCCCTAGTGTCTTTGGGGCCTTTTCCTTTGGTGCCAGGGGTTTTTCTTGAGCTCATCACCACAACAAGAGTAGGTTCAGAGGACCATGCTCTGATACCAATGTAGTATCCTGGGCAATATCTGACCAAAATATTAACTTCCACTTCAGAGTTTTAATGGAAATTTTCTAGCAATTTTTAAGGCAAACTCGCAGATTGTGCAGGATGTAAGTGACGGGGATAGAAACTCTGAATGGGGATGATAGGAGAGAGATTAAGTTCTGGAAATTATAGGTGAGAGTGTGCAGCAGTAGCAAAATATGGTTTCAGCAGAAATCCTTGGCACAAAGTACTAGGGCCATTCACGTTTCAACAATAGAACAAATCTATTGTCTACTTCGAGGCTCCCTGGGCTTCTAGCATATGCCAACAAGACTGGGTGAGGGTTAATAATCTTTAGGAAAGAGATATATCAGTCATGTAACTCATAAGGTGTGCTGGAATAAATACTGGATGAACTTGGAAGAGTTTGGAGTAATTTGGGATTAACTACACATGGTGGACTGCTAAGCTAGTCAAATTACAGGCTTTCCAAAACGAGGCTAAAAGCATCCAAATTCTTATTACAGGGAATGATATGGATATTATATTGAGTTATCAACCTCCTCCAAATGACAGAATTCAAAATGGACTCTCAGAAAATATTTAGCAGTAAATATGGTGAAACTAGTCTAGAATAAGCACCCAACTAGCTAGTCTTGCATTGTAATTCATCTAACTGCTCCAAAACTTCAAATAATCTGTTCTGCTATTAGAAAATGCTTTGATAAAGGATATTCAACACATATAAGACAAAATATGGGTTTAGAACACTTTCTTTCTTTTTATTAGATTGCCTTCCAAAGTACATGCCTCACAGGCTAGATTTTCATTACAACAGTGGGAGAAATGGAGAGAAGAATGAGAATATTACTGTGGATCTGCTCCCGAGCTATTATCAGGTCACCTACAGATCATGTGACTGTCATTGGCTGCATACTGAACTTCTGGAATTGATTGGGGCGCATTCACTGAGCCACCCTCTCCTTCAGGGAAAGCTCCTCTAGATTTAGCTGTGAATGGGAGAAGAATGTAAGAAGAGAGTGAGGATCATATATGAATCTGATCTCTGGACATATAACTCTCTGATATGCTGAAAATCATGGCATACTGAACTTCCTGGAGATTATGGGAGCAATTCCTGAGAACTAGCTCCTCCTTCTGATTATTTTCCTTCAAATCTAGCTACTAATCTACTGTAGAATTGTCCTCCTCTTCAAGCTGACTATAGATATTCATGGATGAAATGATATGAATGTTATTGGCTGCAATAACATATTCTGTACCTGCATAACACTCTTAGATAACTCACAAAGTCTTGGGGCACATCACCCAAGCAAACTTGTTGAGGCACAACACTCAACCAGAGAGGCTCAGAGCTCTCAAACCAAAATTGCAAATGACAAAAGTTCTTTCCTGAAGTTGGAATCATGCTTATATAGATGAGATAGCTTGCTTGGAAAGCCATACCACATGTGTGGGTGAGGTAGGGCGCATCCTCTTTAAGATTGGCAACTTCTGTGCTTTCTCCACTTTCTTTCCTCAACCTCCTTCAGTCAGAATTGGCAAGTGCGCCCTAGCTGCTTTTCTGGATGTTGCTAATTCTCCACTGAGTGATTTTCCTGATTCTTTCCATTCCATTTGCTTTCCACTTTTTTGCTTTTGCCAACTTTTTCCAGCTTTTATCAGTTTCTATTTCCATTCTGACTTTCTTTCCATTCTGAATTATTCTCCACTTGGGCAAGGTCATCCACTTGACACCAATTCAACCTCCTAGCCTTCATTATCCAACTTGGCAACATTTATTAGCATTTAATAAATAAAAATACCAAAATACTTCTCAACATTAATTCCAGCTTCCAAAATTAATTAAATAACTTAATAACTAATTATTTCCTAGGGTGTACTTGCCTCAAAAATTATCCCCATGAATTAATTACTCAATTAATTATGACTTAGACACCTAGGGATAGGAGGATCCAAGTGGTGACCAAGGTCACTAGGGGGGGGACATGACGGTCCTCCCTTCCCAAGACTACTTGTCCTCAAGCAGTTTCAAACTAGGATGTTGCAGAATCTGTTCATCTTCCCAAGTGGCATCCTCACTAAGCAAACCTTTCCATTGTACCAGGTATTCTTTAATAATCCTACTTCTTATCTTCCTCTCTCTGGTCTGCAAGATGTCTTCAGTCTCTAGTACCAGATGTCCTTCATCATCAAGGGGGGGCAGTATTTCTGAAAACTTAACATGTTGGCCCACTGCCTTCTTCAAACAGGACACATGAAAGACATTGTGTATTTTGCTTTCTGGTGGCAGATCTAACTCATAGGCTACTTCACCCACTTTCCTTGTTATTTTGTAGGGCCCATAAAACCTTGGCAATAATTTTTCAACCCCTTTTGTCTTAAGAGTGGTTTTCCTGTATGATTGCAATCTAAGATAAACCAAGTCTCCTTCTTGGAAAGTTCTATACGTTCTATTCTTATCTGCATTAATTTTCTGTTGATTTTGTGCAACCTGCAAATTTTCTTTCAGTGCTTTGAGGATGTCCTGGCCTTCTTGCAGCCAATCTTTTGCCTTTTGTGCCTTGCAGTTCCCAAAAACCAAATCTGCAAAAGTGGCAGACTCATACCCATACAAAGCTTTGAATGGGGTCATTCCAATGGACATGTGGAAGGTGTTGTTATAACAGAATTCCCCCAGATGTAACCAGTTCACCCAAGCCTTCTGCTTCCCTATAACATAGATCCCGAGATACCCTTCCAGCCATTGGTTAACTCTTTCAGTTTGCCCATCTGTCTGAGGATGATAGCTGCTACTGAGGTTTAGATTAGTATTTACCAATTTGAACAATGATTGCCAAAAGGCACTGGTGAACTTATTATCCCTATCACTGATTATGATTTTTGGCAGCCCATGCAATCTAAATACTTCCCTAAAAAAGAGTGCAGCAACTTGATTAGTAGAAATAGTAGATGTGACAGCAAAAAAATGAGCAAATTTGGTTAATCTGTCAACTACTACAAAAATACTGTCTTTACCCCGGGATTTGGGCAAACCTGTGATGAAATCCATTGATATGCTCTCCCATTTATGTCCAGGAATTGGAAAGGGTTGTAGGAGACCGGCAGGACGAGTGTGCTCAACCTTGTTCTGCTGGCATGCAGTACTCTCACTAACATGCCTTAGAACATCCTCCTTGAGGCCCTTCCAAGTGAATATTTCTCTTAACTTCCGATAAGTTTTGAAAATACCAGGATGGCCTGCTATCGGAGCATTGTGGGTAGCCATAAAAATCTGCTCCTTCAACTTAGATTCAGGATTTAAAAAAATTATGTTCTTATAATAGATGACATCATTGATGACCTGGTAATGATCTTCCCAATTTACTCTATCTAGCAATTCTCTAGCAAACTGATTTTCTACATATTCCTTAATTAGTTGTGCCTCCCAGTCGGTAGGCACTTGCAGCAAAGAAAAAACAGGCTTCCTAGAAAGGGCATCAACAACTACATTCAGCTTACCCTTCTTATATTCAATATCAAAATCATAAGATTGGGTTTTGCTTACCCACTTTTGCTGCCTGTCATTCAACTCCTTCTGGGTTAGGAAATGCCTCAAACTATTGTGGTCTTTTTTAACTATGAATTTACCTCCCACCAGGTACTGCCTGAATTTATCCAATGCATGCATGATGGCTAACATCTCCTTGTCATAGATTGAGTACAGCCTCTCATGGGGCTGCAACTTTATGCTCTCGTAAGCAATCGGGTGTCTATTCTGCATCAAAACTACTCCTATGCCTTCACCCGAGGCATCACACTCCAATACAAAAAGCTGGCTGAAATCTGGGAGTGCCAAGACTGGGCAACTGCTCATAACTTCCTTCATTTTATTGAAGGCTTTTTCAGCCTCCTCATTCCAGCAGAAAGCTCCCTTCTTAGTAAGGTCTGTCAAGGGAGAAGTGAGTTTGGAGAATCCCTTCACAAATTTCCTGTAATATGTGCATAAGCCTATGAATCCTCTTAGAGCAGTTATATTCTTTGGGCTGGGCCAATCTAAGATGGCTTGGATCTTCTACAAGTGTACCTTTACTCCTTCTTGCCCAATGATGTGGCCAAGATAGAGGAGTTCCTTCATACCAAACTCACACTTCGGCAGTTTGGCATAAAAGGATTGTTCTGCAAGTAGAGTTAGTACACTATCCAAATGCTACAAATGATCTTCCCATGTCTTACTATAAATCAGAATGTCATAAAAAAAAAACAAGTACAAACTTACAGAGTTGTTTGCTGAAGATTCTATTCATGCAAGATTGAAAAGTTGCTGGTGCATTTGTCAGGCCAAAAGGCATGACCAGAAATTCAAAATGCCCAAAATGGCACCGAAAGGCAGTTTTCTGCACATCTTCACTTTTCATTCTGATTTGGTGGTAACCAGAACGAAGGTCAATCTTAGAAAAATACTTGGCTCCATGCAACTCATCCATCAGCTCATCAATCCTTGGAATAGGATATCTATTCTTGACGATTTTCTTATTTAAAGCTCTGTAATCAATGCACGTGTGCATTGTTCCATCTTTCTTTTTGACCAAAACCACCGATGAAGCAAAGGGGCTTGAGCTTGGTCTTATGAACCCCATTTCAAGCAGCTCTTTGATGGTCTTCTCTATTTCATCTTTGAATCTCTTGGTGTGTTTGTAGGGATGGGTTTTTATGGGAAAAGTACCAGGTTCCAGCTCTATCCAATGTTCAGTACCCCTATCAGGAGGCCTTCCATGTGGCAGATCCTCAAACACTTTTTTGTGTTTTTGTAGCAGTTTTTGGATATCTTCAGGATGTTGTGACGAATCAATGGTGGTTCCTTTGGTAGAGATAAAACATTCAGCAGCCCACTCTATGTCCCCATGCCTCGAAACAGATCTCATACTATGTGTAGAAATCACTTGTTTTGGGTAGGTGTTAACACCCCTCAAAACCACTTGCTTACCTTCAGTATCTTTAAAGCACATTTGGGGAATCCTATAATTTACCACATGCTCCCCAAGTGAGAACAGCCATTGTACCCCCAACACAATATTAGTATCAGCAACATCAACAATGTAAAAACTATCAGTTACAGTATGGTCTCCAATAGTTACCTACAGCTTGGGAATCCATCTGTTGCACTGCATAGTGTTGTTCTTACCAAGGATAATAACTGTGAAAACCCCAAATTTTTCAAATTGGAGTTTTCTTCTCTCCACCATGGCTGCATCAATGAAATTATGTGTGGCCCCCCCATCGACCAGCACTAAAACTTTCTACCCTTGCACTACTCCCTTAAATCTCATAGTGTGGTAACGGGGAACTCCACTCAAAACTACAAATTTTGCTTATGTTTGTGTTGGTTCTTCTTCTTCTATTGTATTATACCCTTCTTCTGATAGTTTTTCCACTTGTACTTCTGCACTCATTTCCTCTTTATCACTTTCAGAAAATACCTCTATGTAGTGAGCTTTGCCTTTGGCACATTTGTGCCCCAAAATCCATGGTTCTTGGTAGGAAAAACATAGCTTTTTCCTCCTTAACTCATCCCGATCTCGGAATGAGTATTCTTTCTTATTTGGGGCAGAATTATTTCTGAATGGTGGCTTTGAATTCTGAAATTTTGTAGGTGGATTAAATTTAGGTGGGTATCTGGTTCTTGGGATTGCATCTTGCAGATCGCTCGTTTTGCTCATAGCTTCTTGTAGGCTGGCTGGTCGATAGGCTTTAACCAGCCCTTTCAAAGGTTCTGTTAATCCTTCTGTGAACAGTAGGATCAACCTAGGTTCTGATATATCAGTGACCATCACTGCCAACTTTTGAGATTCTGATATATAGGCTTCTGGTGTGCTGGTTTGTTTCAAGTGTGCCAGCTCAAGGAAAGACAGCTCAGGATCCCTCCTATCAAATCTTTCCACCAACCTCCTGGTGAAATATTCATAAGACTCAACTAAATCATGTCCCAAGGTTCTCATGCCATGGAACCACCAATCACTGGCCTCCCCTTCCAAATACAAAACTGCCATCTTGATGGCATCCTTTTGTGCCATGGGATGCAGCTGAAAATATATGTCTAGTTTCTGCACCTAGGAACTAGCATTTCATTTTGCAGTCCCATCAAAGTAAGGTATCTGGACCCTACTTGCAACATTCCTCAACTCAAAATTGCTTGTTGGCTGCCTATGATATCCCCTTCGCTGATTTTTAAGGTAAATCTAAGAAAAATCCTTGAAAGTGAGATCTCTTCTACAATCATCAATCAAGGTCAAATATACTACATGTCTTTCCTCACAGGTAGCTACAGGTGCACCAGGTGCTTCTTTATTTTCCTCAAAGAAGATGGGCATGGTTTGTCGAGGTTGATCTTTCAAATCCATTTTAAAGTCTCTAGGCCTATTGAATGGACCAGTTTTTTAAAAAATGGTTTCTCCAAATGTTTTTCTTTCACCCTGGTGAGAACCACTAGCACTCCCTTCTGCCTCTTTGTGTGCAAACTGTCTATTAAGGATTTCTTTAGTTTCATGACCATTATGTGCTACAGTATGTGTTAGATTTTCTATCCCTCTAACCATTTTAATCAACAGTTGTCTAAACTCATCATTAGCTTCCTGTTCAGACATGTCTCTATTCCCTTGTATTTCTCCTTTAGTAGAATCTACCTCTTCTTCCCTAGTGTCTTTGGGGCCTTTTCCTTTGGTGCCAGGGGTTTTTCTTGAGCTCATCACCACAACAAGAGCAGGTTCAGAGGACCATGCTCTGATACCACTGTAGTATCCTGGGCAATATCTAACCAAAATATTAACTTCCACTTCAGAGTTTTAATGGAAATTTTCTTGCAATTTTTAAGGCAAACTCTCAGACTGTGCAGGATGTAAGTGACGGGGATGGAAACTCTGAATGGGGATGATAGGAGAGAGATTAAGTTCTGGAAATTATAGGTGAGAGTGTGCAGCAGCAGCAAAATATGGTTTCAGCAGAAGTCCTTGGCACAAAGTACTAGGGCCATTCACTTTTCAACAATAGAACAAATCTATTGTCTACTTCGAGGCTCCTTGGGCTTCTAGCATATGCCAACAAGACTGGGTGAGGGTTAATAATTTTTAGGACAGAGATATATCAGTCATGTAACTCATAAGGTATTCTGGAATAAATACTGGATGAACTTGGAAGAGTTTGGAGTAATTTGGGATAAACTGCACATGCTGGATTGCTGAGCTAGTCAAATTACAGGCTTTCCAAAACGAGGCTAAAAGCATCCAAATTCTTATTACAGGGAATGATATGGGTATTATACTGATTTATCAATCTCCTCCAACTGACAGAATGCAAAATGGACTCTTAGAAAATATTTAGCAGTAAATATGGTGAAACTAGTCTAGAATAAGCCCCCAACTAGCTAGTCTTGCATTGTAATTCATCTAACTGCTTCAAAACTTCAAATAATATGTTATGCTATTAGATAATTCTCTGAAAAAGGATATTCAACACATATAAGACAAAATATGGGTTCAGAACACTTTCTTTCTCATTATTAGATTGCCTTCCAAAGTACATGCCTCACGGGCTAGATTTTCATTACAATAGTGGGAGAAATGGAGAGAAGAATGAGAATATTACTGTGGATATGCTCTCGAGCTATGAACAGGTCACCTACAGGTCATGTGACTGTCATTGTCTGCATACTGAACTTCTGGACTTGATTGGGGTGCATTCACTGAGCCACCCTCTCCTTCAAGGAAAGCTCCTTTAGATTTAGCTGTGAATGGGAGAAGAATGTAAGAAGAGAGTGAGGATCATATATGAATCTGATCTCTGGACATATAACTCTCTTATATGCTGCAAATCATGGCATGCTGAACTTCCTGGAGATTATGGGCGCAATTCCTGAGAACTAGCTCCTCCTTCTGGTTATTTTCCTTCAAATCTAGCTTCTAATCTACTGTAGAATTGTCCTCCTCTTCAAGCTGACTATAGATATTCATGGATGGAATCATATGAATGTTATTGGCTGCAATAACATATTCTGGACCTGCATAACACTCTTAGATAACTCACAAAGTCTTGGGGCACATCACCCAAGCAAACTTGTTGAGGCACAACACTCAACTAGAGAGGCTCAGAGCTCTCAAACCAAAATTGCAAATGACAAAAGTTCTTTCCTGAAGTTGGAATCATGCTTAAATAGATGAGGTAGCTTGCTTGGCAAGCCAGACCACACGTGTGGGTGAGGTAGGGCGCATCCTCTCTAAGATTGGCAACTTTTGTGCTTTCTCCACTTTCTTTCCTCAACCTCCTTCAGTCAAAATTGGCAAGTGCACCCTAGCTGCTTTTCTGGATGTTGCTAATTCTCCACTGAGTGCTTTTCCTAATTCTTTCCATTCCATTTGCTTTCCACTTTTCTGCTTTTGCCAACTTTTTCCAGCTTTTGTCAGTTTCTATTTCCATTCTAACTTTCTTTCCATTCTGAATTATTCTCCACTTGGGCAAGGTCATCCACTTGACACCAATTCAACCTCCTAGCCTTCATTATCCAACTTGGAAACATTTATTAGCATTTAATAAATAAAAATACCAAAATACTTCTCAACATTAATTCCAGCTTCCAAAATTAATTAAATAACTTAATAATTAATTATTTCCTAGGGTGTACTTGCCTCAAAAATTATCCCCATGAATTAATTACTCAATTAATTATGACTTAGACCCCTAGGGATAGGAGGATCCAAGTGGTGACCAAGGTCACTAGGGGATGGACATCACATCAAGATTGAATGGACATAAGAATGTACATGATCCTAACAACATTATAGATTAGGGTGTGATCCAGGTGGAACTAGAGGGAGAGTTCCAAATAGAGCCCACAATACATCATTGACAAAAATGTAGCATTGCTCTGTAATCGATTCATCAAACAAGTAAAGGTGCATTGAAAGCACTTTAGTCCTTACGAGGCATGGGATATAGAGGATGCCATAAAAGGGGCATCCCCCCCCTTTTTTTTTTTTTTAGGAAACACTGAGGATGATTTTATTCCAAGGGGGAGTGGAATGCAATACCCGAATTTTGACTATTGGCATGTATTAAATAAAATTATGTGAAATGTTGTAAATATGCCAATAAGGATTGTTAGTCTTAGGGTCAAGGCCAAGGGTAGACTACTTAATGGCTAATCATGTATAATGTAAATATCCATATGTGGGCCATGTGATTAGCTTGATGGGATGACTTGAAGCTATGTAAATATTGTGATAGAATATAATATAATGTTCCAATATGATTGTGTATAGAGCACTAGAGGGCCTTTGATTCCACTAGAGGGGAGGAGGAAAGGGAGGCTATGGGAAAGTAATTTTTATTTTTCCAAGTGTTGGCCTTAGAGATCATCTCTTCCTCTACCATGTGCCTTAAATAAGCCATTTACCTCATTTGAATTATTAAAACCAATCATTGAATGCATATGATAGGTTAGTGGGATAGTCTTCTCATGTAATTATGGAAGCATGGGCTGAGTATACTTCTTATGGGAATTGTAAGAGTCCTACACTCTATGGTAAAAACTAATGTCAATTGTTTATTCATATATTCCTTCATCACCCTTTCACTCTAACACTCACTCCATGCAGGGGATGCTTAATCTCTATGTTTTTCATGCCATTCTCTCCATTATCAATAGTTACCAATATGGAAATTAACCAAAATTGACATAGCAAAGAGGAAATTGCATACATTAGAGTAAATAGTGATCGTTGTAGGTGAGCATAGAGGTTGGGAATGTTAGGATACCTTCACCCATTGTACCATTGTTTCCCTTTGGATGCTTGATAATCTAGGTATCGATTTTTCAAGTAATTCTCAAAAGGCATACAATAGGTTGGACTCTTGTTGCACACATTGAAGAGAATTTTAAGGAAGTATGTTATGATGGATTGATGAGCAAAAAAAGGATAGGGTTCCTTGTGTTGTGTGGGGTGATGGAAGATATTTCCATAGCTATGATGGCTGAATTATATTCATGTAGTGCTATGGGGTGAGCAAATTGGATAAGCATGAGAGAAAATGGCTTGGGCAGAGAGAGACAAAAGCCTATAGTTGTTTCCTTTGCTATGTTGGCCTCATAGCTCAACTTGGGGGTGTTATCTACAGTAGGTACCTATGGTTGGGTGGAAAATTTCTCTTACACAAAAAATTTATTAGACCTTCTTCATGTAAAATATAAGTGTTTGTCATTGTCTATGAATATGCAAATTTATGTTTGTTTTCTATTATGAATATTATTGTATTATGCATGCTATAGTTGTTGTTTGACTTCATTTTATTTTTTGCACTTGCACATGCGTTTCTTAAATTCTACCACTCATGGGAGGCCTAATTAGTTGTAACTACAAATGTTAGCCTATGTGGGATGAAATTTGGAAGTTGGTATTTATATCTATGCACCCTATGGTTGGAATGTTGGATGGGGACGTTACAATTTCTCTCATTAATGCCTCATTGTGGGAAGGGACTACCAATGTTGGAATACAACTTAATATTTCATTCATGGTTGTGTCTCTATTGGTGACTGGTTCAAAAAGAAGCTTTTGGAAGTAGGAGGATAATTCGACCTCAATTGCTCCTTGATATTCTAGCGTTGCTTCACTTGAGGATAGTAAACTAGAAATATGATTGTGGTGCCTATGTTGAAGGGTTGAGAAATGGAATAATTTATTATTGTTGCCTCCCTCTTACAATTAGCACACACTTTATTTTAATTTATATTATATTTCCACTTAGTGGGCTTGTCTATCCATTTTTTTTTAAATGTGCTCTTCTTGATTTTGGAGGTCACGGGTTAAGCTCATGCCAAGGATGTTTTCTTGAATCCCTACCATATGATCTTTGAGTGCCTTTTTCTTAGAACAAAAATCCTTGAAACCTATTTTATTATAGTGTTTATTTTTTCCATTTAGAAATTTCAATTTATATTAGAGTTTGTATGTGTAATAGCCTCATGATCTCAATCCCTCAAACCACCATACTTCAACATAAATCTTGAAATTAGCATGTGACAACTACATGTTTTCAAAGGAAAAAATGATTCTTCAATAGTGGTTGGTTTGATGTGATTTAATTGCCATCGGCTAATGGTTTGAACTTGCAAATGGGAGGAACATGGTCTCCATATCAAAATTCCTCTACAAGAAATATTCAGAGAGAAAGAAGCACTCCAACCTTTTGTTGACAAGTTGAGTCCCACCTCTTCAATTATTCCATGTATCTTATAAACTTTCCCTAAGAGAGAAATTCTCCAAGTGTTGTCGTTTTAGGAAGGAGCCAAATAGTTTGTTGGCGACATCCAAACTTCTTAACCTCTTTTCCTCTCTACCAGTGTTGTTATCATGTTAAAATCTCCTTTGAGGATTTGGTAAGAAGGTTTCAAGAGTTGCTTAATAACCCTAGACTTCTTAAGAAGGATTCCTTACATGATGCCATAATAGGGATATACATATTGGATAAAGTTCTTCTTTTGTTATAGCCTAAAAATTTGAAGGTGCCAATAATACATCATTTTGTAGCCATGCAATCATCGATTTGGATTTCATCAGGGTCACAAATGATAGCAAGACCTCTAGTGAAACCCAAGGCACTAGCCTTAATGACTTCACTAACCCACCAAATGCTTTTGAATTTTTTTGTCACTATTTCTCCACTGCACTTTGTTTCATGTAAAAAAAACAACATTGGCCCTTTCCATGTTCAACTTTGTTTTCATCATTCTCTGCTTCATCTCTATGTTATCACCAATTATATTTAGTGTGAGGAGATTAATTTATACATATTTGGTTTGTGGAGGAGAGATACCATCCATGGAAATGGCTAAGCTTTAGTTAATTAGGCATGCTCCCAATTCTTTGATTCTTTATGCATTATTTTTCCACCCTCTAGTTGTGGCATTTGATTTTGGTTGCTCGAGGTTGAATATTTTCACTCCCAAACTTTTGAAGGTTCCCACTAATGTTGAATTCCATATTGTTATTATTTTATCTTTGTATAGTTTTTGAGGTATAGGGTTTTCTCCTCCCCTGTGAGCTTATTTAACTCATTATTTTCTATAGGATTTATGGGCTTGTTGTTTTTCCCATCTCCACATCAAGGAATGCAATCCGAGATTCCAATCTCCACCCTTTCCTTCCAAGTCCTCTAGTTGATCTAAAATTTCCTTCTCTTAATCATTTTTTCTCTCTTGTGATTGCTCTGCATTTACCTACAATTTTCTTCTTTTAATGACAACATCTTTTATTCTCTCCTTGATTTAGGATTTCTTAGAATACAAGGTGGGTCACTAGAGTTTTAAAGGGGCATATTGGGAAGGCATTATGCTTCTGCTAGTTCAGAGAATGCTTCATCATTTTTTTATGCCTTACCTTCCAACCCTTTCTTCATTGGATGAATGAAATCAAACTTATATGAGGCAAGAACGTGACCCTTTGGACTTGATTTGGTGTTCTTCCATTTGCCTTGTACTTAAGTGAATCCCTCTTTGTCCATCTCCAATCCTTTAGGATTCTTCATGGAGACTTTGTTCAAGGGGTAGCCTATAAACAAGATATGGATTATTTAGAGCATGAAATGAAGGAAGATTTTATCCTCTATGTTGTGGGTTTTTTTCATTTGAACATGTCATGGGAAAACCCTCAGGTACTTCTCCTCATTTTGAGGATGGTACCCAAGGTAAACTATCGACCTTGATTATGGGGCCTAACCCGGTGGAGACATCAAGTGAGGCCCTTATATATCAATGTATAGCCACCTAGAGATTTGACCCCAAGACCTTTTGCTCACAACTTACAGCACTCAACCACTTGAGCTAGCCCACCGGGCTCTATACTCTATGTTGTGGGTTATGTCATGTATGTTGCAAATTCATCTCTATCATGTCTCTCCTAGTAACCATCCCACCAATCTTTGACATGGGGGAGGCTTTGACATGGGGGAGGGACTTAAGGAGTGTGAAAGTGATCTTTTATCTTTTGGAAAAAAAATTAATAGAGTAAAACCGTCTAACAAATTTAACAATTTCTCCAAACCATCTGCATCTATATAGCCTTCAAATAAAGGAATGCCAAATTTAACTTGTACCTTGAAGGGTGTTGCGCCTCCAAAATGGTTGCTAGCTGATGGTATCTCCATTGTTGTTGGCAGTCATCAAAGGATTTGGGTGAGATTATCTATCATCTCATTCCTTTGTCGTGCAAGGGAATATTGATCAATCAACAACTTAATAGAATCTCTTGTTTCACGATCTCTCTTTTCTTCTTCCATGTGAGGTTGCTTAGGTAGATGAGGATGGTTTTCCCCAAGTTGTAATAGTTCAAGACCCAACTCCCAATACCCTGATCTTGCTAGGGATGTTAACACCTAAATTTCACACATGTGTGCCATTTCGGTGAGTATTACAGAAAGACATCATCTACATATAACATGCAACTCATGAAGCTCCTTCTTCAATAAATTTAACATGTGAAACAAAGCAATGAATTAAAAATTCAAACTTTGGTTAAGCTGCAAAGGTCCGTAAAAGGAAACTCGCAAGACATCACGTGGAAAATCCCTCAAAACTCATGTGGATGCACCAACACATGGACCATTAACTTCCATGGCGCATTCAAGTGTTTGAAACTACATTTTCGTTCCAAGGAATTTGAATTGGCCCCCTTCACATGGTTGGGCATTCAACAACCACATATTTGTACCTCGAGGCCACTTCATGAGAGGGAGCACTCACGTGGAGAACTAATTGTTTGAGGATCACCATTTGGCTTATAAAAGGCAGCCATGAGCATGCATTTCATAACGAAAAATCAAGAGCAAAGTTATGCTACAAGAATCTATTTGAGAGGATCATCTTTCATCCCCATTCTCACATCAATTGGCATTTCAAGCTCACTTATCTTCTTCATCGAGAAGCAAGTATTTTCCCTTCATTATTCCAAGTTTGTTAGCAAGCAATTTGAGACAAATCAAAGGACTCTCCCTAAGGAAGTCTTGAATACCATTTGTAAGCAACATTCCCCTAGGTGACACTAGTGTATTCAAGTTTTCCATTGGACATAAACATTTGGTTGAAGTTCATATCCATGTTGTGTTTTTATGTCATTTATGTAAGTTTTATCTTCCAATTAGTCTTTATATGTGTTGTTATTTATATAGTAGCTTTAGCATTGTTTATTGGACTTACTAACCATCCACTTACTATGTTATCTTTATTGCAACCTACAAGGGAAGGATTTCTCATCCTTGAGCTATTTTTATCACAATAAGGAACATGCACCAAGAAACAACAAAAAACATATTGCTGTAATACTAATGATTTGGATTATTTAGAGAACGAAATGAAGGCATAAATATAAACTAGGACATACACACAAAGATGTTGTCGAGAGCGCAATAGTACATTAAAATCCAATTTTTATTATAGTACATTACAATCCAATATTTATTAATGAATTAAATGGAAAAAGGCTATAAATTGCAAAGCAATACAAACAAGTTAGAATTGCGGTAGCTTATGTCTGAAGAGGGATGTGTCGAATATGCTCAATCACATGAAGACTATTGCAGGAATACAAAAATAGTTGTTTAACATAAAGTGATAAATCCAAAGAGGCAAAAACCCTAAAGATCCAAAACCCCAACCCTGAGAGATGAAGAGGCAAAAGGAACGTGGGCCTTGAGTAGTCTAGTTGACATGTCAACTACTTAAGGCTATGACTTCCACATACAAACTCCATCTGGGGCACATGATAGCCCATTGGAAATATCTCAATGAGAAGAACAATTTTGATTAAGGAATATTAAGTGGCAAAAGGAATGTGGGCCCTTAGGAATCTAGTTGACATGTCAACTTCTTGGGTCTGGGACTTCCACATACAAACTACATTTGAGGCACACAGTGGCCCATTGGAAAGGCCTCAGTGAGAAGAACAATTTCGATAAGGGCTTAAGAATTCCATTGGCAACCCCAGGTTGTCGTAGGGCCAAAAAACATTGTTTAGGGCCTAAAAAATGAATTAAAAATTTAGGACTTGAAAAACTACCAAGGTGGAGAATCATTCTTAGTTAGTGAAAGAGGTGGGCGGCCACCGATATCCACATAGATCAATACAAATGCCCAAGTTGGTGACAAATTTTGCACTTGAATGATACTTTTTCAATGTCTATCATTTGGTTCTAGATTGAATCTCCGCTACTAATTATGATTGATATTGGTAAGGCTTGCGAGAAATTCATATAAAAATAAATTTGGGCAAGAAAGGTATACTTCCCAAGCCTTGTAATCTCTGACACTTTGACATAAACTCATAGACAATTTCCAATTATGCCCTCCAAAGTCCATGCATCTTCTAACTCTTGTGGCAAAGAGTAAAGGTGGATCCAGACTAGTACCTACGAGTAATCTTCCCTTTTCAAAGCAAAGAAATCAGACTATTAGTACAAACGAAGTCTTAATGAATTGAACAAGTAAAGTCCATTCTCAAATATTGTTTCTCAATCAATATAGTTGGTCAAGATGGTCATGAAGAAACCTTATGCCTTCGAATTCACCCTCACAAATCCTTTAACATTCTATCCACAGGGAACACATTGTTTTAGTGCCATTTTTTATGGCCATATCCCAAATCACATGTAGATTAGAGTGTGATCTTGCATATATTAGATGCACTTAGCTACCATTGAAGATATAACCTTGAAAGCATATTTTCCTTTGCTTCAGTGATGCAACCTTATTATTCTTCTACATGGAAGTTGTTTGATCCACGTTGGGAGGTCATTGTGTGAGTTGGGCATAAGGGATGTTATCCACTACCACTTCATTTGAAAGAGGGGGTTGACATGGAGGGGTTGTCACTCATAAATAGTGATGGGACCTCAATTTGTCACTTGTATGATCTATTTTGTACTTTATTTTTCATACATTTTACCTCTTAGGCTCAAGACCTTCCTAAAAACATGATTACTTTTGATGACCAAGTTACATGTTTTGAATCATGCTTATCTAATCAAATATAATTTACTTAATCTTGAGTAGGATGTGATATATGTTTGGTCTTAATTGTTTTTAATGGTTATTATGTGATTTGCTTTATTGAGCTAATGTAGTTCACAAGTAGGAGATTAATGCAACCTCAATGAAGGGATTCGACCCACATGGAAACTAATCCTCTTCAATCGTTTCCACAAACCAACCAACTAAATGAGTGAGAGATCCAAGGGATTTTGTCCCCTCGCAACTTATAGGACTACTAGCACTCAAAGGCAATGGTAATTACCCTAGACAATTTGACTTCCTTGAGATATTGGGATTCGAATTGGCAAAGGAGGGAAATAGTCCCATTGAAACATCATCCACGGAATTAGGTAAGCAAGGGACAACTCCCACCAATCAAGGATTTATACGGGTGGGCTAGTTAGGACACTTTTCAAGCATAAATAGAAGCCTAGATAATAGAGTAAGATAATCAATATTATCATTTCATTTCCTTCTTGTTGGTGAAGCTAGTTCGAATTATATTAGAGAGGTAGAGTTTTGTCTTCCTATTCCATGACATTTTATAAATAAATAAATTAGAGTTTACTAAAGTTTCAAGTACTTTATTTTTTGAAGAGTTCAAGTGATTTCCATGTGTAGGGCACACTAAAGGAAAGGACATGGGAACCCTATTGTCTTTACATTCATTGTCTTTAAAATTTAAATTTACAATAGACATACTTATGTAGAAACAACTGTTGGATATGGATATATATATATATATATATCCAACGGTGAATTTTCATTTCTTGTGTTTATTTGAGGAACACTTTCATTGTATCCTATGAATCTATTGCATGATATATAGTGATGTAAGGATTGACTAGTCTAATAATAGCATAATGATCATTGATTCAAGGAAACCTTCTCATAATTTTTTGTTAGATTGTAAGATAGTAGCAATATATTTCAATTATATGCAATGGAAATAGTTTTATATTGAGATCAGAGTTGCATCCTTCTTATTACTTCATTGTATTGTATCCTTCTTATTACTTCATTGTAGTAGAGAGATATCTGAATAATTGAATAAATGGCAAGTTCATGACTTTTACTTTATAGTGAATGAAGTGAAATGACACATCTCTTTATTGCTACCCAAAATATAATTTCAAAATATCATTATTAAATATTAATAATATTATTATTAATGTATTTAAATATTATTTCTTTTGTTGGGCTGACTTGTGAGGATACCTCACGAAGCTATAAACACCAACACTCCCTCTTAGCTAGGGAAGTATCATCATGTTAAAACACATCTAGATGCTATATGAACATCATGGCTTATATTGAACATCTTGGCATCATAAGAAAGATCTATTTCTGTTGATGTGGCTACAACCAACATGACATCCACACAACTTAGTTTGTCGATAAGTGTGATCAACATAGTCCATACATAACAATGAGGAGTTCACACAAAACAGTAGTCCACACAGGACAAGGATTCGACACAGAACTCTTGTCAGTTCACACAAAACCTTGAGAAGTATGATCAAGTTAACTCACATCAGTCCACACATAACTCATCTTGGTCCACATAGAACCACAGTCCACACAGGACTAGGAGTCCACATAGAACCACAGTCCACACAGGACTAGGAGTCCACATAGAACTCATCTCGGTCCACACAGAACCATCAACACTCCCTCTCACTAAGGGAATCATTCTCCACCACTCTAAGTCGTTAATGGAAGTATACAAACTTCAATCTAGAGAGAGGATTGGTGAGAATGTTGACAACCTGATCATCGATCGGAATATATAGGATCTATACTTCTCCTCTTTGTGCCATGTCTCTAATATAGTGGTACTTGATTTTCACATGCTTCAATCTGTCATGAGATACAAGATTCACTAAAATCTTAACACAACTTTGATTATCATAGTGAATCACGGTTAGCTCAAGTATCTGACCAAATAATCTTGCAAGGAGTTTTAGAAGCCATACTGCTTCCCGAGATGTAATACTCACTATAATATATTGAGCCTCAATTGTACTCATTGCTACTAAGGTATACTTCCTGCTGCACCAAGAAATCACAATAGGACCCAAACTAAAGCAACAGCTGAATGTGCTCTTCCTATCCATGACACTCCCTTCCCAGTCAAAATCCGAGTATCCATGCAATCTCATATTACTACTGGAAGCAAATCTCAATATGTATCCCACAGTGCCACACAGGTATCTTAGAACATGCTTCGCAGCGACCCAAAGTACCTATCTCGGTTCACAAATAAATTAGTTGAGAGCACTTACTACAAAACATATGTTTGGTCTAGTGTTAACTAGATACATCAATGAACCGATCAGTTGTCAATACATGGTGGGGTCTATCAGGTATGACTTAGAAGCTGAGTCGCTTGAGCTTCTTCAGGTTTGCCTCCATAGGTGTGGTCATGGACTTACAGTCGATTATACCAAATCTCCTCAAGTTATCAATGATATACTTCCCTTAACTCAGGAAGATCTCATCCTGTCTCTGCCACACCTCTAAACCCAAGAAGTAGTGCATCAAACTAAGGTCCTTCATCTTGAACTAAGAGGCTAGCATCTTCTTGCAACACTCAATAAGTTTCTTGTCTCCAGTGAGAAACAAGTCATCAACATACAGTACTAGGATCAACGACTTACCGTCCACAACCTTGTAGTAAAGGTTGGAGTCTTCCTCACTCTTGGTGAATCCTAGGTTCATCAAGTAACTATCAATCCTAGCATACCATGCACGTGGTGCTTGCTTGAGTCCATACAGGTCCTTCTTTAGTCTGCACACATGGGAATTGTTCCCATGGATCACAAAACCTGTTGGTTGCTCAATGTAGACTTCTTTCTCAATCATAACATTAGGGAATGCAGTTTTAACATCCATCTAATGTAACTTCCATCCCATAGTTGAAGACAGAGCTATGATTGACCTAATAGTCATGTATCATGCAACCAAAGCAAATGTCTCGTCGTAATCAACTCCCTCTTTTTGAGAGAATCCTCTAGCCACAAATATAGCTTTGTGCTTATCAATGCTCCCATCGACTACATGTTTGATCTTGTAGATACACTTGGAATTCACCACTGACTTCCCTTCATCTCTCAGAACAATCTCCCACACATCATTCTTCACGATGGATTGATATTCTTCCATCTTGGTATCTTTCCAAGCCTGTTGGTTGGCTACCTCCTCATAACTAGAGGGCTCAATATCAATGATGTGGCCCATTAATACAACATAATCCAAAAACTTATGAGGTCTCTTCCTTTCCCTAAGGGTACGACGAGGAGCTACATACTCCTTTTCATCCTATAAAGTCCGACGATCCAAAACATGCCTCTTTCGGCCTACATCAATATCTCTAGGAAAATTTCTCGGCTTTACTGGATCAACATTATCAACAAGATCAATCGGATCTACAGGATCAACTGGATCTATGGGATCCCTTTGAACTGCTGAAGAGGGAAGGGGAGCTGATACCATCTCATTTGGAGCTTCTTGCTCCTTACTGTCAATCTCCATGGGAGATCCTCTAGCTCTTTTGAAAGCTACCTCCTCCTCGAAGGAGACATCCCTGTTGACCTCGATATGTCTCTGTCCTGGGATGTAGATCCTATAAGCCTTTTAAGACTCACTATACCACACAAATGTACCCTTCTTTCTTGAAGGTTCTAGATTTGTCCTCTTTTCTTTGGGTACATGAATGTATATCGGGCAACAAAAAATCTGCAAGTATCCAACTTCTAGATTGACACTTGTGAAGGCCTCTTCTGGAGTCATATTCCTCAATATTTTATGAGGACCTTTGTTATGAGCATAGGCAACGGTACTAGAAGCTTCTTCCCATAGGAACATAGGCAGGTGTTGGCTATAACTGATCCAAAGGTTTTCTATAAGATCCAAGTTCTTTGCGGTTTCCCTTTGACCAACAAAACCCCTTCGCACCCGCCCTTTCGACAACAACCTGCGAGCAGGTTGAGGTCTCACCCGAGGTGTATCTATGGGGTATTGCGAAATCAAGTTTCCACAGTAAGTGACGAGTTGCTTGGATGGACGTACTGCGCAGCACAGGCTAAGGAAGATGCGCTGCGAGACTAGATTGTGCGGCGCGCAACGGGATATGCACTGCGGGCAAATACTGCGAGGTGGCGGGCAACACTGCGGTCTGCACTTCCAAATCCTTCTATCGCGGGGCTTCTACTGAAACTGCGAACTATGCAGTTCTACTTTATACTCGAACTACCTTGAACATGCTTAAGGCTCTGAATTGAGTATCACTCATCCACTCATTCAACTACTTAGCCAATTATCCATCTACTATTCGTTCATCCACTTGGTATGGTTACGATTTGAGCATATTATATTGATACAATCTAATTGTTATGCATTTGTTCTATTGCGCATAAGGAAGTACTTAAGTGATCTCTTAACACTTAACCAACTAACTGATTCACTGTTCTCAAACATAAGCTAAATGTTCACCATTCCTCTATTCATGCAAAACTTAACATATCATCTCCATACTTCTTCTGATGGCAAATGCATACAACAATTCTCTCATAACAGCATGCAAGGAAACATCTAGAAATTCATTTACAGAAAACACAGATAAGCATTCATCCATAAAACACAAACGCACAACACAATATTTAACGTGGTTCACTCCCCTGGATGGAAAGCTACGTCCACAAGAACAGTTGGTAATATATATCTTTAAAGGGGATGGGGACAACCGTTCTTAGTCTGCGCACTTAGCTACAGACTCTCCTTCCTCTTAGATAGGTCTCTGCGCACACAGCTGCAGAGCCTTTACAATCTTCTCAACTCAAAAGAGATTTTACAATACAACCACTCAACTTATTCAACAACACTGAGAGAACCTCAGAACCCAGAACCCCCTCCCATACAAAATTGTCTTCTTAAATAGACCATGCCCGAAGGTCATGTCTTTGCAATGCCGAAGACCTAAACCCAAAACCCTTAGGGTTTACAAAACTATGTTGGTTTCCCTAAACCGGCTTGCTGGCATCTGGTAGCATCTACTTCATCGTGGCGGTTCTCCACGTCTTCATTCTGTCGCTATCGGCCTTCCTGTCGGATGCATGCCAACAAGTCACTTTCACTGAACCGCTCATCTCTAACGGTCTTGCACACTAGGCCTGCCAAGCCATCGCTTTCCCTGAGCTGTCATTTTCTTAACAAACTCATGCATTGGTCGTTGTTATCACACAACTTGTAGTTGCCCCTAGTGGTATCCCATCCGGGATGGTAGAGGAGATGGGAAACTAAAGAGGTGACCCAAGAGATGCCACGATTCCCAATGCAAGGTGGCAGTCACGTCAACCGAGGCACTCTTCACTTTAGATCTAGATAAATCAAGATCTAGGGGGAGACCCTATAACCAATCAAAGATGATTGAACCCAAACAAAGGTTCCTAGGGATGAGTAAATGGTAAGTTACGGAAACCAATGCAAGGTAAAGTGGACCTAGAAATTAAAGCATGGTTGAAGGTGGTTTGAGAGATGATTAGTGTTTCAACCAATGTATGATTTAGGCCACATGATGAGCTAAAAAGACAAGATCTAGTACCATGTATTACACAAGTGGGACCTACTTTCTTGGGATATGTGAGATGGCTTAAAGTGGACCCACAAGGTGAAATTAAGGGATGCAATTGGCACTAGAGGATATGTAATGAGTAGATCTATGGATCTAAGTTGAATTTAGGAGTACCCACTTACTAGATCTAAGGTACAATTCCCCAGGAGTGCGACTTGCTTAAGGAAGACTAGTGCCTTGTTGGATGGATTAATGGAGTCAAAAGTTATGTCAAAGTATAGATCGGGACACCTAGTATGCAAATCAAGTGGGCTACTTGGGATGTAGTGGTTGGATTTTGCTAGATCTAGGATTTCATGATATGACCCTAAGTGGACCACAATCCCTTAAAACAAGGAATGCTACCCCCAAGGCAGATCGTCACAAGATGATACTCTAGACCTAGGTTTCAAGGTATGCCCGTTCCAAATCCACAAAAATCTCAACTACCCACGTCCTCGAAGTGGGCAAACTCACTCACCCAAGGAAGTGCGACCTTGCTCAAGGAGGGCTAAAAGGTGGATAAGGGGTATCAAATCAAGTCCAAAGGCCACCAAATTGTAGATCCAAGTAGCTTAGGCACCGATCTATGTGGATTTAGAAAATCAAGCCAGTCCAAGGGTTAGATCTTACTAGATCTGAGTTTTAAGGTGCCAATTAGTTCAAAGGGGGTTTTAATCCCTTAAAATGTGGAATGATGCCCACAAGGTAGAAATCACCCAAGTAAAAGTCTAGGGGTAGGTTATCAAGTGTGTAGATTGCAA
The DNA here is from genome assembly GCA_027924585.1 of Larix kaempferi. Classification (NCBI taxonomy): domain Eukaryota; kingdom Viridiplantae; phylum Streptophyta; class Pinopsida; order Pinales; family Pinaceae; genus Larix; species Larix kaempferi. The sequence continues at coordinate 15,680,667 of BSBM01000476.1, forward strand.
ATCAAGTGGGATCTCACCTACCCATGTGCTAGATCTAACCAAACAAGCCTCTCCAAGGAAGTGCGATTTGGTTCAAGAGGGCTTTATTGCCTTGAAAAGTGTGTCAATTTTAACCCAATCACCACCAAACTATAGATCCAACTAGGGGTGGATGCTACAGAGGTGGGTTTTTAATATCTCTTCAAAAGCAAGGCTAAATCTAAGTAGATCTAAGAAAAACCAAAATGAGGGTTTTGATTAATTAGGGTTTTTATGATCTAGAAATTATGGATGATTCAAAGAAGAAGAAGATCATACCTTTGGAGCATACCTGGATGAAGAGATGGATGCTAGTTGAGATGAGGATTACTTTTTCCAAAGATCAAATGGAGAATTTGTGAAGCCCTCTTGCCAAATCGATTTTTCCAAGCCAATTATATGCCCCTCTAACCTATCAAAACCAAGGAGCAAAGCATCAATCAGTTTAACATGTTGAAGGTAGATACAAGCAAGAATGAGATAAGCAAAGAATAGTTGGTGCAAAGACAAAACCACTCCCTGTTTAACCCAAAACGTCCTCCTCCAAGCTTGAAGGGCAAGCCTCCCCACCAATTTGCACTTGTTGAAGACGTCTAGACAAAACCACTCCCTGTTTAACCCAAAATGTCCTCCTCCAAGCTTGAAGGGCAAGCCTCCCCACCAATTCGTACTTGTTGAAGATGTCTTCTCCACCTGTAAAAAGATATGGCAAATATGCAAGATAGCTACAATAGATCCTCCAGTGCGGACAAAAGCATTTACAATCAAAACAACCAACATCCACTCCAACCCAAGCATGTACTCCAAAAGATAGAAATTTTATTCCAAGAGCCAAGAGCCAAAAATCTCTATATGATTTTACAATGAGAGGCTCCCTCCTTAAATAGGATGGGGAGAGAGCATAATCCTAACCACTTTTTACATGAGTGACTAAGATTAAAAGATCAAAAGATCTAATCAATGGTTGAGATGAGCTCAACAATAAAATACATGGATCAACCATAAAATATAATAATAAGTGGACAAAATCACCCTAGGAGAGGGGATCCCACCCAATCATGATGACAAAATATAACAATAAGCTTATGGTGGGTCCAAGGGGTAATTTTAGCCACCCTTGGTCAATCCCCATAGCACAATAATAATAAAATAGTCATCAATATACCAAATCATGCCTCTATGGACAAATCGTAGAACTCAAAAGACCTCAGAAATCATCAGAAAGTGCCATAAGTGATGGATATGGGACCCGATGAAGCTGAAACTACTGGAGAAGGTACGGAAGACATCCCACCCATCATCACTGATCATCCCATGCCAAAACCTTGCCTCAGTAGCCCAAATCGAATTCCTTTGTAGCCATTTCTACCAATCCAAAATTGCCTCGGGAAGCGTGTACCTGTCCCAAACTGCCTCCTGGAGTGCCTGTGCTGTCAAGGTGAGGGCACCAGTGTGTCCGGAAGGGGGGTAATATGGTAAAAACAAGTGGTTGTACCACCCCCTCCATCATCAGCGCCCTAGGTGAACCAAATAAAAATCATCTCTGCTCTGACAGGGTCTCCGACAGACCAAAACTGCACTAGGACAGCCTATTGAGGCAAAATCATCACTGTAACTACCCGAAACTGAAAATAGACTGTCTCATTGGACTCAAAAGGTCCAAAACCATCCAAGATGTGTACTCATACACCATATAGCTCTCTGCATGATCATATAATATACCCAATATACTGGAACAGGTGGAATAATAATAATCTGTAAATGATCAAATAATGCTGAAAACCATAGATCATCATCATAAACTTGTATCTGATGCATAGAACCATCATGTACATGTACATAAACCATATATTATCTACCTGTGTCATCATAAGGTCCAATAATCTCATGTCCTGTGATTGACCTTGGTCAAACTAGGTTTGACCACGTCAATATTGACCCAATATAACTCAGACTACCATCTGAAGCTGCTGCAAAGTGTCAAAGGTTAATGTATGTTCTACAACTCATTTAAATAGCAATTATAACACAAAGTAGTCATTACTAGCGATCTAAATCCAAATATATATTGTCATTAATTATTTATATGACTCAGACTAAACTTTCAGGACCATACTCACTTCATAGTTGTGATCAATTTGCTAGTGGAGGGTGAAGGCTATAAGTAAACTGGCTAGGCCAAAGGGTGACTGACTGACTTAAAATTGTGACACTTTGGATATGGGAAAGAGAATACACACCACAGTATATACTGAATGAGCAACAACACAGGGAATGGCGGTGTCTCACAAATGGATAAGTTGTTTAGAGAGTGCTTATTCAACTTAGGCTTCATGTCTATATCAAGTTGATCCAGGTTGATTAGGATCATTCGATTTCATTTCATGGCCTTTTTGGCCTACATAACCCTTCGGATCTCAGGTGTGCTGATAAGCACAACTAGTTGCAGCTTGCATCCAGGGCATGTTTTTCATACATATATAAGGTGAGCAATTGTTTAGATATAGCTTTTAAGAATCATTGCTTTTTGGACCTTTCTTTTATACTCTTCGAGGAGTATTTTTTTTAGCAATTCATCGCTCTTGCCCTTTTTAGTTTCCATGGGCGAATTTATCAGTTTCCATAAATAGTACATGAGCTTTCAGTTTTAGCCAACAACATCTCAAGTGACTAGGGGGAGTTCAAGCCAATGCCAAACATCGGGACAACCGACTAGAATGATTTAGGCCTACAATCCAACTCACCAAATGTAAGTTTTGTCACCAACTCAGAGCCGAGACACAATAAACAAGGAAGCTCATCCAATACAGAGGCTACAGTGGGGAAAAGATCCTCCATGCCACTAGTCAAGTAGTAAGTCAGGGTGATAAACTAAAAGGTAGGTAATGGATGGATGAAGACAATGAATAATGGAGCCAACACTAGCAAGCCAAGGTATGGTGGAATGATCACCTCTATTCTCCCTAGGGAGGGTAAAACCAATGAGTATGAGTAGTGAACTTCTAAGTCTGAGTAAGGACAGTAGAATATATATAATAAGATCAACCAGGTCCACATATCTATATGATCGCCAGATCATGACACTAAGTGTTAAGACATGCCATAAGAATGAATATAAAAGCAATATAACCATAACACCATGATATACCTGCTGAGTCATATACCTGAATGCTCATCCTCTGAACCATCATCTATCCTCTAAAACTGCTACTGTACTCTGGGCACTACTGACTGCTCTACATAAATGGTATAATGGCTACATCGGTCATCTCTCTGAGTGTCTTGAGACTCAGTCATGGCATGGGAAATATATATGTTGTCCAAAATCTGATAGTGATCCATAGATAGATGCTCATCTCATCATCTCAATGTAAAGGAACTGGTTGAAAAGTGCTCTGTAATCTGAAAAATAATGTATGGTAGCCCAGCTACTATATATGTGATAACAGTCGCCTTCCTGAATTGCTCGTGCCCGCCGCTCGACACTCCTGGAGCATCTTTCCAAAATTAGACCACTACTGGTCCATCCGATACCTGTACCTGATCCTCGTCCAACACTCTGCTTTGCTAGCTCCACGTGGCCTGACTACTTCGCAGCACTGCTTCCTCGCAACGCTGGTCTTCACGGTACTGCCACAATTCGGATGTTGTGCACAACTTCACAACATCGTCAAAACTTGGATGCTGCGCACAACTTTGCAGCACCCTCAACACTTAGACACAATTTTATCCTTTTCTGAGTTGCGCTTAGCTCAGCTTTTCCTGCTTATCAAAAGTGTTACCAAAACTTTGCCCCAACTTGGGCCCAACATGCCCCTAACACTTACATGTGGCTCGTCCTTGAGCCACTTCCTGCTTCGGCCGTCTCACTCTGATCCGCGACTGATGGAGCTAATTTGGCCGTGAACTCATTATAGGTGTCGAACAACTGTTCCACTGCTTCTCTAGTATCTTGTTCAACTTGTTTTACTGTCTCAAGCAATGCTGGAGTTATCTCTTCTCCAATCTGTCCTTGTACCTACTCCTGGTTATCGCGCAGTTCCTTCAGCTTGTCTTCTATCTGCTGCAACACTGTTGTGGCATCCTCCAGGAGTTGCTGCGACTGATTATCCATCTCAGTCTCTTTTTCTCTTAATGCCCAGACTTCCTTCTTCAAGCCTGATATCTCCTTATACCTTGACAGCCTCTCCCTGGGTGGCAGAGCCTTGAGCTCTGCGTCCAATTTTTCTAGCACGGTCTGCTTTTCTTTTAGCATGGTCTTCACCTGCAGTAGCCCTTGATCCTCTTCAAGGGTAGTGAATGCCTTTGAAACCTTCTCCAAGAGATCTTGGCACTTAGCCATCTCACTTGTTATGCTCTGCGTGGCGGCACTCACTGCTTGCTCTCTTAACTGCTGCTCAGTTAATGGTGTCTACGTATTCAGTTTTTCCTTCAAGGTGGCAAGATCGGCCTCATAGAGGATGTCCTTATCCTGCATCTCCATCTTCAAAGATCTCACCTTTTCTTCGATCATCAGAACTGTGTCCACAGGATCATCCTGGAGTTCTAGATCTTCAATATCTTGCGCAACAGTAGATATGGTAGTCTCCAATTGTTGCCGGTGGTCCTGTTCATCACGCAGCTGCATTTCTACGCGCGATTGAGAGTCCTCGAGCTGCCTGTTTGCTATGTGCAGCTCTGCTTGTGACTTCATGGACTCTACTGTTTGTTCATGCATCTCCTCCACTATCTGCATGTGCAAAAAGTGTAATCCTGGCAAAGGGATTTTGGCCAAGTCAAGCTCTACCCGCTCGACACCCTTTATGTCCAGGACGATCTGTTCTGTCATTGGTAATGAAATAGCCAATGGGTCCAAATGGACAACCTTGGTCTTAGAAGGCAACGTTATTGCTAGCTGCGGCGGTGTTTGCTATGAGGTTCCTACTGACCTCCCTTCAGCTCTTGCTTCGTGCGGCAAGGTTAGGCTCTTTTGGACATCATCCATTTTCTTCATAAGACCTTGCAGTGCGAGCCTAGTCTTTTGCAGGTCATCCTGGATGACCTTGTCCTTCTTATCTTTTTCTGTCATTAGCTCCCCCATCTGCTCTGAGACCTTTTCTGCAATTATGTCAAAGTCTTCTTCATTTAGCACTGTCTCATATTGACTCTTTGTTGCTTTCATTTTCTTCCGCGCCTTTGGCTTCTGCAGGGTTTCAGGTTCCTTCCTCTTTCCTTTTTCTTCGACAACAGGGCATGATAGCGGGATGGGTTCATCTTCTTCTGAGTCAGTTTCCACATCCATGACTTCAACACGGAAGTCGGCCGACCAGTCCTTCATGAGGATGTCAATGTCCTCCTCATACATATGGTAGTTACCCGCGTATCATTCTGGCTTCTTCATTCTCGCTTTGGGTGAAATAAAGATACATCGCATATCCGCCATAAAATCAATAACGCGAATATACTTCGACGTTACCTGCTTTGTGATGCGGGATGTATGGGTGATCACATCGCGCAGCTGAGTGTAATACTAATAGAAAACTTCAACTGTCGCGTGCTGTCGCTCTGCGTTGATATTTGCCCAGAGGTTGGCAAAACGGAATCCTCTAGGATCGTTGCTTTCTGTAATGACACCCACATTGTCCTTTGGCTCCTTCCATCCGGAAAAGGAGATGAGGATGATCAGCCATGTAAAGTGGAATTGTCCGCCATTCTCCTGGGTATCATTGAGTTCATCCAAGAACTCATTAAGAAGAAACTGACACCAATTGAATTGGGTGCCTTCAGCCGCTGCGGCACCGAGTAGTATTACGCCCGCAGGCACCTCCGCAGGCCTGACATTTCTCAAAATCTTCCCTGCGAGCAGTAGGGTGACAAATCTTGTTGCTCTGTCTTCAATTTCTTATGTGGGAAAACCTCTTTTCCCTTTCACCAATGCATGAGTTTTCTTCAGCTTTTCAACCACTTCTTTTTCCTTATTCTTCCCCTGGAAGAATTGCTTGGGATCCTTACCGTGCTTGCTTAGCCCTGTGGCATGGTGGATTAAGTCAATGTTTACATCGACATTTCTGTCGAGCCACAGATATCCCTGGTGGATTCGCGCCATCAGCATGCGAACCACCGCATTCACTTCTGGTGAACGATCAAAATGTGGCAACCTTAACAAATTCAACAATCCTGATTGAACGACGGGTGTTAGCCAGCTTTAGGAAACCAAGTTAAAAGTGCCCTTGGCATCCTTTTTCCAACACATATACTGGTCCGGCTATAACTGTGGGAACTTTGGATTGTGGGGCTCTTCCTTTTGTACGCCTAGGAGGTCGTAGTCTTCCCATTTATAGTCTGGGATCTTCCCGAGCAGGTTCCTGGCAACCTCTACATGTTTTCAAATCAGCGACAATGGGATTTCATATCTAGCATTCTTGGCCAATTTAAAGACTAGGGCATCCAACGCCCGTGGTGATATATACTCTGGAATCTTGCTTCGTGGTGCAGTTATGTCTTTTCCTTTGTCTTGCATGATTGGATTATGGCGAGGTGATCTTCTGGACGCTTGACCGGGTTCGAGTATAGTCTTCTTGGCAGGGATTTTCATTAACTCTGCAATTCCCCCGTGCTGAAAGACTCGGATTGCTTCTTGAAGTATAAGCTCTTCTTCTCTGTATGGCGGCTTGTACATTCAGTGGTGAAATTAGGCAAATATTCAGAAGTATGGCTAAGGATTGCTAACACAGTATGGAATGCATGAAAATTCTAAGTGTTTGGTAACACCCGCGAGTCCTTATGCAGCGTTATTTATAGGCACAGTTGAGTCCTCCCCGGGCCTTCCAACGGCTAGATGGGCATTTAATTTAGTGTCTGTTGGCGAATTTGAGAGAATCCTTCAGTCCCTTCCATCGTCAGCGTGTTCAGAACGGTTATCTGTTCGTTAAATGCTCCAGCGGTTCATTGCAACGGTCATATAACGGCTATTTTTCTGAGTCTTGTGCCGAGCTGCGTGGCAAGCCATCTGCGATCCTGTGCAGTTACTTCGCAGTGCCAAAGAATTTCAACTGCATGGTTTCAAAAGTTTTTTTTTCCTTTGCGTAGCAGTGCTACGCGATGCATACATCGTCCTTCTTATCATACCTTGTTCCTCTTATCATACATGTACAGCCTCCTTTACATTTCTAGTGTCCAATTTCAACTGTACTTGACACTTGAACTCTCTTCCTCTGCTTGTTATTCAAGATTCGACGAAGCAGGACTATCGTGATACAGATTTAGTCTGCTTCCATTTATCAAATTTGGTAGGGTATCGCCAGCTAAATTAGCTAACTGGACTGCACCAGTGTTAGTAACATGTATCACAGTATATGGGCCAAGCCAATGCATCTTAAATTTACCGGGGAACTTCATGAATTTGCTATCATACAAGAGGACTAGGTCACCTACCTGAAAGCACTTATTCTTTATATGGCGATCATGCCAAGCTTTCTCACGGTCTTTCTGAACTTGTTGGTGGAAGCCGACAATGAAGCGATCTTCCTTCAACCCAACGAGGTGTAGCAACCTTTGTTCTAATGCTGCGCAGTCTTCCATCCCTGTGAACGCAGCGATCCTTAAACTAGGGACAATATATTCCATTGGCATTATAGCTTCCTTCCCATAAGCCAACTGAAAAGGTGTATGTCCTGTCAATTTCTTGCATGTAGTCCTGTATGCCCATAACACAGAGGAGACGCGCAGATCCCAATCATCTCTATTTACATTGCATACCTTAGTGAGTGCATTCTCCAGTATTTTATTGAAAGCCTCAACAGTGCCATTCGCCTGTGGATGATATGGAGTACTGCGCTGATGACGAATTTGGGATTCCTCTATAAGTGCCTCAATGGTCTTATTCAAAAAGTGAGTACCTTGGTCACTCATCAAAATCTTCGGACAACCAAATCTTGACAATATTTCTTCAAAAATGAACTGCGCTGCAGTCCTTTACTGGCTTTGCTTCCGCCCATCTGGTGAGGTAATCAGTAGCAGTAATAATATACCTCGCACCAGTTCTTTTTCCTGGTGGGTTTATCGGACCCACAAAATCAATTTCCCATTTTTCAAATGCCTGCAAGGTCAACTGTGGGTTTAATGGCATCTCATCTCTTCGCGAAGGTTTCCATGTCCTCTGACAGACATCATAGTTCCCATACTGTTCTTTGGAATCTTTGTGGATTGTGGACCACCATAGCCCTGCACGCAATATCTTCTGCGCGGTATCCCTTCCTGCATAGTGACCTCTCGCGATCCCTGAATGCGCATCTGCTAGAATAAACGATTTCTCATGATCTAGTACGCATCTGCGCAGGACTTCATCCGGCCGAGTTTGTATAACTGACTTGCAATTACAGTGAAGTCTGCGGCGTGCACCACTAGCTGCTTCTTCTGCTGGAAAAATAATTCCTACGGTGCTAGCTCTGTTGTCAGAAAATTAATGATATCCTTATAATAATCATCGGCAACCTGTATAGCGAATAGTTGTGCATCAAGCAAACTGTCTTCAATGTTCGTCAGTTCTTCTCCTGACTCAATCCTTGACAGATGATCAGGTCCCAAGTTCAGTCTACCTGGCTTAATGATAATCTCAAAGTCATATTCCTGGAACAACAGTAGCCATTTGCATATGCGTCCCCCTAACACTGGCTTATTGACCAAGTATTTCAACGCAGAATGGTCAGTGAACATAAGGAAGTGCGCACCAAGCAAGTAATGTTTGAATTTCTGTAGGGCATATACCATCGCAAGGCCTTCCCTCTCGGTAGTAGTATAGTTCTTTTCTGTTGTTGAGAGCTTCCTGCTCGAGAATGCAATAGGGTGGTCAATACCTCCTTCTCCTGGCTGAGCTAATGCAATTCCCAGGGCAATGCATGATGCGTCAACATGGACATGGAATGGCTTTGTCCAGTCTGGAAAGACTAGAATCGGCGCAGTCACCATCTTTTCTTTTGGTGTATCAAAACCCTGTTCACATTCCGCGTTCCAAATGAACGGTGCGTCTTTCTTTAGCAGCTTCTCCATTGCTGCGGTTATCTGCGCGTAACCCTTTATAAATTTCCTGTAGTATCCAGTATGGCCTAAGGTAGAACGCAACATCTTGACTGAATTTGGTGTTGGCAAATTCACAATAATGGCAATCTTCGCAGGGTCCACCATCAATCCCTGCTTACAAACAATGTGCCCAAGTAGAATCCCATAAGGAACACAAAAAATACACTTCTTTAGATTTAAAGAGATCTGATGTTGTCGACACTTCTCAAGCATCATTCTGAGGTTTGCAAAATGGTTCTTCAATAGACCAAACACAGTCCAATCATCAAAATAGGCTTTGAGAAACTTATGCATAAACTCTTTGAATGCTGCGACGACCACTCTAGAAAATATGGCAGGTGCATTCTTTAGGCCAAAAGGCATTACTGTGTACTAGAAGGACCCCCATTCTATAGTAAAAGTCGTCTTATGCCTGTTTGCGGGATCAATCCTTATCTGATGATACCCCAAAAAACCATCAGTAAAAGAATAGGCCTCATTCCCTCCAACATTATCAAGCACCTCGTCCGTGAAAGGAGTAGGGAATGGGTCGTGCATGGAAGCATCATTCAGTTTTCTGAGATCCACACAAATCTTGATCTCACCTTTTGTTTTCTTGTCTTGAACAACCATAGGGCTAATCCACTCGGACTCTTCGACAAGTTCAATGATTCCTGCTTCAAGCATCTTATCCAACTCTGCGTGTACTCTTTCTTTATAGCACGGATTTAATCTGTATGGTCTCTGCTTCACAGGCTTGGCGCCTGGCTTCAAGGGGATCTTCATGACTCCTAGGTCTCCTAGAATTCCTTTCATTTCTGTAAATTTTGTCGGAAACAGCTCCTGATACTCATGTAAGGTGTCTGCGATCTCTGCAACAGTCTGATCGTCCCAATAGTCTCCTATTGCTGCGAACTTCAGTTCTTCGCTTGTGCCAATATTCACCTTTTGCGTTGTCAAAACCCGAAATTTCTGAAAATTTTAAATTTTTTATGTTGTACAATAAATGTTAACTAGATGATATTTTTGGTCCTGTTTTAAATTCAGTAACTAACATAATCTGATAAAAGACTCTGTCTTAATAAAAATTTCGATTGCTGTGATTGTAATTAATGACTGTTTTGTTTTCGAACCGCAAGGGAAGAGCTAGTCGTAGTTGCCTTGCTTACTTAGCTTACGAGCTAATGCATATGTCGTCTTTTGTTTCTCAGGTGCGCCAGTGAAGTAAGGATCACTGTAGGTTAAGGTTGGTGAGCATCACTACTCCCTGTACTTTAAATCTTAAAAGATCATCATGATATTTCTTATTCAGATAGTATCAACAGGTTTTACGATAGATTACATTTTTCCGTTATAATTATTGTTTTATGAGTATTATGCTATGTTATTACTGTAACTATCAATGGTACAATTGTTTGTATCAAAATTTATCATCTACGTAAGGCGACATAGCACCAAGTGACTTGTTGTCATTTTAATACCTATGATTTACTGTTTTGTTCACGTAATAATAATCGTAAGTTAAAGGGTGGCGCCTCTAGCATTATTCCATTATATTTGACTATACTGCAATGTTCAATGTCTACTTTAAAGTTTACATTCTGTTACATGACTGTGCATGGATTTTAACTACCTTCACGATGTGAACCTGTAGATGAAACTCTATTTCAATCATCTTAATAATAGAGATTTATTGTTCAAAATTGTTTACTGTTACAATAGTATTGGTAGCAAACACGATGAGTGTGTATGATAGCAATTGTGTATAATTGTCAAATAGATTTGGTAACATTTCCAGGTGTTAAGTAACACGGTATTTTCATTTGAGGTTGACTACCTTACTGCTTACATGATCATGGAATGTATTATGCCCATGGCATAAATCTAGGATTGATTTTAATATATAAATATCATGTAACCTAATGTTTGTGCCACATCATGTTGTTCCCATACGATGGCAAGCTTTATATTACATATAGTATATAGGTTGTATTTATCATACTAGGTCACGAAAACTTTATGGTTGAAGTTGACCATACCTCTTTTATATTGTTGTAGGGATTATACATAGCACGTACCTTGGTATTTCATGAAGGTTCGATTGCAAGCATACACTATATGCTAAAATGATTGTATATCATATGTTGTCTTTTACATTTGACTTACTTATGTAATGATTTTGGAATCGATGTGTAATGATTTGGGTTGCAGTTTGAACTATATAGTCTCGACCCATACTACGTTGATATATTTGGGGGCTACGTGGTTGACTCTCCTCCATGCGGTTGGCAATATATAAAATGCTGATCGAAACCCTACCAGGTTGTTGTATCTGCCTTCGGGCTCGGGTCCTAAGAATGAAACCCTCCCTGTCTGAGTTTTTTTTTTTTTTTTTTAAAATGAGGGCACTGTAACTTAGTGCAACGTGTTAAGGTCTGGTCTCGTGGTTTTCATTCTGTAGTAGAATACATCCTCGGCTCTGTTGATAGATTTGGCTACGGTTTCCTTATTTCGTGGTCTCGTTGCTCCGTCATTGTTTAAAACCAGCTACTTACAGTCCTTCACTTCGCTGGTGTGGATAGGAGACAGGGTTTTGCTATTGTCTTTAAGTTATGTGAGAGGTGATGCATTTGGGTTTTGGGTGTGCTTCATGTCTGGTTCCATGCCAGCGTGAGGGTTTCGTCGGGAACTATTACCTTGTCTCAGCTGTCAAGGAATGTTATGTAGGTTTTGTTTACTCACCTATCTGACGAAGATGATGGGGTTTCTATATTTATTCAGCCTGTGGCTACCAGTTGTCCACTGTTACTTTCCTCCATTTCTCGGTAAGATGAACCACATTTTTACAGTTTTTAAGTTTTATAATCATTAATTAGATTTACGTTTTTGTTTCTATTCTCTGCATTTAATATGGTGACTAAAATCCTCGGCATTCGTCAATGTGCAGGTCACACGGCTCTTGAAGGTGTACATGGCTTTATCACTCACGCAGGCTCCTCCGGGTAAGCCTGGTTATCCACGGCTGTCTCTTCCTTTGCTGGTTTTGTGGCTAGGGTTGTGTCAAGGAGGAAATCTCCTGTATAGTGAAGTCGTTTGACGACTTGCAGTTCATAGTTGCAGTCATATTTATGGAGTTATTTTGGTTTGAAATGAAAGGGGTTTTGAAACCCTGTTATGTGTATGGAGAGCCATTCACGGCCACGACTATATGAGGCCAGGGTTTCGGCTATGGTTCCTATAATGGCTAAGCATAGGATTTAAACCTTGCTGTATAAGATTTATATTTTTAATATATTACTGGGCCTGTTATGGCCGTATTTCGTTTTTATGTTTTGTTTAAAATATTAGAATGTGTTTGAAAAAGAAGAAAAAAGGGTGCTTCGGTACCTGTAATGGAGGATAACTCGGTTTATAAAAGAAACCCTAACTTGTCTCCCTACGTTTTTCTTCACTTTGAAATGTTAAATAAAATGATGATGACTGTTCCTCGACTGTGACTGTAATAGTTGAAAGCTTAAGGTTATTCTGGCAAATTTGGGGTTTTTGTTTTATGTTCAATGCATCAGTATGGTATTGTTACTCGATAGCGACTGGGATTGAATTATAATATTATTTATTTTGTTTCTTGTACTGTTGTTAAATGAAACTGTAGGTAGAATAATATATACTTAGAACAAAAATATAAGGATACTGTAAGTTACGGATGCTATATAAGGCATTCCTTTCATTTTATTTTTTTTCAGTCTGTCGAAAGGGATATTGTAAGGCTACGGCCGTGTAGAGTTTTGGAAAAACTTCAAGGGAGACATTTATTCTGAGTAAATAATATTACTGTGTATATTTTAAGATGGTTGTAACAGCCAATGATGACTGTGTTCATCGACAGTTTCTCTAATGTATTAATATGTTTGTTTTGTAAATAAAACAACTCTGTTAATTCTATTACAATAACGTGGCTACTGTATTTTAATACTAGGAAGAAAGAAAATAATCTACAGTTTCTATATGCTTGTACTTGCCTACTGTGTAGAAGATTTAAGATTATGTGAAAGCTTGTAACAATAAAATATTGTTACAGTCACTTCTTTAGTTAGTCGATAACTGCCAACATGTTCTAAGTATAAATAATATATAATGAGATGAGCTTTGTTCATCTGTTAATTTGATATAAGAAAAAAAAACCTGTAACTTAAAGTTTACTAAAATATACAATACATTTATATATACAGATAGTTTATTCTAGTAGGAATTATCTCAAGGTAAACACTAAGGTTTGTCTAGATTTGTTCTTATGATTGTTTAATAGCTATAATTCTGAATTATCTATTGTCTAATAATTCTGTCTATTATTTAAACTATTAACAGAAATTCTAGCAGGTGCATAAACATGGTATTTGTTAACTATAGCTGTAACAAATAGGTTCTGTATAAAATAAATACTCTATTTAAATAAAAATAGGAAAACTTCTAAATATCTGCATTCTGAATTTTATACGAAAGAAAAGTACAGAGAATGATTTACTGAAGTTGAATACAATCAAAACATAGTTATACTAGTCTATCTCATAGGAAAATTAAATAACCAACAACAGGAAGAGTGGCAGAACCTGTAGCTATGGTAGACAAATAACAGCAATGGGAGGCTGTTCCTCCCTACCAATTCCTGGAGAGTGCCCAGACAGCACTTCTCAGGACCCCCGAGCTTGCTCTGGTCTAACTGGTTGGAATCTAAGTACGGCCCATAATTCCCTCAGCCAAAACAGCTATACTGGAACCAAGTTACTGCAACTTCCTGCTTCAAAACACTTCCTTACTGTTTTCCCACTTCCTCAATGGGACTCCTGAATAGCATTCACCTGAATGTATTCTCCCTCTAGAACAACTGCTGACCCCCAGCTTAGTTCATTGAGTAGTATTTAAAAGATTGCCTAGGTCTTAGTTGGGTTAACTGTCATTAATGAGCCACCTGCTCAGATTCCACTTTCTTGGGGAATCATGACCCCAAAATATAGGGAAGTTGCCACCTGCAACTCAGGAAGTGTTTGAGGATGCTGCCACTTGTCTTTTGTCCTTCCACCTAATTCCATCCACCAGTTAGACCAGTAACCTCTTTTAACAGCTCTCCCATGCTGTTGTCTCCATAATTTATTTATTAATAATAATTATTCAGAATTTACATTCCATTTCTGGAGACTCTGCTGAGTCATCCATTCCTACTTAGCATTAATTTTAACATAATGTTCTCAGGAATATTAAAAATAATTACATTATTTTAATAAAATTGGGGTATGTGACATGCGTCTTTACTGGCCCACTCATATATGGGATTTCTAGCGGAGGTCCTTCTACGTCGTGCGCACCCTCCAATTCTAGTATGGCTATGTTGCACGGGTCGTCCTCATCGTCTTCATTTCTATCATCGATGTCTTCAGCTAGGTTGTAACACTCGATGGGGTGTTCTTCGTGTTCCTTCCATTCTGACTGTAGGTGCGCAGGAACGCGATCTGCCCCGAAGAATTCCTCCAATGTCATATTTCTGTGAGGATAGTCTTCCCTGAATATGCGTTCCTTAATTATCTGCAATGCGTCATGGATCAACGAGTTCTCATCATCAAAGCTGAAGTCCCTCTAGAAGTTCGCAGTCAGCATGTCCCAATCAGTGGTTTCTCTGCGCAACTCCAGGTCTAGGTACCATTTCTTTGGAATTTCATCATCCAGCGTATGTACAAATAGATGCACCCATTTTGTGTGTGGCCTTTCCTCCCATGCCTGTGAACAGACTTCAATGTGTTGACTAGGGTCTGTCTGTCCATTAAACTTTTCAAAGGGTAAGGTAACCCTTCCAGTAAATTGAATCTGCATCTTAATTTTGCATTGATCCCAAGTGGTCAATGTCTGCTTGTGCGCATTCTACCATCTGGCGGGTGTGTCGCGCAGTGCCATATCCAATGCTGGTAATCTATGCTCATCTGTAATGGCTGCAGTATATTCTTGGATGAAATTGTAAACATTAGTAGAACCCTCATATGTGGGAATAGGACTTACCTCCTTCCCGATCCAACGCAGTGATTTCGTAACCTGCACGCACCTTCTTGCCGATACTTCATGATTTCCAGTCCTGCCTCCGAATCAGAGACACAGGAGCTGTCACATCTCCAGCTGAGTGTACCATTTGCAGTAGGATTAATGTAATCTTCCCGGTTCGCTGTGAGCTGGTATAATTGGTCCAAATCTTGAGCCTTGGATTCCTCCTGAATCAACTCGCTATATCTGTCACCATATGCAAGATCCAACGGTGCGATGACCCTAAGATGCTTTCCTTCAAATATCATTTTCTTTGTCTTCAGATTTATGATAGCCAAGTTATCAATAGCCCAGTCAATTCCTAGCAGCGCATAAAAAGGTTGACTATCATCCACAATCTCGATAACTTCAAAGTCTGCATGACTTTGGACTCCATCGATGTCGACTACTACATTCGCTAACCGGCCAAAAGGTATGACTTTCTCTTGGTTAGCCATTCTCAACTGGATAGGTGACCATAGCAACTTTGGTCGACCCATCTGCTGCCATGTCTGCTTAGTTAAGACATTTACTTCGGATCCCAAATCAAGGATGACTTCATCCATTTCAAAATCTCCTATCTGCGCGGTAAGCCTCATTTCTTGGCCTATTCTTTTATGCTTCCTTATGTGATGTACGGCACTATCAGAAATTTATGTTCCCATATGTGGTTCATATTCGTTTATGAGCTTCTGTAGCTCTACTATGGCCTTTTTCACTTTTTAATAACTTCATGCAGATTCACAGGAACAGCACAATGGAAGTGCTGACATCTGTTGCGGTACTTGTTTTATCATAAGCCGCTGGCATGTCTTCAACATGTGGTGCTTCACTGCGCAATGCGATCCGCTGTGATTTTGTTACCGGTTCTCTGAAGGTATCCCGCGCGTCGATAAAGACTTCCTTGTTCTTTCGTAGGTCGAGAGCATGTATTTTCCCGGAGCTTTCCTTATCCATACTGTCTCAAGAGGGATCTGCTTTGTGTGAGCTTCCCCTGACGTGGAAGCTTCTGCTTCCTTATCGCGGCCTGTCTCAGCGCCACTGCACGTGACCACATTGATGCTCAGGTCTACTGATCTGCGATCCACTGGACGTTCGTGTTTGGTGCGTCCGTTCGTCTTCTTTTCTGCATTTCCACCTCTAGCACTAGGCAATCTTCAATAACATGCTCGAATGATTTACAGTAATTGCAACTAGTGCATGGGTTAACACAATCTCTAGATACGTGACCTGGCTGGCCACAATTATCGCAAATAACCTGGCCGCGGCCTCTTCCTTGCGCCGAGCCATCATTTCTTCCTCTGTCGTGGTATCCAGCACCACGACCTCTGTATCCTCCTTGGTCATATTGTGCATTCTCTTGTTTCGGCTGGTTATCTTCTTGTACGCGGTACAAGCCAGCGCCTCTCATTGAGTCCATATCTCGTTTTCTCTCATTCATTAGCTCATATGCGCGGCAGTTGGATTCATCATGTCCAACTGATTTACAGAAAGTGCAGTATAAATTTTTAGGTGTTTTCACATACTTCTGTATGAGATAGCAGTCTTCAGGTTTGTGTCCCGTGGTTCTACAAATTTCACACCATGGGGCCTGATTCTGATTTATTGGGTTGGTCGCACCACTATTAAGATAGTCGCGGAACATAGGGCAGTGCTCCCAGTCATGGCCTTCTCCTTTGCAACTTGTACACCAAACATCATGTCTAGGTTCATACCTTTGTTCTTTGCCATTCTTCATGCTTTGCAGTTCTAGTGTCAGGGTGGTCAGCTCGTTCTGGATCTGAGACATCCCAAAACTAGTCTCACCAATAGGCGAAGCCTCTAGCTTCATTGCGATTTCCAAGGCCTCTGCCTACGACGTAACCTTCTGTTGCATCAATGGTAATCTAATATGGGGCAACAGTGCAGCAATAAACCATTCCTTGTGTTGTTTCGGAGCTATAACAAAGCTTACTTAGTCCAATAGGGTCTTGAACTTCTGATCAAACTCCCAAACTGTTTCAGTCGGTTTCTGCTTTATTTCTTTCAACTCGGTTATACACTGAGATTCAGATTTGGGTTTCTTAAACTCTGCCACAAGCGCAGCTTTAATTTCTGTGAGGGTTCTCAGCTGTGTGTTAGAGTACTTCATGAACCAATGTAAAGCTCTGTCCCTAAAAGTGGTGATGAGTTGTGCTCTCTTTACGGCATCATCCTAGATCTGTCTTACACTCCATACGAATTCACAAAGAAACCAATGTTGATCAAGGTCTTCTAGGCCAGTTCCTTTGAATATTGGGAGCTTCATATCAGTGTTTTCCATTGTTATATTAGGTGGTGGGGCGCCCGGATTAGCACACGGCTGCTGTGAGGGGCTCTACGCAACAAAAACAAATGGGGATATCGGACTATGCTGTGGGGTGGGTTGTGTAACGGGCGGGCTCTGATGCAAAGGTGGTGCGGTTTCTGCAACCGGCGGATTCTAGGGGGTGAATGGTGGTGCGGCTTCGTTGTTAAGGTCACAAGGGATCTCAGTGTCTATATGGAACGCAGCGCCTCCAAGATTCTGATTAAATTTATATCTCTTTCCACTTCTAAGATTATGGGTATCTTCGTCAGAATCACTATATATATTGTTTACCATGATAGACTTGATAATATTACTGCATTCTTAAAACACCTTTCTCAACTAACAGCATCTTAATGTATAGACTGAGATTGTTCAGCAACTTACCTTGGAATCCTTCGAAAAAGTATGCTTCTGCTTGGCTGTAGGATTTGAGTGTGTCTACAGCAAATTCTGTTACGAAGCCTTCTAGCATATGATCGAACCAGAAGTCAACTGCACGTGACAATGGGCTGTCTATCGCTTTGAGCTACGTTGTGAGCTCGGGAGTCCACTCTATAGGAACTCCTCCTTGAAAACAAGTTTTCTTTTCTGCGAGTCGCGAGATCCACCTGTGCAGCTCGTTTGGAAATGATGCCCAGAAAATCTTGTGAATATCTTTCCACAGATATCTATCTGACCATTGTGTGTCACATAGACGTGGATGTCTATTCTCTTGCCTTGTAAAATCTCTTATGGTCTTGTCCCACCAAGCTTGGATTTCTGTCTTTTCAGGATGCTAGTTGTTAGAGCCTTCTGGGAACTGATATTCTTCATCACACATCACGATTGCAACTCATCACGGATTCTAGCGTGGCAACGGAACCATTTGTTGGCTATAACTAATCCAGAGGTTTTCTATAAGACCTAGTTCTTCGCGGTTTCCCTTTGGCCAACAAAACCCCTTCACACTAGCCCTTTCGGCAACAACCTGCGAGCAGGTTGAGGTCTCACGCGAGGTGTATCTATGGGGTACTGCGGAATTAGGTTCCACAGCAAGTGACGAGTTGCTTGGATGGACGTACTATGCAGCACAGGCTAAGGAAGATGCGCTGCGAGACCAGATTGTGCGGCGCGCAACGGGATATGTGTTGCGGGCAAATACTGCGAGGCGGTGGGAAACACTGCGGTCTGCACTTCCAAATCCTTCTATCACGGGGCTTCTACTGAAACTGTGAACTATGCAGTTCTACTTTATACTCGAACTACCTTGAACATGCTTAAGGCTCTGAATTGAGTATCACTCATCCACTCATTCAACTACTCAGCCGATTATCCATCTACTATTCGTTCATCCACTTGGTATGGTTACGATTTGAGCATATTCTATTGATACAATCTAATTGTTATGCATTTGTTCTATTGCACATAAGGAAGTACTTAAGTGATCTCTTAACACTTAACCAACTAACTGATTCATTGTTCTCAAACACAAGCTAAATGTTCACCATTCATTTATTCATGCATAACTTAACATATCATCTCCATACTTCTTCTAATGGCAAATGCATACAACAGTTATCTCATAACAGCATGCAAGGAAACATCTAGACATTCATTTACAGAAAACACAGATAAGCATTCATCCATAAAACACAAACGCACAACACAATATTTAACGTGGTTCACTCCCCCGGATGGGAAGCTACGTCCACAAGAACGGTTGGTAATATATATCTTTAAAGGGGATGGGGACAACCGTTCTTAGTCTACGCACTCAGTTGCAGACTCTCCTTCCTCTCAGATAGGTCTCTGCGCACACAGCTACAGAGCCTTTACAATCTTCTCAACTCAAAAGAGATTTTACAATACAACCACTCAACTTATTCAACAACACTGAGAGAACCTCAGAACCCAGAACCCCCTCCCATACAAAATTGTCTTCTTAAATAGACCATGCCCGAAGGTCATGTATTTACAATGCCGAAGACCTAAACCCAAAACCCTTAAGGTTTACAAAACTGTGTCGGTTTCCCTAAACTGGCTTGCTGGCATCTGGTAGCGTCTGCTTCATCGTGGCGGTTCTCCACGTCTTCATTTTGTCACTATTAGCCTTCCTGTCGCACGCATGCCAACAAGTCACTTTCACTGAACCGTTCATCTCTAATGGTCTCGCCCACTAGGCATGCCAAGCCATTACTTTCCCTGAGTTGTCCTTTTCTTAACAAACTCGTTTATTGGCCGCCTTCCTGAATTGCTCGTGCCCGTCGCTCGGCACTCCTAGAGCATCTTTCCAAAATTAGACCACTACTGGTCCATCCGGTACCTGTACCTGATCCTCGTCCAGCGCTCTGCTTTGCTGGCTCCACGTGGCCTGACTGCTTCGCAGCACTGCTTCCTCGCAGCGCTGGTCTTCGCGGTACTGCCAAAATTCGGATGCTGCGCGCAACTTCGCAGCATGGTCAAAACTTGGATGCTGCGCACAACTTCGTAGCACCCTCAACACTTAATCAAAATTTTATCTTTTTCTGAGCTGCGCTCAGCTCAGCTTTTCCTCCTTATCAAAAGTGTTACCAAAACTTTGCCCCAACTTGAGCCCAACGGTAGGTTCTACTCATGAATCATGGCCTTGACTACTTCTACAATTGACATGTTCTTCCTTTCAGCAACTCCATTCTATTGAGGGTTGTAAGGAACTGTGTACTCCCTCTCGATTCTTGCTTCCTTACATAAACCACTGAAATCTGAGGAGGTGTACTCTCTTCCTTATCGGACCTTAGAACCTTAATCCTTTTCCCATATAGGTTCTCAACTTGTGCCTTGAATTCCTTGAATTTGTTCAGAACTTCTTCAAATTCCTTGGACTTTAAGAAGTAAATCCAAGTCCTTCGGGAGTAGTCATCAATGAAGGTCACATAATACCAAAATACTCCCAAGGAAGCAACTGACATAGGTCCACACAAATCAAATTATACTAACTCCAATATTCCCTTGTACCTATTGTCAATG
The DNA here is from genome assembly GCA_027924585.1 of Larix kaempferi. Lineage (NCBI taxonomy): Eukaryota > Viridiplantae > Streptophyta > Pinopsida > Pinales > Pinaceae > Larix > Larix kaempferi. The sequence continues at coordinate 15,701,098 of BSBM01000476.1, forward strand.
CTTTGAAAGGAATCCTTGGCATTCTTGCCAAGTGCACACCCTCTGCAAATACCATCATGCTCAACTTGGAGTTTAGGAAGACCTGTCACCATTTTTCTTAGAAGTGGAAGATCTCTATAGTGTAAGTGAGCAATTCTTCTATGCCATACCTCACTCAAATTGATAGAATCATGAACTAGAGCCTGAACTGGTCATGTCATCAATCTATATAAGCTTTATTCATGAACACCAACCACTCACACGATATGAATCAATAGTGGAGTTCTTGTGCCATGCAAGAACCTTTCCATTTGAGAAGGAAACCTTATAACCCTTGTCTTTTAGAGCAGAAATGGAAACAAGGTTCCTTTTCATTTTTGGTACATAAAGCACTTCACCCAGATGAAGAGAATCACTAAAGTCTAACTGGAAAGAAGTGGTCCCGGTTCCCTTTACAGTATATCTAACATCATATCCAAGTACAAATCGTAAGTGTGATTCTCTCTCATCTAGATATGAGAGGAACTCCTTATAACCTATCATATGTTTTGAAGTACCACTATCTAATAACCAAGTATTACTACTGGTAGGAACAGTACCTGAGAGAGTTGAGATGAAGAATAACTCTTATGCATTTCTTGACTTCTTTGGTGGAGTATTTTAATCAACATTAGCAATATAAGCATGATGCTTTCTTTTTGAGGTACATTGTCTTGCATAGTGGCCATACTTTCTACAACTGTAACATTGGATGTGTGAAAAATCCTTCTTCTTCTTTTGCTCTGGAACTGGACTTGATATTCCACCTTTGTCTCTTCTACCAAAAGTATTCTTTTCTTTTCCTTTTCTCTTCTTGGCATGTGCAACAAGAGCTTGGCTTTCTTCATGATGAGAGTCATGAGCATTGTTTTTGACTGCAGGTTTGGTCTCTTCTCGTGTACAGTCTGCCCACAAATGATCAAACTTGGGTAGCTTGGATCTTCCACTCACACTTTGAATGAATGGTTCCCAAGATTGAGGAAGACCGCTTAGAGTCATTAAGTTTCCTATCTGCAATTATTTCTCCAATGGTTTCTAATTGATTCTTGAGTTTTGAAATCTTCATGAAGTAGGATGCCACATAATCTAATATAGTAATCTTCACATTTGAGAGTTGTTGTCTTAAGGCAAGAGCCCTATTGACATTTGTATCCTCAAATAACTTCTTCAAGGTATCAAACATGGCTTTAGTTGTCTTCTTTTGAGAGATTTGAGGGGTCAAATTATCCTTAATTGAATCTATTAATATCCTCCTTGTTTTGGCATCACTCTTCTTCCATCGAGACTTTTATGCTTCTTCCTCTGGTTGTGGTACTCCTTTTACAACAAAATTTAGAAGATCATTTTCTTCTAGGACAATGAGCACCCTATACTTCCATGAATGAAAGTTTGAAGCTCCATCAAGCCTATATTCAACCTTGATGCTTGTCATTTTGACTAGAGGCTGGAAAAAACCGAGTTCTGGTTTTCAGCCAAGTCTTGTGGACATGATTGCTTGAAAACCCTAGTTTCTAACAATGGTCTCTTTCAGTACCACTCTGATACCATGTTAGATTTTAAGATAACAACAATATATTTCAATTATATGCAATGGAAATAAATAGGATCACTGGAAGATAAAACATGCACATAAACAAATAGTTTTATATTGAGATCAGAGCTGCATCCTTCTTATTTGTTTTATATTGAGATCAGAGCTGCATCCTTCTTATTTGTTTTATATTGAGATCAGAGCTGCATCCTTCTTATTACTTCGTTGTAGTAGAGAGATAGATGAATGATTGAATAAATGGAAAGTTCATGACTTTTACTTTACAGTGAATGAAGTGAAAGGACGCATCTCTATATTGCTGGCCGAAATGTCATTTCAAAATATTATTATTAAATATTAATAATATTATTATTAAATATTAATAATATTATTATTAATGTGTTTAAATATATTTAAATATAATTTATTTTGTTGGGATGACTTGTGAGGATACCTCACAAAGTTATAAAAACCAACAATTTTCCATCTAAGAGGCAGTGACTTTTGACCTTCATGTGTCTTATGCAATTACATATCATGAAAGGACATAGGAGTGAAAGTCATGGTCCTAAGTGCATGGTAAGTAAATTAGAATGACAAAGTTGATCATTTTTTTCTTGAGAAGAATTGTATCTTTATTCAAGTAGAAAGAAAATGCATTCATCATGTGCAACAACACTGATATCGAAGTGTGCTTGTAAACACTGGAGGGATAAAAAAATGTACAACATGTAAGGGCTTGTGATCTAAATAGTATAACAATGTTAAAAAAACTAATCAAAGAATGTTCAACAAAATGTTAGCTACACTGATCCTTAAATAAAGTCTATAAGTTACACAGAACAATAGTCTTGTTCATCAACAATTGTTGTCCATCTAGTTCATCAAGAGCAAAAACATTTTCTTCCAACTCCAACCATGATTTTGAAAGTTGATATACTGCCATGTTTTGTTCCCTATATAGATGCTGAAAATCAATGGTCCAAAAATATCCTTTCATAACCCCTTGTGTTTTTTGAGACTCCGCAGAGGTAAAATAAGTAATTAAACTCCAAATTGTAGACACGTTTTTAAATGAAGTGCAGATCTTATCCTCAAAAGTTAAATATTTGTGAGCTATCCTTATACCCCGTAAGGTGAGAAAAGGGAGGGATCTTCATTTTTTTAATTCCCTATTTAGAAACCATTTCTTTAAGCAAACTTCAATAGAAGATCCAACCCATATTGAGCGTTGTCTAACCAGGTTTTCCAACAAGGACCACACTTGTAGTGAATAGAAATAGTGGAGGAAGATATGTTCATTTGTTTCCTCGCTTGACTTTCATAGAAGAAAAATTCATAGACCTTCTTTCTAGTGTTTGGTCAACTGATTCCAAATCAAAACTTTACCGATATGTGCATTCCACATGAGGAAATCATTTTAGTTGGCGTTAGAGTCTTCCAAAGCTTTGACCACCACCATTTCTTCTCCTAGACTCTGACATTCAACGCTGCTTTATATCCCATCTTAGGTGTATAATCTCCTCCATCATTGTTGTAGCTCCAAATTATTGTATCTGGATTATGTGTTAGTTTAATCCAAGACCGAAGAAGTTCACCAATAAACATCTACCAAAAATGTGCATTACCTCTAGTTATCCGTAAGTATTCCATATAGAGTCACTTTCGAGACCAAAGAATTGTGGATTCGATTTCTCTACTTGTCAAAGAAAAAGTAACCTAATCCATGCAAGAACTCAACCAATCCATTAACCAATAAAACATTTTGATTGCAATTCATGATGGCATCTTCCCCTAATCTAAATGGCATTCCATTCCCCACTTTCCAAGATAGGAACTTTCCCGTAAGTGGGAAGGCCAAAGATAATTCTTTCGAGTGATTTGAGTCTCCCTAAAAATGTTTTGGCTCTCATCGAATCTAGTCCACCATCGAGCCCAAGGAAATATACTTATGCATAAGTATTTTTTCCCACACATTATCAGAGGTGATAAGTTTCCAAACTAATTTAGCTACTAGGGAGTGACTAAAAGTGTAGATATCCTTTAATCCCCAACCACCTTGATATTGTACTCTACATTTCCTTACCATAGGAAGTCACAACAATATTTTTTAATTTTGTTTAAGACTCCCTTGTGAATCGAAGCCATAGACTACAATAAACTAGGATAGCTTTAAGGATTGTCTTACCTAAGATTAATTTGCCTCCTCGTGAAATCCATTTATGACACCATAATCCAATGCATCGTTCAACCTTGTCAATGAACTGTCTCCAATCCTCCTTAGTATAGCCATTTGGATTTAGGTGATAGCCCAAATATCTGAGACCTTCATCCAAGGGATGTTGTTGAAAAGGAAGAACTATCTCCACATCCAAAAGACTATCCTCTCCTAAATTTGTTGCATATAAGGTTGATATTTCCACATTCACTTCCATACCATAGGCTTTTTTGAATATAAGTAGAACCTCCTTTAGAATGTTATATCCCTCCTTTAAATCAATCCAAAACATATCATGCCATCAACAAAAGGAGGTGGGTCACATCAAGGTTTCTCCCATAACCAATCCATCTTTTAAGTAACCCTTTTATTCTTGCATCAAATAGTGTGGAATGAACACGATTCATAACCTACAATAATTCGAGAACCCACAATAATTGATAAATGAAATATATTAGATGATGAATGTACAATACAATACATGGCCATTATAGAGGCCTTTTAACACCTCTTCATTGAAGGGGTATGCCTTTGAAGTAAATAATTTTATTATTATTATTAATGTATTTATTTGTTACTTTAAGTTCGCAACAATTCCCTCCCCTTAGGGGAAGCTTTGTCCTCAAAGCTGAGTGTGTTGATGTCCTCTTTTATTCTGGATTTGTGTCGACACTGATTTGAGATAGGTAGTATGGACAGGTTCTTGTACCTTGACGTGGGTCTGGATCCTTTTTGAGTTGTGATTCTTTCTTCTTGGGTGGAGAACTTTTCGGTCCATATAGTTGGTACTTACTTCCCTTCCATTTAAATTCTATGTATTGTTTTTGTAGGTTGGTAGAGTAAGTTCCCAATGACATTAACCAGTCAACGCCTAATATCATACCTACTCCCTTGAGTGGTAAGGCATAACAATTGAGCTGTAGGTTTAAGTTTTGTATTTGCAACAACATGTTATGGCATTTTCTTACTTCTTCTACATATCGATCACTGATGGTTGACACCTTGAGATTTTTCATTGGGCACACGAAAAGATTAAGTTCCTTTGCTCTATTGATATCTATTAGATTGTGTGTACTTCCATAGTCGACTAGAATTGTACTGTCTTTACCCTTAATAGATCTTGTAAGTTGTAACCTCTCGAGTCCTGTCTTTTCTGATTTTGTTGTCTAGAGTAAGGTTGTTCATCCTTGTTGCCGTGACTTATTAAATGAGGTGGAGTATATTTCTTTGTAAGTAACTGGATTTCCTTCTTTATGGTGTTAATTTTCTTAGGTGTCACTAAATCTTCTTCTTTACGAGTTTGTTGGATACATGTAATTGTCGTTATTGATACTTCAGGGGAGCTAGTGTCTGCATCAGAATCAGATGTATCTTCTTCTGCAGGGACCCGTACTTCTTTCCCATTTATAATTTTGCAGTGTGTGATTATTTATGCATTTATGGCATGGGATCCAATCTTCGCCACATCGACGACAATTATTTTTCTTCTTTTTTCTGTCATTGTCGGAGTGACTGGTGGATGTTTTTGAACTTTTTTCAACTTCATAGCCATACGATTGAGAATTGGCACTGATGACCTGGTGACCAACTATCTCCACAATATATGCATTGTGTTTCTTGCCGTCGTAAATAAATCTTGTCAAGGTTCCCTTGTCTTGATTTTTTAAACTTCTCTTCAATAAGTTTTGCCTTACATCTGGCCTTATATAGGTTTGAAACATTGTGTAATTCTAATTCATCTCTAATGTATGGCTTGAGCCCATGCACATATTCTTGGATTCGTTGAATGTTCGTTAGCTCCGGTACTCATGTCGTTAATTCTTCCCATTCATAGGTGTATTGATCCACGTCATCTTTCTGTTGCAATATGGTGATCTTTGTGAAAAAGTCTTTCTCCTTTATATCTGCAAATATTTTAAAGAAGTCATTCTTGAATGTGTTACAATTGTGGGAACCTTTTTTGTCGTAATCTTCCACCACATATACCAATTGTATGCTCAACCTTCTAGTTGCATCGAGGCATACTTTATCATCTCATCATCAAATATGATTTTGTGTATGCAAAATAATTGTGTTGCCTTATTGATCCAAGCCACGCTCTGCTTCGTTGCGTCATCAAAGTTGGGTAGCTCTAATTTTGGCTTCATTTGATATCCACTCATTGGTTGCATTGGTCTCAGGATTGGCTGGTTGGGGTATGAAGAATGTTTGTGATCCGACGTATCTTCTTGTGGGATTTCCACTTTGAAAGAATTTGATTTGTGATTATTTGTGTTTATTGAACTGGGGGATGACTGGTCTCTCTTTGTTGAATCGACATTTTTAACGACGTCTCTATCCTCGAAGTACTGCACGATTTTATGTAATATGTCTTCTAAGCTCGATCTTATGTCTCTTCTTACTCCTACAACTTTTTTGACTTCATATTTCACGATATTTGTCTAGTCTTGTTTTTCCTTTTGCAGTTCGGCTTCAATTTGATTCAATCTTGAGTTTATACCTTCGAGAGTTTTAGAGTCTCGGGTTTGGTTTTGTTCCAATTTTTCCATCTAATCCTTCATTTCCGACATAGTTCTTGTGCACGTTGGAATTTTTGCTTTCTAGGCCTAGGGTTTGAATAAGTTATTATTTAATAATAACTTTGATTTTTAATAATAATATTAGTAATATTATAATTATTAATAAATCTTATTATTGATAATTTTTAATATTAATAATATTTATTATAAAATTTTATAATAGTTATTATAATGATACTATTATAAAAATTCAAAAAATAGGGTTTTGGGAGTGATGAAGGTGAGTGGTGGGAGTAACGCAGAGTGTGGAGGTGAGAGGTGGGAGCAGTGTAGTGGAAGGTGTGTGTTGAAGGGTGTGAGGGTAGGGATTAAGCGCGGGAGGGAGGTGTAGTGGAGTGGCTTGGTGTGTGACAGTGCAAAGTGGAGTGGCAACGGAAAATGGAGGAGGGTGCAGGTGTGAGGTGGAGCGTGGGAAAGCAGGGAGAATGGAGATGGAGGGAGATGGGCTCAGGCAGGGGTAAGCAACATATTGTTGCGAGGGAGGTGGAGGTGGAGGTGGAGGTGGAATGGAGGGAATGAGGATGGCTGCGAGTGGGAGCCAGAAGAGGGCAGGAGCAGTGATGGCAGCGGATATATGGGGGTGTATGCAGAAGGGCATACAAAGGTGGGAGGAGGGCGTAGGGAGGATGAACCATGAGGGAGTGTGCAGGTGGTGAAGGGGGGTGGCTAGAAGGGGAAGATGGATGGGTAGTGGGGGGAATAGGGAAGAGGAGGGAGATGGGCGCAAAGCACGTGAAGATACATGGCACAGGTGAGGAGCGCGAGAGGAAGGAAGGAGGCATGGACAACGCGAGAAGGGAAGGAGGAGAGAGTCGAGGTGGGAGGGGCCAAGGTGGAAGGGAATAAAGCACGTGAGTGTGTAGGATGCAGGATTTGGGAGGTAGCGGATGGCGGGGTGGTGAAGTGAGTAGGGTGAAGAAGCATGAGAAAGTGAGGGAGGTGTTGAGGAAAAGTTGACTAGATGGGAAACGAATGGAGCGAAGGGGAGAGAGGAGAGAAATGGAGGAGTCGAACGCGGCTCTAATACCATATGGAATGAACACAATTCGTAACTCGCAATAATTCAAGAACCCACAATAATTGATAAATGAAATACATATTAGATGACAAGTGTACAATACAATGCTTGGCCATTGTATAGGCCTTTTAACACCTATTCATTGAAGGGGAATGTCTTTTAAGTAAATAATTTAATTATTATTAATGTATTTATTTATTATTTTATGTTCGTAACATAGTGCCTTGCTTAAACCCTTCGCAACCAAGAGGAATAGGTACAGAGGTAGAGGGCACAATTGGCATAGTCCCCTCGAAGTTCCGACGAAGGCCAAAGCTAAGCCATTTATAAGGATTGCAAAATTCATTGCGGATATGCATCCCATTATCCATCAAATCAAAGGCAAGGAGGAACTAGATGTAAGAGTAAGAGGTGGAGATACAAACATGACACCCCGTCATAAGCTTTTGAAAGATCAACTTTTAGAACAACAATTGGCAAGTGTCGAGATTTAATAGTGTGGATTGATTCTTGAGCCGAACTAATGGCTTCATGAATCTGGTGGCCTTGTAAAAAGCCAAAATGCTCTTCTGAAATATAGTTGGACAAGATTGGTTTTTACTTACAAACAATGATTTGGAGGTTATCTCGTAAACACAATTACATAAAGAGATCGAACGGAAATCAACAAAGGAGACTAGATGATCAACCTTTGGGATCAAGGCCAGAAAGGTTGCATTCATAGTACCATGTACTTTACCTAATAGATGAATATCCTCTACATCCCAGAGTATATCCTCCCCCAACATCTAAAAAAAATGATGAAAAACTCAATAGTCCACCCATCAGGTCCTAGCCTCTTGTCATTTCCGAAAAGGCCCAGAACCTGAACCAACTCATCCCAAGTCATTGGCCTATATAGCTGCTCACTTTGTGCCTCATCAACCATTGGGGAAACAAGAATAAATCTTTAATATTTATGCAATATTAACTTCCTCATATTTTCTAAACAGATCCCTAAAGTAATCCACAACCATATCTACTAAACCATTAAAGTCCTGAACACTAGTACCATCCAAAGAAGGAAACTCCCACATCGTATTTTGTCTCCTCTGACAAGTCACAAATCTATGAAAATATTTGATGTTGTTGTCTCCAAGGGCCAACCAAGTGGCTCAACTCTTAAGTCACCAATCTTGTTCCCAGTCTATAAGTAGTTTATTTTTAACAACCTCTAATTCTTTCAGCCTGTCCAAACTATCCTCATTTGGCACATTCCCCATATCTCTCAAAACTTGCATCAAAAGTTCTTTGACCTCTTTCAACTAAAGATCCTAAAAGATCCTAAGATCTAAAACTCTCCAAAGACCAATCTACCACCTCATCTTTAACTCGTTTTAATGATAGTATGAATTGCTCAATAGAAGACATATCGGACTAGGGGCTAAAAGGCACCCACTAACTATGGACCAACTCCACAAAATTTGCATCCTGACTCCAACTAGGGTTGAACTTAAAGGGTTCCCTTGGCTTATGCATATCAGTATCTATTTAAAAAAGGATCAGAAAATGGTTAGAGAATCTGGATTAAAGAACCCAAGATTGGAGATTAACAAATTGAAGGAGGAGATTCCCGCTCACTAGAACACAATCCAACCTCTTTAAAATAGCCTAGGCACCACCACGATTATTTGATTAAGTCGGTTTATTCTTAGAGGCTCTATGTCCATTAAATTGTTTATCTCTAGGTAATTAAGAAAGTATCCCGATAAAGCATCCAACCTAGAATTTTCTACCCACATCTTTGAACTGAACAATGTGGGGAGAAAATCAAATTCTATGCTTTGCCCACATTTGAATTAAATAATCGATCCCAATAGTCTTACATGCCAGGGTAGGTATCATATAGCTTAAACACATTGATTGTGATCCCAAAGCCACACACATGTAATTCAATACATAATCCTAAAGATAAGGAAAATGAGTTAGATAATAACAAACTTGAATTCCATCCTGTGATCAGCTCACCTAACAAATCATAAGAGTCAATAGAGCATAAATTCTAACCAATCAGTTGTTTACTAAGGGAAAAAATCAAAGGAGCCCCTAAGTCCATTATTTCCTGAAGTAAGATTACATTGAGCTTTTGATTCTTGGTCAACCTCCTTAGGGATAATCGTTTGGCTTGCCCCCCTATCCCACACACATTGACTGGGAGGATCATCATGGATAATGCCCTACATATGCATGGCTTGCTCTAAGGGTCCCCAAGATAGATTTATTTTTACCTTCATTTATTTATGTGACAACACGTTCTTGTATGTTTCTCAAAGCATACTTCTGACCGACCAAAGTCCCTCTTGGATTTGACATCAAATCCACTCATAATCCTCTAGAAAGTCTCAATGACTCTGAAGTGCCTTTCCTTGTTCTAACGTTATAGTAACCCCCCCTTGGAAGAACTATTGAGGGAGTTAGTAGTGTGTAATGAGGAGTCAACCGTAATGAGGCAAGATCGGTAGGGTTTTGACAAGGCTTCCAGACCACCCAAATCCAAGGAATTCTCCAATCTAACACTCACGGGGAGATAACCCATATCACTATCATCTTTTTTCTCGTGAAGGGCAAATGAAATCCCAGGAGATCCCCTATCTAATTGCAAATTCACATAGACAAATGGAGGAGAGGGGACTCTGGACTCAACACCCTTTTGTTTAAGCATCCTTATGAATAATGATTCGATCGTCGCTCTGTTGAGGGGGACAAGGAATGCTAAAGAGGAGTGGGTGCACTCAAAGCCTATTCAACATAATCCCAATGATAATCCTCAATCTACGTAATGTAAACATCACCACCATAAAAATTTTACTAAATCATGAGATCACCATAGTGGCATCCTTACCCAAATCTTTTTATGGGGACCAAAGAAGGGGATACTAGATCTACAGGTGCATACTTGGTCACATATTTTTTTCAGGAGGAATGTCTTTTTACTTTTTATGCCAAACACCTATAGTAAAAACTTTGGGACAATCAACAATGATATGGCTATAGATGTGGCATCCTGCACAATCGAAATGAACATGGGTATAGTAAAACTTCTGAGTATAATGTCGCTTTCCCAAAATTAACTTGATAGACTCATATAATCCTTTAGTGACATCCATCTCTACGAAGACTCTAGCAACATACTGTGACCCACTATATGTGAATCTATCATCAACAAGAATAGTTTTGTCAAGGAGATCCCCAATGGATTTGATCATTGGAACTGACTAGAATTCCATTGGTAGTCAGCAGATCTTAACCTAGATTGGATCAACCTCCAAAGTTTAAGATGAAGCATTAGATAGAATGTGCCATGATTTTAAAGACAAAACCGAACAATCTAAGAACCAAGTCCCTTTTAAAATCCCTACTGTGTTCACCTTGTATTGCAAAATAAATCTGTACCGTCCTTTTTGTAAGGTGTGGGAAACAAGGCTATATCCTAGTCAAGATCCCTTAGTCTAATCCACCTAGTTCCCTAAAAGCTCCACATACCCAACGTTTCACAAAATTATAGGCCATAACCTTGTTTGAGAGGTCCAATATATGATCTAAACCAACATCCTTAACAACCTCCCACAATTTTTTCAGTTCTTTCTTCTTATTTTTAACCCTTTGTTCATCACCGAGAATAGGATCACCACCTTGTAGCTGAGCAAAATCTAAATGAGCCCCCTCAAATCCATATTTCAACTCTGCTGACAGGTATGGATGAGAACCACTAACAAAACCTTCCATGACAAAAGAAGTTGAAACCTTTATAGGATTAAGCATCGGTCCATTTACTGAAGTCCTACCATAGTCCTGAGAAACCACATGAGGCTTATTTAGATTTCTTAGCGAGGCGACATTGGAATGAAGCATCTCATCCTTCCTATCTACCATTCTTGTCCTCCCAGCATCACAAACGAGGTTTGGGATCATGCCATTTGAATACACCATATCAACTTTAAGGGTTCCAACAACTGACCTCACCTCGCTTGACTCCAAAGTGTCCAAAAGGTGTTCACGTATACGACTAATTAAAGAGGCTATACTCAAGGGGGAAGAGACGATCCACTCTTTCACGAGATCATTAGATGGATAATCGACAAGTGGTTCATACTATGCAATGTCAGAGAAAGGGAGACCTGCAACTATATCCGAAACCCTGGCATGAAACCTCAACCCAGTACTTTCTTCTTCTTTTTTACCATTTGTTAAGCACCAGTAACTGGATCATCACCTTGTAGCTGAGCAAAATCTATACGAGCCCCCTCAAATCTAGATCCTAAATCTATTGGCATGGATGGATGAGAACCACCAACAAAAACCTCCATGACAAAAGGAGCTGAAGCCTCTACAGGATTAAGCATCGGTCCATTTAAAGTCTTCCACAGCCCTGAGAAACCACATGAAGCTTAGTTAGATCTCTTGATGAGGCAACATTGGAATGAAGCATGTCATCCTTCCCATCCACCACTCTTGTCCTACCAACATCACAAACAAGGCTTGGGATCTTGCCATCCGAATATGCCTGATCAACTTTAAGGGTTATGACAACTAACCTCACCTCGCTTGAGTCCAAAGTGTCTAAAAGGTCACCTATATGGTCAAAAGAGGCTATACTTAGCAAGGAAGATAATATATACTCTTCCGTGAGATCATCAACTGAATAATTGACGAGCGACTCATACTGTTCCATATCAGAGAAAGGGACACTTGCAAATACAACCGAAACTCTAACATGAAACCTCAGCGCATAAATACAACATCAATTAGCCCTCTACTTACTCATATTAATTCTTATAATTCCATACTCAGACTCATGGTGTCTTGGTTTTCTCATCAAAGTTGATCATTTACCTTATCATAATTTTTATTAGAATTCGTAGTTCATATTTGACTTCTATAATTTGCATACATAGTTCACAACAACTCATGGTTTTACACAATCCTTAGGTTGAAGCTAAGGAGTTCAATATATCTTGCTATAATTACTTGGCCCAACAAATGAGAAAGGAGATCACAGAGTTGCGCTATCACCTTCGTGGACTACCCTACTAGGAAAGCTTGGAAAGAGTGAGTTAAAACAAAGCTTCAAACCTTACAAAAACTCCAAGGTGTAATGCGAGGTCAACACCGCATGTATACTCGTGAACCTTACAAAAACTCCAAGGTGTAATGCGAGGTCAACACCGCATGTATACTCGTGAACTAAATCACACGGGACGGACGTAAAAGAATTATCAAATATGCTTTCATACAAATTTAGGGTTTTTGGGAGTCATTGTATTAAACCATGGGTTTTTATGTCTGTGAACTTCTCTGTAGTTTTTAGGGTTTTTGCAGAGTAGCTGAGAGCAGAGACTCGAAGCGGATCGGAGGAAGCGGAAGTTAGCAGGTGGGACAATGGTGGAGAAGGGCAAGAGCCGCAGGGATGAGGTGGTTACCAGGGAGTACACCATCAATCTTCACAAGCGCCTCCATGGCTGGTACATGAAACTCTAAAACCTTTAAAACAATTTTCCTTTACATATAGTATTGCATACTATATTTTTCTCTTTTGATTTCATCATGATTTGGATTTTTCTCGTTTGAGCTCATTATGATTTCGATTTTTTTCATAAATTTTTTTTATACATATCTGAGAAACGGTTCTGCATACACACTAGACAAATCTTCAAGTTCAGTGTCTAGGGTTGAGGATTTTCGAGTCTTTTATGAATTCATTTGGGGTTTTCTATCTGCAGCACTTTTAAGAAAATGGCCCCAAAGGCTGTTAAGGAGATCAGGAAATTTGCCCAGAAGGTGATGGGAACCACCGATGTGAGGCTCGATGTGAAGCTTAACAAGTCTGTATGGAGCAGGGGCATCAGGAGTGTTCCCAGAAGGGTAAGGGTTCGAATCTCCAGGAAGCGCAATGATGAAGAAGACGCGAAGGAGGAGCTTTATTCGATTGTGACGGTGGCCGAGGTGCCTCCTGAAGGGCTTAGTGGACTGGGTACTAAGGTTATTGAGGAGGAAGATTGATGTGATAATATCTTGATTACATTTTACTGTGTAGCAGAATTAAGCCTTTTGTTTCCTTTTAGGGTTATGACTCTGAGGGCATTGAATGCTTTGACCCTTCAGTTTTGTAGGACATGGTTTCTGTCTGGACTTTTGTGTCGACGAAGTAGCTTATTTGTTTATTGGTGTCTGGAATGCCAGGATTAGTCGCAGTTTTCCATATTACACGAACACATACTTACATCTATATCCGTTTGTCTAAGTTTATGATAATTTGCTATTTGTTTAGCAAGGTTGTTGTATGTTTTGAGCAATTGATTCTCAACACTCTCGTGCTTATGATTTACTATTTTGCTGAAGGAAACATATTCGCTCTTTTAATTACCTATTGTTTTCAATCTGATTATGTTAATCTATAATTACCTATTGTTTTCAATCTGATTATGTTAATCTATAATTTTAAAGTAGTTGAATAGCTATTGCACTGGTTAGAGTGGGTTTCCTTAGGGCTTAGTTCTCAGGTATGAGAGCTAGCAATTCTGCCTAAATTGCCCAGAGTATGCAGCCAGGCTCATCCCAACTCCTTTCATTTGTGTGGGTCAGCTCCCCATGCCTGTTAACAATGGGCAAAGAATTTCAAGGGAATTTCAAGGGCAAAGTTTAGCTCATGGGCAAAAATAATTAGGTTTAAATATTGAATGGGTGAATTTTTGCAAAGCTTTTTTTAGTTTAACCCTAGTATTTTTTATGTACTCAATAGGTTTACTAAATATTTTCAGTTGAAAGGGAAACTCAACATTCAAGAATCGATATTTTGCCCTTGTTTGGCAGTGTGTGTGGTGGTTGTTTATATCAAAATATTTGGAATCACATAGTCATGACCAATATTGCCTGAAATCACTTGCATCAGTTTGTGATGAATGGATTTCTGCTCCAGTAAGGAGTTACTTCACCATGATTTGTCATATTCGCCCAAATTATGCCAGGGATAGTGCAATAGTTTTCAGGCCATGACAGAAGCGATTGGGTATATTGATTTTAATAAGAGTGGACTAAAATCCATTACCACCAGTGCTAAGATATCCATATAGGGGTTATTTTAACCAGGTTCACAAATTATTGTTTATTTAATCATCTTGTTGTCTGATCTTTGATATGGGAACAATTGTGACCACTGGAATAAGTCATTTTCATTTTTACTCGTTGAATATAAATAATGACTATAAATAATAACGTGCCTATTTGTACGTGCAATTGTATACAAGTTTGGCTTGTTATTTGATTATATCTTAGTTCTCTTTGCATTTTAATTACAATCAGCAATCTATCTTGATGATTTTTTGCAAAACCAACCTTGACATCTCTTTTGTCTGAATGTTGACATGCTTATGGTCTCAATTGATTTTGTGCTCAAAATTAGCTTGTGGTTTTTAGTGATGATGAGTCTTATCATTTAGTTGGAGCTTCAAAAATACTAAGCAGCTTTTTTGTATATTGTTGTTTTTGGGAAAAAACATGCATTCCACCTCTTGGGGTTTGGTACTGCAAGAAGTAGGTTTTCTGTACCTAGTTTGATTTTCATTGAACTTGGGTTTGTATTAGATAAATATGATTTAGTATTTTATTGTTTTATTTGTGGGTAGAGGCATGAGTCCCCAAGTTATCCAACATTGCAGTCGGGTTGATGGTGATTATATGAAAATATAAATGGCGATTAAATGAAAATGTGTTGTTGCTCTTTGGAATGCAGTTGCCTGGATACTGTCATTACACGAAATCCATTATTATTTTTTTAAGAAGGGCATCCTTTGTCCAGTTTCTATAAATGTCAAAATCTGTTGGACATTTCTGAAGAAATGTATTCTCAAAGAAGATTAAAATATTCTACTTTAATGCTCTTATAAGTGATGTTTGCTATCAGAGAAGGCCATATATTTAGCTTTTTGAATGAGAAGTTAGAATTAAATAATGTCTTCTCTATATGATTTTTCTATTGTATGTTTTGCCGCTTAAATAATTCTAACATATTGATGGAAAACATCACAATTAAACTAGCCAGTATGCTTCCAAGGAGCCTTACAAATTAGAGGGTAGCCGTGCTGCACAAAGCTCATTTCTGGAACAGACGACGTCCAGGTATACATGCATGGGTTTTTGCTGCAAGTCATCATGAGCACCTATGGCATTGGGGCTATTGCATTAGTGACTGCTAGTGTTGAAAGAATGACTGCAAGTGTGTTATCACTACCCACTTGTCGTGAGAGTAAGTCCTTCATGTTAGAGCTAGACTGATTTTTACTTTAGTGTTTTTCTGCAACTAGGAAGGCTGTCTTATTCATGCAGCAATATTGAGTTTGTGGTTTAATAGACAGACTTGGGAACAAAATTGATTCTTGCTTCTTGAATTCTTTTATCATAAATTTCACTTAGAGAATTGGATGCTAGCAGTTTGCTTGTGAGCTGCAATTGAACAGAAAATACGAGTGGGAAGCCAATATTTGCAGAAAAATAATCTGGGAATTACTTAGTTATAATTTCTAGGAATTCTTCTTCTGTAAGGTTGCAATCCCTGGCAGATGCTCTGATTGAGGACTTGTATTGGACTGACTTAATAATTATTATCTAGGTGGCAACTGCCAACTGATGCTCTGCTTTGGAGGAAAGTGGGTGGTATATGCTTTGGGCTTGTCCAATGGTTTCTTGTCTGTTTTGGAGGAAAGTGGGTGGTGCTATGGAGAAAAGTGGGTGGTATTTTCCTCTGTTTGGTGAAGGTATACATGAAGATTGTTCTAGTTAATCAATTGCAGATTGTAATAATGATTAGAAATGACAATGGACTAGATTAAATTTGACAAGTTTGCCTAATATTTACGAGTGCTTTTTGGGTACATTTATTTATTAGAGATCACTAGGAAATTTTATCAGTGTTTTTTGAGGAGAAAGTCTTGATAAAATGTGTCAAATATATAAAGTTCATTTAAAACATCATTTGAAAGTAGTACTTGCAGAATATCTTTTTAAAGGGTCGTGAGTTTCATGATCCTCAGTTTCTGTTTTTTTCTTCAGCATTTATAAGGCAGGTATATGAACACAGGATCTATAATATGAACTTGGGCAATTTAGGCAGAAGAGTATAAAGCACATAGAAAAGGGGAATTAAATTGTCTGCATTATTCAGAATGCAGCACCAAGATCCAAAGTACAACTAACATCCTCAAAGGAAGTCAAATAAAACAGTTGACAGCAAATTTTCTATGCTTCAACAGTCCTGGAACTGGAACATTACCCAAATATGGGCATCTGATTCCCCACCTCAACCTTGTTGGTGGTAGTCAGTGAAACAAGGGCTTATATTTAAAGTACTAAATGGTATTTATAACTCCATAGGCAGTAAACAATTTTCCACACTTGTAGATGGTGATTTCTTTCCTATTGGATTAAATTGCAATATGGCTTCATTTACCTTGTAGATGATACCGGAGAACTGATTTGCAGCATTACAGTGGTTCTCTTGTTGCCGCTTCTTACCAAGGGCATATAGCTTTTGAAGAGGCATCTCACGAGTTCCAAATGGGCTCATATTTACAGTACTAAGTGGTGTTTTCTTTCCTATTGGATTAAATCGCAATATGGCTTTCATTTACCTTGTAGATGATACCGGAGAACTGATTTGCAGCATTACAGTGGTTCTCTTGTTGCCCCTTCTTACCAAGGGCATATAGCTTTTGAAGAGGCATCTCACGAGCTCCAAATGGTTTACTTTTGTTTAATCAATCCTTCTCTGCAACTGAAAGACCACTAGCACTAGATCCACCTACAACCCATCTCATCTTAGAACACAAGAAGTTGATAAATTCTACCTTTGGATAAGTTCATTAAGGTAAGACCCTGCCTTTTATCTGCTTTCATAACTGCTCCTGTTGATATGTTACTTTATACTTTATACTTTCAGGCTCCATCGTATGCATGGGTTGGATAGTGCTTCTTCTTTCCCAAGGT
The DNA here is from genome assembly GCA_027924585.1 of Larix kaempferi. Lineage (NCBI taxonomy): Eukaryota > Viridiplantae > Streptophyta > Pinopsida > Pinales > Pinaceae > Larix > Larix kaempferi. The sequence continues at coordinate 15,718,479 of BSBM01000476.1, forward strand.
ACACTTCAACAATAAGAGAGATAATCTGGAAACAACTGCACCATTGTGATCATGCAAAATATGTTTTGGCTTGTGATCTGGCTGTTAGCACCATGAACAAAGCTTCAAATGCAAGTCTTTGATAAAGCCACAGCTTCCTTTAGGAGGAAAAGTCTTTGAAGACATAATTTTATTGTATAATGTGAATACTAATATTGATTTTGAATAGGGCATACTTTTACAATTGGGCAATATCGTTCATCATAATAAAAAAATATTGTATCAGTCTGAACTATTAGAAATGTTTTTAGCAATAAGCAATAAGGCTGTAGAAATATTAATAAACCTACCTTCAATTCTGGATGTTAGCTGTTTTGAACTTTTGCCAATCCCTAAAATCAATTGTCAGTATTTTTGAGCGAAATTTTGACGTCACTTAAGCTTGCTCAGATAAACTTCTGAAGAGCTAACAGTGAGCAAGAACGTCTGAAATAACCTAGTACACTTGTGAATACATCAAAAGCCCACTAATGCAGATTGGGGAGATTATTTAGTGGATAACAAATAACAAATAGTATTTTTCTTAAGGTTAAAATATAATGGCCCTGAAAGACCTATTTGTAAATATTTTTGGAGCTCCCTGCTGAAATAGAGATAACATGCTCTATTATTGAATGGTATTTACTGATCATGACAAACGCAGTTGCACACAGTTTACTAATTGTCTTGATTCACAACCGCATGCAATGATGTATTTTATGTTACATGACAAGGAATGTGATGGGATGTGCATGTAACCAGAAACGCTGGGCAATGATAAAACTGCAGAACTGTATATGACATATCTCAAATTAAAAACCAGTTTAAAGTCAGGTGAGGAACTTGGTGAAATAGCTCCTACCAGGGTTTGAACCCTTAACATAAATATTTCCTACTAGGCTCGGAGAAAGTCGTGACAGAGGGTTTGAACCCTTTAACCTACTCTCCTTTCCCTACGTAACTTTGCTCTCTTGGCCCACAGATGAAAATGTAATTAAAAACTTGTTGGAAGTCAGACGAGAATCTTTGGTGCATAGCTCTGCTAGGCATGCAAAGCAGAAGGTTGCGATAGGGTTTGAACCTTTGAACTTACTTCCCCTTCGTAACTTTGTTCCCTTTGCCTACAAAAGAAAATTTACCCTTGAAATTTATGATAAGTTTGAATTAAGCTTCTGGAGTTATGATAACAATAGGACAGTTAGCGGGTAGTTTTTAAAGCCTGCTCTTGTTTGCTCACAAGCTTCAAACGTGCCCTTTTCTTTTGGCTTTAGTGAGTCCATTCATTTCACGCCAAACTACAGTCCTATTAGTAAATAGTATGAAAAGCCAAAGCTAGCAGTACAATATCACTCATTTTGCGATCTGATCCCAAATAAATGAGCTTGACAAGTATATGATGACGTACCATGGCACTTTGACCATCTTTATTAGTAGCAAGGATGGCAAAAATTACAAGAGCACCTTTTTCACGCCAAACTACAGTCCTGTTAGTAAATAGTATGAAAAGCCAAAGCTAGCAGCACAATATCACTCATTTTGCGATCTGATCCCAAGTAAATGGGCTTGACAAGTATATGAACGACAGATTGACGTACCATGGCACCTTGACCATCCTTATTAGTAGCAAGGATGGCAAAAATTACAAGAGCACCTTCACCATTATACTCTAAGTAACTCCAAGTAACCCCAACAGTATATGAACGACAGATTGATGTTCCATGGCACTTTGACCATCCTTATTAGTAGTAAGGATGGCAAGAATTGCAAGAGCACCTTAACCCATTATACTCTAAGCAACTCCAAGTAACCCCAACAGCAGTGGTAGAGTCCCAAGCTTTGCGAGAAATCAAAATAAAGCAGTTCTAGTGACGTAATTCTGTCCCATAGGTTCATCACAAAGCAGATCGACCAAGGCCAAGATTGCTCCTATCCTTGTTCTTATCTATTACTTCAATGTTTTAGCAGCGCATCAAGTGCTTCTGAACCTTGTTCTCACATATTACTTGCATGTTTTAGTGGTGGATCGGTAATAGGGTGGATAGGCTCTAGTTGAACAGTATGAAGTCATTATTCTTTTCATCAGTAGACAAGTTTAGAAGTACAGCAATGGCATTCTCCTGGATTTTTGGATCAAGTTGAGACAACAGCATGAATTGACGTGCCACTTCTGCCTCCACAATGGAAATTCAGTTATCTGAATTTCTCTTTTGCAATTATTCGAAGTACCTTTGACGGGTTCTCAGCACATTGAGCTGCAAGGCAATAGAGATCTTGGATGAAAACATCTATTTGTTGTTGGTCCACAGGGAAATTCTCGGCGTACTGATTTGGACGTGGTTTTCTATGGTAACTCAACCCATTAAAAGAATTAAGCATTAGAGGGCACACTTGGTGTCGCCGTGTCGCTATCAAGTGAGGCAAAACTTTCGAGTCTAGCAGAAAGGTGTGTTATCAAATCCCACCATTTCTGAATGTATGAACTCATAGGTTTGAAAAAAACGAAATTCTCTGGCTTATTAAATCTAGCAGTTGAGAAAGGCTTGCAATATCCAGATAGAAATGGAAGGGGCCCTTCATCAGGGCCAACGAAATTGGACAAATGTAGTCCTCGGGATTATAGTGGGAGAGTTGATATGAAGCCGTTCTTTTCATGAATAAACAAGTTCAAATGCAGTAACAATATGCTCCTTCATATTTGGGTCAGTTGAAGACACAGCATGAAGAATCGAGGTGCGAACTCCAATGGAAATCCAGTTAATCTGAATTATCTTTGCAATCAATCGAAGTTTTCATGTGACAGCTCGCTGCACGTTGACCTGTAGGCAAAGGAGACGTTGAATTAAACGTTTGTTTTTTTCTCTAGAAGGAAATTCCAAGCTTACTAGGACTTAGTTATCTTTGGTCACTCAACGCCTTTGCAGAATTAAGCTTCAGATGGCATGATTTGGTGTTAGTGGCAAGCGAGTCAAAAATTGCCGGTGTCTCGCGGAAAGGTATTTTACTCTCAATCCTACCATTTCTGAATGCATATGACCGGTCATAGATCTGAAAAATACAAAAATCTTTGATTTTGTTGAATCTAGCAATTTAGAAAAGCTTGCATTACCCGCCTTTTAACGACAGTCTTTTTAGTGCCAATGAAATTGGACGAATGTAGTCCTCAGGAAGAGTGGGAGAGTCTGACCGGTCATAGGTCTGAAAAATACAATAATCTTTGATTTTGTTGAATATAGCAATTTAGAAAAGCTTGCATTACCCACCTTTTAGCGACAATAATATTGTCTCTTAAGTGTCGATGAAATAGGACGAATGTAGTCAGGAAGATTGGGAGAAGTCTATATCTTTAGAACTTGAATCAGACAAATGGTCCTCAGGAATAGTGGAGAGTTAACCAAGTTCTAATTTCCTCGAAAATTTGCATTAGCAACTTGACTTCAAAAATTTCAAAGATACATGATCTGCTCCTCAATCTCACCGATTTCACCATTTCTTTAATACGTTTCTTCATGTCCTTTCTCCATTATTAATTCTCAAACTAAGGTGTGGGTTGTCTGTTAGCATTTCCTGGATAGCATTGTCGACGCTTTTGTCCTCCTTTCGACACTATGTCATGATATGCACAGAGAACCCAACATTCTGAGTGTTAGCCTATACCTTTGCTCTCTATACTGATGCGTGCTTGAGTGCTACCTATATAAAACCCAATGGCAAAACAGGCTCCCTTTTTAATGAGTTGGCTGGATTGCATTTGAGAAAATTTGAGTACTTTTAAAAGCAATGCATAAAATCAGTCCTCAAAGTGAATCAATACTAATGCGTGGTTGAGTGCTACCTATATAAAACCCAATGGCAAAACATGCTCCGTTTTTAATGAGTTGGCTGGATATCAATTGCATTTGAGAAAATTTGATTACTTTTAAAAGCAATGCATAAAATCAGGTCTTCAAAATGAATCAAGTTGTGTCCTCGGCTCTTAACCTGACTTGTACAGTGCCAATTTCACATGGAGAAATTGGGACAATAGGTTAAAGAATTGAAAAATTCAAGGATGTTGGGACAATAGGTTAAAGAATTGAAAAAATTCATCACTAGGGTGATATTATGAAATAAGTACAGCTCTGGGCAATAGGTCTGTTAAAAAAGCAGCTAAGCATCTCATTATAGATAACGTCTTTACAAGGCTAAGGTCCATCTTCACTAAGATGATAAATAAACTGATTCTCCTCCACCAAGTTGCCGATTGCCCATATTTAGACAGCCAAACGTTTGAATACTTACGGATATGGAAGAAATTTCCAATGCACCTCGCAAACTATTTCTCTAAAACTCACGAGGCTTGAGAAGAGCAAATGATTTAATGGTTATATAAAGTATCATCTTATGAAACAAATGATTTAATGGTTATATAAAGTATCGTCTTATGAGTGTCTTGAGAAGAACAAATTAATGGTTATTTTAAGTATCATCTTATGAGAGGCTTGAGAAGAACAAACAATTAAATGCTCATCTCAAGTATCATAAGAACAATACGATATGGTTGTTACAATCAAATGCATTTGATATTCATTTGCTTTTAAATATAGCTGATTTACACCATTTTACCATCGCAAGTGCTCACATGTCTCTTTCTAGATAGCATTATGATATTAGGGGATGGTTTCTTTGTTTTCACATTGGAGCTTGCTGTTGCGGCTGCTCGTTGTGATCATACCTAGACCCCCTTGGCATTGGAAACATGCAAAGAGTACAACACATGTCCAACATCATACTCCAATGTTGGTTCTATAGAGTTAACACATCTGTATTTTTTATTTTTTAGTTTTCTTAGAACCTGCCCCTATAATCCTCATTTTTAAACTTTTGGAGAGCATATTTTAGTTATCGAGCACTTTTTCGAGACATTTTTCTTGAAAGCATGCTATTTTTTGTGCACTTTTCATTGGTGCAGTGAAATTTATTTCCATTAGACTTCATTATTGCTAATATGAATGTAATCCACTTATCTAATACTAACTACTTCTCATGGAAGATCTAATGAAATGTAGTAGATTGTTTAGGATCAATTTTGGATTGGAAATCTCACCTTTGGATGCCCTGAAGAAATCGAAGTAGTATAATCAAAATGAAGCTTGTAGATTCATTGACATGTCTTTACTTCATGACATACAATTTAGCATTTTGTATATTTCTGTTGGTTCGATTTCTTTGTAGGGTTGCAAAATGCCTACTTCATTGTCCTTATGTTGATTTGTAAATCATTCTTATCCCAGGTTTTTCGTAAGGGGAGAAGTTAGGATATATACACTGGGGGATCTTATAATCTGACTCTGATACGATAATAACATGATCTCAAATCAAGCTTTGAAAAATATTTTGCCCCATGAAGTTCATCCAACATGTCGTCGTTGAACAAAATGGGAAATTTGTTCTTAATTGTTATTTTGTTAATCCTCGGTAGTTTATGCACACTTTGAAAGAGCCATCCTTCTTTGATACTAACACTATTGGAGCTGTATATGGACTTTTGCTCTTTGTAATAACACCACACTCCAACAAATCTTGAACTAACCTTTCTATTTCTACTTTATGGTGCCGGGGGTATCTATAGGGTTTAACTTTGACCGGACTTGATCATGTTTAACTTCAATTATATGTTTGATTCTCCTCTCTGGTGGCAATTCCATGGGAAGATCTTGAAATACCTTTTTGTGTTTTTGGAGTAATTATTGGACTTCAACTACTTCAGAGTCATCTTGTTTTGAATCTTGTATCTCCATTAGGTGGCATTGGATCATGTAGGCGAATGCTCCTTTTTGAATAATATTTTCCATTTGTTGAGAGGACAACTTGTGTCTGGGGGGTTGGAACCATGTATTTTATATTTTTCCCCTTTCCACTTGAATCTAATAAAATGCTTTTGATGATTGGTAGAATAAGTACCCATTGTTTGTAGCCATTGGATTCCTAGGACTATGTCTACTCCACCCAAAGGTGCGGTGTAGAGTTTTGATTCCAAATAAAAGTCATGTGTTTGGAGTTTCACTTTATGGCACTTTCCTACATTCTCAATTCTTTTGCTGTTTGCAACCATTACCTTCATGTTCAGAACTAGATATATAAATAGATTAAGTTTCCTTGCAATTCTTATGTTAAGTTGTGGGTACTTCTTGTATTGATTAGTATTGTGACATTATCATTTTTGATATGTCCTTTTAATTTAAGAGTTTGTGGTTGGTTGACGCATGTCATGGTTGCAAGTGATATCCTTGATGTGTCGTCATTTTCAAAGTCTGATGCAATATTTTGGGGATTCTCTACTTCTTCACCTCTTGACTCTTCTATATCTGATTCATCATTCCCTTCTACTCCACACTACCTTTAGGTTCAATGAGGGAGACCCATACATCTTTTCTTCTAACCTTCGTGTAATGCTCCCATCCGAGACCTAGTTCTCCTTGCTTGACTCTGCATCTACCAAGTACACTTGCCTTTCATCCATCATTTGGGAAGCAATGTTCAAGTCCTTTCCTCACTCCACTTGCCTTGCTTCCCCCTCCCAAAGAGTGGCTCATGTCTAATGAACAAGTGGTATGATGAAGAATACAAGACTCTCCATCGCCAGCTTCAGCATGCCTTTATCCACTCTCAATCCTCCCACTCCAACCTCAAAGCTTCCTATTGTTGCCTCCTCTGCCACAAGACATGACTTTCTTCCTATTGTTGCCCCCTCTGCCACAAGACATGACTTTTTGTTTCTCAGAGGAGATGATACCTTTGTGGTCTCATTGCTCAATCCCCTAGACACTTTTGGTGCACAATCCTCCCTCGACAACGCCTCCCTCTTGTTTGATCTTGACCCTACATCCATGTTCTCCCACACCTCCACTTTTTACGATATTCTTGGGCAACCCCAGATTCATGTTACCTCTCCACCCTCCTCATGCAACTTGTATTCAGATAAGGAAATCAAAGAGGCCATTTGGGTGATGAACTACAACAAAGCAGTAGATGAGGAAGGGTTCCAAGCAAAGTTCTTCAAGCATGGTCTCCGTGCTTTGGTTAGCTACTTGGCTTATTTGTTCAATTATGTAGTCCGTACTAGGTTTCCACCGGCATGATTGCATCATATCATTCACTCGATACATAAATCTAGTCCCAACTCAGACCCCAACAACTACAGGATGATCGTGGTGGGCCACACGTTCTCGAAGTTGTATGCTATGGTTTTCCATATGAGGTTCTTTCGTGACCTTGAGCAGAGACATCTTAGAGCAGGGGACGTGCAATTTTTTGACTATTGGTCACATCTTCACTCTTCGGGCCATCATTGTGGAGGCACAAAACCACTCTTTGAAAGTCTACCGCTGTGTTGTAGATTTTTGGAAAGCTCTTGACTCTATATTGCGAGAATCCTTGTTTCAGAGGCTCAGAGATATCTCCACGACCTTATTGCTGACCATCATGTGCCTATATGAGTTGGTCAATGGCCGTCTCCGCACAACTCCTGGGGTGTCCGACTTCATTTGAAGTACCATTGGGGTTAAACAAGGTTTCCCGCTATCCGCCACATTGTTTGGGATTTATATTGATGAGTTGGAGGCCTCTCTTCACGAGCATATCCAAGATAGTGATGGGTGTCTCCTTCAACAGGTATTGATATCTATCCTACTCTTTTCCAACGATGTAGTCTTCCTATCCTCCTCCCTATAGGGATTACAGAGACAATTGGATGCCTTAGCTTTGTTTTGTGACCCCTGACAATTGATCGTCAACCTGAGTAAAGCTAAGGTTATGATTTTCAATGGGCTAAAGAAAACTTGAGACCTTCATTTCTTCTTCCAAGGGGAGGATATTGAGATTACCAGTACCTACACTTATTTGGGGGTGCAAATTTTAGGACCTCATTTCAGTTTGCGACTAGCTCTCCAACCTCAGATCAACAAGGGATATGGATCCTTAGCCCTCATCGAGAGATAGTAGTTTCGACACCATTTCTAGGATATCCAGGATGAGCCTCATGGACTCCTTGATCCGACCCATTGTTCTATATGGCTTAGAGATTTGGGGACCTTTACTAGAGTCAGATTGGGACTCGGCCGAGAGAGTCCACATTCTTCTTCTTCGCCGCATCATTAGATGCAAAAAGATAGTACCTTAGCACATCATACTTGCAGAGTTTGGGGCTCGACCTTATGGCTTGAGGTAGTGTTCAGAGTGGTTTCCTTTTTGCATCGGATTTAGAGCTTCGTCGACTTGGTGAAACGAGGGACTAGTACCCATATTTGGCCTATTATTCTTCAAAGACCATTTCCCTTTATAGTCCTCTGGGTTGGGCTAGAGGTTGGTTCGCAAGGGTTTAAGATCTTCTAATGTTAGTGGGAATTCAGCTGGATTGTCTCCCTTTGTTTAGATACTCCTTAGATGCACCCGATCATCTTCTACCCACCAAACAAGATCATCAGGGATGACATATGCATGCAGTTCATCCAGATCACCTGGGTCAACTCTCATGGAGGGTTGTGCCCAAAGATGGCCTTTTATGATGAGCACTTCTTGGAGTTGAGAGATAGGCTTATTGTTCAACCCTAATATACACTTCGTCACTAGATGCATGCCCTTCTCATTCCCCTAGGTCAGTTTAAAGTGGGTTCCCATGGACTTCGGGTATAGACAGACCACCAAATGGTTAGATCAGATAAAATCTTCCAGTTGTGCCATTTACAGGAGGTGGAGATCGAGGTGCACTTTATTTTTCGTTGCCTTGTTTACTATGAGATTAGAGGAAGGTTCCATTGCTTGTTTAGAGGGTCTCGGACCCTCACTGACTTATTTCGATACTTTGACCATAGATGTTTGGCCTTATATATGTAGGAGGCCCTCGGGTTTTGAGCACATACTCTTCGGGTTTTGAGCACATACTCTTCAACCTCACATCAAACTAGATTCTATGTAGAGGATCACTTCATTTTTCATAGTGATACCTATAGAAAGGGTCACCAAGCAATCGACCGACATTAGTACAGATCTAGACTCCATGTTAGTGTGGACTTGTCGTGCCCATTCCATGAGATCTTGGCAGTAGAACCATATCAGATCCCACTTTGAGAGACAGATGATATCACCCAGACCTAAGTGGCAGGAAAAATCCTCCAGACAACAATGCAGTGGATAGTCTAGGCCTCCCACCAATTCTTCTTCGTTGGGTCAACAAAATTTATTGAGTTTTCTTCATTCAACCTCGAATGTTAGGAGAGATAGTTCTATTCCATAGTAGATCTAGGTGCTCCTGGATCTTCTCCTCCTGCACATCTTCGCTCCGTTGTGAAATTTTTGGCTTGTGGTTGATGGTTCTCCCTCCTTTATAGCCCAACTTGCATTTTTTGCTTTATTGTACTTTACTTCATACATATTGTCTTTTATAGGAGATCGTTTGATACTCCCGCTTTGTAATGCCATCATTGTACACAACAGTCTCTTTGACCTACTTTTGTGGTCATTAGTTGGACATTAATAAAATTATCTTATCTTATCTTATCCTATCTTATCTATGCGACACCTGTGTTTGGGATCCCATCTTTTTCTGCAACGTCTACATTTTCCTTCTTTCATTCTTTGACCTTCCAAACTTTTTTTATCATCTTGTATGTGTGGAGGTATGTATTTATCTTTATTTGTGTCTGTGGTTTGTGGTACATTCCTTCTTGAATAAGCTTTGCCATTTTTTTTTGTTTGCTAGAATCTCCTTGACTTGTGGGAGTGGTCTTTGGTCTAAGAAACCATGACCCAGGGGCATTTAAGCCATCAAAGTCACCTAGGGATCACACCTAGCCCAACCCACACCAACCCTCAACTAGTTGGATTTTGGGTGTCTCCTCCCAACTAGCTCACCCCTAAGGGGATTGAACCCGAGTCGCCCTACTAACGAGACCCACACCTTAACCAAATGAACTAGCGGAATTGATAGCTTTTCCAAATATTGATTGGAATCCCTCAAGTTCGATTTTTTTCATCTTTGCCTTACGCCTTGCTACTTCAATGGACATAATGTGATGCATCTTTAATTCGTTTTGGATATGCAGTTTAAGACCCACTAGATAAGAATGGAGTAATTGCTCGCTAGATATCCCACCATACTCGTGTGGCGAGAGCTTCCCATTGATGCATGAATTCATTAACATTTCCCTCTTGTTGTAGTATGGCGAGTTTCTAGAAGAATTGTTTTTGGTAATCCCTTGAAATCTCTTAAAAAAATTGTAAAATAATGCCAGTTGTACAAGTGATTTTCTCTTTTCCATCACATGTACCAGTTGTATGTGTTATCTTCTCGATGCATGGAAGCATATTTTACTTCATCTATCGTAATGTTATATATATTGAAATATTCTTCGTTCTTGTTAAACGATGCCACACATTGATCTTTGCTTTTGTTGTATTTTGAAAGTTCTATTTTGCCCCTGGGTGGGCATATCATAAGGAGTTGATATTGGGTGTCCCCTCATGAATTATAGGGGTGGTGGTGGTGGTGGAGGCGATGGAGATGAAGATGTAGACATGCTTGAACTATTCCTTCGTTTGTTGCCACTTCAAGAACTTTGATTTTTTAAAAGGTTTACGAGCATGCAATATTTTATTTTATTATGCCCTTGATTCATGGCGTCCATATTGTTCTTCACTACTGCGACAATTTAATCTTTGAGTTCGTGTTTGAGTGGAGTCTTCATTTCTTCTCTTAGATCCTCGCAGTTTTTGGTGACGATGTCTTTGAGAGTGTTGACTTCCATTTCCATATGTTTGAGTTGATTCTTTAGGTCCGTCATGCTTATGGTGAGAGGTGTATATTTTTGTACTATTTTGGTGTACACTTGAAGCAAACAAATTGGTTTTGAGGAAGGCCAAGGTTGACCGTGGATAATAATAACTTAAAACAAATGAATGGATAATGGTGAGTCTTCAATGAAGAGGGTGAAGACAAAATGACTAATAATTTTTTTTAATAACAATGGTAACTATTCTTTATTATTATTATAACAATAATAATATAATATTAATATACATAAAATAATAATAATAATAATAATAAGGAAGAGAATAATAATAATAATACTATTATTATTGTAATAATATTTTTACATATTTTTTTGTAGGGCAATTGATGGATACGAAGATTGGAGGGAAGTGAGATTGGAGCAACAAAGCAGAGGACAAGGAGGCGTGGGAGTGGGGCAATGGTGGGGAGTGGAGGGGAGAAGTGGAGCATGAGTAGAGAGTGGCGTGAATGTAGTGTGGGTGTGTGGTGTTAGGAGGCAACGTGGTGTTAGGGAGAGGAGGATGCAGTGCAAAGGGGTGGAGGTGTGGGAAGATCGATGGAAGAATTTGTAGGGGTAGCTAGAGTGCGAAAACAAAAGAGGAATGTGGGAGGCATGGAGAAGGAGCAGGCATTGGACGAGGGAGTAGGCATGAGACATGGAATGCGAGCTAGGGTTTGGAGATTGGGGAGGTGATAAAGGGATGGACAGGGAATGGGGATACTGCAGAAGCGTGGAGAAGGTAGGGAGAAGGGGTCAAGGTAGATCCAAAGAAAATCAAGGCAATCAACGAATGACCCAAGCCAAAAAATATATCCAAGCTAAGAGGATTTCTAGGGTTGGCAGGTTACTATCGAAGATTCATCAAGAACTATGCTCATTTAACTGCTCCCCTAACAAACCTCCTAAAGAAGAAATCCTTTCAATGGAGTGAGGAAGCAGGAAGCTGTTCTAAGGCATTGAAAAAAATTATATCCAGAACTCTCATATTGGCAAAACTTGACTTCTCAAAACCATTTATAATCGAATTTGATGCTTCAGGTTTTGGAATAGGAGCAGTCTTGATACAAGGAGGACACCCGATAGCTTTTGAAAGTAGGAAACTAAATAAAAGGGAATGCTTATAGTCTACATACAACAAAGAAATGTTTTCCATCATGCATGCATTAACAAAATGGTGACAATATCTCTTGGGAAGCAAGTTCATGGTTCATATAGATCATAACAATCTTCAACACTTGTTACAACAAAAAACGTTGACAATTGAGCAACATAAATGGATAGAGAAAATTGCTACATTTGATATGGAAATCCTACATTAAAATAGAAAGGATAATATAGTAGATGATGCTCTTTCATGAAAAGACAAAGAAGTGCAAGTTTGCGAGAGCGTGAAGTCCATACTAATCGTTGTTGCACGAAGTTTTTTTTTCTCTCTCTCTCTCTCCCTCTCCCTCTCCAGGTAGTTGCGGTTCTTCTTGCTGCGTGGGTGTCCAACCTCCTCCTACTACTATCCCATCATAAACTCCACTTCATTCACCCTCTCCCATCCACCGTGCATTACTCCACCTCCCCGCTGCCCACCTCTTCCCTAATCGCCTTCCCACCTCTTCCCTTGTCTCCCTTGTCTCCTCCACACTTCCTTTCCTTCAACTCTCGACACCTCTAACACCCGCGCCCTCCAACCCTGCGATTTCCATTCCTGCCATTTTCGCTACCCTCCTCTTCCCAATCTCCTCCACACTTCTCTTCTCCACCTGCAAGTCCTCCCACAACCCCTCCAACTCGCACACTCACCCCCTCTTGTGTCCATATTGCTTGTAGTCATTGTTGCATACCCTTCATCCATTGTCGCCCCTACACGTCCCCGCTCCAACTCCTCCCCACTCGCTTCTCTTCTCCTCCGTTGTCACCCTATCTACCTTCCCTCCATCGTCCACCCACCATTCTAATATATATATATTTTCATGTGGTTCACGACACTGGAGGTGCTTGCTACATCCACAGTAACCTCTCCTTTATTCCATGGGGGATGTAGGGCGACCATAATATGTTGGAACAAGGGTGGCTCAATTAAAAGCCTAGCATGTCACCAACAAGAATCGAACCTAGATAGGGAGGATAATACTCCTTCGCTCAAACCACTCAAGCTAAACCCAATTGAAATTATTACCAGCATAGATCCATCTCAAACCCGAATCTATCAAGCACCGAGAGGGATCCAATTTCTTGAGGTGTAATTGCTTGATAGATCTGTGTTTAAGATTAACCTATGATTTTTATTTTTTTATTTTATAAGACAACATAGATTTTTTTAATAACTTTTTATTTGGTTTTAATTTTTTTTATTTTATGATCCTACTTTTTATTTGGTTATTTTATTTTATAAGCTGACATGAGTTTTTTTAATTATTTTTTATTTTGTTAGGAATGTGACAACATCTCTACCATAATGAGCCTACTTTTTATTTGTTTTTTTTATAAGCCCACATTAACTTTTTTAATTATTTTCTATTTTGTTAAGAACGTGACAACCTCTCTACCATACTGGGCTGTAGAGCACCTCGCTACTCTCGGTGCAATTAATATATTTTAAATAATAGTTTTATTATTTGTTCACTCTCAACCTCATCCCCTTACAAAACCAACTTCATTCCTTTCAAACATAGGCCACAATTGCGCATAAATATACACCTCTAGCCACTAGAAGTATGATGGATCTAAAAAGATAGCTGCAACAAATATAAAGGGAATTCAATACACTCAAAGATGTAGTCAACAAAAATCATGATAATCTAAGACATGAGATAAAAAAATTAATGATGCACTCAAACAAGAGCTATCTCAAAATCTTAAGAATGAAATTTCTGCATAAGTTGGGGTTGAATTACAACACGATATAAATACCCTTAAACAAAAGATAACACAAAATCCTAAAGGTGAAATTGTTGTAGAAGTCAAGATTGAAATGAAAAACAAAATGGATGTAATGAGGCAAAAACATGATCAAAATTATAAAGAGATGAAGCAAAATCAGGATAAAAAACATGACAAGCTCGTAAACCTTTTAAGAAATTAAGGTCCGCAACAATCTACGAAGTACTTCAAGCACATCTAGCTCCTCATCACCACCACCGCTACCCCCTATAATTCATCTGGAGGCCCCCACTATCAACCCCTCATGGTATACTCACCCAGGGACAAAATAGAATTTTCAAAATACAACAAAATCGAAAATCAATGTGTGGCTTGGTTTGACAAGGATGAAGAATATTTTGATATATATAACATTACAACAAAAGAAGAAAAAACAAAATATGTTTCCATGCATTTAGAAGATGAAGCATACAATTGGTATATGTGGTGGAAGAAATAAAAGCACTCGTACAATTGACATTCTTTTAAAAATGATTTTTTTAAGAGATTCTAGGGCATTATCGAAAACAAATTATTCTCAAAACTCACTAGACTATAAAAAAATGGAAGTGTTGATGAATTCACACATCAATGGGAAGCTCTCGCCACACGAGTATCTGGGATATCTAGTGAGCAATTACTCCAATATTATCTGGGAGGTCTTAAACCACACATCCAAAATGAATTAAAGATGCATCATGTTCCATCTGTTGAAGTGGCAAGGTGTAAGGAAAAGGCGACAACAATCAAATTTGAGGGATTCCAATCAAGATTTGGAAAAGCTTATTCAAGAAGGAACGTTTAACACACCACATATGCAAATAAAGATAAATACATACCTCCACACATACGTGACCATAAAAGAAGTTTGGAAACTCAAAGAATGAAAGAAGGCAAATGCAGACGTTGCAAAGAAAGATGGGATCCCTAACACATGTGTAGCATAGAAGATAATTCAAAAAACTCATATACATGTGAAGCAAAGCGAATGATGAATCAAATAAAAAGAGTCAGAAGGTGAAGACGTAGAGAATCCCCAAAATATTGCATTAGACTCGGAAGGTGGCAACACACCAAGGATATCACTTGCAACCATGATAGGCATCAACCAACCACAAACTCTCAAATTAAAGGGGCATATAAAAATGATAATGTCATAGTACTAATTGATATAGGAAGTACCCACAACTTCCTTGACATAAGATTCGCAAGGAAACTTAAGCTATTTGTATATCTAGTTCTAGACATGAAGGTGATGGTTGCGAATGGCAAAAAAATTGAGAATGTAGGAAAGTGCCATAAAGTGAAACTCCAAATACAAGACTTTAATTTGGAATTAGAAATATACACCATACCTCTGGGAGGAGTAGATGGTCTTAGGAGTCCAATGGATACGAACATTGGATACTTATTTTGTCAATCATCAACTTTCTTTTATTAGATGCAAGTGGCAAGGGGAAAAGTAGAAGATACATGATTTCCAACTCCCCAAGACACAAGTTGTGTCATCTCAACAAATGGAAAATCTTATCCTGAAAGGGGCATCCTCCTACGTGATCCAATGCTACCAAATGGAGATATAAAATTCATAACAAGATGACTCCATAGTAGCATAAGTCCAAGAATTACTTAAAAAATACAAGAAGGTATTTCAAGATCTTCCCATGGAGTTACCACTAGAGAGAAGGATTGTCATATAATTGAAGTTAAATCAGGATAGTTTGGTTAAGGTTAAAGCCTATAGATACCCCCATCACCATAAAAAATAATAGAAAGGTTAGTTCAACATCTGTTGAAGTGTGGTATTATTATTATTATTATTATTTTTTTTCGAAAAATATTTCGTAATTCATTATATAAAATAAATTACATAGCGTAGAGACAAAAAATTGTCTTAACAACAGTCATAAAAACTGTAACGTGATCATAGGATACAAATATCCTACAGAATACGGGAGTTAAAACCACAAGCATAAAAAAACAGAATGATAATCAACTTAGAATGATCGACATCTTTATATGAGCTATGTGAAATGTCTACAACTGGATGTGTAGACACCAAAAAATTGAAAATATCATAGAGAGCCTGTGGCTAAAAAGTAACCAGTAGAGGCTTCATAACCTCCTATAAAAACATTGGACTAGGATCCAATTCCATGATAGTGTCTCCGGTATGTTCCCAAAGCTTCCCTGAAGCTTCAGTCAATTGCATTCCTTGTTTGGAAAGAGCATCAACATGAATATTTCTTTTGCGATAGATATGTTTAAAGTTGATAGAATGAAATAATCTAGCCAGTTGAATTAGTTCTTCAAAGACAGTCACCAGATATATGTTCTTTGGGGCCCTTTTATAAGTCATTCAGTCCACAATAAGCTTAGAGTCTCTGAAAACTTGAAGCTGATTGATGCCTTTTGAGAGTGCCAAAATTAAAACTATCTTGAGTGCCAAAAGCTTTGCCTTGTTGTTTGAACTTGTGCCTAAACCTGCGAAAGTGTGGTGTTATTACAAAGAGGAGAAGTCCATTTGCAACTCTAGTAGTATTAGGATGAAAGAAATATGGCTCTTTCAGATTGTACATATATTACCGATGATTAACCAAAATAACAATCAAGAACAAATTTCCCATTCCGTTCATCAACGACATGCTAGGCGAACTTCATGGGTAAAGGTATTTTTCAAAGCTTGATTTGAGATCAGGTATTATCATATAAGAGTCAGATTAGAATATGTGGCCAAGACAACTTTCAAATCCATGAAGGAAACTATGAATTCAGGATAATGCCCTTTGGATTAACAAATGATCCTGCCATTTTCCAAGTAGTTATGAATGAACTATTCCATCCACACCTAAGGAAATTTGTGTTAGTTCTTTTTTTTATGACATCCTCATATACAACAAAACATGGAAAAAACATCTGAAGCATCTACGACATATACTATCTTTCCTACAAGAAAATCAATTCTATGCCAAAATGTCAAAATGTACATTTGGCAAACAAGAAGTAGAGTACCTCGGTCACATTATATCAAGAGAATGGGTCAAGGTAGATCCAAAGAAAATCAAGGCAATAAGCAAATGGATCAATCCAAAAAATACATCCAAGCTAAGAGGATTTATAGGGTTGGTAGGTCACTATTGAAGATTAATCAAGAACTATGCTCATTTAATTGCTCCCCTAAGAAACCTCCTAAAGAAGAACTCCTTTCAGTGGAGTGAGGAACTAGGAAGGTGTTTTTAGGCATTGAAAAAAATTATGTCCACAACTCCTGTATTGACAACACCTGACTTCTCAAAACCATTTGTAATCCAAATCTGATGCCTCAGGTTTTGGAATAGGAGCAATCTTGATGGAAGGAGGACACCCAATAGATTTTGAAAGAATGAAACTAAATAAAATGTAATGCTTACAGTCTACATACAACAAGGAAATGCTTGCCAACATTCATGCATTAAAACAATGATGACAATATTTCTTGGAAGCAAGTTTATGGTTCGTAGAGATCATAACAATATTAAATACATGTTACAACAAAAAATGTTGACAACTGATCAACATAATTGGATAGAGAAAATTGCTACATTTGATATGGAAATCCTACATAAAAAGGGAAAGGGCAATATAGTAGATGATGCTCTTTCATGAAAAGACAAAGAAGTGCAAGTTTTTGCAGTGTTGATAGTGATTCCCGAATGGCCGGATGGTATTCGAACCGCGTACGCCAAGAACCCAAAGAATTTCTCCATAATCAATGATGTGAATTAGTACCCCAAATTTGAGTGGAATAATGGCATCTTACGGTATAAAGGAATAATTTATTTAAGCCCGAATTCAGGTTTTAAATCCAAGGTGCTTAACGAAACTCATGATTGTCCAGTTGTAAGACACATATATTTTTTCAAACTTATTATAACGCAATACTATGATTCTTTTGGAAGGGGAAGAATGTGGATTTTCAAAAATATGTAGCAGAATGTGACATTTGAGAAAGAAACAATAGTGAAAATGTCTTAACCCCCGGGCTACTCCATCCTCTACAAACCCTAAACCAGAAATGGGAAGAAATTTAAGTGGACTTCAATGAAGGATTACCCATGTCAGAAAGGAAAGATAAAATATTGGTGGTGGTAGAAAAACTAACCAAGTATGCACATTTAATTGGGTAAGAAAAACAGATTCCACCAAACAAGCAGCCAAAGTTTTCTGTAAAAATGTCTATTGTATGTTACATGGGTTTCTGAAGGTTATCGTCAGTGATAGAGATACCAAATTTATAGCAAATTTTTGGAGATAATTATGCAAACAAATTGGATGTCACTTAATATGAGCTCATATTACCACCCCCAAACTGGTGGTCAAATGGAAATGGTCAATAATTGTTTGGAAATCTACCTTTGTTGTTTTGTAACCGACAAGCAACATAAATAGTTGCACTGGTTTTAATCTGGTTGAATGGTGGTATAATTCCACATATCATACACCTGCCAAAATGACACCATTCCAATCCCTCTATGGATATGAACCCCCGAAATGGAAAGAGTCAGCCACAAGTAAAGCAAAAGTTGCATCGATAAAGGATCATTTAGAAGAAAATCAGAAAGTTGTTCAATTAACCAAGGAAAACCTAGCAATTGCTAGGAATCGCATGAAGCAACAAGCCAACCAACACCAAACAAGAATAGAGTTCGAAATCAAAGATTGGGTATTTGTAAGACTCCAACCCTATAAACTGTTATCTCTTAAACACGAAGGAAACAATAAATTAGCTTCAAAGTTTTATGGACCATATCAAATCAACAAAAAAATCAGCCACATAGCACATGGATTAGAGTTAATTGGATAAAAGTCGTATCCATGACATTTTTCATGTATCATGCCTTAAAAAGGTGTTAGGAAAACATCAGAAAGCATTCTCGAATAATCAAGGAGTACCTTATCAAATGGAAAAATATTCTTGAATAAGACGTAGCATGGGAGTCAAAACATTTTTGACAGTTGCATCCTTAATTACCATTTCTTTGAGGACAAAGAAAAATTTAAGGGAAGGGAAATGTTACATATTAAAATTAATAATAAATAAGACAAAATATTAATTAATAAATTGTTTTATAAAGAGTCAAAGTCATAACTCTCGATGAATCGATTCCCAAAAGAATATTTAAATTGGGGTTCAATCTTGTATTGTATTCATCTTATCTATCAATGTATAACACACACACACACAATATATATATATATATATATATATTGTTACGTGTTAACCAGGGAGTATATTGTCACACAAAAATCCATGATTGCAATATATATATATATATATATATATATATTGCTTTCATGGATTTGCATGTGTGACAATCTACTCCCTTGTTAACATGTGTTAACACCCAATCACATAGGGTAGAGGGAACCCCTTCCACCTTTGGTACCACAATTTTCACTAGAATTTCTCCTATTAAGGAGAATGGAATTTTTTACCAACATTTTCTGTAGGCCATCACCCTTGATTAGGACCAACATATCTAGGCACATCTCCCATCTTCAACCCAATTTCAAATATCGGTCATGGTTTAAACCATTATGGTTAATTTATGTATTATAGGTGATGGGGTCATTCCATGTTCAATCTCCTACTAAGCCTGGAAACACCTAGGATCTCCCTCTCTCATTCCATCAACGAGTGAGTTATGATCCTGTGATGGTAGACTTTGTCCCTCCTTAGGGATTCTACCTAATATCCCAATTGAGTTAGATAATAAGACTATTAGGGTCGATATTGCTATCGTGATGGGTTCATTGGATTATAATATCCTCCAAGGCCACATCCATGCCATCGATGCAGTGGTGTCTTCACTCTTTCAAGTTATGATATTCACTAATGAGGGACACATGGTCTCCATTGACCAACTCTCATGCTATGATTCCCCATTGCATACTTCATAAGAAGGAAGTCTATCTTATGTCTCTCATAATGAGTCCATGCACTATATGTCCACCTCCATTAATATTATTACACCCATTCCCATTGTGTGTGAACCAATGATTTGAAACTACCTCCTCACCACTGTGACCAAGAGGCTAAGCAAATTCACTCACCCTTGAGACCATCCACCCCTATTTCATCTACCATTCAAAACATCAACCATTTCTCCTTAAATACACTATTCCTAGAAATTGATGAATTATTTGAGGCCATTATTTCTTTCACTAGTTCTAGTGATATCCCCCATCCAAGTTCTTAGATTCACTATACAACGAGTTCTAATCACTTAATCTGTACACCCTCTGATTCCACCTCCCTTGGTGCTACCATTGTTCCCTCTCAAATAATATCATCTCTTACAACTGATAGGGATCATTCTGTTGAAACCAATTCCATGTTTACCGATAATCCCCCCATACAAGGTATTGTCAAATACGTTATGGAACCAACCCCTCACATAGATGCTATACCAACTAGTTGATCTAATACTTTATTTCATATCCTCTTCCATGGATTCCCACCATTAAACTACCTTATTTTTTCACCTCTATTCCTTCCTCTTGGTTATTTGGAAACAACCTTTCCCTTAGTCTTCTCCTAGCTGGGGGAAATACCATTGCCCACTTTGGTACCATATGACGTAACCTACGATACAACATAGACCCACATTGAGCCTAGTTGGAGTGATCCACCACCTATATTCATTGCTTCATGTTGGAATCCCCTTTAGCTTGTTTGACCTGGCCTCCTTCAAGGATAGTCATTCTTGGGAACCTGTTGTTCCCTAGACTCCTTCGAGAGTGCCATCCTTGGAAACATGTCATTCCATGGCCTCCTTTAGGATGGTATTATTGAAGAATCCTTTGTTCTTGGGCATCCTTTGGGAGTGTCATATTTGGGAACACGTCGTTCCCCAACCTCCTTTAGGAGTGCCATCTTTAGGAATCTTTCATTCCCAAGCCTCCTTCAAGAGCACCACCTTGGGAATACAACATTTCCTAGACTCCTTCGAGAGTTCCTTCTTCAAGAATATTTTGATATTGGGCCTCCTTCAAGAGTGCCATCTTTGGGAACATGTCATTCCTTGGCCTCCTTTACGATTTCCTTCTTCAAGAATATTTCATTCTTAGGCATCCTTCAAGAGTGTCTCCTTAGGAATACTTCGTTCTTGGGACTCCTTTGGGAGAGCCATATTTGCAAACATGTTCCTTGGTTTCCTTTGGGAGTGCCTTCTTTAGGAATCCTTCATTCTTGGGACCCCTTTAAGAGTGCCACCTTGGGAACACATCATTCCATCGCCTCCTTTAGGAGTGCCTTATTTAGGAATACCTTGTTCCTAAGCCTCCTTTTAGAGTGCCATCCTTGGGAACACATCATTCCCTAACCTATTTCAGGAGTGCCTTCTTCAAGAGTTGTTCATTCAAGACTCTTTTAGGAGTGCCACCTTGGGAACACATTGTTCCATGGCCTCCTTCGAGAGTTCCTTCTTTAGAAATCCTTTGTTCTTGGGCCTCATTCAAGAGTTCCATCCTTGGGAGCACATCATTCCTTCTCCTCCTTTGGGAGTGCCTTCTTCAAGAATCCTTCATTCTTGGGCCTCCTTCAAGAGTGCCTTCCTTAGGAACACGTCGTTCCTTCAGAGTACCACCTTGGGAACACATCATTCCCTGGCCTCCTTTGGGAGTACCTTTGTTATGAATTATTCATTCTCAGGCCTTGGGAACATGTCATTCATTCATAGTACCATATTGGGAACACATCATTCCCTAGCCTCCTTTGGGAGTACCTTCATTAGGAATCTTTCATTCCCGAGCCTCCTTCAAGAGTTCCATATTTGGGAACACATCGTTCCTTAGCCTCATTCAAGGAGTACACATCATTCCTTGACCTCCTTCAAGAGTGCCATCATTCATACTTCATATTTTATCCAAGACCACTTTTTCCATGGAATTTTTTTTCATATATATTTTGGATTGATTCCCCTTGGGGCATTTTGTTATTAAGTAATCAGATTTATATTTCATGTGCACCTTAATGGTTTGGTATATTTTTACATGTGTGCAAGATATTACTATAAACATATTCATACATCAAAGATCACAAAATTCCCTCAGGTATTATTTGCAACCTATGTAGAATCCAACTATCTCCCTATTCTTTTATTGCATCTCTCTTAATTACCCCTCTATAGTACACAACAAGAGCCCCCTAGTTTGGGCACGAGGTTTCACCCCTTCTGCTATTGCATTGGTCCATGCTTGATGGTAGTTATCCACCATTCTATGAGTGACCTATATTAGTACCCCTTTTCTTCTTGGCACCCATACTATTGTTGATCCTCTTCAGATTGAGAGTCCACATCACCTATATCCCCCGAGTTACACTTCATGTTCTTCCTTAGATTTTAGTTTTACATATAACTCCAAACTCCCCAACGGATTGATTGATTATTAGTATCTCACATATGCAATTTCATGATCCTTCTATATCATCCATTTTGTAACGTCCATTTGTGTTGTTTCAACTACATTACATCTCCCCTCCAGGAAACTTCCATCGTGCCCATCCCTTGTTTTATTTCCATATGACTGTTTCACAACACCTGGGTACTTATTTCCTAGACTCCCTTGGATTTTCTCCTTGGGGAATATACAAGTATGCTTACCTACATACTTCACATTGGTTTGATTGTTCTTCTCAACATTCCATTCCAACTTTCTTCGCAATGCTTTTGTGAACCACCTTGATCTTGTCGAAAAAATATCAAGTTGCAGTGGTTAAGAGAATTTGCATTCAAAACTCCCTCAGAGAATACCCATCAACTTTGATTCCCCACCCAGCATGATCATCCCCCATGAATTACCATTTCTGAGTCATTGTTGTCCTCTCATGACCAAGATTGACCCTCCCCAATTATACCCACTATCAAATAATCCCATTTTGTATCCTATTATTTGCAATTGACCTTTCATTCCATAATTATGTATCAATGCTACCAAGTCTACCTTGCCATTTTTATCTGAATCAAGGAAGTCTCGAGCCTTTCGCTATTTTCCTTCTCCCTTACTTCCCCTTGATTTAGTCCTATATCTTGCACTACTTTCCAGATATTTCTTTATGCTTTGGATTCAACCAAATTTCCCCTCTCGACCTCAACACCTTAATTCTAGGGGATTTTTAAAGAGAATCACGATGTACCTTGGTCCCACTTTCACCTTGATGGCTCACCTCAAACCAAGCAAAGAATGTTAATTTTTGAGCATGAATTCAATATACTCTAGGATCTTTACTGAGAGAATAACATGTACAATATATTAATGCATATCAATCATAGCAACCATGTCAATCATCACAAGATGCAAACATAAGAGACAATAGACACACAGAGTTTTCGTGGGGAAAATCCGAAGGTGAAAAACCCCACAACTTCCTCAGAGATAGATAGAGAAACAGTACAACCAAAGTACAACCAAAGTACACAGAGATAGACTCCTCCTAGCAGCTGATCCTCCTCCTCACATGTGCACCACTTTCCGAGTGATGGAAGAGTGAGTTGTGAAGTGATCCAAATAGAGATCGGGAGATCTCTATTTATACTTGTCCTGACTGCCCAATAAACTTATGGGGCTGACTTGTCTAGCTTAGTACAATAACCCAATGTTAACTTAATCAGGGCCGACCCCACACATGGTGGTCTAATAACCCATCGGCAAGTTACGACACTTGCGACAGTGACACTTGTCAATACTGATGACAACACTTATGTATAGAGGAATAATAACATCTCTATAGGAGCACAATATACATAGATGAAATACATGGGTGAAATACATTCCGAAGTTACATATACATCAACACTCCCTCTTAACTAGGAAGGTATTTCTCGACACAGATCTGCTAGCACAAGTCTTCTTCTCTGGATCATCATCAGCGAATAATTATCCTCGAATCATCATCATCGTCACCGCTGCTGCTATCTCAATCAATCTCTGAATCTACTCGTCATAGGAAGTTCTACAGAGCCAGTCGTTTTTCATACTGGATGTAGGCCCACCACCTGCAGGTCTTCATCATCACTGTCCATACTGTGGAATCCTCAGGACTTATTACGTGCGTCACATAACCTGGCTGTAGCATCCCAGGATGTTACGAGCACACAGCTCTACCTGTCGGATCTCCTAGGAGCACATTACATTGACCTCATCACAAAACCTGGCTGAAGCATCCCGGGCTGTTACGAGCACACAACTCTACCTGTCGGATATCCCAGGAGCACATTACATGTGATCTCACCACAAAACCTGGCTGAAGCATCCCTGTCATGTGTTTCAAAACCGAGTGGTTTCTCCACATACACTTCCTCTTCAACTACACCATTCAAGAAAGCAGTCTTGACATCCATCTGGTGTATCTTCCATTTCATCACTGCAGCCAGATCAAGTACTGATATGATGGAAGTGTACCTGGCTACAGGAGAAAAAGTTTCTTCATAATCTATTCCCTCTTTCTGAGAGAAGCCACGAGCTACAAATCTTGCCTTGTATTTCTCTATGCTACCATCTGCAGCATGCTTGATCTTGTAGATCCATTTGGAAGTCACAACAGACTTCCCTTCAGGTCTTGGGACAACATCCCAAACATCGTTCTTCATTATTGATTGGTATTCTTCGACCATGGCATCCTTCCATTCTTTCTTTTCCACTGCTTCTTCATAATTGGAAGGTTCTTTGTTCATGATATCACAGAGTAAAGCAACATAGTTGGTGTGTGATCTAGTTCTCTTCTTTGCTCTGTGTTCTTCTTCTGGAATGCCATATCTTTCTGCATCTTGAATGAGCTCTCTAGCCCATGCAGGTTTCCTCTTGTGAGAGTTATTCTTACGGGGTGGATCTACAGGTTCTTGAGGATCTTCAATTTCACGATTTGCATCTGGAATTGCTTCAGTCATAGTAGTGTCTTGAAATCTAGTTTCTTTAGGTTCTTCATAATATTCAACAGGTGTCTTCCTTGATTTGATGAATGCTGAGTTTTCATCAAATGTCACATCTCTGCTGACATCAATCTTCTTGAACCCTGGAAAGTATATTTTGTAAGCCTTCAAGCTTTCACTGTAACCCACAAGGATACCCTTCTTTCCTGAAGGATCTAGCTTGGTCCTCTTTTCCTTTGGGACATGAGTGTATACTGGACAACCAAATATTCTGAGATGGCTGACTTCAGGTTTCTTACCAGAGAAGACCTCTTTTGGTGTTTTGTTGTCCAATATCTTGTGGGGTGTTCTGTTCTGCACATATATAGCTGTCCTAGCTGCTTCTGCCCATAGATGCATAGGTAGATCCTGGTCATGCAGCATTGCCCTTGCTGCTTCCATGATTGTTCGATTCTTTCTTTCTGCAACTCCATTCTGTTGTGGATTGTAAGGAGCAGTCAACTCCCTCTTAATCCCCGAATCACTGCATTGCTTCTTGAAGTCACCTGAAGTGAATTCTCCACCATTGTCGGATCTGAATGTTTTGATCTTCTTATCAGTTTGGTTCTCCATCAAGGTTTTGAATTCCTTGAACTTATCAAACACTTCATCCTTGTTCTTTAAGAAGTAAACCCAAGTCTTCTTGGAGAAGTCATCAATGAAAGAGACATAGTAAGCATACCCACTCAGAGAACTGGATGACATCGGACCACATACATTGGAGTGGATAATTTCCAAGATATTTTTTGCCTTGCTTTCACTGCTTGGAAATTCCTTCTTTATGTTCTTTCCTTTTGCACATCCTTTGCAAACACCTTCATGCTTGGTCTTGATTTCAGGAAGACCTTCTACAACTTTACTTGCAATTGGTAATGCTCTGTAGTGCATATCTGCAAGTCTTCTATACCAAAGTTCACTTGGCTCCATGGAATCATGCACCATGGCATGTTCAGGTTGTCCCTTCAATTTATACAATCCTCCCTCTTGCTCTCCAATCACCACTGCATCATCTATGGTCTTTCCCTTTGGCCACATTAGAACTTGGCCATCCACAAATGCAACCCTCAAACCTTTTGCATCCAATGCAGATATGGAGAGTAGGTTTTTCTTTAGCCCAGGTACATAAAGAACTTCTTTCATCTTCAAGTACTTTCCAGAGTCTAGGTTGTAGGAGGCTTCCCCACTTCCTTTGATAGGGTATTGATAATCATCCCCAAGTTTCACCTTATGGGGTGATTCATGTTCAGGTAGATTTACAAAAGATTCTTTAAACCCAGTCATGTGTTTGGAAGCCCCACTTTCAATAAGCCAATCATTAAAACCATGAGAAATAGTACCTGTGAGAGCAGAGATTAGAACATACTCTTCCTCTCTTGATGAGTCATCATCATCACTTTCTGCTCTAGCCTTCTTCTTGGGAGGTTCATCATCCTCGACAGCATGAGCATGGTACCTTCTTTTGCTGCCCTTCTTCTTCTTGTTGAAGTTGTTGTTGTCCTTCTTGTTCTTGGGACAATTTATAGCAATATGTCCCTTTTCATTATAGGTGAAGCATATTCTCCTTTCTTTATGGTGATGTGCAGATTTCTTGAAGTGTGGCTCTCTCTTGGACTTCCTTTTCTTGGTGTGAGCTGTGAGAGCTTGATCTTCATTCCCCATCTTTTCTTCTCGTGCCACAAGCCTTGCTTCTTCTTATGAGCATTCTTCCCGTAGTCTGCTGAAGGATACCAACTTCTTTCTTGCACAAATTCCTTGGATAATGGAATCCCATGACTTGGGTAGGCCATTCAGAGTGGTCATGACAACTTCACCATTCTCCACCATTTCATCCACTGCTTCTAGTTGTTCCTTGATTTGAGAGACCCTAGAAAAATAAGATTGAATGGATTCTCCATTCTGAATTTTTACCCCTTTTAATTGGTTCCGCAGAGTCATCTTCCGATTTATGTTCTTCCCTTCAAATAGCTTGGATAGGGAATCAAATATCTCTTTGGGTGTCTTCAGAGATGACACATGGGGGATGAGATGGTCCTTGATAGAATCAACAATGATTCTCTTTCCCTTGACCAAGTTCTTCTTGTGGAGGGCTTTAGCCTCTTCTCCCTCTGGGACATGGACCTCTTCCCTTATATATGAGTCCAACTCATTCTCTTCTAAGATTAACCCAATCCTATACTTCCAGGCTCGGAAGCTATCAGCCCCTTCAAGCTTGTCCTCAAGCTTGGTGTGGTGAGACATCTTTAAAGAGTAATTCAAATGGAAATAGAAAAGATTTAGGTCTTACCACTTGATTTGCTGAAAACTGGATCTGGTCCCGGATTAGGGTTTGTCAGAGAAACCCTAAAAATTCAAAATGTGAATTTCAACTTTCTGAAAGGATAGAAAGATGCACCTTGATGAGCTGATCATCATGGTGTATTTAGAATTTGAGATCTGCAAAGCTTCACCCTTCAGAAATGCCTTTTAGTCTTTTCGAGTTCACTAGGGAGGACCCTGAATTAGGGTTTGATTTTCCCGGAGATTTACCTAGCCAAAAATCTCGATCCAAAGCTCTAAACTTCGATTTTTCCAAGGAGCTTCCTGCTATGTCTTCAGATTTTAGAAATTCCTATTTTTGTGGAAACCCTAATTTTTAGGGCCAAAACTGAAAGTGCTCAGAATTGAATTCTGATTGGACAAATAGATTCACCTTGCCGAGGAGAGTCAATCTATCATATTACTTTTCCAAAATCCGCGGAGAGAAACCCAATAAACAAGAAACCCTGGTTTCCACCACTGCACAATGTCTTCTTCTCAGGTTAGCTCTGATACCATGTTAATTTTTGAGCATTAATTCAATATAATCTAGGATATTTACTGAGAGAATAACATGTACAGTATATCAATGCATATCAATCATAGCAAGCATGTCAATCATCACAAGATGCAAACATAAGAGAGAATAGACACACAAAGTTTCCGTGGGGAAAACCCTAAGGTGAAAAACCCCACAACTTCCTTAGAGATAAATAGAGAAATAGTACAACCAAAGTACACAGAGATAGACTCCTCCTAACAATTGATCCTCCTCCTCACATGTGCGCCATTTTCCGAGTGATGGAAGAGTGAGTTGTGAAGTGATCCAAATAGAGATCGGGAGATCTCTATTTATACTTGTCCTGACTGCCCAATAAAATTATGGGGCCGACTTGTCTAGCTTAGTACAATAACCCAATGTTAAATTAATCAGGGCCGACCCCACACATGGTGGTCTAATAACCCATCGGCAAGTTACGACACTTGCGACACTTGTCAATACAAATGACGACACTTCCGTATAGAGGAATAATAACATCTCTATAGGAGCACAATATACATAGATGAAATACATGGGTGAAATACATTCCGAAGTTACATATACATCAACAAAGAAGACCCTCATTGTTATTTTCCTTGGTAGTTTCTCTCTTGCTCGACTCTAGCTCCTTATCGCACCGTTGGGATTCATACTCTTTATTGATATTCTAGTGTATCAAATGATTACCTCAGATCCAACATGTGAGTTATTTTCAGCCCTCGAGAGGGAGACTCCCTTTAGGTAGTTTGCCACATGTGATGGTACATTGTCCTTGATTATTAGACATGTGTGAGTCATTCTATGTCCTTAGGAGGAATTTGTCATCTAGGTAACTCCCTACACTACAAATCAGTGCCCGATGACTCAACTATGAAGCAGGAGTCACCCTTCTGGAAATTCCTCACATATTTTTTCACCTCATGCCCTTTTCTTACAACACAGTTATAGGATCTACCAATTTCTATTGTTGACATGATGAAACCCTAAAATTGCACCTCTTTTCATCTCCGGATTATTGTATTCATGTACTATGACATGGTTTCATCTTTACCACTATCCAATCATTGTACTTTCTCATGGCCTCTTCTCATCCATGATCACTTATTGTATTCTTGACCAAGCTTCATAAATTCTTGGTCCCTTTTGTATACAATTGAGAAATATAGACACCCCGCTTGTCTTTATTGAGATATCATTGACTACTCATCCCTTTGGTTTGTTGGTTGTGTAGGTGGTTCTCCTAGTCTCTTTTCCAAGGTGGTTCTCCTTCTTATATCGTTCCACTCCTTCCTCGGTAAAAATCCTTTTTCAACCTAATAGAAACTATGATGTATTTTAGTCATACGATGAGCCCCTAACCTCATACACCAGGGGGTGATTATTATCACTCTAAGTTTTATCTCCTGTACAATCAAGATTCTGTCACCCGTGTACATCCCCATTAGATGCATTACCTACAATATCAATACCTGCATTCCATCATGTGACCCTTATTAACAAAGTTTGACCAATTAAGAGACCTCCCCTCAACATAATTAATCTTCAGCAGGCCATAGAAGACAAAGCTCTGTTTCCTACACTGACTACTTGTTATCCACTAAGTTGCACTTAGGTGGATTTCCAATGAGTAGTCAAAGACTTGAACAATTCAATTGTTTATCACATGTGTTCAGAAGTTCATCAGGCCATTTTTAGGTCTTTTTGTAAAAAATTGCATGTCCAGACCCCCTCGGGAATTGTAATAAGTTGGTCTAAGCATGGTATTTTTGTAACAGGCTTGGCTTACCTTAGGTTTATCTATCAAGGAGATACTCTAGAGTGTTTTTTCCTTAGGAATTATGCGTTGCGCTTCAGTGGTGTATAATTCCTGAGTTTTTTCACTCACCTCCAAAGCTGGAGTATTTACCATGGTGGTCAAACCTTAGGAGGTTATTAAAGCCTATGTGTCTATGCATTTTTTACATGATAGCCATCAATAATGAGTCGTATGGACAAGTACTAGGTCCCATAGGAGTTTGAGTCAGTTCCGACAAAAATATTTTTTTTTTCCGTAAACCTAGGCTATTTTTTAATAGTTTAATTGGAAAAATTAAAATTGTTATAAAAGTGTGGTTAAGAAGAAGATTTAGACATGGGGGTGCTCATTTTATAATTTAGAGCACCCACTTAACCCCTAAACCCACTTTCCTAAGTTTTCGAGTAATTATTTATCTCCAAAATTGAATATTACTCGAAAATGGTAAAAAAGACCAAAAAATGGAGAAAATAAAGAAACCGACAATTTCTAAAAACTCAAAAAACATGTCGAAAGTAAAATTTCTGAGTTGGCAAAGTAAGGTGGAAATTATATTCCTACAGTTTCTAAAACACTTTTGAGTGTTTTTCTCAGCAGTTAAAGGCATGAAGATGTTTCTTATTAGAGAGGGCACATTTCCTCATAGAGAGGGTGCGATTCCCAAGAAATAAAATAACAAGTGTAAGATAAAGCATGGAAGAGGAGTTAGGAAGTGGAAAGAAGCTAACCATTAGCCTTTTCCAACCCAGTACAACTCACACCAAGCTATTTACATTTTAGCAAGTGCGCCCCTCTCTTGGAAAGTGCTCCCCCCCACTCGCTCTCTCTTTTTTCTATTTAAGCAAGGTTGCTTCACTCATTTGAGGAAGCATTGAACCTATGCTCTTGTAATTTGCTTATGATTCTCTTCGGAATAAAATTCAAAGGCTTTGGAGGCCATATGCTGTGCAGATATCCCATTTGATGTGCGTTTGGTTGATGCTTTGAGGTGATATCTAGCTAATCACTTATTATTTTGCAATAATTGTAGATTTATCTAGCTTAGACGGCCTTTGTGTCCATAGTATAAGCATTCATTGTATTTGATTTGCTTATAAATGATTGATTACTTAGAGAAAGTGAAGCAAAAAGTGTATTCAGTTGTACTAATGCCCTTCTAATCTCTGTTAATTACGTATTCTAGATTTAATCTCTTGCTTGCAAGTGTCTGTGACAGTGCATGATAGAAATCAGAAGGAGGAGGTTGATCTCAATTGTGTCCTCATCCACCTTCAGTGTTGATTATCTTGGTCTGGTTATTGTTGGGTTGCAGGCATCTTTGGTTCCCTACTCTTTCAAGATCGAAGCTGGGTTCTTGTTTCTTCTACACTATTAAAATCATAAAATTTTCTTGGTCCCCTTACTTTTCAACAAGTAGTTTTTTTTTAAAGTTTAGCATATGTCTCTTGTTGCATATTTCCGTTAGATCAAAAGAAGCATTTAAATTCAGATTTTAAGCTTGAATCTAGCATTAAAACTTAATACTTATGCTTCATAAATTTTTTAGTTTTCATGAAATATGAAGTAGTTGTATTGTTTTTAATGTATTGTTTAACTAATCCATTGACATTTCTGCTATTTTAGCTTGCTGATTTTGAAGAATTAAAGAGAAAAGAGAAGGAAACTCTGGCCAAATTTCAAAATTTTTAGCCATCCAGAGCCCAGAGATCCCCTCTTTCTTCTAAGTTTCTTATCTGAAATATTTGTAAGCCTTCCTGATTCAGATTTATAAGAATCAAAGGCATTCTTAAAACTAAAAGCTTTTTCTTTTGTAACAAACCGTAATAAGAAGCAAGTGGGTTACACATTGCCTGAATTCCACCCCCCTTGGAGGGATTCACATTTTTCCTTTTCGTGGCATGATTTTTTCTAACGCTTTGTGCAAGGTGTATACTTTGATTAAGTAGTTTAATTTTATTCTCTTTTCATTCTGCAAATAATTAAATAAATCCAATCTCGTTGCCACGAAGTATGCTCTCACCTCCACACAAAGGCATTGCCGATTAGTGGTGGTTGATCAGAAAGTGACACATAGATTTGGTGAGTATATCTGTATCTTTATCCAAATTATTTTTGTTTAGCTTTCTCTACTTCAAGCACTCAAATTTGAACAAACATTTTGTTGTCTCTCGAAGTATTCTCCTCCCCTTTGCGGGCATTGGCCTGGTCTTGGGGAAATCAGAAAAGAGTGCAACTTGTTAATTCTTAAAACATTTAATAAAAAACTCACATTAATAAAATTAAGAACCCTCAATATAGTGAAAATATGACACTTGAATATTAAGTAATGCGTGGGGAAATTTCTCAAAAGAAGCGAGAACCACTGGAGAGTGACTGCAGGGCACCGTTAGACTACATCCTTGTTGGTGTAGTGTTGAACACGCCCTCAAGACCCCGCTCCATCCCACACATCTTTGGAGGAGCCACCTTCTCCTAATTACCGGACATTAATCCTTGTACCTCACGTTATATCGGGAGCTCCCATTTTCCCTTTAATTAACTCATCATTTAATAATTCCTAAAATTGACCAAGAACACATTTGCAAAACCTTTACTTTACAACAACACTTACTTTTACCCCACAACACCAGTCCCTGATATTTTTTATTTGCTTCATTCAATTAAGCTATATTTTGTCGTGATTATTATATTCATATATGCTGTATAGTTGTTTTCATTTTGCAATCATCTTGATCAAATGTTTTAATTCCAAAAAAACTCCTAAATAACAATTTTCATCCAAAAGAACTAAGTACTTAAAGCCTTAGTAATGTTAATAGGCTCAACCCCCCTTGGCTTCGTTAGGAGTTAATCCTAAACGAAGGAGTCAAGATCAAGTGATAGTACTTGACTTAGACTTGCCTCCAAGGATGCACCTAGCTGCTTGAAGATTTCTGTTGCATTAACCCCAAGTGCGTAAGAGGCGACAACACTACTACAGATAAACGCCCAATAAAAGCACTCCCACCATAGATACTTGTGCATAAACTTATGCTAGTCCTAAAAGACCCTCATTTTAGGGATTTCAAAATTATTTTCCTAAAATTAAGGCATGGCTTCACTTAACTAGAGTACATGCAACTCCTAATAAATAGTTATGAAGTGTCAAACTAACATTTTACTCAACTAATCACCACTATACATGGAATTAATCATGTTCAAACTAGAACTAATCATGTTATGATCAACATGCAAAAATGAACTCTCTAACTCAACCAAAGCTATGTCAAAGAGAGATTATTTAGGGTTTCATACCAAAAACCTATAAAGATACCATCAGGGTCATATCATAATCATTTCCATCCAGAGAAAATTTATGCTAGTGATTTTCCCAAAAAGGAAAGGAGTCAAGAAAATTCATCAAATTTATGCTAGTGAAAATTTTCTTGACTCATTTCTTTTTCTTTTTTTTCCTCCAAAATTCATAAATATTATTTTATTATTTTAACTATTATTTTATTATTTTCCTTAGGAGGCCCATTTTAGACCTCAAATTTTCTCTAATGAATGAAGGAAATGAAGTATTACTAATAGGTCAAATATTAGAACCATCGAAAAAATAAGTCTTATTATCATCTAGGGGGGAATTTTGTTGTTTAATGGCCAAAGTAATCTCTATGATATCTACCTTTCTCTCTTCTTGTATTCTCCTAGGGGTTCCTCATGAACCCTAACATCTATCTTCTAGGGTTTCCTCATGAACCCCAATGTCTCTAAGACTAGTAGAAACAAGAGTACAAAGATATTAATAAGTACAAGAGCTCACTCCTCCCTTATACATACAAGTAGGTGAGGGAGGCTAACATAAAATAAAGATGTGTCCATACAAGTAACCAACAAGACAATCCCACATGGAGTGCTTTACAATACAAGGATGTGTATGTGTCATACTAGGGTTTATCAACCCTAGAAACGAAATACCCTCCAAGCATGATTATCCTTGGGTTCAATGCGCCTCCACCAAGATGGTGTGCTCTCTAACAAGGTCTTAGTCCAACACTTCCCCTTCCATAGTGGCATATTGTTTAAGTGCCCTCATGCAAGGTGCACCTCCTCTAACTATGTGCCACATGTCCTCTCATGTGCCCAATGCTACTCTCATGTGCACCAATGTGGTCACTAAAATCCTATTCTCTTCCTCAACACATGTCTAGATCCATCACTAACCTCCATGAAGTATGCTCCTCAAACTAGGTGTCCTCGAGTTGAGTGTCAAACCTCCAAGGTATATATCACACAATCCCAAGCTCCAAGGACCAAGTTTCCTCCTCCAAGTTTCCAATGCTCCTCCTATGTAGCTACATACCCTAATTGAGCAATCGATTCCCCCATTGTGTTCACCTAATGGGTCATCATGCTAATTAAGGTAACAACCTCCTAGAAAAGGGTGCCATGCCCACACTCTATCCAAGGTCAAGCATCCACCCAAATTTAGTCATCTATATGTCAATGAAGCATTGTCAAGGGGATATGAGACATAGTGCTCTCCTAGGAGGTGAAAATACTTTTAGAGTAAACCCAAAAGCTTACACTCTTTCTTTATGAGAATAGTTTTTTCTGTAACACCCATCAACTTCCTCTAAAACTTCAACCTAACTCCAATGCATCCACAAAGTTGAAATAATACTCCTCCATCATGGTAGAACATCATTCCTGCTTTGCAAGAGTTACACCTTTAAGTATAGGTTCACAGACCATAGCACCCAAGCAATCAATGCTCATAAATGTGTCTCCCTCCAAGCAATCAACCAAGCAATTTACAACTCAACCTCTAGATAGTGAACACGTAAGAAGAATACAACATGGAAACTTGTTTTACACCACCAACCAAGCTACTCCCTCTTTTCCTCTGCTGGTGGCTCCAAAAGAACAATGACCATTTATGAAACTGAAGGAACATAGACATGGATCACTACTTCCTACTGAAATCTAAAATCACTCGAGTAGAAGGAAGACATCACTAGTAATTTGTCAAAATTTCATCATCCTTTAAGTCATTACCATGGACCAAAATATTTGGCATCACATCAAGAGTTGTTAAGGACATACAACAAAAATAATCATATCTCCAACATGACCAAGAAAAATGGTCATATTTACCAAAGCATAAGATAAAAATATGCATACATATCAACTCATCATTCTTGAAATACCAAGCTCAAGGGGAATATGTCAACAACCCACAAAGTGTTACCATCAAACTATGAGCATGGGAATCCCTCTCATACCCCTCAAAATATTTGACAACTAAAACAACAATCTCAATAAGGGCACTTCCATTTCATTGAGAGAATCCTAAAGTAAGAATATCATCACAATCAACTCCCTCTTCTTGAGAGAATCCAACAACCTTATCACTAGTACTCATCACTACTCTCATTAGCTACAAGATTGGAATCCATCACTAATTCTACCACCATAGGTTTTGAACCTATATGCAAGTAAGTTCTTCCACACCCTTCTCCAATGTCAATGCTACGAGAAAAGAAAACTCGTATGAATAATACAAAATGAAATACTGACTCTCCAAGATCAAGTACGAAGTACAAATGAACAAAATCAGCAATAAATTTATATCACACTAGCTATCATATACATAATCAATCTCTCCACAAATGTATAAGATGTGCAATCAATACTATCCTTAAGACATAATGTTGGAAGCTCCCTCCCTCTATAAAAATAATTGAAATTGGGCAAGGCTATCATTCCTATAAATCCCTGAGTCACAAATCAACCAAAACAAATCCGCCAATAGTCTTCAATCTATCGTAGAATGAATCAACCCATCCCAAGCTCCAAAAATCACCAAACAATCAAATGGTCAAGCATGCATATCGTAGGCATCAATCTACTCCAAACATTGGCATTCAATGGAACACACTAGCCACACATCACAATCCATGTCACCAAAATATACATCACATGCCATGCATCAATGGAGTACATCCTCCACCTATCACAAGTGAAAACACACTTGCATCTACTGGAACTAAACAACCACCTATTATAGGTCCTCCTGTGCATCTCACCTACCAAAAATAAATTCATGCCATCCATAAATGAAGTAGAATACTATTCATTGAAAAAAATTGACCATCTATCACAAGTCCTCCTGGGCAACTAATCCATTGAAAATAAATCCATACCAACCAACAGTAATGTAGATCCACCACCTCTCACAGGTGAAATCATAATGGAAACCCCTTGAAAAAACCAACCACTTATCATAGGTCCTCCTAAGCATCACAATTGCTAAAAATAAATCCATAACAACGATCCATTTAGAAAATCTACCGCCTATCACAAGTGAAAGCATTCTCTCATCACAAGAGAAACTAGGGTTTCAATCCATCAAACCCTTCACAAGTGCAAGTTCTCATCTCAAGCGTACTAGGGTTTTAACACCCAGTCAACCTCAACAAGGTCATGTACCACTCCCACATATGATGCAGATGAAATACCAACTCCCTCTTCACCAAAAAATCGATCTTTGCAAAAATAGGTTTAATACCATGTAAAAATTTATGCATTCTTCGACTTTCATTGCAAATTAGAAGTTTCACTTCACAAGGAAGTTTCTTAGATCTATTCCCTATGAACTTTAGCCTTAGGGTTCATCTAAAATATTACTTTACAGTAGCAAACAACAAACAACATTTCATTTCACTTCAATCCAACATACTAGGAAACCCAAGAGAAAAGTTACCAAACATGTGCCAACAAATTTCAGCCCATAAACCAGATCTAAAATCACTTTAATTACAATAGTTTTACATCAATGAATCTGATCATCTTCCAATTATATGTTAAATTGCTTATTTTCAACCCTTGAATATGTCAAATCAACATGAACAATAAGTGCTGAAAATTACTTAATCAAGAAGACAATGAATGTTGAAAATCAAATCTACAATTACACAAGTATTGGAAATCTAGAAACTTTATATGTATATAAGAATGAAGTAATGTACGTACTAATAACTTTATCACAAATATAGTACAATCCTACAAGTTCTCCAAAACCCTAGCTAGGGAAAACCACGAAAACACTAGCCACCACCAAATATTTCCACAAACAAGCATCAACACCAAGAAGTCCTTGATTTTAACATAAAGCTTGTATCACATAGGCTCTCCAGAGTCCATACTAGCATTGTTCTCTTCTATTGAGTTTGCAACCCTAGATATCTTACATCACACAAGTACATGTCAAGGAAACTATAACACTAATATCCAAATCTACATGTCCATCCTAGGGTTTCAGCCTCCAAACCCTAGGTCTTTAACTCTTGCATCGACACAAGCACCAAAGCCTCCATGGAACATCAATAATACAATAATTAAGTCTTCTTCCAAGTAAGGTATCACACCAAGCTCAAGAGTCACCAAGTTTATCTTTCCATGATCTTGCCCTAGTCTTACATCCCACAAGAACAAGGCCCCAAAGCCATGAAATGTGTTAGATCCGCTCTCCATGTCTTCTTCTAGGGTAGAAACCTTAGTGCTACCACACGATCCATAACAATCATCGACATCTTCAATGCCATGATATTCTCTAGGGTTTACATGCATAGCACAAATCCTAGTCACCACACAAGAGGAATATTTCCATTAAAATCCAAGACATCTACGTCTCTCCTTGTCTTCTCCTAAGGTTTCCTCATGAGCCATAACCTCATCTCAAGGCTAGTACAATCCTCTAGCTCTCCAAAATCCTAGCTATGAAAAACCAAGAAATCCCTAGCTCCATCAAAGATTCTCCACAAGTTAGCATCAACACTACTAAGCCTCCTTAGAAAAAACATCTTCATTTCTATTCTTCAACAAGTACAACCATATGATTTATCACCAAACCCTAATATTTTTTCTTCTTAGAGTAGAAACCCTAACCTTAGAAATCTCCAAGAATCCTCTAAGAAACCTTAGTGCTCCAAGACAAGAGAGACAATACAAAGAAAAATACACAAAGAGATCATCATTTCCAATGTCTAACTCACAAGAACAAGTCCAAACATCTTGCAAGAGCAAGATCCCAAGAAATACATCCTCTCTAGACTTCATAACTTCTCCTAGGATCTCCTCATGAACCTTAGCATCTTACTCCAAGAAGACAAGTACAATAATTACAATATGAAAAGACTATCTCCTTCCCTTATATATTGCGAGGTAAGGGATGCCAACAATACATATGTGGACCTAAACCCTTAAAAGAAACCTACGAGACCACAAGTTAGCTGGCACATATGAAGCACTACACTCCAATGGTACACATGTCAAGCTCCAAGGTGATGTCGTAAACAAGTACAACTCCAAAGCAACAACGCTCCATTAAATGTGTCCAATGCTCCTTCTACAAGCCTCCAAGGACTTCCACGCTCCTCCTAATCCATGTGCTCTAGCAAGTCCATTTCACCTACATAAACATAATTGCAACCCAGACGTCCCCAAGTTAATTCCATGCCTTCCATGCAAGCATCCAAGCTACACCATGTTTCCTAGGGCTTAACAACCTCCTCCAGAATGCCAAACACTCCTCCAATGTAGGGTGTCCTCTCAAGAAAGCAACCAATCTACATGTGATCATCATGAAGAATGTCTCAAGTTTTTAAAATATCTTTAGCGCTCAAAGGAAAATGCCATGCAAGCATCCAACTTAGGTCAAGCAACCACTGAGTAAGCCACTTCTAATGTGCAAATCCATCATGGACCATCCAAGGGCTGATCATACATGTACCACAAATCTCATGAAGCAGCCCCGAACGTGGTGTAAACACTTTTAAAGTAACCTTGAAAACTAACCATGCCCTCCTTCAAGTGCCTAGCACTCCCTGCCCTAGGTAAGTACCAACATGATTGAGCACTCGAATCCCCCATTGTGTGCACCCCATGAGTTAGTCATCATGTCAATCATGGTAACCACCTCTTGAGTAAGGGTACCAAGCTAGCACTCTACCAAGGTCAAGCATCCACCCATATTAAGTCATCCATATGTCCATGAAGCATCACCAATGGGCTAGGAGACATAACACTCTCCTAGAAAGGTGAAAACAATTTTGCAGTAACCCCAAAAGCTAACAACCCTATGTTCTTGATATGAGGGTTTGGTCATTAGAGAAGTGAGGCATGAAGCCCAAGTGCATATATGCATATCTGGATGTATGACCAAAGTTAAATATCACGTAAGATTAACATAATGTGGGCAATGGCATGTGTTAAAAAAGTACAAGTATAATAAAAGGCATCTCTCTTTAAAAGCATTGTGAATGGAAAATAATGAAGGATTAAATTTATATACTAGATGAAAATTCTTTGAATAAAATATAAATTGTGTAAGATCTAATAAATAGCACCAATATATCATATGTGTGCATATCATGTAAGCAATCATGATAGCCATATAAAAATACTTCTTTCTAATTAATTCGATTGAATGAAGAGAACATTTATATAGCTCAAGTAGGGAACAGTAACTTGAAAACCTATATATACTTTGGATGACATCAAAACATTTGTACTAAGAACAAACTATAATTGAGACACACATAACAAAATAATTAGAGTGCCAAATATTTGAGAAAAGCAAATACACATTTTTGCATATGATATTAATCATATTAGCATTGACAAGCGAGCAACACATGGGTTCAAATTAGTGTTGCATGGGAGCTTCCCTCCCTTTCCCACTCCTGCTCTTGCTTTGGTAGCTCACTCTTTACAAGAGCACACTCCAAAAATGCTCCGAGCATGCTTCTAAAATGCCCCAATTGGGAAATTTTTTTGGGAGTGCACTCCCAATCTAGGCATACACATTCCTGAGTGTTGTCAATCAAGGGTGCATACCTGACAATGCTCCCTATACAAGGGAAATCCGAAATACAACTAGTTATTTATTTTTATTTTTATTTTTTTAATTGGATCATATGTGAAGGCATCCCACCATATGTAACACTGTTTACAGCTTATAAAAGCCCTTATCATCTTTCTCATACCACTTCTAATTGATTTATTCACTCATAACTTTATTACATTTTTGAGAATTACGTGTAGTAAGAGGAAACAACAATAAATAGTAGAATCGTCTCTTTTTTCATTTATCTACTTGTCATATATTTGTTCCTACCTCCTAATAACTAGTTTATAACTTTCTAGCTACTAGATGGTTGAAATGATCTATTTCAACTTCATTTCAACTCTATCTCAAGCTATTGATTTTTCACTTTGTAACTTCTAATGATTAACTATTGGTAAAAAAGACACGCTATTTGTACTAAATGGTTGAAGCTCTAATATATATGCATTATAATATATAAAAACATATATTATATACAAATAATTTCTGAGATGCTTTACTCTTGGGATTTTTTGGGAAATGGTGCTCCCACTCTAGGCTTTGGCAACATGGGTTCAACTAATCAATTATGCAAAAATATTATTACAGATTGCATGGAAAAATCTATGGGGAGCTCAATTCATTGTATTGAAGATCTTCAATGAACACAACATTAGTAATAACAATATTTATCATTAACTTGTTATTCATTACTAATTGTATAATCCCTATGGGAAGGCCCCACACCACACCCTATGTAACATTGTTTAGAGCATATAAAAGCCATATTCCCTCCTTTCTCATACCATTGGTCATAGATTCATTTCACTCATAACTTATTAGGGAATTGCTTGTAATAAGAGGAAACAACAATAGATAATATAATTGTTTCTCTTTTTTAATTTGATAACTCTTCATAAATTTGTTTATGCTTGGTCATATCTAGTTTATAACTTTCTGACGCTTGAAGCAATCTAATTCATCTTCATTTCAATTCTACGTTTTTTAATTTTTAATATTGTAACTTCTAATTATTAATTATAGGTTTCAAAGTCATGAGACTTGTACTAAATGATTAATGCTTTAACATACATACATACATATACACACACAAAAAGTTCTCAAGACGCTTTACTCTTGAGGTTTTAGGAAATGACTATCCTCCTCCAAGCTTTAGCAACATGGGTTCAATCAATCAACTATACAAACACATTATGACAGATTACATGGAAAGATCAATTCACTAAATATCTTCCATAAACACAACATTATAGTGAGATTTTAATTTTAAATCTTCAATAAACACAGTATTAGTAATTAAAATATTTATCATTAACTTTTTATTAATACTAATTATAAATAAAAATAAATCCAAAAAAATTATAAAAAATTTCAATTTTGTATAACAAAATCTACATGGAAATTCTATTTATATTTATATCTAAAATATTGTTTTTTATTATTTTAAAAAGAATAAATATTCTTTAACTTAAAATGTTGAATTAATGAACTGTTGCAAGCTCATCAAACTATCCCATATTCATCCATTTTACATATCCCAAGGAAATTAAAATTATATAACATTTAAAATTAACTCCCTACCCAGCAAAGGCTTATTCACATTTGAGGAGGCTCGTACAAAACCGAAAATATATATCATCGTGCCTCGGAACCCACTCCTTAAAATTGAAGAAGATCATAAGCAAAACCTTGTTAATCGATAAGAACATACTCAAGTACATCTCTAGTTTATCAAATATTTATATTTACTTGCTTTTTCCCATAAAAATGAGAGAAAAAGAGTCCATACAAATACATGAAATCATTTTGAAAAATAACCATATAATCGTTTCAACTCATTGGAGGGCGATCAGTTACAAAGATAAATAAACTCTTTTTTACCACTTACAAATAGTCAAAATTACACTCTGCCTGGAAGAGGAGGAACCTAACATGAAAGAAGAAAAGTACATTGTTTGGACTCATGTGTTTGTATAAACAATCATGAATGCAAGACCATGAGAAGATTATCATACATCGGAGAATAAAAGGATTGTACCTACAAAATTCCGTTATCCTAGAGTACCGGATTTGCATTGAAGAACTTTGAGATTTCCTAAACTTTCATATGGTTTTGACAACGTTTTCTAGGGGAATGACCTAATGATTGCTTGATGATGTAATTGAGTTGTGTTGGGTACAATGTTGTTCGATTATACCATTGCATATGTAGGTAAATAACTCCCGAATTGATGATTCTTCATTGATCAAGATGTTTATTTATACAATGGCCAAGTGTCTCTTGGGCTTCGAATTCCAAGAGATCCGTTGGAGTCCTTATGACTCCTTATCTTTCTTATTATTCAACTGACTATAATATTTACAATATGTTTGAAATCATAATCCTGGAGGATTAGATTTCCAACATTCCCCCTCTTAATCCGAAGGGGTGTTTGTGAGTCCGAGCATGGTTCTAAATTTTTCAAACTTTTCTCGTCCAAGTGCTTTGGTGAAGATGTCTGCAATTTGCTCGTTCGTGGTACAATGTGGTAAATGAACTGTCTTGGACTCTACATGATGTCGAATCAAATGGTACTTTGTGTTGATGTGCTTGGTTCGATCATGGAATCTGGGGTTCTTGGCTAACTTGATTGCATAAGTGTTGTCAATCAAAAGTGGAGTGGAGTTTTCTTGTTTCACTTGCAAATCTTCAAGTATCTTCTTAAGCCACGCAATTTCTTTCGTTTCTTCTACAATAGCCACATATTCTGCCTTTGTTGTCGAATTTGATGGAATTGACTGTTTGCATGATCTCCAGGAGACAGTTGTTGATCCAAGACTCATTGTGTATCAAGAAGTGGACACTCCTGTTTCTTTGTCGCCATCGAAGTTTGAATCATAGTACCCAATGAGTTTG
Organism: Larix kaempferi; assembly: GCA_027924585.1. NCBI lineage: Eukaryota > Viridiplantae > Streptophyta > Pinopsida > Pinales > Pinaceae > Larix > Larix kaempferi. Next base: position 15,760,586 of record BSBM01000476.1, read on the forward strand.
AAGTCCTCCACCTTAGAGTACTTGAGTCCAAAGTCTTGAGTCCCTTTCAAGTATCTTAGAACTCTTTTTGTAGCAGGCCAGTGTACTTTACAAGGTTTGTGCATGAACCTTGAAAGGATGCCAACAACATAAGAAATATCTGGTCTGGTGTTGGTAAGGTAGATAAGGCTTTCTACAAGCTATCGGATCAGATTTTCTAATTGCACAGTTAATCGCCTTCGTAGATCCAAGAAAATAAACATAAATAATGCCATGGAAATCCACAGCATTGTTTGCAGGCTAAAAGTTTTCTTCTCAGTTTCCAGTAGGGAAATCTGAAAGCATCCCTCCCTGCAACAACCTTATATATTGTAACCAACAAGAGTAGAAATACTTGAAGTGCATTGTGCAAGGCCATGCTACTTCGAAAAGAAAATTGACTAACAGCCTTTTATAACAAATCCCACCAACATGCAAATTCTATCAAATTATTCATGCATTTCCTACTATCTAGCTTTGAAAAGTGTCCAGTGTCCCATTGTTCACCGCTGTGACATTTCCCATATAATTACCAACCAAAAACCAGCAAATATGTAATTTTTATAAAGCCTCCGCAACCTCTCTAGACTACAAAGGATTGTAATCAGAGATGCCAAGATTACAAATTCCCAAATATTATAGAAATAAACTAAATTTTAAATGCTTTCCTCCAAAAGTTAGACCCAAGTCAGGTCGTTAACTCCAGGTAAAATGCACAATATTTCATAAGGCATAACAATTTTCTGAAGACTATAATACATCTGAGACAGATGCTAGGTATGCCCAGCTTGGCTGACTTGTAAGTGGTTGTGTATCACTGGACTTGCCTTTTTAACACCATCCTTTCCCACAAACTAAAACACCATTCTTCCAAAGTCAACTTTTTTTTACTTCTCTGCATATGGTGGTAAACCCCAATCACCTGGGATAAAATCCACTAATGAGCTCAGGACCTGGTCTGCTCCTTGACATAAACTGCGGTCCAAGTTCAGATCAGGAACCATAACTACTGACCTGTACAATACATGCATTGAGAACATTTTGTCATATGGTACAACACTCTAGTAGAAAGATGAGACCAAAGTAATTAAATGCTAAGGTTTTGCATTTTCTCCTAAAAGTAGGTAACTTGGCAAGTGTCTGGTTGTTAATTTGCATTGCAAAAACTCAATAAAGATATAAATAGATCTCATGATGAAAAAGTATCAATTATGCGATCATATTCTGTTATAAATGAAAAGTAAGGGTCTCAGTTCTCTTGGATGTGCCTGAAAAATTAGTCTCTCCTTACAAAGTCAAACTAAGGACCCTATTATTTAATCTGGAATCTGATCCATACACAAATGCAGTGAAGTTCTAAATTTAAGGACATACAGTATTTAACACAAATAACAATTCACAAACACGTCGCAAGTTAGCATCCTTCAATCCTCCATCGCAGCCACCCATATCAAACTAGACAGAAAAGTTATCCTCACAATAATGCATTATGATATTGCTGATTTCTTGTGAAACCTCTTTCACTGCATCCATGACCGACTGTTCTAACAAACAGCAACTGAGAGACCAGGAGACCTCAATCTAAATGATGAAAAACTATCCCAGGTTAGGCAGAAAAGCTGCCATAACGAGTTACAACCTTACATTGCAATGTTGATAATTTATTTTTTGAGCACATTGACTGTCTTGATAGAACAACAGAATAGGACACCTCAGCCTAGCTGATCAAAATTTACCTGGAGAGAAAAAATAGCACATTGCCATCTCAAAGATACAATCAACGAGTTTCAAGTTAAAGCAGAATTCTTAAATGGCTTCCATCCATGGGAGAAAAAGGTGGTTCCTCAGTAGCATTCCAAAAACCTAGCGTTCCAAACATCAAACACACAGAGTATACTATTCAGGACAGTGAAGGTTCAACCTACCTACAGACTGCAAAAGCAGAAGCTAGAAGAATATCATTGCTAATATCTATATTTCAATTGCTTGAACTATGATTTAATTTTCTCCAACTTTTATAGTTAATGGACTATATCGAGGAAAAATAGACCCATGCAAAGGAAGGAGACAGACAAACTTAAATATTGTCTTATCAACTAATAATGTGGATTAAAAATAATAGGAGGTTTCAATGTCTTTGTTTTTAGAAACACTTCTTATGGAATCTCTTTGGCTCAGCAGCCATGCTATGTGGGTTGTATCTATGCCATCAAAGCCACCCAAGACTTGTACCTGACCACACATCTGCACCCACTCGGGGGGTTTGAACAGAGGTCTCCATGTTAATTACAAGCTTAATCACCTCGCTGCTTGCCACTAGACTACACTCCTGGCAAATGTTATTAATTAAATATTGGTCAACTAGTTAGAATCATGTTAAATAACATTTTGATTATCTTGAGTTAGGCTTAACAAATCATTGGTTAAAATTCTGTCAAGAACCAATAGGATGACAGATTTATACAAAAACCATAACGGTCCCCTCTGAGAAGCACAGGCAACTACTAGTTACCTCTGCAAAGACTTCTCACTATGAATTTGGGATGGCTTACAGTTAAGGCAGACAAGCATGTCATTAGGATTGAGAAATAGATGTATACATGGAAACCAATTGGAGCTGGTTGCTGTAGAGAGTTAATGCAATAAGTGGCTATGACAGTTATTCAGCTAGAAGGTAGGTTTCTTTTGGATATAAAAATGCAAATACCAATACACTAGATGGTGAGTCCAGCATTAAGAGTGATTATCTGATATTCTCTTAAGTACTTGAACACTCTGTAATGAAGAAGATAATTTATCATCCACCTGTATTAATGCTATGTACTAGTTGCTTCTATCCATTGATAGCCTGTAATAGTGTATGTCTCTTTACTATTGCATGAAGAAAACATTTAACAACATACATTGGTGTTGTTTTCAAAAGAACTAGACATCTATGTAGAGAAATTGTGAAGACATGACGAGTCAATTAGGTTAGAAGGAGAGCAATCAATTGCATACAATAAATGAGGCTTGTTACCACCCAAACCTGCACTTCAAGTGGTAAAGCCCTAAAGTATAAGTGCAACCTTAGAGGAATTCAAGAAGGCCCACTATCACTCCCTTCTCACTTTAGGCTGGCTCTTTTCCAGCACAAGGGGGGTATCCCTAGAATAGGATTGCTAAAGATGTACAATGGAAGGTGAAATGTGTTAGTTTTGTACCTAGGGATGTGTTCCCCTAGTGATTTTTAGCCTAAGTCACTAAGAAGGGGGAAAAAGTGACCCTCACATTAAAAGCACTTTAATGAGACTTTATAAAATGAAAGTCACTTTTGCTAAAGTTAAGTGGGTGAGTAAAAGTTTATTTAAGCGAATTAAATAAAGTGATATTTTTTACTCTCATCAAATCTCAGCCCTTGGATTGGATTCATGTCCACCGTTGGATTAGATAAACCACTTAGGGTTAGACAAAAAGAGGAGGGAGGCTCATTTCACATTGTTCTTGTGAATTTGAAAGAGAGAGAGGTCGAGAAGATAGAGCAAGGGTTCCTGAATGAATTTCGAGACTGCCATTTCCCATTGGCACGAGTTCCAAGGCACGAGTTCAGCATTAGATATTGGCTCAGATTTCGATGCAAAGAGAGTTATTACCAGCACAAATCCCTAGACTGTAAAACCGTACAGCAATCATTTCTGCACACAGTTCGAGGAGCTTCCTGGGCACATTTCGAGACAGTCTTCACAGTTTTCGAGGCATCATTCCAGGCACAGTTTTCGAGAAAGGAGGGTCCAGAAATCGAGGATAGTACAGCACAGTTTTCTAGAAAAGGACAGGTGCAGAAAAGACAGTCCGTACAGACCATACCTGTGTCCTCCCTGCACGGATTTCGAGGTGATACTTGCATTAAAATCTGGAAATAGTACAGCACGAATTTCGAGGGTGTGTTTGCACAGAAATCGAGAAGAGTACAACACAGAAATCGAGGTTCAGATTTGCACAGAAACCAAGACAGGAATTACACAGATTTCGAGGCAGCTAGTGTGCACAGAAATCGAGGCTGTCTGTGGGTGCATCTAATGGTGGAGATAAGTTAAATTTTCACTGTGTTGTTGTACCATATTTATTGCTGAAGAAATAATATAAATCTCTCTCTCTTAACTGGTTTTCCCCGTGGGGGTTTTTCCAAGGCTCGATTTTGGCCAAAAACTTCTGAGTCTTTCATTTCATGGTGTGATTGCTAAATGTGTTTTTCAGCCTGTTAAGAGCTTTTACTATGTGTTTATTGTTAAAGTAATTTTTTTTTAAGTAACCTACAGCCTATGCATAACCGGCTGTAGGTGAAAATCACAAAATGTTGACATAAACCAGCAAACAGTCAAAGAGCAGAAATTTCTACATGGTATCAGAGCAAAGGGGGCAGAAAACAGTGATAGTTTGCAGACACACATAATTTCCAGATCTCAGAAACTTCAGTATTTTTATCTTCTGTTAGTGGGCAGCGTTCTATTGGGTTGGTTTTCAGATGGTACAGGTTTGAGGATTGAAGATAGGTTGAATGGGACAGAAAATTTTGTGCCTTGGAAGGCCAAAATTTTGTTGCTTTTGGAGGAGAATGAGCTATGGGTGGAGGTGGTGAGGAACACCACTACCAACCCCATTACCATTCCAGATGGCACAGATGCTACAGCTCTTTCAACTTTCAACAAGAAAGACTGTAAGGCTAGGAGGATCATCCTTGATGCAGTAAAAGACCACATAATCCCTCACATTTCCGGGAAGACCAAGGCACATGAGATGTGGAGTGCCTTGATCAGCTTGTATGAGAGCTCCAATGAGAACAAAAAGATGGTTCTCAAGGAGAAACTCAAGAGTATCAAGATGAATGGAGGAGAGGGAGTCACAGCTTACCTCACTAGGATTTCTGCAGTTCGGGATGAACTGGCAGCGGTTGGTGAAGTAGTATCTCCTACTAAGCTAGTACGCACAGCAGTGAACGGGGCTTCAAAGTGCTGGAGTGCATTTGTGCAGGCCATAGTGGGCAGAGAGAACCTACCATCTTGGGAGAGGCTGTGGGATGACTTTGTGCAGGAGGAGACCAGGAGGGGTCTCGTACAGGGCAGTTCATCAGGTGGTGGGGCAGATGAGGAGAACGTGGCACTGACAGCCAAGGGTAAGAAGAAGAAGGGTCCCAAGAAGAATGGGGCCAAGAGGCAGCAGCAGCAGCAACCACATGGTGGACAGAAGAAGGACTTGAGTAAAATCAAGTGCTATTGTTGTCAGGCGTTTGGGCACTATGCATCACAGTGTCCAAGCAAGAAGAAGAAGAAGGGACAGGGACAGCAGACAGCAGCCTCAGCAGAGATTGATGAGTTTGGTGACAGGTTTCAGAGGGAGTTTTCCCTATATGCTGGATAGATTGAGAGAGAGAGAGTCTCCTTAGCCACCAGCACAGACATGGATATGGAGAGTGAGCATTCATTGTTGACAGGGCATCAGACAGGTCCATCCACCACTGGTACGTGGTACATTGACAGCAGAGCATCGAGACACATGACAGGTACTCGGGAGTTGTTCTCCGAGCTATCACGGACAGCTAGAGAGGTGGAGGTGGTACTTGGTGACAACACCATTGTTAGAGCAGTGGGTCAGGGGACTATTACATTTGAGAGGGAGTCCATGAGTCCCATGACTTTGAGGGATGTGTTGTACATCCCTGGGCTGAAAAAGAACCTTGTTTCAGTTTCCACTATTGAGGACAGGGGTCTTGGGGTGTGCTTCTCAGATGGGAGAGTGCAGGTGTTTCCCAAGACCACAGGTGTATCTACCCCCATGGATATTGGAGTTAGATGTGGACGACTGTACAAGTTATTGTTTCAGCCACAGCATGCTCTAGCACACAGTAGCAGCAGTGAGCTGTGTGAGTTATGGCACAGGAGGATGGCCCATTTACATCACCCCGCTCTGAGATTGTTGAGGAGCATGGTCACAGGTTTACCTGAGTTCGACACTGAGCAGAGTGATGTGTGCAGAGGGTGTGCTTTGGGAAAGTACACCAAGACTGCTTTTCCTAGCAGTGACACGAGAGCAGCAGGAGTGCTTGACTTGATTCATTTTGATATTTGCGGTCCTATGTCCTCAGTATCTCTGACTGGTCATGAGTACTATATCAACTTCATTGATGACTACTCCAGGAAGACCTGGATCTACTTCTTGAGGAGCAAGAAGTCCCCACTTGTATTGAGTGTCTTCCAAGGGTTCAAAGCCCTTGTGGAGAAGTAGACGGGGAGGAAGATCAGGATGTTGAGATCAGATAATGGGGGTGAGTATACCTCCAAGGAGTTCAATGCTTTCTGCAGGCAGGAGGGTATACAGCGACAGTTGACAGTTCCCTACACTCCTGAGCAGAATGGAGTAGCAGAGAGAAAAAACAGGTCGATCGTTGGAGCAGCGAGAGCCATGCTTCATGATCAGGGGTTGCCGTTCTTTCTATGGGCAGAGGCTTGCAACACTGCAGTGTATCTGCAGAACAGGAGTCCTCACCGTGCTTTGGGGAGGATGACTCCAGAGGAGATGTATTCAGGCAAGAAGCCTGAGGTGAGCCACACTTTCGGATATTTGGCTCTCTGACTTACTCTCACGTCCCTTCTGAGAAGAGGACAAAGTTCGAGCCCACCGCAGAGAGAGGTATCTTTGTGGGTTACGATGAGACTTCGAAGGCATATCGGCTTTACATTCCTGGCCAGAGGAGAGTTGTAGTTAGGCGGGAGGTGAAGTTTGATGAGGAGAGGGCCTTCAGGAAGTCGAGAGAGATGGAGTAGGGGGAGCCACCAGCTCCCACACCTCAGTTGAGTCAGGCTTCTTCGATACAGGTTTTAGGTTCGCAGGTTTCTGGGGTGACTGGATCACAGGGTACAGGCACGGCTTCTACAGGATCAGTGGTTCAGATTACAGGTACAGGGACAGGTTCAGGGATTAGCACAGGTTCAGGATCACAGGTTTCAGGCTCACAGATTACAGGGTCCTCAGGGACTAGTTCTTCAGCTACAGGTCCTCGGGGTGTTAGACCTCATGCTTCTGACACTTCCTCAGATGAGGATACACCAGTTTGGGAGGAGCCTTCAAGGAAGAAGAAGCCTAAGTGGCTTCAGGACACCTTGAAGGAAGCAGAAGCATTTGGTAGACCTCAGGAGCCGATCAGGACGATTGTTGAGCCAGACAGATATGAGATGGCCCTTGTTGCGAGTCTTCGTGACTCTGCGCCTTCTACATTTGAGGAGGCTTCTCAGCATCAGGTATGGAGAGATGCCATGATGGAAGAGTACCATTCCATCATGAAGAATGATGCTTGGGAGATTGTGCCGAGACCTGAGGGGAAGTCAGTTGTGACATCCAAGTGGCTTTACAAGGTCAAGCATGCTGCAGATGGTAGTGTGGAGAAATTCAAGGCTCGATTTGTGGCTAGGGGGTTCTCACAGGTTGAGGGAGTTGACTATGATGAGACATTTGCTCCAGTTGCTCGGTATTCCTCTATCAGGGCAGTGATATCTACAGCAGCAAAGATGGGTTGGAAGATCCACCAGATGGATGTGAAGACTGCGTTTCTCAATGGTCTTCTGCAGGAGGAGGTGTATTTGGAGCAGCCACAGGGATTCGAGATACATGGGAGAGATTCTCATGTGTGCAGGCTTAGGAAAGCCTTGTACGGTCTGAAGCAAGCTCCTAGAGCTTGGTACTCCAGGATAGATGCATATTTGACTTCGATGGGATTTCAGAAGAGTGAGGCTGATCCCAACCTATACTACATTGTGGTTGGTGGAGATCCACTCATTCTTCTGTTATATGTTGATGACTTATTTATCACTGGAGATGAGCGTCTTATTGCACAGTGCAAGAGAGATCTTGCTACTGAGTATGAGATGACTGATATTGGGCTGATGCATTATTATTTGGGGATGGAGGTTTGGCAGGAGCCAGGACATATTTTCCTAGGACAGGGGAAGTATGCAGCAGAGATTCTGAAGAGTTATCGGATGGACGACTGCAGGCCTATGTCTACACCTATGATCACCAACTTGAAGCAACTTCATGCTTCAGAGGGTAAGTTGGTAGATCCCACACTATATCGTCAGCTCATCGGATCGTTGATGTATCTGGTCAACACCAGGCCAGACTTGTGCTTTGCGGTCAACACTCTTAGCCAGTTCATGGTGCAGCCTAGGAGTGTGCATTGGACTACCGCAAAGCACATCTTGAGATACCTTGCAGGGACAGTGGATTATGGCCTGGACTACAAGGGTTCGGATGGAGTCAGCTTGGTTGGGTTCACAGATTCAGACTGGGCAGGTTGTGTGAGGGACCGGAAGAGCACTTTCGGTTGCTGTTTTAGCTTGGGCTCGGCAGCAGTGTCGTGGTTCAGCAGGAAACAAAAGTCCGTTGCACTGAGTTCTGCTGAGGCTGAGTATATGGCAGCTAGTCAAGCGACTTGCGAAGCACTGTGGCTTCGTAAGTTATTGGTAGATTTATTTGATCAGCAGCTGAGACCTACGGTGATTTACTGCGACAATCAGAGTTGCATTCAGCTCTCTGAGAATCCGGTTTTCCATGACAGGTCGAAGCACATTGAGATCAGGTACCACTTCATTCGGGATTACGTTCAGAGAGGGGCAGTTGAGCTACAGTATATATCCACTGATCAGCAGGTTGAAGATGTCCTGACGAAATCTTTGGGGAGGGGGAAGTTTGTCTTCTTCAGAGATAAGTTGGGAGTGGTGCGGAACACCTTCCTCGGTAAGAGGGAGTGTTAGTTTTGTACCTAGGGATGTGTTCCCCTAGTGATTTTTAGCCTAAGTCACTAAGAAGGGGGAAAAAGTGACCCTCACATTAAAAGCACTTTAATGAGACTTTATAAAATGAAAGTCACTTTTGCTAAAGTTAAGTGGGTGAGTAAAAGTTTATTTAAGCGAATTAAATAAAGTGATATTTTTTACTCTCATCAAATCTCAGCCCTTGGATTGGATTCATGTCCACCGTTGGATTAGATAAACCACTTAGGGTTAGACAAAAAGAGGAGGGAGGCTCATTTCACATTGTTCTTGTGAATTTGAAAGAGAGAGAGGTCGAGAAGATAGAGCAAGGGTTCCTGAACGAATTTCGAGATTGCCATTTCCCATTGGCATGAGTTCCAAGGCACGAGTTCAGCATTAGATATTGGCTCAGATTTCGATGCAAAGAGAGTTATTACCAACACAAATCCCTAGACTGTAAAACCGTACAGCAATCATTTCTGCACGCAGTTCGAGGAGCTTCCTGGGCACATTTCGAGACAGTCTTCACAGTTTTCGAGGCATCATTCCAGGCACAGTTTTCGAGAAAGGAGGGTCCAAAAATCGAGGATAGTACAACACGATTTTCTAGAAAAGGACAGGTGCAGAAAAGACAGTCCGTACAGACCGTACCTGTGTCCTCCCTGCACGGATTTCGAGGTGATACTTGCATTAAAATCTGGAAATAGTACAACACGAATTTCGAGGGTGTGTTTGCATAGAAATCGAGAAGAGTACAACACAGAAATCGAGGTTCAGATTTGCACAGAAACCAAGACAGGAATTACACAGATTTCGAGGCAGCTAGTGTGCACAGAAATCGAGGTTGTCTGTGGGTGCATCTAATGGTGGAGATAAGTTAAATTTTCACTGTGTTGTTGTACCATATTTATTGCTGAAGAAATAATATAAATCTCTCTCTCTTAACTGGTTTTCCCCGTGTGGGTTTTTCCAGGCCTCGATTTTGGCCAAAAACTTCTGAGTCTTTCATTTCATGGTGTGATTGCTAAATGTGTTTTTCAGCCTGTTAAGAGATTTTACTGTGTGTTTATTGTTAAAGTAAATTTTTTTTTTAAGTAACCTACAGCCTATGCATAACCGGCTGTAGGTGAAAATCACAAGAAAGACACCATGCTCACACCGCAGAAGATGATGAACCTCCAAGGAAGAGAGCCAGAGAAGAAAGTGATGAAGAATATGTCTTGATCTCAGCACTCACGGGCACTATCACACATGGAAGTAATGATTGGCTTGTAGATAGTGGAGCTTCCAAGCATATGACGGGATATAAGGAATCTTTCATAAATCTATCTGAGCATGAGTCACCTCACAAGGTGAAACCTGGGGATGATTACCAATACCCCATAAAAGGAAGTGGAGAAGCTTCATACAAGCTAGACTCTGGCAAATGTCTGAAGATGAAGGATGTCCTATATGTTCCAGGACTAAAGAAGAACCTTCTCTCCATATCAGCACTAGATGCTAAAGGTATGAGGGTTGCATTTGTTGATGGTCAAGTCCTAATGTGGCCAAAGGGAAAGACAATAGATGATGCGATTGTGATTGGAGAGCAAGAGGGAGGTTTGTACAAATTGAAGGGCCAACCTAAACAAGCCTTGGTTCATGACTCTGTGGAGCCAAGTGAACTATGGCACAGAAGGCTTGCACATGTGCACTATAGAGCACTACACATTGCAAACAAAGCAGTTGAAGGACTTCTAGAAATCCAGTCGAAACATGAAGGCGTTTGCAAAGGATGTGCGAAGGGAAAGAACGTGAAGAAGACATTTCCAAGCAGTGAAAGCAAAGCGAAAGGAATATTGGAGATCATCCACTCCGATGTATGCGGTCCCACGTCATCTAGTTCATTAAGTGGTATTCAACAAGTTCAAGGAATTCAAAGCTTTGATCGAGAATCACACTGAGAAGAAGATCAAGACCCTTTGATCAGATAATGGCGGAGAATTCACCTCGAAAGATTTCAAGAAGCTATGCAGAGAATCTGGGATTAAGAGGGAGTTGACCACTCCATACAATCCACAACAGAATGGTGTTGCAGAAAGAAAGAATAGAACAATAATGGAAGCAGCAAGAGCAATGCTTCATGACCAGGATCTTCCGATGCACCTATGGGCAGAAGCTATGAGGACAACGGTGTATGTACAACGTACTCCTCATCGAGTACTAGACAAAAAGACTCCAAAAGAAGTGTTCTTCAGTGAGAAACCAAAAGTCAACCATCTCAGGATATTTGGCTGCCCAGTGTACATACACATTCCGAAGGAGAAGAGGATGAAGCTAGATCCTTCAGGAAAGAAGGGTATATTCGTAGGATACAATGAAAGTTCGAAGGCCTACCGAATATACTTCCAAAGATTCAAGAAGATAGACATCAGTAGAGACGTGACATTCGACGAAGACTCAACATACAACAAATCCAGAAAGTTACCTATTGAAGACACTGAAGAACCTGAAGTTCCCAGGATTCAAGATGCGATAATGGAAGAAGCGGTTCCAGAAGATCATGAAGACCGCGAAATGGAAGAACCACAAGAACCTGTAGATCCACCTCGTGAGAAGAACTCCCACAAGAGGAAACCAGCATGGGTACGAGAAGCAATACAAGATGAGGAGAAGTATGCCGCTCCAGAGGGAATGCACAAAGAAAGCAAGAGACCTAGGCCATACTCCAACTATGTAGCCCTGTTGTGCGACATCATTGACAAAGAACCTTCCAACTATGAGGAAGCTGCAGAGAAGAAAGAATGGAAGGATGCCATGATCGAGGAATACCAGTCGATTATGAAGAATGATGTCTGGGAGGTAGTTCCGAGACCAGAAGGGAAGTCTGTAGTGACTTCGAAGTGGATCTACAAGATCAAAACACATTGCAGATGGCAACATCGAGAAACACAAGGCGAGGTTTGTGGCACGTGGCTTCTCCCAGAAGGAAGGCATAGACTATGAGGAGATATTTGCACCTGTAGCCAGATACACTTCCATTAGATCTGTACTTGCATTGGCTGCAGTGATGAAATGGAAAGTACACCAGATGGATGTCAAGACAGCGTTCTTGAATGGTGTAGTAGAAGAGGAAGTGTACGTGGAGCAGCCATTGGGATTTGAGACACATAACAAGCAGACTCGTGTGCAAATTGAAGAAGGCCTTGTACAGGTTGAAGTAGGCACCCAGGACATGGTACGGCAGGATGGATAGTTTCCTGATGAGTTAGCTTAGCCTCCTTTTCTTGATGATTTGTGGAGAAAAGACCCCAAACTTAGAAGCCCTAGCTCCCGCAGCTGCACAATGTCTTCTTTTCAAGTTAGCTCTGATACCATGTTAGTTTTTCTACTTTTAATCAATATTATCTAAGATCTCAACTGAAAGAATAACATGCACAACATAACACAAGAGACACAAAGATTTTCCTCGGGGAAACCATAAAGGAGAAAATCCCGCAACTTCCTCAAAGATAGAATCGTCGCCAATACAATATCACAAAATGGAAAACCCCAAAACAAGATAGTCTTCTGTAGCTCTCTCTCTTTTCTCCTATGTGAACTTGTCTTATCTCTCTCACTAATGCGAACTTGAGTGAGTGAGTGTGTTTAAATGAGAGAGCCCAACTCTCTATTTATACTTTACTTTCACTTGACCTTTTCACTAGGTAGGTCGGCCTCAGCTAAACCTGACTGGGCCGACTTCTCTAGGAGCTCAATAACCCTAAGACATTTGACTCTAGGGGGATCTAATGCCCCGACTTACAATGTAGGATTTACCTCAATGACTTTACATGACCAAATGTAATAATGACATCTCCAACCGGAGGGAAAAACATCTCCGTCGGAGGTACAGATGAAATACAATAATAATAACAATATAAAATACAAGGCAATATCTTCCGAAGTTGCAATTACAACAACACAAAACACATTTGATGCAAGAAATTCCAGCACTACTCTTCAGTAATATTAAACCCAAAACATGTGTCTCAAGACTCTCAACAAGATTAAATCTTAGCTTTCATTATCTTATAGATGCTCAACTAAGCCCCATGCGAGATCTCCCTAGATTCAGCCATAGTCAAAATAGAGAGAGCAAATTCTTATATATATTTAAGCTCAATCTCTCTTACAATAAAATAGTATTAAGTGGAATTTGTTACCCCTCTTTCAGCCAGAGGTGGCCTTGATCAGTGGTTCCTAAGATGAGATCTGTGGCTTCTCCATAGATCATTGGTTAGAGGTCTCTCAGCATATATCAGATGGTCCATATGCCTTGGATGTGCCTAGCTAGAGACAGTGTCCAATCCTCTAAGTGCTCTGACATCTTTAAGTCTAACCCTCATTGACTCTTAGCATGTTTTCTTATATGACGATATGTTTGCATGGGATGTTACTTTTATGCTCATATAATGATTCATATGCTTAAAACAATTACTCATGTTTTAGTCTTTCTTTGGTGGGCCTTAGAAGTGTGTTAGTCTGAAGGTTAATTTGTACTTTGGTGAACTAAGTAAGAGATTTCATCCATTTCATAACATTTTACATAGCCATTTTTCATTTAGCTAGCCAATTCATCCATCCCCTTCATTTTCCCCTTTGTGAATGATCTATCATTAGTAATAATCTAAGGTCTCATTACTATTCCCATGTATGAATGCCTCAAATAAAGCTAAAAGACTCTTGTACTCTCAAGGATGATGCTGATAAATTAAATGTATACGCAAATGGAAAACTATGGGAGAAACTTTTGAAGAACTTGGACAACCTATTTTTGATGAGATCTCTCATGATTTGGTTCAACCATGCTTTCTCACTCATGATGATGGAATAGGGTGGAATATAGAGGCTTGTGATGCATATTTTGGACAACCTGGTTTACCCTCTCCCACGATGGATTTGGTCCTTCATTCTCAGCCATGTTGCTCAGGGATTTATGCAGGTTTTGGACAACAAGAAGATGGTTTTATTGCAGGATCAGAGCAACAAAGTTTGTGTTTATTTTTGAGCAGCATCGAGAGCCATTCTCTGGGAGAATGGAGGCACCTGGTCAATTACCAGGAAGACGATTCAGTCTGGGACTGAGGCACTTGGTCTGTTACCAAGATGTTGACTTTGGTCAACTTGATTCAGCCTGGGGCTGAGGCACCTGGTCAGTTACCAGGCCAACATAAGAAGCCCTAGACTGGGTCTAGGCAAATGATGTGTGATGTACTCCTCTCCTTGGTCATTGGGCTATGGGACCTCCTCAAGGTACTGGCAACCCCTTGTTGGAATAACTAGCATATGACTTTGGTGTTAGTGGAGAGAACAAGACATCTAGAGAAAATCTTCCTTGTATATGATGATGTACTTTGAGTTGGCACGTGTGGACCATGGAGACCAAGAGAAGGGCTAAGACATTGCCTAAAGATGACTTGCCTAGGAAGATTTGGTTAATAGCCCTAATAAAGAGTTAAAAGCCCAACATGAAACTAAAGTGTTTTAAGTTATTTTTAATATTAAATTAAAAAATACTAAAGTGTTTTTTGGGTTAGTGGATTCCTTGACTTATGGTATTTGCCCCTTGTATTGCTCAATGATGAAATATAAATAAGGAGCACTCTCAAGAGATCAAATACATCATTCTATCATTATTATCTCTGTCCTAAACTCGTGTGGGGTATCTGAGTTGCTTCTTGTCTTCTTCATCTCAGCAATACCATTTTGAGGGTTTGATTCAACAAAATTAAATCACAGCTCTGTGGATCAGGCCCTAGAGGGCTGGCGTCATCATCTTAAGGGCTGCCATCTTCTTTTCTGGGGCTGATGTCTTCTCTAGCTGGGAGCCGCAGGTCATACTCAGGCCCTAGGGGCCAAAACCTCCTCAGATCTGCCCACGACTCAACAATGAGGCCTGTTAGGGCTTACGACAGGCATAGATCAAGCCCTTAAAGGGCACGGCTTCTTTGTACAGGACTCAGTAGGGCTGCCATCAGAATTTGGAGCAGGTCTAGGGCCTTCGTCATCTCCAACAGGGTTGGCGTCATCACTTGTAAGCTAGCTAAAGACTGTAATCAAGTTCTAGAAGGTCCTCCATCAAGATATCAGTCAGATCTCAAGGCTTAAAGGGCTGATAAGATCTCAGTTAGCAGGATGCAGAGCCTAGGGCTTACATCAATAGGGTTGCTCTACTTCTATTTTTTTGGCATTTCATCTTCTGCCATCTCTTGGTATGGATGCCCTAGTGGCAAATTTATTTATGATGCAAAATTCTGCTCATGTAATTTCAGTCATCTCATATAAAGGAAGATTTTCTCTGTGCTGGGGTTTTATTCCTGAAAAGGCTTCCCCAGGGTAAATCTCTTGTGTTCTTGTTGATGGTTGTCTCCTTTACTGTTGGCTATCTATTGCTGGTTTATAATATCAGATTCATATGCTATTGATCTAAGTCTGCTAAAAAGGTTAAAAGAAGTTAATTTCTATTATTCTGCATTAAATTTAACAGTTTGCCCTCTCTTAGGGTGGATTGAGGCATCTTTTCCAACCACATCTTTGAGGGTTCCTTGTTGGTTTTGAGGATGGTTTGGGGTAGCAAACAGGGTTGAAAGAGCAGAGCTTGTACTCAAGCCCTATCCAATTTTGGATAGAAAGAACTCGTGAAAAGGTTTCTCCTCCTTGGCAAGGGTTTGAAAACATCTTTCCTCGCAATCTCATGTATTGTTCCAACCCGATTTCATTGAAGATAATTGCATGTACTTAACTTACCATTGATGTGGTGTTGTCTTGGTCCATTACCAAAGACAAAGAAAACCCATAGCATGGATGATATGCTAAAGTGGCTTCATTGGTTGTATTATTTTATTTGACATGCTCATTTCATCATGCTTAGGGTATGTAGGTAGGAAAAATAAGCTCTTGCATGAGTAGTAGGTTGATGTTTTGTTGTGGAATAGAGGAATGTGTGATGTTGTGTTGTAGTTTTTGTTTTTGAATCTTGATGATCAAAGATCACAAGTTACTTGCAGAGATTCCAAGGTTCTCACATGCTGTCCTTTTCAAGATCAAACACATGTCCTGTAGTTGGAGCCTATTGTTACCCACATTTTGTATGGGTGTCCACCTGTGATTTTGATCACACTGTTGAGAAGGGGGTGACATTGTTCAGGATGATGTTTTTCTAAGTTTTCGATGATGCCCTAAATGTTGTTGGTGGTTAGAACTAGAAGATGCCAAAGTAAGGACTAACGAGTCATTTTGTCCCTAAGCAAGCTGAGAAGAGGTATTCTGGGTAGTTTTGGAAGGTAGATTAGTGGTAAAGATGCCTTGAGTTTAGTTCTGAGCATAAGCAGCAATCATAAACAGCCTTCAAACTTCATCATTTGAGTCTTGGATAACCTTATATCTGCTGTACAATTCAGTGTTAGGCTGTTGTGTGGATGGAGCATCCCTAAAAGCAGGTCTGAAGCAAATCTGGACACCTTTGACCCCAAACAACAGTCAAACTCGGCCCTATATGAAATCTGGGCAGTCAAGAATAAATTCTACGCATATATGACCCTAAAACCACCAACAAATAGTCAAGTTTGAGCATGAAAACCGGTCTTGGAGCTACATTCTGCGTATTGAAAAGCACAAAGACAACAGTAAATCGCATTCAAGGCTTCCTGAGTGTTACCGTTCAAACTAGCAGGGTAGGCTTGCAAGTGAAAGGCAATCACATAAGAGACTTGGACTATTGTCACCTTTGTCCAATCTCCTAACTTCTTTGGGATCCAATGTTGTCCCAAGGGGAGAGCCTTTTAATGTACCTGCCAAGTAGATGCCAATTTCCTTCCAAACACCTTAAAGCATAGATCAATGCCTCTAATGGAGTCAAACACAGAGTAATAGAGAGAGTTAGGATGGTGCGTGTATAGTAGTTTTGGTAGTTTTGCAGGTCTGTTTAGGGTTAAAAAGACAGACAGAGGATTTCATGCCCAAAATTTTAGGGCCGCGAGAATTTAGGGCCAAAATTTTGGGGGTCGCGAGAATTTAGGGCCAAAATTTTGGGGTCGCGAGAATTCAGGGCCGCGAGAATTTAGAGGCGAAATTTTGGGGTCACGAGGATTTAGGGCCGCGAGAATTTAGAGGTGAAATTTTGGGGTCACGTGGATTTAGGGCCGCGATAATTTAGGGTCGAGGTTTTAGAGCCGTGATTTTAGGGCCGCGGGAATTTAGGGCCGAAATTTTGGGGTCACGAGTATTTAAGGCCGCGATAATTTAGGGCCGTGGGAATTTGGGGCCGAAATTTTGCGGCCACGAGAATTTAGGGCCATGAGAATTTAAGGGCAAGTTTTTAGGGCCGAAATTTTATGGAGGCCAAAAAATGAAGATTTTTTTTTTTTTTTAGGGTTTTTGTTATAAAATTGCAGACCTAATTCTAACTCTAATTCTACCATGAAAATGCAAGTTTAACCTAGCAATAATATTTACAAAAATTCAAACCAGGGTTTGATGTAGAGAAAATGGACAAACTTAGGGTTTTAATAGATGTTACCCCCAAACCCTAGCCTTAGAGGAAGGTGACAAGCCTTCCTCTTGGAAGTAATTCTCCTTGCTACTAGATTAGGGCTTCTTGAAACAACCTCTAAGGTTGATTTTAAGAGTCTAAACTAGAGAAAAGTTGGAGCTCCAAGGCCAAACTTCGTAAAAACCTCCTCTTGGAAGCATTTTTAGTATGCAATGAGGATAGAATAGTAGGCAAAAGCCTTATTCAAAGAGAATGTAGCCCTAGGGCTACCATTCAATCATTCAAGATGCAAAATTGACCTACCATTCATCAAGCAAACCTTAAAAATGTAAAAGACTTACTTGAGCATAGGTTATTCCAACCAATGTTATTGGAACCAGACCGCTCATCGAATCGACGAAGCCCAAAATGTGAATCGGACCGGAACCGGAAAAAAAACCGGTTGACTAAAAACTACATAAAATATTCATATTTTGTGTAAAAACATATATATTCATGTGCATACATATGAATCCAAACCATTAATACACAAATATGCAAAGTTTCTCATATATATACTAAGTATGGGTGCAAATCCAACCAAGAAAGGTCTTCATTATCAAATACTAGTAGAGATAGAGAACATAATACTTGCATATTAGAGAAACCCCTTGAGTGTTCTCTTGGCTAAAATCAATGATGAAGTTGAGGCATCTAAATCCTTTCTTGAGGCACATGATATCCCCTATGAAAAGAAAAGTTATGCCTCCACGAATGAACAACAGAGAGACGAAGTTCTGGACGATGGCTTAGATCACCAGATTTCTCTTTTATCACATGAGCCTCTTGCACATGAGATTTCAAATCTGGATGAAGAGAAGTGTAACAAAAAATTTCAAGACTTTGTTGCGGTGCCTTATGAAATAGATATTGATAGTTGAGGACTATGCATCCCATCTTGTTCTGGAAGAAGCATCTTGTGACGATGATGTCCATTTGCATGAGAACATTCCAGAAGCCATCATCATTTTCAAGGAGGACAATGGTTTGTTAAGTTGTGAACTTCCTTTTCAAATTTCTGAACATGATAAAGAAATCTTTGAAGAATTGAAAGGGATAGATCTTGTAGAGAAATCCTTGGAGGATAAGGAAGAGAAATCCTTAGATTGTTATTGTTTTAAGCATCCTGTATGGACCGGACCGGTTCCGTACCCCATTCAACAAAAAACCCGGCTCAGCCAGTTTTGGTCCCTGACTGGACCTGTCACCTCTGTAAACCGACCGGTATTGCCGGTTCCGATAACATTTATTCCAACCATTCTAGCATCCACATAGTATTAGCAAGACAAATAAAGCATCCAACTTCATCCAAGAGCAAGAAGAATCATCCCTCCAAGAGGTGCACATCACTTCATAAGGCCCTTCTAGGGTAAAAGAGTAGCATAATGAATTTTATCCTATAAGTTGATATGTTCAAATGAAGTAAGGAGAAGTTTATTTATAGTTTCTCACACTCACTTTACAAAAATATCTAGGTCGACCTGCCTTTTAAAATGTCAATTTGAAATTATAAAATGTCAATTTAAAATTATAACAAAAATAATATAAAATAAACAAATATGTGGGTAACTTGGGGCATTTTCCCCAGAGTTTACCCAAAAATGAGCAAAACAATCCGAACAGAAGGTTGGAATGGCAAGAGGGGTCGTCATGCCCCATCTAACCCCAACAGTAGTGAAAATCCCTCAACGCCCCCCCTAACAAGCAATGCAGTCTTGGAAGAAGGATGACGTTATCACCAAAAGACAACCAAGGAGAGAGGACGCTGCGGTACTTGAGGACTAGGAGGGTGTGGAAGGTGACTTGGGGGAGAGACATAAGCCTCGGTGCTGAAAGAAGTGCCATTGGAATGATAAAACAAGGTGGGGGTCATGTGATCCAGTGACCCACCCTTGGAAGCCCCAGACACCAACCTCAGGGCTTCAAGCCCTTTCATGAGGCAATCATCAATGCCATTAAGCCATAGTACTCCCAGGAGAGGGACCAAAGGATCTGGCCATAACCTCCACTCAGAAAATGCTGGATAACACCCCTCCTAGTTAAGAAAAAAAAGGACCCTCTGTCCTTGGGGCACATCTGAAGGTGTTCTAGTACTGGTACCACGTAACATTGGCTCCAACTGTGGGACGAGTACTCCGTGCTCGAGAATCCATGAATCATATGGGTACATGTATACCTACGCACACATCAAATAGCCAGGGACATCAAAATACCATGAAGCAGACACTTCCATCCTGCCTTGCTCATCATGAAAATATGAAAATAAACTGAATGAACAAGCGACTAACCTATGTAGACATGAAGAACGTCAAATGCAATGCATGGGTAACAGTATATGCCTAACTCAAGTGAACTAAACCTACCTATGCTAAACATAAGAATCAGGAAGGGTAAAGTGAAATCATACCACCAATGTAACTATCTAAGTAAGCAATTCATACCTGATCCCTTACCTTTTGTCTTTAGAGGGAATCTATGATAAGATCTCATCGATCCCAAAGCAAATACGTACCAAGCAATGCTATTGGAACCGGACCGGTCATCGAACCAGCGAAGCCCAAAATGTGAACCGGACCAGAACCGAAAAAAAACTGAGAAAAAAACCGAACTAAAAAATACATAAAATATTCATATTTTGTACAAAAAATATATATTCATGTGCATACATATGAATCCAAACCATTAATACACAAATATGCAAAGTTTCTCATATATATAGCAAGTATGGGTGCAAATAACCAAAATAACACCTACTACAATACGTCTCTGAGGTTTTGAACCAAAGTACATCAACGTAGGGGGCGGGGGGGTATTTATAATATATATAGCTTTAACATAGGCTTAGGGTTAGGTTAGAAGCATAGGATACTTTTTGGTGTTTTTTTTTTAAATTTGGGTTCCGTGGGTCCCTTGTCCGCGACCGTACGACACTGTACGGAACCGACCGGTTCTGTACCCGATTTGGCAAAAAATGCGGCTCAGCCAGTTTTGGTCCTTGACCGGACCAGTCACCTCTGTAAATCGGTCGGAACAACCGGTTTTGCCGGTTTCGGTTCGGTTCCGATAACATTGGTACCAAGGTCTCCATCAAGAAGGAGATGAAGGTTGGGTGACTAGGGGGACCTGGAAGCTTTGATATTGTTGCCATGAAGAATGATTGTTTCGACAAGCTTCATTTATCCACACTTCTACTGGACTTATATATGGTCCATCTCCATCACACATCTGTATTGAGAAAATTTTTTGCCTGAAACTAAACGACTGATTTTGAACTTGGGAGGCCATTAGTAGGGTTGGACCTTGCGAATCTTCATATGTCAGCTGCAACCTGTCCCTTCAACTGCTTAAACATTTCTTTGGAGACACAAGCATATTGTTCATATTTATAATAACCAAAATAGTATTCCAAATAATCTTTCAAATTTTGAAATTGTCGGCCATAAGATTCATTCTTTCACATTTCAAACGAAAAGATAGACAATAGATACCCTGGAGATGTGAAATCAATATCATACCTAATCCACATACCTGTATTGGTTTTATTGAAATACATTGTTGAAGACTTACTGATATTGGACAGAAAGGGTTGAACACTTCTTGTAGAATATTGCTGGTTAGGGCACACCACATACTGGAAGACAATGGAAAAAATTTGCATATGGGCATCGACAATAGGCACCACATCTCTCACTACTCTATCATTGTGCAAAGCAAAAGGGTTGACCCATTCTTCATTGATGACATAGTAAGCTTCTTCGCCACAACATGTGCTCGGAAGAGGATCCACCATGATGCTAAAAGGTCTCGATGAATCGTACATGTTATCACACAACTAGTAGCTGTCCCAAAAGGTGATCCTATCCAGGATGGTAGAGGTCTTGGACAACTAAAGAGGTGACCTAAGAGAGCCATGATTCCCAAGGATAAATGGTTGTCACGCTAATCGAGGCACTCTTCACTTTAGATCAAGCAAATGCAAGACCAAGGGGAAGACCCTAGCCAACCAATAGAGGCTAGCAAAACTACTCTAAACCTTCTAGGGAAATGTGAAGTTATGAAAAGAGAGAGATTAAGAGTAAGAAGTGTTGATTAAGTTGTCATTGATGCCAACAGTGCCTGGCCATTGATGCCAACAGTTGCGTCTTGGTGCCCCTTGTGGAGCCCCTGAGGGTTAGTGTTTGGTTTGTGGTTGTCTGTGTCAAGAGGAGACCTTTTGACTTTGTCCAAGCCCAAGCTTGAAGCCCTTGGAGGCCTTGGGGCAATGGCAAAAGCCCTGGCTACCATTAACTTGGTTAAGTGCCCCTAAGCTGTATCTTGGTCCCAGTTGAGTCCATTGTTGTATCCCCTGCTCCTAGTTGTCTGTTGATTGAAGGTATCTATGTTGCATGGTTGGATGATGTGTTAATTTGGTCCTTAAGCCCACAAACTTGGGTCATGGAACCCTTGGAGATGGTCATTATGCATGAGAAGGTCTGGCACCCACATAAATGGCGGCATGATGACCCTTGGACACTATATGATCATTGATGGTGCATTTGGAAATGATTTGGGTCTTGGAATCCATACATATGGTGGTTTGTAAGCCCATGATTGTTGGAGCCTTTGATATGATAGAATCCTTGGTCATGATTCCCTCATCACTTGGCGATGGAGTCCTATGTGATGGGCTTGAAGTCCATGGAAAGTATCTTGTTTAAATATTATATGATATCCTTGAAAGAGTCCTTGAAACCCTTGCATGTGGTGCCTTGGGTCTTGAACCATGGTGATGTATGGTCCTATTTGTGGTTATATAGCTATTGGGATGTAGATGGAGGTAGATCCCACGGACGTGCCTTGATATGTTGAAGAAGACTTTGAAACTCTTGTAGTTAGTGGTATGGTCCTTGGCACCCTCATGTGTGGGGTCTTTGACGTCCTGGACACATTGAATAATTTAAGGGTATTAGACCAAGAATTTGCAAATAAACCCATCATAGGGAGATAGTCCTTGTTAAGCCATTTCCATTGATATGTGGAGCATCTTCTAACTCCTTATGGTTGAAGAGATATGAATTTTTGAAGTTGGTGTACCCCACCTTTTTGGGTGAGCCGACCTAACAAAAGAAAATTTAATTATTTATAATTTTGAATTGCATGTCGGCCAGCTTAAATTACTCCACGTTGACCTCTATATATACACCTTTATTCCATCCATTTCATATATTTTTTAAGTATTCAGCTCTGAAATTTTCGGGTACTGTAGCAGCTACAGTAGACCAAGAAAGTTTTTTGTTTTGCTTTGATTTCTGGGGTTGATTGAGGCAACATAAATGGTAGCTTAATTATGGTTTTCTGTAGACATGTATGCTGGACAGAATAATGATTTTGGAGCTGCAAATGAAGAAGAACAGCAGATGAATTGACATTTATTTTATCTCTGAATTCGGGCCACAGTAAGTACTGATTTCGGACCACAGTCAGGTTGAAAGCACTCTCTCCTTTCTCGGGCTATTGTCTATCCACAGTAAGCAATAAAATTCAGCCACAGTGAGCATGTATTTTGGGCAGTCTGATCTCTTGGTTAAGAACTGAAGCAGCCCAGTAACACATATGATCTAGGGTAGTGCTATTGCAAGGGGTCTGATTTTTTAAGGGCATCCGAAGGCAGCTCCATCCGAAGGCAGCTCCTTCAAGCTACTCCAGCAGTTGTCAAGTACATAAGAAACTTGGTACAGGTTCAATTGAGCAGAATTGGCACAGGTTGTCCTATGTGCAGTTGGTCTAACTCAGATTGGTTGAGTTGTATGAGCAGTTGGTTTGACCCAGGTGGTCTGGTACACAGTTGGTTGAACTCATATTGATTGATTCAAATGATGTAAACAATAGATTGATTTATGCAGACAGATTGATTGGTATAGCTGAGATTGATTGGTACAGCTAGATTGGACAGATTAAGTGTACAGGTTGATGAACAATGTGGCACAGTTGTGATGATCAGTGGACAGTTGATGAGCAGTGAACAGTTGATGAGCAGTGGTCAGTTGATGAGCAGTGAAAGTGGTTTTGCAGTGTGGTACAGGTTGTGCAATGTGGTTTAGGTTTTGCAGTGTGGTACAGGTTGTGCAGTGTGGTTTAGATTGTGCAGTGTGGTACAGGTGTTGGATAGCAGGTCCGCAGGATCAATGCAGTTTGTGGTTCAGTAGTTCAGTTTCTATCTTCATATCAGGGTGGCAGGACGAGGCAAGGAAATTGAGGGAGCTAAGGCTTCCTTCAGGTTGTAGCCTGTAAACCAGGGGGTTGTAGCCTCCTTCCAGTTGTAGCTGGAGAATTGAAGTCTTTGTAACAAAGGGGGTTGTTGCCTCCTTCCAGTAGTTGCTGGTAAATTATTATTATAAAGGCTTCTGTGGTTTTTCCCCCAGGACTTGGGTTTCCACGTAAAAATCTTGTGTACTGTGTTTTTCTATGCTTCCTATGTGATGATGATATGATGAGCTGTAACTGTTAATAATGCTGATGATATAATGATAATGTGATAATGCATTAATGAATGATGTATTGAATAAGCTGCTGATGATTGTTAAAGTTGAAAAAGTAATAAAAGCTACACACACTGTTCACCCCCCCTCTCATTGTGCTCCGTGTGTCCAACAATTGGTATCAGAGCGGGTCCTTCACAGAAATCCTTACCAGCTGGAAGGAGATCCTTGACACACCATGGGGTTCTCAGTGAATGGAGCACCATTGTTTTGTGGGACAAATTACTTGATCTGGAAAAGAAGAATGCAAGGTTATCTTGAAGCAGAAGGTAGTGGAGTATGGCAGTCAGTGCTTACTGGGTACGATCATCCGAAGAAAGTGAAAACAACAGCTCAGAAGGAAGCAAGGAAAAATAATTCAATGGCTATGGAATGCATTCTTGAAGGCTTATCAGATTCCATAAAAGAGAAAATTGGAAAGTGCAACACTGCTAAGGAACTATGGCTCAAAATAGAACATCTCTACTCCTCTAAGGAACATGAAGAAGAAGTTATGAAACTCATGACTGCAGATTTGACAGATCTCCAAAAGAAGAAAATAGGAAAGTGCAACTCAATTGAAGAATTGTCACTGAAGTTAGATCAACTCTACTCCATTGAAGAACAGAAAGCAGAAGACAACTCCATAGAAAGGTCAGTACAAGATCCAGGTAAGTATGAAGGTAAGTCTATTGAACACCCTATTTGTAATGTTTTTGAAGAAATATGTCTATCAAGTATAGAGGATAAGTGCTATTCAAAATTCATAGATTGTAATACATCAAAATGTGATGAATCCCATTGTTTCTTGATAAATGATGGAAATGAATGTTTAAACATTGATATTTCTAATGCTTTGCAAAAGGTTGAGAAACTTTGTAAACAGAACCAGGTATTACAAGAACAATTGGACAAATCTGAGAAGAGGAATCAAGAAGAATCTGAGAAAGCCACACAGACTATAATTGATCTAAATCTCCAAGTTGAAGAAGCTACCAGAATCAAAGAAGCCATATCCAACTCTCTGAAAGATCAACTTGAGAAGTCTGCTGTTGAAAATAAAAGACAATCAGAAGAAATTGACAAGCTCAGAAGACAGCTAGAAGATAAGGAGAAAGAATTGACTCGCAAGCTTCAAGACAAAGATAGTGAGATCAGTATCTTACTTGAAAAAATGCAGAAGGAAAGATCCGCCAGTCAGAAAGAAGATCCAAGTGACAAAATGGGAATTCATTTCAATCATGAGATTGAAGAGAAAATAAGAAGAAAACAAGAAGATGAAATCAAATCCTTGAAGATAGAATTACGAAAGGTATGTTTGACGAATTTTGACTTTGAAAAGGAACTCTCAGAACTCAGAAAAGAAAATCAAGAAATAAAAGGACAGATGGAAGACAGTATTGTCATTGATCTGAAAGAACAGATAGAAGAAGTCAAGAAAATTGAAGAAGACCTAACAAGACAACTCCAAGAAAAGATAGAAATTTGTCAAAAGCAAGAATTGAAGATCCTCTCTCTAAAGGAAGATCTGAACAAAACAGTTGCTCAGTTGAAGACAAATTCAAAGATTGAAAAGAACATTGAAGAAAGTGGAAGTTCCAGGGAAAAAGAAGAAAAGGATAATAGTTATACAGATATTTTCAGTAGATCCCATGATCAGCAAAATTCAAGGAAGAATAGAAACAGAGAACTTGCATCACAAAGAAGATCCTTTGCTCAGGGATATCCCATGATGTTCAGTGGTCACTGCTACAAGTGTAACAACTATGGTCACAAAGCCATCCATTGCAGAGCTCATGAAAGAATCACTCCAGAAAGAAATCAAGGTATGTTTTATGTTCAATGTTATAATTGTTATCATTATGGTCATTTTGCAAAACATTGCAACATGCAGAGAGAAGTCAAAGTTTGGAGAAGAAAGCAAGTTCAATCGAATGTCATGAACAACAATCAGTCTACCACAATATGGAGAAGAAAGTCAATAGATTGCACCAATGATCAAAACAGAAATGATGAAAATATTGGGAAAAACCCAATACCATTTTGAAGACTATCGATCAGTGTTATGAAGTGTAAAAGGAGCTATGTACTTGATTATCCTACAGTAGTTGGTTCCAGCATATAAGCAGCAGCAGTGCCCAGTGATAGGGGGAGCAATAGTGCTAAAGAAAGTTCTCGTTGCCATTGATGCAAAAAGGAAGAGAAGTTGTTGACAAGGGGAGCATGCCCTGAGGGGGAGTTGTATTGTCAAAGGATGTTCCCTTTGCCATTGATGCCAAAGGGGGAGAGAAGTTGTGAATAGGGGGAGCCTATTCACAGGGGGAGCCTGAGTGTTGTCATCAATGACAAAGGGGGAGATTGTTGATTAAGTTGTCATTGATGCCAACAGTGCCTGGCCATTGATGCCAACAGTTGCGTCTTGGTGCCCCTTGTGGAGCCCCTGAGGGTTAGTGTTTGGTTTGTGGTTGTCTGTGTCAAGAGGAGACCTTTTGACTTTGTCCAAGCCCAAGCTTGAAGCCCTTGGAGGCCTTGGGGCAATGGCAAAAGCCCTGGCTACCATTAACTTGGTTAAGTGCCCCTAAGCTGTATCTTGGTCCCAGTTGAGTCCATTGTTGTATCCCCTGCTCCTAGTTGTCTGTTGATTGAAGGTATCTATGTTGCATGATTGGATGATGTGTTAATTTGGTCCTTAAGCCCACAAACTTGGGTCATGGAACCCTTGGAGATGGTCATTATGCATGAGAAGGTCTGGCACCCACATAAATGGCGGCATGATGACCCTTGGACACTATATGATCATTGATGGTGCATTTGGAAATGATTTGGGTCTTGGAATCCATACATATGGTGGTTTGTAAGCCCATGATTGTTGGAGCCTTTGATATGATAGAATCCTTGGTCATGATTCCCTCATCACTTGGCAATGGAGTCCTATGTGATGGGCTTGAAGTCCATGGAAAGTATCTTGTTTAAATATTATATGATATCCTTGAAAGAGTCCTTGAAACCCTTGCATGTGGTGCCTTGGGTCTTGAACCATGGTGATGTATGGTCCTATTTGTGGTTATATAGCTATTGGGATGTAGATGGAGGTAGATCCCACGGACGTGCCTTGATATGTTGAAGAAGACTTTGAAACTCTTGTAGTTAGTGGTATGGTCCTTGGCACCCTCATGTGTGGGGTCTTTGACGTCCTGGACACATTGAATAATTTAAGGGTATTAGACCAAGAATTTGCAAATAAACCCATCATAGGGAGATAGTCCTTGTTAAGCCATTTCCATTGATATGTGGAGCATCTTCTAACTCCTTATGGTTGAAGAGATATGAATTTTTGAAGTTGGTGTACCCCACCTTTTTGGGTGAGCCGACCTAACAAAAGAAAAT
This sequence comes from Larix kaempferi, assembly GCA_027924585.1. Taxonomy (NCBI): domain Eukaryota; kingdom Viridiplantae; phylum Streptophyta; class Pinopsida; order Pinales; family Pinaceae; genus Larix; species Larix kaempferi. The sequence goes on from BSBM01000476.1 coordinate 15,787,825, forward strand.
TTAATTATTTATAATTTTGAATTGCATGTCGGCCAGCTTAAATTACTCCACGTTGACCTCTATATATACACCTTTATTCCATCCATTTCATATATTTTTTAAGTATTCAGCTCTGAAATTTTCGGGTACTGTAGCAGCTACAGTAGACAGGAAAGTTTTTTGTTTTGCTTTGATTTCTGGGGTTGATTGAGGCAGCAAAAATGGTAGCTTAATTATGGTTTTCTGTAGACATGTATGCTGGACAGAATAATGATTTTGGAGCAGCAAATGAAGAAGAACAGCAGATGAATTGACATTTATTTTATCTCTGAATTCGGGCCACAGTAAGTACTGATTTCGGACCACAGTCAGGTTGAAAGCACTCTCTCCTTTCTCGGGCTATTGTCTATCCACAGTAAGCAATAAAATTCAGCCACAGTGAGCATGTATTTTGGGCAGTCTGATCTCTTGGTTAAGAACTGAAGCAGCCCAGTAACACATATGATCTAGGGTAGTGCTATTGCAAGGGGTCTGATTTTTTAAGGGCATCCGAAGGCAGCTCCTTCAAGCTACTCCAGCAGTTGTCAAGTACATAAGAAACTTGGTACAGGTTCAATTGAGCAGAATTGGCACAGGTTGTCCTATGTGCAGTTGGTCTAACTCAGATTGGTTGAGTTGTATGAGCAGTTGGTTTGACCCAGGTGGTCTGGTACACAGTTGGTTGAACTCATATTGATTGATTCAAATGATGTAAACAACAGATTGATTTATGCAGACAGATTGATTGGTATAGCTGAGATTGATTGGTACAGCTAGATTGGACAGATTGAGTGTACAGGTTGATGAACAATGTGGCACAGTTGTGATGATCAGTGGACAGTTGATGAGCAGTGAACAGTTGATGAGCAGTGGTCAGTTGATGAGCAGTGAAAGTGGTTTTGCAGTGTGGTACAGGTTGTGCAGTGTGGTTTAGGTTTTGCAGTGTGGTACAGGTTGTGCAGTGTGGTTTAGATTGTGCAGTGTGGTACAGGTGTTGGATAGCAGGTCCGCAGGATCAGTGCAGTTTGTGGTTCAGTAGTTCAGTTTCTATCTTCATATCAGGGTGGCAGGACGGGGCAAGGAAATTGAGGGAGCTAAGGCTTCCTTCAGGTTGTAGCCTGTAAACCAGGGGGTTGTAGCCTCCTTCCAGTTGTAGCTGGAGAATTGAAGTCTTTGTAACAAAGGGGGTTGTTGCCTCCTTCCAGTAGTTGCTGGTAAATTATTATTATAAAGGCTTCCGTGGTTTTTCCCCCAGGACTTGGGTTTCCACGTAAAAATCTTGTGTACTGTGTTTTTCTATGCTTCCTATGTGATGATGATATGATGAGCTGTAACTGTTAATAATGCTGATGATATAATGATAATGTGATAATGCATTAATGAATGATGTATTGAATAAGCTGCTGATGATTGTTAAAATTGAAAAAGTAATAAAAGCTACACACACTGTTCACCCCCCCCTCTCAGTGTGCTCCGTGTGTCCAACAAGAAGATTTAGATCAAGAGTAAGTAGATCTAGGGAAATGTGAAGTTATGAAAAGAGAGAGATCAAGAGTAAGTAGATCTAGATCTAGGGAATGTAAGTGACAAATAAAGTTGGGGCTTGGTTGAGGAGGCTTATAGAAGTGACAAATGCTCAACCATGAAAATGAAAATGTGACAAATGAGATTTAAGGGGTAGATCTAGATAGATCTAATGCCAATCAAAAAGACCCAAGTGGGACCCACCCTTAAATTCAGGAAAATGAGTGAAATGGGGCCCACTAAGTAAAATTAAAGTGTGAATGGCACTAGAAGGGTGGCTAAGTGACAGATCTGAAGTTTAAATGACAAAGTAGCAACACCCAGATGATAGATTTAGAAAATGACTAATAACCCACAAGTGCGACCTCCCTTGCAGAAAGCCAGTGCCTTAGATCGAGGGGTAAATGGAGTCGGATTCCAACCAAATTTGGTCTCTAAGGTTATTTAATTAATTAAGAGGTGGGTATTAGTTATTAAGCCCAAATTATTGCCAAATCTATCAGATCTACAAAAACAAGGGTTTTAACAATGAGGGTTTGAAGTGACTGATGGGTAAAATGCATGAAACCCAATACGTACCTTGTAGATCTTACCTCAAATGCTTGCGGCTGTCAAGTACACCGATGATCCTTCCATCCAGTTATAATTCCGAGCTAGATCCAAGTGATTCCAAGCCAAAACGTCCTAGCCCAAGGAGAAAAAGTGTCTTCCTTCACCTGCAAATTCAAACTACCTAAGTGAGATTTGATCCACAAATAAAAGATGAACTATGCACAACATATTAAAAGAAGTAAATCAATGGACAAAGCACAATTGAAAAACCCCCTTCAAGATGAAAACGTCATGCCTAGAGAAGATATGGGAAACCCCCTGCAATCGTCCCTCAAGCAATTCGCACCCCTGCAGTAGATGAATTCGGCCTCCCTCTGAAGATGTTGAAAACCACCTGTGAACAACTTAGATGTCTAAAGGAAAGCTGTATAATCATGTACAATAACATTCATCAACGCATGAGAAACAGATTTGCAAAATAATATTTTTATTCCAAGAATTCCAGAGCCCAAAGGTGCCTTTACAATGAGGAGGTCTCTTCCTTAAATAAGAAACCAAAACCCTAACCACTTTATGAACGAGTGGTGGAGATCAAAAGATAAATACAATATAATCGACGACTATGATGAGCTAGAGTGATAACACATGGATCAACTCACTAAGAGGGGGTGCGCACTCACTTAAGTGGCCCTAGGGGGGTCGCACCACATAAAAGATGACTAGGACAAGTGTAAGGGGCACATGGTGGGGCTATAGGAGGTATTAATGTCCTTCACTAGCATCACCCCATGGCACAATGATATAAGATATGACTCAATAACATGTCAAAGTGACCAAATGACCAAATCGTGCCCCCTCAATAGCTGAATAATACATCAAAATACAACCCAGGAAAGTGTGTGGACCCCACTGAATGATGAAAGCTGTGCCGGAAGGTGTGGGATGCATCATGAATGACCTCTGAACAAACCTCATGCCAATTCCTTGCCTCATTTGCCCAAATCAATTTCCTAAATGACCATTTTATTCCATTTTTTATTCTCGGAAAATCACTTGTAAATCCATAAAATGTCTATAGCTCTTTGCCTGGTGCCTGGGGCACAAATCTGACTGTACCAAAGTGTCTGGGGGTATGGTTATATGGTAATAACAAGTCGGTGGACCCCATACTCCCTCTATAGTTCCCTAGGTGAACCAAATAATAAACCAACTGTGCTGCCAGGCCATTTTATAATGGCAAATCTGTGGAAAAGTGACAATCTGAGTGAAATCTCGTCTGGGAGTGCCTGTATCTGAAAACTGAGTGTACTAGAGGACTCAGAAGGTCCAAATGCACTAGAGATGAATACTCATATGCCCTGGCTACCTGGATAATCAATCTGTAGTCTCAACCATGCCCAGACCAATACAAATAATGGTCTGTAAATAAAAATAACTATAAAAATCCATCAAACCATCAAGTGAAACCTGTGTCTGCTGCATGGAACCATCAAAGGGGTATCAAAGGACCATAAATCATCAACCTTGAACATCATTGGTCCAACTCATCTCAAATCCTGCGGTTGACTTGGTCAAACTAGGTTTGACCAGGTAAAAACTGATCAAAATATGACCCAGGCTAAAAGTGCCTGATGTTGCAAGTGCAAAATGGTTAATGTATGCTCTTTTAATCATTCTAATAGCAAGACTTAAAATAAGAAGCACCATTTCACTGGCGGTTAATCAATAATTACATCAAATATAAGTTTAAATAATCATTTACTCAAAAATTAAAATAGAACCTCAAGGATATACTCATTTCATAGATGTGAACATTTTGCTAGCAGAGGGTGAGGGTGAAGACTGCAAGGCTAGGATAAGGGGATGACTTGACTAACTCAACACTGTGATACTTCGGATGAGGGAAAAGGAATACACACTCAAGCATATGTCGGATAATAAACACACAGGGAATGGCAGTGCCTCACAAATGGAATGAGTTGTTTAGAGAGGTGCTTATTCAACCTTGGCAAATGTCTACAGCTCACATCCAAGTTGAAACAACTCCGTGAGGATCTTTGCTAGAACCGCCATGGTTGGGTGCCCAGCTAACCGTAACTTGAGGTTCTAGGGGACAATTAGAATTAGTTGTCCCTTACTCCATCTCACATCACAACTCGTAGGCTCCGTGAGGTAATCATTACATTTAATTCATGGCCAACAATCTTTGGATTTAACATACATTTAACCACTGCTTTTTAGGCCTTTATGACCCTTTTTGGATTTTGCATGTGCTTAGAAGCACAACTAGTTGCAACTTACATCTAGTGTACTTTAACATTTCAATTTCATAGCCCTCTTTCATTGTGCTGAGAAGCACAGTTTTAATTTGTTTCCATGGGCTTGCGCAAAAGATAAGATAAGAGTTTCCATATGCATGCAATGATGGTAGTACTATTTGCTTCAGGTTTTAGCCAACACAACTCAAGCAACTAGGGGGATTATCCACAATCAGGACCAAACATCGGGGCAACCGACTAGAGTGATCAATGTATCAAATCCAACTCACCTAAGCTCAGGAACCAACACCAGCGAGTTCTCCTAGCCCAGAAGGATAAAGGCTTCGGTAAGTTATGTTGCCAACTCAGAGCCGAGACACAAACTAACAGGGATGCTATCCAACACAAAGGCAAAAGTGGGGAAGTCCTACATATCACAGGCTGAGGTGTAAGTCAGGGTGAAAACCAAAGATGGGAGAGAAACGGATGGATGGGGAAAGTAAAAGGTGATGCCAAACCTAGCAAGCCATAAAAGGTGGGAATCATCACGTCCATACTACTAGGAGGGTAAAACCAATGAGTATAAACAAGAGCTTCTAATCCTGAGTAATTAGATCATTTAGATAATCAATAAGCAACCATGTCCATATAATATATATATGCTGCCAAATCATGATAACTAGATACAAAGTCAAGCTACTATGATGAGCAAAAGAGCAAAACAATCATAACCAATGCCCACTATATACCTGCTGAGCCATATACTTGTACCTATCATCTGGATCATCAATAGTCTCTGGAAACACTGTTGCTGAAAACTCTGGGCACTGCATTGCTCTGTATGGAATCTAAATAGTCACATTGGTCATCAAATCTGAGGTCATGAGGCTCAGTCTTGGCATATGGTTTGTCATATTTGCTCTAGGGCTGCTCTGAAATGTGAGTGATCATCAAAAAGTACTGCTCATCATAAGTTGATCTCATCAAACTATGTAAAGGCCTGGCTAAAAAATATACAGGAATCTGCTCTGCAATCATGGTATCCCAGCGACTATGGATGTGATAACAATACACAGGTGGACCAAGGAACTTCCAGTAATCGTCGTCTTCCGTAAACATGTAATTTCCTTCCAAGAGAGCCAAAATATCATAAGAAACCGTAACCTGAGTATATGGAGAACTCACCATTTCTATATATTCTTTAGTTTCTTCAATTAAGGCCTTCTTGCTCTTCATCTTCAGGAATTGCTTCATCTCTGGCCATAAGGGCCATTACGTCATTTACCCAGTCCTAAACAATGGTTTCTTCAAGTAAACCTTCTGAGAATTAATCTTCATCATGAACTTCCTCGTCAAGGACTGCTTCATGCTCCTCTGAGACATGTTCATCAATATCCGTATGATCGTCCTTTATAATCTTTATGATTTCTTCCTTAGCATTGGGACCCCATTGATCGCTAAATGCCTCAACCAGTTGGAGGAAGGAAGATATCCCCTTAGGAGGGAATCCTTCATACCAAGCATCCATGTCCTGATCACCTCCTAGTTCGAAGGACATTACGAATAGCTGCATAATGGTATCCTCGTCTGTGATATTCCATGCCAACAAAACTTCTTTGAACTTCGTGACATGCTCTGTAACAGTATCTTTACCCTTGTGGAACATTGGGATAGACTTTAGACAACGATGTTTATCAAACCTATACGGTTATCCCGGAATATTTGAAAAGTCAAATGGATCGAGGATCCCCATCTCTTTCGCCTTTCAGTTTTGTTCTTGTAGAGCACTTTTTTTTATTTTCTTCAGTGGGAGCCGCTAGGAGATACCTGCCAAGTTAGACTTAAACAAATCTCGTCGAAAGTACTAGACAAGTATGTACCTGAGATGGGTTGAATGCTTGGTGGAGTCGCCAGATAAACCTGTCAAGTTAGTCCTTACAAAATTATAGATATATTGAGCACGAGGACGCACCTTAAGATTTACCAATGTGTCGTTCTCGCCAGGGGATGGAAAATATGACCTGAGCAACACACCCTAACTGTCCTAAAACAGTTCAACGGCACCAAAATGTTACCAACTTTGCCAGAGTTAACCAAATTCCTTTTAATTGGAGTCGCCAGGTAAGATCTGCAAGATTAGTCCTCAATAATATTTTCAAAATATGAATCCAAGACTTACCTTGAGTTTCTTACCAAGTGTCGTTTTGCCAAGGGTGTCAATGACTCCGGATAAACCACTTCAATCTTTGAAATGTCCCCGACAACGACGCCAAAAATGTTACCAGTGTTGTTGGACTTAACGGAATTCTTTTTAATTGGAGTCGCCAGGTAATATCTGCAAGATTAGTCCTTAACAATAATATTTTCAAAATATCAATCAAAGACTTACCTTGATTTTCTTACCAAGTGTTGTTTTGCCAAGGGTGTAAATGACTCCGGATAAACCACTTCAACCTTTGAAATGTCCTCGGCAACGGTGCCAAAAACGTTACCGTTCAAACTAGTAGGGTAGGCTTGCAAGTGAAAGGAAATCACATAAGAGATTTCGACTGTTGTCACCTTTGTCCAATCTCCTAACTTCTTCGAGATCCAATGTTGTCCCAAGGGAAGAGCCCTTTAATGTACCTGCCAAGTAGATGCCAATATCCTTCCAAACGCCTTAAAGCATAGATCAGTTCCTCTAATGGAGTTAAACACAGAGTAATAGAGAGAGATAGGATGGTGCTTGTATAGTAGTTTTGGCAATTTTGCAGATCTGTTTAGGGTTAAAAACATAGGTCGAGGATTTCATGCCCGAAATTTTAGGTCTGCGAGAATTTAGGGCCGCGAGAATTTAGGGCTGAAATTTTGGGGTTGCAAGAATTTAAGGCCAGGGGAATTTGAGGGCGAGATTTTAGGGCCGCGAGAATTTAGGTGCGAGATTTTAGGGCCGAAATTTTAGGGCCGAAATTTTAGGGAGGCCAAAAAATGAAGAATTTTTTATTTTATTTTTATTTTTAGGGCTTTTGTTATAAAATTGCAGACATAATTCTAACCCTAATTGTACCATGAAAATGCAAAATTACACATGAAAATGCAAGTTTAACCTAGCAATAATATTTACAAAAATTCAAACTAGGGTCTGATGTAGAGAAAATGGACAAACACAGGGTTTTAATGGATGTTACCCCAAACCCTAGCCTTAGAGGAAGGTGACAAGCCTTCCTCTTGGAAGTAATTCTCCTTGCTACTAGGTTAGGGCTTTGTTATCACATATATAGTAGCCGGGCTACCATACATTATTTTTCTGATTCCAATACACTATTCAGCCAGTTCCCTTGCATTGAGATGCTAAGATGAGCATCTACCATGGATCATTATCAGATTTTGGACAACAGTTTTATTCCCTATGCCATGACTGAGTCTCAGGACACTCAGAGAGATGACCGATGTAGCTATTTAGCCATTTATACAGAGCAATCAGTAGTGCCCAGAGTTGTAGCAGCAGTTTCAGAGGACAGATGATGGTTCAGATGATGATCTTTCAGGTATATGACTCAGCAGGTATATTATTGTATTGGGGTTATATTGCTTTTATCTCCATTCTCATAGCATGTCTTAGCAGTTAGTATCATGATCTGGTGATCATACAGATATGTGGACCTGGTTGTACTTATTATATATCTTACTTGTTCCTAATCAGACTTAGAAGTTCTTGGCCTATACTCATTGGTTTCACCCTTCCTAGGGAGAATAGAGGTGGTCATTCCCACCATACTTTGGCTTGCTAGTGTTGGTTTCACTATTCACTATCTTCATCCATCCATGACTTACCTAGTTTGTTCATTACCTTGAGTTACTACTTGACTAGTGGCATGGAGGACCTTCCCCCACTGTAGCCTCTATATTGGATAAGCTTCCCTATTTATTGTGTCTTGGCTCTGAGTTGGTGACAAAACTTACCTTTGGTGAGTTGGATTTCCTTGAGAAGTCCCCCTAGTCACTAAAGATGTTGTTGGCTAAACCTGAAACTTTTAGTGCTGCCATGAATACAAAATATGAAAATGAAATGTTATATCTTATATGAAAAAGCCCATTCATGCAATGTGTTTCTCAACACACATGAATGAAAGGCAAGCCAAATGAAAATGGCTATGAAATATCAAATGTTATATCTTTTGTGAAATGTAAAATACCTAGGTAAACAAGCTGTCTGTGACACACCTAGAAGTGCTCAGGTAAACAAGTGCCTTAAAAACACACCTGCAGCAAGAAGCCTAAATAAATATAAATCTATGCAATGTGTTTGTAAACACATATAGATCAAAGGCTATGGAAACTCTAGGTCCAAAAAGCAATGGAACTTAAATTCTATATCAAAAAGATTGCTGGTCTCATTTGTATTATGGATTGTGCGCATCTGTGTAAGGTGAATAAACACTCTTTGAACAACTTTTCCATTTGTGAGACACTGCCATTCCCTGTGTTGTTGCTTGTCCACTATATGCTATGGTGTGTATTCCCTTTTCCATTTCCAAAGTGTCACAGTGTTAAGTCAGTAAGTCATCCTTTGACCTAGCCAATTGTTTCTTAGCCTTCACCCTTCACTAGCAAATTGATCACAACTATGAAGTGAGTATGACCTTGAAAGTCTTGTCTGAGTAATAAATAATAATTATGACTTATTATATTTGGATTTAGATCGCCAATAATGATTACTTCTTGTTATAATTGCTAATTGAATGGATTGTAAAGCATGTTTTAACCTTGGACACCTTGCAGCAGCTTGATGACAGTTTGAGTCATATTTTGGTCATGCTGACTTGGTCAAACCTCAGCTTGACCAAAAGTCAACCACAGGACATGAGGTGGCAGACCTCAGATGTTACAGATAGATGATATATGGTCTGGTATAGGTCACCATGGTGGGCTAATGCAGTGGTTTTAGGCTTATGATGATGATTTGTGCTCTTCAGCACTTTGACAGATCATTATTATTTGGTTTGCCGGATATGGTGAGTATTTATTTTGGACCATGCAGAGGTTTATATGGTGTATGAGTACACATCTTAGATGGATTTGGACCTTCTGAGTCCAATGAGATAGTCTGTTTTCAGTTCCGGGCAGTTACAGTGATGATTGAGCCTCAGTTGGCTATCCTAGTGCAGTTTTGGTCTGTCGGAGGCCCTGTCAGAGCAGTGATGAGATTTACTTGGTTCACCTAGGGCGCTGTGCATGGAGGGGGTGGTCCAACCACTTGTTATTACCATATTACCCCCCTCCCAGACTCATTGGTGAGCTCACTTTGACAGTGTAGGCACTCCAGGAGGCAGTTTGGGCAGTTTCACATTTCCCGAGGCAGTCCAGAAATGGTAAAAATGGCTACAGAGGAATTCGATTTGGGCTACTGAGGCAAGGTTATGGCATGGGATGATCAGTGATGATGAGTGGGATGTCTTCCACACCTTCTCCAGCAGTTTCAGCTTCATCGGGACCCACATCCATCACTTATGGCACTTTTTGATGATTTCTGGAGCCTCCTAAGGCTCACGACTTTCCAAGAGAGGCATGATTTGGTGTCTAGATCATTTATTCTTGGATATTGTGCCATGGGGATTGACCAAGGGTGTTAGAAATTACCCCTTGGACCCACCATGAGCTATATTTTATGTTTTGTCATCACGATTTAGTGGGATCCCCTCTCCTAGGGCGATTTTGTCCACTTATTGTTATATTTTATTAGTGATCCATGTATTGTATTGTTGAGCTCATCTCAACCATTGCTTAGATCTTTTGATCTTTTAATCTTAGCCACTCATTTAAAAAGTGGTTAAATTGTGGACTCTCTCCTTCCTATTTAAAGGAGAAAGCTTCTCATTGTAAAGGGGTCTTTGGCTCTTGGAATCTCGATATAGAAAAACTTTCTTGTGGAAATTCTTGTGGTCTCCTTTGCATCTGGTGTTCTTAGATGGTGATTGGAAAGTCTATTGCATCCTAGCATTTGGGTATTTGTGGTAAGATCTATCTCTTTTGGAAACTTTTGTCTTGTCTACAGGAGGGCGACTTCACTTGGGCGTTTTTGCAAAGCTTCTTCAACTCGCTCAACTTGGCATTCGCTTGTATTAGGGGGTTATCATTAGTATCATTGTGATCTATGCTATCTTTCTGTTATTTCTCTTGTGGCATTAGTCTTATCTCTTGTTCGCGGTAAATCTGATATTGTTGATGTTTATTGTGCAGGAGAGAGGGCGCATTGGCTTCCTTGGGCAATTCAACTTCATAGAAACTACCTCAAATCGCTCCAGATTGATCGGGTTTGCATAGATCATCATCATCAAGGCATCTACAAGGTTATCCAGGTAAGATCCATAGGTTTGTTCTTCTTGTCTTGGCTCCAATCCATTGACATAGTTACTTTATTGATAAAACCCTCAATTTACAAACCCTCATTTTACATTTTCTCAGATCTAGTAAGATCCACTTGGTGTGTGGGTATAAAATTGAAAACCCACCTCTACAGTATCCACGACAATTCGGATCTGTAGTTTGGTGTGATTTGGCCTTCATCTGACCCCTTTCCCAAGGCAAAACAGTCTCTCCAAGGGAGGTCGCACTTCCTAGGAGGGGCTAGTTTGCAAGGATCTAGCACCTGGGTAGGTGAGATCCCACTTGATCCTTGATCTCCATAATTGATAACCTACCCCTAGTGTGTCACTTCAGTGATTTTGACCTTGTGGGCCCCATTCCTCATTTTGAGGGTTGAGCCCCACTTGGGTCACTTTGTGGCACATTTCAATCTCAGATCTACTGAGATCTAGCCATTGAATGATTCTAATCTTTTAGATCCACCTACCTCAACACCTCAACATTCCAGATCTACAATTTGGTGGACATCCGACTCCATTTGGCCCATTTCCCAAGGCACTAATCTTCCCAAAGTCAATTCAACTTTCCTAGATTGTTGAGTTATCTTGTGGCTTGATCTTTGTCTTGTTGCTTGAAACACCTTGAAACTGTCATATCCTTTCATCAAGCATAGCTAGAAAGCCCTAACTATCAAATCTCTGATTCGGGACACTTTCCCTGTTTTAAGGGTCACGTTTCCCAAGGTAGTTGATTTTGATCATTTGAAACTAGCTTTGAATCCTGTAATCATATCTAATCATTGAGTCAACTGTGTGTTATATATCATTGTCATACTACACCTTTTCCAAGCCTCCACAGTGATCCTAATTCCTTATTTCTAGGGTTCCATACTTGTCACCTTACGTACCTCATTAGATTGATTTGATCTGGTGATTGGGTTGAGCTCTCCTGTCGGGAGTAGATCTGGGTCTCCCTCTTGCTATCTTGGCTTTGATAGCTAAAGCGAAGAGTGCCTTGGTTGGTGTGACAACCATCCATTTGGGAACCTAGGCCCTCTTGGTTCACCACTTTAGTTGCCTATCCCCTCTACCGTCCACATTGGATCCACCTATAGGGGCAACTACAAGATTGGTGATAACAGGCTTCTTGAAACAATTTCTAGGGTTGGTTTCAAGAGTCTAAACTAGGGCAAAGTTGGAGCTCCAATGCCAAACTTTGTAAAAACCTCCTCTTGGGAACGTTTTTAATATGCAATGAGGATAGAATAGCAGACAAAAGCCTTATTCAAAGAGAATGTAGCCCTAGGGCTACTATTCAATCATTCAAGATGCAAACTTGGCCTACCATTCATCAAGCAAATCTTAAAAATGTAAAAGACTTACTTGAGCATGAGTTATTCCAACTATTCTTGTTAGATTTTCATACATTCATAGCATAATAATTCAAATGCATAAATAAGATCACTAGAAGAAAGACAAAGCACAAAACAATAACACAAGAGTTTATCCCGGGAAACCCAAACAGGAGAAAACCCAACAACCTTCGTATAGAGATGATAATTCCGAAAACAGAGTACAATGATGAGAGAGAAAAGATGGAAATGCTTTCCAAAGATAGAAACCCCAAATATAGTCTTCTCCTTCTGCAAGTGCGAACTTCTCTCTCCAAGTGATGCGAACTTGTGTGAAGTGAGTGAGTAATGAGGTGAACTTTACCTCTTATTTATACAAGTGCCAAACTAGACTTTTCCCTAATTGGGCCGACTTCTCTTGGGAAGCAATAAATAAATCAATTTTAATTTTTCTTTTACTTGCTTTTCATCCCAAGGTTTACATTGATTCTTTCAAGGGTTTACATAATTAATTACATCAAGTTCATCTCCCTTAGGAAGTACAATCAAGTACAGTAAAATATAATAATCATATCTTCCGAAGTTGCACAAAATCCAACACTCCCTCTCAACAAGGAAGATATTCTTCAGTCTTCATCAACATCACGGTCATCTGGGTTTCATCTGTACATCTATACTGTCTCCATCATCTCTATACATACCAAAGGTTGTCAACATGGTCTCAGTCCTTCGAGAAGTGTCATCATGCATCAACTCCACCAGTCCTTCGGTGAGTCCAAGAGAGTCTCTCCATCCTACCTAGATGTCCAAGAGATAGGCTTTACCAACTGCTATACCATCTTCTACCTGTTCGTCTCATCTGTCGATAGGATCTTCCCATACCTGGCTGAGAACCTGAACGAGTAGATGTGCACGACCATATACTACCTGTTGGTCTCATCTGTCGATGGGGTATTCCCATGCCTGGTTGAGATCTTGAACGAGTAGAGGTACCTGTGCAATCACACGACCATCTACTACCTGTCCGTCTCATCTGCCGATGGGATTTCTCCCATACCTGGCTGAGAACCTGGACGAGCAGAGGCACCTGTGTGAACCCGCCCATCTACTGCATGTCTGAGTCATCTGCCAATGTGATTTCTCCCATACCTGGCTGAGCACTTGGACGAGTAGAGGCACCTAGGTGAATGCAGGGTAAAGCATCTCTATATCATCTCTCCCTCTCAAGGAGGGACACGTTCTCTTCTACTCCAAGTCTTTCGCGAAAGTATTCGACTTCATCCTGGAAAGAGGATTGGTGAGAACATTTGCAGTCTGGTCATCTGTCGGAATATATTGTAATTCGACTGCACCTTTCTGCACCATATCACAAATGAAGTGATATCGAATCTTTATATGCTTCGAGTTGTCGTGAAATACAGGATTCACTAACATCTGCACACAGCTTCGGTTATCACAGTGAATCATGGTTGGCTCTAGAATCTGGCCAAACAATCCTGCAAGGAGTTTACGAAGCCATACTGCTTGTCGGGCTGCTATGATAGCAACCATATACTCGGCCTCTGCAGTATTGAGTGCTACTGAGTTATGCTTCCTGCTGCACCAGGAAATCACTGCAGAACCCAAACTGAAGCAACATCCGGAAGTACTCTTCCTATCTGCAACACATCCGCCCCAATCTGAGTCTGTAAACCCTTACAATCTCAAGTCACATTCTGAAGCATATCTCAGGCCATATCCCACAGTGCCATGCAAGTATCTGGGCACATGTTTTGCAACAATCCAGTGAATCTGCCTCGGCTCACACATAAACTGACTGAGAGCATTCACAGCAAAACATATATCAAATCTGGTGTTCGTCAGATACATCAAGGACCCAATTAGCTGGCGATACATAGTAGGATCAATCAAATCTGAATCTAAAGCAAAATCTCTTAGCTTCTTCAAATTTGCATCCATCGGAGTAGCCATGGACTTGCAGTCCAACATTTTGAATCTCTTCAGAATATCTATGGTGTATTTTCCTTGACCTAGGAAAATCTCCTTCTGCCTCTACCATACTTCTAATCCCAAGAACTAATGCATCAATCCAAGATCCTTCATTTCGAACTCAGAGGCGAGTTTCTTCTTACACCATACAATAAGTTTCTCATTTCCAGTGAGAAACAAGTCATCAACATATAGTACCAAAATCAGTGGCTCATCATCCACAACCTTGTAGTAAAGGTTGGGGTTTGCATCACTCTTGGTAAATCCCAAGCTCACCAGGAATCTGTCTATCCGTCCATACCAAGCACGAGGTGCTTGCTTGAGTCCATACAGTGCGTTTTTCAATTTGCATACGTGAGACTCCTTTCCATGGACAATAAACCCTTATGGCTGCTCAATGTATACTTCTTCCTCAATAACACCATTGAGAAAGGCTGTCTTAACATCCATCTGATGCAACTTCCATCCCATATCTGAAGCAATAGCAAAGATAGATCTGATGGAAGTATATCGAGCCATAGGAGAAAATGTTTCATCATAATCGACTCCCTCTTTCTGAGAGAACCCTCTGGCTACAAATCTAGCCTTGTATTTTTCAACACTCCCATTTGCTCCATGCTTGATTTTGTATAACCACTTGGAAGTTACTACTGACTTCTCCTTAGGTCTCGGCAAAACCTCCCACACGTCGTTCTTTATGATGGATTGGTATTCTTCCACCATGGCATCCTCCCAAACTTGGTGTCTGGATGCTTCTTCATAAGTGGTCGGTTCTGAGTCAATGATGTTACTCATCAATGCTACATAACTGGAGAACCTCTGAGGTCTTTTGCTTTCTCTGAAAGCACCATGTGGAGTTTCATGCCCCTCTACATCCTGCAAAGTCTGTTGTGCCCATCTAGGCCTTTTCTGGCCTACTACAATATCTCTAGGAATATCAACTGGATCAATAGGATCGATGGGTTCATCCTTTTCTGCTAACTCCCTCTGAACTGGAGGGGGAGATGATCTCATCTCCTTTGGTTCTAGCATTTCTTCATCACTGATCTCCATGTTTGATCCTCTGCCTTTCCTGATAGCCATCTCTTCTTCAAAGGTCACATCCCTACTTACTTCAATTTGTCTGGATCCTGGGATGTAGATTCTATAAGCCTTTGAAGACTCATTGTATCCCACGAAAGTTCCCTTCTTGCCTGAAGGTTCTAACTTCGTTCTTTTCTCCTTGGGCACATGTATATAGATTGGACAACCAAAGATTCGAAGGTGGCCTACCTCTGGTTTCACTCCTGTGAAAGCTTCTTCCGGAGTCATGTTCTTCACTATCTTATGTGGGCATTTGTTTTGTACAAATACGGTTGTTTTGGATGCTTCTGCCCATAAGAACATAGGTAGACTCTGGTCATGTATCATGGCTTTAGCTGCCTCCACAATAGTTTTATTCTTTCTTTCAACAACCCCATTTTGTTGAGGGTTGTAGGGAACAGTGAGCTCCCTCTTAATTCCTGCTTCCTTGCATAAATCATTGAATTTTGTAGAGGTGTATTCTCCACCATTATCTGATCTTAGGACCTTGATCCTCTTTCCTGACAAATTCTCGACTTGTGCTTTGAATTCTTTGAATTTGCTGAGTACTTCCTCGGATTCCTTCGACTTGAGAAAGTATATCCAAGTCTTCCGTGAGTAGTCATCAATAAATGTCATGATGATATCCGCCCAATGAAGCAACTGTCATGGGTCCGCACAAGTCAGAGTGCACTAGATCCAAAATTCCTTTAGATCTACTCTCACTATCTGGAAAAGATCTCTTGGCATTCTTGCCAAGTGCACATCCTCTACATGTTCCATCATGGTCTACCGGAAGTACTGGTAAACCTGTCACTATATTCTTCAATGCCGAGAGAGCTCGATAGTTTAGATGAGATAGTCTTATGTGCCATAGTTCACCCATGCTTATAGAATCATGGACTAGGGCTTGGACTGGTGGAGTGTTCAGTCGGTAGAAGCTCTCCTCTCTCACACCAATAACCTTGGCTTTCTCCATGCTTGATTTCTTGTGCCAAGAAAGTACTTTCCCTTCTGAGAATGCTACTTTATATCCCTTGTCCTCCAAGGCTGAGATGGAGACAAGGTTTCTTTTCATACCAGGTACATAGAGCACATCACTCAAGCGTAGTGTATCACTTTATTCTAGTTGAAGGGAGGTGGCCCCAAATCCCTTCACAGTGTAGTTAGCATCATCTCCAAGTACAACACGAACATGAGAATCTTTCTCAACTAATTCTGAAAGATTTTCTTTATAACATGTCATGTGTCTAAAAGCAACACTATCAATGAGCCAAGTATCACTAGTGGTGGGGATAGTACCTAATAAAGCTGATATCAAGAGGAATTATGTCTGATCTTCATTCCTTTGCTTCTTGTGATGATGGTCTTCTTCTACATCAGCAGTTGAGGCTTCATGCTTCCTTTTGTTTGAGCTTCGACATTTACTGGCATAGTGACCATATGCCCTGCACCTATAGCATTGTATCTGAGATAAGTCCTTCTTCTTCTTCTGATGTGGGGGTGGAATTGATCTCCTATCTTGGTGCTTGTGTTTGTAAAACTTTCTTCCTTTTCCCTTGCCTTTATTGGCATGGGATACGAATGCTTGATTCTCCTCAGGTTGAGTGCCATGAAGTCTTTGTCTTGCTGCTATTTTTGTCTCTTCCTGAGTGTAATATGCCCATAGCTTGTCAAATTTAGGTAGCTTGGATCTACCGCTTATATTTTGAATGAAAGACTCCCAAGATGGTGGGAGACCATTTAGAGTAGTTATGACAAGCTCCTTTTCATCAATGGGATCTCCACTGGTACTAAGCTTGTCCCTTAGTTCTGTAATCCTCATGAAATATGAGGCAATAGATTCTGACTTGGACATCTTCATGTTTGATAGCTGGTTCCTCAATGTAATGGATACATTGATACTACTATGTTCAAACAACTTCTTTATGGTTTTGAACATCTTTTTAGCAGTCTTCTTACTTGAGATTTAAGGAACCAAATGGTCTCTAACTGAGTCCACCAAAATCCTTCTTGCTCTGGCATCATTCTTCCTCTAGCAAGTTTATCTTCTTTGGCTTTTGGTTCTGGGACCTTCTCATTGACGAACTGCAAAAGGTCATTTTCTTCTAGTAGAAGAAGAACCCTAGACTTCCAAGAGATAAAGTTGGAAGCCCCTTCCATCCGATCTTCAACCTTCATGCCAATCATCTTGTCTGCAAATCTGGACCAGAAAGCTTAGCAGGAGCTAGGTTAAAAATGAAAGTTGGAATTTTGGAAAACTGACTCCATAGGTAGATGCGCCCTAGCAAGGCGAGTTGAGTAGAGGTAGGACCAAGCCAAAACTATAGAAAAATTAGGTTAAAAAATGAAACCCTAATTTTTGTTGCAGCTGCAGAATTAGGTCAAAATTGAAAATTGTTAGAATTGAATTATGTCTTCACCAAAAGATGCGTCCTCCTTAGAGCGAAATTCCCAATGCTCTTTTTCCTCCAAAAAGTTGAGTGAAAACTTCGAAAGATGAAACCTTAGTTCCGACAGTGTTCCGACAATAGCTTCTTCTAGTACCGCTTTGATACCACGTTAGATTTTCATACATTAATAGCATAATAATTCAAATGCATAAATAGGATCACTAGAAGAAAGACAAAGCACAAAACAATAACACAAGAGTTTATCATGGGAAACCCAAACGGGAGAAAACCCAGCAACCTTCGTATAGAGATGATAATTCCGAGAACATGGTACAATGATGAGAGAGAAAAGATGGAATGCTTTCGAAAAATAGAAACCCCAAATATAGTCTTCTCCTTCTGCCGGTGCGAACTTCTCTCTCCAAGTGATGTGAACTTGTGTGAAGTGAGTGAGTAATGAGGTGAACTTTACCTCTTATTTATACAAGTGCCAAACTGGACTTTTCCCTAACTGGGCCGACTTCTCTTGGGGAGCAATAAATAAATTAATTTTAATTTTCTTTTGTTTGCTTTTCATCCCAAGGTTTACATTGATTCTTTCAAGGGTTTACATAATTAATTATATCAAGTTCATCTCCCTTAGGAGGTACAATCAAGTACAATAAAATATAATAATAATATCTTCCAAAGTTGCACAAAATCCAACAATTCTAGCATCCACAAAGCATTAGCAAGACAAAGAAAGCATCCAACTTCATCCAAGAGCAAGAAGAATCATCCCTCCAAGAGGTGTACATCACTTCATAAGGCCCTTCTAGGGTAAAAGAATAGCATAATGAATTTTATCCCATAAGTTGTTATGTTCAAATGAAGTGAGGAGAAGTTTATTTATAGCTTCTCACACTCACTTTACAAAAATATCCAGGCCAACATACCTTTTAAAATGTCAATTTGAAATTATAAAATGTCAACTTAAAATTATAACAAAAATAATATAAAATAATCAAATATGTGGGTAACTTGGGGCATTTTCCCCATACTTTACCCAAAAATGACTAAAATAGCTAAAAATGAGAAAAACACTACGAACAGAAGGTTGGAGTGGCGAGAGGGGGTGTCGTCATGCCCCTTCTAACCCCAACAATAGTGAAAATCCCTCAACGCCCCCCTAATCAAGCAATGTAGGCCTGGAAGAAGGATGACGTCATCATCAAAAGACAGCCAAGGAAAGAGGGCGCTGCAATACTAGAGGACTAGGAGGCTGTGGAAGGTGACCTGGAGGAGAGACATAAACCTCAATGCTGAAACAAGTGCCAACGAAATGATAAAGCAAGGTGGGGGTCTTGTGATCCAGTGACCCACCCCTGGAAGCCCTGAACACCAACCTCAAGGCTTCAAGCCCTTTCATGAGGCAGTCAACAATGCCACTAAGCCATAATATTCCCAAGAGAGGGACCAAAGAATTTGGCCATAACCTCCACTCAGAAAATGCTGGATAACACCCCTCTTGGTCAAGAAAAAAAAAGACCCTCACTCCCTGGGGCAAATCTGAAGGTGCGCTGGTACTGGTACCACGAAACACTTAGCATGTAGCAGCAGCCTCAATTTCTGATTCTAATCATTTTTTGGCTGTTTGACAATAGAATAGCAGTGTACACCAACAGTCACCCTTAAGATCCAATTTCATTGTGCAATTAAGGTCCATGTGCATCAAATCAGAATTAACATGAGTGCGTTCAGCTGCACAAAGGGTTTTCCTTGCAATTTGGAGAGGTCGCAGCCTTTGAAGAGGCTTGTCATCATCATTAAACCTACTTTGATGAAGCCGATCTACCCTTGGGATATTTTTGAGGTAACCTGTAAATTTGAGGTCTAATCTGGGTTATCTTTGCTGTAAATAATCAACAGTAGGGGACTGTGGTAGCGCTGCTATATTGTAAAGGGACATCTCATCTTGAAAGCTACTCGTATATCATATATGGAGGTTGATCCTTCTTAAAAGTTTGATTTTTGGAAGGACATCAGCTCTTGGATGATCATAAACATACTCTTCCATACCTAGATCAGCAATTATGATGCTTCCTTGGAGTTTTGAAAGGGTTTTTGCGCCATCTTAGGAAGGGCGTCTCTCTTGGAAGTGATTTAGGGGAGACAAACCATAAGTTTAGGGCATTCTTCTATTTGGAAAAGCCCCTCTTGTGTACATGTTATTGGAGCATTCCTTTGATGTTGAGGATGTATTGTACATGTTGCTTCGAACACTTTATTTTATTGCTTTGTTAGGAGTTTGTTAAAAGAAAGTGGGGCTTTTGTTATATTTTACCCCACCCCAAGTTAGATCTAAGGAAATAATGATATTTTATTGTAAAGAAAGTTTTAGCTCCTCCTATATAAAGAGAGTTGCTTCTTCATTTGAACTAATGATCGGATATTTTGAGCTCTCTCTTTTGCAGCTTAATTTATATATCTTTCTTCAGAGCAAATTTTTTCTAAGGGTTTATCTCTTCTTAATGTGTGGCATTTCTCTTGTTATTGTGTTTATCTATTGGAGATCATATTTACTAGCAGACACCAATTCCAGATATCAACAATTGAAAGATTAGTACCAAACAGAATCCCAAGATAGCAAATAATCATTCTATACTTTACCCAATTCCATGAAGGTAGAATCCAAGTTGGAGAATCCTCAAGCCTGTTGACCACCAAGCCAACTAGGTGGGAAACCATATACCATGTACCAAGGCTACGTGGGAGCACCCCCACCCCCTCGCTCCCGCTCCCAAAGCTTGCTTCCTTCGGAAGCTCGCTCCCAAAACGCTCCCAATTTTGGGAGCACGCTCCTAAGGCGCTCCCCAGGCGTTCCCTGCCTCTCCTATACTAAAAGCTCCTATACTAGGTTGATCATTTGATCACAATGTTATAGTATCTCCCTTCATTGACAAGCTCATATAAAAGTAGTTATGGTTGATCATTTGATGATAATGTTATAAGTTATAACTACTAGATGATTGATGCTATATGGTTTAATCTATGGTTTCTATAGCTAATTCAACATCCTACATGATATAAATCCATCAAAATATATCAAAATATACACTATATAAAAAACGCTCTCAGAACGCTCCCGAAACGGGATCTTTTGAAAATTTTGCTTTTCGCTCCGCTCCCGCTCGAAGACACTACGCCAATAGTTGTCGAAGTTCAAGTAAAAGGAAGTATGAAGCATCCACTGTTGATGTTGAAGAAGATACTCCTCACAAGAAGTCAAGGAATGATGATCGTTCGGAGTTTCTCTTCTAGAAGATATGAAGATCCAAATTGCAAGAACAAAGATCTCTCTAGGCTCTCACAAGAAGGCAGTGGGAGCCCACACACAAAAACAATAAGAGATAAGTATTTGTCTTTCTTGCTTATATAGATATGTTTTGTCTTATCTATCTTCATTATATGCAGATCTATCTGGAAGTGTATTGTGCAGTTGATATAGTTTACCTTGTTGTATTTATTATGCATATGAGCTACACAACATTTCATGAAGCTAGTCTAAATGATATCTCCTTCCTACATGCTTAGGGTAGTGGACACTCTTGATGGCATGCTCTAGTGGAGATAGTAGACATCTAGATAGTTCTCAGATGTGTTTGGTAGACATGTTCATGATTGTTGTGATAAGGTATTAGCTAAGGTGCCTGTGTAAACTATCGTGCAATATCATTGATCATCGATCGGATTTGACTTGTAGGGAAAAGACCATGTGATTTGGCCTACAAGAGAAGACTTGTCCCGATGGACATATGAATCCTGTTGATGTTCAGCAAGAAGATTCCTGGAATATGACTCTCATCCTAGAAGGATGACCTCGAAGGAAGCTTTCACAGAAGTAAATCCAAAAGTAGGCCACCTTCAGATATTTGGCTGTCCAATCTAGATACATGTGCCCAAGTTAGAACCTTCAGGCAAGAAGGGAACCTTTGTGGGATATAGTGAGTCTTCAAAGGCTTACAGAATCTACATCCCAGGATCCAGACAGATTGAAGTCAGTAGGGATGTGACCTTTGAAGAAAAAATAGTTGTCAAGAAAGGCAGAGGATCAGACATGGAAATCGATGATGAAATGCTAGAACCAAAGGAGATGAGATCATCTGCCCCTCCAGTTCAAGAGGGAGTTAGTAGAAAAGGATGAACCTATTGATTCCATTGATCCAGTTGATATCCCCAGAAATGTTCCAGTAGGTCGGAAAAGACCTAGATGGGCACAACAAATTTTACATAGAGCAAATGGAAGTGTTGAAAAGTACAAGGCCAGATTTGTCACCAGAGGATTCTCTCAGAAAGAGGGAGTGGATTATGATGAGACATTTGCTCCTGTGGCTCGATATACTTCCATCAGATCCATTTTTTCTATTGCTTTAGCGATGGGATGGAAGTTGCATCAGATGGATGTGAAGACAACCTTTCTCAATGGTATTATTGAGGAAGAAGTTTACATCGAGCAGCCAGATGGGTTTATTGTCCAAGGAAAGGAGTCTCATGTATGTTGATTGAAAAAGGCACTGTATGGACTCAAACAAGCATCTCGTGCTTGGTATGGACGAATAGACGGATTCCTGGTAAGCTTGGGATTTTCCAAGAGTGATGCAGACCCCAACCTTTACTACAAGGTTGTAGATGATGAGCCACTGATTTTGGTATTATATGTTGATGATTTGTTTCTCACAGGAAATGAGAAACTCATTGTATGGTGTAAGAAGAATCTTGCCTCTGAGTTTAAAATGAAGGATCTTGAATTGATGCACTACTTCTTGGGATTAGAAGTATGGCAGAGGCAGAAAGAGATTTTCCTAGGACAGGGAAAATACACCATCAATATATTGAAGAGATTCGGATGTTGGACTGCAAATCCATGGCTACTCCGATGGATGCAAATTGAAAGAAGTTGAGAGATTCTACTTCAGATTCAGATTTGATTGATCCAACCATGTATCGCCAGTTGATTGGGTCATTGATGTATCTGACCAACACCAAACCAGATATATGTTTTGCTATGAATGCCCTCGGTCAGTTCATGTGCAAACCGAGGCAGATTCACTGGATTGTTGCAAAACATGTGCTCAGATACTTGCGTGGCACTGTGGGATATGGATTGAAGTATGCTTTAGATTGTGACTTGAGATTGCAGAGGTTTACAGACTCAAATTGGGATGGATGTGTTGCAGATCGGAAGAGTAGTTTCGGATGTTGCTTCAATTTGGGTTCTGCAGTTATTTCCTGGTGCAGCAGGAAGCAGAATTCGGTAGCACTCAGTACTGCAGAGGCCGAGTACATGGTTGCTTGCACAGCAACTCGAGAAGCAGTTTGGCTTCGTAAACTCCTGGTAGGATTGTTCGACCAGATTCCAAAGCCGACCGTGATTCACTGTGATAACCAGAGCTGTGTGCAGATGTCAGTGAATCCTGTATTTCACGACAGGTCTAAGCATATCGAGATTCGATATCACTTCATTCGTGATATGGTGCAGAAAGGTGCGGTCGAGTTACAGTACGTGCCGACAGACGACCAGACTGCAGATGTTCTCACCAAGGCCCTTCGCAGGATGAAGTTCGAATACTTTCGCGAAAGACTTGGGGTCGAAGATGTTAAATTTTCAAAATTTACTTCAATCTAATCTAAGATCTTAACTG
The DNA here is from genome assembly GCA_027924585.1 of Larix kaempferi. Taxonomy (NCBI): domain Eukaryota; kingdom Viridiplantae; phylum Streptophyta; class Pinopsida; order Pinales; family Pinaceae; genus Larix; species Larix kaempferi. Next base: position 15,810,998 of record BSBM01000476.1, read on the forward strand.
AGAGAACAACATGTACAGCAAATCTACAGCATATCAATTATGGACACAATAATGCAAGCACATAAGAAACACGGAGTTTACCTGGGGAAAACCATAAAGGTGAAAAACCCCAATAACTTCCTCAGAGATAGATAGAGCAATGATACAACCAGAATACAAGAGATAGTCTTCTCCTAGCAGCAGAGCCTCCTCCTCCACAAGTGCGCCACTCTCCCAAGTGTGAGTGAGAGAATAGAATGTGTAAAATGAGAGAGACACACTCTCTATTTATACACTAACTTGACTTGACCTTTACTCATCCAGGTATGGGAGGACCCCATCGCAGAAGAGACGAACAAGTAGTAGATGGTCATGCTCATTTGCTCGTCTGAGATCTCAGCCAGGTATGGGAGGACCCCATCGACAGATGAGACAAATAGGTAGCAAATGGTATAGCCGAGATGGCGCAACTGATAATCTCAAATATCCAGGATTGAGTGATTCTCTTGGATCCAGGATCGAGTGATTCTCCTGGACTCACCGAAGGACTGGTGAAGATGTCTCAGATATCCAGGATTGAGTGATTCTCCTAGACTCACTGAAGGACCGGTGAAGATGATGCATGATGACACTTCTTGATGGACTGAGACTGCGTGGACAACCTTCTGTATGTATAGAGATGATGGAGACAGCATGGATGTACAAGATGAAACCCAGATGACCGTGATGCAGATGAAGATCAAAGAATACCTTCCTCGTTGAGAGGGAGTGTTGGATTTTGTGCAACTTCGGAAGATATTATTCACTGTATTTTATTGTACTTGATTGTACCTCCTAAGGGAGATGAACTTGATGTAATTACTTATGTAAACATATGAAAGAATCAATGTAAACCTTGGGGTGCAAAGAAGCAAAAGAAAAATATTAAAATTAAAATTATTAATTGCCCCCAGGTGAAGTCGGCCCAATTAGGGATTTTTCATGTTTGCACTTGTATAAATAAGAGGTAAAGTGCACCTCATTATCTCACTCACTCACTTCACAATTGCACATCACTTGGGAGAGAGAAGAAGTTTGCACACGCTGGAGAAGGAAGTTGTTTTGGGGTTTCTACTTGTGGAAAGCATTTTCACATTTTCTCTTTTATCTTTGTACTTTGATCTCAGGATTATCATCTCTATGCGAAGGTTGTTGGGTTTTTCCCAATTGGGTTTCCCAGGATAAATTCTGTGTTATTGTTTTGTGCTTTGTCTTTCTTCTAGTGATCTTGTTTATGCATTTGAATTATTATGCTATGACTGTATGAATTCTAACAATTTTTAACCCAAGGAAGTGCACCCCCCTTCATGGGCCCCCTTTCTCTCCAAGTGACAAATGTCACTCATGCAAAGGAACTCTCCCCTCTCTCTTTTCGTATTTAAGGAGGCTCCTCCTCATTTTCGTTACAATCTCCCTTATTCCACAATCTCTCATGCTCTCATGCTCTTTCATTTTCTTGCTCTCATTCTTGGAGCTATTGTAATTTTAAGCCATTTGGGCATTTTAATAAAAATCTTTGGAGGAAAGCTAGTGTGTCTTGGTTGTTTATGGTGATTTGCTCCTATGCTCAATAGCTACTCAAGTGGTTGGAGGCCAAAGACGCAAATTTCTTTGCCTTGGTGAGATTTACTCATTTTTGTTAGATTTCATGAGTTTTCATATTTGTAATTAAGAAGTTCATAGATTTCTTGTTCGAATACCGTGATTTCTTAGTTCATCTTTTGAAACTCACCTCTTTTTAGTTGTGTAGCAAAAATCTTCCAAGTTGCAGGTTGCCAAGTTTGGATTTGGTCAGATGCCCCATTTCTTCAAGTGTTGAAGAACAAAGAGCACTCTTTCCTCACCTATTCTCTCTAAAATTTCTGTTATTATTTTACCTTTATTAGCACCTTAGAATCAAGTTGAAATCTTCATTTCTACAAGTTATTTGAAGCTATTTACTCTATAAAATTTTCAGAAATTTTGTACATAATTTTCGTACTCACATAGTGTCCCAAAGTGATTTTGGACACTTTCTACTTTTAATTAGCTTGCTGTTTTGTGCAGGTTTTTAGCAGCACAAGGGGAAACTCTGTCGAAATTTGGGTAGAAAAGAGTGCAAAAGACTCCCAAGAGTCACCACTTCAAAGCCCATTGCCTCAAGTGATCAAAATCTCTTCCCCACTCTTTCTTTCTCACTAAAATCTACTTCAGATTTGTATTTCTTATTGTAAGGGCCAAGAGAGTCTCTTGAGCCCATCTTTCATTTCTCCAAAGTTTCATTTTTGTCTTAAAATTCAAATTTTTTTGCCACTCATTGCATACAAAGGTAGTTGGGCTTTGCCCACCCTTACATTGCAAAAGAAGAAGGCTAGGATTTAAATTTGCATTTTCATTGACATAAGTTATTTCCTTTTTCCCCACCTCATCCACTGGGGAGATGATTGAGTGGCTAGAATTAGTTAGATTTCTTACTTAAATTTTTTTATTGTGCCCACACCTTGCAAGTGAAGTGGCTTTGCCCATCCTTGCAAAATCGTGCCGGCTAGTTCTTGTTTGAGTCTCAATTTATTTTATTCAATTCAAGGTTAATAAACTTTGCCCACACCTTGCATATGAAAGGCCTTGCCATCCTTGGAATATCGTGCCGGCTAGATTAGGATAAATTTCATTGTTAAATTGTTGTTTCAAGTAAATAAATCTTGCCTCGCTTTTGCACTGTCTTCACTCCCCTTGCCGGTTAATCCTATCCTGGGTGACAAGAAAGGGGAAGAGATTGAATTGGCTAGAATAATAGGCACTCTAATAATTTATCTAGAAGTTGAGAAAAAGAGGATTGATCCGTGGAGTTAGAAGGGTAGAGGCTGTTGGGAGCCTCATGGCACTTTGTGTCCTCCTATTGAACACTTGGCAATTTTCGGAGCTAATTTGTGGAGCTAGAAGGGAACCTTGTGTTCGCTTGTTGAGCACCCAACAGTTTCTCTCAAATTGAAAGATAAGTGTTGGAGGTAGTCACATTAGTTTAGAACAATCTTTTATTATTTGCATTGTCAACACATATTAATTCCCTAAGCTAAAGTGAGACTTTAAAATCATTTAAAATCTACAAGACCACTTGCAAAACATTTTAATTTCTTGTTTCATTGTCATACTTGTTTAATTTCAAGTTCTGTACTTTCAATTGCAAGTTATTTCAAGTGCAAGAATGCTTCATGGTTAGTTAAGTGATATTTTGCAAATAAGTCATTCATTTCAATTCTTGCAATCTTTGAATGTTCTAAATTTGGGAATGTAAATCATTGTAATTTGTTGTATATCTTGTATGCTTAATTGAACAAGTATTGATTTATTGTTGACTCCATAGCCCAAGTAGAATAGGCACTGGTTATTTGATTGTTTCATTCTTATTTGGTTGAGTGTCAAAGTAAGGTTTGCCTGTCATTGAATATTTGCACTATGCACGATTGCTTGCCATTCAACTTAAATAAGCATAACCAAATTTGAACTCCTAAAACTAAAACACTTTAAAACTTAAATAGGGACTACCCCCCTTGACCTTTGGGAGTTGGGTCTAAACGGAGTTAGGAATCAAGATGACAACGGGTTCTTGACTCATGGTTTCCCCTCAAGAGCACACCTAGTGGATTGGAGACTTTTCTGCGGTTAAGTGTGTTTTAGGAGGAAACAAAGCCCAACCAACCAATAATCTATTTTCCATTCATTGAATACTACCCTAGAAGCACTGCAAAAAGTATCCAAACAACCCCTAGTAGTTTGCAACAAGCCCTAATCCAAGAGCATTGAAAGAAGAGAATCATCAACAAAATGGTTCTTGATCATTTTAGACCCATCCAAAAGAGAAATACCTCGAATTCTCCCTTGCATCATAGCCAACTCCAATAAATATGCTGAGGCATCAACAACTAAAACATAAATATAAGGGGCAAGAGGGCACCCCTCTTTGATTGAAATATGCATTGGGATGTGTTCAACTAGGGTGTTTCTCAATGAGACAAAATTTGAAGCTTTAGAGAAGAGAGTTTGCACCATACCAACACAACTAGGGCCAAAACAAAGTCATTAAAGCATCTCTATGATGAAAAACCAATCAACCCTATCATAGTCTTTATCAAAGTCAATCTTACGAAAAAAGGAATCCTAGCTAGTCTCCCTAGCCTAATCCATGGCCTCTCATGCAAAGATAACAGTATAAAAATGAACCTAACCTACACAAAACCTATCTACTACTCCTGAACAATCTGTGAAGCTAGTCTCTGCATATAAAGTGCAAGGACCTTACCCAGAATCTTATAAGAGACACCAAGAAAGTAATGGGCCTCCATCCTCCAATAGTATCATGGTGGAAGCATTCTTCAGGATCAACTTAATAATCCCCTTGTTAAGAGAGGTTGTCAAGTTACCAGAAGAAAAAGCCTCCATGACCATGCAGTAGAGATCTTCATCGACTATATCCTACATTGCCCTAAAAATATCACAAGGCAATCCATCAAAGTCAAGAGACTTGCCATTTTTCATAGAAGAAAGAGGTTCGAAAAGTTCCTTCTTAGAGAGTACAACATCCAAATGGTCTCTATTATGTTTCAACTACACTAACCTTCCTAGGGATCACTTGTTAACAAGTTCCCATTGCTTACAAAACAAGGCTATAAAGCTGATAGGGTGATAAAATGTGTTGAAAATGCAAAGAAATCAAATCTCTAATCTTGGAGGTGTCCTCCTCCAGAGACCCATCCTCTCCACAAAGTCCCAAAACTCAATCAATGGAGACTTTGCACTTCAAAAAGTCAAAGTAGAATTTAGATCTTACATCACTTCATTAATCCAATGGAGGCAATCACGAACCCTAACTCCCCTAGCAATATACTCCATTCTCCAAACAACCATCTCCCACTACATTGCAGCCATCTCTCGCTACATTGCTTATTCTTGAAGCAAAGTGTTGTGCAAGTCCTCCAAGAATACACAAACCTCCTTTAGCTAATTCTGAGCCTCCTTCAACTTGTTAAATTTTGAGCATTAATTCACAATACTCTAGGATCTTTGCTGAGAGAATAACATCTACAGTATATCAATGCATGACAATCACAATATGACAAGCATTACAAGAATCAAAAGCATAAAGACAAGAGACACAGAGTTTCCGTGGGGAAAACCCTAAGGTGAAAAACCCCACAACTTCCTCAGAGATAGAGAGAGCAATGGCTCAACCAAAGTACAACCAGATAACACTGAGATAGTCTCCTGATAGCAGATGATCCTCCTCCTCACTAGTGCGCCACTTTTCAAGAGAGAGTGAGTTACTTTTCCGAGTGAGTAAAATAGAGATCTCCGATCTCTATTTATACTAACCTTTTTGCCCAGTGACCTTATGGGGCCGACTTGTCTATCTAGATACATCCACATTATATTATATATAATTCAGGGCCGACCCCACATGGTGGTCTAATAACCCATCGGCAAGTACACACACTTGTGACACTTGTCAATCCACATGACGACACTTCCTTATAGAGGAATAACACATCTCTTATAAGGGTACAATAAATATATATAAAATACATAGATGAAATACATTCCGAAGTTACATATACATCAACACAACTACCTCTGCTTTCAAGCAATAAGTCGACCCCCACCTCACATAAGCTTAATTCTACGATAGAGAGCCGCATCCCACCAAATCAACCAGCCTATGTCCCCTTGTGCCTAAGAGGAAAGATTCCAAACCCAATGAACTAAAGCTCTGAAATAGAAAGATTCCAAGTGTGAAACATTCAACTTGAAAAGGAATGATGGAGGAGAATACTCTAGCTCTACACTGTCGAAAGTCACATCAAGTGAACCATCCCACATAATCTAAACCTCGCTTTCTCCGATTAGGGTCAAATCCCTACAAAGCAGTGTTGCAATAAGACTAGGCCTACTTTTCAATCCAACAATAACATTGCTAACACCGCCATCTCTATCTCTTGATCACTCAACCATATTAAAATACCCACCTACAATCCATTCCACAGTTGGGATAGAGGATGCATTCCAATCCCAAAGAGTACACTTGTCACTACTAGATTTGGGGTTGTCAACGAAACACAACCCACCAACTTGTCTTGAATCAAGACCATAATCCACATGCATTGCGCAAGTGGTCAGAACCATGCCCAACGATGAAGCTCTGTAAGAATGAAGAAAGGTATAAAGCCACCTCAACATTCACCTGGTAGTGCTTCAATGTCCAACAGGGGCCCTTCTAATAGTAATGCCTCTTGCACTGCACCTCAAAACCAACAAACTTCATTTCTTGAAGGAAAACCACATCAAGTTTAGCCTTCCACAACATATCTCGAACATATATCTTTCTACTTGGGATAATCATCCCTGACATTCCAAGAAATGAGAGAGAGCTTCATTCAAGGATTAAACCCATACTCAGGCCACTGAAACTATTATTAGAGACAAAATCACCCAATTGTAAGGGACATCGCTCAGGCAAGCACATAGCCACATCCTTATAGGATTTGAAATGTGACTTCGGCCTAAGATCCCTAAGTTGTTGTTCCACCCAAGAAGGAGACTTCGGCTGCCTCCTCTTACTTGTCTGCACTATTGAACCTCCTTCAATCTCCATAGCCCCTAGCGCGGGAGGCCGGGTTTAAGGCTTGTAATGGCTACTGATCCAATTGGATGATGTTGTTGTAAATATAACTTCAGAAGATATTCATTTGTATTTTCTATTTATATTATTGTTGTATTTTATTTGTACCTCCGACGGAGATGTTTTTCCTCCGTTCGGAGATGTCATTATTATGTTTGGTCATTGAGATAAAACCTCCATTGTAACTCGAGGCAATAACACCCCAAAGGATAAATGTAAATTGTATTATTGAGTTTCCCTAGGACAGGTCGACCCAATCAAGATAGTGAGGTCGGCCCCATTAGGTAAAAAGGTCACCCACACATAAAGTATAAATAGAGAGCTTGCTCACTCATTTGGACACACCACTCACTCACTCAAGTTTGCATAAGGAGAGAGAGAAGACAAGTTCGCTGGAGGAGAAAGAGAGAGAGCTGCAGAAGACATCTTACATTTTGGTTTTCTATCTTGGTTGATATTGTATTAGTGAAAAATCTATTTCTGAGGAAGTTGCGGGGTTTTCTCCTTTATGGTTTCCCCGAGGAAAATTATTGTGTCTCTTGTGTTTTGTTGTGCTTGTCTATCTTTCAGTTAAAGATCTAATTAAATTGAATTAAAGTGCAAACTCTAACAGATGAGGACTAAGAACCTTTGGGGAGATGCACCTCTTTCCAAGGAGTCAAGTCAAGAATGGATGGCAAGGCTAGGTTAGAGGGGGGACTAGGCTTGGGCACCGAAGATTCCTTAGATTGCTCGGGTCTAGTTTTGCGATGGGGGCAATCATAGATAAAATGGTCTTGGACTTGGCAAGAGAAGCGGGCATTGGAAATCCGGGGTAGCAGACTTTCTATTGGCAAACAACGTTCGTGGTAAAAACTGAAATGAATGAAGGATGTTTATGGTTCATATTCACCTCGACATAGACCATCGAGTTAGGTCAAATAGTTATGATGACCATCTAAAATAAAGACTTTACCAGATCTTTGGGCAAACATATCCACAAAAGGTTGGAGATCTGCATGGAATACAGAGAAGTCAATCCATTGAGGGTAGTGTTCCTAGGAATGGTCACATTGAAATTGGACTACCAAGACTGCACATAGGCCAACGAACCAGCAATGTTCCATGTACCATAGTAGAGGACATTTTGCGCAACAACATCAAAGTTAAACAACAAACACAAATATGTTGACTCTAGGCACAGTATAAGTGCAAAGAGATCCCTTTAGTTTCCCAATTCAAAATAACCCATTCGTTGAAGGTGTCTTCATCCAGCATTCAATGCAGAAAAAATAGAATGACCCCCCTATGTTTGAGATTCTAGCGACCCTACTCATATTCATTATTGAAGTGCAAGAAAAATTAAAATCTTCCTCTAGATCGGGCTGATTGACCTAGGTGGCACTACAGTTTGGAACGGATTGCTTCTCGGCAACCCCAACAAAAAAGGCTAGGCTCCAAAATAGGGATTACATGCACCTCCCCTACCTCAACTGAAAGGTGGGGACAGTGATTGGCACCCCAATATACCTTGGTCAAGAGATAAACGGGGCACTAAAGAAAATTGACTTAAATATGAAATTTGCTCATTCACACATTTTGTCAAACACTTTGAAAACTAGGGTTTTAACTTGAATTCTGAAAGTAAAACCACAACTTCAAAATGTACTTCCAAATACTGAAAATAACTTTAAGCAAGATGAACACATGTAATTTTGGTCAAAGACCGGGGAAAACCCCACTAACTTGGGGAAAAACCTAAGAGAAAAACTGATCCAGGTGGATATAGGTGGCCACCCACCTTTCCAACTGGCTCAAAACAGTTTTCTGGCACTTTTGGTAATTTACTATTTTTAGCAGTTTTTTCAGGTCCTGAACTTCCAGAGCCGTTTTGAGGCCCTAAACGACGTTTTTTGTTTCGCGAGATGGAATTTTTGTTTTGACCGTTGTAGTCCTCGGATAGATCTTTCCAACGAGCTATCGTGCGCCCCAAACGGAAATCGTATGCAAAAGTTACGACCCTGAGAAGTTGATGTACTAACTTACCCAAACAGGGGCCCACATGACTTTTGGCGCTTCATCTCCTAGGGTTAGGTTTTTGGATGTCTAGGGTTTTTGACATTCTTGTTTATTGTAAAAGGCCTTGAGAGCCTCATTGTAACCATCTTCTTGCGAATGAGCGCAGCTGTCACATCTCTTCTCAGAGATAGGCCGCCACCATTCCAACAAGCTTGTTTCCGCTGCATTTGACAGTTTTAGCTTATTCCCTTATTGAATAGAAAACCAGTTTTACTGTATCTCTGTTATTTTGTGAAGCATCTGATAATAATCTATATTCATTTCGTTCTGCTGATAAAATCCGGATAAAAAACTTCATTAAAAAGAATTCTAAAACTTCTTTTACACAGAAATTTCCTTCCCTCATAAACTGACAAATTAACCCTACTTATCTTTTCAGACTGCTTCCTTGAAATTCGTGCCCACAAAACAGTGTACGGCCTGCTATACGACCTTCCTCACATGTGCCAGAATCTGCTGTACGGACAGTTCTTTTTCTGCATTAAATGCTGCCTTGAAATTCATGCCCAACTCGAGCCTGAAACTCTGTTGTACGGACCAAACCATCAGCAATTAATTCTATACTTTATGCATCGATTACAGTGCCCACACATGTTGTATGGACTGTTGGAAAACTTGTTGTACGGACTGTTGCTCGAACTGTCTTGGGAACTGTTATCACCTAAACTGTAGTTACCCCTATGGATGTATCCAGTCATGGATGGCAATAGGGAAGGGCAACTCAAAAGGTGCAACCACGATCACCTCGACCTCCAATGTATGGTTGTCACGCCAGTCGAGGCAACCTTCGCTTTATGTTATCTAGCCCAGACAACAAAGGGGGAGACCCGATCTACTCCCGACAGGAGAGATCAAAACCAAGACACCAAATCAGGATATTTCTAAGTGAAGTTAGGTGTATGGTTTATCCTAGACCTAAGGATGAAGTCACAAGCCAAGTGAGGGGTTCAATAGGTGTAGCTTTGGTTCATAGTTGATGTAAGAGTGACTTATAATGTTTGTAGTGAGATCTAGGGCTAGTGTACTAGTTCAATGTCAGAAGATCCACTGCCTTGGGAACCATGTCCAATGCAGGGTAGTTAAGGGTTGTATTGGGGCTAACTAGTACAGATGACAAGCTTGACCATGATACATGATAGATTCAAGGGTTTAGTTCACCATGCATAGGTCAATCCACAAGTCAATCCAACAATCTAGGAAAGTCGAATTAACTTGGAGAGAAACCAGTGCCTTGGGAATTGGGAAGTGGAGTCAAAGTAGGGTTGACTTGTGGTTTAGGACTCCTAGTACATGGGACAAGTAGGCAATAGAGGTCTTGATGGATGAATGTATCTAGATCTAGGTTTGACCCAAGTGGACCACAATCCCTTAAAACAAGGAATGCTATCCCCAAGGCAAGATTTGACAAAGTGATAGTCTAGACCTAGGTTTTGAATTATTCCCGTTCCAAATCCGCAAGAATCTCAAGTACCCACGTCCTAGAAGTGAGTCAACTCACTTCTCCAAGGTGGTGCGACTTTGCCCAATGAGGCCAAAAATGAGGGTTAGGTAGGTCAAGACAAGTCGGATGGCATCCAAACTTTAGATCCGGGTAGGTTAGTCAGGTAGGAGTGTGGATCTATAATTTCGTGGCAATCCAACGGCTAGATCTTAGTAGATCTGAGTTTAAGTGTTCCAAGTGGTCCAAAATGGGGATTAAATCCCTTAAAATGTGGAATAGGGCCCACAAGGTGAATTTCAGAAAAGTAACAATCTGGGTGTATGTTATTGGATGTGTAGATGACGAATCAAGTGGAATCTCAAACACCCACCACCTAGATCTAGGTCAACTTGCTCAAACTAGGAAGTGCGCCTTGCTTGGGAGAAGCTAAGTTGGCTTGGGAGGGGGGTCAAACGGAAGCCAATCCTCACCAAACTATAGATCCGGGATGCCGTGGATGCTATAGAGGTGGGTTTTCAATATTATGCCCAACAACCCACTAGATCTAAGTAGATCTGAGAAAATGTAAAATGGGGTTTTGAAGTATTTAGGGTTTTTAAATATTTTAGACAATTGGATAGATCATGGAGATAGAACTTACCTTGAGATCATACCTGAGTGATGTGAATGAGATGCCTTGATGTTGAGGAAGATTCCCGCAGAGATCAAATGAAAAATTGTTGATTTTGCTTGCTGAAATGATGCCTTAGTCCACACGTGCGACCTCCTCTACCTGTCAAACCAAGGAATAGCGATTCAATCAGTAAGATCAAGCATGGAGGAAATACAAGAGAAATGCAACAGTAACATGAAATAGAAGGTCCTGGGACAGTAATACTCCCTGTTACCAACGAAGAGATCCAAAGAAGAAGTAGGGAGAGTCTTCCCCTACCAATACTTCCTCCTCAAAGCAAATCGGCCTCCACCTGTAGATGCAAAAATCGTGGTACAAAATATATGGCAAACAAGATCTCCAATAACTCAGTGCAAAGGAAGAACCAACGAACAAACACCAAAAACATTCACCACAACACTGGAGATAGATGCAATAATAATTTTCTATTCCAATAATCCAGAGCCAAAAGTCACCTTTACAATGAGAGGCTCTCTCCTTTAAATAGGTAGGAGAGGCACCAAAACCCTAACCACTTTTTGAATGAGTGGCTAAGATTAAAAGATACAAATGTCTAATCAATGGTTGAGATGAGCTCAACAATAAAATACATGGATCACTAATAAAATATAATGTAAGTGGACAAAATCGCCCTATAAGAGGGGAATCCCACCAAATCATGATGACAAAATATCATAAGAGGCTTATGGTGGGTCCAAGGGGTAATTTTATCCCTCCTTGGTCAATCCCCATATCACAATAAATATAAAATAATCATCAAAGTACCAAATCGTGCCTCCATGGTCAAGTCGTGGTCCTCAAAAGACCTCAGAAATCCACAGAAAGTGCCATAAGTGATGGATGCGGGCCCCAATGAAGCTGAAACTGCTGGAGAAGGTGTGGAAGACCCCGATCTATCATCACTGATCATCCCATGCCATAACTTTGCCTCAGTAGCCCAAATCGATTTCCTCAATAGCCATTTCTACCAATCCTGAAATTCCTCGGGAAGCGTGAAACTGCCCCAAACAGCCTCCTGGAGTGCCTGCGCTGTCAAGGTGAGGGCACCAGTGTGTCCGGGAGGGGGATAATATGGTAAAAACAAGTGGCTGGACCACCCCCTCCATCATCAGCGCCCTAGGTCAACCGGATAAAAATCACATCTGCTCCGACAGGGCCTCCGACAAACCAAAACTGCACTGGGACAGCCTACTGAGGCTCAATCATCACTGTAAGTGCCCGGAACTGAAAACAAACTGTCCCATTGGACTCAGAAGGTCCAAATCTATCCAAGATGTGTACTCGTACACCATATGAGTCTCTGCATGATCAAAATAAATATCCAATATACCGGAACAAGGCCAATAATAATGATCTGTAAATGACCAAACACTTCTGTAACCCAAGAATCATCATCATAACCCTGTAGCTGCTGCATAGAATCATCATGTATGTATACATAGACCATATATCATCTATCCATATCATCATAAGGTCTAACATCTCACGTCCCATGGTCCTCCATGGTCAAACTAGGTCTAACCAAGACCAAATATAACTCAGACCATCATCCAAGGCTGCTGCAAAGTGTCAAGGTTAATACATGCTCTACAACTTATTCAAATAGCAATTATAACACAGAGTAATCATAACTGGCGATCTAAATCCAAATATATAGTGTCGTTAATTATTATTATTACTCAGACTAGACTTTCAGGATCATACTCACTTCATAGCTGTGATCAATTTGCTAGTGAAGGGTGAAGGCTAAATTAACTGGCTAGGCTACGGGATGACTTGACTGACTTGACTTTGTGACACTTTGGCAAGGGAAAGGGAATACACACCATAGTATATACTGAATGAGCAATAACACAGGGAATGGCGGTGTCTCACAAATGGATGAGTTGTTTAAAGAGGGTTTATTCACCTTCACAGATGCGCACAATCCATAATACAAATAAGGCCAGCAATTGTTTAGATATAGCATTTAAGTTCCATTGCTTTTTGGGCCTGAAGTTTCCATAGCCTTGATCTATGTGTGTTTACAAACACATTGCATAGATTTACATTTTTTCTTTAGGCTTTCTGCTGCAGGTGTGTTTTTAAGGCACTTGTTTACCTGAGCACTTCTAGGTGTGTCATGGACAGCTTGTTTACCTAGGTATTTATTTTCCAAAAAGATATAACATTTTATTTTCATAGCCATTTTCATTTGGCATGCCTTTCATTCATGTGTGTTTAGAAACACATTGCATGAATGGGCTTTTCATACAAGATATAGCATTTCATTTTTCCAGATTTTGTATTCATGGCAGCACCAAAAGTTTCAGGTTTAGCCAACACAACTTTAGTGACTAGGGGGAATTCACAAGGAACTCCAACTCACCATAGGTAAGTTTTGTCACCAACTCAGAGCCGAGACACAATAAACAGGGAAGCTCATCCAATACAGAGGCTACAGTGGGGGAAAGATCCTCCATATCACTAGTCAAGTAGTAAGTCAGGGTGATAAACTAAAAGGTAGGCCATGGATGGATGGAGACAATGAATGGTGGAACCGACACTAGCAAGCCAAGGTATGGTTGAATGATCACCTCTATTCTCCCTAGGGAGGGTAAAACCAATGAGTATGAATAGTGAACTTCTAAGTCTGAGTAGGGACAATATAATATATATAATAGATCAACCAGGTCCAAATATCTATATGATCGCCAGATCATGACACTAAGTGCTAAGACATGCTATAAGAATAAGTATAAAAGCAATCTAACCCTAACACCATGATATACCTGCTGAGTCATATACCTGAAAGCTCATCAACCTGTACCATCATCTGTCCTCTGAGACTGCTGCTGCAACTCTGGGCACTACTGACTGCTCTGTACCAATGGTATAATGACTACATCGGTCATCTCTCTGAGTCTCCTGAGACTCAGTCATGGCATGGGGAATACAACTGCTGTCCAAATCTGATAGTGATCCAATATAGATGCTCATCTCAGCATCTCAAATGTAAGGGAACTGGCTGAATAGTGTACTGGAATCAGAAAAATAATATATGGTAGCCCGGCTACTATGTATGTGATAACAGGAACCATGCCTTTCTTGCTGGTTGTCTTGGGAAATGTGCTGCTGAAAATGTCTCGAGAAAAGTGCCAAGTTCTTCTTGGAAGCTTTCTTCTTCTTCTTCTTCTTCTCTTATTCCTCTTTGATGGTGAGTGTTTTTCATTAGTCCCTTTCTCTTCTTTTATACTTTACTTTTCACTAACTAACCCTAACTACCAAAGAAACTACCTAATCAATGGCTAGGATTAGTAGATTAGGAGATCTATGGTTCACAATAGATGCACTTTTCTCAATTAATAAAATAATTAATTAAAAAATACATCACTTAAGTGACCCACTTTTATAAAGTACAAAACATCACTTTATTTACATAAACGTCACTTTATTACATAAATACACAAGGGACAAAACTTTTTGGTCCCCCTCATCACACCCACACCAAAACATGAGGGAGGACCTCTAGGGTTATCCTTTTCAACAAGCACCTCACTAGGGCCAAACAATATGGAAACAGTCTGAGGTTCCTTCCTCATGACCTTAGAAGGGCCACGATCAATGTAGTACTCAACACCCTCTTGGGGTTTCAACAAGGCTTTCCACCAACATTGTAATGGCCTCCTCCTCAAGCACCACAGAACCAAATAGTAAGACCCGCTGGTAAAGAGAGACAGTCTCCTTGGACGCTTCCTGTTGCTCTTCCATATCCGATGAGAAGGGTCGGGCATGAAGCACCAAGCTACCATTGAGTGAGCACACTACATATTTCCTTCCTTTCTTTAAATTTGTTTCTTTAGCTTTTCTAATGTTCAACTTATGAACATTGAAAAATTAAACCTCTTCTTCTTTTCTTTCCTAATATTAAGTTTAACATACGTGCCTTTGTCATTTTTATTCCTGGTGTCTCAGACTCTCACTCACCTTGCCTCCAGGCCCTGCAGATCTCCACTCCCCTCCTTGGTCCTTGGCCTTTTCAATCTCTGGTGGTATGTTGTCTCCTTCCTGGTCTCCAATCTATGGTCTCTGTCATAGGCATTGGACCGTTAATGCTCTGGTACCACGTAGTAGTAGGATTTCATGAGTATATAAAGACCACAATAACATGAACATATTTGAAGAGATTAATAAATGTCACATATATTAATGATATATTCAGTGTTCCACCAAGTTTCCGGGACGTGGGAGCACAGGAACGGGGAAACGCACATTGGGGACGTGTAGAGACACCCCCAAATTTTGGGGAAATGTTGGGGGTGGGGGGGCGTCGGGGTCCCTAACATAGGGAGGCATGACTCTAAAATTATTAAAAACTTAAAAAATATGAATCCCAACATACTAACATAGCAATTCCTCATCCCATCACCATTTACATACTAAATTGAAATTCATTAGTGTGCAATGTAAACATGATATTCAATTCATAATGGCTATTTTAATTTTTTAATACATGCATGTCTTCCATTATAACTTTGAAATTTGAATCATAGACATAAACAATAGATAAATTTTAAATGATAAATCATAAATTTGAATCATAGATATGTCAGATAAACACCTACAAATAAAGGGTGATGAGTCAAAGACTCAATCTGAGTTCATCAATGACAGTAAATAAAACTAAAAGTAGCAAAAAGAAATCATCAAAAGAACATCAAGGAGATAGTTCCATGGACTAGTCTTGCTGATGCATCTGCTGCATGAAGTCATCATCTATGGGAGTGTCACCATCTAAGTTAGAGTCACTCTCAGTCTCAGCCTCGAGAGTAATTTATTTTTTAGGTTTTTTTTGGTTTTTCATAAAAAAAATTAAAAATTCAAGAGGGGGGAGCACCTGGGCGTCCCCCATTTTCAGGAGGGGGCATCTACAAGCCCCCCTTTGCAGGAAACTCCTCCTAGTGCATTTCCCCAAGTTTCACAGAAAAGGGGGCACTGGGAAACGTTTCCCATGGAGCCTCCCAGTCCTCGGGGCATGGGAAGCGCAGGGGGCGAGCCCCCGACCCTGGGAGACGCGTCCCCGTGGAACACTGGCTATATTGCAGCAATTACATTTATGAAAGCCCGATGTAGGCCACCCACATTACATAAACCACTCTCTCAAGTGACTCATCCCTCAATATATCATTATATAGCACCCTAGGTTATTTATTGTGGTGTAAACACCTAACCCCCTAACCTAAACATTAGAATATTGATATGGTCACATGTCACTAAAATATTAAGCAACTCTCATATATTTCTGTGTTTTTAATGTGAAGCATTTATGAAATTTAAATTCATTTATAACCAGTACTGCACCACTCAAGTTTTGTCAGAGTCTAAAACATACTCTGCAATCATATTTGCCAAGAAATAATACTTACATGCCAGCATTTCTAGCTCCAGCTACACCTGTTGGAGCATCTTCCAGAACCAATACTTTTTCTACTTGGAGAAGAGGCTCCTGAATTAAACATAAAAAAATTTCATAGAAAAATGAACTCATAATAATAATTCCAACTTTGAAAACAACATAAAAAAAAAATGAAGCTAAAAAAGTAACAAATTCAAATGTTTCATGTCAGAGGAAAAATCGAACACCTCAAATCTTTTGGCTGCCACAAGAAAGATGTCAGGGGATGGTTTTCCCTGTTTGATTTCTGGATCATCACCCACAACTATATGATGCATCAATGAGAACAGACCTTTGTGTTTGGTTGTCTTCAGCTCATAATGTCGCCTATGAGAGCTGTAAAGTCATAAGACAAATCCCACTTAGTACTTCACAGTTCACACTACTTCAACTCCATTTAACTTACTGGTCGAAGAGAAAAACTGGAGTCTCAACTCTTACCAGAAAAGTTACAGACAGGACTACGATGCAAAATAATTATTTTCTGCAGAAGTAAGAAAGTAGCATAAAAATATTGACCACTTAGAAACAGTAATGCTCTCTTTTATACCTTGTTCCCACAGCCATAGGTATTCCATGTTCATATAGATGACGTACTAAATGCTCTGCTCCTGCACCACAGCACATGTTCAGAACATAACATCCAAAATATGTGTCGATACGCATCTCAGTTTCAAATAAAGAATCTGTTTCTGAGCCCTCCCATGGAGAATAAAAGAAACGGTACAAACACTACAGATAAAACAGCACAAGCTCTAAAAGTGACTACTACAAGTCTACAACAGGTTGCCTTATATTACAAGAAAGACATTGGTACGAACATTGATAGGCTCACCGTCTAGGCCAATGTATGTTATTGTTTCTCATAGGGTTCAGTCTTTATGATCAAACCTTGATTCTACTCGCCTCTGAAGACCAACAACTTACAAGAAAATGGATATTGATTTAATTTCATGTATTTTAATAGCACAAAGATTAAGCATACCTGGCATAAGCTCAGTTTCTGGAAACATGTGCTGCAGCATGTCTTCTCTTTGTCTGAGAAACTCCTCGGGTGTTAGAATTCCTTCAAGCCCGGTCTCCTTTACAAATACTTGTGCTGCTTCTGATGCTTTCAAGCCAATCAATTTGGCCTTCAGGGACCAATCAAAGTGTTTCCCATATCCCTCAAGAATACGTTCCTGGACAACAGTATAAAACTTTTCTGTATCTGGAGCCAAACAACATATTGTGTTTTTTAATTTTTAGTTATTTATCCAAATGGGATAAACAATAAAATATGCCATTAATTAGAATTCTGAAGAATCAGCTCCGTCAAATGGTCAAATGTGCATTTGAAAATATAAATTGATAAAATAATTCAAATCTGAAGCTAACCAAAAATGCGCTTTATATTTATGTTATGAACCTTCCAACGGAAGCAACAAGCAAACTCGAGTCTCTTTTTTGATATGGTTCTTGTCCTAGAGGCCTCAAGAACTCCTACAGTATGTATCCAAATCAAAGGAAAATTTATTATAAACATAACAAGCATTATACTCAATCCACTTGGAGAAAACCAAGATAAGACAAATTTATCAATGTCCACAGTTAACCAAAAGATAGTTCAGTAGGACTAGAAAATAAAGTCAGAAACATAACGTGGGAGTGCCAAGGCTACTCCTGAAGGCTAAAATTTCACAGGAGAAAATGAAAGAAAAGACGGTAAGACAGGGTGACCCAAGAGGTTAAAACTTAGAAAAGAAAGACTACTCAGCGTATAGAGGTAGAGATATACAGGAGGGAGCAGAGCCATCTCCATCCCCATCAATCACTATAAAAATACCAATGCAACCCCTGATAATGTCCTCTAACAAATGCACTGGGTTGACAAGACATGGTTGGGTAATCCTAGGAGCCCAGGGCGTTCAGGCGAAGCCCTCCTAACATTTGAGGCCGAAGAGAAAAATCTAGTGATGGGCATCTAGTTGCACAATTTGGGCTAGAAGGAAACTTCATATTCAAAGCAGGTATATCTTTGTGGCCTCATGAAAGTGGATCCTCTAGCAACAGGATGGGAGGATGTGTGTTGTCTCATAGATCTTGTATCATCTACGTCCAAGGCTAGGGAATCTAAAGCTTAAGTAGTTCTTACTCTTAGCACCAATGTTCCACCAAGTTCTTGGCACGTGGGAGCATGGGAGCAGGGAAACGCACATGGGGGACGTGTGGAGACCACCCCCAAATTTTAGTAAAATTCATGGGGGACGGGGGGGACGTCGGGGTCCCTAACATAGGGGGCCCCGTCTCCAAAATTATTAAAAAATTATAAATCCCAACATATTAACATAACAATGCCCCACCCCGCTTGCAAGGGTGTAGCTCGAGTGGCGATTCGCTTGAAAATCAGATGTTATGTTGTAATAGAGGTCACGAGTTCAAAACACCCCGACTTACCCGTGCCCCTTGTTTGCAAATTGTGTGGGTGCAGCACCTAGGAGTATAGTGGTTGCGGACAGGATTGGACCCCTGGACCCCCTGTCACGGGAGTACCAACCCCATCCCAGTTGTCGATTCCCCTAGTACAAAAAAAAAAACAATGCCCCATCCCATCACCATTTAAATACAAAATACTAAATTCATCATTGTGCAATGTAAACACAATCATCGATATGATATATCATATTTCAGTATTTGAATTTTACATATTGAGATCCTATTCATCAATAGCACCCTATGGCCACCTCCTCTAGGCTCTAGCCCTTGCCTCTACCTCGAATCTCAAAGTTGATCCTCCAAGGACATTAGTCAACACACTACAATTTTGATGAAACCTCCTAATCCAAGCTTTAAAATAAGGTAGAAAATTCAAAAATATTCCCATGGTTAATAAATGATTTTGCTTGAGTGAAGGGTACACTTTTATTAAGGTCATAATAGAGGAGTTCAACAATCAACACCACGAACATCGAGGTACATAGAGGGGTTGATGTATTTATTAAATAACAATCCCATACCATCATACATGATAGAATCCAGTGGAAACATTGCAATCCTGAAATCCTGAATACTGTTAAGCCCGTTGAATTCTGAATGGGATCTATGTTAGTTTTTTATGGTATCTCGGGATGTCCTCCATGGTTCAGATGCCTTGCATGGAGGTACATCAGCAGTATAGGCATAAGTATGGAGTAGAGGGTGAGATACACTCTACTCAGTGGCATGAGTCCATTGATGGATGCATGCGGACCTTTCGGGGCGTTTTGACCTTTGCATGCATGAGTTTTGCATGACATGTCAGCGATCATTGGATGCATGCAAAAGTGACTTTTTACATGCACCAAGGTTAGGTTTTTGGTAAACCTAATTCATCGGTGAGATTATTTATAGAGGCAGGGGGTCCCCGGATGAGGTTGCTCAGTTGACTTATCAGAGAGTGATAGCTCAAGAGTGAGGAGGGCGCATTAGTGCATGCAGGGCGACTTTCTGAGAGAGAGAGAGAGAGGAGCTGCTGCAGGAGCTAGGGTGTTCAGATCTAAGCTGGACCAGTGACCATTAGCTCCAGAGGAACTTGGCACCTAGATCTGTGGATTGAGATAGTTCACTGATGTGGTTTCTGCTGAGTTTGAGGAGGACGTGTTCCAGAGAGGAGGTGGGCGCATTACCTGAGGATGAGAGGAGCTCATTCAGAGCTTGATCGACCGATTCAGAGTCTGAGACGTTCAGGATAGCCTTGCCTCAGCATTCGAGGAAGGTTAGGGACGATCAGAGCTCAGATCTGTTGAGATCCGACACAGTACGAGCATCAGACATCCATAGGGGAGGGCGCATTTCTCCATGCAGAGGAAGGTGCATTTCTTCAGTTAAGCAGTTGGTTTTCTTCTGTTGCAGAGCAGATCAGAGCAAAGTGATAGAGAGAGGCAGAACAATCACGGGCACCTGAAGAGATTCTCAGATCCAGTTTGGCAGTTAGGGCACATTCTTCTAGTGCATGCATCAGCTGATGCATGCAGATCTAGAGTTTGTCCTGTTCAAGGATTGAGTTACTTCTGAAGTAACACTGTATTGTATTTTCATTTATATATATGCTCTGGGCTCGAGAGAAAAGATAGCCCCACAGGATTGTTGGTTTTCCCCGGTTGGGGTTTCCAAGGTATATGCAGTGTTATTTGTGTGATTGCATGTGTGTTAAAGTTGTAAAGAGATCTAGCTGTTGACTTTATGTTTTTATGAGTATTTATTGACATATGAGACTCAAACCACTTGAGAACTCAGAGCTATCCAGAGGGAGTAGTGATCTCTGGATTAATTAAAATTTACAATCTAAAATTCTACTTTTTGCACATGAAGTCCGATGAGGTTGGAACCACTCTCAAACATCCTAAAACAATTAATGGTAAAAGTTTAAGTGGCATTCTCCTTATCTTTCATTTTTTATCCTTTTGGATAGAAAATGAAAGATAATGAGAGTGTTACTTTTACTTTAAGAATTTAATATTACCAGTTAATGTTAAATAACCTATGAGGCTATGTCACATGGTTCGCAGGATTTTAACCATCATGTTTGAAATTCGACAAATTTGAACAAAAAAATCCAATTCATTCAAGTTCGACTCTGAAATTCAGTCATTCTAACACCATGGAACCATACCGTGTGGTTTTGAAGGCTGAAAACCTTTGTTATTTTGTTTTTCCTCATTATTCGAAAGAGAAATGAAAACACTAAGTTAAACCTTCTCGTGATCCAGCTTAGCATGTGAATTTAGGAGTATATGCAAATCACGGGTTCAAAAGTTGCTTGTTTTCTAGTTCTTTGCTCCACTTTCTCAATTGTATGGTCGTTGGTGTATCTCTCTTGTAGCGGATGACATACACGGGCCATGAGTAGAGACCATGGATCAGCGGTAGCCGTTGGCGATAACCACTATCCTCGCGTGCCCTTGACCTGGTAGTTGTTAGCGCCCATAAAAACAATATTTAATAATTAAATAATCGTTCATTAACGCATTATAAAACCATTCACATAGTATATATTGTTAATGATAATGGTATTATCATAGTGTATAATGCTTAATGTTATTCAGTAAATAAGTTATATAAGTTAGCATCTAATGATTATTTGGTATTAATGTTTTAACTTTAGAATTCTGGCTAATCACAATAATGCAATGGTATTGCATAGTATTTGTTTAATGATGATATAATGACATTGTACCTTTAATGAGATCAGTCGCAGGGTATTATTATTTAAAAAGATGATATATATATATATTTGAAATATGTATATTATTTCATTTTAAAGAGTATATATATATATATATATATATATAGAGAGAGAGAGAGAGAGAGTATGTAGACGAACCTAATGGCGAACCTCATTTGAATCTCATCGGAAAATTCAAACCTTACGAACTTAATGGTTGTCGAACGCGAACCTTGTGACATAGTAAATAACTCAACAAATGCCTAAGTCTAAAAACAGAAATACTAAATCATACATCAGGTTCAAAAAAAAATTTAAAAAATCAATTGGGGGGGGCACTTAGGCGTCCTCCATTTTCGGAAGGGGGTGTCTAGCTTTACGGTTGTCGAACCTGAACCTTGTGACATAGTAAATAACTCAACAAATGCCCAAGTCTAAAAACAAAAATACTAAATCAGAAATCAGACATCAGGTTCATAAAACAATTTAAAAAATCAAGGGGGTCACCTAGGCGTCCCCCATTTTTGGGAGGGGGCGCCTGGGCGGCCCCTCTCTGCGAAACGTGCCTTCATGCGTTTCGTAGAACGGGGGGCGCTACAAAACGTTTCACTAGGCACCCCCTATCCTAGGGGGGTGAGAAACGCAAGGGGCGCGCCACCAACCTTACAGGATGCGCCCCCATGGAACACTGCTTAGCACCACTAGTCGCCAAGATAGATCGGAAGGAGGAGTTGATCAACCTAGTGGGGCAAGGTCTAGATAAATCCCATAAGGTCTACTATCTATGAGTAGCCTCATGTATTTACCATATAGAGAACCAAACACTTCTGATCAGAACAACGAAAGAAGGTAGCAAGGGACTCTCCTAAATCACGCTATAGACAATGATATCTATGTCAGATCTCATAATATATGGGAGATCTGAAGATGAAGTGCTTCACAGCCTCAAATTCTCAATTTCCTGTAGATGACACAAATGACAAATCCTCTCCATCAGCAAGATATGGTCATCAAATTCAACCGATAGATGGTGAGAGCAAACCCTTAATTGGTCGAGCAGAGACCTAACATCATCTCGTCAATGACGATGACTGTAGTTAGTGTGGGCAATGATGTTGTCCTTGAACTATAAAAAGTACTCATAATAGAAGCCTAGCTTAGGGCCAAGAGCTTGCAAGGGGGGTCTAAGTGACCTGAATGTAGTGTTAGTATATGTCTTCTATGGCTGCAATATCAATCTTTCCCTTTAGGAGAGAGGAGGTGGCTAGGGGAGTCTAGAGAATACCAAAAAGGTTTGAGGCACTCAATAGGAATGTCAATGGATTGAAGGAGCGAAGAAGCCTCTGAAAACCAACACTGCCTCTATAGTGATAGGTTTGTGGAGGCAATCTCCTCTAAAGAACAAAAGGCCAAGTAGGGATATATTTCTCATCCTATAACATAATCACACATAGAACATATCTTGTGAAGAAAAAAGACCAACTTAAAAAACACTCTCAAGGTATAAGGGGTGGGCCCTAAACTTGGCTTGGATGGTGGCCTAGAGGACAATCTGTTTACAACGAATCATATAATGGAGCATTATAAAAATGGAATCATTCATTGGACATTAATAAAATTATCTTATCTTATATATTTACATAGGCCTAGTCAACTGGCAGTAGATTAGGCACCTAAACCTCACCACCATAAAGTACAATAGGTTTGATAATCATGTCAAAGGGTTGCATCATTGAGGGAATATCTTGAAAATGCATATAGAAACAATGGCACTCAAGTGTAGAGAGAAACCCATAGTACATAACCCTTGTTGAGTCAAGGTTGGAAAGCAAGTTGCAAGATGAATCTACGACCCATGATTGGAACCCAAGTATAAGTTGTAGTGATCTCCACCTCTTCCCCTCTAAAGAAGAAGTGGAAATCTGACAAAGCATTCTTAGAAATAATGAATATCATAACCTTATTTATGATAAGGTTCACGACCAATTGTCTACTATCACAAAACTTGACGAGGGCATCAAATTCCCTTTGTAGGCCCTCGAGGGGGAGGGGCAAAAGGAACACATCATATGCAGACATGAGAAGTGAAATAAAAAAATGGTGTAAGAGGTAACATTATCAACATGTGTGTTCTGCTCGGGGTGTGCCTCCAACTCATCAATATAGATCCCAAATAAGTTCAATGAGGGAACACCCTAATTGGTTAACCTTAATGGGGCTCCTAGTGAAGCAAAAGAATCCTTGGAATGTGTGAAGTCGACCTATAACTATCTCATAGAGCCTCAACATAAAAATAATGAGACTTAGGCATGCTAGTATCAGACAATCTCTAGAACAAGAAATCCCTTGAAACATAATCAAAAGCCATTTAGAAATCCATAAAGCAACAAAAGATTTTGGACAATGGTTGTCTAGCCTCCTTGATAATAGCATGAATTGTAAATATGTGGTCAATTGTCTGGCAATCTCTCTTGGAACCTGTTACCAACTTTTTGTACCATAGTTGGATTTTCTGGAGAGCCGCCATTTGACAAACATGATAAATGTTTGATTCCAGTGTATCAGATGATCCAATATATTGTAGCTAGCTAGTTGTGGTTAGCTTGTTTTGTTTTTGAGTCGACATGACCATGGCCCCATGGGGGTTTGTAATAAAGTGTGCTAGTAGGATCTAAGTGCCTCGGTTCCTCATGACTGGATTAAGCAACTAAGGTATTCCAAGGAGTTTTTTCCCTTGTCAATTATACTTTGCTTAAGGCGAGGTATAATCGATGAGGTTTTCTCCCGCTCCTCCAAAGCTGGAATGCCCAATTTTGAAAATTTGGCCATGGGGGGTTATTAGAGGCCAACTAATGTATATAAGCCTACTAGACACTGTTAGAATAGGTGTCGGTCATGTCCTAGGTCCATAAAACCCTCAGAAAAAATTTCGAAATTTTTTTACCGGGTCCATCGAAATTTGGGTTTTAATTATTTTTTAAATTTAATAAATTTCTCTATAGTTTAGATAGAGAAATAATTATTTGTAATATGTCAGTCATCCTGGGTCCGAATTCAGTGATTGATGGCTCGCTTCATAAGCCAAAAATCACACATGACCCATGGAGCAGCTAAACCCAACTTTCGGATGTCAATTCAGCCCCGTAATTAATATTTTCTCTGAAAAGTCATTTACAGAGAAATTATTAATTAAAATAATAAAATTGATTATTTTGGAGATAATCCAAATCTCTCCAAAATTAATCAATTTGATTAAAATAAAAGGCTAAATGACATGGCAATGAGCATTTAGGAGGATTCCAATCAACTCCAAGCTATCCCAGTCAACTATCCAGTCACTAGAGATTATCCATTTAAACAAATTCGCCCTCCTCATGCATAATTCGATTTGGTGTGTTGGCATGTGATGAATGGTTTGGTGGTTAGCATTAAAGTTTTAGGTGGGCGCCCTCATGACTCACCACACCTACCAAGCTTGGCTCCCATTCAATGTCGAGTTAGTACCTACCATCTTACATGTGTCTCCACTAAACTAACTCACTATCTACCAAACCCTCACGTCAATCTCCATTAGCTTCACATCTTAGCCTTGTTGGAACTCGTTTATTTGTTAGTGAGATCATTGATTAGCTTGGCTTCCATCCATACGAATTAGCACCTACCTTTTTCCACTTGTCATCCAATGAACTAGCTCGCAACCTACAACAAGCTCACGCCCTTCATACCCTAGCTCACGTCAATCCTCTTACTAGCTCGCACTTCCTTGTTGTAGCATGCCTATTCGTTGGAGGTTACTTCTCAAAGTCGAGTCCTTGCCACCTCATGCCCTTCCACCAACCAACAACTCGACTTTGACTATTGCTCACCTCTCCAAGCCCTTGTTGATTGGATTCAAACTACTTGCCATTGCCAAATTCGACCTAGGGTTTAGATTGGGTCTTTTACTATAAAGAGAGGCCCATTTGGGTTATTATCTCATGGATTTTTATGCATCGAAACTCTGATGAAATTGTAAGTGCTTTTAATTGAGAATAAAGTTGAGACTTTGGAGGTCAAAAACGTGGAGGCTTTTGATGTGCATTGCTTCACTTGATATTGAGGTGATATTGTTTTACATTTCATTTGAGGCTCTTAAGTTATAGATCATGTTCATGATGGCTAACAATCTAGCACAAGTAGCATGTATCTAGTGCTTTTCACTTAAATGTTTTGTTTCAAATATATTATCCATGCTTAAGGTTTTTGCAGGTATATCTTCACTCTACAATAAGACCAAAGGAGTTTTAACTTTTGGATTTGAGAAACAAAGGGAGTTAGATCTTCTCCATCAAACATTCAAAACACAATTTTGGTTACTTGTTACTATAGGCTTCCATCTCTTCTAGCCTTCTAGTTTGCTCCTTGAGTTTTTGCTTTGACTTGCTAAGCCATTTCTAGCCCCTCTAGCCTTGATCCGAGATTATTCTTATCTTCAAGCCATAGATTAGTTTGCCATAAGGTTGAAGTTCCTTCAACCTTGGGGAATAACTTGGGATTTGTTCCCTTGTGCTCTCTTCAACACTCATTGTCGGCGTATCACCGGTTAACCGGAGGATTTCCAAGGCGGTGTTTTTACCATCTCAAGTGTTCCACTTGAAGCCCTTGCCCTAGATTTACTTCCCCATAAGTTTGTCTTCATCCTCCCATTCGCCCCAATTGATTTTTTGTCTTCATCCTCCCATTTGTCTTACCTCATCTTTGGCCTTCCTCTCCTTGCATTCGCCCCTCCTTACCTTCTCCCTTTCGCTCCTCTTCTTTTCCAAGCCTCTCCTCTCCATTCGTCCCATCTTCCTTAGGGTCTCTACCCTTTCCATTTGCTCTAGCCTCCTAGCATCTCGTCCAACCTCCTCCTTCCCCTAAGTCTCTCCTCATCCACTCCCATTTTGGCCCTAGAACATAAACAAAACAACAACAAAAAACAACAAGTTAGTAAGTAGTTAGTGTAATTTTCATGCTTAGTTAGTTGTTGGTTATTTGTTTAAAGTCTCAAATTATTAGCTAGTTGTTCTTCTTTGGAGAGTTAATGGTTAGACTTATTTTATAAATCAAAATTTATGCATTTGAAAGTTTAAGTTAGGCATATCAAAGGGTCATTTAGGGCTTGCATTTAGTCTTTTCCCTTTAAGTTTTGTAATTCCATTTCAAAGTAGGAAAGTTGGCATATAGGGTAGTGTAAAATTTTGTGGTTGCATTCTCATTCCCACCATATTTTGGGGCATTTTAGCTTGCTGGTCCGTTTTACCATATTAATTATTTCAAGACAAAATCTCATGCTCTTTCATGTTTTAGTCTTATTTTGCAAACCTAGACTTGATTGTTCAAAGTTTGATTAATTTTCTAACGCTAATGGGTGCATGAGTTATTGGCTTATTCTTGTGGTAGGATTGTGGGAAGAGAAAGATCTCTTAAATCAAAAGATCAAATCGAAGAGAGAAGAAGAAATCAAGCGTCATAAGACATATTTCAAGATACACCTTCTTATCCTTTGTAAAAGCCATTAAGGGCTTCAATTTTTTAAATTTTTATAAGTTGTTTTTTTAGTAGCCATTAAAGACCTTTCAAGGATTTTCCCTTGAGGCACTTGTAAAAGATTAATAAAACTTATAGTGGAGAGGTCCTCCATTTTTGGTCTTCTTCCCCATTTGGGGAAGAGTGTTGGGTTTTGTGGTTTGGCTTAATAAGATCCTTTTCATATGCTCTTAGTTTAATTTCACTTCAATAAGTCATTTTGCTTATCTTCCATATTTATTTACCCCCATGCTCTCCCGAGTAGGGTCTTTGACCTGAAAGAGACTCTTGGGTAGTTTAGATTTACTTTTGCTTATCATTATATTGTTTCTCTTCCAATCCTTGACCAAAGAATAGCTAACTTTGGGATTGTATCCCAAAGGCCACATAGTTTTGTGGTAGCTTCTCGCTCCCCCATCAACTTCTTGTGGACATCCAGCTAGCTGGAAGGTTTCCAGGATTGGTGGCTTCTAGTGGTTGATCTTGTTCGGAGATCAATCCCACCTAGTAGATTAAAGTTTGTGTGGTAGAACACTAGATTTACTCAGTTTCTTTTTATTTCGCAAATAGTATTGTTGGTAGTATTCATATCTTGCTGATCAATACTATTGTTTAAATCCTTTTTCAAGTTAAGATATACTGCTTTTACAATTCATTTGCCTCTTTAAAATAAACCAAAGTCTCTTGAACTTGGCCAAATCCAAGTCAAGAGCACCCTCTATCGGAGGGCATTTTAGTTTTGCATTTCCCTGCATTAGGCATTGTTAATATAGCAAGTCTCTTGAACTATGGTCATAAGACCAAGTCAAGAGCGCTCTCTGTCGGAGAGTTGAACAAGGTTTTTCTAATAATAAAATTTTCCACTCATACACCCCTTTAATTAATTTATCTTGGTTTCTGTCCTACACCCGTATGCTCTGCCAACCGGAAACGGTTGGGCTAGTACTCAGAAAGGTGGAAGACTTGATCATTTACAAGTGAAAATCTAATTAAAACTTTCACCCCCATAACCAACGAACCGGCGTTGTCATAAAGTATTTTAATTAGTTCTCAGGGGAGGTGCCGGAGTGCCCAATCTGCGACACGGTGGCTGGTTAGCATTGCGCGCCTCGCTGTGATTCCAGACAGGTTCCGACAGGTCTCTTAAAGGAGCTGCTTAAAATTACTTTCCAGACACTCTTTGAACATCCTTGGTTTTAGCCCTAATAATCAAGAACATCTAAAACACTTAAAATTTACCAAGAACAATTTCAAAACGATCTCACAAACAGCTACTTTCGACTTATTCCTTCAGCATCACAAGTTTTATTTGACTCTATTTGGCACTGGTCTTTAATATTTATGTATCTTTTGAATCTGGACCATATGTCCTCGTCATTTGTTTAATCTCTATCTTGTGGATGCTTTACTTTAATTTCTAAGTCAAAGTATATTGTTATCTTCTGAATTTGTATCTTGTGAATTTTGCAACGTGGATTGCGTGTTTAATTTTGTTCTAGTCATCATTCAAAAAACTCCTAAACAACACCCATCCGCATCACAACACAAAAAACATTTAAACACACAAAGAGCCTTAGACAACTCTTTAATAGGGACTACCCCCCTTGGCTTCGTTAGGAGTTTTTCCTAAACGGAGGAGCTGGGATTCAGGTGACAGTACCTGGCTCATTGCTTGCCCCCAAGGCCACACCTCTCCCCACTTTCCAGTGAGGGAGACAGCTTTCAAAAGGTTTCTGTTGCTGGTGTGCAGTTTGGCGGACAACAGAACCTACTTACCCCTTGTTATGCCCCAAATTCTCTGCAGCGCACCCTACCAGATGTGCCAAAGAGGGGGGGCTTTTTGCCATTGTAAAAGGCCAAGTTGGAGCTTCCTTTATGTAAAAGTGTTGGTCTAGTGGGGCTCAAGACCCTTGGTCAAAGTCTTGGCAAGTCCTCTTGGTCCTCATTCCAAGGTGTGTTGGTCTTGTGGCACTGTTGACTACCCCTTGATGGGTGGTAACCCCTCATCATGTCAGGAATTTATAACCTGGCTGGTATTGATGCACCTTGTGGTGAATCCATTAAGACACATGCCTCAGGAGCCCCTAGCCACACTTATGGTTTTATGTTTTGTAAAGGTGATTGCTCTTGTAAGGGTTGTCACACCCGTTCTAGCACACCTCATTCGTACCCTCTTGGACCTTATTTTATTGTATCACTCCTCCCTCTTGGTCATCTTGGTTAAAAAGAGCAAGTCATCCATCTTGAAAGCAAGCTTTTGGAGACCGTACCAACCCAAGGAGGGCGTTGAGGGAAAAAGACATGTTGCGGTTAGATGGGGCATGACGTCCTTCCAAGCTCAACTCTTCAGAATGTTGAAGCATATCAATAAATTTTATCATTATTTTATGTTTTGTCAGGTTTAGTCCTCGGATTGCGGGTGACAAACCCTGAAAATCATGAAAATTCATTTTAAAGATAAACTAGGTGACTCGGCCTAGAGGAGAGATAAAGTGAGCCTTTTCCTTATAAATAAGGCATCCCCTCATTTGTAATCAAGATCATGGGATCAAATATGACTGAGTTTTTATTTCTACTTGTGTATATGAGCAATCAAAGTGGTGTGCACCTCTTTTCTTGGCATTTCTAGGGTTACTAAGGGCATAAATCTTGATGTTTGAAGGTTTCTTTACAATCATTCAAGGCTATACCAAGGTGAAAGGATTCTTGAGGCTCTTTCTCTTCTCCTTTTCTCTCTCAATTGTGGTAAGATCTCGAAACACTTTGTTAATTTATCCAGATATCACTACTCCCTCTGGATGCCCTGAGAACTCGTGCGGTTTGAGTCTCTATAAATCAATAATGCAATAATGACTTAAGATACAAACACAACAGTTCTCTTAACACTTCAACAATAAAACACAGCAATCACACAACTCAGGATGTACCCTGGAAACCCCAAACGGGGAAAACCAGTTATTTGTGGGGCTTTCTTCTATCTCGAGCCCAGAGCAAAGTAAGTAGAATACAAGTACATACAAGATACCTTAGAAGGAACAACCAAATTTGACAGGGTCAAAACCCTAGATCTGCATGCAACAAGTTGATGCATGCACAGAGGAAATGTGCCCTACCTGTCGACTGGATCTGGATCTGTCTGCAGGTAACTATCTGTCGGTAGTGCCTCTCTCATAGCATTGCTTTGATCTGCTCAGCCAAAGAAGAAGGCCAACTACTAGATCTGATGAATGCACCCCTCCTCTACATGGAAAAGTGCGCCCTCCCTCAAGATGTTAGATGCTCGTATGAAATCAGATCTCAACAAATCTGAGCTCTGATCATCACAGTCCTTCCTCAAACACTAAGGCAAGGATACTCTGAAAGTCTTAGCTGCTCAATCGGTCAATCGGATCCAGAACGAGCTCCTCTCTCCTCTGGTAATGCGCCCCTCTCCCCTTTGGAAGTCACCCTCCTCAATCTCTGCAGAAACCACACTGATGAACTCTCTTTATCCTCAGTAACTGGGTACCAAGTGCCTATGATCAAGTGATGTCTAATCCAGCTCAAATCATCTCACTCTCCCTACTGCAGAAGCTTTTCTTTCTCTCTCAGAAAGTCGCCCTCTGCATGCACAATGCGCCCTCCTCACTCTGACTGATCCCTCTCTGATAAGCCAACTAAGTAACCTCTTCTGAGGACCTCCTGCCTCCTTATATCATCTCACGGATCAATTAGGTTTACCAGAAACCTAATATCAGTGCATGCAAAAAGTCACTTTTGTATGCATCTTTTAATTAACAGCTGTACATGCAAAACTCATGCATGCATGAGGTAAAACACCCCAGAAGGTCCGCATGCATCCGCTAATGGATTCATGCCACTGAGTAGAGTGCATCTCACCCTCTACTCCATCCCGATGCCTATACTATTGATGTACCTGCATGCAAGGCATCTGAATAATGGAGGACATCTCGAGATACGACTATCTCTAACACTCCCTCTTATTGAGGGAAGTCCATCCACTGATGCCTGGATCTAACAAGTCCCCTGCTGCTGACATTAGCCCAACTGTCCTGCCTGTCACTGCTGCCCTCTGACCTGTAGTACCCTGATCAAACTCCATAAATGTGGCTCCAGAAGAAGACCCTTGATCAACCACTGACTCTGTCACTGAACTCTGATTCAGACTCCCTCTGAATCTCTGTTGTAACTGTTATCACATTTATAGTAGCTGGGGCTACCATATATCCATATCAGATTCCAATATTTTTCTTAGCTAGTCCATTACATTGAGATGCTTGAGATCCGCAGATGATGAGCATTTATTCCAAGATCACTCATACTTTCAGCAGCTCCATAGCAGACACTGCAGCCTTATGCCATGACTGAGCCTCATGACCTCAAATTCGATGAATGATGTAGCCATTTTCTTCCATACAGAGCAGTATGATAGTGCCCAGATTTCTACAGCAGCAGTGTTCCAGTAACTATGGATGGTTCAAATGGTATATACAGGTATATGACCCAGCAGGTATATGGATGTGCATTGGATACCATCTCTTTCTCTTTTACTTATCTTGGTAGCTTGATTAGGTATCTAGTAGTCATGATCTGGCGATATTATATATAGATTTGGTTGCTGGTTGATTGTCTGGAATTGAAATGATTTAATTACTTGGACTAGGAATCTCTTGTGTATACTAGTTGGTCTCACCCTCTCTAGTAGTGTGGACTTGGTCATTCCCACCATTTTATGGCTTGCTAGTTATGGCATCACCTGTCACCTTTCCCCAATCCATTCGTTCTCTTCCATACTTGTTTTTACCTTGACTTACACTTCAACTAGTGATACTAAGGACTTCCCCACTTATGCCTCTATGTTGGATAGACTCCCTGTTGTTTTGTGTCTCGGCTTTGAGTTGTGCAACAAAATTTGCCAAAGCCTTGATCCTTATGGGCCAAGAGAACCTGCTGGTGTTGGTTCCTGAGCTTAGGTGATTTGGATTTGAAGCCTTGACCTCTCTGGTCGGTTGCCCCCGATGTTTGGTCATGATTGTGGATAGTGTTGCCGCCTGGAATCACACGTAGGAAAATGCGGCAAAAATCTTCAAGCCGCTTGGTGTGGCCTTGGGGGCAAGCCAGAGTCAAGTCACTAATTACTAGTCACTAAGTCCCTTTCTGGTTTGATCAACATGTTCAGTCGAGGCTGCAGTGATCCAGAGCATACGAGGACAAAGCCTTGTTAATTTTATGGATTTTTGAACAATGTTTTTCTTTTTTATTAAAACCCCCAATAGTCTCTTTTTTGGCCAGTACTCAGGCAAGCCCTTATCCTGAAATTCGTACTTCGGGAAAGAAAGGGGGGTTGATTAAAATTGAAAAATTGAAAATTGTTTTAAAAAATGTGAAAAACTAAGTCCTAAGCGAACTTGTGGCCCGCCAATGGAACTGTTATCACACAACTTGTAGTTGTCCCTAAAGGTATCCCATCCGGGATGGTAGAGGAGATGGACAACTAAAGAGGTGACCCAAGAGATGCCACGGTTCCCAATGCAAGCTGGGAGTCACATCAACCGAGGCACCCTTCGCTTTAGATCAAGATGAATCAAGACCAAGGGGGAGACCCTATAGCCAATCAAAGGTGATTGGACCAAAGCAAAGGTTTTTAGGGAAGTGTGAAAGATGAGTTACGGAAACCAATGCAAGGTTAGGTGGACCTAGAAGTTTAAGTATGATTGAAAGAGGCTTAATGAATGACTAGTGTTTCAACCAATGAATGATTTAGGCCACATGATGAGATCAAATGACAAGATCTAATACCATGAAATACACAAGTGGGACCCACTTCCTTGGGATATGGAAATGGTTCAAATGGGACCCACAAGGTGAAGTTAAGGGTGCAAATGGTACCAAGGGGTGTGTAAAGAGTAGGTCTATGGATCTAAAATGAAAATAGGGACACCCACATATGGGATCTAGCACTTAACACTAATCCCAAGAAGTACGAATTGCCTTAGGTGGACTAGTGCCTTGAAATGGATGGGCATATGGAGTCAAAAAGATGTCAAAATGTAGATCGGGGCACTTAAGAGGCAAATCAAGGGTATTGTTCAAGATCAAGTGAATAGGATGGTTAGATCTTACTAGATCTAATGTTTCACTAAGTGACCCAAGTGGACAAACAATTCCCCAAAATGAGGAATGATACCCCCAAGGCAGAACTCCACAAAGTGAGACACTAGATGTAGGTTTCAAGGTATGCTCTTTTCAAAACCAGTGGGATCTCAACAACCCAGTTTCTCTAAGTGGGACAACTCCTACCCCCAAGAAGTGCGACTTTTCCCAAGGAGGGCTAAATGCATGGTAAAGTGTGTCAAATCAAGTCCAAAAGCCACGAAACTTTCGATCCGGGTAGTTAAGTCAATTATCAATGTGGATCTTGAAAATCAAAGACATCCAATGGCTAGATCTCCATCGATCTGAGATTTAAAATGCATCACCAAATTGACCCAAGTGGGGCACAACCCTCAAAATGAGGAATGGGGCCCACAAGGAAAAAATCAAAGAAGCGAAGCACTAGGGGTAGTGTTATCACCTAAACTGTAGTTACCCCTATGGATGTATCCATTAATGGATGGCAGTAGGAAAAGGCAACTCAAAAGGTGCAACCACGATCACCTCGACTTCCAATAGATGGTTGTCACGCCAATCGAGGCAACCTTCACTTTATGTTATCTAGCCCAGACAACAAAGGGGGAGACCCAGATCTACTCCCGACAGGAGAGATCAAACCAAAACACCAAATCAAAGTTAAGTATGAGTGAAGTATTGTAAGGTGTATGGTATATCCTAGACCTAAGGATGAAGTCACAAGATAAGTAAGGGGTTTAATGAGTATAGCTTTGGTTCATTGTTGATGTGAGAGTGACTTATAATATTTGAAATGAGATCCAGGATTAAAGTACTAGTCAATTGTGAGAAAATCCACTGCCTTGGGAACCGTGTCCAATGCAGGGTAGTTTAGGGATTGAATTGGGGCTAACCAATACATGAGATAAGCTTGATCATGAGATAGGATGACATAAAGGGATTCAAGCAACCCAAACAAGGATCAAACCACAAGTTAACTCAACAATCTAGGAAAGTCGAATGAGCTTGGAGAAAGATCAGTGCCTTGGGAATTGGGTAAATGGAGTCAAATTGAAGTTAACTTGTAGATCATGACCCCTATAACATAAGACAAGTGGGCTACTAAAGGTTTGATGGATGGATCTATCTAGATCTAATAATTTATGATGTGACCTAAGTGGACCACAATCCCTTAAAACAAGGAATGCTATCCCCAAGGCAAGATTTCACAAAATGACCTACTAGACATAGGTTTCAAGGTATGTGTGTTCCAAATCCACCAAAATCTCAACTACCCACGTCCTACAAGTGGACAAACTCAATCTCCCCAAGAAGTGTGACTTTGCCCAAGGAGGGCTAAAAGTGTGATAAATGGGATCAAGACAAGTCCAATGGCATCCAAAATTTAGATCCAAGAAGTTTATGCTAGTGACAATGTGGATCTAGAAAATCAAGACAATCCAAGGGTTAGATCTTACTAGATCTGAGTTTTAAGATACCAAGTGGTCCAAAATGGGGTTTTAATCCTTTAAAATGTCGAATAGGGCCCACAAGGCAGAAATCTCCCAAGTGAAAGTCTAGGGGTAGATTATTGGATATGTAGATTGCAGATCAAGAGGAATCTCAACTACCCATGTACTAGATCTAGGTTAACTCACCCAAACCAAGGAGTGCGACCTCACTTGGAGAAGCTAAGTTGCCTTGGGAAGGGGGTTAAATGGAGGCCAATCCTCACCAAACTATAGATCTGGGATGCCGTGGATACTGTTACCAACTTATTTGTACCATAGTTGGATTGTCTGAAGAACCGCCATTTGACAAACATGATGAATGTTTGTACTCCAGTGTATCAGATGATCCAGCATTTGTGACAAGCCAATTTTGTTTTTCAGTTGACATGACCATGGCCCCATGGGGTTTGTAATAAAGTGTGCTAGTAGGATTTGAGTGTCTCAGTTCCCCATGACTTGATTAAGCAACTAAGGTATTCCAGGGAGTTTTTTCCCTTGTCAATTATACTTTGCCTGTAGCCGAGCTATAATCGATGAGGTTTTCTCCCGCTTCCTCCAAAGCTGGAATGCCCGATTTTGAAAATTTTAGCCATGGGGGGTTATTAGAGTCCAACTGATGTATATAAGCCTACAAGACACTGTTAGAATAAGTGTCGGTCATGTCCTAGGTCCATAGAACCCCCAGAAAAAATTTCGAAAATTTTATACCACATCCGTCGAATTTGGGTTTTTAATTATTTTTTAAATTTAATAAATTTCTCCATAGTTTAAATAGAGAAATATCAATTTGTAATATGTCAGTCATCCGGGGTCCGAATTCAGTGATTGATGGCTCGTTTCATAAGCCAAAAATCACACATGACTTATGGACCAGCTAAACCCAACTTCGCATGTCAATTCAGCCTCATAATTAATATTTTCTCTAAAAAGCCATTTACAGAGAAATTATTAATTAAAATAACAAATTTGAATATTTTGGAGAAATCCAAATCTCTCCAAAATAATCAGAAAAGAATAAAATAAAAGGCTAGTTGACATGGCACCTAGCATTAAAGATGATTCCAATCAACTTCACTGAGCTTCAGTCAACTGTACAGTCAGCACAAGTCAAGTCTCTTCAAGTGAATTCGCCCTCCATGCATGCAAAGTCGAATTGGTGATGTGGAGTAAAAATTAAATGAGTTTTGGTTGGTATGAGGTTGCATTAAATGGAAGTGGAGGCGCCTTGCCTAGGTGGAGGCCACCTCCCACTCCCAACTACCATGATTGCAATCAAATCTTAGTTAAAAATCCAAGCACCTACCTCAAAGCTCACGCTAGCTCCAAGTTGCTCACGTCATACCTCTTTGGAGCTCGAGTTTGCCACATGGCGTGTGTTTATTTGAGGGGTGATGTTTCCAATATGGAGATGAGGGGTGCCTCGCCTAGGTGGAGGCCACCTCCTCATCTCATTAACTAAGCTCGACTTTTGTAACTCCAAGACTTGCAATTCAATTGGTTGAAGACTAGATGTGATTGGATCTTGATTTATGTTAGGTGGTATTGGCTTCCCTTGAATGCCAATTCGACTTAGGGTTTAGGTAGTCTTCTATTGCTATATAATGAGGCTCTTTTTCCTCATTCTTCATGGACTTTTGAGCAAAGAAACTGTAGAGATTTTGTAAACGATTTATATTTAATAAAGTTGCGACTTTTGAGGTCAATTTGTGGAGGCTCTTGGTGGCCATGCTTCATCTTGTAACGAGGTGACATTGTGTAATATTTTTTGTACTTGAGATTATTGAGCATAGATTTATGTTTCTA
The DNA here is from genome assembly GCA_027924585.1 of Larix kaempferi. NCBI lineage: Eukaryota > Viridiplantae > Streptophyta > Pinopsida > Pinales > Pinaceae > Larix > Larix kaempferi. Next base: position 15,847,425 of record BSBM01000476.1, read on the forward strand.
GAAGGCTAACAATCTAGCACATGCATCTATATATCTATGTTTTTCGCTTGAGTACATTGGTTTTGCAGGTGTTATCCAAGGATCAAGGTCTTTTGCAGGTGCATCTTCACTCTACTTGAGATCAAAGGCTTCTCAACTTGTTAAACATTAGTAACAAGGAGATCTAATCTCTTCCCATCAACTTTCAACAAAACTTCTATTTGGTTACATTGTCCTTAAGGGTTTACCTCTTCAAAACCTTCTATTTTGCTCTTTGATCTCCCTTTGCCCTTGTTTTGCTAAGCCTTTTCCTCTAGCCATTTCACCTCTCTCTTGCTTTCTTTTGTCTTCATTCTTTTCCCTACTATTTCCCATTCGTCCAACTCTTCTCCCATTTATCCATCCTCTTCTTTTCCCATTCGTTTTTCCTCTTCTTCTCTTATTCGTCCACTTCCTCTTTCCTTCTCCTTGCCCTCGTTTTTCCCTATACTCTACCTTTCGTTTTGGGTTTCCTAGCTTCCTCTCGTCCATCTCCAAGAAGCCCTAAACACTACACACAAAACACAAAAAGAAACAAGTTAGTGGTTAGTTCATTTGTTGTAGGTTACATCTAGTTTCTTGAAATACTTAAAAGCTCATAAAAAGTATCAAAGTTTCAATTTTTTAGTCTTAGTTCTCTCATTCAAAATCACATGCATTGGGAAAGTTAGCATTTGAGCATTTTAAATCTCACCTTTCACATTAGTATAGCTTGCACTTATTTGATCTTTCGCTTCCATCTAAAAGATAGAAATTTTTCACAAAAATATTTCAATATTTTTTATACTTTAGATCTCTTTCCCATCATTTTTTAGGAGTTTGTTGTTCGCTAGTCCGTTTTCCCATACAAATATTTTCAAACAAAAATCTCATACTTTTTTATGTTTTAGGCTTTAATTTTTAAGATTAGACTTGGTAGATTCCAATCTCATTTGATTTTTGACATTTAATGGGTGCCTGTTGAGTATATTTTTCAAGCTTGTGTAGGTCTCTTGAAAGAGGAGATAAAATTTGTGAAGCACATTCAAAGAAGAGCAAGCATATTCAAGGAGAAGATCCAAACCAAGCAATAAACCAAAACACAATCTCCTTTTTGTACTAGCCTTCAAAGGCTTCCAGGTTTTATTGCAATCATTTGTTTATCTTAAGTTTCTCAGAAAAGACCTTTCAAGGGTTAAATTCCCAAAGGCAATTGTATAAGATTAATAAAAGGTTCAAGTGGAGGGGTCCTCCACTTTTTGGGTTTTTTCCCCATTTGGGGAAGAGTGTTGTGGTTGATTAGCTTGGAGCTTTTATTTCGTGCTTTAGAGTAGTCTTTGTTTCATTTTGTCATACTTCTCTTCCAAGTTTTGACCGGAGGTAGTATCCTTGGGATTTCATCCCAAGGGCAGGACCACATAACTTTGTGGTTACTCCTCTTTCCCCGTTAGTTGCCTTGGTCGAAGTTTCAGCTAGCTGGAAAGTTCTCAAGTGCTAGCGGTTCTTAGAGGTTGACCTTGTTCGGAGGTTGATCCCACCTTAGAGTAAATTTGTTTGTTAGAACACTAAATTTTGCTTTCTGTTATTTGTAGAGGCATCATATTATCTTGTGGTTATCATTTTTTCCAATCACTTTAAAGTTCATTTTATTTCTTCAAGTTTTACAAACTGCTTCTGTTCAATAAAATAAACAAAGCGTCTTGAACTTGGCCAAATCCAAGTCAAGAGCACTCTCTGTCGGAGAGCATTTTAAAACTTGCATTTTCTCCCCTGCATTAGGTATATTAGATCAGAAAAGTCTCTTGAACTTTGGTCTTAAGACTAAGTCAAGAGCGCTCTCAATCAGAGAGTTGAACGGTGCTCTTAATAAATAAAACATTTCAACTCACATCCCCTATAATTAATTTACTTTTGGTTGATTGTCCAACACCCGTATGCTCTGCCAACCTGCGAAGGTTGGGCTAGTACTCAGAAAGGTGAAGGACTCGCTAAACTTACAAGTGATAACATAATTAAAACTTTACCCAAAACCAAAACTAGCATCAAATCACTGAGGTTGCTTCCTGAAACAGGTGGTGCCGGGAATCCACTGTCAAACTCGAGGGTGGTCAAGCCATTGTACACTTATCCTCTGCAATCTGGGTGCTCCCGACCTGTCATCTAAGAGTTTGCCAGTATTTTTTCCTGGTTAAGGTTCTACTCTTTTGATATCCTTGGTTTTAGCCTAATAATCAAGAACACCTAAAACACTTAAAATTTACCAAGAACAATTTCAAAACGATCTCACAAACAGTTACTTTGAGACTTACATTTTCCAGCATCACAAGCATTTCTTTAGACTCCATTTGGCACTGGTCTTTAAAAAATCTTATGTATCTTCTGAATCTGGACCATATGTCCTTGTCATTTGTTTGATCTTTATCTTGTGGATGCTTTGTTTTAATTCTACGTCAAAGTATATTGTTCATCTTCTAAATTGTGTCTTGTAAATTTGCAACGTGGATTGCGTGTTTAATTATGTTCTCATCATCATACAAAAAACTCCTAAATAACACCCATCCACATCACCTCACACTTAAAACATATAAAACACAAGAGCCTCAGTGAAACTCTTTATAGGGACTACCCCCCTTGGCTTTGTTAGGAGTTAGCCTAAACGGAGGAGCTGGGATTCAGGTGACAGTACCTGGCTCATTGCTTGCCCCCAAGGCCACACCTCTCCCCACTTCTAGTGAGGGAGAAAGCTTTTGAAAAATTTCTGCTGCTGGTGTGCAGTTTGGCGGACAACATCTTTGACACCGCTGCTGGGGACAAATCTTTTTGTTCCTGGGCGACCTTAGTTTTTTCTAGTTTGTTTTACCTTTTTTGATAGATTCTCAATCTGTCTGGCGACTCCACTACCCTTTTTTCCTTTTTTGGTAGATTTTTAGTTTAATCACTCTCAGAAATTAGACTTGGATGCACCTGGCAACTCCACTGTCAGTTAACACCTCAAGGTATTCGACTAGAAGAAATTCTGAAGGCTTGCTTAGTTTTATCCCTGAGCCTAAAAAGGTTTATAGGAGAAGACTAAACAAGCTTGCTTCTCGTAAAATCCTTGAAGAACTTAGATCTCAGTCCATTTCTGACATCCATAGTCTTTTTCAAGAAAATAACTATGAAAATTTTGAAAACAGTAATAATTGTTTTTCTGATACGATGGGTGATTTCTATTCTCCCCTCAACATTACTCAGATAGCAGGTCAACCACATGATATTCCAGACAAAGCTATCGACAAACTCCCCATTTTTACTGGCACTGATGTCGTTACTGTCGCTTATCATCTCAAGGCCTTCTCAAAATGCACAAGTGGATATGTCAGAGATCTTGCGCACAAGCATGATGATGTATACATGAAGCTGTTTGCCTTGTCCTTAGATGGGGATGCTGGTGACTGGTTCATCGGCTTGCCAGCTAACTCCTTTGCCACCTTGACTGAGTTCAAAACTGCTTTCACCAACAAGTATGGTGAGAAAAAAGAGCCCCGTCATCAACTTGTTGCTCTAACAAACATCAAAAGAAGTGAGATAGAGACCATGGAAGAGTTCAACAAGTTTACCGATTTATACAATGCAATCCCTACAGATTACAAGCCAACTCCACATACTATACTGGTTTACTACATTGAAGCTTTAAGTGGAGAGATGCAGTATGAACTTAGGATAAAGAGCCCACTACTTTGTTAGAAGCACAGACATTGGCAACTAAGATCGATAAAAACATGCAGTCCTCTGGTAAGTCAAATTTGCCTGGTTATTCAAGAGCTCAAACTCCATTAAAATCAACTGAGCCTAAAGATAAAGATCCTTTAGCTGCTATGAAAGATTCATACAAAAAAAAGATGATGGATATGTGTGAGAGGATGGAAAAGGCTAAACAGAAACATGTAGTCCAAATGAAGGAAGTGCGAAATAAAATCATAAACATAGAAAAAGCACATGTCCAGTGTGTTCAACAAATTCAACAGACTCAGCCAATTCAAAGAAACTACCCTCCCAAAAACAACTGGCAGAAAAAAGCTCCCGAAAATGAAAAGAGGCCTCCAAGTCAAATAGAGGCTGCTAACACTAATGAGGTATACATCCCATTCTGCAGAGCTTGCAAAGATTTCCATGAGGAATTCGCTTGCTATTTTGCAAACTATGTGCAAGAGCATGGTTATCCTAAGGGGGAGGGTACCAGTAATCCAACATCAAGCGAGCCTGAGTACATAAATGTCGTAGGAGACATCCACAACGTTCCCAGAGAAAACTGGAAACAGGCCGAGAAATCAAATCATGAGCCAAACAATATGACTAGAAACTATGGAGAAAGACCATCCAATGAACAGCTCCACAATATGCAGAGATTTAAAGGGGTTGGATACCAAAGAAGATCGAATCCTGCACCTGCCATGCAACCTTCAAAGGTAATTATTCCAACTGAATCAATTGACTCTAGTAGATTAAATTTTGATTGGAATAATTGGTTCAATACTACTAAGGTGCCTATACCCATAAATGAACTCTATAAAATCCCTGGTCAAAAGGAAAAGTTGTTGAAAACACTGGAAGCACCCATTCCTGCATGTACTATCAGTCCCGGTCCACCCATTCCTCTCACCCCTCAGACCCCTAAGAAGGTCACTGTTATCACATATATAGTAGCCGGGCTACCATACATTATTTTTCTCATTCCAGTACACTATTCAGCCAGTTCCCTTGCATTTGAGATGCCGAGATGAGCATTTGTATTGGATCACTATCAGATTGTGGACAGCAGTTATATTCCCCATGCCATGACTGAGTTTCGGGACACTCAGAGAGATGCCCGATATAGCCATTATGCCATTGGTACAGAGCAGACAGTAGTGCCCAGAGTTACAGCAGCAGTCTCAGAGGACAGGTGATGGTACAGGTTGATGAGCTTTCAGGTATATGACTCAGCAGGTATACTATTGTGTTATGGTTAGATTGCTTTTATACTTATTCTTATAGCATGTCTTAGCACTTAGTGTCATGATCTGGCGATCATATAGATATTTGGACCTGGTTGACCTATTATTTATACTATACTGTCCCTACTCAGACTTAGAAGTTCACTATTCATACTCATTGGTACATACCCTCCTTAGGGAGAATAGAGGTGATCATTACACCATACTATGGCTTGCTAGTGTTGGCTTCATCTTTTCATTTGTCTTCATCCATCCGTGGCCTACCTTTTAGATTATTACCCTGATTTGCTACTTGACTAGTGACATGGAGGACCTTTCCCCACTGTAGCCTCTGTATTGGATGAGCTTCCCTGTTTATTGTGTCTCGGCTCTGAGTTGGTGACAAAACTTACCTATGGTGAGTTGGAGTTCCTTGAGAATTCCCCATAGTCACTAAAGTTGTGTTGGCTAAACCTGAAACTTTTAGTGCTGCCATCAATACAAAATCTGGAAAAATCAAATGCTATATCTTGTGTATGAAAGAAATGCCAAATGAAAATGGCCATGAAAAATAAAATGTTATATCTTTTGGAAAAATAAATACCTAGGTAAACAAGCTGTCCATGACACACCTAGAAGTGCTCAGGTAAACAAGTGCCTTAAAAACACACCTGCAGCAGAAAGCCTAAAAATAAATGTAAATCTATGCAATGTGTTTGTAAACACACATAGATCAAGGCTATGGAAAACTCAGGCCCAAAAAGCAATGGAACTTAAATGTTATATCTAAACAATTGCTGGCCTTGCTTGTATTATGGATTGTGCGCATCTGTGAAGGTGAATAAACCCTCTTTAAACAACTCATCCATTTGTGAGACACCGCCATTCCCTGTGTTATTGCTCATTCAGTATATACTATGGTGTGTATTCCCTTTCCCTTGCCAAAGTGTCACAAAGTCAAGTTAGTCAAGTCATCCCTTAGCCTAGCCATTTATTTCAGCCTTCACCCTTCACTAGCAAACTGATCACAACTATGAAGTGAGTATGATCCTGAAAGTCTAGTCTGAGTAATAATAATAACTAACGACACTATATATTTGGATTTAGATCGCCAGTCATGATTACTCTGTGTTATAGAAGCTATTTGAATAAATTGTAAGGCATGTATTGACCTTGACACCTTGCAGCAGCTATGGATGATAGTCTGAGTTGTATTTGGTCTTGGTTATACCTAGTTTAACCATGGAGGACCATGGGACATGAGATGTTGGACCTTATGATGATATGGATAGATGATATATGGTCCATGTACACATACAGGATGATTCTATGCAGCAGCTACAGGGTTATGATGATGATTCTTGGGATACAGCAGTGTTTGGTCATTTACAGATCATTATTATTGGCCTTGTTCCGGTACATTGGATATTTATCTTGATTATGCAGAGATTCATATGGTGTATGAGCACACATCTTGGATAGATTTGGACCTTCTGAGTCCAATGGGACAGTTTGTTTTCAGTTCCGGGCACTTACAGTGATGATTTAGCCTCAGTAGGCTGTCCTAGTGCAGTTTTGGCCTGTTGGAGGCCCTGTCGGAGCAGAGATGACTTTTATCCGGATGACCTAGGGCGCTGATGATGGAGGGGGTGGTCCAGCCACTTGTTTTTACCATATTACCCCCCTCCCGGACACATTGGCACCCTCACCTTGACAGCGCCATCACTCCAGGAGGCAGTTTGGGCAGTTTCACGTTTCCCGAGGCATTTCAGGATTGGTAGAAATGGCTATTGAGGAAATCGATTTGGGCTACTGAGGCAAAGTTATGGCATGGGATGATCAGTGATGATAGATCGGGACCTTCCACACCTCCTCCTGCAGTTTCAGCTTCATCGGGGCCCGCATCCATCACTTATGGCACTTTCTGTGGATTTTTTGAGGTCTTTGAGGACCACGACTTCACCTTGGAGATACACTACTTCACCTTGGAGGCACGATTTGGTACTTTCATGATTGTTTATTGGTTATTGTGCCATGGGGATTGACCAAGGAGGGATAAAATTACCCCTTGGACCCACCATGAGCCTCTTATGATATTTTGTCATCATGATTTGGTGGGATTCCCCTCTCCTAGGGCGACTTTGTCCACTTATGTTATATTTTATGTGTGATCCATGTATTATGTTGTTGAGCTCATCTCAACCATTGATTAGACATTTGTATCTTTTAATCTTAGCCACTCATTCAAAAAGTGGTTAGGGTTTTGGTGCCTCTCCTTCCTATTTAAAGGAGAGAGCCTCTCATTGTAAAGGGACTTTTGGCTCTGGATTATTGGAATAGAAAATTATTATTGCATCTATCTCCAATGTTGTGGTGAATGTTTTTGGTGTTCGTTCGTTGGTTCTTCCTTTGCACTGAGTTATTGGAGATCTTGTTTGCCATATCTATTGTACCACGATTTTTGCATCTACAGGTGGAGGCCGATTTGCTTGAAGGAGGAGGTATTGGTAGGGGAAGACTCTCCCTACTTCTTCTTTGGAGCTCTTCGTTGGTAACAGGGAGTATTACTGTCCCAGGACCTTCTATTTCATGTTACTATTTGCATTTCTCTTGTATTTCTTCCATACTTGATCTTACTGATTGAATTTCATTCCTTGGTTTGACAGGTAGAGGAAGGCGCACTTGTGGACTTGGGCATCAAATTGGCAAGCAAATCAACAATCTCTCATTTGATCTCTGCGGGAATCTTCCTCAACATCAAGGCATCTCAACCACATCATTCAGGTATGATCTCAAGGTAAGTTCTATCTCCATAGTCTATCCAATTGTCAAAAACTCGTAAAACCCTAATTAATTAAAACCCCAATTTTGCATTTTCTTAGATCTACTGAGATCTAGTGGGTTGTTGGGCATGATATTGAAAACCCACCTCTATAGCATCTACGGCATCCCGGATCTATAGTTTGGTGAGGATTGGCTTCCGTTTGACCCCTCTCCCAAGCCAACCTAGCTTCTCCCAAGGAAGGCGCACTTCACCATTTGAGCAGGTTGACCTAGATCTAAGCGATGGGTGTTTGAGATTTCACTTGATTTGACATCTACACATCAAATAACATACACCCAGGTTGTCCCTTTCTTGAAAATCACCTTGTGGGCCCCATTCCACATTTTAAGGGATTTAATCCCCATTTTGGACCACTTGGAACACTAAAACTCAGATCTACAAAGATCTAACCGGTGGATTGCCACAAAATTATAGATCCATATCCCTACTTGACTGATCTACCCGGATCTAAAGTTTGGATGCCATCCGACATGATTTGACCCACCTAAACCCCGATTCAAGCCTCCTTAGGGAAAGTCGCACCACCTTGGAGAAGTGAGTTCACTCACTTCGAGGAACTGGGTACTTGAGATTTTTGCAGATCCGGATTCAGAATAATTCAAAACCTAGGTCTAGACTGTCACTTTGTCAAATCTTGCCTTGGGGATTGCATTCCTTGTTTTTAGGGATTATGGTCCACTTGGGTCAAACCTAGATCTAGACACATTTATCCATCAAGGCCTATACTGTCCATTTATCTCATGTTGTAGGAGTCCTAAACCACAAAGTCAACCCTACTTTGACTCCACTTCCCAATTCCCAAGGCACTGGTTTATCTCCAAGTCAACCCACTCTCATAGATTGTTGGATTGACTTGTGGTTTGACTTTTGCATGGTGAACTATACCTTTGAAGACATCATGGACTATGGTCAAGATTGTCTCATGTACTAGTTAGCCCCAGTCTGACCCCTAAACAACCCTGCATTGGACACGGTTCCCAAGGCAGTGGATCCTTTGACATTGACCTAGTACACTAGCCCTAGATCTCACTTTAAACATTGTGAGTCACTCTCACATCAACTATGACCCAAAGCTACATCTATTGAACCCCTCACTGGACTTGTGACTTCATCCTTAGGTCTAGGATAAACCATACACCTAACTTCACTTGGAAATACCCTGATTTGGTGTTTTGGTTTTTGATCTCTCCTGTCGGGAGTAGATCGGGTCTCCCCCTTTGTTGTCTGGGCTAGATAACATAAAGTGAAGGTTGCCTCGACTGGCGTGACAACCATATACATTGGAGGTCGAGGTGATCGTGGTTGCACCTTTCAAGTTGCCCTTCCCTATTGCCATCCATGACTGGATCCTTCCATAGGGGTAACTACAGTTTAGGTGATAACATTTTGGCGCCGTTGCCGGGGAGGCAATAGCTTGCCCTAGTCCTTCCCGCATATACAAACGACACATATCTTGGTAGAAGAGTTAAATCTACCTGGCGACTCCCAATCGTGACTCCGCTGAGGAGCGAGCTCATTTACATCCTTACAACACAAGAAGTAAAGTAAACTTAGATCAAGTTGAAGGAACCCCGATCACCTATCGTAAAAGAGATCCTAAAGCACAACCATCAAACTTCCTTTGGAAATTGGTTAACGATTCTCCAAATAGAACTTTAGGATCCCCTTTGATCAAGTCGGTTCCTCCCTCATCACCTAGTTCAAACTTAAACACAAACTTACCAAATCCAATGGCCGGAACAAACCCGGGAAACCAGAATGTTCCTCCACCACAAGCTCCTAGGATTTTTGGAAGAAAAGCAAAACCATCTCCTTTAGACTTTTCCCAAATCCAGGGTGCACCCCATGACATGCCTGAAAAGTATTTTGAAAAGGTTCCCAGATTTGATGGAGTATCCGCTATATCAATTGAAGACCATATTGATAAAGTTTGGGAACACATGGAAGCATATGGAGCATCTGAGGAAGATGTTTTCATGAGGGGTCTCCTGGCATCCTTGGAAGGAGATGTTAGGAAGTGGTTTGACAGGTTGCCTGCCTCATCCATTGATGGGTATGATAACTTTGTCAACAAGCTAAACAGTGAGTGGTCCCGAAAGTTAGATGGGAAGTTTCTCTTACACCAACTTTTTGACATCAAGAAAAGAGAAAATGAAACAGTCCATGAGTTTAACATAAGATTTGACAAGACTGTAGCTGTTATCCCTGAAGAAATTAGACCAAAAGATCAAGCAGTTGTCATTCACTACTTGAATGCTTTTGAGGGATGGGTTGGTTATCAGCTAAAGGACAAAAACCCAAATGACTTAAAGACCGCTCAATCAAATGCTAAAATGGCTGAACAAAATGTAACATCCATGGGGAAACAAAACTTTTTCGATCAATTTACCCCATCCACTTCCAGATCTGACCCTAGACTCCGAAAACCAAAGGAACCTGTGAGTATGCCAAAGGAATCCAAGGACACTTTAGAAGTCATGCAAGAAATGATGAAACAATTAACTGTCTTGTCTAAGAATGTGGCAAGTTTGAATGACCCTGAGAGACATAGAAATCCTTATGGCCCTAAACCTTACTGGAATAATAATAGAAGGCCTGATGGGGATAGGGATAGGCGACGACCTGAGTATCCAGAAAACTCTGAAAAGAAGGAAGTCAATTGGTGTGATGAAGAAGAAGAGATACCCTCTGACACCATTGACCATGATAACCAACCAGAAAACATCAACTTTATAAATGACTTATCTTATGATGAAGACTTTGGAAGAATCCTTTTAGAAGAAGAACCATGGGAGCAAGAAGATGATGTTATTGAAGAACCTAGCTCCACATGTTGTGCCTTAGAACTCCCAAAAACTAAAGAGCAACCAAAGTATCAAATATACAAACGAGGAACCACCTCCCAGCCTTCTTTCCTTGATAAACATAAAAAGATTGATGAGGATAAAAAGGAAGAAGAAGATCTTGCCATAGATGATTATGATCTTAAGATTGATATGAAGAAAGAACTAAGCAAGATAATGTGTAACATCCCTGTCACCGAGTTAATGAAAGTGCCCTCTGTTAGATGCCAAGTAGAGGATTTTTTCAATGGTATTGGCCAAGAGAAAACTTCTGAACCGGTCCTAGAATCATGTCATATCCAAAAGCTTAGTGGAACACAACCTAGTGAAACAGAGAAAGATCCACCAATAAACATCCATTCAGCCATTTATGAAAGAAAAAGCGGTGGTCACTCCCCCTTTTACCTTACCTTGCACATTCAAAACATGCTCCTTCATAATTGTATGTTGGATTCTGGAGCAGCAATGAATGTTATGCCTTTACAAGTTATGAAGGAAATGGGACTTGAAGTGACTAGACCTTATGGAAATGTCTGTGGTATAGATTCCCGACGAGTGCCATCTTATGGTTTGATCAAAAACCTTAGAGCTGACCTTTTCGCATGTTCAGACATTTCTACTATGATGGATGTAGTTGTCATTGACTTACCCCCAGCATATGGAATGCTTTTATCTAGAAAATGGGCAGCTGGCCTAGGTGGATACCTTATGATGGATTTATCATTTATTTGTGTTCCCAACCCTGATGGAGCTTTGATTCGGGTTAACAGAGAGCCTTGTTATAATGAGCATGTTGAATCTTTTGATGAAGGGTTAAAAAACACATACGGGGATGAATTATTAAATAATGCCAAAACTAACCTTGTTGAAGATGAGGATGAATTGTATGAAGTTGATCAAAGTATGTGTATGGTCATGGAAAATTCTGATTCTTTTTGGGAAGACAAGCAAATGATTGAAATAATTAGAAATGATGTTGTTGAGGAAATAGATGAAAATCAACCCCAAGATCACGAACAAAACAATGAAACCATTCAAGAACCTGCTATAGAAAATCACACACTTGAAGGGATTGAGGATGACATAAGAAGTCTAGGAAGAGATGAGAGTCTGCTAGATGATCAAAACATTGAACAAATTCTCCCAATAGAAAACCTCCATGAACAAACACACAATGAGGAGAACATTGAAAACCCAATACATGAAGATGAGTTTGATGATATTAGAAGGGGAGAAAGAATTCCTTTCACTGTTAGGGAGTGGTTTGCCTTGACCGATCACAATAGAGAGAGAGAAAGACAAGGGCTTGCACCTATTTACCCATGGGAAAACAATCTTGCAACATCTACTAGGGTTGAAACAAACGAAGAGCCTGGAGCTACTTATTATTCCGATACAGAAGATTCTTTATCTCATCTATCTCTAGAAGACGGTAATCTTATTCAAGTCCATGATAACTCTCTAAGTTGGGAAGAGGATGCCCTGATTAATGATGCTCCTGAAGGAGACTATAATCTAAATAACTTTGCTATTTTTCAAACTCCTTCAGAGCCTCAAAGCCATACTTTATCTACACATCCGCATATCCCTAGTTTCCTCCTACCATCTAAGTCATCCAGTCATCATACTCATGATCTTTCTCACATTCCTACTTCCTCTACATTTCATTTTGAGTCAGTTTCTCCCAGACTGGAAAACATGGTTGTACCTATTCCTTCAGGGGAAGGTTCTAGTCATAACACTGTCATATCTGAAGAGCCACTTCCCTTGGAAGAACATAGAGACTTCTTGACTGTAGGTGAGGTTGTTAAAAGAATTGTGTCTCCCCATGGGGAAGAGCCAAATGAGGAAATCCAAGAAACAAGAAGGGAAGTTAGGGAAATCCTTGTTGGCACAGTTGCTATTTCTTTAGATGGTGGTCCACCCAGAATGGAGGCAGTTCCTTCTAGAAGAAACTCGAGGATTGTCACACCTCAACCGCAAAACCCTGCTGAAATCCATCCCATACCTATTCGTAACATTGGAGTTATTCCTGAGTCAGTCAATAGAAATAATTTTCATACAGGAAGTCAAGTCATCATTCCCAACCATTTATTGCATATAAGATCGGGACAAGCTGATGACATATGGGTTGGACCTTTCACAGTAGAGCGATGCATTGATGGCATGTGCTTTCTGACCACTGGTAGTGGACGACGTATCTTATATCCTGTCCATCAGAGGGACTTAAGGGATCACATCCCTGATCCCACATAGTTGGGATTTCTCCGCTTGCATTGCCTGGTAGAGTAGGGTAGGTAGGAAACCAAATAAGCCTACTTAGGCAGTAGTTAGTCTTTTCAGCCATTGAGTCTGGCACCTTTTTTTAGTCTCTAAGCTCCTTTGTAAGCTCCTAGTTTAACTGAGTACCTGTCACTTTTTCTTTTCCTGCACAATAAAACTCAAATTTTGCAAATTATGTTAATTTACTTTCTGCATTTATATTTTATGCATTTATATTTCTGACATAGAGTAGATTTTATTTCAGTTGATTTTATTATTTTTCCCACACATGCGGCATGAGGTATTTTCTTTAGATGTTTGTGAATGCAGAAAATAGGTTGCAAGAATAAAAGCTGGAAGTAAAATGGTAGAGTGTTGGATCATGGATTCGAGTAGCAGAGTTCGAGGACCAGAGATTCTGAGGTTCTCAAGCGCTCATTTCAGCAGAGCACTTGTCCCAGCCGGAGCCAGATGTTATCACATATATAGTAGCCGGGCTACCATACATTATTTTTCTCATTCCAGTACACTATTCAGCCAGTTCCCTTGCATTTGAGATGCCGAGATGAGCATTTGTATTGGATCACTATCAGATTGTGGACAGCAGTTATATTCCCCATGCCATGACTGAGTTTCGGGACACTCAGAGAGATGCCCGATATAGCCATTATGCCATTGGTACAGAGCAGACAGTAGTGCCCAGAGTTACAGCAGCAGTCTCAGAGGACAGGTGATGGTACAGGTTGATGAGCTTTCAGGTATATGACTCAGCAGGTATACTATTGTGTTATGGTTAGATTGCTTTTATACTTATTCTTATAGCATGTCTTAGCACTTAGTGTCATGATCTGGCGATCATATAGATATTTGGACCTGGTTGACCTATTATTTATACTATACTGTCCCTACTCAGACTTAGAAGTTCACTATTCATACTCATTGGTACATACCCTCCTTAGGGAGAATAGAGGTGATCATTACACCATACTATGGCTTGCTAGTGTTGGCTTCATCTTTTCATTTGTCTTCATCCATCCGTGGCCTACCTTTTAGATTATTACCCTGATTTGCTACTTGACTAGTGACATGGAGGACCTTTCCCCACTGTAGCCTCTGTATTGGATGAGCTTCCCTGTTTATTGTGTCTCGGCTCTGAGTTGGTGACAAAACTTACCTATGGTGAGTTGGAGTTCCTTGAGAATTCCCCATAGTCACTAAAGTTGTGTTGGCTAAACCTGAAACTTTTAGTGCTGCCATCAATACAAAATCTGGAAAAATCAAATGCTATATCTTGTGTATGAAAGAAATGCCAAATGAAAATGGCCATGAAAAATAAAATGTTATATCTTTTGGAAAAATAAATACCTAGGTAAACAAGCTGTCCATGACACACCTAGAAGTGCTCAGGTAAACAAGTGCCTTAAAAACACACCTGCAGCAGAAAGCCTAAAAATAAATGTAAATCTATGCAATGTGTTTGTAAACACACATAGATCAAGGCTATGGAAAACTCAGGCCCAAAAAGCAATGGAACTTAAATGTTATATCTAAACAATTGCTGGCCTTGCTTGTATTATGGATTGTGCGCATCTGTGAAGGTGAATAAACCCTCTTTAAACAACTCATCCATTTGTGAGACACCGCCATTCCCTGTGTTATTGCTCATTCAGTATATACTATGGTGTGTATTCCTTTTCCCTTGCCAAAGTGTCACAAAGTCAAGTTAGTCAAGTCATCCCTTAGCCTAGCCATTTATTTCAGCCTTCACCCTTCACTAGCAAACTGATCACAACTATGAAGTGAGTATGATCCTGAAAGTCTAGTCTGAGTAATAATAATAACTAACGACACTATATATTTGGATTTAGATCGCCAGTCATGATTACTCTGTGTTATAGAAGCTATTTGAATAAATTGTAAGGCATGTATTGACCTTGACACCTTGCAGCAGCTATGGATGATAGTCTGAGTTGTATTTGGTCTTGGTTATACCTAGTTTAACCATGGAGGACCATGGGACATGAGATGTTGGACCTTATGATGATATGGATAGATGATATATGGTCCATGTACACATACAGGATGATTCTATGCAGCAGCTACAGGGTTATGATGATGATTCTTGGGATACAGCAGTGTTTGGTCATTTACAGATCATTATTATTGGCCTTGTTCCGGTACATTGGATATTTATCTTGATTATGCAGAGATTCATATGGTGTATGAGCACACATCTTGGATAGATTTGGACCTTCTGAGTCCAATGGGACAGTTTGTTTTCAGTTCCGGGCACTTACAGTGATGATTTAGCCTCAGTAGGCTGTCCTAGTGCAGTTTTGGCCTGTTGGAGGCCCTGTCGGAGCAGAGATGACTTTTATCCGGATGACCTAGGGCGCTGATGATGGAGGGGGTGGTCCAGCCACTTGTTTTTACCATATTACCCCCCTCCCGGACACATTGGCACCCTCACCTTGACAGCGCCATCACTCCAGGAGGCAGTTTGGGCAGTTTCACGTTTCCCGAGGCATTTCAGGATTGGTAGAAATGGCTATTGAGGAAATCGATTTGGGCTACTGAGGCAAAGTTATGGCATGGGATGATCAGTGATGATAGATCGGGACCTTCCACACCTCCTCCTGCAGTTTCAGCTTCATCGGGGCCCGCATCCATCACTTATGGCACTTTCTGTGGATTTTTTGAGGTCTTTGAGGACCACGACTTCACCTTGGAGATACACTACTTCACCTTGGAGGCACGATTTGGTACTTTCATGATTGTTTATTGGTTATTGTGCCATGGGGATTGACCAAGGAGGGATAAAATTACCCCTTGGACCCACCATGAGCCTCTTATGATATTTTGTCATCATGATTTGGTGGGATTCCCCTCTCCTAGGGCGACTTTGTCCACTTATGTTATATTTTATGTGTGATCCATGTATTATGTTGTTGAGCTCATCTCAACCATTGATTAGACATTTGTATCTTTTAATCTTAGCCACTCATTCAAAAAGTGGTTAGGGTTTTGGTGCCTCTCCTTCCTATTTAAAGGAGAGAGCCTCTCATTGTAAAGGGACTTTTGGCTCTGGATTATTGGAATAGAAAATTATTATTGCATCTATCTCCAATGTTGTGGTGAATGTTTTTGGTGTTCGTTCGTTGGTTCTTCCTTTGCACTGAGTTATTGGAGATCTTGTTTGCCATATCTATTGTACCACGATTTTTGCATCTACAGGTGGAGGCCGATTTGCTTGAAGGAGGAGGTATTGGTAGGGGAAGACTCTCCCTACTTCTTCTTTGGAGCTCTTCGTTGGTAACAGGGAGTATTACTGTCCCAGGACCTTCTATTTCATGTTACTATTTGCATTTCTCTTGTATTTCTTCCATACTTGATCTTACTGATTGAATTTCATTCCTTGGTTTGACAGGTAGAGGAAGGCGCACTTGTGGACTTGGGCATCAAATTGGCAAGCAAATCAACAATCTCTCATTTGATCTCTGCGGGAATCTTCCTCAACATCAAGGCATCTCAACCACATCATTCAGGTATGATCTCAAGGTAAGTTCTATCTCCATAGTCTATCCAATTGTCAAAAACTCGTAAAACCCTAATTAATTAAAACCCCAATTTTGCATTTTCTTAGATCTACTGAGATCTAGTGGGTTGTTGGGCATGATATTGAAAACCCACCTCTATAGCATCTACGGCATCCCGGATCTATAGTTTGGTGAGGATTGGCTTCCGTTTGACCCCTCTCCCAAGCCAACCTAGCTTCTCCCAAGGAAGGCGCACTTCACCATTTGAGCAGGTTGACCTAGATCTAAGCGATGGGTGTTTGAGATTTCACTTGATTTGACATCTACACATCAAATAACATACACCCAGGTTGTCCCTTTCTTGAAAATCACCTTGTGGGCCCCATTCCACATTTTAAGGGATTTAATCCCCATTTTGGACCACTTGGAACACTAAAACTCAGATCTACAAAGATCTAACCGGTGGATTGCCACAAAATTATAGATCCATATCCCTACTTGACTGATCTACCCGGATCTAAAGTTTGGATGCCATCCGACATGATTTGACCCACCTAAACCCCGATTCAAGCCTCCTTAGGGAAAGTCGCACCACCTTGGAGAAGTGAGTTCACTCACTTCGAGGAACTGGGTACTTGAGATTTTTGCAGATCCGGATTCAGAATAATTCAAAACCTAGGTCTAGACTGTCACTTTGTCAAATCTTGCCTTGGGGATTGCATTCCTTGTTTTTAGGGATTGTGGTCCACTTGGGTCAAACCTAGATCTAGACACATTTATCCATCAAGGCCTATACTGTCCATTTATCTCATGTTGTAGGAGTCCTAAACCACAAAGTCAACCCTACTTTGACTCCACTTCCCAATTCCCAAGGCACTGGTTTATCTCCAAGTCAACCCACTCTCATAGATTGTTGGATTGACTTGTGGTTTGACTTTTGCATGGTGAACTATACCTTTGAAGACATCATGGACTATGGTCAAGATTGTCTCATGTACTAGTTAGCCCCAGTCTGACCCCTAAACAACCCTGCATTGGACACGGTTCCCAAGGCAGTGGATCCTTTGACATTGACCTAGTACACTAGCCCTAGATCTCACTTTAAACATTGTGAGTCACTCTCACATCAACTATGACCCAAAGCTACATCTATTGAACCCCTCACTGGACTTGTGACTTCATCCTTAGGTCTAGGATAAACCATACACCTAACTTCACTTGGAAATACCCTGATTTGGTGTTTTGGTTTTTGATCTCTCCTGTCGGGAGTAGATCGGGTCTCCCCCTTTGTTGTCTGGGCTAGATAACATAAAGTGAAGGTTGCCTCGACTGGCGTGACAACCATATACATTGGAGGTCGAGGTGATCGTGGTTGTACCTTTCAAGTTGCCCTTCCCTATTGCCATCCATGACTGGATCCTTCCATAGGGGTAACTACAGTTTAGGTGATAACAGTCACTTTTTCGGACAATGTGGAAGAACCTTCAACCAGCTGTGACACAACTTATGAGGACCCTCCTATAATCCTACATACTAGGGATACAAGAAAAGAAGCTCACCCCCCTTTCTATATATCATTGATGATAGGTGACCTTCTTCTACATAATTGTATGCTGGATTTGGGATCCGATGCAAGTCTGATGACCAAAAGAGTTATGCAACAGCTTAACTTAAGAACCACCAAGCCCTACCAAAATGTGTGTGCCATGGATTCTAGACCAGTTAAGGTTGAAGGGATGATATAAAACGTACCTGTTAGATTGGCCAAGTATCCGGACATCCATATTTCCATGGATATCCTTGTCATAGATGTACCAGATAGGTGGGGTATGCTGCTCTCTAGAAAGTGGGGTGCAACCTTGGGTGGCTCTATACAGCTGGGTTGGTCTTATGCAACAGTTCCTGCTTCTAAAGATTCACTTGTAAAATTGCACACTGAAAAGGAAAGGAGATACCATGTTGAAAATCTGGAGAGACCATCAAATGAGTTTGTCTGCAATGTTGGTGAACTAGGAACTTATCAAATCAACTCCACCTTTTTAGATCCAATTCACAAAGAGGTTGAAAGTGAGGAAACAAATAAGCTATGGAAAATGAACTTTGATGGAGCGTGCTCTAGAGCAGGAAAAGGGGCTGGGGTTGTCATCACTTCGCCAAAGGGTAAGATTTTCAACTTTGCTTTCAGATTAGAGTTTGAAGCAACTAATAATGTGGCAGAATATGTGGCACTTCTACTAGGCATAGAGATTGCCAAGGACATGGGAATCAAACTGCTAACTATAAAAGGGGACTCAGATTTAATTGTCCAACAGATTAAGGGTCAATTTGCATGTAAGTGCCAGAGACTTAAAAAGTACCGAAATGCAATCTGGAACACAATGGAATTTTTTGATGCCCTTAATATAGAAGCAATCCCTCGAGACCAAAATAGTGCCGCGGACAAACTTGCAGTTTCAACCTCAACACTTCAACCTTTAGATGAAATGTTAGAAGGACATTGCCCCTTGGAAATAAACTTCAGACCTTCCATTCCTGATAATATAGAACATTGGCAAGTTTTCAGAGATGATGAACAGATACTAAAGTTCATAAATAACATTGATGAGTTCTTAAATTATAAACCAAATGATCAAGAGGAAGGCAAAGTTTATCAGGATGAGGGTAACCGCTCAAATCCTGTTCCGCGAGGTTTTGTGGCCTTGGAAAATGTTTTTGACCGACAGGATAGGAGAAAGAGTAATGTGGACCAGATGAAACCAGGTGAGTACATTGAGATTAACATCGGAACGGAAAAAGAACCAAAAATACTGAAAATTGGAAAAGGTATCTCTGATGAAGAAAGAAATGCCCTTATAAACTTATTAAGAGAATTTAGGGACATATTTGCCTTCACCTATGATGAGCTCAAAGCATACAGGGAAGATGTCTTTCAACACACCATTCCCTTAAAACCCGAATGCCAAAAGGGTAAACCTTTCCGGCAAAAGCTGAGACAAATAAATCCTAAGCTAGCTCCTATTGTCAAACAGGAATTAGAAAAGATGTTGGCAACAAGCATTATAGCACCTACTCGACATACTTCATGGTGCTCCAACTTAGTGGTGGTCAAAAAGAAGAATGGCAGCTTAAGAATATGTATAGATTTCAAAAATCTAAACATAGCATGTCAAAAAGACAATTACCCCTTCCAAATATGGAGACCCTCCTCCAACGAGTCACTGGGTCGAGCATGATGTCAATGCTGGATGGCTTTTCGGGTTACAATCAGGTAGTCATCAAGGAAGAAGATAGACACAAAACTGCTTTTACAACCCCTTGGGGAACTTTTGAATATCTAAGAATGCCTTTTGGCCTTACAAATGTTGGGGCCACTTTCCGAAGGGTTATGGATTATGCCTTCAAGGAATTGGTGGGCAAAATCATTGAAATCTACCAAGATGACTTGACTGTATTTTCAAAAGAAAGATCTAGCCATATTGGTCACCTTAGGAAAGTATTTGAAAGATGCAGAGAGTATGGGATTTCTTTAAATCTGGTAAAATCAGTCTTTGGCATAGAAGAAGGTAAACTTTTGGGTCACATTGTTAACAAAGACGGGGTTAAGGTTGACCCCGAAAGAGTTGAAGCTATCCAGAAAATTCCCCTTCCTAGAAATGTTAAAGGTCTCCAATCTTTCAATGGCCATATCAACTTCATAAGAAGATTCATCCCAAATTTAGCCGAGCTAATGAAACCCATGCAACGGTTGTTAAAAAAGGATGCTAAATTTGTCTGGGATGATGAAGGGAGGGAAGCCTTTGCAACCATCAAAGATGCTATTTCTAGGTCACCTGTGTTAATCAACCCTGACTACACCAAAGAATTCATGATATTCTCTTTCGCCTCGGAGGACACAATTGTCGGGGTGTTGCTCCAGAAGAACTTCGAAGGGTTCGAGCAACCAATTGCCTTCATGAGTAGAGCCCTCCAAAATTCGGAATTGAAATATACTATCATGGAGAAGCAAGCCTATGCCTTGGTGAAATCTCTAAAGCATTTCAGGACATACATTGGTTATTCAAGAGTTATAGGATATGTCCCCCATGCTGCGGTAAAAGACATCCTATCCCAGCAAGATTGCTTAGGAACAAGAGGCACCTGGGTATCTAAAATCTAGGAATATGATCTAGAGATTCGACCCACTAAACTAATAAAGGGGCAGGGCCTAGCCAAGATGCTAACTCAAAAAAATGAAGAAGCCATTGAAATGAGTTGCGCAAACCTTTCATCCGATCCTCGCATGACACCAGCTTTGCAAGAACTTGACAATCATTAGTACTCAGACATCATATACTTTCTGCTGCACTTAGATGTCCCAGATTATCTCAAGGGACATAAGAGAAGGGCTCTTAGATTAAAAACCGCTAGGTATTGCCTCACTCAGGAGGGTTTGGGTTGGAGAAACCCTGACGGCGTAATACTTAGATGTGTACATGAGCAGGATTCCAAAAGGATCCTAACTGAGTTCCATTCAAGATTTTGTGGGGGCCACTATGCAGCAAATACAACTGCTCATAAAATCCTGAGAGCAGGTTACTATTGGCCGACTATTTTTGCTGATGTTTATAAACATGTCAAGTATTGCCAGGAATGTCAACTTTTCACGGGAAAGCCTAAATTGGCTGCTTTACCTCTCACACCAGTAGTTGTCATTGCTCCCTTTCAGCAATGGGGTCTTGACTTTATTGGTAAGTTCAAAGATAACTCTAGCAATGGATTTTGCTGGATCCTTACTACAACTAATTACTTCACTAAGTGGGTAGAAGCTATACCCACCAAAACAGCCATAGAAAAGGTTATCATGGATTTCATTGAGGACGGGATCATCACCCAATTTGGCACTCCCTTGAAAATAACAATTGACATTGCTAAAGCTTTCAGCTCGGCGGAAATGAATGATTTCTGTTTTAAGTATGGCATTGTTCTATCACACTCTTCTGATTACTATCCTCAGGGTAATGGACTTGCAGAGTCCTCAAACAAAAATTTGATGACCATCATTAAGAAAACTGTGGGAGATAACAAAAGATCTTGGGATAGTAAAATCAAGTATGCCTTGTGGGCAGATAGGATCACCAAGAAGAATTCCACTGGAAAATCTCCTTTTGAACTTGTTTACGGCATCACGGCAGCGTTACCTTTCAACATGCAAATACCCATTTATAAAATGTTGACTGATTATGGTATCGAAAAACTGGAATTAGATGACAGGGCAAACCAAATCATTGAGCTTGATGAGAGCAGGAGGACATCATTGGACAAAATGCTAAGACATTAGGAAAGCATGAAGACCACTTTTGACAAGTCAGCTAAACCTAGAGATTTCCAAGTGGGAGACACTGTTCTCTTGTGGGACAAAAGAGGAGAAAAGCCAGCGAAGCATGGAAAATTTGACAGCCTTTGGAAAGGCCCTTTTATCATACGTTGTCAGGCCGGAACACATTCTTTCTTTCTAAATACCATGGATGGGGAGATGATACAATTAGCTAGGAATGGACAACAGTTGAAACCCTTTTATCGGAACAATATTCAAGATGACCAAGGGGTCATCTCAGGAGATTCCTAAACCTTATCCTTAAAAAAAAAATTGCATTTTTTTTATGTACCATATTGATGTATCATAGTTTTCATATGTTAGCTTTTTGTATCATATTTCATATATATGATGAAAAAGAAAAGATTTTCTTTTTCATGTACCTTTGAAAAAGCAAAAATATTATGTTGGTATTTCATTTTGGCATTATTTATCATGAAAATGTTGGACTAAGACACTTCCGTTTCTGTGCAGGAAACTGATATTCTGGGGTTCTCGAATACTCTTTTTGATCCATAAATCAAACGAGCACCCGTACCACAATTGGAGCCAGAGGTTACCAACTTATTTGTACCATAGTTGGATTGTTTGAAGAGCCGCCATTTGACAAACATGATGAATGTTTGTACTCCAGTGTATCAAATGATCCAGCATTTGTGCCTAGCTAGTTTTGGCTAGCCAGTTTTGTTTTTCAGTTGACATGACCATGGCCCCATGGGGTTTGTAATAAAGTGTGCTAGTAGGATCTGAGTGTCTCGGTTCCCCATGACTTGATTAAGCAACTAAGGTATTCCAGGGAGTTTTTTCCCTTGTCAAATTATACTTTGCTTGTAGCCGAGCTATAATCGATGAGGTTTTCTCCCGCTTCCTCCAAAGCTGGAATGCCCGATTTTGAAAATTTTAGCCATGGGGGGGTATTAGAGTCCAACTGATGTATATAAGCCTACTAGATAGTGTTAGAATAAGTGTCGATCATGTCCTAGGTCCATAGAACCCTCAGAAAAAATTTTACCGAGTCCGTCGAATTTGGGTTTTTAATTATTTTTTAAATTTAATAAATTTCTCTATAGTTTAAATAGAGAAATATCAATTTGTAATATGTCAGTCGTCTGGGGTCCGAATTCAGTGATTGATGGCTCGTTTCATAAGCCAAAAATCACACATGACCTATGGACCAACTAAACCAAACTTTCGGATGTCAATTCAGCCTCATAATTAATATTTTCTCTAAAAAGCCATTTACAGAGAAATTATTAATTAAAATAATAAATTTGAATATTTTGGAGAAATCCAAATCTCTCCAAAATAATCAGAAAAGAATAAAATAAAAGGCTAGTTGACATGGCACCTAGCATTAAAGATGATTCCAATCAACTTCACTGAGCTTCAGTCAACTGTACAGTCAGCACAAGTCAAGTCTCTTCAAGTGAATTCGCCCTCCATACATGCAAAGTCGAATTGGTGATGTGGAGTAAAAATTAAATGAGTTTTGGTTGGTATGAGGTTGCATTAAATGGAAGTGGGGGCGCCTTGCCTAGGTGGAGGCCACCTCCCACTCCCAACTACCATGATTGCAATCAAATCTTAGTTAAAAATCCAAGCACCTACCTCAAAGCTCACGCTAGCTCCAAGTTGCTCACGTCATACCTCTTTGGAGCTCGAGTTTGCCACATGGCGTGTGTTTATTTGAGGGGTGATGTTTCCAATATGGAGATGAGGGGCGCCTTGCCTAGGTGGAGGCCAACTCCTCATCTCATTAACTAAGCTCGACTTTTGTAACTCCAAGACTTGCAATTCAATTGGTTGAAGACTAGATGTGATTGGATCTTGATTTATGTTAGGTGGTATTGGCTTCCCTTGAATGCCAATTCGACTTAGGGTTTAGGTAGTCTTCTATTGCTATATAATGAGGCTCTTTTTCCTCATTCTTCATGGACTTTTGAGCAAAGAAACTCTGGAGATTTTGTAAGCGATTTATATTTAATAAAGTTGTGACTTTGGAGGTCAATTTGTGGAGGCTCTTGGTGGCCATGCTTCATCTTGTAACGAGGTGACATTGTGTAATATTTTTTGTACTTGGGATTATTGAGCATAGATTTATGTTTCTAGAAGGCTAACAATCTAGCACATGCATCTATATATCTATGTTTTTCGCTTGAGTACATTGGTTTTGTAGGTGTTATCCAAGGATCAAGGTCTTTTGCATGTGCATCTTCACTCTACTTGAGATCAAAGGCTTCTCAACTTGTTAAACATTAGTAACAAGGAGATCTAAGCTCTTCCCATCAACGTTCAACAAAACTTCTATTTGGTTACATTGTCCTTAAGGGTTTACCTCTTCAAAACCTTCTATTTTGCTCTTTGATCTCCCTTTGCCCTTGTTTTGCTAAGCCTTTTCCTCTAGCCATTTCACCTCTCTCTTGCTTTCTTTTGTCTTCATTCTTTTCCCTACTATTTCCCATTTGTCCAACTCTTCTCCCATTTATCCATCCTCTTCTTTTCCCATTCGTTTTTCCTCTTCTTCTCTTATTCGTCCACTTCCTCTTTCCTTCTCCTTGCCCTCGTTTTTCCCTACACTCTACCTTTCGTTTTGGGTTTCCTAGCTTCCTCTCGTCCATCTCCAAGAAGCCCTAAACACTACACACAAAACACAAAAAGAAACAAGTTAGTGGTTAGTTCATTTGTTGTAGGTTATATCTAGTTTCTTGAAATAGTTAAAAGCTCATAAAAAGTATCAAAGTTTCAATTTTTTAGTCTTAGTTCTCTCATTCACAATCACATGCATTGGGAGAGTTAGCATTTGAGTATGTTAAATCTCACCTTTCACATTAGTATAGCTTGCACTTATTTGATCTTTCGCTTCCATCTAAAAGATAGAAATTTTTCACAAAAATATTTCAATATTTTTTATACTTTAGATCTCTTTCCCATCATTTTTTAGGAGTTTGTTGTTCGCTGGTCCGTTTTCCCATACAAATATTTTCAAACAAAAATCTCATACTTTTTATGTTTTAGGCTTTAATTTTTAAGATTAGACTTGGTAGATTCCAATCTCATTTGATTTTTGCCGTTTAATGGGTGCCTGTTGAGTATATTTTTCAAGCTTGTGTAGGTCTCTTGAAAGAGGAGATAAAACTTGTGAAGCACATTCGAAGAAGGGCAAGCATATTCAAAGAGAAGATCCAAACCAAGCAATAAACCAAAACACAATCTCCTTTTTGTACTAGCCTTCAAAGGCTTCCAGGTTTTATTGCAATCATTTGTTTATCTTAAGTTTCTCATAAAAGACCTTTCAATGGTTAAATTCCCAAAGGCAATTGTATAAGATTAATAAAAAGTTCAAGTGGAGAGGTCCTCCACTTTTTGGGTTTCTTCCCCATTTGGGGAAGAGTGTTGTGGTTGATTAGCTTGGAGCTTTTATTTCATGCTTTAAAGTAGTCTTTGTTTCATTTTGTCATACTTCTCTTCCAAGTTTTGACCGGAGGTAGTATCCTTGGGATTTCATCCCAAGGGCAGGACCACATAACTTTGTGGTTACTCCCATTTCCACGTTAGTTGCCTTGGTCGAAGTTTCAGCTAGCTGGAAAGTTCTCAAGTGCTAGCGGTTCTTAGAGGTTGACCTTGTTCGGAGGTTGATCCCACCTTAGAGTAAATTTGTTTGTTAGAACACTAAATTTTGCTTTCTGTTATTTGTAGAGGCATCATATTATCTTGTGGTTATCATTTTTTCCAGTCACTTTAAAGTTCATTTTATTTCTTCAAGTTTTACAAACTGCTTCTCTTCAATAAAATAAACAAAGCCTCTTGAATTTGGCCAAATCCAAGTCAAGAGCACTCTCTGTCGGAGAGCATTTTAAAACTTGCATTTTCTCCCTTGCATTAGGCATATTAGATCAGAAAAGTCTCTTGAACTTTGGTCTTAAGACTAAGTCAAGAGCGCTCTCAATCGGAGAGTTGAACGGTGTTCTTAATAAATAAAACATTTCAACTCACATCCCCCATAATTAATTTACTTTTGGTTGATTGTCCAACACCCGTATGCTCTGCCAACCTGCGAAGGTTGGGCTAGTACTCAAAAAGGTGAAGGACTTACTAAACTTACAAGTGATAACATAATTAAAACTTTACCCAAAACCAAAACCAGCATCAAATCACTGAGGTTGCTTCCTGAAACAAGTGGTGTCGGGAACCCACTATCAGACTCGAGGGTGGTTAAGCCATTGTACACTTATCCTCTGCAATCTGGGTGCTCCCGACCTATCATCTAAGAGGTTGCCAGTATTTTTTCTGGTTAAGTTCTAGTCTTTTGATACCCTTGGTTTTAGCCTAATAATCAAGAACACCTAAAACACTTAAAATTTACCAAGAACAATTTCAAAACGATCTCACAAACAATTACTTTGAGACTTACATTTTCCAGCATCACAAGCATTTCTTTCGACTCCATTTGGCACTGGTCTTTAAAAACTCTTATGTATCTTCTGAATCTGGACCATATGTCCTTGTCATTTGTTTGATCTTTATTTTGTGGATACTTTGTTTTAATTCTAAGTCAAAGTATATTGTTCATCTTCTAAATTGTGTCTTGTAAATTTGCAATGTGGATTGCGTGTTTAATTGTGTTCTCATCATCATACAAAAAACTCTTAAATAACACCCATCCACATCACCTCACACTTAAAACATATAAAACACAAGAGCCTTAGTGAAACTTTTTGTAGGGACTACCCCCCTTGGCTTCGTTAGGAGTTAGCCTAAACGGAGGAGCTGGGATTCAAGTGACAGTACCTGGCTCATTGCTTGCCCCCAAGGCCACACCTCTCCCCACTTCCAGTGAGGGAGACAACTTTCGAAAGATTTCTGCTGCTGGTGTGCAGTTTGGCGGACAACCGATACTATAGAGGTGGGTTTTTGTTGATGTATATGTAACTTCGGAATGTATTTCACATATATGTATATTATATTCCTATAGAGATGGTATTATTCCTCTATAAGGAAGTGTCGTCATTTATATTGTAAGTGTCGTAACTTATACTTGATGGGTTATTAGACCACCTTGTTTGGGGTCGGCCCTGTATAAGTCATGTGGGTCAAAGGGTTATTAGACCACCCTATTGGGGGTCGGCCATGTGGGTCAAAGGGTTATTAGACCACCCTATTGGGGGGTCGGCCCACTCAGCATTATGTTATGTGGTTAAGTTCGAGCCTACATGAGTTAGGTAAAAAGGCAAGTCAAGTCAAGTATAAATAGAGTGTGGGAGGCACTCTATTTACTCACTCACTTCTCACACATGCTCTCAAGGAGGAGAGGCGCACTTATGGAGGAGGAGGATTGCTGCTAGGTTATGGCTATCTCTATTGGTTGGTTGTATCATTGCTCTATCTATCTCTGAGGAAGTTATTGGGGTTTTTCACCTTTATGGTTTTCCCCAAGTAAATCTTTGTGTCTCTTGTGTGCTTGCATTATTGTCTCCATGATTGATATGCTGTAGATATGCTGTACATGTTGTTCTCTCAGTTAAGATCCTAGATCAGATTGAAGTAAATTCTGAAAATCTAACATGGTATCAGAGCTAGCCTGAAAGAAGGCATGATATGGCATGTATGACACTAGTTGCACTTACGATGCTAGGGCTTGATATAGCAAAAACCAGTCATCGTAGCACTTTCGCTATAAATCCGTTTTGGCGAAGTTTTCGGATCTAAAATTGTTACAGGCCGAAGCTAAGATCTCCAGGTATCTTGTGTCCAAAGGACAACCTCTAATTCGTTGTACTTTGTGATTTATGATCTGTACAATATAGGGTTTCTGCCTCTTCCAGATCTGAGTCAAAATCAGGTGACCTTGGGAAAAAGGTCATATCTTGGGCTAGGAAGCTCCAAATGAAATTTCGTAAAAAGTGACAAGTAGTACACAGTCTGTACTATCTCAGAAAACTTTTTCAGAGGCCGAAGTTGAACCAGTGACACGTGGCACGCCGTACAATTTCGCTCTCCTGTATTATCCCATAAACAGGTCACGTTGCGACATTTGGCATAACTCTCTCTCAGAGAGTCCAATTGAGGTCAGACCTGTCAGGATGGAAAGGTAACAGGCCGAGCTATCTCAGAAAACTTTTTCAGAGGCCGAAGTTAAAACAGTGACACGTGGCACGCCGTACAAGTTCGCTCTCCTGTTTTATCCCAAAACAGGTCACGTTGCGACATTTGGCATAACTCTCTCTCAGAGAATCCAATTGAGGTCAGACCTGTCAGGATGGAAAGATAACAGGTCAGGCTATCTCAGGAAACTTTTTCAGACCCTGTGGATCAAAAATTTCGGAGTTACACCAGAAACAATCAGGTACATATTTTTGTCAAAACAGAATTATTTTTTAGTACCTTCATTCATGGCTTCCGGAATTTAGGGCTTTGGAGAAAGTTGGAATTTTTGTAATCGGAGACCACGGCTGGATTCTACTCATCAAAATAGAAATTTAGAGACCAAGATCAGAATTTTTGGTTGGGCAGAAGGCCGGGCTTGATTAGACCCTAGTTCGGGACTTTGATCAGAAAAGTGGAAAATTAGGGCTTCTGTAAAAATGGGAATTTTTGAAATCTGTGACCACGGCTGGAAGCTCCTCAGAAAAATAGAAGCTTAGAGCTTTGGATCAAACATTTTGATGGGGCAAAAAAGTGGGCTTCATCAAACCCCAGTTCAGGGTCACGTCCAGTGAATCCGGAAGTTTCAAAGGCAAAATTGAGGAGTGAAACTTTGCAGTTTTCAAATTCTGAATATACCAGTTTGATCAGTTCATCAAGGCGCATATTCCTTTCCTATCGGAAGGTTGAAATTCAAAGGTTGAATTTTTGGGGTTTCTCTGACAAACCCATATCCAGCTCAAGGTCCAGTTCTTGCAAATCAAGTGGATTGGGTTAATCCTAGAAGAAGATGGATTGATCATCTGCATGAGTAAAGAAGTTCCTGTTTCAGAGGGAGATGAGGCTAAGGCCTTACATAAGAAGATTTCAAGCGATCTCGACAGGTATGAATCATCGAGGTATGTTTTGAGATTTGTTCATGATTAAGTTTATGGTATGTTTGTCTTCATGTTATTACGGTTAGTACAATCTTGATTTTAGATTTGTCGTATCACCTTAACAAAATTATGAATGCATGATAGAAGATATTCATTGGTTAGGGTGTTGACACTTATGATTGTACTAATGCATTATGGTGTTGTATGAGGTTTATGTTGTCTACTAACATGAAAGGTACACCAAGAAAGACAGATCATGTTCTGGTCCAAGAACATATGATCATGATAACATGAGGACAAAGATTCATCCATTGTCATGGATCTCATACAAGATCCATTTACGAGGTATGTATAACTTGGTTTTATAATGGCTAACCTATGAGATATACAGGTTACTAGCACAAGTCATTGAAGAAGAACAAGAAGACATCATGTGAGTATGTTATACATAACTAACTAGCATGCTAATCCAGGTATGTTTTTCCTATATCAAGATAGAATCCTACCTTGTGTTAGGATCTTATACTATTGTTGATAATGATTATTCATGAAGTCATAGGTTTGAATAATCATGATTGTATGCATATTATGTTTCTTACCATAATTGATGATATGACTAACCAGAAGAATCATGATGGTATAATCACAGGTTTTATGCATTTTATATCTCTTATCTTGATTGATGATTCAACTAACCTGAAGAGTCATAGGTTTGAGTAATTACAGGTTTAGACATGTTATGTTTCTTATGATTTGACTAACCATAAGAATCCTACATAAACCTTGAATAATAATGCTTACTATTTCTGTTTGAAATGATCATGACTATACATGCTTGAGATTATTGTGTTTTAATAGTATACTAATGAATGTATGATTTTATATGAGATCACAAGGATAACACATTCATGATACTAATAAGCATGCATAGGGACCAAGGATGAATATGAGTTCAAGAACAGGTAATTCAGGAAGCAAAGATCAAGAGGGAGCACACTCTAGTTGTTCCTGCAAGAAAGCAAAGGAGCACACTTCAGTAGTTTCTGCAAGGATGCAGATATTTAGAGGGAGTTGATCATCTCTCTACATTTCACAACAGAAAGGTGTAGAAGAAGCTACCTCAGATTAGGACTCCAGCAGCTCCTGCAAGGAAGCAAAGACTCAGAGGGAGTCCACCCAACGAACAAACAAAGATAAGTATTTTAATTATCATTTCATGCATATTTGTTTGTTTAAATAAAATTGTTCAATGATGTATATACTCATGTTCCTAGACTTAGGATATGTGTTGTGCATATTAGAATAGTTGCATTGATGAACAATATACTACTAATTTACATGGGTAAGTGGCCTATAGCACTGTACAACATTCCATTGCTACTTATCTAGTATGAAACCTCTTTGCTGACATGTTGGGAGTTGTGCACACTCTTAACAATGTTCTGGTAGAGATTGGAAGGCATCTAGAAAGTTACGGAATATGGATAAATGTTGTATTGAAGCATTGGCTAAGATAATTGCATGACTGTATGGCATATTTCTTTATGTGTAAGAATTTGTTCTGAAAACTATGAGATGTTTTCTAATCATGCAATTTAACTTGTTGTGTAGGAAAGATCGTATGCCATCTCCTACAAAAGAAGAATTACAACATTTGTTCTAGCAACAAAGATATCTATTGAGGATATTGAAGATATTGAAGTTCCCAGGATCTGGGATGAAGAAATGGAATGCCATGATCCGTCGATCATGAAGAATGACGTTTGGGATGTAATCCCAAGACATGAAGGGAAGTTTTCTATGACTTCCAAATGGAACTATCAGATCAAGCATGTTGCAGATGGCAGCATTGAGAAATATAAAAGTGATGAAATAGAAGATACACCAGATGGATTCAAGACAGCTTTCTTGAATAGTGTAGTTGAAGCAGAAGTGTATGTGGAGCAGCCACTTGGTTCTGAGACACATGATAGGAAATCATATATGTGCAGAACTTGGTATGGTGAAGATAGATTGATTGCCGACACGCAGCGGAAGCTTACTATCGAGTTCGAGATGAAGAACTTGGGGATGATGCACTATTTGGTTTTGGCATGGAGGTGTGGCAGAGTGCAGAAGGAATCTTCCTTGGACAAGGGAAGTATGCAGTAGAGATCCTGAAGAGGTTCAGGATGATGGATTGCAAGGCCATGACCACACCTATGGCATCGAATCTGAAGCTTCTTTGTGATGCTTCATCTGAGCCAGTTGATGTTTCTATGTATCGTCAGATTATTGGGTCCTTGATGTACCTGACGAACACGAGACCAGATATTTGCTTTGCTGTGAACACATTGAGCCAGTTCCTGACGGATCCGAGGAGTGTTCACCTGGTTGCTGTAAAGCATGTTCTGAGGTACCTGAAGGGTACAGTGGATTATGGGCTCAGATATGAGGCGAATCAAAAGTTTAACCTGCAGGGTTATGTTGATTCAGATTGGGCTGGCAGTGCTGCAGATAGGAAGAGCACATCTGGGTGTTGCTTCAGTATGGGATCGGGTGTGATCTCTTGGTTTAGCAGGAAGCAATCCTGCGTAGCACTGAGTACAGCTGAGGCAGAGTATGTTGCAGCCTGTTCAGCTAGTTGTGAGGCAGTATGGCTACGGAAGCTACTATCTGAGTTATTTGATCTCCCATTGGAAGCTACTGGTATCTTCTGTGATAACCAGAGTTGTGTGAAGCTGTCCGAGAACCCAGTGTTTCATGACAGGTCGAAACACATAGAGATCAAATACCACTATATCAGGGATATGGTGCAGAGAGGAGCTATGAAGCTCCTGTATGTTGCGACGGACGAGCAGATTGCAGATGTGCTGACGAAGCCACTAGCCAGGGTGAAGTTCGAGTACTTCAGAGAGAGGCTTGGTGTTATTCAGATCGAGGACACTTCGAGGAAGAAGTGATGGACACATTTGCTGAAGCCATTCCAAGCATGTTGGAAGGAGGATCCTTCACATGGCTGTGGATGTAAGCGCTGGATGATGAACATCAGGATGATGTTCTAGTTTCTGCTGGATATGATCAGTTGGATCATTTTGTGTGGATGCATTGATGATCAGGATGATCATAGATGACGAGCTTCAGGATGTTGCTCCAGATGACATGCAGCAGGATGTTGCATTGATGATCAGGATGATCGTAGATGACGAGCTTCAGGATGTTGCTCCAGATGACATGCAGCAGGATGTTGCAGTGATGATCAGGATGATCATAGATGACGAGCTTCAGGATGTTGCTCCAGATGACATGCAGCAGGATGTTGCAGTGATGATCAGGATGATCATAGATGACGAGCTTCAGGATGTTGCTCCAGATGACATGCAGCAGGATGTTGCAGTGATGATCAGGATGATCATAGATGACGAGCTTCAGGATGTTGCTCCAGATGACATGCAGCAGGACGTTGCAGTAATGATGATCAGGATGATCATGGATACATCAGGATGATGTATGGTGAGTATCAGGTTGATACTCTGTGGCCGTGGATCAGGTTGTGCAGATGAGCATGTAATTCGTTTCCCTGGGAGATTTGCATATGGTCTTGCGAGGTTTTGCCTATGGCATGTAATTCGTTGCCCTGGGACATCTGGCAAATGCTCTTTCGAGGTTTTGCTCTAGGAGGACATGTAATTCGTTGCCCTGGGAGATCTGCAGATAGTCTTTCGAGGTTTTGCCTATGGCATGTAATTCGTTGCCCTGGGATATCTGGCAGATGCTCTTGCGAGGTTTTGTCCTATGGCATGTAATTCGTTTCCCTGGGAGATCCGATAGGTTGGGCTGTGTGCCCGTAATCAGTCCTGGGATGCTCTTGCGAGGTTTTGCCATGACCACATGTAATTCGTTGCCCTGGGAGATCCTATAGGTAGAGCTGTGTGCTCGTAACAGCCTGGGATGCTCTTGCGAGGTTTTGTGGTGAGGTCACATGTAATTCGTTGCCCTGGGAGATCCTATAGGTAGAGCTGTGTGCTCGTAACAGCCTGGGATGCTCTTGCGAGGTTTTGTGACGCACGTAAAAGTCCTGAGGATTCCACAGTATGGCCAGTGATGACGAAGACCTGCAGGTGGTGGGCCTACATCCAGTATGAAAAAGGACTGGCTCTGTAGAACTTCCTATGACGAGTAGATTCAGAGATTGATTGAGATAGCAGCAGCAGTGACGATGATGATGACTCGATGATGATTATCCAGTGACGATGATCCAGAGAAGATGACTTGTGCTAGAAGAACTGTGCTGAGAAATACCTTCCTAGTTAAGAGGGAGTGTTGATGTATATGTAACTTCGGAATGTATTTCACATATATGTATATTATATTCCTATAGAGATGGTATTATTCCTCTATAAGGAAGTGTCGTCATTTATATTGTAAGTGTCGTAACTTATACTTGATGGGTTATTAGACCACCTTGTTTGGGGTCGGCCCTGTATAAGTCATGTGGGTCAAAGGGTTATTAGACCACCCTATTGGGGGTCGGCCATGTGGGTCAAAGGGTTATTAGACCACCCTATTGGGGGGTCGGCCCACTCAGCATTATGTTATGTGGTTAAGTTCGAGCCTACATGAGTTAGGTAAAAAGGCAAGTCAAGTCAAGTATAAATAGAGTGTGGGAGGCACTCTATTTACTCACTCACTTCTCACACATGCTCTCAAGGAGGAGAGGCGCACTTATGGAGGAGGAGGATTGCTGCTAGGTTATGGCTATCTCTATTGGTTGGTTGTATCATTGCTCTATCTATCTCTGAGGAAGTTATTGGGGTTTTTCACCTTTATGGTTTTCCCCAAGTAAATCTTTGTGTCTCTTGTGTGCTTGCATTATTGTCTCCATGATTGATATGCTGTAGATATGCTGTACATGTTGTTCTCTCAGTTAAGATCCTAGATCAGATTGAAGTAAATTCTAAAAATCTAACAGTTTTAAATATCTTACCCAATAAACTACTAGATCTTAGTAGATCTGAGAAAATGTAAAAATGGGGGTTTTGATTAATTAGGGTTTGAAGTAGTTTAGACAAATGGATAGATCATGGAAAGAAATTACCTTGAGATCATACCTGAGTGATGTGAATGAGATGCCTTGTTGTTGAGGAAGACTCCCGTAGAGATCAAATGAGAGATTGTTGATTTTGCTTGCCGAAATGAAGCCCTAGCCCACAAGTGCGACCTCCTCTACCTGTCAATCCAAGGAAAGCGATTTCAATAAAAAAGGTCAAGTATGGAGGAAATACAAACGAAGTGCAATAGTAACATGAAATAGAAGGTCCTGGGACAGTAATACTCCCTGTTACCGACGAAGAAACCCAAAGAAGAAGTAGGGAGGGTCCTCGCCTACCAATACGTCCTCCTTAGATGAATTCGGCCACCACCTGTAGATGCAAAAAGATGGTACAAAAATATGGCAAGACAAGATCTCCAATAACTCAGTGCATAGGAAGAATCAACGAACGAACACCAAAAAACATTCACCACAACACTGGAGATAGATGCAATAATAATTTTCTATTCCAATAATCCAGAGCCACAAGTCCCCTTTACAATGAGAGGCTCTCTCCTTTAAATAGGAGGGAGAGAGTCCATAACCTAACCACTTTTTGAATGAGTGGCTAAGATTAAAAGATCAAAAGATCTAATCAATGGTTGAGATGAGCTCAACAATAAAATACATGGATCACTAATAAAATATAACAATAAGTGGACAAAATCGACCTAGGAGAGGGGATCCCACCAAATCATGATAACAAAATATAACAACTAGCTCATGGTGGGTCTAAGGGGTAATTTTAGACACCCTTGGTCAATCCCCATAGCACAATCATAATAAAATAGACATCAAAGTACCAAATCGTGCCTCTATGGACAAATCGTGGGCCTTAGGAGGCCTCAGAAATCATCAGAAAATGCCATAAGTGATGGATGTGGGTCCCGATGAAGCTAAAACTTCTGGAGAAGGTGTAGAAGACATCCCACTCATCATCACTGATAATCCCATGCCAAAACTTTGCCTCAGTAGCCCAAATCGAATTCTTCTGTAGTCATTTATACCAATCCTGAACTGACTCGGGAAGTGTGAAACTTCCCCAAACTGCCTCCTGGAGTGCCTGCGCTGTCAAGGTGAGGACACCAGTGTGTCCAGGAGGGGGGTAATATGGTAAAATCAAGTGGCTGGACAACCCCCTCCATGCACAGCGCCCTAGGTGAACCAAATAAAATCCATCACTGCTCTGACAGGGTCTCCGACAGACCAAAACTGCACTGGGATAGCCTACTGAGGCTCAATCATCACTGTAAGTGCCCGGAACTGAAAATAGACTGTCTCATTGGACTCAGAAGGTCCAAATCTATCCAAGATGTGTAATCATACACCATATGGATCTCTGCATGATCATATAATACATCCAATATACCGGAACAGGTGAAATAATAATAATCTATAAATGATCAAATAATGCTGAAAACCATGAATCATCATCATAAACCTGTATCTGATGCATAGAACCATCATGTACATATACATGGACCATATATCATCTATGTATATCATCACAAGGTCCAACCATCTCATGTCCAATGGTTGACCTTGGTCAAACTAGGTTTGACCAAGTCAATATGATCAAATATAACTCAGACTATCATCAGAAGCTGCTGCAAAGTGTCAAAGGTTAATGCATGCTCTACAACTCATTCAAATAGCAATTATAGCAAAGAGTAATCATTACTGGTGATCTACCAACAAATATATAATGTCATTAATTATTATTATGACTCAGACTAGACTTTCAAGACCATACTCACTTCATAGTTGTGATCAATTTGCTAGTGAAGGGTGAAGGCTAGAATAAACTGGCTAGGCTAAAGGATGACTGACTGACTCAACATTGTGACACTTTGGATATGGGAAAGGGAGAACACACCATAGTATATACTGAATGAGCAACAACACAGGGAATGGCGATGTCTCACAAATGGATAAGTTGTTCAAAGAGGGTTTATTCACCTTTTACAGATGCGCACAATCCATAATACAAATGAGGCCAGCAATTGTTTTGATATAGCATTTAAGTTCCATTGCTTTTTGGGCCTGAAGTTTCCATAGCCTTTGATCTATGTGTGTTTATAAACACATTGCATAGATTTACATTTATTTTAGGGTTTCTGCTGCAGGTGTGTTTTTAAGGCACTTGTTTACCTGAGCACTTCTAGGTGTGTCACAGACAGCTTGTTTACCTAGGTATTTTACATTTCACAAAAGATATAACATTTTATTTCATGGCCAATTTCATTTGGCTTGCCTTTCATTCATGTGTGTTTAGAAACACATTGCATGAACGAGTTTTTCATACAAGATATAACATTTCATTTTCCAGATTTTGTATTCATGGCAGCACTAAAAGTTTCAGGTTTAGCCAACACAACTTTAGTGACTAGGGGGAATTCACAAGGAAATCCAACTCACCATAGGTAAGTTTTGTCACCAACT
Source organism: Larix kaempferi (assembly GCA_027924585.1). Classification (NCBI taxonomy): domain Eukaryota; kingdom Viridiplantae; phylum Streptophyta; class Pinopsida; order Pinales; family Pinaceae; genus Larix; species Larix kaempferi. The sequence continues at coordinate 15,883,748 of BSBM01000476.1, forward strand.
CAGAGCCGAGACACAATAAATAGGGAAGCTCATCCAATACAGAGGCTACAGTGGGGAAAAGTCCTCCATGCCGCTAATCAAGTAGTAAGTCAGGGTGATAAACTAAAAAGGTAGGTAATGGATGGATGAAGACAATGAATAATGGAGCCAACACTAGCAAGCCAAGGTATGGTGGAATGATCACCTCTATTCTCCCTAAGGAGGGTAAAACCAATGAGTATGAATAATGAACTTCTAAGTCTAAGTAGGGACAATAGAATATATATAATAAGATCAACCAGGTCCACATATCTATATGATCGCCAGATCATGACACTAAATGCTAATACATGCTATAAGAATCAATATAAAAGCAATATAACCACAACACCATGATATACCTGCTGAGTCATATACCTAAATGCTCATCCTCTGAACCAACATCTGTCCTCTGAAACTGCTATTGTAACTCTGGGCACTACTGACTGCTCTGTACCAATGGTATAATAGCTACATCGGTCATCTCTCTGAGTGTCCTGAGACTCAGTCATGGCATGGGAATACAACTGCTGTCCAAATATGATAGTGATCCATAATAGATGCTCATCTCAGCATCTCAATGTAAGGGAACTGGCTGAATAGTGTACTGGAATCAGAAAAATAATGTATGGTAGCCCGGCTACTATATATGTGATAACATCTGGCTCCAGCTGGGACAAGTGCTCTGCTGAAAAGAGCGCTTGAGAACCTCAGAATCTCTGGTCCTCGAACTCTGCTACTCGAATCCTCGATCCAGCACTCTACCATTTTGCTTTCAGCTCTTTATTTTATTTTGCACCTATTTCTGCATTCACAGACATCAAAAATACCTCATGCAGCATGTATGGGAAAAGTATAAAATCAAACTGAAAATGAAATCTATTCTATAGCAGCATTTTAAATACATGAAATATATATGCAGAAAGTAAATTTAAATCTATTAACACAACTTGCAAAGTTTGAAATTTTATTGTACAAGAAAATAAAAATAACAGGTACTCAACTAAACTAGGAGCTTCAAAAGGAGCTTAGGAAAAAACAAAAAGTGCCAGACTCAATGGCTGAAAAGACTAACTACTGCCCAAGTAGGCTTATTCAGTTTCCTACCTACTCTATTCTACCAGGCAAGGCAAGCGGAGAGATCCCAACTATGTGGGATCAGGGATATGATCCCTTAAGTCCCTCTGATTTACAGGATATAAAATACGTCGTCCACTACCAGTGTTTAGAAAGCACATGCCATCAATGCATTGCTCTACTGTGAAAGTTCCAACCCATAAGTCATCAACCTGTACCGATCTTATATGCAATAAATGGTTGGGAATGATGACTTGACTTCCTGTAGGAAACCTATTTCTATTGACAGACTCAGGAGTAACTCCAATATTACGAATAGGCATAAGGTGGATTTCAACAGGGTTTTGCAGCTGAGGTGTGACAATCCTTGAGCTCCTCCTAGAAGGAACTGCATCAACTTTGGGTGAACCACCATCTAATGAAATAGCAATCTTGCCAATGAGGACTTCCCTACCCTCTCTTCTTGTCTCTTGGACTACTTCATTTGACTCTTCCTCATGAGGAGACAACTCTTTTAACAACTTCACCTACAGTCCAAAAATCTCTATGTTCTCCCAAGGGAGGTGGCTCATGAGATATGACAGTATTATGACTAGAGCCTTCCCCTGAAGGAACTGGGATGACCATGTTTTCTAATCCAGTAAAAACTGACTTAGAATGAAATGTAGAAGAACTAGGAATGTAAGAAGGATCATGACTGAGATGACTAGATGACTCAGGCGGTAGAAGATAATTAGGGACATGAGGATATGCGGATAAAACATGGTTTTGAGATTCTGAAGGAGTTTGAAAAATAGCAAGGTTGTTTAAATTAAATTCTCCTTCAGGTGCATCATTAATTAAGGCATCCTCTTCCCAACTTAAAGAATTATCATGAACTTGAATTAAATCACCATCTTCTAGAGACAAGTGAGACAGAGAGTCATCTACATCAGAATAGTGAGAGGCTTCAGATTCCTCATTTGTTTCAACCCTAGTAGATGCTACAGGACGATTTTCCCATGGATAAATAGGTGCCAGCCCTTGACTTTCCCTTTCTCTATTATGATCAGTTAAGGCAAACCATTCTCTAACAGTAAAAGGAATTCTTTCTCCCCTCCTGATATCATCAAACTCATCAACTACATGGATAGGATTCTCAATAACTTCTCCAACATTTATTTGCTCATTAAAGTTCTCCAATGGGGGAGTTGGTTCCAAGCTTTGATTTTGCCTTGTTATATCACTATCAGTAAATGCATTTGTTTCAGTGACTGGTCTAGGCAAATGTTCATCTCTTCCTATATTTCTTAAATCATCATTAACTTCCTCAGGTGCTTGGTTTTCAATAATTAATTCTTGATTGATTGCATTGTTTTGTTCCTGACCCTGAGGTTGATTTTTACTTCTTCTCGATTCATCTGTTTCCTCAGCAAATTCATTTCTAAGTAAATCCAAATTGATTATTCTTGCAATTTCCGCTATTTGCTCTTCTTCCCAGGAGGAATCAGAATCTTCCATGACCATACACATATTTTGATCAACTTCCCAAAGTTCATTCTCATCTTCAACAAGGTTAGTTTTAGCATTGTTTAACAGTTCATCCCCATATGTGTTCTTTAGCCCTTCATCAAATGATTCTAAATGTTCATTATAACAAGGTTCTCTGTTTATCCTAATCAAAGCTCCATCCGAGTTGGGAAAACATATATATGATAAATCCATCATAAGGTATCCACCTAAACTAGTTGCCCATTTCCTAGATAAAAGCATTCCATAGGCTGGGGGAAAATCAATGACAACCATATCCATCATGGTAGAAATGTCTGAACATGCAAAAAGATCAGCTCTAAGGTTTTTGATCAAACCATAAGACTGTACTCGACGGGAATCTATACCACAGACATTTCCATAAGGTCTAGTCACCTCTAATCCCATTTCCTTCATAACTTGTAAAGGCATAACATTCATAGCTACTCCAGGATCCAACATACAATTGTGAAGGAGCATGTTCTGAATGTGTAAGGTTAGGTAAAATGGAGGGTGACCACCATTCTTTCTTTCATAAATTGCAGAATGGATGTTTATTGGTGGATCCTTCTCCACGTTGCTAATTTGTGTTCCACTAAGGTTCCGAATATGACAAGATTCTAACACATCTTCAGAAGTTTTCCCTTGGCCAATACCATCAAAATAGTCCTCTACTTGGCTTCTAACAGAGGGCACCTTCATTAACTCAGTGATAGGGATATTACACATTATCTTGCTCAACTCTTTCTTCATATCAATTTTAAGATCATCATCCATAGCAAAATCTAGTTCTTCCTTTTTATCTTCAACAATCTTTTTATGTTTGTCAAGGAAAGAAGGTTGGGAATTACCTCCTCGTTTGTAAATTTGATACTTTGGTTGTTCTTTAGGTTCTGGGAGTTCTACGGCACAACATGAGGAGCTAGGTTCTTCAACTATGTCTTCTTCTTGCTCCCAAGAGCTCCAAGCCAAAGCGTCCTCCTCCAAGATGCCAAATCGTCCTCCTCCTAGAAGACAAGATCAAGTGAAACAAGCCAAGTAAGATGATTATGAAAATGATGGAAAGATGTAATAGAAAGCATCAACTATGTCACAAAGATACAATAATGATATTCCCTGTCACTAAGATCAACCCAAGAGAGAATATGTGGATCCCTCCAACAATAACCCTCTTCAAATCGTCCTCCTCTCCACCAATTTGGCCTCTCTGCAAGAAAACAAGATGTAGCTCCAAAATCCACAATGATACATAGAAGAGATACTGTATACTCAAGATGCAAGAGAATCCACAAGACAAGAGAAATATGCTCCACAAAGAAGTGTTCTATTCCAATATTCCAGAGCTCCAAAGGTGAGTTATACAATATGGGGTCTCCTCCTTATATAGGATAATAAAGACCAAAACCTTATACCATAAAACCACTTTACAATACAACATGAAGATGAGTGGTTGAGATTAAAAGATCTCAATACATAATCCATGGCTAAGATGAGCCTAACAATATAATCACATGGATCACTCAAAATAGTTATGACGTCATAGCTAGAAAGTACTCATGGAGGGTGATGTCATCCTCTAGAGGGGGCATAAGTACATGGGCCCACCTCATATGACTAGGACATGACAAGTGAAGCTCATGGTGGGGCTAGGAGGCATCAATCCTTGCTAGCTCATCCCCATGGCACAATAAAATAATATAATATGTCCAAAATAATATAAATGATCAAATCTGTCCTCAAAATCTGTGAGAGACATGCAATAAAAGACCTCCTGAGGCCTCTGTGGACCCCACTAACTGATGAAAATTGGCTGGAAGATGGGGGGTTCACCTTGGAAGACCTCTGTGAAGACCAAGTGCCAAAACCTTGCCTCAATTGCCCAAATAGAATTCCTCAATGACCCTTTTATTCCATTTTTAACCTGCCTCGGTAACTGTGAAAGTGCTGAAACTGCCTCCTAGGGTAGTTGCGCTGTCAAACTGAGCCCACCAAGCTCTCTGGAAGGGGGGGTAAATGGTAATATCAAGTGGCTGGACCACCCCCTCCTCATACAGCGCCCTAGGTGAACTGGCCTCTCATGGTCCCTGCTGGTCAGGCTGGGAAATCAGCCCCAAATCTGATCAACAAGTGGAAAACTGCATCTATCACTGTCAGAAGTGCCCGGAACTAAATGATAAGTGTCTCATTGGATCCAGAAGACCCAAATCTACTAAGAATGTGTACTCATACACCATGGGTTTCCCTGATGGGCCAACTATAGGGTCCACCATATATGGACAATGCATAATCTGATGATCTGTAATAATAATAAAGCCTGCTGAACTATATCAATCACCATCTGAATCATATGTCCATCATATAATATCATCATCAAGAGTATGTAGGTCCATAAATCATCATCAATACTCATACATGTCCCACATCATCACGGATCCCAAGAAATGACCATAGTCAAACTAGGTTTGACTAGGTCAATATACAACCAAGGATAAATCATATCAATAGACTAAGACATGTTCCTCTAATCATACTCACAACTTAACTTAAAGTATAACATCATTTAGTGGCATTAATCATATTCGCATATTCCATTGTTATTTATAATTACTTGCACAATAGCTTAAATGACAGACTCACCCATTGGACATGGTCTAACTACTAGCTAAGGATGAAGGCTAGGAGCAAGGCTGAGCAAAGGGGTGACTTGTCTAAACTCAACTAAAAGACACTTTGGACTGGAAAGAGGGAAAGCTACAAACTCTGTGCTAGACAAATAACATGGGGAAGGGTTGTGCCTCACAAATGGGTAAGTTGTTTAGAGAGTGCTTATTCAACTTAGGCATCATGTCTACATCAAGTTGATCCAAGTTCATTAGGATCATTCAATTTCATTTCTTGGCCTTTTTGGCCTACATAACCCTTCGGATCTCAGGTGCACTAAAAAGCACAACTAATTGCAGCTTGCATCCAGGGGATGTTTATATACATATAAGGTCAGCAATCATTTAGATATAGAGTTTAAGAACCATTGCTTTTTGGGACCTTTCTTATACTCTTCGAGGAGTATTTTTAGCATTTTATTGCTCTTGCCCTTTACTCACGTGTGTTGATAAACACATTCTAGATTTTTTTTAGTTTCCATGGGCGAATTTACATAAGTTTCCATAAGTAGTACATGAGCTTTCAGTTTTAGCCAACAACATCTCAAGTGACTAGGGGGAGTTCGCGCCAGTGCCAAACATCGGGACAACCGACAGGAATGATTTAGGCCTACAATCCAACTTACCAAAGGCAAGTTTTGTCACCAACTCAAAGCCGAGACACTAAACAAACAGGGATGCGGTCCAAACACAGAGGTAGAAAAAGAAAAGGGGAGTCCTCAGTATCAAGAAATCAAGCAAGACAAGTCAAGGGTAAAAGCCAAATAAGGAAGGTCATGGATGGATGGAGTCAAAATGAAAGTGGAGCCTAAGCTAGCAGACAAATGGTGTCAAGAAAGACCATATCTATGCAAGGTAGCAAACCAGTGACTTTTGTCAAACAACCTAAATGTGCAAGTAAAGTGTCTATTTTATAATTCATCATTAAGATAGTTCATTTGAAGTTTCACAATATTTGCCACATCATGAATTATATACCAAGCTAATGCTGTGAACATGACTAAAGCAACAAAATAATAATCCACATCAATGATCAGAGATCCATAGGTCATACAACATCATCATAAGAATAATCATCTTATATGATGAATAATCATCGTATATCATCTGAAACACTGCTGCAATGACATCTCTAGGCACTGAGCTAAAACTGCATGGAATAAAGGATCACATCGGTCATCAAATCTGAACTCTCAAGGCTCAGCCTTGTCACAAGGTCTAACATAAGTCTGAATAATACACTGCTCTGATCATGAGTGATCTCAAAATAAAGCTCATCATAGCCAAGCTCTGGAATGTGCAGATATCTGCTAAGCAAGAATAGTAGCCCTACTACTATGGTGTGATAATAGGAACGGATCGACAAGGTAAATTTTAATCCTAGTTTAATTTTATTAAGTGTCGAAAAAGAAAATCTAAACTAAAAAATGCAAACCACAAAATTTGAGTCGACACGGTTCCTCCCTGGGGAAATGGGGTGTGGGCGTTGGGTAGCCCACTTGCTCTCGTTTAATTTTCTTTTACAATGCAAATAGAAGTGCCCCAATCATTGAAAATTGACTCAAAGGCTTACAAAAGTGATAGAAAAAGTATCCAGATGAAGAGGTATGGTTCTTAGGTGCTCCAAATGGCTCAATCTACCCAAAATTGGCCAGAGTTTCCTCCTACCTGTTCATAAAGTGCTACAAAACAGCGAGCAAATGTTAGTAAAAAGTGCCCAAAAACAATTTGATAGTGTCTTGGGACTTACCAAAAATTACACAAAAAAAAAATCTAAAAGAAAAACTAAGTAAAATGCGAAAAATGAACTAAGTGAGACAAGTTGTCTCCTTAAGATCTTTACACACTCAAAGAGCAGCAAATTAAAATCTCTTGAATCAGCTGAATAAACTTTTCCAATCAATGTAAACATACTACTTGTTCAAGCCTTAAAATATGCAGAAATCAACCTATAACAAGAAATATGCTTCTACTAGATCTAGATTTAAGATTTTTACTTTGAAAATTACTTAAGATCTAATAAAAATAAATCAGATCTATTTATGATATTGCAAAAGAAGTATATCTGAGATACGCAAATTGTGGTAACCAAGAAAATTTTGAGCTTTGGTGACGAGAATAAAGAAGAGGAAAACGCCTTGAACTTGGGCAATGGGGTCCTCGAGAGTGGGGGTCAGAGGGACTAGTTCTCCTTGGATCAACCCTGAAGAAAAATTGACACAAACAAGCTCCACAAACTCTTCAAACTGGCAACCTGTAATCACAAAAAACAACTCACACAAGAAAGATCAAGAGCAACCGATGTAGATTAATATAGAGATTTAGATACAAGCATTTAAACAAAAATAACTTTGTAAATCTAACTTCTCTACAATAACCTAACAGAGAAATAATGGATTAGATCACCCTACTTCACCTTACTAAAATATACATCTCCTTCAAAAGCCAGTCTTTGATCAACAAACAAATGCGAATAAAAATGTAAAGACACAGATTACCTTATGCATAAGTTAGAACATGATCATCCACACATCATATATCCACACACTGATTTGCCTCCAAAGCCTTTTATTCATTAACAAATTCCGAAAAAGATATACAATGCTTGAGCAGAGGTTCCACCTTCTCATCCAAAACAATGGAGAGGGGACATGCTTATATAGAAAAACAAAGAGAGAGGGCGCACTTGTGGAGGAGATGATCAAGCCATGGAGCAAGGCTTGATGGAGGGGGCTACCTCCACTATTTGGGCTGCCAAAAATCAACCACAAATCTGCCACCAAATATGTTGCACCTTCCTTAATTAATGCGCCCCCCTCTTTGGGAAATGTGCCCCCCTTTAGTGGAATGCACCCCCCTCTTTGTGGGGAAGAGATTCCTCCATTTATGCTGCCCCAAAACTTGCCAAAAATCAACTCTTACATCCCTCCATAAATTCTAACTTTGATCTCTTACAAATCCCACCAAATTAGGAAATGGATTTTTCTCATTTTTTCAATTTTTTGGAATTTTTTCCCACTTTTTTTACTTTTTTGGGAGATGTGAAAAATATGAAAAATAAAGTGCACGATTACTTAGGAAAGTGGGTCTTGAGGTAAAGTGGGTGCTTCGAGCTTGAAAATGAGCACCCCCATGGCAAAAAAGACCTCTAAACCACACTTATAGATCATTTTCAAATTTTTTAATTAAACCATTAAAAATGGCTTAATTTTTACAGAAAAATATTTTTTCCTCGGAACATATAAAAAAACCTAGGGGGACCTAAAACATGTCCATACGACTCAAAATTAGTGTCTAACATTTTCATATACATTGACCTATGGACTTTAATAACCTCCTAAGGCCTAACCACCACGCCAGGCATTCCAGCTTTGGAGGAGCAGGAGAAAAACTCAAAAATTATGTCCTGCTAAAACACAAGACACAATTAATAAGTGAAAAAACTCCTTGGAATACCTGACTTGATTGACAAGTCCTAGGAAGCCAAGTCCTTTACATAAAAATACCATGCTAGCACACTTTATTACAAATCCCGTAGGGCATGGACATGTTAAGAAAAATAAAAAAATGGCCATAACAAGGCCTGATGGACTTCAGATCACTAATAATGAACACGAAACATGTTTAAACTTTGCCCGCTCACTTGAAAGTCCAACTAAGTACAACTTAGCTAGTAACAGCTGGCTCCAACTGCAGGACGTGTGATTGATCTAGTCTTCAGGCAAGGAGAGCATACGAGAACACCAGAATCTTCGGTTTCTATGACCTATAAAAACATCTCAACTTGACAAGAAAACCCTTCAGTAGCACAAGTTCTTATAAGAAGCCAATGAACCATAAGTTGCATTATTCAAAAAGCAAAACTAACTAATGAAAAATTTCTAAGTACAAAAAGGAAAATACTGAAAAAAGAAATGCAAAAAGTAAATGCTCATTTCGATGAGCTTATTTTCCCACTCTAAGCGTAACAAAATTAAAATGTTAAGCAAAATGATAAATCCAATGCAACCATCTTAACATTTTATCAATATAAAAACTTTTCACCTTGTGTTTGGTTACCATCCAAAACAAGGATACCTTATTCAGAAAATGCAAACCTGCGTGATAATTCTGGATTGGAGGGCTAGATGGGTGATCATAGGAATAAAAAATATCATTGAACTTCTCCCCAAACCAGGAAGTCCTCATGCAAGCTTCTTCTATCTAAGATTGGATAGGACTGAGATATGAGTCTGAATGATGAGGCTGATTTACTACCTCATCATACTGATCTGAAAGGCTCTTCTGATAATAACTTTATGTGAAAGCATAAGCCCTAGGCTGCTCCAAATCATGAGGAACCTCTGTATGTGTTGATGAAGGTTGAAACTGACATTCCACTTATTGCATTATATCCAACTCTTCGTTACACTGTTGATCCAAGCCTTCGTTATTAATACTCATGCATGCCTCTGATTGATCATAAGAAGTATCTGCGGGCTCCTCTTCCATATCAAGATTCCCCAAGCTCTCAAAATCCACACTCCCTTCTCTTGATATATCAAATATGGGTTTTTTTAAATCTGTCCAATAATCATCAAGCCCATTCCTGTAAATGAAGGGGGAGTCTTTGTCTATTGTATCACAACCCTGGCCATACCCATCCTCATGTTCACAATAATCATTCTCAGAAGGTTTGGTTTGAAAGATATTACAAGGAGTAAAACTATCCAAAATTTCACCACTATGTGGAGAACATGGAGGAGTGTAATCATAAACCATACAGAATTCGTCACAGGTTTCTTTAGAGGCTTCTATAATGGTTTCTTCCTGAGGTGAATTTGGAGTGCAAATGTCATCATTTTCACTGAAGTAATCCCGAAATCCCAAATCTTCAATGGCAAAATGAGAAAGTTTTTCTGAAACATTTTTAATCAAAGACCCCTTATGCATTTCTTTGACAACTTCTATGATGGCTTCCTCTTTAGGCAAATCTGGAATACACAAGTGATCATTATCACTAAAATAGACTTGAGAATACTCCAAATCTTCAATATTTTCTGTTATGGTGACATGAGGAGGGTTTTCAACAAAATATTCAATCAAGGGTGCTTCATGAAACTCTTCAATAGGGTCATGTTGTACTCTAGGGAGGAAAGAGTTATAATTTTTAACAAGCTACTTAATTTCTGCCTTTTCTCCCTCATGCCAATGAAAGAGGAAACACTTGAGAAAATCAGCCATAGAAACTATGGATTTGTCATAAAGGCTACAAAACCAACTCCTTGCATTCCCCTCCAAGGTCCAAGCAAATATGGTCATCAAATCATCCTAGTGATAAATATTAAAATCAACCACCAAATTGAAGAAAGCAACAATATGACAGGTGGCTGAATCACCATTGTTTCCATAGAACTCTGGAGCAATGTCAAATAGCTTCTCATGGTCATAGCAATGATTAGGAAAACCATGGATATTTGAGAAATCTAATTGAGTGAAAGTTTCAAGCAGGAGAGCACGAAGTTCTTCCTTATCATCATCCATAATCTCAAACCATGAGGCACCAAATCTGAAGCATGCATGTAATCATATCTTGTACCGAATCAGTGGAATTGTCAAAATAATGAGCTTCAAAGATTTTCAAAGTGTTGCATGGGCTCATCTCTACACAACAAATCTCAACAATTTTGACGAGAAACAGGGTTTTATCCCTACAATGGAGTCGCCTTGTGAGAATAAAAATATGCATTTAAAAAAACTCTCACAAAAAAATCTATTTTTTGTTTTTCTTTGAAATTTTATAAAAGGGAAAAAAGGTTAGTGGAGTCGCCAAATGAAAAATTAAAAATATAATCTAAAGATTCATCAAACAAAACAAAAACAAAAAAATAAAACAAAAGTCGTATTCCGTGAATAAAAAGATTTATCCCCGGCAACGGCGCCAAAATGTTGCCTCTTGGAATCACACCTGGGAAAACGCGGCAGAAATCTTGAAGCTGCTCGGTGTGGCCTTGGGGGCAGGCCAGAGTCAAGTGCTGTCACCTGAAACTCGACTCCTTCGTCTAGGCTTACTCCTAGCGAAGCCAAGGGGGGTGGATCCTAAAAAAAGAAAAATCTAAGGTGTCTAATCTACAAAACTAAAAAAAATCTAGGAGTTAGAAATTTGATTACAAGAACAATGCAATATAAAACATGATATCATTCATTATCCAACATCATCATCATCATTGAAACATCAACATCATAAAATAATCAATAACAAGACCAGTGCTGATAATGGAGTCAAATAAGTGCATTTGAAATGCTTGAAATAAAATGACAATGTTTTGCAAGTGTTCTTGGTAAATTTTATTATTTTTGTGGTAATGAGTGGATTATTAGGGAGGGGAGATTTCCAATATACCGAGGTACTGGATATTTGTCCGGAATATGACAAAGATGGCTCCTCACTTGGAAATGTGGGTTGGGTCGGAGTCTCTGGGAGGTGTTCAACACTACACCAAACGAGGGTGTAGTCTAACGGTATCCTGAGGTCACTACCCAGTGGTTCTCGCTTTCTTTGAGGAATTTCCCCACACAGTATCAATAAGCGATTATGCCGGATTTTCGTAAATGAGAGATTAATTAGGAAAAGTTAGACTAATTACTAGTCACTAAGTCCCTTTCTGGTTTGATCAACATGTTCAGTCGAGGCTGCAGTGATCCAGAGCATACGAGGACAACGCCTTGTTAATTTTATGGATTTTTGAACAATGTTTTTCTTTGTTATTAAAACCCCCAAGAGTCTCTTTTATGGCCAGTACTCGGGCAAGCCCTTATCCTGAAATCCGTACTTCGGGAAAGCAAGGGGGGTTGATTAAAACTGAAAAATTGAAAATTGTTTAAAAAAATGTGAAAAACTAAGTCCTGAGTGAACTTGTGGCCTGCCAATGGAACAGACCTACAAGGTAAATTTTAATCCTAGTTTAATTTTATTAAGTGCCGAAAAAAAAAATCTAAACTAAAAAATGCAAACCACAAAATTTGAGTCGACACGGTTCCCCCTGGGGGGATGGGGTGTGGACGCTAGGTAGCCCACTTGCTCTCGTTTAATTTTTCTTTTACAATGCAAATAGAATGCCCCAGTCAATGAAAATTGACTCAAAGGCTTACAAAAGTGATTGAAAAAGTATCTGGATGAAGAGGTATGGTTCTTAGGTGCTCCGGATGGCTCAATCTACCCAAAATTGGCCAGAGTTTCCTCCTACTTGTTCATAGTGCTGCAAAACAGCGAGCAAATGTTAGTAAAAAGTGCCCAAAAACACTTTGAAAGTGGCTTGGGGCTTACAAAAAATTACCCAAAAAAATCTAAAAGAAAAACTAAGTAAAATGCAAAAAATGAACTAAGTGAGACAAGCCTTAAGTTGTAAGGCTTGTCTCCTTAGGATCTTTGCACAGTCAAAGAGCAGCAAATTAAAATCTCTTGAATCAGCTAAATAAACTTTTCAAATCAATGTAAACATACTACTTGTTCAAGCCTTAAAATATGCAGAAATCAACCTATAACAAGAAATATGCTTCTACTAGATCTAGATTTAAGATTTTTACTTTGAAAATTACTTAAGATCTAATAAAAATAAATCAGATCTATTTATGATATTGCAAAAGAACTAGATCTGAGATACGCAAACCGTGGTAACCAAGAAAATTTTGAAGCTTTGGTGACGAGAATAAAGAAGAGGAAAACGCCTTGAACTTGGGCACTGGGGTCCTCAAGAGTGGGGATCAGAGGGACTAGTTCTCCTTGGATCAACCCTAAAGAAAAATGGATGCAAACAAGCTCAACAAACTCTTCAGATTGACAACTTGTAATCACAAAAAACAACTCACACAAAAAAGATCAAGAGCAACCGGTGTAGACTAATATAGAGATTTAGATACAAGCATTTAAACAAAAATAACTTTGTAAATCTAACTTCTCTACAATAACCTAACAGAGAAATAATGGATTAGATCACACTACTTCACCTTACTAAGATATACATCTCCTTCAAAAGTCAGTCTTTGACAAAAAACAAATGCGAATAAAAATGTAAAGACACGGATTACCTTATGCATAAGTTAGAACATGATCATCCACACATCATAGATCCACACACTGATTTGCCTCCAAAGCCTTTTATTCATTGACAAATTCCGAAAAAGATATGCAATGCTTGAGCAGAGGCTCCACCTTCTCATCCAAAACAATGGAGAGTGGACATGCTTATATAGAAAAACAAAGAGAGAGGCGCACTTGTGGAGGAGAGGATCAAGCCATGAAGCAAGGCTTGATGGAGGGGGCTGCCTCCACTATTTGGGCTGCCAAAAATCAACCACAAATCTGCCACCAAATCTGCTGCACCTTCCTCAATTAATGCGCCCCCCTTTAGTGGAATGCGCCCCCCTCTTTGTGGGGAAGAGATTCCTCCATTTATGCTGCCCCAAAACTTGCAAAAAATCAACTCTTACATCCCTCCATAAATTTTGACTTTGATCTCTTACAAATCCCACCGAATTAGGAAATGGATTTTTCTCATTTTTTTCAGTTTTTTGGCATTGTTTTTACTTTTTTGGGGAGATGTGAAAAATATGAAAAATAAAGTACACGAATACTTAGGAAAGTGGATTTTGGGGTAAAGTGGGTCCTTTAAGCTTGAAAATGAGCACCCCCATGGCAAAAAAGACCCCTAGACCACACTTTTACATCATTTTCAAAAATTTTAATTAAACCATTAAAAAATGGCTTAATTTTTACGGAAAAATATGTTTTCCCCGGGACATAAAAAAAAACTTAGGGGGACATAAAACATGTCCCTACAACTCAAACTTAGTGTCTAGCATGTTCATATACATTGACCCATGGACTTTAATAACCTCTTAAGGACTAACCACCACGTTAGGCACTCCAACTTTGGAGCGGGAGAAAAACTCAAAAATTATGTCCTGCTGAAACACAAGACACAATTACTCAATGAAAAAACTCCTTGGAATACCTGACTTGATTGGCAAGTCCTAAGAAGCCAAGTCCTTTCCTTTACATAAAAATACCATTCTAGCACACTTTATTACAAACCCCGTAGGGCATGGACATGTGAAGAAAAAATTAAAAAAGGGCCCATAAAAAGGCTTGATGGACTTCAAATCACTGATAATGAACATGAAACATGTTCAAACTTTGCCCGCTCACTTGAAAGTCCAACTAAGTACAACTTAACTGGTAACAGATAGTCCCCCCAGTTGCCTGAGTTGTGTCGACTAAACTTGAAGCAAATTGTACTACCATCATTACATGCATATATCATTATTTGTCATATCTTTTATGCAAGCCCATGATTATGAATAAAATTGTGTCTTTAAACACAATGAAAGAGGGCTATGAATTTAAATGAAACACACCCCGAATAAAAGTTGTGATTGCTTAGTTGTGCTTCTAAACACATGCAAAATCCAAAGGGACATAAGGGCTAAGAAAGCAGTGGATAAACATATGCTAAATCTAAAGATTGTTGGCCATGGAAAAATGTAATAATTAATTCCTCACGGAGCCTGCGGGTTGGGATATGAGATGGAGTAAGGGACAGCTAATTCTAAGTGTCCCCTAGAACCCCAAGTTACGGTTAGTTGTGCACCTAGTCACGACGGTTCTAGAGAAGATCCTCACGGAGCTGGTTTCACCTTGGATGTGAGTTGTAGACATTTGTTAAAAGTTAATAGGCACTCCTCAAATCAACTTATATCATTTGTGAGACACCGCCATTCCTTGTGTGTTTTCTACCCAACATATGCTTAAGTGCGTTCCCCTTTTCCTTTATCCAAAGTGTCACAGTGTTGAAGTTTGTCAAGTCATTCCCTTGTCCTAGCCTTGCTTTTTCCACCTTCACCCATTCCTAGCAAAATGGTCAAGTCCATAAATTGAGTATACACTTGAGGGTCTTTTTCTTAGTATTTGATTATCTTAATCCAGACTTATATTTGTTATGTTATTGCTTATTCGCCAGTGAAATGCTACTTTGTACTATAGTCTTGCTATTGAAATAATTAGAAGAGCATATCTTATCCATTTGCACTTGCAGCATCAGTAAGATTTAGCCTGGGTCATGATTTTGATCAGTTTTGACCTGGTCAACCTAGTTTGACCAAGTCAACCACAGGATCTGAGATGAGATTGGACCTATGATGTTCGAGATAGATTATTTGTGGTCCTATGATGCCCACTTCATGGTTCGATGCAGCAGACACGGGTTTTATTGGATGGTCAGATGGATTTTTATTTATTATTATTATTTACAGATCATTATTTTTATTTGTCCAGGCATGGGTGAGCTTATAGATGATTATCCACGTGGTCATATGATGTATGAGTACTCATCTCCACTACATTTGGGCTTTCTAAGTCCATTGGTACACTCAGATTTCACTTTCAGGCACTTTCAAATGAGATCATGGTCAAATTGTCACTTTACTGCATTTTTGCCATATAAAATGGCTTGTCAGCACAGTTTGAGATCTTTTTGGTTCATCTAGGGCGCTACAGAGGGAGTATGGGGTCCAACCACTTGATATTACCATATTACCATGCTCGCAGACATTTTGGTAGAGTCAGATTTGTGCCTGAAGGACCAGGCAGAGAGATACATGCATTTTATTCTTTTACAGGTGATTTTCTGAGGATTAAAAATGGAAGAAATGGCTACTGAGGAATTCGATTTGGGCTATTGAGGCAAAGAATTGGCATGAGGTTGGTTCAGAGGATTTGTGATGCATCCCACAACTTCTAGCACAGTTTGCAGCATTCAGTGGGGCCCATGCACACTCCAGACTATTATTGGGGGTTTTTATTATGTCATTGAGGGGGCACAATTTGGTCATGTGGTCACAGTATGTTATTATTTTGAGTTATCATATGTTATTGTGCCATGGGGACATGCTATAGGAGGATAGTTACACCTCCTAGCCCCACAATGAGATTATGTTATGACTTCTAGTCACTTTTATGTGGTGCGTCCCCCCTAAGGCGACTCAGTGAGTGCGCCCCCTCTGTTATTGAGTTGATCTGTGTACATTGTGAAGAAACACAATTGCAACGCTGAGAGGGGGGTGAATCAGTGTTGTCCTTAATTACAAATTACAAGTCCTAAATTCTTAAATTTATTAACTGAGTTGGTCTTCAACCATTAAGAAATTAGCACATCATACATAAGGTTACAAAAGCTACACCAAGAAAATGTAAACACTTCACTTCTACAAAAATAATAATTTGATTATCAATAATTGTGCTTCAACACAGAGTACATGCACCAGCTGCAACTGGTGTGAGAGGCTACAACCTCTGCTAAAGATTCTCAACTTCAACTGAGAAAAAATTGTTCAGGCTGCAACCTGAATTGTTCTAAAAAAGATTGTGATCGTTAAATTCGCTGCTCCTCAAAATTTAACCCTGAATCGTGGTGATGCCCTAAATCCGTTTACTTCAATTAAATTCAACACTGAAACTGAGATGCCCTAGTTTTACTACCCTTTATTTATCTTCAGCACAGATCGTGTGGTTGTTCACCAATCATTTCCAGCTACCCTAACTTCGCTTGCTCAACAATAGCTGCCCTAACTTCGTTGCTCAACCATAGCTGCCCTAACTTCGCTACTCAACAATCATTTCCAGCTGCATCTTACTGAGTCCGCTTTTTATCTTCACATCAAAATGCATGCTCTTAAAGTTCAATCGACTCTCTTATTTATACCCCAATTTGTCCATCTTTACAAGTGTTTATTTTGCTTGTTTTGCAAGTAAATTGAGCCTCCTTGAAATTAGGATACTCGAATTTAAAATAATAACCAAGGGTCAAAAGTGAAGTCGGCTTCACAATAATATCTTTATAATTTTAAAAAGAACTTAACTTGTAAAATTATATCTCCATAAAAAAAAGGAGTTATACCCCACACATCCCCTATTGGGGCTTCCATGCCTTATGTCACACTTTCTCTACTGTATAGTGAAGTTGTGCTATAAACCTATCCTCCTCCAACCCATTAGTTCCATCAGGCGGCTCTTCATCGATTCCTCAGACATTCGTGTAGCTTGTGCCATGAACAAACTAGGTACTCTGAATTTTGAAAGTCTCATTGCTTCCCTGTTATAGACCAGATCGAAAGGCATGTGCCTTAATTACTTTTTGGACAGATTTAGGGCATCCGAGTTGACTTCCAGAAGACTGGTAAAATTTGGCTGAGTTGTTAGCAGACTAGAACGCATGGTTTAAAGTTCTGAATTCTCTGTAATCATTCAACTACTGCCCTTGTTTATGTTAGAGTGTGGTAACTTCGAGATGTCCTCCACGATTCAGATGCCTTGCATGGAGGTACATTAGTACTATAGGCATCAAGATGGAGTAGAGGGTGAGATACACTCTACTAAGTGGCATGAGTCTAGTGGGGGCTGCATGCGGAACTTCCGAGGTGATTTGACCTTTGCATGCATGAGTTTTGCATGATCTGTCGGCGATCAGTAGATGCATGCAAAAGTGACTTTTGCATGCACCGAGAATTAGGGTTTTGGCAAACCTAATTCATCGGTGAGATTACTTATAGAGGCAGGAGGTCCCCAGTTGAGGTTACTTAGTTGCATTGTCGGAGAGTGATAGTGCTGAGAGTGAGGAGGGCACAACTGTGTATGCAGGGCGACTTTCGGAGAGAGAGAGAGAGGAGCTGCTGCAGGAGCTAGGAAGGTCAGATCTGAGCTGGATCAGTGACCTTCAGCTCCAGAGTCACTAGGCACCCAAGCCTGTGGACTGAGAGAGTCCATCTGAGAGCATTCTGCTCAGTTTAGAGGAGGACGTGTTCCCTTAGAGGAGGGTGCATTTCCCAAGGAGGGAGAAGCTCGTTTGGAGCTGGATTGACCGATTCAGAGTCTGAGTCTTCCTGGATAGCCTTGCCTCGGCATTTGAGGAATGTGAGGGATGATCAAAGCTCAGATTTGCTAAGATCCGGTCCGGTAAGAGCATTTGACATCCAGAGGGGAGGGCGCACTTTTGCATGTAGAGGAGGTCGAGTTCTTCAGAGGGCAGTCTTCAGAGAGAGCAAATCAGAACAGAGTGATACAGAGAGGCAGATCAGTCAGAGGCACCTACAGACAATGTCACAAGGTTTGGGTTTGTGTTCGGGTTTGGCGACCTTCAGGTTCGATTCGGGTTTGGATTTTCCTATGAGGTTCAGATGGGGTTCGGCATAGGTTCGTCTATATACATTTTTCAAATTTTAAATCTTTTATAAAATTAACCTTTCTAATATATTTTTATATCCTATAAATAAGAAATAACATTATACAATTATATATATATATATATATATAATATTTACTATTTACTATAGCTAGATTAAAACATTTAATATTTAAGATTATAAAGTGTATCATGTATGTAATATAATGTATGTAATAATACATGATATGATACATTATATTACATACATGATATGATAATGTATTTAACGTGTATCATGTATGTAATATAATGTAATATAAATACATTATAACTATATATCCCTTCAAAAGATTTTAAAATATTAAACCGTAGTCTGGATTCGGAATAACCTATCCAGAGCCTCGGCAGTCCGCAATTGACACTAGTTCCCCGAAGACATCGGAAGACCTGTCCAGAGCCTTAGCAGTCGGCACTAGTTCCCCGAAGACATCGGAAGACCTGTCCAGAGCCTCGACAGTTGGTACTGGTTCCTCAAAAACTTATCAGAAAACCCGTCCACACTGGTTACTCAATCGGAAGACCATTCGCACAATGGCAGAGTTGGAACAGTCATGGATCGTGGGATAACTCACCGAGGGTAGAGTCCGGAGATAACCAGCGCAGAGCTCGAGTTGGGGAGAAATCCACAAAAGAACAAAAAAAAAACCCTGAAAATTAATGTTCGGCTTTGAAGTTCGTCAAACCCAAACGAACTTAAATTTTTTTGAGGTTAGGCGAATTTCGAACCTGATGGTTCAGGTTCACCAAACCCTGTGACACTGCCTACAGAGACACTCACATCCAGTTTTCCAGTTAGGACTTACTCCTCTAGTGCATGCATCAGCTGATGCATGCAGATCTAGAGTCTGTCTGGTTCAGGGATTGAGTTACCTGCTGAGGTAATCCTGTATTGTACTTGTCATTTATATATATATGCTCTGGGCTCGAGAGAGAAGATAGCCCCACAGTTTGTTGGTTTTCCCGGTTGGGGTTTCCAGGGTATATCTGTTATTTAAGTGTGATTGCATATGTTTCAGTTTGGTAAATGCAGATCTAGTTGTTGAGTTTATATTTATATGAGCATGTATTGATATCGAGACTCATGCCGCTTGAGATCTCTGGGTGATTCAGAGGGAGTAGTGATCTCTGAATCAAATATTTACATGGTATCAGAGCCCTTTTGAGGGTCAAAGTGGGCAGTCACACATAGATCTGTGGTGTTGGTGACTAGATCTGAGATAGATATAGTGGATCTGTGGAGATAGAGACCAGATCTACCAAATCTGAACAGTACAGTTCAAATCTGAGGTTGTAGAGGTCAGATCTATCAGATCTGTGGGTTCAGTGGTTAGATATGTGATCAGGAGAGACTCTTGATTCACTGTGGGTTACAGTTTTCAATTGTGAGAGTATGGCTACCAGTTTGAGGGTGGAGGACCGGTTGGATGGTGCCTCCAACTATAGTGCATGGAGGGCACGTATTACTCTCTTCCTGGAAGAGAGTGAGCTATGGGATGTTGTGAACAGCACAATAGCAAATCCCGTTACTGTTCCGTCTGATGCCACTGCTAAAGCAGCGTATGATGAGAAAAACGTGAAGGCTCGGAGGATCCTTCTCGATGTGATCAAGGATCACATCATCCCACATGTCTCTACCAAGGTCAATGTGTTTGAGATGTGGGATGCTTTGACTAGTCTGTACCAGAGCTCCAATGCAAATAGGAAGATGGTTCTCAGGGAGAAGCTGAGAAGCATCAAGATGGGGAAGGATGAGAGCATGATGACCTATCTCACCAAGATAACTCAAGTGAGAGATGAGTTGGGTGCAGTTGGTGAGAAGGTAGAGGATAGTGAGCTGGTTCGACAGGCCTTGAATGGCGTGACTGTGCCATGGGTAGTGTTCGTTCAGTCTATCATAGCACGAGAGAACCTTCCCAATTGGGATCGCCTGTGGGATGATTTCACACAGGAGGAGATCCGGAGAGGGTACATACTGTAAATATTTGATCTAGAGATAACTACTCCTTCTGGATCGCCCTGAGATCTCAAGTGGGATGAGTCTCGATATCAATACAACATTAACATGAACTCAAACAACTAGATCTGCATTTACCAACTTAACAATATAAATGCAATCATACATAAACACCAAATGTACCCTGGAACTCTTTCGGGAGAAACCAGCAAACTATGGGGCTATCTTCATTTTCGAGCCCAGAGCATATAGGAAAAGAGACTGGTACAATACAGGGTTACCTCAGTAATCTTTTCTGGCCAACTCAAGATTTGCATGCATCCAGCTGATGCATGCACGGAAGGGATAAGCCCTAAAAATGGAAAACTGGATCTGGATGTCCCTGTATCCGCCTCTGCCTAATCTATCTGTCTCTATCCTCATATTTGCTCTGCTCGCTCTGAAGATTGCCCGATGACTGAAAACATCCTCTTTCTGCATGCACAAGTGCGCCCTCCCTTCAGTAGTGAAAGACTCATACTGAAGCAGATCTGAGCTCTGATCGTCACTGATCTTCCTCAATCTCTGAGACGAAGATACTCTACAAGTTACAGACACTCAACTGCTCTACCGGATGTAGTACGAGCTTCTCCCTCCTTGAAGAATGCACCCTCCTTCACATGTGAAGTCGTCCTCCTCTCTCTTGATCTATCTCAGATCAATGATCACTCTGCTGAAGACAGTCACCACCTGTCTTCCTTATAACATCTCACTATCAAGTTAGGTTTACCAAAAACCTAAAATGGCTGCATGCAAAACTCACTTTTGCATGCATGCATGCAAACCCTAGCATGCATTTCTCTCCAATCATTTTCCTGGTTAATATTTTAACACTCCCTCTTAACCAGGAAAGGATTTTGGACCACTCCCATCTTCTCCCTGAAGTATTCAAACTTAGTCTTCATCAAAGACTTAGTCAAAATGTGTGAAACCTGCTCATCTGTAGAAATGTACTGGAGCTCAACTGCTCCCTTCTGAACATGATCACGAATGAAGTGATATATGATCTCAATGTGTTTGGATCGATCGTGAAACACTAGATTCTCAAAGAATTTGATGCAACTCTGATTATCATAGTGAATCACAGTAGGCTCCAACTGCTGATCAAATAGACTCACCAACATCTTGCGAAGCCAGATGGCTTCACAACTGGCTAAGCTAGCCGCCATATATTCTGCCTTAACAGAGCTCAATGCCACGGACTTCTGCTTCCTACTGAACCATGACACCACTGCCGAACCCAAGCTGAAGCAACACCCGAAGTGCTTTTCCTGTCACTTGCATTCTTTGCCCAGTCTGAATCTGTGAACCCCACAAGCTGGACTTCTCCCTGCCTCACATAATTCAGTCCATACTCTACATCTCCACTGATGTATCTCAAAACATGCTTTGCTGCTACCCAGTGCACATCTCTGGGTTCAACCATGTACTGACTCAAGGTGTTGATTGCAAAGCTCAAATCTGGTCTGGTGTTGACCAGGTACATCAAGGAACCGATGAGCTGTCTATACTTAGTGGAATCGACCAACTTACTCTCAGAAGCCACTTGCTTCTTCTAGTTGGTCGTCATAGGGGTAGTCATAGGCTTGCAATCCTGCATCTGAAATCTCTTCAAAATGTCCATTGCATACTTGCCCTGACTGAGAAAGATATGCCCATCCTCCTGCCAGACTTCCATCCCTAGGAAGTAATGCATAAGCCCAATATCTTTCATTTCAAACTCAGATGCAAGATCCTTCTTGCAATCACTGATGAGTTTCTCTGCTCCTATAATAAACAGGTCATCTACATAAAGCACAAGAATAAGAGGATCCCCTCTCACCACAATGAAGTAGAGATTTGGATCTGCTTCACTCTTCTGAAACCCTAGCTGCTGCAAATAGGTATCTATCCTAGAATACCAAGCTCTGGGTGCCTGTTTCAAGCCATATAGAGATTTTTTCAATGTAAACTTCCTCCTCAATGAGTCCATTTAGGAAAGTTGTCTTGACATCCATCTGATGGATCTTCCATCCCATCTCTGCTGCAACAAAGATCACAGTCCTGATGGAAGAATACCTGGCCACGGGAGCAAACGTCTCCTCATAGTCAACTCCCTCTATTTGTGAGAACCCTCTAGCCACAAACCTGGCTTTGTATTTCTCAATGTTGCCATCTGCTGCATACTTAATCTTATAGAGCCATCTGGAAGTGACTACTGATTTTCCCTCTAGTCTGGGCACCACTTCCCAGACATCATTCTTCATGATGGAAGCATACTCTTCCAACATGGCATCTCTCCAAGCCTGCTTTCCTACTGCCTGTTCGTATGAGGAAGGCTCTGATTCACTGATGCTGCTTACTAGTGCTAAGTAACTGCAGAATCTTTGTGGAGCCTTTCTTTCTCTCATATCTTTCTTGGGAGTTCCTACTGCCTGAGCATCCTTCAAGGTGTCTTGAAGCCATTTAGGCTTCCTCTTTCCTGAAGTGACATCCTAAGATGAGAACTCCTCATCCTCGTCCCAGTATCATGTATGTGAGTGAGTACCTCCAGTAGAGGTGCCAGTAGTTGTTGATCCTGTAGCTCGAGAACCTGTAATCTGGGATCCTGATCTCAGTTGATCACCAACCTGAGATCCTGTGCCAGTCCCTGCTCCTGTGCCTGTGGAAACCGTATCCTGTGTATCTGTCACTCCGGACACTTGGGACCCAGTTGACTGCTGAGCAGTACTCTATCCTATGTCAAGTGGTGATGTAGCAACTTGTTGTTTTCCCTTCTCTGACTCACATGACTTCCAAAAGGCCTTATCCTCCTCGAACTTCACATCCCGTCTCACAACAATCTTTTTGAGACCAGGGATGTAAATGCGGTAGGCCTTTAAAGTCTGGTCGTACCCAACCAGAATTCCTCTTTCTGCAGTGGGTTCTAGCTTTGTCCTTTTCTCTGAAGGAACATGAGAATAGGTGAGGCATTCAAAAATCCTGAAGTGCCCAACTTCAGGTTTCTTCCTAGAGAAGGCTTCCTCGGGGATCCTGTCCCCCAAAGCCTTATGCGGGCTCCTGTTCTGAATGTAGGTTACAGTGTTGCATGCTTCAACCCAAAGAAAAAACGGCAATCCTTGATCATGCAACATGGATCTCGCAGCTCCAATAATGGCCCTGTTCTTCCTCTCAGCCACCCCATTCTATTGAGGTGTATAAGGAACAGTCAACTGTCTCTTGATGCCTGCCTGAGTGCAGAACTTGTTGAACTCAACGGAGGTGTACTCTCCCCCATTGTCTGATCTGAAGATCTTGATCTTCCTTTCTGTTTGCTTTTCCACAAGGGCTTTGAACTCCTGAAACTTCTGCAAAACTTCCTTAGACTCCTTGCTCTTCAGGAAGTAGATCCAGGTCTTCCTAGAATAGTCATCAATGAAAGACACATAGTACTTGTATCCTTTCAGTGATGTGGTGGACATCGGACCACAAAGGTCCGAATGAATCAAATCAAGAGCTCCTGTAGCTCTAGTGTCGCTCTTGGAAAATGCTGTCTTGACGTACTTTCCGAGAGCACACCCCTTACACACATCAGTGTGCTCAGTGCTGAACTCAGGTACTCCTGTCACAATCTCACTCAGAATCTTTAGAACCGGATGGTGCAAATGAACCATCCTTCTGTGCCAAAGCTCACAGGGATCACATCCCTCATCCCGACTACTATGACTTAGGGCATGATGTAGTTGAAAACTCAGCTTGTATAGTTTCCCACTACGGACTCGAATCCTCTCAGCTGAGGCAACATTGGATCCCTTGGGATGAACTAGTACATTTCCATCTCTGAACATCACCCATAGCCCTCGATCTTCAATCGTGGAAACAGAGATCAAGTTTTTCTTAAGACCTGGAACATATAGAACATCATGAACTCTCATATGTTCTCCAGAGTCTTTCTGAAAAGACACAGTTCCTCGTCCTATAGCCTTGACCGTGGAGTTGTCTCTCAGGACAATCTCAAGATTTATCCCATCCTCTGCTAGGTCAGAAAAATATCCGCGAACACCTATCATATGACTCGAAGCTCCACTGTCTATGTACCATACACTAGAAGTGGAGGCCATCAATGATTGACAGGAGTTAAGAGCCCATCTCCCTGTCAATCCCGTCTGTAGTACACTCATCAATATCCGTAGCAGAGCAAGAGGTGCAAACAATTTACTCTTTCCCCATGATGTAGATCTGATGCAACAGCTGTAGATCTGTGTATGAAAGCACTCCCTGACCCTTACCAGGGCTCTAATACCATGTAAATATTTGATCCAGAGATCACTACTCCTTCTGGATCGCCCTGAGATCTCAAGTGGGATGAGTCTCGATATTAATACAACATTAACATGAACTCAAACAACTAGATCTGCATTTACCAACTTAACAATATAAATGCAATCATACATACACACCAAATGTACCCCGGAACCCTTTCGGGAGAAACCAGCAAACTATGGGGCTATCTTCATTCTCGAGCCCAGAGCATATAGGAAAAGAGACTAGTACAATACAAGGTTACCTCAGTAATCGTTTCTGGCCAACTCAAGATTTGCATGCATCCAGCTGATGCATGCACGGAAGAGATAAGCCCTAAAAATGGAAAACTGGATCTGGATGTCCCTGTATCCACCTCTGGCTGATCTATCTGTCTCTATCCTTAGATCTGCTCTGCTCGCTTTGAAGACTGCCCGGTGACTGAAAACGTCCTCTTTCTGCATGCACAAGTGCGCCCTCCCTCCAGCAATGAAAGATTCGTACTAAATAAGATCTCAGCAGATCTGAGCTCTGATCGTCACTAATCTTCCTCAATCTCCGAGACAAAGATACTCTGCAAGTTACGAACACTCAACTGCTCTACCGGATGCGGTACGAGCTTCTCCCTACTTGAAGAATGCGCCCTCCTTCACATGTGAAGTCGTCCTCCTCTCTCTTGATCTATCTCAGATCAATGATCACTCTGTTGAAGACAATCACCACTTGTCTTCCTTATAACATCTCACTATCAAGTTAGGTTTACCAAAAACCTAAAATGGTTGCATGCAAAACTCACTTTTGCATGCATGCATGCAAACCCTAGCATGCATTTCTCTCCAATCATTTTCCTGGTTAATATTTTAACACATACAGGGTTCAGTTTCTAGGAGGATGTGGCTCTCGCAACAGGCGTGAAACAGAGAGGCTGACAGAAGAAGGATCTGAGCAAGATCAGATGCTTCGCCTGCAACGATTATGGACATTATGTGGGATAGTGTCCGCATAAGAAGAAGGGGAAGCAGGCGAAGGACGAGCAAGTGGCAACAGCGGAGGAGGTTGATGAGTTCTCTTCTCGGTTTGAGAAGGAGTTCTCACTAGCCTCAGTTCAGTCAGGACATGATAGTAGCCTACCAGAGGCTCAGGTTGATCAGAGGTGGAGAGTGGACAGCACTCTCAGCAGTCACATGACAGGAGTGCGAGATGCATTCCTGATCCTAGAGCATACACCCTTGCAATTGGCTTGGGTTGTACAGGGAGTTGACCATTTGGTTACTGGAGTGGGCAGAGTGAGATTTATGCTTGACCGAGGGGAGCTCCTGGAGGTTTCCGGAGTGCTCTTTGTTCCAGGACTGAGAGGGAGTGTCCTCTCAATGGCATCTTTGGCAGTTGCAAGCTACTCAGTAGTGTTTTAGCGGGATTAGTTCTTCACCTACCCTAGAGGAGTAGACCCAGTCTTATTGGGCCACAGGATCAATGCTGAATACTTGGTTCATGGAGAGCCTACGTCGGGCACATCAGGATGGGTGAGTACATCCTCTTCAAATGCAGAGGAGGAGGATGAGCGGGATGCTCATAGCATATATGAGGCCAGGAGGAGTGAGCCTGTTCAGCAGATGGGTGGGCGAGATGGTCACTATGATGAGGATCAGGGGAGTGATTTTGGAGTTCAGATGGATAAGCGAGATGCTCTCGACAATGATGAGTCTCAGGAGATTGAGCCCTTGGGCTCATATCAGATAGATGAGCATGTTGCTCATGCAGACACCAGTCAGAGATTGAGCTGGTATGACATGGTTGAGATGGACTTGGCTCAGGAGAGAGCTGAGTCAGCTCAGAGACAGAGGGAGTTGACTTACAAAGCTGAGTCAACTCAGAGTCATAGGCAAATGATCTACAAAGTAGTAGATCCACTTGACAGCAGTCTTCAGGACTGGTTACAGCAGTAGAGACTCAGAGGGAGTCTGAGTCAGAGTGCAGTGGTAGAGTCAGCAGTGGTTGATCGGAGGGCTTCTTCTGAAGCCACACTTATGGAGATTGATCAGAGTTCTTTAGGTCAAAGGGCAATGATAGGCAGATCAGTTAGATCAATGTCAGCAGCAGTGGACTTGATGGATCCAGGCATCAATGGCAGGACTTCCCTCGTTAAGAGGGAGTGTTAGAGTGTGGTAACTTCGGGATGTCCTCCATGATTCAGATGCCTTGCATGGAGGTACATAGTACTATAGGCATCAGGATGGAGTAGAGGGTGAGATACACTCTACTCAGTGGCATGAGTCCAGTGGGGGCTGCATGCGGAACTTCCGGGGTGATTTGACCTTTGCATGCATGAGTTTTGCATGACCTATCAACAATCAGTAGATGCATGCAAAAGTGACTTTTGCATGCACCGAGAATTAGGGTTTTGGCAAACCTAATTCATCGGTAAGATTACTTATAGAGGCAGGAGGTCCCCAGTTGAGGTTACTCAGTTGCATTGTCTGAGAGTGATAGTGCTGAGAGTGAGGAGGGCGCAACTGTGCATGCAGGGCGACTTTCTGAGAGAGAGAGGAGCTGCTACAGGAGCTAGGAAGGTCAGATTTGAGCTGGATCAGTGACCTTTAGCTCCAGAGTCACTAGGCACCCAAGCCTGCGGACTGAGGGAGTCCATCTGAGAGCATTATGCTCAGTTTAGAGGAGGACGTGTTCCCTTGGAGGTGGGCGCATTTCCCAAGGAGGGAGAAGCTCGTTTGGAGCTGGATTGACCGATTCAGAGTCTGAGTCTTCCTGGATAGCCTTGCCTTGGCATTTGAGGAATGTTAGGGACGATCAGAGCTTAGATCTGCTGAGATCTGGTTCGGTACAAGCATTTGACATCCAGAGGGGAGGGCGCACTTCTACATGCAGAGGAGGTCGAGTTCTTCAAAGGGCAGTCTTCAGAGAGAGCAGATCAGAGCAGAGTGATACAGAGAGGCAGATCAGTCAGAGGCACCTACAGAGACACTCGGATCCAATTCTCCAGTTAGGGCTTACTCTTCCAGTGCATGCATCAGCTAGTGCATGCATCAGCTGATGCATGCAGATCTAGAGTCTGTCTGGTTCAGGGATTGAGTTACCTGCTGAGGTAATCCTGTATTGTACTTGTCATTTATATATATATGCTCTGGGCTCGAGAGAGAAGATAGCCCCACAGTTTGTTGGTTTTCCCCGGTTGGGGTTTCCATGATATATTTGTTGTTTATGTGTGATTGCATATGTTTCAGTTTGGTAAATGCAGATCTAGTTGTTGAGTCTATATTTATATGAGCATGTATTGATATCGAGACTCATACCGCTTGAGATCTCTGGGTGATTCAGAGGGAGTAGTGATCTCTGAATCAAATATTTACAGTTTAAGGACTTCTTTGCAATGCACAAGTTTTGCTGCTAGGAACATAATTCTCAACCAACTTTGTAATAACTATAATACATAATTCTCAACCAACTTTGACAGTGATACTTGGACTTAGGGTTTCTGTGAAAGTTTGGTCCTCCGCTAATTCAAGGTCTGATGAGCCTCGCCATCTGAGTTCACACAGTTGAGACTGTCATACTGAACAGTTAGCTTTAATAGGCATCATAGTAGACTGTTTCTTGGAGGCTTTAAGACTGGAATGATTCTTTGACATCAATGCCAACCAAATTGTCCAACACATTGTATTTGGGCTCATCTTAGCCATTTATTATGATTGATGTATCTTTTAATCTCAACCACTCATTCAAAAAGTGGTTAGGGTTTTGATCTCTCTCATTCCTATCTAAAGGGGAGACCCCCCTCATTGTAAAGGGACTTTTGGCTCTTGGCTACTGGAATAGAAAATATATTTTGCGAGAAACTCTTGTGATCTTGGTATGGATGTTTGGCTATTTCAATTGAAACTGCTTTTCCATTGCATTGAATATATTGGTGAATATTTTGCACATCTTTCTATCCACATTTTATCTGCAGGCGAAGAGGACGACTTGGAGGAGGGACACCCTAGCTGGGGAGACTTACCTTGTCTCTCTCTCTCCGATCGATTCAATTTAGGGAGTGATTATGTCTTTGTACTACTTATTCTCTGTGATTATTTCTTCATTTTGCATTTACCTTCATTGTTGCTTGCTAATTGAGTCTATCTCCTTGGTTTTGCAGGAAGAGAGGGGCGCACTAGTGGATTCAGGCAAATTTGTAAAGGCAAGAAAACACACCAAATCTTCACTTGATCTTTGCAGTAGTCCTTGACATACCATCATCCATTCTCATGATCCAGGTAGGCTTGCAAGGTACGTAATTTATTCCTTTAACTTACCCATTTGTAATCTACATTCAAACCCTAACTGCAAATTATTCGGAAAATTCTCTAGGCTTGATTACTTGGTTTACTGGAAAACCATTTATGGGTTTTTATCTTAAGGACAAACCCCAGGTGGGTCCTCAAGGGCGTCATGCTCTGAGGACTCCATCTACCCCTTTTTCCTAGGCACTAATCTTTAACCCTTGCACCCTCTTTGGTTACCTTGTCTTTCGGGTTGTTAAACCCTTGTTTGTTGAGCTTGTGTGCTTCGATATTGTCAGATCTACCTGCAAGTTGTGCTAGAAAGCCCTAACTCTTTAGATCTGCTCCTTGGGACCATTTTCCCTGTTTTAAGGTTCACGTTCCCAAGGCAGTTGAATTTGATCATTTTCCCTAGCACTAAAATCCTGGATCCACTCTTAATCTCCAAGTCATTGTGTCTAAACACTCAAAGTATAATCTTATCTTTCCTAAGCCTTCATAGTGATCTCGTTTCCTTAAATCTAGGGTTCTTCACCCCTCACCTTACGTACCCTATTTCCATAGCTTGATCTGGTGATTGGGTTAGATCTCTCCTGTCGGGAGTAGATCAGGGTCTCCCCCTTTGTTATTTGTGGCTTGGATAGGAAAAAGCGAAGAGTGCCTCGATTGGCGTGACAAGCAATCCATGTTGGGGATCGAGGCCCTCCTGTGTCACCTCTTTAGTTACCTGTCTCCTTTGTCGTCCTGTATAGGATCACCTAGTGGGGCAACTACAAGTTGTGTGATAACAGTAACCAATCACCCAATCTACCATCAAGTGGATCTACTGCCTTGTAGGTGATCTCCCTCTATCTCTGAGCTGACTCAGCTCTCTCCTGAGCTAGGTCCATCTCCGTCATCTCATACCAACTAAGTCTCCAACTGGTACCTGTATGAGCATCATGCTCATCTATCTAATCTAAGTCCAAAGACTCACTCCCCTGTGTCTCATCAACAACATGAGGATCTCGCTCATCCATCGGATAACAAGAATCACTCCTCTGATCCCCATCATCATGGTGAGTATCTCCCTCACCCATCTACTGAAAGGACTCACTCCTCTGAGCACCATCCCTGCTGCGAGCATCTCGCTCTCTATCTCCCTCTGACTCTGATGAAGATGCACTCAACCAACCTGATGTGCCAGATGTGGGATGTCCCTGAACCAAGTACTCACCGCTGATCCTATGACCCATCAAGACTGGATCAAATCCCTCTAAATAAGTGAAAATTGGATCCCTCTGGAACACCACTGAGTAACTGGCAACACCCAATGCTACCACTAAGAGTATACTTCCTCTCAGTCCTGGAATGAACAATACTCTTGATACCTCCAAGGGTTCTCCAAAGTCAAGTAGAAAACGAACTCTACCCACTTCTCTAACCAAATACTCAGTCCTCATGCACATGCAGCATGCATGTCTCATGCACATGCATCATGCAAGACCTCATGCACATCTCTGCAATAACACTCCCTCTTAGCGAGGAAGGTACTTCTGGAGAAGCATCTACCAGGATCAAACACATCCTTTGTTGTTGCAGCTGCTCCCTCTAAACTAGAAGACATCCCAGCTGCATCTGCTGCGATTTGATATGAAGATCTGCACTCCTCCTCGATCAATGTCAACTTGAGAGAAGCCTCATGCTCTCCCTCTGTCACTGATATGGAAACTGCATCCAAGGTCTCCCTAGACACACATACAGGCTTTCCTAGCAACCTGTACAACTGACCTTGTCTAATGCCATGCCTCACTGCTGCATCCAAGGTCACTCCCTCTGAACATACAAGCCTTTGTCCATCCCGGAACATAATACTATATCCCTCATCCTCCAAAGCTGATACTGAGGGTAAATTTGTCTGCTTTAGTACATGCATCCCTCCATCCATCCTCAGTAGACCTTCTGACTCTGGTTGGAAATCATCAAACCAACTCTCCTCACTGCTAGCCTCTCATAGCAGTCTGAGTCTGTTTCTGAAACACTAAGGAACACTTCTCATATTCCCATCTTATAGCTAGATGCATAATTGTACAAAGTCCTGAAGCCATGACTCTGTAAATCTGATAACACTGCTGATACAAAATCTCTTAATCAAAGCCAACCTATAGGTTTGTGCCTTGGTGAACAAGCTAACCCTCTCTTTCTCAGATCTAGGGTTCGCTCTCCCAAATCTGATCTTTGTTCTCACATATATGGTCTCTGCCCTCGCAAATCTGGTATCTATCCTAACAGATCTGATGTCTGCACTCACAGATCTGATAGAACTGATATCTATCATCACAGATCTAATGTCTGCACTCACAGATCTAAACTCTGCTCTTCAGATTTGATAGATCTATCTCAAATCTATCCACCAAAATCATAGATCTGATAGATCTGACCTCTACAACCACAGATCTGAGCTCCGCTCTTCAGATCTGGTAGACCCGACCTCTATCTTCACTGATCTACTATATCTATCTCAGATCTAGTCTCCAACTTCTCAGATCTGTAAGATCTGACCTCTACTGTCACAGATCTGAACCCTACAATTCAAATCTGGTAGATTTGGTCTCCCTCTCCACAGATCTGAAAATCAACCCAAGTCACCACACAGATCTAGTATACTGCTCGCAGATCTGAGTGCAATTGCTTCTCCCTGACCCTTACTAGGGCTCTGATACCATGTTAATTTATCCATAGATCACTACTCCCTCTGGATGCCCTGAGAACTCAAGCAGTTTGAGTCTCTATAAATCAATAATGCAATAATGACCTAAGATACAAACACAACAGTTGTCTTAACACTTGAACAATAAAGCACAACAATCACACAATTCAGGATGTACCCTGGAAACCCCAAACAGGGAAAACTAGCTATCTGTGGGGCTTTCTTCTATCTCGAGCCCAGAGCAAAGTAAGTAGAATACAAGTACATACAAGAAACCTCAGAAGGAACAACCAAACCTAACAGGGTCAAAACCCTAGATCTGCATGCAACAAGTTGATGCGTGCACAGAGGAAATGTGCCCTAACTGTCAACTGGATCTGGATTTGTCTGCAGGTAACTAACTGTCGGTACTGCCTCTCTCACAACATTGCTCTGATCTACTCAACCAAAGAAGAAGGCCAACTGCTACATCTGATGAATGCGCCCCTCCTCTGCATGGAAAATTGCGCCCTCCCTCAAGATGTCAGATGTTCGTACGGAATCAGATCTCAACAGATTTTAGCTCTGATCGTCACAGTCCTTCCTCAAACACTGAGGCAAGGATACTCTGAAAGTCTTAGCTGCTCAATCGGATCCAGAATGAGCTCCTCTCTCCTTTGGTAATGTGCCCCTCTCTCCCTCTGGCAATCGCCCTCCTCAATCTCTGCAGAAACCACACTGATGAACTCTCTCTGTCCTCAGTAACTGGGTACCAAGTGCCTCTGATCAAGTGATGTCTGATCCAGTTCAGATCACCTCACTCTCCCTATTGCAGAAGCTTCTCTCTCTCTCTCAGAAAGTCGACCTCTGCATGCACAGTGTGCCCTCCTCCCTCTGATTGATCTCTCTCTGATAATCCAATTGAGTAACCTCTTCCGAGGACCTCTTGCCTCCTTATATCATCTCACTAATCAATTAGGTTTACCAAAAACCTAATATCAGTGCATGCAAAAAGTCACTTTTGCATGCGTCTTTTAATTAATGGTTGTACATGCAAAACTCATGCATGCATGAGGCAAAACACCCCGGAAGGTCCGCATGCATCCGCCAATGGATTCATGCCATTGAGTAGAGAGCATCTCACCCTCTACTCCATCCTGATGTCTATACTGCTGATGTACCTCCATGCAAGGCATCTGAATCATGGAGGACATCCCAAGATACCACTATCTCTAACACACTTGTCTTGCACTGCCAAAGGCATCTAGGGTAAGAGCAATTTAGGGTTTTATGCATGATAGTCTAGTCTTATTGGTGAGACATCCCTCTTGAAGGGCCTCTCTTGTTTTGGGCCTTGGCATCTTGTTTGCCCTAACTAGATCAAAAGCTAACACAACCTAGGGTTTTTTAGCCTTTCCCTACTTCATTCAAATATTGAATTGCCAATTCTTAGGAGAAACATTAACCCCGATTTCTCATTGCCCAGTGGAAAAAGACCTAGGTCTATTTCCCTCATCTTCACCAATTCAATTTTACAAAATTCCTTGTACTATATTGAAAAAATACAAAAAAAACTCAAATATATGAATAACCCTAAAAATATAAAAAATATAAAAACCCAAAAATACTATGGTATTGGAAAATCTAATCCATTCAATTGATGCACCCTCATTAGTTTCATGGTCAATCTTGAAGGGAATTCTCTTTTTGTGGTTAATTTGAGATAATTATTGTTATGTGCAAATGCTAGTGTGCTTTTTTTAGATATGATTTGACAGGTACATCCCACCAAAATTCATCTTTGGAGGGTCTCACAAGCTAGAATAAGGTCTATTATCAACCCTACTCTCTCAGGCATTCATCTAGTGGTTCAAGTTAACCTTCTTGTGATTTTTGGGGGTTGGTTAGGGCATAAACTATATCTGGTAAGTCATTTCCAAATTTGTATTACTCATTCATTTGCTTCCCTAAAGGTGAGATTCTTATCCCTCTCCATCGGGGATACCTTCCTTGGTAAGTTGGCATTGTTCTAAGTGGTTTTTATATATATATTTGAGCACATATTTTGTGGTTGTCCTCTTATAACAACAACAAGGATTTTAATCATATGCAATAATTGTGAACATTTATCCATTCTAACTTCTATCCTCTCGAAGTTCTTGGTAAACGTGTTTGTATTCATTGCTCTAACTGCATAAAGCACAGATCTTTGTCAAGAGGTTGCTCATGAGGTATTCTTGTTGTGCAGGACTATTTCACCTATATTAGGGTCTCCCCCTTGGCCTTTAGGAGTTGGCCTAAAGCGTAAGGAGAGTGCATTGTGGTGACAGTGGGTGCATCTCCTGATTAGTTGCCAATCTTAGCACCGACATTCGTGACCTATCGAAAGGGTGCTAATTTATGCGGTAACACCCCTTAACTCTAAGTTTCTTTCTCTCTAAATTTTCTAAAAACCACATGTTCAAGACCATAGCATAAAGCTTAACAAAGGTGTGTCCAATCATAATAGTCCTGTAGATATTTGGATCTAAGTTTTTCCCCAATTAAAAGTAGGGTGGATGATATGCTATGACCACAAAGAGGGGAAGCTCAAAAAAATGTCACTAAAGAGATGAACAATATCAAATGCAAGAGAATCAATGCCCTGCTTGCAAACCTTCCTCGGTCAATGCTCTCCTAGTGTTCAAAGTTCGAACAATGCTCTTATTGTCTCTCAGAGAAAATAAGGGTTGACAAGACAAGTCATAGAGGGAAGTGTCATTTGAAATCCAAGATAAGATAAGATAAGATAATTTTATTAATGTCCGACTAATGACCACAAAAGTAGGTCAAAGGGACTGTTGAGAGCAATGATGTCAATACAATGTAGGAGTACCAAAAGGTCTCCTATAAAAGGCAAGATGCAGAAAGTAAACTGCAATAAGGTAGAGTAGTAGAAAGTGAGATCTACCTCGAAGCATGAAGAGCCCTCGGCCTCGATCTCAAACACCTGTGTTGATGATGGGGTGTATCGCAGGAGAAGAAGATCCAAGGACAAGAGGAACCCGAAGAAAGGAAGTAGATTTGTCATGGAATGGATCCATCTCTCCTACCATCCGAGGCTAAATGAAGAAAGATGAGTATAGTCAATTGTCCCGAGGGGGAAGACCTAGTGGGGTGCCTGGATCGTTCGTTGTGTTGTTGACTGGTAGAGGTAGTGCACCGACAAGGTTTGGGGGATCTCATCTGTCTCCTAGGAGGGGACTTGGTCTGGCCATGTCGCTAAAATCTCGTGGGACGAGGGAAGGTCCCAAGGATCCGCACTGATCTAGACTTCGGGGCTGCGCTGGTGTTGGCTTGTCTCTTAGTGCCCCTTCCTGAGGGTAGCACTGGGAACGAGGTGATTCGCGAAATAGGGTCTAGTCTCGTAGGAGGCTAAAGAGTATGGGCTCGGAACCTCAGAGATGTATTGCACTAGGTTCTATTTGTTGATTAGGTTGTCATTGATGCCAACAATGTCTGGTCATTGATGCCAACAGTTATGTCTTGGTGCCCCTTGTGGAGTCCCTGAGGGTTAGTATTTGATTTGTGGTTGTCTGTGTTAGAGGAGACCTTTTGATCTTGTCCAAGCCCAAGTTTGAAGCCCTTGGAGCCCTTGGGACAATGACAAAAGCCCTGAACACCCTGTAGAGTGTTTAAGTACCCCAAATATGTTTTACGGTTCCCCAGTTGTTTCTTTGGTTCCTCAGTACCACAACTTATGCCCCAACATGCTACAAAAGTGTTGAAGAAATTGCAAGAGTCCAAATGACCCCTCCAGTGGTCATTTGTGTTTATTAAGGTCGTGGTACCCCAGGAGAAGGTCTAGCAACCCCACAAGTGATGTCATGATGGATCTTGACCCTTGTAGGTCTCCTGGTGTGGTTGAGGTGGTTGAAGAAGCCTATGAAGCCCCTTGCTTGATGAAGAAGCCCTGAAGAAGTCCTTGGACCCACATTTGATGGCTTAATGGTCCTTGTCCCCTTAAAGGTGATGATGTGGTCATTAATGACTTGATGAAGACTTGGAACCCTTGATGAAGATCTTGATGCCCATGTATCCCTTGTTGGGGTCATGGAACCCTTGGAGATGGTCATTATGCATGAGAAGGTCTGGCACCCACATAAATGGCGGCATGATGACCCTTGGACACTATATGATCATTGATGGTGCATTTGGAAATGATTTGGGTCTTGGAATCCATACATATGGTGGTTTGTAAGCCCATGATTGTTGGAGCCTTTGATATGATAGAATCCTTGGTCATGATTCCCTCATTACTTGGCGACGGAGTCCTATGTGATGGGCTTGAAGTCCATGGAAAGTATCTTGTTTAAATATTATTTGATATCCTTGAAAGAGTCCTTGAAACCCTTGCATGCGGTGCCTTGGGTCTTGAACCATGGTGATGTATGGTCCTATTTGTGGTTATATGGCTATTGGGATGTAGATGGGGGTAGATCCCACGGACGTGCCTTGATATGTTGAAGAAGACTTTGAAACTCTTGTAGTTAGTGGTATGGTCTTTGGCACCCTCATGTGTGGGGTCTTTGACGTCCTGGACACATTGAATAATTTAAGGGTATTATACCAAGAATTTGCAAATAAACCCATCATAGGGAGATAGTCCTCGTCAAGCCATTTCCATTGATATGTGGAACATCTTCTAACTCCTTATGGTTGAAGAGATATGAATTTTTGAAGTTGGTGTACCCCACCTTTTTGGGTGAGCCGACCTAACAAAAGAAAATTTAATTATTTGTAATTTTGAATTGCATGTCGGCCCTATTTGAAGTAATAACTTTCCTCCACGACCTATATAAATAGAATATCAAACATTTCATTTTCTCATCAATAGGAATTTCGCAACTCTTGGAGAAAAGTGCGAAATTTTGTGGAGGAGAAATTTTTGGGCATCTTTACTAAAATTGGCATAACTTTCTCATACGGAATCGGAATTACAAAATTCTTGGCTCGTTGGAAAGCTTGTTACGAGGGCTATGTGATGACATGATCTAGATTTTATTTTGGTTTGTCTATTGTTTCTTGACCTTATGATCTTCAAAAAGGTATGGCTCATGCTACTGGGTTTCTCTTGTAATGGCACATGTCTCTCATGGATAGAGTTCATCTTTGATATTAGTATGTGAGCCTATATATTGGTATATATATTTGAAGTCATTATGGAGGATATGATGATGATGTTGCATACCTTTATGCTATGATATTATACACTTTATGATGATAATGCATGTGATAATGATGTACACTCTATGAAGTTGATGCACTCCTATATAATATGATGTACATGCATACCATAGTGTGATGATGCTCTCCTATGCATTATGATGTATACTTGATGTTGATGTGCTAAAGAAGTTTACACAGTCATGTTCTAGATATGCTCAACTTACATATGATATGATCAGTGATGTTTACACAGTGACATGCTCAGTGTATGTTGATGTGCTAAAGAAGTTTACACAGTCATGTTCTAGATATGCTCAGCTTATATATGATATGATCAGTGATGTTTACATAGTGACATGCTCAGTGTATGTTGATGTGCTAAAGAAGTTTACACAGTCATGTTCTAGATATGCTCAACTTACATATGATATGATCAGTGATGTTTACACAGTGACATGCTCAGTGTATGTTGATGTGCTAGTAATGTTTACACTGCTGTATGCTCAGTAAAGTGCGATGGTACGCATGATTATGTATGCTCAGTGGTGTATGTAGTGATATATATAAACAATGATACAATGATGACATTGATGAAATGATGAACGGTGGTATTGAGCAGTGAGTACATTGATTCAGGCTACATGAGCAGATTCCTTAACTCATATTGGCTGAGTTGTATGAATAGTTGGTTTGACTCAGGTGGACTGAGTCTAGTATACCGTTGGTTAAACTGAGATTTACTAATTCGAATGACGTGAACAGCAGATTGATTGGTACAGACAAATTGATTACTCAGTTGATGAACAGTGTGGCACAGTTGTGATGAGCAGTGGTCAGTTGATGTGGTTGTGCAATATAGTACAGATTGAGCAGTGTGATACAGTTGATGTGCAGTAGTCAGCAGTGGTCAGCAGTGACAGTGGTTGTGCAGTGTGATACAGATTGAGCAGTGTGATACAGTTGATGTGCAGTGGTCAGCAGTGACAGTGGTTGTGCAGTGTGATACAGATTGTGCAGTGTGGTACAGATTGTGCAGTGTGGTACAGGTGTTGGATAGCCGGTCCACAGGATCAGTGCAGTAGTTAAGTATCTATCTTCATTTCAGGGTGGTAGGACGGGGCAAAGAAATATAGGGAGCTAAGGCTTCCTTCAAGTTGTAGCCTGTAAACCAGGGGGTTGTAGCCTCTTTCCAGTTGTAGCTGGAGAATTGAAGTCTTTGTAACAAAGGGGGTTGTTGCCTCCTTCCAGTTGTTGCTGGTAAATTATTATTATAAAGGCTTCCGTGGTTTTTCCCCCAGGACTTGGGTTTCCACGTAAAAATCTTGAGTACTGTGTTTTGCTATGCTTCCTATGTGATGATGATATGATGATATGTGATGATAAGCTGTAATTGTTAATAATGCTGATGATATAATGATAATGTGGTAATATATTAATGAATGATGTATTGAAGAAGCAGTTGATGATTGTTAAAGTTGAAAAAGTAATAAAAAGCTATACACACTGTTCACCCCCCCCTCTCAGTGTGCTCGGTGTGTCCAACAATAAGTAGATTTGTCATGGAATGGATCCATCTCTCCTACCATCCGAGGCTAAATGAAGAAAGATGAGTATAGTCAATTGTCCCGAGGGGGAAGACCTAGTGGGGTGCCTGGATCGTTCGTTGTGCTGCTGACTGGTAGAGGTAGTGCACCGACAAGGTTTGGGGGATCTCATCTGTCTCCTAGGAGGGGACTTGGTCTGGCCATGTCGCTAAAATCTCATGGGACGAGGGAAGGTCCCAAGGATCCGCACTGATCTAGACTTCAGGGCTGCGCTGGTGTTGGTTTGTCTCTTAGTGCCCCTTCCTGAGGGTAGCACTGGGAACGAGGTGATTCGCGAAATAGGGTCTAGTCTCGTAGGAGGCTAAAGAGTATGGGCTCGGAACCTCAGAGATGTATTGCACTAGGTTCTATTTTCGTTATCTGCACCCATACTTGCTATATATATGAGAAACTTTGCATATTTGTGTATTAATGGTTTGGATTCATATGTATGCACATGAATATATATGTTTTTTTACAAAATATAAATATTTTATGTATTTTTTAGTCGGCCGATTTTTTTTCCGGTTCCTGTCCGGTTCACATTTTGGGCTTCGTCGGTTCGATGACCAGTCCGGTTCCGATAACATTGGCAGTGATCATTGTACAAGCAGAGAAAGTGGAGATGGTTGTGGCACACCCATGCGAACTTCTGGAATATTGAGGAGGACTCCCTGCACTGTGAGTAGGAAGCTTCCAGCCAAGTCTCCTGCTTCAACTAGATGTCCCAGACAATCTCAGTGGAGCGATAGGAGCCCAAGGCATTGAGTAGGAAGGACCATGTAGGAAAGGCAAGAATGGTGCCACAACTGGCCCACAACCCTCTCAGGCGGTAGCAAATTTCAAACCCTTGCTAAGGCGATCTCAAAGAATGACGTGCAACTAGAAAACATCGGTTGGGATGCTATTGTTCGTAGTGTTGAATCGACCAGTCAAGGGAGGGGACATGCCAAGAATGAGAAAGACGATCATCCCCCGGATGTGGGTCTAACCACAGTGACAGCCTAAATGATATTCCTGACACTGTTTTCTTTTCTTTTTGTGCCTCGATGGAAAGACTCTCCGTTTAGTTTCTTATCACTCCAAGTGGTTCTCTGAGGACATCCCGTTCAAGTGTTGTGTGGTCAAGTGGCAATTTTGATAAGGCGTGCTCGTTGATAATTTCAAAGGCTTTTGAAGCCAACTTTTTCTTAGCTTGCTGTGGCCCTGATCGTACATATTTGCATATATTAATCGTTCCCAAAAAATTTGCATATGTTAATTGTCTGGAAAAAAAAGGCCCAACGTTAACATTACACAGTGGAACACTAACAAACAAATAGCAGCCGCTGCTTGGACTATAAATGCAGCCCTGGGCACAATTATAAGACCTAATAGCTTATAGCATCAAAAAGATCCGAGTGGGGAAATTGATCTCAAAATCCAATGGTTCTATGTTTAAATTATAGTTTTGATAAATTGAAAATGCAATCGAAGGGTAAGGGAAAGGTTTCTCTAGAATATGAAAAGGTAGGATCTGCAAACCATGAAATACTTTACTGCTGAATCCTGTTGAGAGGGTTGCAGCTGTTGTCCATTTATACATTAATATAACTGATTAGACCATTAGAGTAGATTATGATTAAAAATCAAGCGATCTAACCTTAGAAACCCCACAGAATCACTCCATGGTAGAGTTACTTGCTATCAATGCCATGGGAACAGCAGTGCGAGTGTTAATATAAAATGCTATGCGAAGCATGAGCAGGGAATGAGAAATGTTACCAAGCAATAAACCGTCCATGTCGAAGATAACGTGGGTGATGCATTTGTATTTCGGGGGTGCCAAATCGCCCATGGTTGCGCCACCACAGATGAACTCCGCCACACTGTGCCCAATTAAAAACACTGCACAAATACAATCACCTCGACTGATCCCAAGGACAAAAAACAGTCCGTGCTTGACAGATCCGTCGTATTTTAAGATGGATATGCTAATTTTTTTTATCACTTGTTTAAAGAATTCTTTAGACTACTCGGATTTATTTTATCCCTCGGCCTCTTAGTGACTTCGGGTTATGGGGAGGGGTGACTTTCGGCAAACTCCGGTTGTAAGTTTAGGAGGTGGTGATTATGTGATTCATTTTGTTAGTTTTAGTTTTACTTCTTCACCTTGTAAGCATAGCACCAGTTGGATCTGCCTTATGCCACCACTTGTTATGCATATTTACAGTGGTTTCCCCCCTTGCCATAGGTGTGATTTCTTCATGAACCAACTTGCCAATGCGTCACATGATGCCCACATATGCGGACGGGCTTCTCCCAAGTTGTGGGTTCGTGTCCTCTCAAGCCAATCGATGTGCCTACACTCTGTGTGCCTTGGGTGACTTGCCCCCTTTCGGGTGGGTGTGTGCCCCATCTCCTTGTGACGCGTCCCATGCTTGCCAAACCAACACGCTTGTGCCCACATCATTCTGCTTGTCAATGCCCTCACGTCTCACTCTTGGCATGTGTTAATTTTTTTATCTTAATGGGAAATTTTAATAGTACTTGAAATCAAATGAATAATCAACGAGCATAAGCATTCACATGAGGCACGGTATTTACCCTTGGGAAACCCTCTAGTACTTGAGGGAGAAAACCCCACCAAAATCTTCCTTAGAATATTGATAGATAACAGAGAATGTCTTTACAATGAACAAATTACATCAAGCACCCCTGGTGCATTATCAGAGAGAAATACCAAGCACCCCTGGTGCATTATCAAAGAGAAATACCAAGCACTCCTGGTGCAATCACAGAGCAAGAGAGAAGATGGAGGAATAGAACTCAGAATAATATCCTGCACAAAGAAAGCGCATTGCCTTCAAGAGAAGAGAATTCGCTCTCACGTTGAATTCATCAATCATGTATAACATATATATATCATTCTTCTCGTGCTTTGGCTTCTATTTTTATCTTCTGACTTCGGGATGAAGTCGCCCTTCATCTCGTTGCTAGGTCACTTAGTTAGGAGGCTAACTCAAGTGCCGTCATGTAAGTGTCGTAACTCAAGTGTCGCAACTCAAGTGTCGTTACTCAAGTGTTGTCTTTTAGTTCAACTTAAGTGTCGTCTTTTATTTTAACTCAAGTGTTGACATGCAAAACACTTTACTTACCTAGATATTCTTCATTAACACTTAGTTAACTCTTTTAACTGAAGTCCTTCTTGATAACATCATTGAAGTGAACAATTCGAATTCTCCTTTAATTAACTAAAGTCTTTCTTGTTAACATCACTAAAGTTTAACAATTCGAGTTCTCTCTTATTTAACTGAAGCCTTTATCATTACTAAGCAAATCGAGTTCTCTCTTATCTTATCACATCTTATCTTTATCTCTTGCCTTATCTGCATGGTCCACATATGCGAACTTTAATTTAGTTATCATATCAAATATGCTAAGGAGATTTTTCCAATGATGCGATCATCTTGTTCTACTATTGTTCCAAGTGGGCATATACTAAAGTAATTCACTCTACAGGTGGCCAGTCTCTAGAGGAGATTTAATAGCTCAACCATGGTTGGTAGTACATCACACACCATTCATGCTTCGACATGCAAAGCATTACCTCAACACATGAGGCACCACCTCAACACATGAGGATCTGTCTTGACACACAAGACCTTAGCCTTGACAAGCAAGAATGTACAACATCGTCACTTTGACATACAAAGCACTTACCTCAACACATAAGGCTTAGTCATTCTTGAGTCCAACTCAAGAATCTACTCCAAGTTTCCTAAGTCTAACTCAGGCTCCCTAAGGCACTACCTCGACACACGAGACTCAATCCCGGCGCACAAGATTGACTTGGAGAATGACTCGTGATTCTGTAACTTTAACACTCCCTCTCAGCGAGGGAGGCATTCTCCACCATACCAATCTTGTCTCGGAAGTACCTATACTTCGTCAAGGACAGAGGCTTAGTCAACATATTTGTTATCTACTCATCAGTAGCAATGTATTGAAGTCTTACGGTGCCTCTCTAGACCATGTCTCTAATGCAGTGGTATTTCATCTCAATGTGTTTCGATCTATCATGAAACACAGGGTTTTCTGAGAGCTTAATGCAGCTCTGATTGTCAAAGCGAATGACAGTAGTCTCAAGCTTCTCGCCGAACAACCCAACAAGTAGCTTCCTAAGCCACACAGCTTCTTGACAGACAGTACTAGCTGCAATATACTCTGCTTCTATAGTACTCTGGGCTACGAAATCCTGCTTCCTACTAGACCAAAAGATCATAGTTGATCCAAAGCTAAAACAAAATCCGGATGTACTCTTTCGGTCCACAATACTACCCCCCAGTCAGATTTAGCATAACCAAGCAGCATAACTCCTCCACTGGAAGCATATATGAGTCCATAAGCAATAGCACCTCGAAGGTATTTAAGCACATGCTTGGTAGCAACCCAATGTATATGTATTGGCTCAGACATGAACTGACTCAAGATACTCACTGCATAACATATGTCTGGTCTACTATGTATCAAATACATCAAGGAACCAATGAGTTGTCTATACATGGTAGGATCCACTAGATCTGATCCAGAATCTAACTCATGTAGTTTCTTCATATCACAAACCATTGGTGTATACATGGATTTACAATCCATGATACCAAACCTACGCACCACATCAACTATGTATTTTCCTTGAGAAAGAAAGATCTCATATTTCCTTTGCCAAACTTCTAAACCAAGAAAATAGTGCATAAGACCCAAGTCTTTCATTTCGAACTCATAAGTGAGCTCCATCTTGCACTGCGTTATCTGTTGTTCCTCTCCAGTAAGGAACATGACATCAACATAGAGAACCAATATTAGTGGTTGGTTCTTCATAACCTTGAAGTATAGGTTGGGGTCAACTTCGCTTTTGGAGAAGCCCAAGCTCTGAAGATAACTATCAACCCTCGAATACCAAGCCCTCGAGGCCTTCTTAAGCCCATACAAGGCTTTCTTAAGTTTTCATACATGGGACTCCTTCCCATGAACTACAAACCCCTCAGTTTGTTGTATGTATACTTCTTCCTCAACTTCACCATTGAGAAAGGCAGTGTTCACATCCATTTGGTGAAGCTTCCACCCTAGAGCTAAGGCAAGTGAAATCATGGCTCGAATAGTAGTGTACCTGGCCACTTGAGTGAATGTCTCATCATAGTCTTTTCCTTCTTTCTGTGAGAAACCACGAGCCACAAATCTTGCTTTATATTTTTCAATACTGCCATCAGCTACATGTTTGATTTTATAAAGTCACTTGGAAGTTACTATTGACTTTCCTTCAGGTTTAGGAACCACTTCCCACATATCATTCTTCTTGATGGATTTGTATTCTTCCACCTGTTAGAATTTGCACTTGAATAATATTTATGTTAGATCTTTAATCATTTTCTACTATATCACAATAACAATAAGCAATAGGGTCACTGAAAGTTAGATGAGCACAGCATACAAAAGAGATACAAAGATTTTCCTTTGGGAAACCCTTTAAGGGAAGAAAACCCAACAACTTATTCAATGTAGATTAGTCATCAAGTACAATGTCAAACTAGTACAACAAAGAGCTAGAGCTCTTCCACAAATATCCTGAGAAAATATAAGATAGAAAACCCAAAGATAAGATGTCTTCACAA
Source organism: Larix kaempferi (assembly GCA_027924585.1). Taxonomy (NCBI): domain Eukaryota; kingdom Viridiplantae; phylum Streptophyta; class Pinopsida; order Pinales; family Pinaceae; genus Larix; species Larix kaempferi. Next base: position 15,927,905 of record BSBM01000476.1, read on the forward strand.
TGCAACTACTCTTCTCCTCTAGCGAACTTGTTCTTCTTCTCTTCGCATGTGAACTTGCTTGAGTGAGTGATGATACAAATGGGAGGTGTGCCTCCCCTATTTATACTTTTCCAAGTGACCTTTCCTTATGGGGCTGACTTGTCTAACTGCCAAGGCCGAATTCACTATGGAAACATTAAATTACACTTATTTAATGTTTCTTCTAGATTCTTCTTAGGCAACTTAACAAGTAGGGTTTACATTGATTCTTTCAGGACTTTTACATGATCAAATACAATATGAATATTCCCCGAAGGAAGTACAATAATGATACAACAAGAATATCTTCCGAAGTTACACAATCTTCAACACTCCCTCTTAACAAGGAAGGTATTCTACGAACACGATCATCATCATTGCTGCCGCAACTCTGTACTTTGACCATTGACTTCTGACATCTCTCGAATCTATACATCACAGGAAGTTCTCCACAAGCAAGCCATCATCTCAAACATGCATCTTTCATGATCATACATCCTGTTGATGTATTTGTAACTTCGGAATGTATTTCATATATGTCTATTGTATTCCTATAGAGATGTTATTATTCCTCTATACGAAAGTGTCGTCATTTATATTGTAAGTGTCGTAACTTATACTTGATGGGTTATTAGACCACCTTGATGGGGTCGGCCCTGTATAAGTCATGTGGGTTAAAGGGTTATTAGACCACCCTATTGGGAGTCGGCATTGTCAACATTATGTTAAGTGGTTTAGTTGAGGCCGACCTAGTAAGGTTATTAGGCAAGTCAAGTCAAGTATAAATAGAGCGCGGGAGGCACTCTATTGGATCATTCACTTTCTCACTTAGACACTCATTGGAGAGTGGCGCACTAGTGGAGGAGGAGAAGCTACTGCTAGGAGACTATCTCTTAGGCTTGGGTTTTGTATCATTGCTCTATCTATCTCTAAGGAAGTTATTGGGGTTTTTCACCTTTATGGTTTTCCCCAAGGAAACTATGTGTGTCTATTGTCTCTTGTGTTTTCTTCTTGTGATTTATATGATGTACATGTTATTCTCTCAGTAAAGATCCTAGAGTATATTGAATTGATGCTAAAAAATTAACATGGTATCAGGGCTAACCTGAGAAGAAGACACTGTGCAGTTGCGGAAGCTAGGGCTTCTTGTTTTTTGGGTTTCTCTCCACAGATCTTGAAAGGCAGTAGGGTGTATTGACTCTCCTCAGCAAGGTGCGTCTTGCTGTCCAATCAGAATTCAATTATGAGCACTTTCAGTTTTGGTCCTCAAAATTAGGGTTTCCACAAAAAGTGGAATTTCTGAAATCTGAGACCATGGCTGGAAGCTCCTTGGAAAAATCGAAATGTAGAGCTTTGGATCAAATTTTTTGATTGGGTGAAGATCCGAGAAAATCAAACCCTAGTTTGTGGTCCTTTCTAGTGAAGCCGGAAATTAGGGTTTCAGCAAAAGTTGGAATTTCTGAAATATGAGACCATGGCTGGAAGCTCCTCTGAAAAATAAAAGTTTAGAGACCAAGATCGAACTTTTTGGATGGGTGAAGCTACGGGAAAATCAAACCCTAATTCAGGGTCCTCCCTAGTGAATCTGGAAGTTTGAAAAGCAAATTTGAGGGGTGAAACTTTGCAGTTTTCAAATTCTGAGTATACCAGCTTGATCAGCTCATCAAGGCGCATCTTTCTATCCTCTCATAAGTTTGAAATTCAAAGTTTGAATTTTTAGGGTTTCTGTGACAAACCCTAATCAAGCTCCAGATCGAGATTTCTGCAAATCAAGTGGTAAGACCTAAATCTTTTCTATTTCATTTGAAGTACTCTTTAAGATGTCTCACCACACCAAGCTTGAGGATAAGCTTGAAGGGGATGATAACTTCCGAGCATGGAAGTATAGGATTGGGTTAATTCTAGAAGAGAGTGAGTTGGACACCTACATAAGTGAAGGGGTTCCTGTCTCAGAGGGAGAAGAGACTAAGGCCTTACACAAGAGGAACTTAGTCAAGGCTAAAAGAATCATTGTTGATTCTATCAAAAACCATCTCATGCCACATGTGTCATCTCTAAAGACACCTAAGGAGATGTTTGATTCCTTGACCAAGCTATTTGAAGGGAAGAATATAAATCGGAAGATGACCTTGAGGAATCAATTGAAGAATATCAAGTTCCAGAATATGGAGACCATGCAGTCTTATTTCTCAAGGGTCTCCCAGATAAAAGAACAACTTGAAGCTATGGGAGAAGTTATAGAGAATGGGGAAGTTGTAATGACCACTCTTAATGGCCTTCCTAGGTCATGGGATTCCTTCATCCAAGGAATTTGTGCTAGGAAGAAACTTATCTCATTCAGCAAGATGTGGGAAGAATGCTCACAGAAAGAATCTCGGATTGTAGCTCAAGAAGAAAATATGGGGAATGAAGATCAAGCTCTCACAACACATACCAAGAAGAGGACACTTTTTGTCCTAAGAACAAAAGGAACAACAACTACTACTACAAGCAATCTGACAGGTATGACTTACAGGTATGTTTTGAAATCTGTTCATGATTAAGTTTATAATATGATTGTCCTCGTGTTATTGAGTTTAGTAACAATCTTGTTTAATTTTAGACTGGTCTCGTCACCCTAGTAAAAGTATGAATGCATAATAGAAGACATTCATTGATTAGGGATATGACACTTATGATTGTATTATGATTGTACTAATGAACTGTGGTGTTGTATGAGGAGAATGTTATCTGCTAACATGAAAGGTACAAATCAACTTCTAGATCAATACTATGATGACATGAAGACAAAGACTCATCCATAGTCAGGGATCACATAGAGGTATGTATAATTTGGTTCTACAATGGTTAAATTATGAGTTATGCAGGTCATTGAAGAGAGTAAGAAAACATTGCTAGACATAACTAGCAAATATGATGACTAGGTATGTTTTTCCTATATCAAGTTAGAATCCTACCCTATGTAAGGTTCTTATACTTGTGTATGATTGATAATGATTACTCATGAAGTTACAAGTTTGAGTAATCTAGGGTTTATGTATATTATGTTCCTTACTTTGATTAATGATATGACTAAACAGAAAAGTCCTATATAAACCTTGAATACTAATGCTTATTATCTGTGTTTGAAATGGTCATGACTATACATGTTTAAGATTATTGTGTTTTGATAATATTAAGATTATACTAATGAATGTATGAGATCTCGAGGATAACACAATGATGATACTAGTAAGCATGCATAGTGATCGAGGATGGATATAAGTTCAAGGACAGGTAATCTAGGAAGCAAAGATCAAGAGGGAGCACACTCCAGTAGTTCCTGTAAGGAAACAAAGATTGAGAGGGAGTCCACCCAACAAACAAACAAAGATAAGTATTTGAATTGTCATTTCTTGTATATTTGATTGTTTAAATAATATTGTTCAAAGATGTATATACTAGACTTAGGTTGTATGCATATTAGAATAATTGCATTAATGAACAATATACTACTAATATGCATGTGATGGGTAAGTGGCCTATGGCACTGTACAACATTCCGTTTCTACTTATCTAGAATGAAACCTCTTTGCTGACATGTTGGGAGTTGTGCACACTCTTAACAATGTTCTGGTAGAGATTGGAAAGGCATATAGAAAGTTACGAGATATGGATAAATGTTGTATTGAAGCATTGGCTAAATTAATTGCATGGCTGTATGACATATTTCTTTATGTGTAAGAATTTGTTTTGAAAACTATGAGATGTTTCTAATCATGCAAATTAACTTGTCTTGTAGGAAAGATCGTATACCATCACTTACAAAAGAAGGACTACAACATTTACTCCAGCAACAAAGCTATCTATTGAAGAATCTGAAGTTCCCAGGATCCGGGATGAAGTAATGATCGAAGAGTACCAGTCGATCATGAAGAATGGTGTTTGGGATGTGGTCCCAAGACCTGAAGGGAAGTCTGTTGTGACTTCCAAGTGGATCTATAAGATCAAGCATGCTGCAGATGGTAGCATAGAAAAATACAAAGCAAGATTTGTAGCTCGTGGCTTCTCCCAGAAAAAGGGGATAGAGTATGAAGAGACTTTTGATCCTGTATCCAAGTACACTTCCATCAGATCAGTACTTTCCCTGGCTGCAGTGATGAAATGGAAGATACACCATATGGATGTCAAGACAACTTTCTTGAATGGTGTAGTCGAGGAGGAAGTGTATGTGGAGAAGCCACTTGGTTTTGAGACACATGACAGGGAGTCATATGTGTGCAAGTTGAAGAAAGCCTTGTATGGCTTGAAGCAAGCTCCTAGGACTTAGTATGGTAGGATAGACAACTTTCTATCCAGTTTGGGCTTTACCAAGAGTAAAGCGGATTCCAACCTTTACTAAAAGGTTGAGGAAGGCAATCCTGTGATACTACTCTTGTATGTAGATGACCTGTTTGTTACAGGTGAGGATAGATTGATTGCTGACACGAAGAGGAAGCTTGCTGCCGAGTTCGAGATGAAGGACTTGGGGATGATGCACTATTTCCTAGGCATGGAGGTGTGGCAGAGTGCAGATGGAATCTCCCTTGGACAAGGGAAGTATGCAGTAGAGATCCTGAAGAGGCTCGGGATGATGGACTGCAAGGCCATGGCCACACCTATGGCATCGAACCTGAAGCTTTTGTGTGATGCTTCATCTAAGCCAGTTGATGTCACTGTGTATCATCAGATGATTGGGTCCTTGATGTAGACCAGATATTTGCTTTGCGGTAAACACATTGAGCCAGTTCCTGAAGGATCTCAGAGGTGTTCACCAAGTTGCTGTAAAGCATATTCTAAGGTACCTGAAAGGTACAATTGATTATGGGCTCAAGTATGATGCGAATCAAAAGTTTAACCTGCAAGGTTATGTTGATTCAGATTGGGCAGGCAGTGTTGCAGATAGGAAGAGCACATCTGGGTGCTGCTTCAGTATGGGATCAGGTGTGATCTCTTGGTTTAGTAGGAAGTAATCCTGCGTAACACTGAGTACAGCCGAGGCAGAGTATGTTGCAGCTTGTTCGGCTAGTTGTGAGGCAGTATGGCTCCAGAAGCTACTGTCTGGGTTATTTTATCTCCCATTGGAGGCTACTGTTATCTTTTGTGACAACCAGAGTTGTGTGAAGCTATCTGAGAATCCGGTGTTCCATGACAAGTCAAAACACATTGAGATCAAATATCACTATATCAGGGATATGGTTCAGAGAGGAGAAGTGAAGCTCCTGTATTTTGTGACAAATGAGTAGGTTGCAGTTGTGTTGACAAAACCACTAGCCAGAGTGAAGTTTGAATACTTCAGAGAGAGGCTTGGTGTTCTTCAGATTGACGACACTTCAAGGAAGAAGTGATGGACACATTTGCAGGATCCATTCCAAGCATGGTGAGAGGAGGATCATTCCCATGGCTTTGGATGTAAGCGCTGGATGATGAGCATCCGGACGATGCTCCAGTTACTGCTTTGTATATGCATCATGTTGGATGATTTGATCAGTTTGATCATGTATTTGTATATGCATCATGTTGGATATTTGATATGATCAGTTGGATCATGTATTTGTATATGCATCATGTTGGATGCTTGATATGATCAGTTGGATCATGTATTTGTATATGCATCATGTTGGATGCTTGATATGATCAGTTGGATCATGCATTTGTGTATGTATCAAGTGGATACATTGTATGATCAGGTGGATCATGTATTCGTATATGTATCAGGTGGATCATGTATTTGTATATGTATCAGGTGGATACATTGTATAATCAGATGGATCATGTATGATGATATGTATCAGGTGGACACATTGTATGATTAGGTGGATCATGTATTTGTGTATGTATCAAGTAGATACATTGAATGACCAGGTGGATCATGTATGATGATATGTACCAGGTGGGTACATTGTATGATCAGGTGGATCATGTAGGATGATATGTATTAGGCAGATACATTGTATGCATCAGGTGGATGCATGGTATGATTGGGTTGATCATGGATGATGAGTATCAGGACGATGCTCTGGATGACATGCATCAGGATGATGCTATGATGATGATCAGGATGATCACAGATGACGAGCTTCAGGATGTTGCTCCAGATGACATGCATCAGGATGATGCTATGATGATGATTAAGATGATCATAGATGACGAGTTTCAGGATGTTGCTCCTGATGACATGCATCAGGACGATGCAGTGATGATGATTGGGTTGATCATGTATACATCAGGATGGTGTGTGTTGAGTATCAGGTTGATACTCTATGGCCATGGACAGGTTGTGCAAGTAGCATAGAAAAGGTCCTTTAAAATATGGATAGGTAGAGCGGTGTGCTCGTAATAGCCTGGGATCCTCTATCGAGATCCGGACAGGTAGAGCGATGTGCTCGTAACATCCTGGGATGCTCTGAGTAGGTTTTGCTACGGTTTCACATAGAAAAGATCCTTTAAAATCCGGACAGGTAGAGCAGTGTGCTTGAACAGCCTGGGATGCTCTATCGAGATCCGGACAGATAGAGTGGTGTGCTCATAACATCCTAGGATGCTCTGAGTAAGTTTTGCGAAAGTTCACATAGAAAATATCCTTTAAAATTTGGACAGGTAGAGCGGTGTGCTCGTAACAGCCTGGGATGCTCTATCGAAATCCGGACAGATAGAGTGGTGTGCTCGTCACATCCTGGGATGCTCTGAGTAGGTTTTGTGAAGGTCAACATGTAAAAGATCCTATAGTCTGCGCTAGGTTTTGTTGACGCATGTAATCAGTCCTAGGTTCCACAGTATGGCCATTAATGATGAAGACCTGCAGGTGGTGGACCTACATCCAGCATGAAAAAGGGATGGCTCTGTAGAACTTCCTATGACAAGTAGATTGGAGATTGATTGAGATAGCAATAGCAGTGACGATGACGATGACGATGATCCAGTGGTGATGATCCAGAGAAGAAGACTTGTACTAAGCAGATCTGTGTCGAGAAAATACCTTCCTAGTTAAGAGGGAGTGTTGATGTATTTGTAACTTCGGAATGTATTTCATATATGTATATTGTATTCCTATAGAGATGTTATTATTCCTCTATATGGAAGTGTCGTCATTTATATTGTAAGTGTCGTAACTTATACTTGATGAGTTATTAGACCACCTTGATGGGATCGGCCCTGTATAAGTCATGTGGGTTAAAGGGTTATTAGACCACCCTATTGGGGGTCAGCCCTGTTAGCATTATGTTAAGTGGTTAAGTTGAGGCCGACCTAGCAAGGTTATTAGGCAATTCAAGTCAAGTATAAATAGAGTGCGGGAGGCACTCTATTGGATCATTCACTTTCTTACTTAGACACTCATTGGAGAGTGGCGCACTAGTGGAGGAGGAGAAGCTGTTGCTAGGAGATTATCTCTTATGCTTGGGTTTTGTATCATTGCTCTATCTATCTCTGAGAAGTTATTGGGGTTTTTCACCTTTATGGTTTTCCCCAAGGAAACTCTGTGTGTCTATTGTCTCTTGTATTTGCTTCTTGTGATTGATATGCTGTACATGTTATTCTCTCAGTAAAGATCCTAGAGTATATTGAATTGATGCTAAAAAATTAACACATATGAGGACATCTCAGTAGCAACTCATCAACAAGCCAGGAGCACACATTATGTCATTACGGGACTTCCTATAATTCACAAGGAATTTAGGGACACACATCCGAATGGATACAAAGCTTGATTGTATACACATACTTGGTTGGATACGCATACTCGACTTGATACACATACTCGATTGGATATGCATACTTGAATGGATACACATACTCGGTTGGATACGCATACTCAATTGGATACAAATACAAAAGTATGGCCACTCTCTCCAGTCATCAAAAGTATGGTCACTCTCTCCAACTTTCCAGGGTATGGTCTCTCTCTCTAGTCATCACAAGTATGGTCACACTCTCCAACCTGCGAACGTATGGTCACTCTCTCCAATCCTCATGAGCTGGTCACTCTCTCTAGTGCACACACACATACTAGCTCTAATTGGATATGCAGCTTGTCTGGATACGCATACAAAAGAATGGCCACTATCTCCAATCATCACAAGTATGGTCACTCTCTTCATACATGTTAAGTTTATACTAATTTGACTAGTAAGATCACTAAAAGAAACACAATCACAAGATAGACAAAGATTTACCCTGGGAAACCCTCATGGAGTAGAAAACCCAGCAAATTTTTCCTCAATATAGATGATCAACCAATACAAGATGTAGAAACCAAACAAGAGCTCCTTCTCCTCCTATACAGACCTCTCTCTCACTTGTGCGCTACTTCCAAGTGGATGAATGAATGAGATAAGTGAGGAACATCCTCCTCTACTTATACTTGTTTTCCGACTGACCTTTTACCCTATGGGGCTGACCTCTCCCAGGAGAGTCTAATAACCCTCAAATAATAAACTCAGGGCTGACCTCACATGGGAGATCTAATATCCCTAGTTACCACACTCTCTCGGAGGAATAAACATCTATGGATATACAATAGGGTCACAACGGAGTAATGTACCATCTCCGGAATAATAAAATACAAATATAATATTCTTTGAAGTTACAATATTTCAACACTCCCCCTCAACGAGAAGGATATTATAACAACATCTGCAGGAGCAAGGAGTCATCAACTACATGGTACATGATACATCTATAAGTCATTGGAAGCTTTCTTCATACATCATCAGTAACTCAAACAGTTACTAGAACATCTTCAAGATCTTCAATACTGGAACATCAACATCTTCAGTATTGAATCTTCATTCTCTACAGCACACGAACAGCTACAGTATTATCATCTGGATCTCTCGATCTACCGCATCTGGATCATCTTGATCTACAACATCTAGATCACCTCGATTTACAGCATCTAGATCATCTCGATCTACAGCATCTGGATCATCTCGATCTACAGCATCTCGATCATTTCAATCTACAGTACATGATCCAATTCCAGGATGATCAATCCTGCTCACTTTAAGACATCTCTCATGTCTAAGGACAATGTAGTCCCGACCACAGTGCCAGTCCTTTTTCATACTGGATGTGACCTAGATCAAATCTAGGATTTACCACCACGGAGCCAGTCCTTTTTCATGCTGGATGTAGGCCTTCCACCTGCAGGTCTTCATCATCTCTAGAGCCAGCCCTTTTTCATGCTGGATGTATCACATCTACAGAGCCAGCCCTTTTTCATGCTGGATGTATCACATCTATAGAGCCAACCCTTTTTCATGCTGGATGTATCACACCATTTTGAACTAAAGCCTCAGGGACAGTGCAGTCCTATCATCAATTTTCGGAGACATATGTCTACGGATCAATTCTGGGACCGAAGTCCGGGGAAGATACAATCCCCACATTCTCAAAGACATCTGTCTACGGATCAATTCTGGGACCGAAGTCTGGGGATGATACAATACCTCTTCTTTCTCGAAAACATATGTCTACAGATCTCTTTTAGAACACGTGTTCAAGGATGATACAATCCACTCGTCAACTTAGACCCTGTCTAAGGACCATTCACCAACCTCACTGTCGGAATCACCAATATAGGTATCCACATCATCGACCTCACTGTCGATGCAGGCAATCTCATCATGAGTGACCACATCACTCCCCCTTTCAAGGAGGGTCCTTCTGAACTACACCAAGCTTGTCTCGAAAATACTCAAACTTTACTCGAGACAGAGGTTTGGTCAATATATCAGCAACTTGTTCGTCAGTGCTTACATACTCGAGCTTGATAGCTGCTTTATGCACCATATCCCGTATATAGAAATATCGGATCTCTATGTGCTTAGACTTATCATGGAACACTGGATTTTCTGTCATCTTGATACAACTCTGTTTGTCACACAGGATCTCACTGGGTTCCATCTCTAAGTCAAATAAACCAGATAGCAACTTCCGAAGCCATACTGCTTCACAACTAGCAGAGAAAGCAACAATATATTCTGCTTCAGCTGTACTGAGAGCAACACTGGACTGTTTCCTGCTAAACCACGAGATCATGGTAGATCCCAGACAATAACATCCTCCCGATGTGCTCTTCCGGTCTGATACACTTCTTGCCCAATCAACATCTGTGTAGCCATACAATCTGAAACCATGATCTCCAAGATAACATAGACCAAAGTCTATCGTACCCTTTAGGTACCTCATGACATGCTTTGCAGCTATCAGGTGAACTTGTCAAGGTTCCACTAGATACTGACTCAAGGTATTCATGGAAAAGCATATGTCTGGTCTGGTATTTGTTAAATACATTAATGACCCAATAATCTGTTTGTACAGAGTCATATCCACTAACTCTGACGAGTCATCTGCTAACAGTTTCAAGTTGGAATCCATGGGAGTGGCCATGGCCTTACATTCCAACATATCAAATCTTTTCAATATTTCCACAGGATACTTTCCCTGGTTGAGAAAGATTCCCTCTGGGCCTTGCCATACTTCTAGACCTGAGAAGTAGTGCATCAATCTGAGATATTTCATCTCAAATTCTATAGAGAGTTTCTTCTTGCATTCGATAATCTATTTCTCATTTCCTGTCAGAAATAGATCATCCACATATAGCAGTAATATGACAGGTTCATCATCCATAACCTTGAGATAAAGATTAGGATCAACTTTACTTTTGGTAAAGCCCAAGCTTGTCAGGAAACTGTCAATTCTTCCATACCAAGCTCTGGGAGCTTGCTTCAATCCATACAAGGCCTTCTTTAGTTTGCACACATGGGTTCTTCCATCTTCCACCTCAAATCCTTGTGGTTGTTCTATGTACACTTGCTCCTCAATCACACCATTCAGGAAAGCTGTCTTTACATCCATCTGGTGTAATTTCCACTTCATCATGGATGCAAGTGCCATGATGGTTCTAATGGAAGTGTACCTTGCTACTGGTGCAAATGTTTCTGCATAGTCAATTCCCTCTTTCTGAGAGAATCCTCAGGCCACAAACCTTGCCTTATATTTTTCAATGCTACCATCCGCATCATGTTTTATCTTGTATATCCATTTGGAGGATACCACACTCTTGTCCTTTGGCTTGGGAACTATATCTCAAACATCATTCTTCATTATTGACTGGTATTCCTCCGTCATTGCCTCCACCCACTCTTTCTTATGAGATGCTTCTTCATAACTAGTAGGTACTTGATCTACAAGGTCACACATCAGGGCCACATAGTTGGAGAATGTATTTGGTTTCTTGCTTACCCTAGTGGAGCCTTCAGGAGCTCCATATTTTTCTACTCCTAGTATAATGTCTCTTGCCCATGCTGGCTTTCTCTTCCTTGAAATTTCCATGACAGGGGGTTCTTGTGGTTCCATCATGTCATGGTCCTCAGGAGTTGTTTCTTCAGGGGTGGGTGCAGCTTCTGTAATTCTGGAGGATGCCTCCTCCTCATATACTTCTTCGTGTTAACACTTTCTAGACCTCTTGAGTGCTGCCTCTTCATCAAATGTCACATCCCTACTTATTTCCATATGGTGAAATCCTGGGATGTATATTCTGAATGCTTTGGATGCTTCACAATATCCAACAAATATTCCTTTCTTCCCAGAAGGATCTAGCTCGGTCCTCTTTTCTTTTGGAATGTGAATGTACACTGGGCATCCAAATATCTTGAGGTGGCTTACCTCAGGTTTCTTCCCTATGAACACTTCTCCTGGGGTCTTGAAATCAAGAGCACTATGAGATAGTCTATTTTGTACATAGACTACTATCCTTGTTGCTTCAGCCCATAAGTACATGGGTAGGTCTTGATCATGTATCATTGTCTTTACTACCTCCATAATGGTTCTATTCTTTCTTTTCGCAACACCATTCTATTGGGGATTGTAGAGAGTGTTTAGTTCCCTCTTGATTCCAACTTCTTTACAAAAGACTTCAAAATCTTTTGAAGTATATTCTCCACCATTATATGTCCTTAGTATCTTAATCTTCTTTTCTGAATGGTTTTCTATCAAGGCTTTGAATTCCTTGAATTTCCCAAAAACTTCATCTTTTCCCTTCAGAAAGTAGATCCAGGTCTTCCTTGAGTAGTCATCGATGAATGTAAGGTAGTATTCATATCCACCCAAGGATGTGGATGGCTTTGGTCCACATACATCTGAATGAATCAATTCCAATGTACTCTCAGTCTTTGTATCACTCTTTGGAAATGGGTTCTTGACATTCTTCCCTCTTTCACATCCTTTGCAAGTGCCATCATGATCAATATTTAAGTCTGGTAGTCCTATGACTACCTTGCTCACATGAGGTAGTGCTTTGTAGTTAATGTGAGCAAGCCTTCTATGCCATAGCTCACTTGGGCTAGTGGATTCATGAACAAGGGCAGCTTCTGGATGGCCCTTGAGTTTGTATAGACCTCCTTCTTCTTCACCAATAACAATTGCATCCTCAATTGATTTTCCTTTGGACCACATGAGTACTTGTCCATATATGAATGCAACCCTATAGCCTTTCTTATCTAATGCTGAGATAGAAAGTAAATTCTTCTTCAAACCTGGTACATATAATACTTCCTTCATCTTCAATGGGGTTCCAGAATCAAGCTTGTAGCTTGCTTCACCAATTCCCTTGATGGGATATTGATAGTCATCTCCTAGAGATACCTTCTGTGGGGAGGTCTTTTCTTCAAGTCTTGAGAGAGTCTTCTTTTGACCTGTCATGTGCTTTGAAGCACCACTGTCAATGACCCATGTATCTTCTCCAGGTGTTACTAACCCAGAAAGTGCAGAGAATAGAACATATTCTTCTGCATCTTCTTCCTCTACTTTGGTCCTCTTCTTTTTAGGCCTCACCTCTTCTTCTTCTTCACTATCATCTTCTGTGAGATGTGCATGATGTCTTTTGCGAAAATTCTTCTTCTTGTTTGAAGGACAATTTCTAGGAAAGTGTCCTGGTTTGTGACAATTGTAACACTTAACTAAGGAGTGGTCTTTTTTTGAGCTTACTCCTTCCTTCTTTTGAAATCTATGTGGAGGGTGAGATTTCTTATGGCCATTCTTCATGGAGTTGTAGTGACTCCTTCTTCTTCTAGTGTGAGTGGCCAAAGCTTGGTCATCTTCTTTTAGCAGGGCTTCTCTGTTAGCTACCCTAGCTTCTTCTTGAATGCAATCCTCCCATACCACATCAAACTTCATACTTTCTTTTCTTGCACACATAGTTTGGATGAATGACTCCCAAGGTCTAGTTATACCATTTAGAGAAGTCATGACAAGTTCATCCTCATCAAGGGTATCTCCAATGGCATCTAGTTGTTCTTTGATCTGGGAAACCCTTGAGAAATAGTCTTTAATAGATTCTCCTTTATTCATCTTGGTGCTCTTCAGTTGAGCTCTTCGATTCATCTTCCTATTGATGTTCTTTCACTCATACATTCTGGAAAGGGTATCATACATTTCCTTTCAGGTCTTCTTGGATGCCACTTGGGGAATCAAGTGGTCTTTTATAGAATCGGCAATGATTCTCTTTGCTCTAATCAGGTCCTTCCTATACTTCTCTTTGGCTTCATCTTCTTCAGGTTCTGTAACCTCATCCTTGATATATTGGACAAGATCATTCTCTTCAAGAATGAGACCAATTCTGTATTTCCATGCTCGAAAATTTTCTATACCTTCTAGCTTGTCTTCAAGCTTAGTGCTTTGATCCATCTTATCCAAGCATCAAGGAGATTGAAGTTTCCCAAGAGATAGAATATTACTTACCAGGAGATGAGCTTGATTGAATTGAGAATTCTGGTGTGATATGCTTTTGGAAACTTCAACTTTTCACCTTCTGGATCTGCAACATAATTTCTAGTTTTCTGTTCTTCTCTTTTTTGTTTTTCTGGTGCACAGGTTCGTAGCTTTTCTGGTTCACTGGTGCACAGGTGCATAGTTTTCTGGTTCTCTGGTTTTCTGCACTTTTGGTCAAACTAGGGTTTGAATTTCTCGGTGTTCTACCCAACCAAAAATCTTGATTTAGGGCTCAAAACTTCAATTTTGAGGAGGGCTATCTCGCCATGCAATCAGAATCCAAAAATTCCTACTTTTGCAGAAACCAAAAGTAGGGCTCAAAACTTTGATTTTGAGGAGGGCTATCCCGCCATGCAATCAGAATCCAAAAATTCCTACTTTTGCAGAAACCCTAATTTTCACCGGAGGAGGAGAGAGAGATATTTTCACCTTGTGAAATATGTCCTATTCAGGCTAGCTCTAATACCATGTTAAGTTTATACTAATTTGACTAGCAAGATCACTGAAAGAAACACAATCACAAGACAGACAAAGATTTACCCTGGGAAACCCTCATGGGGTAGAAAACCCAGCAAATCTTTCCTCAATATAGATGATCAACCAATACAAGATGTAGAAACCAAACAAGAGCTCCTTCTCCTCCTATGCAGACCTCTCTCTCAGTTGTGCGCTACTTCCAAGTGGATGAATGAATGAGATAAGTGAGGAACATCCTCCTCTACTTATACTTGTTTTTCGATTGACCTTTTATCCTATGCGGCCGACCTCTCCCAGGAGAGTCTAATAACCCTCAAATAATAAACTCAAGGCCGACCTCACATGGGAGATCTAATAACCCTAGTTACCACACTCTCTCGCAGGAATAAACATCTCCGGATATACAATAGGGTCACAACAAAGGAATGTACCATCTCCGGAATAATAAAATACAAATATAATATTCTTTGAAGTTACAATATTTCAACAATACATCTTGAGCTGGTCACTCTCTCTAGTCGTCACAGAGGCTAGTAATGCATGCTCGTCAATGACCACCTGCTTCTATCACATCATCAACTACATCCCCGAAATCATATATCAGACTCATCCATCCCTCTTATGAGGAACATCTCTCTGCATCACGCTAAGCTTGTCCCCGAAGTACTCAAACTTTACTCTCGAAAGAGGCTTGGTCAACACATCGGTTGTATGCTCGTTTGTCGCAATATACTAGAGCTTCAATACTCCCCTTTGTACCATATCTATGATGTAATGGCACCTGATCTCGATATGCTTGGACTTGTCATGGAACATTGGGTTCTCAGACAACTTCACACAACTCTGGTTGTCACAGAAAATACAAGTCACCTCTAACTCGAGATCAAACAACCCTACAAGTAACTTCCGAAACCACACAACTTCACTTCTAGTTGAACACGCTTCCATATACTCTGCCTCGACTGTACTGAGTGCCACACTATTTTGCTTCCTACTGAACCAGGAAATCATGCTTGATCCCAAACTGAAGCAACATCCTAAAGTAATATTCCTATCTGTGACACTACCAACCTAATCTGAATCAACATAGCCTTCCAGGATAATCTTCTGATCTGACACATATATGAGTCCATCATCAAGTGTACCCTTTAGGTATCTCATCACATGCTTTGCCTCAATCAGGTGAACACATCTCGGCTGAACCATGTACTGACTCAAAGTGTTCACCGTAAAGCATATATCTACTCCCGTGTTTGTAAGGTACATCAATGAACCAATCATATGTCTGTATAAGGTGGCATCCACTGTCTCTGAAGTAGTATCACACAACAACTTTAAATTTGATGCCATCAATGTAGCCATGGCCTTACAGTCCAGCATCCTTAATCACTTTAGGATCTCCACAACATATTTTCCTTGGCTAAGGAAAATCTCATCTAGACTCTGCCACACCTCTAAACCTAAGAAATAGTGCGTCATACCCAGGTCTTTCATCTTGAACTTTGCGGCAAGCTTCTTCTTAGTTTTTGCATTGAGCTCCTCATCTCTTATTAGAAACAAGTCATCTGCATATAGAAGCAATATCACTGGTTTCCCATTCTCAACCTTGTAATAAAGGTTGGAATATGCTTTACTCTTGGTAAAGCCCAAGCTCATCAGAAAACTATCAATCATGTCATACCACGTCCTGGGTGCCTACTTAAATTCGTACAAGGCCTTCTTTAACTTGCACACATGTGTCTTCCAATCATGTGTCTCAAATCCCAGTGGATGCTCCACATACACTTCACTTCTTCTTCTACCACACCATTCAGGAAAGTTTTCTTTACATCCATTTGGTGTACCTTCCACTTCATCACTGCAACTATTGCAAGTATAGCTCTAATTGAAGTGTATCTTGCTACGTGAGAAAAAGTTTCTTCATAGACAATTCCTTCTTTTTGGGAGAAGCCACGAGCCACAAATCTTGCCTTGTATTTATCAACATTGTCGTATGTTGCATGCTTTATTTTGTAGATCCATTTGGAAGACACTACTGACTTCCCTTCTGGTCTCTGAACCATATCCCAAACATCATTATTTATGATTGAATGATACTCTTCGATCATAGCTTCCTTCCATACTTTCTTCTCAGTTACTTCTTCATAATTGGAAGGCTCTACATCAATGATATAACATAGTAAAGCCACATAGTTGGAATATGGTCAAGGTCTCTTGCTTTCTCTAAAAGTCCCATATGGACCACCATACTTCTTTGCATCTTGAATATCCTCTCGTGCCCATGATGGTCTTCTCTTGTGTGTATTTACTTCTTGGGGTGGATCTACAGGCCTCTGTGGTTAATCCATATCATGGTCTTCTGGAAACACATCTTCTTCTGCACCAGTGTTGGTAACTCTGGGAGCTTCAGTCTGCTCATGAATTTATTCAGAACGAAACCGCCTTGATCTGTTGAAGGCTGCATTCTCATCGAAGGTTACATCTATGCTTGTCTCAATTTGTTTGAAACCTATACTATATATTCGGTATGCCTTCGATGTTTCATTGTATCCCACAAATATTCCATTTTTTCCTGAAGGATCCAACTTTGTTTTTTTTGTCTTTGGGGACATTTACATATACTGGACAACCAAATATCCTCAGGGGGATGATCTCTGGTTTCTCACATGTAAACATTTCTTCTAGTGTCTTGTTCCCAAGTACACGATGGGATGTTCTATTCTGCACATATACTACGGTTCTAGCTGCTTCGGCCCATAAGTGCATCGGTAGATCCTGATCATGGATCACGGCCCTCACTGCTTCCATTATTGTCCGTTTCTTTCTTTCTGCTATTCCATTTTGTTGAGGATTATAGGGAGTGCTCATCTCCCTCTTAATCCCAGATTCTCTACATAACCTTTTGAAGTCTTCTGATATGTATTCCCACCATTATTTGATCTTAGAGTCTTTATCTTCTTTTTAGTGTGGTTTTCCACAAGAGCTTTGAATTCTTTGAATTTGCTAAACACTTCATCTTTAGTTTTGAAAAAGTAATTCCAAAGTTTACAAGAATAGTCATCAATAAAAGAAACATAATATGCATACCTGCTTAGTGAGTTTGATGACATTGGTCCTCAAACATCTGAGGGTACAATGTCTAGGATTCCCTTCACTTTGCTATCACTATTTGGAAATGGACTCTTCACATTCCTGCCATGAGCACATCCTTTGCATATGCCATCATGGTTTTCCAAGATCTCTAGTAGAATTGTCACCATCTTGTTGATAATTGGCAAGGCTTTGTAGTGAATATGAGCAAATATTCTATGCCAAAGTTCACACGAATATACTGTATTATTAATCATGGCTTGCTCGGCTTGACCCTTCAATTTATACAAGCCCCCATCTTGTTCTCCAATTACAACTGCATCATTAATAGTATTTCCTCATGGCCATCAACAAAAGCAACTATTAATCCTTTCTCTTCTCATATGATATGGAAAGGAGACTTTTCTTCAAACCTGGTACATACAAGACATCTTTCATTTTTATGCTTTTGTTGGAGCTTCCCTTGTGGGAAGCTTCTCCTACCCCTTTTACGGGATATCGATAGTCATGTCATGTCCCTTCTCACCGATCTAGTGCGATGGAGAGAACGTGATGCCAAAACCGAGCATCTAGACCCATGATTATTAACAAATTCATTGAATATAAAAAGACATATGTAGATGTATAAATGTAGAAAACACAATGGAAGTAAATTTAACTACATATCTAACATGCATTCAACATTTTCATGATAGTCATTAAATAAATACATTGCAGAATCAATACAAGAGAATACTTATCTTGAAACGAAGTAGTCCCGAGCAACTAGCTATGCAACTGCAACGTTCCACCCAACCATAGGCCAGTTGTGTTTATCAATCTCACAACAAAACTGCCACCCCTGAGTTGGGCATGATTTCTACAAGGATAAAGGGAACAACAAACTCACACATAGCCAAATATACACCAAAATCAACCAAGCCAATCCACAGTTGGATTTATCAGGCTGCTAAAGTAATGGAAGGGAATGAATTGCTAAGCTAGTGAGCTCAACCACAGAGCTATGGTTACCTCTACAAGATCTATCTAGCTTGGTACCCACAATACCTACACACCCAACACAAGGAAGTATTCCCTTCACTACTACACAATCCCTCAGGCCATACCTTCCAATCTAGTACTGTTCAAGGTGTGCATAGAAGAGTAGCCATCCATCTTGATCTTCTTGAGAGGTTACTTTCCTCACTAGGTTTATCAAGCCAATTCTGGTCCACTTCCACTCCTAATTTCTTGCTCACAATGTTCAAACCAAAACAGGGATGCACATAACAGTAAAATCACAAGTGCTGGGAATTAAGAGAAATGTTTTTATAGTGGGATGCCCAAAATGGGTTTCCATTAGTTTCAGAAAAACGTGGGCAACCAAAAACGAAATGGTAGATGGGAAATCAACCCCGGAAGAGCAAAATCGTTTTCAAAAAATGTTTATGGGCATTCAAGGGACATAAATGGCCTCCATAAACCCCCAAATCGTGACTCCCTTCCTCCCAGCCACTGTGCAATACAAAAACGAGTTCCCAACTATGGAAAATGTAGGAGAACGATGGAAAACGTGAAGGAGAAAGCCCCCAGCTAGCTCAGACTGCGTGAGGGAGCACATACCATGGTTGAATAATGGCTTGGGCACAATTTCGTGGGTGTTTTCTTTCCCAAGAAGCCAAAATACGATTTCCCAAATTGATGGCTTGCCCATACATGAAATTGGCTGCCATACCTCCCCATTCCCAAGGCATTAACTACCTCAACCAACTTTTGGAAGAATTAAATGATTGGGTGCATATTTCAAAATGGGTAGTTGAGGGTTTATGGGTTCATTCATTGACATTTGTCTTAATACCATTGGCTCAAGGGTTTGAATATTTCCCTCCCTATTCCTTGTAAAATCATGCCCCCATCTCTTGTTGCATTGCATAGCTAGTTGTGGGTATTTCATTAAAATTCATATTTACATGATGCCTTAATTCTATTGTGCATGGCTAGCACAAGAACCATATGCATCGATTTTTAATTGTCGATACATAAAACGCTAAATTGATGGAGGGGCCTTGGCTTTGAGCTCCTCACCATGATTTAATAACGATCTTTACATCATTTACAATTTTAATGGAATAGGGTCAAAATCGGGATGGCACATTCCCCTCCCCCTTACATTAGCACTGTCCTCAGTGCTCTTCAAAATTGAACAAAAATGGATATGCCACTCTCATGGATCCTCCAACTCCCATGTAACGTCATCGGGACCGTAGTGCTTCAATTGCACCTTTACCTGTCTGATGGCTTGGTTCCGGAGCAATGTTACCTTCTTGTCTAAGATGCACAATGGATCGGTTTGGAACTCTACCTCGGGTTCCACCTGGATCACATCCCAATTAATCACATGGTTAGGATCATGTACATATTTCTTAATCAAAGAGGCATGAAAAAAATTATGAGCTCTAGTGCTAGCAGGCAATGCAAGTCTACATGCAACTGGCCCTATTCTTTCAAGCACTTCAAACGGCCCACAATATCTAGGTGATAGCTTGGCACAACTCCCAAGCTTCAAGGAACTCTTCCTTGGCCTCACTCTAAGATAAATACGATCCCCAAAATTGAATTCCCTATGCACCCTATGCTTATCTGCATAGCTTTTATGTTTATCTTGAGCTGCTTTTAAATTTTGCCTAATCTTTGCAACCTCTTGTTCCATTTCTTGAGGCGATTCTGGACCAAGTACAATTCTGTTCACTGGATTATCCCAAGTCACTGGTGTCCTGCACCTTCTACCATACAAAACCTCATATGGACTCGTTACCAATGATGCTTGCTACCCTGTGTTATATGCAAACTCTCCCAAGTGTAGATAATCCTCCCACTTGGATGGTTTGTCCATTACATACATGCGAAGCATGTCTTCAAGCACCTGATTTACTCTTTCTGTTTGCCCATCTGTTTGAGGATGGTACGCGGTACTAAAGTTCAACTGCATACCCAAATTCGTGAAAAGTCCTTTCCAAAAATTGGAAGTGAACTTGGTATCCCTGTCATAAATTATTGCCTTAGGAAATCCATGTAATCTGAAAATTTCCTTCATGAAAATATTTGCAATGGCATCGGCTTTATATGTAGACTTAACTGGTATAAAATGTGTTGCCTTTGTTAACTTTTCCACCATAACCATGATGGAATTGCGTTGTCTCACAGTCATTGGCAACCCGGTAATAAAATCCATGGAAATTACTTCCCATTTCCATTCTAGAATTGGCAATGGATGCAATAAACTTGCTGGGTGTTGGTGTTCAACCTTCACCTACTGACATTTCATGCACTTAGAAATGTATTCAGCAAAGCCATTCTTCATCCCTGGCCAGAAATAATGTTTTCTTGCTGTAGCAATTGTTTTTTGATATCCCTGGTGACCAGAGTATTGATCTTTATGGATTTCATCCATAAAAATCCTCCTAAGCTCTGCAACATTTGGAATATAGGCTCTATTCTTATAAGTAAGAAGTCAGTCTTCTTCCAAATGATAGCCTTCATACTTCTTTTCAAGGTATTGCTGTTGCAATTTGTCCTTTATGTGCACATACACTTCATCCTCAATAATATGGTTAACAATCTGCTGCCTCAAATATGGTTGGCAAGTACTAAACGCTGCCACATGCATTTCATGTACTTTCCTGCTGAGTGCATCAGCCACCTTGTTTTCTTTCCCTTTTATGTGTTTGATTTCAAAATCAAATTCACACAAAAATTCCAACCATCTAGCTTGCCTAGCATTTAAAGTTGGCTGATCAAACAAGTGTTTCAAACCACAATGATCTATCTTTAACTCAAATTTCCTTCCCATTAAGTAATGCCTCCACATCTTTAAAACATGTACTATGGCTGCAAGTTCCAAATCATGAGTAGCATACTTCTTCTCATGCTACTTCAACTTTCTTGACTCATAACATACCACGTGGTTGTCTTGCATAAGAACTCCTCCAAGTCCTTGATTGCATGCATCGACACACACCACAAAGTCTTTTTCTGGGGCTGCAATTTTCAAAATCGGTGCACTCGTAAGAAGATTCTTCAACCGTTGGAAGCTTTCCTCACATCTTGGTGTCCATTCAAACTTTATCCCCTCCTTTTCAAAGAAGTGATTGAATCTGCGACCTTAGAAAATCCTTCAATGAACCTCCTTTAGTACCCATCAAGTCCCATAAAAGGATCTCACATCTGTCACATTCCTTGGAGTTGGCCAATTCATAATGGCTTCAATCTTCTTAGGGTCCACAGATATTCCTTCGTCTGAGATGATGTGACCCAAATAATGAATTTTATCTTTATAAAAGTCACATTTGCTCAACTTTGCATACAACTTATGCTCCCTTAGCAATTGCAATGTCATTCTCAAATGGTCTTCATGCTCTTCTTCATTCTTAGAATAGATAAGAATGTCGTCTAGAAAAACAAGAACAAACTTGTCCAAATACTTGCTAAAAACACTATTCATGAGACACATGAATGTAGTTGGTGCATTTGTGAGACCAAAGGGTACCACCACAAACTCATAGTGCCCATACCTTGTTCTAAAGGCTTTTTTATGAATGTCTTCCTCTTTGATTCTTACCTGATGGTAACCAGACCTCAAGTCAATCTTTGAAAATACCTTTGCTCCTCGCATTTGGTCAAAGAGATCATCAATTCGGGGTAATGGGTATTTGTTCTTCACAGTGACTTTGTTCAGCTGCCTGTAGTCAATACATAACCTGAGTGTTCCATCTTTCTTTTTCACAAATAGAATAGGTGCTCCCCACGGGGACACACTTGGCTGGATATATTTATTTTCCAACAACTCTTGTAATTGCATTTTCAATTCTAGCAATTCCGGTGTACTCATCCTATAGGGTGTCTTGGACACTGGTGCATCTCCTAGCACAAGTTCAATTGTAAAATCAATGTTTCTCTTTGGAGGAAGTCCCAGAATCTCATCAGGAAAAACATCCCTGAATTCTTGCAATACATGATAGTCCTCCAACTTAGGAGTTTCATTCTCTATTGCCTCCAAAACATGGGATGCATACAATTGACAACCCTTCCTACAGAACTTCTTCAGCTGCGTGGCTGAAACCTATCTAACAGAAATCACCTTTGGAATGCCTTTTACAACCCTGGGGTTTCCTTCTTCGTCCATGCATTCAAATGTTTTATTGTAGTAGTCAAGTTTAACCTTGTGTGCTTCTAACCAATCCATTCCAATGAGAATATCATAGGAACCAATTTGCAAAATATTCAGATTTGCATAAGTGAATAGCCCATCCATATCTAATGGACATTTCTCTACAATTTCACTAACTTTTCTCTTGGTTCAAGTGGCCAGTTGAACTAACCATGATTTACTATGCTTTACTTTCTTAAAAGCACAAATCTCAACAATTTTAGCTGTGAGTAGATCCAGGATCAATCAAAATAGAAACAGATTGCTTAGCAATCTTACCTTCAAATTCAACAACAATTGATTGATGATCTGCTTGGCGGTCTTCTAGTGCTGCATAGATTCTAGGCATGGTCCTCGCCACTTGACCCACAGTTTCAGCTCCTTGGATGTTGTGAACTTGATTTACATTCCCATTTCGATGTGGACGGTTCTTAAGCATGTGATCCCCTCCACATCCCCAACATTGAAGTGGTTCTCTTGGCTCCTTTAGATCTCTTGGCTTGTCTCCCATCATCCTAGTTGGCTTAGTCACAACCTATGGTGGTTGCCTTTGCTGATTTCTGAGATGAGGAGATTTGAAACCTTTCTTCCTTTGGTCAAACTTCTTATTTTTCTTGTCCTCCCATGCCTTATGGAAATCAAGTTTGCTTTTGTTTTGATCATAGCAATACTTGGCCTTCCTTATTTCCTCCTCTAGAGTTCGAGGTTCATCAAATTCAATCCTATCTTTATATGACTGAGCCATCCCACTTAGAAAACCTTGAATTTTCACCTTATCATCTCGAATATACCTAACATACCTCAGCATCTCCAATAACTTGTTTGCATATTCTTCCATGTTCAATTGTTCCAATTTCAGCTCATGGAACTCTTTGATCTTATCATCATAGTACCTATCGGAGAGGTACTTCTGCTTGAAGTATTTCTTGAACTGCTTCCACACAATCTTTCTTTCATTGATCTTCCTCGCTTGATGTGATCCCACCATATAGATGCTCTTCCATTCAGGTTGAAGATGGCTACCCTTGCCTTCATATTTCCAGAGTAGTCTTGGACTTGGAAATACTTTCTCATCCCAAGAAGCCAAGCTTCAGTTTCTTGACCAGACTTTACCTCTCCATCAAATGTAGGAGGTTTTTCCTTCTTAAATTCCCCATGTGAGTTGTTCTCGTAATGCCTCTTCCTCTTACTCTTGTGAGATGAAGAGCTTGAAACCTCAATGGATTCTTCAAAGTTAGATGATCTGCTAGAAGAGATTTATGGGGTATATGTTCTGTCTCTAGAAACTATTCTTGAGCTATTGGATCTTTTGCGTGAATTTCTCCTTGAACTACTCCCACTCATTTCTAGATTTGATATATGATGCCCAAAGTTTATTTGCATTTGGCTATCTGTCAAACTCTGCAGCATGGATGCACTCAACTGATTTTGTTCTTCCTGAGCTTTAATCATCCTTTCATTATCTTCTCTACAACTTTGCAACTCCACCCTTAGGCTCCTCATGGTAGCTGCAATATCTGGGGAGTCTCTTGATTTCTTCTCCCATTAGATTATGTCTCAACATTCTCAACATGTATGTTCTCCCCCATGGAATCTGTCTCAAGATCATAGGGATCCTGTGCATCATCCATGATGTTGATCTTCTTGGCCCAACCAAGACCAAAATTTTTCAACTACACTATCTGGAATGTTGCCTTTGATGTGACTATGATTCTGCAAAATGTGTTCATAAACACAATTGTTAGCTGCATTGTAGTCTCAGAAATTCATAAATTATTTGCATGTCTATGGGGAAATCCTATATTGACAAAATTTTCAAATCATAGACTTTTCTCACAAACAACGACTGTTTCAAGGGGAGGACAGGGGTTTCGCGCAATTTGGCGCATAAGTTCAAGGCCATTTTTCCATTTCAGGCACCTGAAAAATCTCACCAAAAAAATGCTGAAATTTTCCTGTTTCGGCGGATTTCGAATTCTCCTCTGACTTGTTTCGGATCAAAACTAGCAATTCGGCGCCGACCATTTTGGCGATCTGAGCTTTCATCGCCGACCGATCTCCTCCGACCACATTGTGACAATCTCAGCTAAAATCATCAACCGATCTCCTTCGATCGTGTCGCGGTAATCTCGGCTAAAATCGCCTACTGATCTCCTCCGACCGTGTCGCATAAATCTTGGCTAAAATCGCCGACCGATCTCCTCCGACCGTGTCGTGACAATCTCGGCTAAAATCGCCGATCGATCTCCTCCGACCATGTCTCGACAATCTCGGCTAAAATCACCGACTGATCTCCTCCTACCGTTTCATCGAAATTTTCTCTTTTACGCCGACATAGACTAAGAAAAAAATTTAAAAAACACTTAGAAAAATTTGAAAATTTTCTTTCTTTCTCTTATGATCAGTGCTCAACAGGAGGTGATCTTACCTTTGCAAACTGTTCAACTTATCCCATTTAGGCCCGATGTTGTAACCCGTGGTGATCAGGAAGGGGTCTTCCCTTTGTAACTGTGATTAGATTTGGCCCAGAGGCCTAATGTTGTAGCCTATGGCTTTGATACCACACTGTCACATACCCTCTCACTGATCTAGTGCGATGGAGAGAACGTGACGCCAAAACCGGGCATCTAGACCCATGATTATTAACAAAATTCATTGGATATTGTAGGAAACACAACGAAAGTAAATTTAACTACATATCTAACACGCATTCAACATTTTCATGATAGTCATTAAATAAATACATTGCAGAATCAATACAAGAGAATACTTATCTTGAAACGAAGTAGTCCTGAGCAACTAGCTATGCAACTGCAACGTTCCACCCAACCATAGGCCAGTTGTGTTTATCAATCTCACAACACAACTGCCACCCCTGAGTTGGGCATGATTTCTACAAGGATAAAGGGAACAACAAACTCACACATAGCCAAATATACACCAAAATCAACCAAGCCAATCCACAGTTGGGTTTATCAGGCTGCTAAAGTAATGGAAGGGAATGAATTGCTAAGCTAGTGAGCTCAACCACAGAGCTATGGTTACCTCTACAAGATCTATCTAGCTTGGTACCCACAATACCTACACACCCAACACAAGGAAGTATTCCCTTCACTACTACACAATCCCTCAGGCCATACCTTCCAATCTAGTACTGTTCAAGGTGTGCATAGAAGAGTAGCCATCCCTCTTGATCTTCTTGAGAGGTTACTTTCCTCACTAGGTTTATCAAGCCAATTCTGGTCCACTTCCACTCCTAATTTCTTGCTCACAATGTTCAAACCAAAACAGGGATGCACATAACAGTAAAATCACAAGTGCTGGGAATTAAGAGAAATGTTTTTACAGTGGGATGCCCAAAATGGGTTTCCATTAGTTTCAGAAATACGTGGGCAACCAAAAACGAAATGGTAGATGGGAAATCAACCCCGAAAGAGAAAAATCGTTTTCAAAAAACGTTTATGGGCATTCAAGGGACAGAAATGGCCTTCATAAACCCCCAAATCGTGACTTCCTTCCTCCCAGCCACTGTGCAATACAAAAACGAGTTCCCAGCTATGGAAAATGTAGGAGAACAATGGAAAACGTGAAGGAGAAAGCCCCCAGCTAGCTCAGACTGCGTGAGGGAGCAAAGACCATGGTTGAATAATGGCTTGGGCATAATTTCGTGGGTGTTTTCTTGCCCAAGAAGTCAAAATACGATTTCCCATATTGATGGCTTGCCCATACATGAAATTGGATTCCATACCTCCCCATTCCCAAGGCATTAACTACATCAACCAACTCTTGGAAGAATTAAATGATTGGGTGTATAAGTCAAAATGGATAGTTGAGGGTTATGGGTTCATTCATTGACATTTGGCTTAACACCATTGGCTCAAGGGTTTGAATATTTCCCTCCCTATTCCTTGTAAAATCATGCCCCCATCTCTTGTTGCATTGCATAGCTAGTTGTGGGTATTTCATTAAAATTCATATTTACATGATGTCTTAATTTCTATTGTGCGTGGCTAGCACAAGAACCATATGCATCAATTTTTAATTTTCGATACATAAAACGTTAAATCGATGGCGGGGCCTTGGCCTTGAGCTCCTCACCGTGATTTAATAACAATATTTACATCATTTACAATTTTAATGCAATAGGGTCAAAACCGAGATATTACAAGTCATCTCCAAGTTTCACCTTATGAGGTGAATCCTTCTCTGTCAAGTTGGCAAGGGAGTCTTTGAATCCGGTCATGCGCTTGGAGGCACCACTATCAACAAGCCAAGTATCACTCCCATGAGTGACAGTACTTGTAAGCGTGGAAATCAAAACATATTCTTCTTCATTTGAAGAATCTTCTCTTGCCTTCTTGTGAACATGTTCATCATCTTCTGCGGCATGAGCATGATACCTTGTCTTCTTTCCTTACTTGTCTTGATCTTTTGCATGAGGACAATTCCTTGCAATGTGTCCCATCTTTTGACAAGAGTAACATCTAACTGAAGAGTAATATTTCCAGTACATGTGAGACTTATGATACCTCTTGTGTTTCTTGTGAGGATGATCTTCATTCTTAAAATTTTCTTTCTTCGTATGAGCTGCTAAGGCTTGATCTCCATCATTACCCAATTTTTCTTCTTTGGCTACTAATCTAGCTTCTTCTTGTCTGCGTTCTTCCCATAGCCTGCTAAAATTTGTTAGCTTCCTTCTAGAACATATCCCCTGGATGAAGTATTCCCATGGCATTGGTAGGCCATTCAAGGTAGTCATTACAATTTCAGCTTCCTCGACTATGTCTTCAATGGCTTCGAGTTGTTCCTTGATTTGAGAGACCCTTGTGAATTAGGATTGGATGGTCTCTAATTTTTGCATTTTTACATTCTTGAGTTGAGAGCTCATGGTCATCTTTCGGTTGATGTTATTCCCTTCATATAATTTTGTCAATGCATCGAACATATCCTTAGGAGTCTTCAAGGATGAAACATGAGGAATCAAGTGATACTTAATAGAATCAACAATAACCCTTTTAGCCCTAACCAGATTCTTCTTATGTATTTCTTTGTCATCCTCTCCCTATGGCTCTACAACTTCTTCCTTAACATACTTCTCTAAATCATTTTCTTCTAGAATGAGAAGCACTCTATACTTCTACGCTTGGAAGTTATCAACTCCTTCAAGCTTATTCTCAATCTTAGTGTTGTTTGTCATCTTGATAATATGAGAACCTCAAATGGAAATAAGGATTATAGAACTTACCAATTGAGATGCTCAAATTATGTGCTTGCTTCAATGCCCTTCAGAAAATTGCTGACCTAAGGTTTGTTAGAGAAACCCTAATTTTTCAACTTGTGAATCATGCAATTCTAATCCAAGGGATAGATGTGCCTCCCTAAGGAAATTTTAGCAAAGGTATTCTTCTTCCGGATCTGAGGACATAACCACCAAAAATTTGATGCCCTAGTTTTCCCGAGCAATAGTGATGAGTTCAAAATTGAAAATCCTCAAATCTGAAATCCATTTCCATAGGAAAGTGTGCCCTCCTAGGGCGATTTAGATTGACCTCCTTTTCAAGATGATATGTGGAGGGAAGTGACCAAAATAGGAAGCCCTAGTTTCCAACTTCTATTAGTTACAGTTGCACAATGACTTCTTTCAGCACAACCTTGAAACCATTTTAGAATTTGCACTTGAATAGTAGTTATGTTAGATCTTTAATCAAATTCTACTATATCACAATAACAAAAAACAATAGGATCACTGAGAGATAAACAAGCATAGCATACAAAAGAGACACAAATATTTTCCTCTGGGAAACCATTCAAGGGAAGAAAACCCGACAACTTCTTCAATATAGATTCATCAGCGATTACAATGTCAAACTAGTACAATCAAGAACTAGAGCTCTTCCAAAAATATCCCTATAATATATAAGATAGAAAACCCAAAGATAAGATGTCTTCACAATGCAGCTACTCTTCTCCTCTAGCGAACTTATTCTTCTTCTCTTCTCATGTGAACTTGCTTGAGTGAGTGATGATACAAATGGGAGGTGCACCTCCCCTATTTATACTTGTTTCCCAAATGACTTTTCCTTATGGGGCCGACTTGCCTAACTGCCAGGGCCGACTTCACTAGGGAAACATTAAATTATACTTTTTTAATGTTTCTTTTGGATTTTTCTGAGCCGACTTAACAAGTAGGGTTTACATTTATTCTTTCAAGACTTTTACATGATCAAATACAATATGAATATTCCCCGAAGGAAGTACAGTAATGATACAACAAGAATATCTTCCGAAGTTACACAATCTTCAACACCACCAGGGCATCTTTCCATACTTGCTGCTTAGTAGCTTCCTCATAGGTGGTGGGTTCTGAATCACTGATGTGACTCATATGTGCTACATATCTTGAATATATTTCAGGTCTTCTTCGCTCTCTTGATGTGCCTGATGGTGCTCCATGATTTTCTACCTCTTGTAGAATGTCTCGACACCAGGCATATTGATGAGTCCAATTTTCAGGTATTTGATAACCATTTTTCCCACAGTCAAGCTCAAGCAATGATGAAGAAACACACTCAATTGTGGGAAAAGTGTTTTACTTTAATTATTTAATGAAATTGTTTTGATGATTATTCTTGTATGTTAAAATGCATATTTCAATGAACTAACTCTGTGGAAACCAAGCGTGATTGAGTAGGTTCAGGGCATTAAAGGATGAACGCGTAGAAGACTGAGGGATCACCAAGCTTGGCACCCTGTTCCTGACTTATAGGGAACGCACTCCAGTTCAAGAAGAATCGACATTTAGACAATTAGTTAGGATCAACATTAAATCATATAAATATGGACCTCTTGGGTAGCGAGAGGCCCCTGTTGATATTTTGGAAAAACCTTGTTTTAACGTTTTCTGCCCTATTGAGATATTGCGAAGTACAGACCTTTGTTTTGACATGGATTATATATTTTAATGAGAGAGTGATGTTAATTTCCAGCCAGCGTTTATAAGTTTCATTCTCTCCTGAGTACGGGTTGGAGAGGGCCCCTCCAACACGTAAGTCAGGAGATTTCTATTTGCAGTTATTTTTCCAATTAGGCGTTTTACATTGATGAACAGTTATATTGCATGTGGAAGCGCTTGAATGATTTATTGTTTCTATAGTAATTTAGAATACGTTCCGTAGTACAGCAAAACGGTTTCAGTAGTCCTGTAGCTGCTTTCTTCCAACGCATATCTTAATCAACGATTACATGTGTATCAGCTTTGCTTTCAATATCATGGTTTATATCTGAGGCTTATGACTGTTTCTCATCGTGATTAATTTCTTTAGTAGTAGATGGATAGCTCGAAACGATCACACTTTGATTTGAGTCTTGGGATTTAAAATGGTTTAGATCAGAATTCTAGTTTTAGGCATAAAGTAACTACAGACCTTGTTTTCCCCAATATTAGAATAGATTTTTTATGGCATTTCCATTTTCTAGATTTACCATTCTACATTAAGTAATTTCATAAGATTATCTCCTTCACTTTCAACATTTTAAATTATTTCTTAAAATAGATTTACTGCTTATGGTATCTTTATTTCTTAGAACAGATTTACTGCTTTTGGTATCTTTATTTCTTAGAACAGATTTACTGCTTTTGGTATCTTTATTTCTTAGAACAGATTTACTGCTTTTGGCACTTTAATTATTTTAAATAGATTTATTGCTTTCCAGTATTTAATTCCGTAGCATAACCAGTTTTACATATTTAGTAGGCAACCCTTAGAACATCGATACCGACATCCAACTGTGACAAAGATTATCCTATAAGAGCATAGATAGTGCCTGCACCTCTAAAGTTTGTACGTCCCCCGGGTTGACATTTAAAGTAGGCTCTTACTAAAGCTGCCCTCATTAGGCATCCATATTGGGAGCTCACCACTTTTTGGCGCCATTGCCGGGGAGGTGCTAAATCTTTTAGGAGACATCACCTAAAAACCATAAAAAGAAAACAAAAACATAAATATTTGTACCAATGAATGCCTCGTCGGCAAAGGGATAGATTTGGCCGCTTTTTTCCCAATCACCCCATGAGCAACAACGGTAATAACAGTTCTGACCATTCTCAGTTTGAATTGGTACACTCTGAAGATGAAACTGAGCCCACATACGATCCAAACAGAGAAAACTTCACTACCGATTCCAGCTCAAACACCTCAATGGCAAACGAAGAGGAGGAACCTAGGGAGCTTTTCACCTTTCCCATTAGCATACCTCTTGGAGATGCCAGAATGAAGAACATAAATCCTAATAATCTACCAAAATTTCATGGTTTGACTTCAGAAGATCCTGACACATTCCTGTTTGAATTTGAGGTATTTTGCAGATCATTTGATTACACTATTGATCCACAAAAGCTAAGGCTTTTTCCTTCCACACTCAAAGACCTATCACTTCGGTGGTTCATGAGCCTTGAAGGAAATAGTATCTTTAGCTGGGATCAAATGAAACAAGCATTCTTAGAAAAATATAGGGACTACTGCAAGGCCAAAGATACTAGGGATGAAATCTTTAGGATGCAACAAGGAGAAAGAGAGTCATTAGAAGATTATGCCCAAAGATTTCAACTCAGCTACAAACAAGCTAGCCATTGCACCTTGGATCCTGAATCACTAAAGCTTGTCCTTCTTAGAGGTGTAAAAGAGGAGAATTTTGAAGTCTTAAATCTCCTTGGAGATGGAGATATATTCCAAAAATCTTTTGACCAAATCCTGGAAATCTTCAAAAACTACTCAAGATCTAGGAAAACTAAGAATGGGACAAGGGATACACATACATCCACTGGTGGATCATCATCCTCAGCACCAACACTTACAAAATCTGATTTAGGAAACCTGCTGGATGACAAGAAGATTGGCATACTGCAATCTCTGGCCATGCAACTTGATGCTCTTCAAATAAAAAAGAAACAGGATGAAATTAACCAAGCCTTGGCAGTATTCTGTCCTCGTTGTAGAAAGAAGTATGAGAAGGGGCAGTGCACCTTGAACACAATAGAAGTATGTGGTCTCTGCACCAACGACCATTCCACTGATAAATGTCCCCTCTTACCCTCATGTAAGGTAGCTATTCAAGACCCAACAGTTGAAGGAGCAATAGAACAGCTCTGTTTTATAAATCAGAGGAGGAATAATTTTGTTAGACCATATCAGCAGAGCAATCAAACTTACTATAATCAAGGATAGTCGAATTGGAACTCTGCACCAACTCCATGGAAAGCACAGCCAAATCAAAACCAATGGCAACAGAATCAACAAACATATCAACCATCCTATCAACAACCGTATTATCCACCGTCTTATCCTCAATACCCCCCACCTTTCCCATCCACCACAAATTATGCAAACTAGTACCCCCATCCATCAAATTGGAGGGCGCCATTACAACAACCACTTATTATGCCACCCCCACAACCTCAACCAACCCCTAGACCTCCACCTATTCCAGCCCAACCAAATCCAAATCCTAATAATAATAGACCCCCACAACAACAACAGGCTTATAACATTGATATCACACAATTCCCAACTTATGTTGTAGACACCATAGAAATAAACGAAATAAACCCGCGATCTGGAAAAACGTTGCAGAATACATCCCCACACAACATCCAACAACTTGTACCTGAAGCTCAAGACCAAACATCAGAACCCTATGTTCAGCATCCTGATGAACTAGAACCTCCCGAGGATGAAACCCAACCACTTCCACGCAACAGAAATCACCCATTTCCAGAAAAACTTGTCCGAAGTACAAAAGAAGAGGAAGAGAATACAATTTTAAATGAATTCAAGCACTTAAACATCCAAATCCCGGTTTTACAAGCCATAAGGGATGTGCCCATCTGCAACAAATTCATTAGAGAAAATTGCCTAAAGAAGCCAGGAAGGAGGAAGCGTGATCCACCAACTATTAATGTAGTGGGACAATTGGCCGATTTGATGTTGGGTGTCATAATAAACCCTAAATATCTTGATCCTGGTAGTCATGTAGTAAACATCACCATAAATAACAAACAAATAAATCAAAG
The DNA here is from genome assembly GCA_027924585.1 of Larix kaempferi. Lineage (NCBI taxonomy): Eukaryota > Viridiplantae > Streptophyta > Pinopsida > Pinales > Pinaceae > Larix > Larix kaempferi. The sequence continues at coordinate 15,960,535 of BSBM01000476.1, forward strand.
CTTAATAGATTTGGGAGCTGCGATCAATGTCATGACTAAGGAAACCATGTTATACCTGGGACTCCAATCAATGGTCAGACCAACCACAATAGTTCTCCAACTAGCAGACACGTCCACTGTGAAACCCGAAGGAATGCTAGAAGACATTATGATCAATATTGTGTTGATGTATATGTAACTTCGGAATGTATTTCATCTATATATTTCATATATATTTATTGTACCCTTATAGGAGATGTGTTATTCCTCTATAAGGAAGTGTCGTCATGTGTATTGACAAGTGTCGCAAGTGTGTACTTGGTGACGGGTTATTAGACCACCATGTGTGGGGTCAGCCCTGAAATATATATTATATTGTGGATGTACCTAGCTAGACAAGCCGACCCCATAAGGTCACTAGGCAAACAGGTTAGTATAAATAGAGATAGAGAGATCTCTATTTTGATCATTCGAAAACTCACACTTCTCTCACTCAGAAAGTGGCGCACTAGTGAGGAGGAGTATCATCTGCTACTAGGAGACTATCTCAGTGTATGTTGGTTGTACTTTGGTTGAGCCATTGCTCTCTCTATCTCTGAGGAAGTTGTGGGGTTTTTCACCTTAGGGTTTTCCCCACGGAAACTCTGTGTCTGTTGTCTCTCATGCTTTTGATTCTTGTGATGCTTATTGTGATTGTTATGCATTGATATACTGTATATGTTATTCTCTCAGTGAAGATCCTAGAGTATTGTGAATTAATGCTCAAAATTTAACATGGTATCAGAGCTAACCTGAGAAGAAGACATTTTGCAGTGACAGAAACTTGAGTTTCTTGTTTATTGGGTTTCTCTCCACAGATTTTGGAAAAGTAGTATAGTAGATTGACTCTACTCATTAAGGAGAATCTATCTGTCCAATCAGAATTGAGTTCTGAGCATTTTCAGATTTGGCCCTAAAAATTAGGGTTTCCACAAAAATAGGAATTTCTGAAATCTGAAGACATAGCTGGAAGCTTCTTGCAAAAATCAAAGTTTAGAGCTTTGGATCGAGATTTTTGGCTGGGTAGATCTCCAGGAAACTCAAACCCTAATTTAGGGCTCTCCCTAGTGAACCCGGGAGGACAAAAAGGAAAATCTGAAGGGTAAAGCTTTGCTAATCTCAAATTCTAAATACACCAGGTTGATCAGCTCATCAAGGCGCATCTTTCTATCCTTTCAGAAAGTTGAAATTCACATTTTGAATTTTTAGAGTTTTTTCGACAAACCCTAATCCGGGACCAGATCCAGTTTTCAACAATTCAAGTGGTAAGACCTAAATATTTTCTATTTCCATTTGAAGTACTCTTTAAGATGTCTCAGCACACCAAGCTTGAGGATAAGCTTGAAGGGGCTGATAACTACTGAGCTTGGAAGTATAGGATTGGGTTAATCCTGGAAGAGAATGAGTTGGACTCATATATAAAAGAAGACATCCCTATCCCAGAGGATGAAGAGGCTAAGGTATTGCATAAGAAGAACTTGGTCAAGGCGAAGAGAATCATTGCTGATTCTATCAAAGACCATCTCATACCCCATGTGTCTTCTCTAAAGACACCCAAAGAGATGTTTGACTCTTTGACCAAGTTATTTGAAGGGAAGAACATAAATCAGAAGATGACCCTGCGGAATCAATTGAAAGGGGTCAAGATGTCGAATGGAGAAACCATTCAATCTTACTTCTCCAAGGTATCTCAGATCAAGGAACAACTTGAAGCTGTGGATAAAGTAGTGGACAATGGTGAAATTGTTATGACCACTCTGAATGGCCTACCTAGGTCATGGGACTCCTTTATTCAAGGAATCTGTGCAAGAGAGAAATTGATCTCCTTCAGTAGACTGTGGGAGGAATGCTCTCAAGAAGAAGCTAGGCTTGTGGCCTGTGAAGAAAAGATGGGAAATGAAGATCAAGCTCTCACAGCACATGCCAGGAAAGGCAAGTCCAAGAAGGAATCATCTCGTAACAGGAAATTCTCACACCACCATTATCATAAAGATAAGAAAGATCTCAGATGCTTCAATTGCAATGAGAAGGGACACTTTGCTTCAGATTGTCCCAAGAAGAAGAAAGACAACAACAACAACAAAAACTTCAACAACAAGAAGAAGAATAACAAAAGAAGATATCATGCTCATGCTGCCGAGGATGATGAACCCCCAAAGAAGAAAGCTAGGGCAGAAAGTGATGATGACTCATCAAGTGAAGAAGAGTATGTTCTAATCTCTGCTCTCACAGGTACTATCTCCCATGGTTGTAATGATTGGTTGATTGACAGTGGGGCTTCCAAACACATGACTGGGTTTAAAGAATCTTTTGTAAATCTGTATGAACAGGAATCACCCCATAAAGTGAAACTTGGGGATGATTATCAATACCCAATCAAAGGGAGTGGTGAAGCCTCCTACAACCTAGATTCTGGAAAATCTTTGAAGATGAAAGAAGTCCTTTATGTACCTGGGCTCAAGAAGAACTTACTCTCCATCTTTGCATTGGATGCAAAAGGTATGAGGGTTGCATTTGTGGATGGCCAAGTCCTAATGTGGCCAAAGGGAAAGACCATAGATGATGCAGTAGTGATTGGAGAGCAAGAGGGAGGTTTGTATAAATTGAAGGGACAACCTGAACATGCCATGGTGCATGAATCCATGGAGCCAAGTGAACTTTGGCATAGAAGACTTGCTCACATGCACTATAGGGCACTTCCACTTGCAAGCAAGGCTGTAGAGGGTCTTCCTGAAATCAATACCAAACATGAAGGTGTTTGCAAAGGATGTGCAAAAGGTAAGAACATTAAGAAGGCTTTCCCAAGCAGTGAAAGCAAGGCAAAGGATATCCTGGAAATCATCCACTCAGATGTATGTGGTCCTATGTCATCCAGTTCTCTAAGTGGGTATGTTTGCTATGTCTCATTTATTGATGACTTCTCCAAGAAGACTTGGGTATACTTCTTGAAGAACAAAGATGAGGTGTTTGATAAGTTCAGGGAATTCAAAACCTTGACGGAGAATCAAACTGACAAGAAGATCAAAACATTCAGATCCGACAATGGTGGAGAATTCACCTCAGGTGACTTCAAGAAGCTTTGCAGTGATTCAGGGATTAAGAGGGAGTTGACTGCTCCTTATAATCCTCAACAGAATGGAGTTGCAGAAAGGAAGAACAGAACAATCATGGAATCAGCAAGGGCAATGCTGCATGACCAGGATCTACCTATGCATCTCTGGGCAGAAGCAGCTAGAACAGTTGTATATGTGCAAAACAGAACACCCCACAAGATATTGGACAACAAGACACCAGAAGAGGTCTTTTCTGGTAAGAAACTGAAGTCAGCCATCTCAGAATATTTGGTTGTCCAGTATACACTCATGTCCCAAAGGAAAAGAGGACTAAACTAGATCCTTCAGGAAAGAAGGGTATCTTTGTGGGTTACAGTGAAAGCTCGAATGCTTACAGAATATACTTTCTAGGGTTCAAGAAGATTGATGTCAGCAGGGATGTAACATTTGATGAAAACTCAACATTCATCAAATCAAGGAAGGCACCTATCGAAGTTTATGAAGAACCTAAGGAAACTAGATTTCAAGACACTGCCATGACTGAAGCAATTCCAGAAGTTGTTTGTGAGTTTGAAGATCCACAAGAACCTGTAGATCCACCTCGTGAGGATAACTCTCACAAGAGGAAACCTGCATGGGCTAGAGAGCTCATTCAAGATGCAGAAAGATTTGGCATTCCAGAAGAAGAACATAGAGCAAAGAAGAGAATCAGATCACATACTAGCTATGTTGCTTTACTCTGTGACATTATGAACAAAGAACCTTCTAGTTATGAAGATGCAGCGGAAAAGAAAGAATGGAAGGATGCCATGGTTGAGGAATACCAATCAATAATGAAGAATGATGTTTGGGATGTTGTCCCAAGACCTAAAGAGAAGTCTGTTGTGACTTCCAAATGGATCTACAAAATCAAGCATGCTGCAGATGGCGGTGTAGAGAAATACAAGGAAAGATTTGTAGCTCGTGGCTTCTCTCAGAAAGAGGGAGTAGATTATGAAGAAACTTTTACACCTGTAGCCAGGTATACTTCCATCAGACAGTACTTTCCCTGGCTGCAACAATGAAATGGAAAATACACTAGATGGATGTTAAGACTACTTTCTTGAATGGTGTAGTTGAAGAGGAAGTATATGTGGAGTAGCCACTTGGTTTTGAAATACATGACAGGGAGTCATATGTGTGCAGATTGAAGAAAGCTTTGTATGGCTTGAAGCAAGCTCCCAGAACTTGGTATGGTAGGATGGACAGTTTCCTATCTAGTTTGGGCTTTACCAAAAGTAAAGTGGATTCCAACTTTTACTACAAGGTTGAGGAAGGGAATCCTATGATTCTACTTCTGTACGTGGATGACTTATTTGTAACAGGAGATGACAGATTAATTGCAGATACTAAGAGGAAGCTTGCTGCCGAGTTCGATATGAAAGATTTGGGAATGATGCATTATTTCCTAGGTATGGAGGTGTGGCAAAGTGTAGGTGGGATCTTCCTTGGTCAAGGGAAGTACATAGTAGATATCCTGAAGAGATTTGGGATGATGGATTGCAAGGCCATGGCCACACCCATGGCATCGAACTTGAAGCTTCTATGTGATACTTCATCTGAGCCGGTTGCTATCTCTATGTATCATCAGATGATTGGGTCCTTGATGTACCCGACGAACACGAGACCGGATATTTGCTTTGTTGTGAACACATTGAGTTAGTTCCTGACAGATCCGAGGAGTGTTCATCTGATTGCTGTAAAGCATGTTCTGAGGTACCTGAAGGGTACAGTGGATTATGGGCTCAAGTATGAAGCGAATCAAAAGTTTAACCTGCAGGGTTATGTTCATTCAGATTGGGCAGGCAGTGCTGCAGATAGGAAGAGCACATCTGGGTGTTGCTTTAGTATGGGATCATGTGTGATCTCTTGGTTTAGCAGGAAGCAGTCCTGCGTAGCCCTGAGTAGAGCTGAGGCAGAGTATGTTGCAGCCTGTTCAGCTAGTTGTGAGGCAGTATGGCTACGGAAGCTACTGTGTGAGTTATTTGATCTCCCGTTGGATGATACTGGTATCTTTTGTGATAACCAAAGTTGTGTGAAGCTATCCGAGAACCCAGTGTTTCATGACAGGTTGAAACACATAGAGATCAAATATCACTATATCAGGGATATGGTGCAGAGAGGAGTTGTGAAGCTCCTATATATTGCGACGGACGAGCAGATTGCAGATGTGTTGACGAAGCCACTAGCCAGGGTGAAGTTCGAGTACTTCAGGGAGAGGCTTGGTGTTCTTCAGATTGATGAAAATTCGAGGAAGAAGTGATGGACACATTTGCAGAAGCCATTCCAAGCATGTTGGAAGGAGGATCCTTCACATGGCTGTGGATGTAAGCGCTGGATGATGAGCATCAGGACGATGCTCCAGTTACTGCTCTATATATGCATCATGTTGGATGATGGATATGATCAGTTGGATCATTCATATGTATGTACGCATCATGTTGGATGCTGGAGATGATCAGTTGGATCATTTATATTCATATGTATGTACGCATCATGTTGGATGCTGGATATGATCAGTTGGATAATTTATATGTATGTATGCATCATGTTGGATGCTGGATATGATCGGTTGGATCATTTGTATGTATTTTATGTATGCATCATGTTGGATGCTTGGACCATGTATTTGTATATGTATCAGGTGGATACATTGTATGATCAGGTAGATCATGTATGTTGATACGTATCATGTATGATCCGGTGGATCATGTATTTGTATTTGTATCAGGTGGATGCATTGTATGATTAGGTGGATCATGTATGATGATATGTATAAGGTAGATACTTGGTATGCATTAGGTAGATGCATTGTATGATCATGGATGACGAGCTTCAGGATGTTTCTCTAGATGACATGCAGCAGGATGTTGCAGTGTTGATGATCAGGATGATCATGTGTAGATCAGGATGATGTATGGTGAGTATCAGGTTGATACTCTGTGGCCGTGGAACAGGTTGTGCAGATAAGCATGTAATTTGTGCCCTGGGAGATTTGCAGATAGTCTTTCGAGGTTTTGCCTATGGCATGTAATTTGTACCCTGGGATATCTGGCAAATGCTCTTTCGAGGTTTTACTTGGGAGGACATATAATTTGTGCCCTGGGAGATCTGCAGATATTCTTTCGAGGTTTTGCCTATGGCATGTAATTTGTGCCCTGGGATATCTGGCAGATGCTCTTTCGAGGTTTTGTCCTCTGGCATGTAATTTGTGCCCTGGGAGATCTGATAGGTTGAGCCGTGTGCTCGTAATCAATCCTAGGATGCTCTTTCGAGGTTTTTCCATGACCACATGTAATTTGTGCCCTGGGAGATCCGATAGGTTGAGCCTTGTGCTCGTAATCAGTCCTGGGATGCTCTTTCAAGGTTTTGTGGTGACCACATGTAATTTGTGCCCTGGGAGATCCGATAGGTTGAGCCTTGTGCTCGTAATCAGTCCTGGGATTCTCTTTCGAGGTTTTGTGGTGGGGTCACATGTAATAAGTCCTGGAGATCTGGACAGGATGAAAAAGGCCTTAGATGCTCTTTAGAGTTCTTGCTAGTCAAGAGACTCTTTTAAGGTTTTGTGACGCACGTAATAAGTCCCGAGATTTCCACAGTATGGCTAGTGATGACGAAGACCTGCAAGTGGTGGGCCTATATCCAGTATGAAAAAGGACTGGCTCTGTAGAACTTCCTATGATGAGTAGAGTCAGAGATTGGTTGAGATAGCAACAGCAGTGACGATGATCCCGAGAAGAAGACTTGTCTAGCAGATCTGTGTCGAGAAATACCTTCCTAGTGAAGAGGGAGTGTTGATGTATATGTAACTTCGGAATGTATTTCATCTATATATTTCATATATATTTATTGTACCCTTATAAGAGATGTGTTATTCCTCTATAAGGAAGTGTTGTCATGTGTCACAAGTGTGTGTACTTGGCGACGGGTTATTAGACCACCACGTGTGGGGTCGGCCCTGAAATATATATTATATTGTAGATGTACCTAGCTAGACAAGTCGGCCCCATAAGGTCACTGGGCAAATAGGTTAGTATAAATAGAGATCGAGAGATCTCTATTTTGATAATTCGGAAACTCACACTTCTCTCAATTAGAAAGTGGCGCACTAGTGAGGAGGAGGATCATCTGCTACTAGGAGACTATCTCAGTGTATTTTGGTTGTACTTTGGTTGAGCCATTGCTCTCTCTATCTCTGAGGAAGTTGTGGGGTTTTTCACCTTAGGGTTTTCCCCACGGAAACTCTGTGTCTGTTGTCTCTCATGCTTTTGATTCTTGTGATGCTTGTCATGCTTATTGTGATTGTTATGCATTGATATACTGTATATGTTATTCTCTCAGTGAAGATCCTAGAGTATTGTGAATTAATGCTCAAAATTTAACATATTGAATCCTGGGAATACCCAGCTGATTTTATAATAATCGAAATCAAAAGCAAACTTAGTGGCTATCCAATTATCCTAGGCAGACCTTGGTTAGCAACTGCGGACGCTTACATAGGTCGCCGATCAAGAAACATGACAATCACCAGTGGACATACTAGGAAGAAAATCACAATCTACCCACTAGCAATGAAATCTTCAGAGATAGAATATCAAAATTGGACTGATGATTACCAGAACACACCAAATCACAACCTCCGACCTATCCTAACAATTGATGCTGCAATATCACTAAAAGCAATAGATGAAGATGGCCATCTAGATAGATTTATACAGAATGTATCTCCTAACAATCATGTTATTCAAGAATTTTTTTCCACAGAAACAGGTGACAGTTCGAAACAGAACATGGATGACTTATGGACAAAAGTACTGGAAGAACAGATTGAAAAGGTAAAAGTCGTCGAAATTCACCCAGGCAAAACAATCAACATAAATTCCAAGTTACAACCAGAGCAAGAAAATAAATTGATGAAGATACTAGAAGAACAAAGTAAAGCATTTGCATGGACATATGCAGATATGAAAGGAATACATCCTGATATCTGCAAACACTACATTTACATCAAAGAAGGTTCTACTCCTATCAGGCAACCACAAAGAAGGTTGAACCCCGCACTAAAAGACATAGTCAAAGTGGAATTACAAAAGCTATTAGACGCAGGGTTCATCTATCCAATATCTGATAGTGAGTGGGTCTCACCACTAGTCATAGTGCCCAAAAAAGGAGGCAAACGAAGAATTTGTGTGGACTACAGGGAGCTGAATAAAGCAACAAAGAAAGATCATTTTCCACTTCCATTTATAGACCAGGTGCTGGATACATTATATGGAAACAAGTACTTTTCATTCTTAGACAGTTTCAGTGGGTACAACCAAATTTTAATACACCCAGCTGATCAAGATAAGACGACCTTTACATGCCCATGGGGAACTTATGCCTATAGGGTCCTACCCTTTGGTCTATGTAACGTCCCAACAAAATTTCAAAGAGCCATATTGAGTATTTTCTCTGATTTTCTGAATGACAAAATGGAAGTCTTCATGGATGATTTCACACCTTATGGACAGAGCTTTGACCAGGCATTGAACAATCTTGAATTAGTATTAAAAAAATGTATTGAAATGAGCTTGTGCCTAAGCAATGACAAATGCAGGATGTTAATGGAAGAAGGCATTGTTCTAGGACATCATATATCACAAAGAGGTATAGAGGTGGATCAAGCCAAAGTCCCAGTAATCAGAACACTGCCCCCACTTGTCAAACAAAGAGATGTGAGAAGCTTCCTTGGAAAGACAGGGTACTATAGAAGGTTTATTGAGAATTATAGCAGAATTGCTGCCCCCATGTTTGCACTTCTCACAAAAGACAATGAGTTCATATGGACAAGCAACTGCATGACAGCCTTTGAAAGTCTTAAACAGAAAACCATCACAGCACCAATACTTCAAGGACCAAACTGGGAAATTCCATTTCACATCCACACAGATGCATCAGATAAAGCAATCGGATCTGTGCTTGGACAAGAACAAGACAAGAAACCCTATGCCATATACTATATAAGCAAAAATTTGGTTGGGGAAGAACTCAACTACACGGTCACAGAGAAGGAATTTCTGCCAGTCATACATGCAATCAATAAATTCAGGCATTACATCACAGGATACCAAAGTTTTATCCATACTGACCACTCAGCGATTATATATCTTATGAAAAAGCCTAATACCAATGCAAGAATTATTCGATGGATGCTACTTCTACAATAATTTGACATCACTATAATAGATAAACCAGGAAAGCATAATGTGGTAGCCGACTTTTTGTCAAGAGTCACACATGGAAAAGATAACGAATTGGTTCACGATAACTTCCCTGATGAGCACCTTTTTGCCATATCAATAAGAAGTCCATGGTTTGTTGACATAGCAAACTATTTAGTATCAGGAAAGTTTCCAGAACATTACAGTTATAAAGAAATGACAAAAGTAATAAGGAAAAGTGCCACATATACATGGATAGAGGGCATGCTTTTTAAACAGGGACCAGATCAAGTACTTAGAAGGTGCATTAGGGAAGATGAAGTACATGACATAATGCATGCCACCCACAATGAAACCTGTGGAGGACACTATGCTGCAAAAAGGACAGCCTACAAGATCTTGCAAACAGGGTATTATTTGCCAACACTCCACAAAGATGCTTATGAGTATGTGTCCCACTGTGACGATTGCCAGAGAATGGGAAAACCAACACAAAAACAGGAAATGCCACTCCATCCACAAATCTCCTTGGAGGCATTTGAAAAGTGGGGATTTGATTTTGTTGGCCCATTCAACCCACAGTCCAATCAGAAAAGCTACATCCTCGTATGCACTGATTACCTTACAAAATGGACAGAGGTAGCAGCACTAGCTGCTGCAAATGAAACCAGTGTGGCCAAATTCTTTACTGAGCAGATCTTTCACAGGTTTGGGGTGCCAAGAGAAGTAGTTTCTGATTAGGGCCCACAATTCACATCAAATTTAATTGAAGACCTGATGAAAAGAAACAATGTAAACCATAGACAGTCATCCTCCTATCACCCTCAAGCAAATGGTCAAGCTGAGGTAACCAACAGGGAATTAGAGAGAATCTTAACAAAAACTGTCCAACTTCACAAAAGGGATTGGGCTGACAGACTTAGTGAGGCAGTCCGGGCTTACAATACTACATGGAAAACAACTACAGGATTCACACCTTATGAACTAGTCTATGGAAAAAAGGTCATGCTGCCAATCGAATTTGAAATAAAGACATTAAGAATTGCAGCAGATTTACATATGGACCTATCAGAAATTCAAAAAGAATGCATGCTACAGCTAAATCAGTTGGATGAACACCGCCAACAAGCACTTACACATACTGAAATCATCCAACAACAAAGAAAGAAATGGCATGACCAACATTTGAAGGATAAAAAGTTCAACAAAGGTGATTCGGCACTACTTTACGACTCTAGATTTCACACATTCAAGGGAAAACTAACCACTAGATGGCTTGGACCCTACATTATTCAGAAAATTTATGAAAATGGGGCTATGAAAATTATTACAATTGATGAAGAGGAGTTCCCCATGATAGTAAATGGGCATCGCCTAAAACTTTACAAAAAACCATAGTCAAAAGAAGAATTTACACAGGTACTCTACCAGCAACAATTGATGCTGATAGACGATGCGGCAAGTCAGTAAAATTCAAATCATTTACAATATAAAAAAAACAAAAAAAAAGAGAGAAAAAAAATGAAAAAAAAGAGAAAAAATGAAAAAAAAAGAGAAAAAATGAAAAAAAAAACGAAAAAAGAGAATGAAAATTACAGGACCATGTATATCCCTACGAAAAATCCAGCATTTCTGTTGCAAAGAAAATCATCAACCACAATCAAGTGAGCTGGATATCCAGTCAAGAGAGCCGGCAATTCAATTCAAGCGAGGCTGCCATTTATTCAAAAGAGCTTGCAATCCAATTCAAGCGAGGCTTCCATTTATTCAAGCGAGCCTGAAATTAATTCAAGCAAGGCAGATACATTACATATCAGCACTCAAGCGAGCCAGCCACGTCTACATTCAGCAATCAGTCATCAACTACTAAGGAATTCTTCAGACACGCCATGCCATCCTTTTTCAACATACTCAAGCGATCCTGCAAGTTATTCAAGGGAGCCAGTCACATACAACTACGCAATCATCCAAATACAAAGCATCATCACATGAGTTGTATCAACAACTGGCACAATTTTCAAAAGAACATACTTCAGCAAATTCAAACGCGCAAAAAGGAAAAAGCAGCCCACACACGTAACTACTGACATGCATAAATAAACTACAGACACCGCCAAATCTACTACAGAATCCGCCATGCATGAAAAACGCACCAAATCATCAATGCAGGTACGCATACATACTAAGGTAATCCCTAAAACGATTTTATTTTATTCTTAAGGTAAAACATTTTCCCACAATACATTCGTTTCTAGTCAAGTTGAGGACAGCTTCTATTTTAAATCGGCGGCATGGTCGAATCACCTTAATAACTCATGATCGCTACCTAAGTCCCGTCACCCTCAACAAATCATGATCGCAACCTTCACCATATGAAGTACAGAGATCGATCATGGGAATACAGAGATCGATCATGAGAAAAAGGGGATTAAAAGAGGCAAGTACAGGAATGATGGAAAGGATAGGTGCGGAAAGACGACAAGTAAGGCTGCATAATATTCCATGATTTTGCATATAAGGAACCGCTTTGAATTCTCAAGAAGTAACAGACCAATGCTAGTGCACTCACTCATCCAACATTGCAATCCTCGAGCCTGTAAGCAGAGCCCCGAGCAGTTGAAGGTATAAACCACATTCCCAAGTTCTGGTTTTTGTCTGATTATAAAGAAGATTCTAAAAAATGACGAAGGGTTTTAAGAAAAGTGAACCGGAAGATCACAGTGCCATTTATCAAAGCCCGAGAGTCCTGCAGATCATTCACAATTCAGGTTGGATGCCATTTATCCTTGGACTGAGAGGATACGATACAGGGGTAGCTCAGGAGTTCGCAAGAAACCTCAAACATATAAAAGATGAGCAGTACATCACTCAAGTAAAAGGGCTGCGCATAAAATTGGACGAGGACATGATTTCCAAATACACTGGTCTTCCAATGGGCCTGCATTGGAGTAGCAATGACCGGGAGGCAAACCACACAACAAAAGCAGCATTCTTTGAGCGAGGAGAGGTTTACGATGAAGACAAAAATGGAGTTAAAAGACCCTCCATGCCAGCACCGTGGGATGAAATGGCTGCAATTGTCCAGAGGTACATTACATGTACTGGAAGATTAAGCTATGTTCCCATTTTCCATTTTTGTATTTTGGAACTTCTCAGGCACAGAAGTCACATTTCATTAAACAACAATATTAGCATTCCATTTTACCTGCTCCAATCCCTAGCAGAGATGAGCAGGAAGGTGGCTAAGGGAAAAGACGATGCTTTGGCCCATCATGGGTTGATCAAGCTAATAGTTGGCGAGGAACTAAAAGCACAGATTCCAGAGCTCTCTTGGGAGGAGTTCATCATGGTATCTGCTGAGGACGTTCAGAGAATGAGGACTACGCCCTTTCCACCTGAATAAAAAAGTAAGACCACCTCCATATAAGGGGCAAAAAGAAAAATTGACTTGGACAGTGTGGCCGACACCTTGGTCAAGATAAAACACTCAAAAGAGGACCCAGGTATTCCTACCAATAGTCAGGGGTCGAAGAGGCACAGCAAGAGATTCACGTAGGTATCTAAAATCTGAGTCTCCCAGGAGAAAGAAAGGGAACCCAGCCCCCTGGTTACCAATGTGTCTGATGATGACATTGATCCTTTTATAGATCAGAAGGATCCCACTACAGATGAAGAAGAGGACGAAGAAGAAAAAGAAGAAGAGGATGAAGAAGAGGATGAAGAAGAGGAAAGGAATGAAGAGGAAGAACAAGATGCAGAAGAAGAAATGGATAAAGAAGAAGAGCAGATCTTGCAAGAGCAAGGAAAATTCTAGGAAAACCCTCTAGAACGTAATGAAAACCCCGAGGTCATTACCCAGCTCGCTGAAGCATGAGCAGAATTGGAAAAACTTAGAAATGAGTTGCCAACGTTAAGAATTGGGCCAGGAAGCTAGCCCACACCTCCCCCATTCTCAGCCGAGAAGACACAAATCCTGAAGATGCATCATGCAGAAGAGCTCCGGCTGGCCGAGCAGAAGAATTCAGCGCTGCAAGAAAAGTTGGCCAAGGCACAAAACGAATTAGCAAAGAAATACCAGGAGATTACCAAATTAAAGGATGTTTTTACCACTACTATTGGCATATATGATAGACTGCAGGACCTCAAACCACCGTCGGCAGTATATGCAGTTTATATACAGGAGAAATGGGGCGAATTCCAGCTCCAGAGGTTGAAGAAAGGACTCCCTAAAGACTTAAGCACTCCCAAAGAGTTTATTGATGTATCTTTGAACTCCATAGAGCTGGAGAAAGACCATTTGAGTGAGTTCTTCTTGCATAATTTCGTAGTTTCTGGCTCGCCCAACTGGTCGCCAAACCCATATGTGGGCGATTTCCAGTTAAGGGCATTGTGTTCATGGATGAACCATGAAATTGAGCGAGCCCAGGACTACCATCTCTATGTTGCATCCAAATGACAAACCCAATTAATGATCAGACCAGAGCCAACTCACCCTGAAGGGATAATCTATAACCACAGGATCCTCACCCAGGATGAGGAACTGATACCCATCCTACTCGCAAAACAACAGGAGGCTGTGACTCATTTTGACATTACACTCCGAAGCACACAGAAGGAATTTAATGAGTCCATTAAGGAAAGATGGAGCAGGGTGGCAAACGATCTGAAAAGAAGAGAACTCCACTCTCCCCTCAGGCTTGATGATGCTCTTTTCAAAATCACACTCTACAAAGAATGCCTGGCAAGAAATCAACTCAGATGGATCGGGATGAGGCTGAATCCCCCATTCTTTCTTTCCCCAGTCATCAAAGAACAGATTAATGAATAGGAAGAGAGGAAGGCATGGGCCAGGGAGGATCAGAATTTTGGATGTCACAGGCAAGCAGGGATACCTAAGGTGGTAGCATGGGATATCAGGGAGGTCATCAACGAATTGAATAAGTCACCCAAGGATGGGCGAATCCTTCAAGTAGGGGAGAGAATGATGAGTCCAATTTTCAGGTATTTGATAACCCTTTTTCCCACAGTCAAGCTCAAGCAATGACGAAGAAACACACTCAATTATGGGAAAAGTGTTTTAATTTAATTATTTAATGAAATTGTTTTGATGATTATTCTTGTATGTTAAAATGCATATTTCAATGAACTAACTCTGTGGAAACCAAGCGTGATTGAGTAGGTTCAAGGCATTAAAGGATGAACGCGTAGAAGACTGAGGGATCACCAAGCTCGACACCCTGTTCCTGACTTATAGGGAACGCACTCCAGTTCAAGAAGAATCAACATTTAGACAATTAGTTAGGATCAACATTAAATCATATAAATATGGACCTCTCAGGTAGCGAGAGGCCCCTGTTGATATTTTGGAAAAACCTTGTTTTAACGTTTTCTGCCCTATTGAGATACTGCAAAGTACATAACTTTGTTTTGACATGGATTATATATTTTAATGAGAGAGTGATGTTAATTTCCATCTAGCGTTTATAAGTTTCATTCTCTCCTGAGTACGGGTTGGAGAGGGCCCCTCCAACACGTAAGTCAGGAGATTTCTATTTGCAGGTATTTTTCCAATTAAGCGTTTTACATTGATGAACAGTTATATTGCATGTGGAAGTGCTTGAATGATTTATTATTTCTGTAGTAATTTAGAATACGTTCCGTAGTACAGCAAAACGGTTTCAGTAGTCCTGTAGCTGCTTTCTTCCAACGCATATCTTAATCAACGATTACATGTGTATCATCTTTGCTTTCAATATCATGGTTTATGACTGTTTCTCATTGTGATTAATTTCTTTAGTAGTAGATGGATAGCTCGAAATGATCACACTTCGATTTGAGTCTTGGGATTTAAAATGGTTTAGATCAGAATTCTAGTTTTAGGCATAAAGTAACTACAGACCTTGTTTTCCCCAATATTAGAATAGATCTGTTATGGCATTTTCATTTTCTAGATTTACCATTCTACATTAAGTAATTTCATAATATTATATCCTTCACCTTCAGCATTTTAAATTATTTCTTAAAATAGATTTACTGCTTTTGGTATCTTTATTTCTTAGAACAGATTTACTGCTTTTGGTATCTTTATTTCTTAGAACAGATTTACTGCTTTCGGCACTTTAATTCTTTTAAACAGATTTATTGCTTTCCAGTATTTAATTCCGTAGCATAACCAGTTTTACATATTTAGTAGGCAACCCTTAGAACATCGATACCGACATCCAACTATGACAAAGATTATCCTATAAGAGCACAGATAGTGCCTGCACCTCTAAAGTTTGTATGTCCCCTGGGTTGACATTTAAAGTAGGCTCTTAGTAAAGCTGCCCTCATTAGGCATCCATATTGGGAGCTCACCACATATCTCCTCTTAGCAGGAGGTTCATCAAGTGATCTTTCTACCAGTTCTACTGGATCTTCAAGATCAAGCGGTTCTAAGGACTCTTCTAGCTTCTCCATCTCAACATATGAAAGAGGAGAACTAGAACCTAGATCCTTCATAGTGGGAGTCTCATACTCCTCCATATCCGAATCACACTGGAGTTCTTTAGAGCTCTTGAGGACAGCCTCTTCACAAAATGTTGCATATCTGCTAACTTCAATGTGCCTTTGACATGGAACATAGATTATATAAGCTTTGGAGGATTCGCTATATCCAAAAAATGTGCCTTTGTTTAAGTATGTCTCCATATTTGTCCTATTCTCTTTTGACACATGAATGTAGACAGGACAACCAAACATCTTCAAGTGTCCACCATCTGTTTTTTCACCAGTGAAAACGTCTTCGGGATTCTTTTCTCCTAGGATAGAATGAGGAATTTTTTTCTATATATAAACAACAATGCTAGAGGATTTTTCACATAAGGAAGTGGGCAAATCCTGATTACACATCATAGATTTTGCATCCTCATAGATTTTTATGTTCTTTCTTTCAGTAACCCCATTTTGCTAGGGGTTGTAGGGTACTATCAGCTGCCTTTTTATCCCCGCCTCTTAGCAGAATTCATTAAAGTCACGAGACTTGAACTCTCCTCCATTATCAGATCTCAAAGCACGCATGTGCTTTACATTATGATTCTCAACTAGTGCTTTAAACTCTTGAAACTTGTTGAAATTTTCACTCTTTGCCTTTAGAAAATAGATCCATGACTTGCGAGAGAATTCATCTATGAAAAGCACATAGTGCAGATAACCACTCAAGGATGGTGTAGACATGGGACCACATAGATCTGAATGGATCAAGTACAAGATCCCTTTAGATCTATTAGTACTGTTTGGAAAGCTTTTCTTGATGTTCTTACCAAGAGCACAATCCATACAAATAACATCATGCTCCAATTGAAACACATGCATACCATCTTCTATAAGACAGGTAGCGCTTTGAAATGAAGATGACCAAGCCTCTTATGCCATAGTTCACAAGGACTGATGGTTTCATGGATCATGGCCTTAATGAACTTTCCAGGAACTTTGTAGAGACCTCCCTCTCTAAATCCAATCATAGCTGCATAATTCAACTCTGAATTCTTAGGCCACAAGAGTGCTTTGTTGTCCATAAAGATTACTTTGAAACCTTTACCTTCTAGAACTGAAACATACACGAGGGTTTTCTTTAGACCGAGAACATACAAAATATCATCAACAAGGAGTACATCACCTGAATTCAACTGAAAGGAAGTGGATCCAACTCCTTGGATCGAATAGGTGGTATTGTCTCGAAGATCCACCTGACAGGAGAAATTCTTTTCCTTCAGATATGGGATAGCGCTCCTAAATCCAGTCATGTGCGTGGATGCACCACTATCCACCGACCATGTCTTAGTACTAGTGGTAATGGATTTAGATAGGGATGAGACAAGAGAGTACTCATTCCTTGTCTCTTGATCATTGGAAGAATTATTTCATGTAGGTTCATCTTCTGTAGCAGTAGAATCATGAAACCTACCCTTGAAGTTTCCTATTTGCTTTGCATGATGGTCTCTTGCAAAGTGGCCCTTCTTATTGCAATTGAAGCAATTAAATTTAGAATTATCAAAAATATTGTTGTAATCATTTTCCTTTTGATGAGGAGACTTCTTATGAGAAAAATATTTCTTTCCTCTCTTCATCCGTGCCACAAGAGCAAGGTTCTCTTCTTTGGAGGAAGTATATTTGATCTGGATTCACCCTTCTTCTTGTATGAAATCATGCCACAATATTTCAAATTTTGGTTGCACTTCTCATCCATTTACTACAGCCAAGAATGTCTCCCACGAAGATGGAAGTCCATCGACAATAGTCTATATGAGATCATCATCATAAATCATTACATCAATTCTCATGAGTTGATCTCTTACTTGAGATATCTTTGTGAAGAAGGAAGAAACCGCTTCGTCCTTATCCATCTTCATATTACGAATTTTGTTCTTCAATGCTCTCTTCTAACTCAGAGCCTTCTTCTTATAAATATTTTTCAAAGTGTCGAAGCATTCCTTTGTGGTCTTCAATGGAGTAATCACTGGCATCAAATTGTCTTTCACATAATCATAAATGATTCTCTTTGCTTTGGCTTGATTCTTATTGAAATTAGTGCACCTTGCATTAGTAGTAGGCTCTTCAACAACACTGCATACGTATCCATCCATATCACGCTCTTCCAGGATATTTAGAATCATGGCCTTCCAAGTATTGAAGTTCGAAGTTCCTTCAAGTTGGTCTTCATGTCTTACTGAGATTGAAGCCATTATTCTTTAAGTATTGTGCTCAACTTTTGCCACTTAGGATCAATGTAGGCTCAAGCTTGACTACAAAACTTAGTTCATTCACGCCCCGAGCTCTGATACCATGTTAATTTTTATTTATCTTAATTCGGAATTATAGTAGTACTTGAAATCAAATGAATAATCAACAAGCATAAGCATTCACATGAGACACAATATTTACCCTGGGGAAACCTTCTAGTACTTGAGGGAGAAAACCCCAGCAAAATATTCCTTAGAATATTGATAGATAGCAGAGAACGTCTTTAAAATGAGTATATTACATCACGTACCCATGGTGCATTATTGGAAAGAAATACCAACCACCCCTGGTGCAATCACAAAGCAAGAGAGAAGATGGAATAATAGAACTCATAATAATATCCTACACAAAGAAAGCGCATTGCCTTCAAGAGAGAAAAGAATTCACTCTCACACTGAATTCATCAATCCTGTATATATATATATATATATATCATGCTTTGGCTTCTATGTTTATCTTCTGACTTCAGGATGAACTTGTCGTTCATCTAGATGCTAGGTCACTTAGTAAGGAGGCTAACTCAAGTGCCGTCATGCAAGTGTCGTAACTTAAGTGTCGCAACTCAAGTGTCGTAACTCAAGTGTCGCAACTCAAGTGTCGTAACTAAAGTGTTGTATTTTAGTTCAACTTAAGTGTCATCTTTTAGTTTAACTCAAGTGTTGACATGCAAAACACTTTAGTAAAATATATCTTCTTTATTAACACTTAGTTAACTCTTTTAACTGAAGTCCTTCTTGATAACAACACTGAAGTGAACAATTCGAATTCTCCTTTAATTAACTAAAGTATTTCTTGTTAACATTACTGAAATCTAACAATTTGAGTTCTCTCTTATTTAACTGAAGTCTTTATCATTACTGAGAAAATTGAGTTCTCTTGCATCTTATCACATCTTATCTTTATTTCTTGTCTTATCTGCATGGTCCACATGTGCCAATTTTAATTTATCTATCATATCAAATATACTAAAGATATTTTTCCAATGATATGATCATCTTATTCTACTATCATTCCAAATGGTCATATGCTAAAGTAATTCACTTTAGAGGTGGCCAGTATCTAGAGAAGAATTAATAGCTCAACCATGGTTAGTAGTACATCACACACCATTCATGCTTCGATATGCAAAGCATTACCTCAACACATGAGTCACCACCTCGACACATGAGGATCCATATTGACACACAAGACCTTAGCATTGACAAGCAAGACTATACAACATCATCACTTTTACATACAAAGCACTTGCCTCAACACGTGAGGCTTAACCTTTATACATAAGGCTTAGTCATTCTTGAGTCCAACTCAAGAATCTACTCCAAGTTTCCTGAGTCCAACTCAGGCTGCCTAAGGCACTACCTCGACACATGAGGCTCAATCCTGGCGCACAAGATTGACTTGGAGAATAACTCATGATGTTGTAACTTTAATAGTGTGTTCCCACGCTAAATGAATTATTTTGTGAGTTGTGATTAATAATCATGATATGTGTCATATATTAATAACTAGATCTAAACAAATAAGTTTTTGACTAATAATCATGGTATGTATACAAATAAGTTTTTGGCTAATAATCATAGTATATCATAGATTAATAACTTACTCTAAACAAATAATCCCAAAAATGATAACTCATGTGAAAGCCTCTCAATAACTCACAAACTTTACACATCTTTTTCATCTAGGTAGTTGTTGATTACATATCACTTCTCATAATACAATAAATTGTGTATATTCAATTGATTAATATATAATTCCTTGGTTCACTGACACAATTATAATTTAGTGAATTAGTTGTCCAAGACATGCTATTAGTCAATTTCAATGAACTAACTTAATTATTTTTATTAAAATTTAACCTAGTTTTCAGTAACACTCCCAACATGTTGAAGTGTATATGGATGGAATTGTTAACTTTCGGGTTACTTCGAAAGTGTTTACACCATGCTTAGGGGTGCTTCATGTGATGTGTGGTGCATAATGTATTGGTTACCTTTGGTCATAGCGTAATGAACATACACATTGAAGTTAGTTGACTCGTTGTAATGTACCTAAGGGAGGATAATATGGGGTACCTAGGGAAGCAACCAAGACGAATATATCATGTAATGTGTACCTAAGGGGGAATAATTGATGGAATGTGGCCATAAATAATGGAATGGCCCCACCCCTAGGGACACTCATGAGAAAGTATAAATATGCATCAGAAGGTATAAATATCCACAGGGGTTAGTTGGCATAGACCCCTAGGTATACTCATTAGAAAGTATAAATATGCATTATTATCATTGTATTGAGGTATGTTGGATGTGTTCTTTTGTAGAAAGCATGGCTTGTGGAGTGATTCCTTCCTTACAGAGTATTATTTGATGGAGTTACCCTAACTTGAAGGTTTCTCTATATCTTCATGTTATTCTTATGGTGAATATATTTTGGTTATTTATGAAGTAAAAGGGTTCTATATCTTTGTTATGATTTATCTATAGGTTAAGAATCACTACAAGTGGTATCATAGCACTTCCTTGGGCCGAAAAATTGGAATATTTTTTGTGTATATTTTTTTAAGAACAAAAAGATGACGAAATTCAACTTGATTTCTGAAACTTTTTGTATAATGTGAAGAAATCAATTGCATATTTCAGTTCTTCTATTCGAGACACCCAATTTAAAAAAAAAAATCCAAAACAAAGTTCGGCAAGTGAATTTATCGCTAATTTAAAATCAACTATTTTTTAAGATTTTTCCAATGACGGCCACATAGATTGCATAGTTGGTATCTTTTGATAGAGTGGCCACATTTTATTCAAACCAACTCAAGTAGATTTAGAAGGAGCATGGAATTCCATAATTTTTGTCATAATATATATTTTGAGAAGTATTGATGGAGTTAGGCTCACTTTAAATTGGTCGTCTCATAAGTGGTTTTCTTCAAAACCCTATTTCTATTTTTGGATTTATAGAAAACATGATGTTTTTCACAAGAAAAGATGAGGGTCCTAGTATTGAAGAATACATAAATGAGATGAAGCCAACATGCCACAAATTTTGGAGAGTTGATATAATCATTGGTCTAAAGAACAATGTTGATGAATGGTGGTAGTCACTTGACACTGAGGAGATACTCAACCTTCCAAATAAAACATTTGAAAATGTATTTTTAGATAGGTGGTTTCATGTTGTAAAGAATGACAAAGAAAGCACTAAGATTTTGTTTTCATGTGACAACTTCCTATTACACGTTCATGAATGTATTCAACAAGAGAAGTTCATTGTTTCTATAACCCTAGTATCAAACATAATTTTATCAATGTTGATTTGGCTGAAAGATTACAAGTTCTTGCAAAGTATATTCAAAGCAGACATGTTAATGGTGATAATGTTTAAGTTTTTAGAGATTTGAAGGTTACCATGGATAAATATGTGTTGCATTCAAATTTATATGCTATATATATCGATGATGTGGATATTGTTTTGGGATACCCTTGGATAGACTCAGTTGGTACAATTACTATTAATGTGCAGAAGAAGTTTTTGAAGATTTGGTACAAGAAAAATAAAATCACCATGCAAGATATTTATATTACTAAACAAGAAGGGCCCAAGGGAGCACATGAAGAAGTATTTGCAAGTAAAATAGTTGAATCCTCTACATACATGATAGATGAAGAGTTTGAGGTTGAGTTAGAAGAAGAAAAAGCAACAAAAGCACATAAAGAAAATCCTCGAGAAGGAAATAAGGATGGAGAATATAAGGAGCTACATGACCCCTAGGAACCATCGGTTGCAGAGTCAAAGAAAGAAGCACCAATAGCTAATTTTATGGTCTATCAACACCCACACCACCATGAGAAACAATATTCATCAAGGCAATGTCGTGAGCATTAATGGACTTACTATAGACCAACATGGAACCAGAAGAGCACCAAGTATGAAGGTACATGGATAAATAAAAACAGTGCATGCATAGACTACAATAGCAAAGCGACATCAGGGAACCACAAGAACCAAAATCAATATCAAGGTGGCAAGGAAATAGTTAGACTGTGTGTCCACATTTCACTTGGATGGATGGATGCTCATGCTTGGTACTATTCAACTACTATTATGAGTAAATATTTTTATATGACTTTCAATCATATTTTGAGGATGAAACATGTTTCAAGAGAGATGGAATGCAATGTACCTTAGGGAGGATAATATGGGGTGCCTAGGGAGGTACCCAAGAGGAATATATTATGTAATGTATACCTAAGGGGGAATAATAATGAAAAGTGACCATAAATAATGGAATATACCCACCAAATAGTTTTAAGGAAATAATATAATAATGAGTGGTTAGTTGGCATATACCCCTAGAAATACTCATGAGAAAGTATAAATACACATTAGCATCATTGTATTGAGGTGTGTTGGATGTATTCTTTTGTAGCAAATATGGATTTTGGAGCAATTCCTTCCTTAAGGAGTATTTGACGGTGTTACCCTACCTCAAAAAGGTTTCTCCATATCTTGATGTTATTATTATGGTGAATCTCTTTTGGTTATTTATGAAGTATAAGGGTTCTATATCTTTGTTGTGATTCATTTTCTGTGTTAAGGATCACTACACTCATGGATTGCTATGCCTTGACTTGATGATTATGTGGCACACTTCCTTGGAGCATTATAGACCTAGATGGTAATGATGACTTTCTTCATCAAATGCATATGTGAAGAGGTTGGTTGTTTGCTTGGGAGGACGAATTTCCTAGAGTAGGAATGTTAGGCATCTTGGAGGAGGAGCATTGAGCAACTTGGAAGAGGGAATTGAGCCTTAGATGGCATGAGGACACTTGGTTTCTTGCATGGGAGTTTGTACTTGACATGAGGAATCTTGGTTTGAGGAGTCATCATGTAAGTGAGGTGGAATCGGAGGTGCACATGGATTAGAATAGCTTTAGAGGAGTGATAGACCCAGAGGTAGAATTGGAGCTTTGGAGGCCTTTGGAAGAGGTTTTGTTTGACCTTTCTTAAACAACATTTAGCCTTCAATCCTTGCTTTTTGGATGTGCATGCATTAGAGCTTGACATGTATTGCCTAGAGTTAGAGCTCTCCACATGTGTGCCTATCATGTGTAGAGTTAGGTTGTTTGTAGTGGATTAGGTCCACATGTTATGTTGGTCTCCCTTGCCTTTCATATAAATAAACATAGGAGATAGTATTTTCATCACTTGATATTTTTAGTCATGTGATCACACATGTGTCTTATAGATGTGAGAGTTAGGGTGAACCTGTGTACTTGTACTCTTCTTAATTTGTATTTACTCCCTTTGTCTTGACACTAGGGTTCTCAAAGGAATTTCAAGGGAAGACCAAGGTTAAAATTTTTCCCTCAGGAGACAAAGAAGACTAGTTTGGAATAAACCCTAGAGGAGAAAAATAAGCATTTGATCTTATGAGAGAAGAAGTCTAGGGTTTTGTGACATTTGGAAACCCTAATGTTACTTAGTGTTCTTATTTTGGAGAAGAGAGAGGATATGATCTTGTACACTTGTGGGATGCAAGTGTAGGTGCCAAGGAGGATCTTTGGTTGAGTAACCAACTTTGGTTAGGAGTGCTTCCTAGTTAGGAGGAGTTGGTGAGCAGGGTTTTATTATGGTTTCCCTCGAGAGGGTATGAAGAATTTGAATTCTACATGCTTATGACAAGTTGTTGGTATGTACATGTACTCCATATTTTATGTATATATGAAGTGTTCCAGTAGTCCAAATTTTATCTACTTGCAAATTTGATTTTCAACTTAAGTTATCTTCTTGATTCTAGGGCTAGTTATGCATCTTGATTCTAGAGCTAGTTATGCATCTTGATTTGACATAAGATAGAGTTGAAATGGTAAGTGATTTAACGCATAACTAGAAGATAAAACAACAAATATACTGCTACTATAATTTGTTTTGACAATACATTTCAAATCTACGATATGCTTGGAAAAGTGTATGAAATGAACAAAGTTCATTTATTGAGGAATATCCCACGTAAAAAAGGACAAAATTCTCTCAAGGAATCTGCAAAGGTTGCTTGGTAGGGAAGCACCCAGAGCGAAAGTATGATGTTGGGAAGGAAAAGAGAGCTTCCTTCATCCTAGATCTTATTCATAGTGATGTTTCAATACCGATTCCCACTACTTCAATGAATGGATCCAGATACCTTTTGACCTTCATTGATGACTACTCTAGGTTCTGTTGGATCTACTTTATCAAATAGAAATCTGAGGTGTTTGAAAGCTTCAAAATTTTCAAAGCCTTAGTTGAGAACATTACTAGAAGGAAGATCAAGGCACTCAGATAAGATAATGGAGGGGAGTACATCAAGAAGGATTTGTAGCAGCTATGTGCTTTCGAAGGAATTTAGATGCAACATTCTGTTCCATACACACCACAACAAAATGGTGTAGCAAAGAGGAAGAATAGGTCATTGAAAGAGATGGCTACTTGCTTGCTTGAAGCAAGATATATCCCATCAAATATCCAGGCAGAAGCAGTAAATTGTGCCACATACATTCATAATAGGGTACCCCACAAATTTGTTGATGGGGTCACTCCATTCGAAGCACTGAAGGCACACAAACCTGATGTCTCTCATCTGAGGGTTTTTGGTTCCAAGGCATGGGCGATAATCCCCACCGACAAGAGGAAAGCACTTAAACCTCAAAGTAGCGAATGCATCCTTCTTGGATATGCAGAAGATGCAAAGGCTTACAAGCTAATGGAGATTGCAACCAAGAGATGCCTCATTGAAAGAAGTTTGCAATTCAATGAGGATACACTGCATGATATACAACCAGCTGATGAAGAAGGTATAACTGATCTACCTCTTCCATTCGCTCCTAATGATGTTTCTACAGGTGATCCACATTTAGATTCTGAATAAGAAGATCAATATGATTTAGATATAGATATTGAGCATGGAGATCTAGAAAATCTAGATCTAGATCCAACACCTACTCCTAATCCAAAGCCTAAATGGGCTCAAAATCTTATTGAGATAGCTGGGGTCATTGCTAGAGATCCATCGGACTATAGAATAACAAGATCTCAATACCAAGATGCAAACATTGCACTTTTCCATATAGATCGACTTCTCACTGAGAGGTGCTTCATGATGGTGGGGTTTGATCCACAGTATTACATAGAAGCTTTCCATGATCCGAGATGGAAAGCAACCATAGATGAAGAAAACGAGTCACAACAAAACAATGGAACATGGGATCTTGTCCCTCTTCCACCAGGGAATAAACTAGTTCAGTGCAAATGGATCTACAAAACAAAGCTTGCATCTGATGAATCTACAACCAAGTACAAGGCTCGGTTGGTTGCAAAGGGGTAATCACAAGTCCAAGGCTTGGACTACAATGAGACATTCGCTCCTGTATCAAGAATGTATTCAGTGAGGGTTGTTTTGGCCATTGTAGCTTCGTATGCATGGGAGGTACATCACATGGATGTAAAGAGTGCCTTCTTGCATGGTGACTTGGAAGAAGAGATCTACATGAAACAACCTGAGGGGTACATTGATGATCGTTCCTTGGTATGCATACTGAGGAGATCAATGTATGGGCTCAAGCAAGCCCCAAGGGCATGGTATGCCAAGATGGATTCCTTCTTACTACCACAAAAGTTTGAAAGATGAAAATCTGATTGCAATGTGTACATGCAACAAAAGGAAGGATGTCTACTGTTGATGTTTTGTATGTGGATGACTTTCTCATCACCAGTGGATCTGATACTGGGTTGAAGCAAATCAATTCTTCCTTGAACAAAGCATTCGCTATGATAGATATGGGACTATTAATACAATTCATTGGTATTGAAGTAACTCAAAATGCTTTAGGGATCATGATTTCACAGTCAAGATATGCATCTGATTTACTGACAAAGTTTCATATGGTTGATTGCAAAGCCACATCCTTTCCCTTCCTATCTGGCATTGGAATTAGATTGGAAGAAGGTGGTTCCACACCCTTGGTTGATAGCACTCTTTACAAACAACTGATTGGTAGCTTGTTGTACTTGACACATTCGAGACCAGATCTATCATATTCTTTTGGTGCTGTGGTTAGGTACATGCAAGAGACACATGAGCTACATTGGAAAGCAACTAAGAGGATCTTGCACTATGTGAAAGGTACGAGAGAGTTTGGTATCCATTATTCTGTTGGTGCTCCATTGGATCTGGTTGGTTTTACTGACTTAGACTGGGCTGGAGACAATACTGATAGGAAGTCTACTTTAGGGTATGTATTCATGATTGGATCAAGACAAATTTGTTGGTCAAGCAAAAAGCAAGCAACACTCGCACTTTCTTCAGCAGAGGCAGAGTATAGAGGGGTTGTGAATGTACCCATCCAGGTAGTTTGGTTGCATGGGATCTTGACTAAGTTTGGCATTCACACTTCTCCTTCAGTTGACCTATTTTGCGATAATCAAAGTTCCATTAGGATCTCTAGTGACTCATTACAAAAGCAGAGGACCAAACATATTGAGGTTCACATGCACTATATCAGGGAGCTAATGGACAATAGGAACATTTCGCTGCATTATTGTCCTGCAGAGGAGATGATTGCAGACATATTCACTAAGTTTTTCACTCATAAGAGATTTGTCTATCTCATATATTTACTTGGTGTGAAAGTTGTTTGAGCTTCCTGCTGTCCTATTTTGAGGGGGGGTTTTCCCATGAGGTTTTCCCCATTTCCTTGGTTCATGGACAATTCTTTTATTTTTTATCATTTATTTGATTGTATGGGTGACCTTTGGTCTTATTAACCAAGGCCCATGATGCAAAAGTATGGTTTAAGGGGGGGTGTTAGGATATTTTAATACTCCATCCTTGTCCTACCTAGCATTATTTCATTTTCCTAGAAGTTGATGATGTCATTTTCCCCCTAGTGGTGTGCAGATGTCATCCAGGATCCATCTACTACCTTCTCTTTCCCTACATGCATCATTTTAGGATCACTTAAGTTAGTTCCCTATTTTTTAGGAGCCTACTCAATGTTCCAGTTCAGTTCACCTGAGTTAGTTAACTCTTGTGGGGGGTTTGAGCTCCGAATGCCACTGATTGTGGCCTCATGTGCCCTTTTCTGAGTGATTTGCATGGCAAACTCACTGATGCGCCCTCCTTGGTTAGTTAATTGATTGTGACTTCAGTTAACTGAGTTTAGGATCAGTTTAGTTGAGTTTGGGTCTTCCGGAGCACTCTAGTGGTGATAATTCCTATGCTAGATCAACTGAGCCTCGAATTCTCTCATGTGATTCGAATTCTCTCCATTCTAACATCATTGTTGAATATACTGATTATTGGATCACGTGACATTATTTTGTTCCTATTTGAGTTCTCATGCACGATTAATTGTCTGCTAATTTTTACTGTAGTTTTCACCGTAATTCATTTTTCTGCTCATTTTTTCTCTGTGAGGTATACTCAGCTCTTTGATTTGTTGTGATTTAGAATTTCACAATGTTATCTTCATTTCTTATCGGAGAACATCAAAAACTCATTCTTCATGCTTAAGATGAAAGTCCCCATTATTTCCATTCAATGTGAATCTAAAATTATATCAAGATCTTCTTTATACATAGTTGTAACATTGAATTAGGATATGGATTTATAATCATCAATTATTAGTTGTAAGTCATCAATTATACATTCATCATCAAAACAATTTTACATTCCACAAAAAATGTTTTTTTTTCAATTATACTTGACTCTCAAATTAATAATTGATTCACCACATCAATGTTAATGTAATTTTCTTCATCACCTAAACAAAAAAAATGTTAATTTCTTTTTCTTAAATGATCCCTTGAATTTTATTATTTTAAAACAAAATAATAAAAAATATTTATAATTCTTTTTTTATTCTTATAATCCATTTTATTTTTATCAATTTTTTTTCTTTTTCAAAATATATACTCAACACCAAACCTCTATATTCTGTGTAATAAGTAGAAATACTAAACACAGTGACCAATGAAATTTTTAAAAATACTTTTCAATGTTTACACTACTTATAGTTTATATATATTTTTTATTTGTTTCTTCTTTATATATTTTTAATTTGTTTTTTTAAATCATATTATAAATATTTTGGAGCTTGTTTATTTTAATCACACCATAAATCTTTTGGAACCCTAAAAATACTTTTTCTTTGATATTTACTAATATTCTTATATATTTAAATACCTTCTTTTAATTTATTTGTTTTTAATCACGCTATCTTTTGGAACTTTTTTTTTAAAGCCATGGAACATGTATATTATTCTAAGTGAAATAAAGTGTGTGTTGGTCCACCACAAGGTAAATCAAACCAACGACAAAATAACAAATTATCATTGGCAATCCATACAGTTTTGTTTATACTAACAATATATTTACTAAGACAAAAAGAACAGTAATATAAGTAATATAAGTCTATTATAGCATAGGAAAAATTAGAATAATTGGAAATAAAAAGAGAGAGTTGAACATAAACTAAATTAAGAAGCTTGACCATCATCATATATAGAGATATTGGCACCACTTGGTCGCATGAAGACTTAGTCTCTCTCGATGTCGAGGCATGTGACAACTTTGACCAAGATGATAAGCTTGGAGTTCATATTTTTTTATCTGATCGTGCATAACATCCATTTGTAACAATAATTCCCTCATTTCTCTTTGCTATCTGAGAGAATTTTACTGAGGGTGAATTCACTTGCCAATACAGGGCCAAAATTTTAAAGTATTTGGTGTCTTTGGAGCACATATTACTAGCATCATGGATCCATGGTCGCATTTTAGATTCAATTTTAGATTCCTTGATGAATCTTGCTCAATGTTGAGCCATTCTTATGCTTCAGAGGTTTCTTGTCCAATTTTGGAAGGGATCTAGCAAAGGTAGGTAGCCTCAACTTTCTATACCTCTCGCCTTACTATGAGCTACATAATGTTGCCTTTGTCTCTTTTCATTTGTCTCCCTCTACTTCAACGCGCCATAGGAAGAGTAACCAGAAACTTGCCAGCCCCAACACTAAAGAGATAGCCCAACTATGTAGGAGAAGGGAAATGTAAATTGAGTTGGGTCATCTAAGAAGGAGAAATAACAGAGCCTCCCCTTGATATATGAGAGCTCTATGAGGGAGAATTCCACCCTTTGTAGAGAGAAATTTCTCAGGAGGAAGGAGACTTGAGAACCACAGAGTGCTAATAAGGTTGAATAATGGACCCTAAGAAAAACACTATCAAAACAAGAAAGAATCCAATTACCTGCCACGAAGAACGCTAAATCCAAATCGATACTTATTCTCTACAATTGTTATTCCAATCACCATTAAGCTCCATGAACCACAATATCATTAGCTAGTCTGTCATCGTTCTCTTTGTCATCATGGAGGTGAGTTGCATATGGGATCCTGGTATTAGCAGTCCCCAATTACAATTATGATGCCCAAAAGGTACATCAATGATCATCATCTCATCATCCCCCATCTTATCGGTCTCCACCTCCCCACCCATCCTTTGGTCATCTAGAGTTAACTCGTCGAGGGGATGTCATCATGCTTGTAGATTTGCATGGTTGCTAGGAGGCGCTCTCTTGCATCCTTGTCACCCCATCTAATGGAAATCTTTTGGAACTTTAAGAATACTTTTTCTTTATATATTTACTAATATTTTAATATCTCCCACTTTATGTATTATGTTTATAATATAACTTAAGAGTAATTAGCTTTGAGGGTTAGCTCAAGTGGTCAGGAGCCATATGCGATATCTCTCCCCTATTGTAGGGGAGGTAACATGTTCAACTCTCTTCAATTACCTCAAGGTGAGGCAATTCAAACTTAGGCACCATCGAATTTACATTGGGTACCATCCTTGAAATGAGGTGAAGGGTTCAAGAGTTTCCCTAGGAATTATTTTCCAAGGAAAATACAAGTTAAGAGTAATACCCTTTACCTTATACAAAATCATTTCATGTATAGTCCAAAGTTTGTGTATGTGTATTTGGGGTTCTTAAATAAAAGTCATGGCTTGACTCTCCATATAGGTGACCTTTAAACCACTTAATGGCCTTTGTTGGTTATTGAAGTGAAGTAGTGAAGTACTAGCTAACTGATGGTTGCATACAATCTTCTCGATGGTATTGATTTTTCTTTTTACAACAACACCCCTTTTTTTTTGGCTGGAGTCGACTTATATTTTATCACTCCTCGAACATGTCACTTTGAGGACTCCCAATTTTAGATGCAAGCACCCTCACTCTGGGAATCGAACTTGGGCCAGATGAAAAACGCCCACTGATTTACTACTTAACCACAGATCAACCGACCAATGGTATTGGTTTTATACTATGATAGCGATGAATTTCCTTCAAATGTCACCATTATTTATCACAAGGTGTGAGTGACTAGTGTCTTGAGTGTATTGGACAATTTGGAAATAATAATGGTGGTGTCCAACTAACTAATATAAATTACCCTTCAAATGCGTCAAGATATCAATGCTCTATCAATAATACACAATAGATTTTTGAATGTGTGTACAAAATGTGTTTTGCAAAACTATTGGTAGTCACAATTATCAATTGTTTGATTATCTAATGTTGACGACAAGATCTCCTCAATTCATGAATTACAAAATGTTCACTATCTAATGTTGACAACAATATCTTCTTGATTTGTGAACTACATAATGTTTTCGACTTACAAAAAGTTCATAGTAACCACTAAAGCAAATTTGTTGTTGTCCATTGGGAAAATCACAACCATCATAATGAAACGACAGGTAGTCCCTTGAGTCACTCAACTTCCTTTGTGCATTTCCATGGTGGAAATCACTACTCTTAGTGAACCAATGGCGGAGATCACTACTCTTAGTGAACATGACCCTCCTTATAGATCGCGGCTTGCATTCAATTATTATCTTCTCTTTTTTTCTCCTAGTTCGTATTCTTGATTGCAATTATTATCTTCTCTTTTTATTTATGTGTTTATATTATTGTGTTGATTGATAGTATATTTGGCATTGTATAGATATTTTGACAATTTTTAATGGCTAATTTGGTCACCTCTCACCCAATAAATATTTCATGATAATTCTTTTTTTTTTCAATTTTATCAAAACTATTTTTTCGCTTGTTGATGAGTTGAGTGTCTACTCGAAACATTGGGAACATTTCAAAATTCTAACAAAGGTAGAATGTGACAAGGTAAAAAAAAAGTGTGGCCAAGGGCCAAATAAAAAATATAGCTCTGGTACCAATGAAATGAACAAAGGTAATTTACTAAGAAATATCCAACATAAAAATGTCAAATAATTAACATTAACATCCATATAGGACAAATAAATAAAAATATATATAATAAACAATGCAAATAAGAAATGAATACAAGATAAATGATATAAAATGACCTACGTGATGGGATATATATACATTGATAACCATGAGGTGATACATTGTGATGAAGGTTATGACCCTTAATTAGGATGTCTTTAACTCAATTATTATTATTATTTATATTAATTGTATGCTTATGTTTATTACATTGTGCCCTAAGGGTTGTAACTTTGTGGCATTGAAGTGCATTTGGTTGACATTAATTCTCTTGCATTGTTGTTTGAATATAAATGAAGTATTTGTTTCTCATTTCCTTTAATGGGTTCTCTTTATATTGGACACCTTTTTTCCAAATTGTTTATACTAGAGATAATTTAAATAACTTTGATAAGATTTATGTTGGGGTCCTACCCTAACCCTCCTACTTTATCAATGTACAAGGCCATAAGACCCATTAGTTAGTTAATGGGTAGTGTCTTAATGTAAAAGGGCATTTCTTATTGAATGAAAACCCTATGTGGTTGACCCTCATTAGCAGGACTACAAGTAGTTAGGTCTTTGGCTATTGAAACATTGTATATAGAGTAGTAAGATATGTAATGTTTAGTAAAAAATGGTCATTTTATTTGGGGATTTTCACTTGGAAATTTCCCACTTAGAGGAAAGTGAACAAAACTATCTATTTTATCTCCTCTCTTGTGTTTTCTGTCTTTTCTCCAAATTTCTAGGTTTAAGTATATTACAAGTGGTATCATAGCTCTTTCTTGGGCCAAAAAGGAATAACTGTTAATGGTAGGGTTTGGCTCTTCTAAATGAGTCATCTTGGCATTTTCGCTCCAAATTGTTTTCTATGTGATTTCAGGGTTTGAAATTTTCAGGGTACGACAAAGACATATGGATGTAAGTTGTTTCCAAATTTTATATTTTGGGTCGCTATACTTTTGGAGATATACTCTATGAAAGTTAAGGGAAATTTTTCTATGATTTGGTTCTTTGAAATGAGCCATCTTAACATTTTCACTCCAATTTTTTTTTCTATGCAGTTTTAGGAATGAAATTTTGTAGGGTATAGAAAGGACATGCATAAGTAACTTGTATCAAAATTTTAGCATTTGGGTCGCTATAATTTCATAGGTACACTCTTTGTAAGTTTTGGTTTGTCCTTCAAATGAGTCATCTTAGCATTTTTCATTCCATTTTTTTCTCAAACTTTAAGGGTATGGAGTTTTAAAGTTATAGAGAGGATGAATGAAAGTAACACATGTCCAATTTTCATCTTATTGGTCACTACACTTTCAAAGATACACTCCGTGTAAGTTATGCATTTTGACTAGCCTAAAACCTAGCCTTAAACATGTGTTTTAGGGAAAACTATTATATTTGAAGTTTTAAAAATCCCAATGGAGTGGTACCACTTGTATTGGATAGAAGATGGACCAAAGTATTTATGGTAACAATTTCATATTTGGACGTGAAAATTTGGATGCGTGGTAGTGATCCAGATGGATATCGGTGGCCACCCACCTATTCCACTGGCTCAAAATAGTTTTCCATTTTGGCAATTTTCTAGTAATATTTCTACAGTTTTTCGGGTCCTAAACTTCCAGGGCCGTTTTGAGGCCCTAAACGATGTTTTTTGGAGATTTGGGGCCCCAATTGAAAGTTGTAAATCTCGGTTAGACCTTTCTAATGGGCTATCGAGCGCCTCAAACGGAGATCGTATGCAAAAGTTATGACCTCGGGAAGTTGACTGTTCAACTAACCACCTTGAGTCCGCAAACTTTATGATGGTTCATCTTCTAGGTTAGGTTTTTGGATGTTTGGGATTCTTTACCTCATGCTTATGATAAATAAGCCCTTTCAGCCTCTTTTTGTATTCAACTTGGCACGAATGAGCATAACGGCCACATCCCTTCTCAGAGATAGCTACTACTATTCTAGTTGCTTGTATTTTACAGTCTGCTCTATTTCCGCTATTTAATAGAATATGTGTTTGTTGCATCACTGTATTCTTTTCAATATATCTATGTATATGATTCTGTATCTGCTCTTTCATTTCGTTCCCACATAAATCTGGATCAGGTACATTGTACAAGTTTGCCCTTTTGAGAAGGCCAAAATCGACAAGTTTTGGGAAAAATACCCTAATTTTTCCTGGAACATAAGAATTTAGTAAAACTTGTGGAATTATAGAGTAGACATATCAAAATACCACAAAACAAAATTTTAGACTCAGAGGTGCAGAAATGTTAGAGTTATAAAATCCTCCAAACCACCTCCAAATCAGGGGTTACAAGGAGTTGTGCTTATTTTAAAATTTTGGCCTCAAACCCTGCCTCGAAAATTAAGTTACTTTCCATTGATTTTAGAGCTCTTTTTGGGGTTAGTTAGTTCGAGTTTTTATTTTTTAGAGATGTGTTTTGATGTCTTTAAATAAAACCAATATATTTCATTCAACAGATAAACCTACAATTGGGGAAGCATACACGTAGAAAATACAAGGGCACTTAAGCCACACTATTGTGCACCCTTCTAATGTTTGTTGGTACCCCTTCTAGTAGTATTGCATCATATAGTACCTGTATATGGAATTTCACTTCCACATACCCTTGGGTATATTGGAAGTATACATGTAACCAACTTTAGATAAAACTGATCGGTCATCTTCTTGCTATAGCACACCGAGAACAACACTCAGGGAGATCACTCTCTAGTAGCTAGGTAGTTGAGTAGTACAACTAAGGGCATGGTTGAGCCTCATTAGTTAGTTCCCTAAGGTATTCATCTGAGTACTACTGTTGGAACCCAAACGTATATTAGAGAGCTATAGCACCTGGCACTCCCTTGTCCTTAGGACTTGACAGATCCACCCATGGTGGAACCCTATAAACCACTTTGGACCAACAACACAAACAATATGACCAACTGCTCTACTACCGACATGTTGGAAAACCTAGAATCTCGATACATAGATCTTAATGTCCAGATTCAACACCTTCAATACACCATCAACAGTTGGGATCATACATGGGTTAAGAAGTTGGAGATAAAAATAGAGTGCTTGGAGTAAATATTGAATGACAAGTTGACACATTTGATAGTTAGTGGCATACATGCAAAAGAATATGGGAATGCACAACATAGTGAGCAACACTAGGAAGAAACTACTCACTTGTGACCATCTAACCATCAACAGACACCTTCGAGGCATCATGGTGATAAACCACCCTCCAAGGATAATAACATCTGGAACCGTTTTCATAAAATATACTTGAACAGTTTTAATGGTCCTAACCCATTAGGATGGGTCATTCAAATCGAACATTACTTCTCCCTTCATGGTATTACTAATGATATGATGAAACTTACATTGGGGGTCTTGTATTTGGATCCGAAACAATGGAAATGATGGGTGTGACATACAAAAGCCTATGGGCACTACGTTGCTTGGAATTTATTTGTTAAAGCTCTCCATGAGTGTTATGAGTGAGATCCTCACTATTTGGGGTGGCTTACCAAGTTATGCCAAATAGGGTCAGTTGTAGACTTTATCTAAACCTTTGAGAAATTATTCATCCATGCAGAGAACTTAACATATTCTTCTTGCAAAGAATGTTTCATTAGTGGCCTCAAGAAGGTGATTTAAGGACAAGTCAAAATGCAACATCTTGCTACCTGGCTAAAGGCATCTTAGAGGGATATAGAAGTAGAGACAACAATTAATGCACAAACCAACAAACCATGTTTCATTTGTGATGAACCTGCAATAATTAATTAATGCAAATACACGAGATATCAGAAATGACAGAACTCAGAATCACTTTTATATTGATCACACGCCACTTCGAGGGGGCAACCTCCTTTGAGCAAGCTCAATACAATTAACTTCACGGTGTCTTCATAGGCCTCAACACACACTTATATACTAAGTCTAGGCGCCAATACCATGGGTCAATACTATGTGTCAATACAAACCATGGTCTAGGCGCCAATACTATGAGTCAAAACCATGGGCCAATACAAACTATGCATCAACAAAACTATGGGCGACTTACAAAGCATATGCACCAACAACAATAATACAAACTATGGATCAACAAATACCACGGGATGACTTACAAAGCATATGCGTCCAAGAACAATATAACAACAAAGTAAAGACATGGGTTCCTAACATCCCCTCTCCCTTAGAAAAAGCTTTGTCCTCAAAGCTTTAGATGTGGAAATTGATGCAGAATCTGAAGGAGTGGGTCCCCTGTAGCATCCTCGGGTTGCATTCCGAGCCACTGGCGCCTTTGGAGTTTCAGGGAGGATTGCGTGGAAGGATGTAGACGAAGAAGAACCATATCAGCGACGTGAAAAGTGCGCTTAGAACGGTGCTGATCGGCTTGTTGTTTCAGTCGAATTCTTGCCATGTGAAGATTGTCCTGCAGAATGAGAAGAAGCTGATCACGGTTTTGAAGAATTGAGTCAATTGCCTGAACTGGGGAGCTGCTGAAGGTGTATGGAAGAAGAACTGGTGGTGCATGTCCAGAGACTGCTTCATATGGTGTCCTTTTAGATGTGGTACTATACCACTGGGGCGCTTCTAGGAAATCCATAGAATTAGTTGTCCAAATCTGTGGAGGGATGGGCAAGGGTTCGAGTAGTCCCGCAAGGAGGGCCGTTTCACCCTTGTTGACCTGGAAAGTATCACAGTCAACCACCATCCGTTGAATTGTCATTTTGAGTCCTTGCCAAAAGAAGTTACATTGTTCCTGGTCATACGTTTTGAGGAACCCAGAGTGCCCTACTGATGAAGAAGCATGGAGTTCACAGAAGCGATATCCCCATTGAACAGATTGCAACCAATTTGGAACAAGCAGAGAAATAGCTGTAAAAGAAACTGGGTCATCAAATGTGCGAGGAGGAGCATCTTCCACCATATTGTCCTTACCCTTCTGGTAAGTGGTCGCATAGTCATAACCCATGAGTTGGATAACCCATTTCAGGTGTGTTGGGGAGGAGACCCGTTGTTCCAGGAAAGTTTCCAGACTCTGGAGATCAGTCTTGATGCAGAAATAATTCCCCAATAGGGATGGCTGCCACTTATGTACTGTATGCAAAATAGTCATCATTTCCTGCTGAGAGGGAGATGCGGCTAAATTCTTACCGGAAAGGTCTCTTGAAGGAAACAAGCTCATTGGTTCAACAAAGACACCTGCATATCTATCCAAGGAAGTAGTGGAGACTGTTGATGGGTGCATCTGAATGGAATGAAGCTGAGCGATGACACCATGTGAATTCTTCTTAAGTATTTTTTCCAGGCGATGTGAACTGATGATGCAGAGAGACCCTGGTTGTAATCCCATAAATTTGTGTTGTGCCCCATTGACTGAAAACTGCATCCAAAGTTCAGCAAAATCCCATAAGATGGGGCCAAGTGTGCGTAACCATTGAATGCCCAAAACCACATCACATGATCCGAATTTTAGGGGGCATATGGTCTAAATTCGGATGTATAAGCCATAAAAGTATTAAATTGAGAGGCCACCCTCTTTCATCCATGGTATTTGGTAGCATATAGTTTTGGCCCATGGTATGGTCTCAAGACACATTGTAATAATTCTATATAAAGGCCTAGCAAGCCTTCTCATGATAACAAGCTACTCATTTGGTTTCTCTCCTATTTTCTATTGTTCATTGTGAGATTAATTAGATCTGAGTGACTTATTGGTAATTAGTTTAAGAGGTGGGGCTCCTCTTTGAGCCTCACCTCCCATTCACTTCATATGTTTTTGTCCATGCTTATTCTTATGCAATATTAGGGTTTTCATGTGAATTTTATGACAGATTTGCATGCTTAACCTCCTCCTCTCTCGGCATTCAAGCATTCCGGTTCTCAGCTCCCAAGATCCGGATCATCACATCCGCCTAAGGACAAGGAAAACATGTGAGAGCGTAGGTTATAATCTTCCATAGAGATATGCACATTGTGACACTTCCCCTTGCAAGGTAAGGTGCCCCCATTGGCAACCATGACTTCAAAGTTGGAGCAAGGATGGACAAAACAATCAGCCTGTTTGGCAATCTGAGGATCAATGAAGTTATGAGTGCTACCAGAATCAATGAGTATGGTAAGAGGGAGCTTCTTGAAGTATCCCCTGACTCGCATTGTTTGTGGGGTGGTGACACCGGTTACAGCATGGAGAGAGATCTCGGGTGGGTCGTCCTGAGATGGGGTGTCAATAGGCGGGTGTTGAATGTCGACCTGATCATCTACTGTATCTGGAGCTTCTTCATCAAGTTTTGAGGCAGGCGGAGAATCCACATCCAAGAGATAGAGATTTTGTTGAACACATCTATGTCCCCGAGTGAATTTCTCATCACAATTATAACAAAGCCCTTTTTCTCGGCGTGCCTGCATCTCTGTTTCAAACAATTGCTTGATAGGAGTTGGTTGAGGAGCAGGCATGATGGGAGGTCGTTGGGAACCCATATTTCTGAAGGGAACAAAGGTGGGTTTGGAGCGTTGTTGAGCTGCGATCTTGTCCTCGACCAGCTTAGCCAACCCTAGGACTTCCATCATTGTGTTGGGACAAAACATTTTGACCTCTGAGCGGATTTCATCCTTGAGACCACTGATAAAACAACTCATGTAGAATTCATCAGACAATCCTTCTGTGTGATTGGCTGAAATATTGTTCTGCTCGGTATATCCATCCAGTCGGATCAGTACCATTGAAGCGAGGAAAATCAAGCTTCGACCCACGAAAATTGCTGGAAGAAGAGAACCCGGTGGCTGCAAAATATTTTGGTTGTCGGTTATTGTTCATGGCTGAATGATGAAGATGGAGGCTGAGAAATTTTTCATCCAGATCTTGGAGTTTGGTTTGGATGGCTATAAGTGCTTCCTCCATGGTGTTGGCTCCTGTGCGAGTGACAACCATAACCAGTGATTTTTTTTTTTTTTTTGTGGGGGGGGGGGAATGGATAGAAAAACACAAACACAAGCTTATTTAGTAAGGGAAAATTTGGATTTGGGAAAAACTCGAAGGGGTAGTTGGGGTTTGACTAGGTTTTCGACACTTTCTGAGGGACAGGGAAGCAAAAAATGGGGATTTCAAAAGTGGGAACTCTATGGTAAAATTTGAAGGCAATCGGGTGAAAATTGAAGAAGTTATGGCAAACCCTAAAAATAGACAAATGTGGGATTTCTGGTCTTGGGAAGTGGAATTTGGGATAGGGTCTTCAGGAATGAAATATGCAGAATGGGATTGCAGGGATGTCAGTGAAGTTTCAGGGAAAACAGAGTTGAAACAAGGGAGATATGGCCGAAAAACAGTTTTTTTTTTTTTTTTTTTTTCCAGAAATGGATCCGCAACAGATGGATCTGCAACGACGCGGAAGGGATCGAAAATGGCTGGATCTGAAACGGCGACGGGATCTGTAACAGCAGCACGGAAGGGATCCACAACAGATGGATCTGCAACGACGCGAAAGGGATAAAAAATGGATGGATCTGAAGCGGCGACTAGATCTGGAACGACTTTCAGAATAGATCTGAAACGGCTGGATCTGGAGCGGAAGTGATCGGCAACAATTCAACTGAAAATAGATATGGACCCCAGGTATGTACGGATTCCTTAACAGTTCAGGTGTTTCACTCGGCCACCAATGCTGTCTGACGGCTTGCGTATTGGGGCAGTACCCCTCACTCCACGACTCAGGTAAAACTGATAACCGCTTTGCCACAAACGACAGCTCTTGGTTTACCTCACGGGTGGGAACTAGTCAATTAGGTAGGGGTCGTTGCCCTTTTCGCTGGCAGGTGCTCTCAATGGGCCAGCTACTTTGGGGTTCCTGTGGTACTCCTCACAATGAGTTTTAGGGCTTATTCCCAAGTACTTCCCACAGTTAAGAGGATAGGGATTATTCCCAAATCCGAAGCTCCAACAGATGCGAAAAAAAAAAATTGGCAGAAATTCCACCCAACGAGCCCAAGAAAGTGTTCTGATACCAGATGTGATGAACCTGCAATAATTAATTAATGCAAATACACGAGATATCATAAATGACAGAACTCATAATCACTTTTATATTGATCACAGGCCACTTCGAGGGGGCAACCTCCTTTGAGCAAGCTCAATACAATTAACTTCACGGTGTCTTCATAGGCCTCAACACACACTTATATACTAAGTCTAGGCGCCAATACCATGGGTCAATACTATGTGTCAATACAAACCATGGGCTAAGTCTAGGCGCCAATACTATGAGTCAAAACCATGGGCCAATACAAACTATGGATCAACAAAACTATGGGCGACTTACAAAGCATATGCGCCAACAACAATAACACAAACTATGGATCAACAAATACTACGGGACGACTTACAAAGCATATGCGTCCAACAACAATATACTAACAAAGTAAAGACATGGGTTCCTAACATCATTCTTCATTCACACCCTATAGAGCTCAATTACTCAAGAAAAATTTATTCTCCTTCCTTGAAAGTACAAAGGTTGTCTCCAACAAAAACAATAGATTGACAAAATCAAGGACTATGTTATAATTGTGATGAAAAGTATGATCTGGGTCATAAATGCAAAGAGCATAAATTATTTCAAATTGACGTGACTACTCCTATCCATTACAAAGATACCATTATGGAATATACCCCTAAGTTGGATACTGCTGACTAAACTTCTCCCATGCAAGAAGAAGTGGAAACTGAAGTTTATTAGGAAGAACCACTCATCTCTCTTCATGTTTTGTCTGGTATTTCAGCCCTACAAACCTTGAAAATCATGAGTTACATCAAGCACCACAAAGTGGTAGTCTTGGTTGACAATGGAAACACCCACAAATTTATTTATCAACGTTTGGTTGAAGAAATATGTGGTTACGTCCACATGGTGCCCAACTTTGAAATTATGATAGCTGAATGGTGGGATGATGAAACGTGGGGGGGATTGGAAAATGTGATGCTCCAATTGGGTGATTATCATCTCAAAAATCATATTGTGGCCATAGATATGGGTGGTGTGATATAGTTTTAGGAGTAGAATGGCTATGCACATTGGGGCTAGTTACCATGGAATTCAAGGAAGTTATACCCAAATGGAAAAATATGTAGCAAGAAGATGCTAATTGGGAACCGTCAACCCTTTTACAATAGTTTCCCATCTCCAGCCTTGAGGACAAGGTTGGTTTTGAAGGGGGAGGGAATGTTAGGGCCCTACCCTAAATCCCATACTTTATAAACGTACAAGGCCATAAATCCCATTAGGTAGTTAGTGGGTAGTGTCTTAATGTAAAAGGGTCTTCTTTGTTGAATAAATGCCCTAGGTGGTTGACCCTCATTAATAGAGCGACCACAAGTAGTTAGGACTTTAGCTATTGAAGCACTATATATAGAGTAGTAAGATATGTAATGTTTAGTCAAGAATTGCCATTGTATTTGGAGCTTTTCTCTTGGAGGTTTCCCCCTTGAAGAGGCAAGTGAATAGAGCTATCTATTTTATCTCTTCTCGTTTTGTTCTTTCTATCTTTTCTATGATTTTTTTGGTTTAACTATATTACAATTTGGGGTGATTTTGTGTAGGAAAATATAAGGTTAACATCTTGTTTAGTGAAAAAAAAGTAGAATACATGGCCCTCATCGAGAGGATGAAGAAGGGAAACAAGAAAGTACATAGCAAAGATTCAAGTGAAATGATAATGAATTGAGTGATGTGAAATGTTTTAGGTGTCACTAAAAGGGACATTGCATTATGGCAACCAATGTTTGAAGAGGAAGAAAGGGAAGGAAATCAACAAAAATAAGTTACAAGGAGTGTTGGTATTGTAGCAGGAGTGGATGAGTTAGCATCCCATATTGAGGTTGCCTTCTCCATGATATTTTGTTTATCTTCCAAGATCGTCTCAAGTGTTTGATGCTATGTGGACAATGGGATGTCAAGACACATGACTTATGATAGGAAACTCTTTGGCAGTCTTCAAGAGCAAGAGGCATGAATGAGATTGGAGTTGGGTGATGATATTACTTATATTTTGAAAGGAGTGGGATCCATTTCCTTCTAGAGGCCATTAAGGGATGTTCTTGATTTGAGTGATGTTTTGTTTATTCCTAGCCGAAGAAAAAAATTCATTTAGTTTCTTGTATAACATAATTTCAATATAGAGTTGCATTTGAAGAGAATTATTCAACCATCAATGTTTGTAGTCTAGTGCATCTAAGGACCTTGGCTAGAGTTGTACGAGATGGTGGTATTTATAATTTTCTTGTTGATCCCATGGAGCTTGTACCTTTTAATAGGAATTCAAGTGAACCTTCTAGTTTTGAGGAGGCAAATGCAAAGATTGTATGGTAGGATTCTATGGAGATAGGTTCAAAACCTATTATGAAATCAATCATTCATTCCAAGATTATAATTGATAGGAGTATTGAAGAGTACCAAGATAGGGTGGTTGGGTTCCCGAAGAAAAATGCAATTGACCTTGATGAGATTATTACTTTGGTTACAAGAGGATTCTCTCAGGAAGAAGAATTTGACCCTATTAAGGTTTTTGATTCAATTGTCAGAGATTTTGAGGCACATGGGTGTGATACCCGTGTTTACAATCTGCTGGAGGCCTAAATGGGTTGTTGTTTTACTACGAGCTTGGGAGGATGGATGAAATTTATGAAAATTATTATCTTTGTGATTTTAACAGATCTTATTTGCTTGTATTGGTATTATATGGGGATGTGATCATCTTTGGAAGATGTCTTGAAAAACTCATGATGTGTTGTTTGATGATTTTGGCATGTGATGCTAGCTTGAGGGATGTTGGGGTTTAGCAAGTTGATGATTGTCCAAGGTCATATTCCTTTATATCCACAGGTGGTCAAACCTCTAAGATAAGGGAAGTTTGAGATGTTATGATAGTATCTTGTTTTATTGGATAAAATGAGACTTCTAAATCTTATAAGAGAGCATTCCATGGTTTTCTCTCGTTTGGGTTTCCACGTAAAATCTTTTTGTTCTGTGTATTGCACATGTGATGTTGAATGACTTGTATATGATGAATGCATAATATAATTGTTGTTATATTTGGTAAAAGCGAAAATTGTTCATAATTGCACTTAATACTGATTCACCCCCCTCTCAATATTAATAAGATTTCCAACATTCTTAAGGAGCATTAAGCCTTCGAGCCTTGATTGTTGGACATGCATGCCTTGGATCTTGACAAGTGCCATCTAGAGTTGGAGTGCTCCACATGTGGGCCTAGCTTGAGTAGATTTAGGTTGCGTGTAGTGGATTAACTCCACTTGTTATTGTTGGAATCCCTCTCCTTTCATATAAATATAGGGATGAGAGAGTCTTTTCATCACTTGATCTCGTTTACTCATGCAATCACATACTTGTGTTACAGATATGAGAGTTAGAGTGAACTTTTCTATTTGTACTCTTCTTCATTTGTATTTTCTCTCTTTGCCTTGAGTGCCAACATTCTAGGATGAATTTCAAGGGAATACTAGGGTCAAGGCTTTTCCGTAGGGAGACAAAGAAGGCTAGTGTTTGGGATAAAACCTTGACAAGAAAAATAAATATTTGATCTTGTAACTCTTGTGAGAGAGGAACACTAAGGTTTTATGACATTAAGGGTTGTAGCTTTTTAAAATTAAAGTACACTTGATTTGTATTTATTTTCTTTGGTTAGCTTGTGATTTGGGTTAAAGAAAACTAAAGTAGTTACTATTATAATTTAATACTTCACAACAACCACAAAATTACAACCACAAAATTACAAGTTTACGATAGATAAATCCAAGAAAACTCCATTTTAAAAAGGAATTTCTAAATTTAAAACAAAATTATTTTATTTTTAAATTTCCACAAGAACTTCCAATATACATTTAACATCTCTGGAAGATGAGTTTATATCAATCTCCCTCCATATTCATCCAAACAATTCAACTAGTTATAGTACGTAGTATACTCAATGTAGCTAACTTTGAAATAGCTTTATACGGGACCAAACTTATAATGAATAGTTTCATAAACTTTATAAGAATCCAACGTATAATGAATGGATCTAGATTGCGTAAATAATTATAAAGATAACCAAGAAATATTAATAAAAGTTTAAAAAATATTATAAGTTCATCAAAATTAATATTCAACATTAACTTGAAAATCTATTTTTGTGAGAATGTGTAAAATCCTTAATCTTTACACGTATATTTTAATCTTTACACGTATATTTGGCTTGAATGCCTAGGCAGAAGAATGAGATATCAATGAGCATTTGCAACTACATCTCTATTTTTTCTTGATTATAGCAAAAACTACTTTATTTTCAAGCATTTAACATCTAATTAGGAAAATTTAATGTATGTAGCTAGTTTAAAGACTTGTGTGTCCATGATCTCATGATCTCATTGGGAAGTAGATGGTCAAGTATCTCATAGGGTTGTATTAGATCTTGTGTGCCTATGACCCATGATCTCATTGGGAAGCGGGTAGTTAAGTATCTCATGGAGTTGTATAAGATCCCAGGGGTTTTTAGCAAAAAAAAATCAGAGGTAATATTGTGTACATAGCTTTTCTTTCAATTTTGAGGCCTTTGGGTCACAAATTTAAGAAATTTGTTGTTTTTGGTAAATCAAGCATAACTTATTAGAGTAAATTCAATGTTATGATCACTCTTGAGATCAAGACATGGCACAATGTCAAGAGAATTTTCAAAATTTGCATTGTGTTGTGTTGAGTAAGAGCATTGTGTTGTGTTATTAAAAATGCATAACATTGCATCTACTGTTTGTTGGGAGACTTGGACAGTCTAAGATATTTTTGTAATTAGTTGCTTAAATGTATAACCATGAAAAAACTATCACAGGTGAAAATCTCAAAGAATTGACATTGGGGTGTGTAGTGTCCTTGGAAAGGGCTCCAGGTTTAAAGAAGAGAAATCACAAGTTCGAAACCCCTAAAATCCATTTTGTACCTTTCAACATGTATACACATATTCAAAGGTGAAACAATGAAGTGTTGGTTGTTCAAAATATTGTGCTTGGGAAATTTGAGATCAATGGATAGTGTAATGTCCCCGACCCTTAAACAATGTTAAGGGTGCTAAAATTAAGTTAAGTTAAGCACAACCTATTGAG
Source organism: Larix kaempferi (assembly GCA_027924585.1). Taxonomy (NCBI): domain Eukaryota; kingdom Viridiplantae; phylum Streptophyta; class Pinopsida; order Pinales; family Pinaceae; genus Larix; species Larix kaempferi. Next base: position 16,005,129 of record BSBM01000476.1, read on the forward strand.
ACTAAATAATAGTATTCAACATTTCAAATAATCCAACTACACATTCTAAAGTCAAATTACTTGTTTAAAGTTGAGATATTTAATTAATTACTTAATTAAGATAATCACGACACTTAATTAAGTTAATTGCGACGCTTAACTAAATTAATTACCTAAGGTCATAATCTCAACAAAACATGATTAAGGCATAATATCCATCATCCTTAGTGAGAACAAGGTCCGAAAAAACCATTCATGCATTATAATTTACCGAAACCATAATTGTTAAGTAGTTGAGTATTGTTGTTATCAATTTTCCACAAACTAAGTTAATTTATGGTGTTGTTATGTGTGTGTTATTAGTGAGGCTGAAAAGAAAAAAAATAACAAATCAAGATACATATGTATGCCATATCCTACAACCACACCACAATCAGGCAAAACAAAAGGCACCGGCTGCAATCACAACCCACAAAATTAACTCTCGATGGGTGTCCCCTACAACCATTCTTCACTAATAAATTTCAGATTGTATGGCTACCTCCCTCCAGCCATAAATCAATATTACATTCATATTACATTGTCCAAACTCATATCTACAAATAGGAGTAGATCCATGCACATAACATTTCCAATCTAACAATTAGTGCGCTCCTCGCACCGACAAAACTATTGGACCGAAACAAACATATCTTGGTCATCCAGAAAGCTTTTTCGACAAAAAAAAGCTGATACTTACTGGAAACGCTACTCCGGATGTAATGGAATAGGTCTCATGACTAAGAAATGAACAGAAATGGGTGAACCAAAACCTATGGTTGTGCCCCTCTCAATATCATCGAGCCAAAAATACAAATTTCAGATTAAGAGAAAGAAGAATAGAAGGAAGGCAAGGAGCGTAGTAGCATATTATATGAAATTCATCCTTCCTGCATATAGAACCTGGAATTCAATACATGAACATGCATACAACCAATTTAGCCACCATTTCACATATACCAATAAAATAATGTAATAGAAACAAAACATAAGAGATATACTTATCTCAAAATAAGGGCAACTAGTTGCAACAAGACAACTTTCCTCCCATCCATAGACACAGTCAAGCCTTCCTCGATTGAACATGTCACCCTCGATTTGAGACCATGGATCCACGGGTAGAGGCACACTTAGTCTAGTAACTCTCGAAACTACCTCTTCCAAGAACCACAATGCTTCCCACTACTACTTTCTTGTTCGTCTCCACTGCATATGGGAAGTGACTCCTCTCACCACCCATTTCCTGGTTTCCTGTGTGAGAACTTGGATTAGTAGAGTGATATAATGGAAGCAAAGGAAAACTACTATACTACCTCAAAGTCTCAACACACTCTCAATTCTAACAATATTCCCAACATGGTGAGATAACACAAGACAAGTGATCCAAGGCTCAAGATTAACTTCAACAAGGAGAGAGTACATGTATAAATAAATTAAGGAGGGCAATTCGAACCCAAGGTGGCCAACTAGAATGGGTTTGAGTGTGGTTGGGATTCATCATGGAAACATAACTCAAATTAGTAGAGTGGTGTCCTAGTTAGGAGATTCCCTTCTCATATTAGCACCATAAGGAGGAGTTACCAAAAACTAAGGAGTGGAACCATGCATAACACAAGGAGGTGCACTAATGCATATGGGGGGTTACAAAACATGAAGTAGGGCGAATTTGGTGAGAGAGGGGATCCAATAGGGTCATAAATATCATGTAATAAAAAAAATAGGGATGAATGGAGGCATGGGGCGCACTTATGGAGGTGGAGGCACAAATTGAGGACGTGGAAGCTAAATTCTAGCTTACAACTCCTAGAATCTAGGGACACATAAATAGGAGGGAATTTATTCCAAGGAGGGAGCACTAGGCAAGAGGGGCCCACTAAAGTATGTATAAGGTGCAATAATAACTGTAGAGTTCATAACAATTGAAAATGGGTTCCGTTGTACAATGTTTGGGTGACCAACACTATTAAAGTCACCAAGGCACAAAATGAAATAGGATGGAAAAATACCATCCAACAACAAGCTATAAGGTGCTAGGGATGTCCCCCATTCCCCCTCACTCCGTGAGATATATGGTCTCCAATACTCTTTTAGTTGTCTTTGCTCAACCAGTTGTTTAGTTAATTAAATAGAAACAATCATTCAAAGAGAAAAATAATAAAAATAATAACACCAACAACATTAACAATTAATAATAATTCTAAAGTCCATAATCACATCATCAAACAAATGAGCATAAGTCCATAGTCATATTAACAAATAAAACATAAGTCTAGGGCTTAAAAACCGGGGTATTATAGATAGCTTGGAGTATTAACAAGGCAATTTTAAGCAAACCCAAAAATTATTCGATTGTGGTGTGCTTGGAGATTATGTAATGTCTCCAATTTGGAAATTTTCCCAATTTAGTCAATTTTCGAAACTTGGACTAGTGAAGCCCCAAACTGTCGCAAATGATCCCAAATATTTTAGAATGATGTGTGGATTGGATTGATGTGTATTTGGACACACTAAAGCAACTATTATATGCTTGGACACTTTCTAAATACTTCAGCAACTTTCATTTACAATTAGAGAACGAACGACAGAATTACTAGGAAAATCGATGTTGAAACCCCCAAGGGTAGATGGATCCAAAAGACTCCTAAGGATTTAGAATTGGGAATGAGAGTGTTTGAAAGGTATTGAGACATAAACATGAATCTTATTTATTCTTGGAAACTCTCAAAATACTTCTGCAACATTCATTTAAGTTCAGGAGAAAATAGGGAAATTTACTAGTAATTTCGAGGTTCAAACCCCCAACGGTAGATGACATAAATGGCTTCCCAAATGCAGTACGAACCTCCAAAATTTCAGAACAGAGACATGGATTAGTTAAAGGACTTCAATGGGAACCCAAATGCATCATTAATAAGTTCCTAAAGGCTACTGCAACTTCCATAAATCAGAGGTTTGTAGACATGTCTTCACATAGGGGGTAAAGCTAAGAAACTCCACCACTCGTTATGAATTTCAAGAATTATGTTCCAAAGAATTATACAATGTGTATGAAAATTCTTCAGGAAATTGATGGCTATCCACACATCAAAAAAATAACAGAGGTTGACTGATACAAATCGAAAAAAAAGCAACTTCAAGCTCTCACAACAAGATATAGGGAAAATGGTACCATTTATGCATTGTTTGGTATTTTTACATAGTTTCACTTGGTATTTATACCTGAGGATCTTATGAGAATAAAATACAGAGTAAATATATCAGATTAAAAATAAATGGTGTATCTTGGACTCTCGCAAAGAGATCATCATCTCACCATGTGCGCCCTTCCTCCAAGAGCCAAAATATGAAGAGAAATGTGTGAGAGAGAGATGGGAACAAGTTGAAGAAAAAAATATCACAATCTGCCCTGTAACAAAGGAATCCATTTTAGCTCCAAATGAAAGGTTTGAATTTCCTCTCCAATGTCCAATTAGGATGGGAATCTTTCACCCTCAAAATTGGTACTAAGGCAAGTAGAGTAAACACTCCACTAGCATGGACAAGCTAGAGTCTCTCCAAATTGCAAACATGCAAATAAAAAATGATCAAAAGCTATTTTCCTTCATTGTTCTTGTCTTTTATAAAATTCTCAAGTCCTCCATGGTTCGAATTCCTTCCAAAATCCTCATGCCAACTCAAGTTGGGAAGAGATTCCAATGTGTGCCACTTGTCCAACAATTCCTAATCTCCATCTTCCCCCAATTCGAATGGGGAAGCTTATTGGCTTCCATAACTCCCTTGTGCGCCCTCTTGGAGGCTATTTTTAGTCCTGACATGTCATATATGTCATATGTCAGCAATCATGTCTGAACTTTGTCATAGGTGTCTTGGAATCATCATTGTTGTCATAGGAGTTAGGGAATCTAGATCCAAGTGTCACAATTCTTCTAAGATGCCTCTTCCTCTTCCATGGGAGTTATTATTCCACTCCAATTCGACCTTACATGATTCATGCCATGAATAATACCTCTTAAACTCCCCCAAGTATGTTACCCTTCATCTTGAACTCGAATTGGTGAGAGAATCATGCCAAGTGTAGTGGGGAATCTTGCCACATGTGGGTCCCACAACCTCTTATCTTCCCTCATGATCCAATGCCACCTTATTTTCTTTGTATTATTATTTAATTGACCCATTTAATGTGCATTTGTAAGTCTAAGGTCATTTTGGGTCTTGTAGCTACTTTACGCCAACTTTTAATGCTTCCACCCCAACCTAGGGAACTAGTAATTTTCCTCCATGATAGTTCATTTGGATGGGAATAATACAACTTTTAATTGGGAGTTTTTCTCTAATGTGAACCACCTTTTCCCTTTGGATCTAATTTTACATTATTACAAACTTGAACATCATTCTTGGCAATTATTTGACCCTTAGCATCAACTTGAAAAAATATCATGAGTATGGCCAAGTGGTTTAGGCCATTGTGACCCAATGCAAAATTTTGGGATATGACAAATCCTCCCCTCCCAATATTGCTTGTCCTCAAGCAATTTCAAACATGGATGTTGAAGAACCTGCTTTATTTCCAAAAATTCCTTTCCAAAACTCTGATTAGTGGCACTCATGTACTCTTTCATATTTTGGAAACCCTTTCTGAATTTTTCAACCCAAAAATGATCCCAGGGTCCCAAATGATCCTGATACATGTATGGTGTGAAATGTATAGTATGAAATGCCATGAACACCAAGCATGTGAAGATTGAATCCATCTCTCAAAAGGTCTCCCACATAGGAAATTGGAATACTGCTCTGCAAAGATGAACTCAAACAACTGAAGGTTGGCTTCCCCTCTCAAACCAACAATCGAACTGCTGCTCCAAGCAACAATAGGATCCCATTTCTTGTATTGCATTCCAAAAGATAGGCATGCTCTACCACAAAAACCTGTAGGCAAAATATTGCCCAAATCCCACTGCCTTAGTTTCAAATCTTTGAGTGGCAGTGTCACATGTGGAAAACTAACATTCCAAAGAATGCCAGGATCCCATTGTCTCATCCGCATATCCCCAAACATCAGTAACAACGATAAAAATTCATCACTATGAAAAATGCAATGAAGGATGTAAAGATCATACCACCACACTAGAAGTTCAACATTCCCAATGCACAATTGAAACCTTGAGGGCCCCTGCATCAAAATATGAACTTCTTGAAGGTTGGGCCGAGACCAAGAGAGACTCTCCATCATGAAATGCATATCCTCAAAGTGGGGCTGAATGCAAACAAGTCTCCCCCAATCAACTAGATAGTCCTCATGTGCTAAATGCACACAAGAATCGAGAGTGAGACCATTGAAGCTCAAAGTACAAGGGTGAAAGTACCATGTCTCATCACCAAAAGAGTAGGAATCATCCCACAAGAAAATATGTCCATGCTGCTCCAAAATAATGTAAGATGCAACAAAATAATCAGCCATGTGTTCTTTCATCCAAGAAGTGAATGAAGAACCTCCACTAAAATCTGAACCAATTTGGGAGTAAGGAAAACAATGAGCCTTCAAGGGTCTCACATAAATACCATTTATGCATCCATGGATATGTGTATCATCAAGAAATAACAAAGGATCTTGCTGCCAATAAATTTTTTCTCCAATCATATATTTCTTCACCCAAGTAGTTGATGAAGTTCCTCCAACATCATTTGAACTAAGCAAGGAGCAAGGAAAATCATGAGTCTTCAAGTGACTCAAGTGAACATCATAAGGGCATCCATGAAGATATGTATCATCATAAGGTAAAAAAGGATGCTGCTGCAAATATAAATAATAATGTGCTCTAGTCATGTCATCATAAAAAAGAGAGATAGGAGTTTCATACTCCTCATGTGGCACCATCAAAAATAATCTTTTCACCCATACTTCATTAGGATGAATGCCGCAAAATATGGAAGTCTAAGATGTAGGAGAATGAACCAACTAACCCAAATGATCAGAAAATGCAAGAGTGTCATCATGTGAAGGCTCCATAAGGGTGCGATCATTTACCTCCCTCAAAAGTGCAAAACTTTCCACATAGGTTGGTTCCAAGGTAGTGGAATCACACACTTCTTCAAAAATTGTGTAACCATTTCCAAGAGGCAACCCAAGTTCCTCTTCCACCACAAAGAGTGCTTGGTTCTCATCAAGCTCATATTCAAACACATCAAGCACCTTCAATTTTCCATGTTTCTCATGATCCATCATGTCATGAGAATCCTCCAAGCAATCTACCATTTGACAATCTGAAACATAGGAGGAAGAACAAGTATCTTGCAACCTATCAAGAAGTTGCTCATTTTGTATTTTGAGCTTATGAGTATCTTCATTATTATTCAAGTATGCTCCACGTAACCATTCATTAAGCTCAACCAAATTGTTTCTATCAAAAAGCAAAGACATGGAATTACCTTTGATGTTGCACATTGCTCTTTGAATCTTCTCCATGTCTTCAAGGAAGGATGAATCCTTCAATGAAGAAACTCTCCAACAAGAATTTGACACCAATGCTTGAGTGTCATGGAGTATGCTAATGGTCTCTTGGATCTTCTTTTCATTCATATTTAATGACCCTTCAAGAAAATGAGGCTCTTGCAAATGAACTTCCTCATCTTCTTCCTTCTTACTTGGACCAACTTCATGAAGCTCAAGTGGTGATGGGGAAGTTGATCTTGTTTCTTCTTCAACTGCTACAAGGCCTTCATTTTCATGCTTAATGGAATTTTTGCTTGCAGCAACACTTTCAAAAGTGATCTCTATGTCACCAACATAGAGGTGTGAGCACCCATCAGTAGGTACTCCTTCATAGTTCAAGCATCCATCAATAGATGCTATTTGATTCATGTCCAAGGTAGAATGTGTCTCGAAGTGATCTTCAATATTTTCAATAGAGTATTCTTCATGCTCATTTGATGTCTCTTCATATTTTTCAGAGTCACTTGGGAGTGACTTTCAATCGTCTTCATGTACTGCTTCTTCTACTTCACCTATTTCAGAACTAGGTGGCTCATGGGTTTCCTCCTTTTTACTCAAACATATGTGATTTGCTCTCCAAGGTATTTTGAAAGAAGGGCATAGACCTTTCTTCACTAACTCCACATCTTCATTTTTGGGCCTATTTTCAAACACCCAATTAGCAAAGTCTTCAAAAGGAATGGCCTTTTGTGTATCTCCCTTATACAGATCAAGATATGCCTGATATTGTTGGGGCAAGGTTTTACATGTTGCTCTAAATATCTATACTTCATTCATAGAATTATACTTGGTAGTGTGACACACTCATCTTCATCAGATTCAACGTCATAATAATAACCCTCATTCCTTATGAAATTGTAAGAAGTGCTGCATGATGGCACCTCTTCCTCATACCATTCACATTCTTCTTCATATTGCTCATAAGCATTGTACTTGTAGGATTCATCATAATAGTAAGACGTGGCTGCAAATTATTATTCAATGTATGATATTAATGCACAGGTGCAAGGACCAGGCTCTGATACCACTGTAATGTACCCAATTTGGAATCTTTCCCAATTTAGTCAATTTTTGAAACTTGGACTAGTGAAGCCCCAAGCTGTCCCAAATGATCCCAAATATTTTAGAATGATGTATGGAGTGGATTGAGGTGTATTTTGAAACACTAAATCAGCTATTATATTCTTGGACACTTTCTAAATACTTCAGCAACTTTAATTTACAATTAGAGAACGAACGACATAATTACTAGGAAAATTGATGTTGAAACCCCCAAGGGTAGATGGCTCCAAAAGAATCCTAAGGATTTCGAATTGGGAATGAGAGTGTTTGAAAGGTATTGATACATAAAAATGAAGATTATTTATTCTTGGAAACTCTCAAAATACTTCTGTAACATTCATTTAAGTTCAGGAGAAAATAGGGAAATTTACTAGTAATTTCGAGGTTCAAACCCCCAAGGGTAGATGACATAAATGGCTTCCCAAATGTAGTATGAAGCTCCAAAATTTCAGAAAAGAGACATGGATTAGTTAAATGACTTCAATGGGCACCCAAATGAATCATTAATCAGTTCCTAAAGGCTGCTGCAACTCCCATAAATCAGATGTTTGTAGACATGTCTTCACATAGGGGGAAAAGCTAGGAAACTCCACCACTTGTTATGAATTTCGAGATTTATGTTCCAAGGACGTATAAGATGTGTATGAAACTTCTTCAGGAAATTAATGGCTATCCATACATCAACAAAATCACATATATTGACTGATACAAATTGAAATAAAGCAACTTCAAGCTCTCACAACAAGATATAGGGAAAATGGCACCATTTATGCATTGTTTGGTATTTTTACATAGTTTCACTTGGTTTTATTTAGACCTAAGGATATTATGAACATCAAATAAAGAGTAAATATATCATATTAAAAATAAATTGTGTATCTTGGAATCTCCCAAAGAGATTATCATCTCACCATGTGCGCCCTTCCTCCAAGAGCCAAAATATGAAGATAAATGTGAGAGAGAGATGGGAACAAGTTGAAGAAGAAAAAATCACGAGCTTCCCTGTAGCTTCAAACTGAAACAAATGACTCCATTGCAGCTCCAAATGAAAGGTCTAAATGGCTTCTCCAATGGATAATTAGTATGGGAATATTTCACCCTCGAAATTGGTACTAAGGTAAGTAGAGTAACCACTCCACTAGCATGGGCAAGCTAGAAGCTCTCCAAATTGCAAAGATGCAAATAAAAAATGATCAAAATATATTTTCCTTCTTTGTTATTGTATTTTATAAACTTCTCAAGTCCTCCATGGTTCTAATTCCTTCCAAAATCCTCATGCCAACTCAAGTTGGGAAGAGATTCCAATGTGTGCCACTTGTCCAACAATTCCTAATCTCCATCTTCCCCCAATTTGAATGTGGAAGCTTCTTGGATTACATAAATCCCATGTGCACCCTCACGGAGGATATTTTTAGCCCTAACATGTCATATATGTCATATGTCAGCAATTAGGTATGAGATTAGTCATAGGTGTCATAGAATCTTCATCATTGTTGTCATAGGAGTTAGGGAATCTAGGTCCAAGTTTCACAATTCTTCTAAGATGCCTCTTCCTCTTCCATGGGAGTTATTCTTCCACTTCAATTCGACCTTACATGATTCATGCCATGAATAATACCTCTTAAAGTCCCCCAAGTATTTTACCCTTCATTTTGAACTTGAATTGGTGAGAGAATCATGCCAAGTGTAGTGGGGAATCTTGCCACATGTGGGTCCCACAACCTCTTATGTGCCCTCATGATCCAATGCCACCTTATTTATTATTATTATTATTATTTAATTGACCTATTTAATGTGAATTTGTAAGTCTAAGGTCATTTTGGGTCTTGTAGCTCATTTACTCCAAGTTTTAATGCTTCCACCCCCAACCTAGGGAACTAGTATTTTTCCTCCATGATAGTTCATTTCGATGGGAAAATTACAGCTTTGAATTGGGAGTTTTTCTCTAATGTGAACCACCTTTTCCCTTTGGATCTAATTTTACATTATTACTAACTTGGAAATCATTATTGGCAATTATTTGACCCTTATCATCAATTTGACAAACTATCATGAGTATGGCCAAGTGGTTTAGGCCATTGTGACCCAATGCAAAATTTTGGGACATGACAGATTAAAAGGGTAAGAAGCAACCCACAGGTTTGAGCAAGGAACCTTGATTAAGCCTTGAATTGGTTAAGTGATATGAGCTCATGATTGAAATCACAACTTTTTTCAATAGAAATAACTATATTTGTATTAAAATAATGCTACAATTGAACCATTCAATATGATAATACAAAATATAAAGTGGTCCCAACCTAACTCCCCCAATAAGGAAAATAGTTTGTTAATTGATGTATTGGAGCCATAATTATTAAATAAGTCCCATGAAGTAATAGGTGGGTGATAGACTGTGAAATCAATAAATGTAAGTGGCCTCATCATAGAAGGTCCAATAGTTAGTTTTTGAGTCCTCATTAATGGAGGTCCAATGGAAGGTTAGAGTTTTGGTCAATTAGAAACTATATATAGTAGTAGAAGTTATGAAATCAATTTCCAAGTGAAAATTAGTGTATTTGGAGCTCTACTTTGTTGGATGTATTTGAAAGATCCAAATTGAGTGTCACTAGTGTTATAGCTTGAAATGACACCTCTCCGTCCGTGACGACACTTGTTTCCCTTGGTCGCATGACGACATTTCTTGAGATCAAGTTCAGTCACAAAACAGGACATTTGTGGATGGAGGAGTCATTTGGGACACTAAAAATGGTTGAAATTACCTCATTCTTGATCCATTTGATGTATATGACCCTTAGGAACATTTTTACAGGCCAAACCATCTCCTGAAAATGAGCACAAAAGCCTGTTTTTAGCCATTTTTTAACATGAGCGCGACTCCACTGTTGAAATAGTAGCGCTCAAACCCTTCTGAGCGCGACTCCACTGTTGAAATAGTAGCGCTCAACTCCATGTGTACGCTACTTTGTCTACTGTAGAGTAGCGTACACTCCTGTTTTGGTCAAAATCTCGAAATTCAAGTAAGTTAAGTTGGTTGGGAAACCTCTTGAGCGGTTATAACTTCTTTTCCTCTTCCTCACTGACTATATAAGGAGGGTAGAAGGGCCATGTGAGGGGACTAAGCCCAATTACAAAGTTATGCTGGAGGAATGGATACCCTCATCCCCCTCTCTTGTGCTTCAGTTTTGGTAAACCCTAGCACAGTTGCTTAGAGGCTGGGATCCTTGGAGAACAGAAGCAGGAGACCTTGAATCTAGGTTTCGTGAAGTGCCAAGCTTGAAGGAAGGTATAACTTTATGTACTTGCTTTCATTCATCAATAAAGATCAGACGTTCTTCTCTTTCCAAATATGACCTATTAATGTGTATTAGATTTGATTACAGTTTGTTTATAATCTGATGTCTTCTTCTATTATGAATATCAGTCTTATATATGTAGTCAAATGTGTTTGAGAAAGGTATTAAGTTGTTTTGCAGGTATGAGCATTGCGACACTGGATAAGCATTGAAGAGCGGGGGAGGCAAAGCTAGGGTCAACCTTCTGAATGAGGTGCCTACATCTCTAAACCCTAATCTCTTCATTTATTCATTGTACTTGCAGAATGCTTGTAAGTCTATCTTTATCACTGTAAGTTGGTAGTTTCTCCCCTTAACTATAGGTGCATTTTCCCCACAACAGAATGGCAATTCCACTGGGGAAAGCCTAACTTCTTAGGGGTATCCAAGGTCATTTCTTCAGTCTTGTTTGATGGTATTTTTTCATTTTATTGATTAGGATCAGTTAGTAGGCTCTATTTGACCCTCCTTGGCTCTTACAGACCCTTCCCAGCCCTTGCAAACCCTTGTGGACCCAGGTGTGGTGGTTTTAACCCCATTTTTCCAACTTTTTCCACCTGTACGCTACTGTTTTTACAACATAGTAGCTCCCATACGCTACTTTTCCTCTACACAGTAGTGCCCATCCTTCTATGGGCGCTAGTATGCCTCATACACAGTAGCGCTCAAAATCTGGGTTTGATTTTTTTGAGTTTTTGGGTTGTAGACCCAAATTTGGGGGCTGTAGCTGCATTTTTTGGGGTCCCCGATGACCCTAGGTCTGAGTTAAACCACTGTAAGTGGTCTCCCATCCATGTACTGATCCTACATTCATGATTTGAACCTCTTTTGATCAATTTGGGCTTGTTTGGAAAGTTTTGGGGTTTGTTGACCCAAGTTGGGGGGTTGTGGACCTGTTTGGTGTTTTGTACCCTAATTTGAGTCTGAATGAACTTGCTTGCCCCATTTCCACTGGATTTGAAACCTCTTGAGTCTTCTTGACCCTATTTGTATCTATTTGAGTGAAATTTCTCTTTTAGGTTGGTTTCTTATCCTCCCTTATGCTTTTAGTTTTTCTTTTGTAGTGAAAGCTCAAGTGTTTTGGCTATTGTTCAAGACCTTGTTTGCATTGTTTATGTGCATACCTGACTTTACCAAACCATACTTCTTCATAGGTAATTTACTTCGTTTGGGTCTAAAAGTATTTTTTGTACTCTTTTCCCAATGGTTGGCATGCTTACATCAATATGAATTTGAAAGTCATATTTGGTAGCTTTTACTGTTTCATAAAGAGAACCTGAAAGTTTCTTGCTTTGCTTTCATAGTAGGTTAGTTTCAGTTTTGTTTCTTACCTTTGGAAAGCATAAAGAATTTTGATTCATTTTATGAATAGAGTACCTTGCAAGTGGCTTAAAATATTTTAGAGTGCTTTGCATAAAAAAGAACAAGTTTTCTTTTGCATACCTAGTTGCTTGAGTAGCTGCATTCTTAGGTTTTGAGTTTAATTTTGTACATTTAGACTTTATTTTACCTTTTTTGCATTCGAAATATTAAAAAATTGCATTTTCATATGCATTTTAGATCAGAATTTTAAGACTTGCATTGAAAAGAAAAGATTTGTTGGTGGTAAACATTTCATTTTCAGTACTCTATCTCTATTATAACCACTCTCACACACCCACTACCTTTTTGAGTAAGCAAGTAACCTTTAAAATGAACCCTAATAAAATGTACTAGTAACATTTTCTTTTCTAGGTTACACTACACCAACTAGTCTTGGTTAGGATCTTGGGTTTAAAACACCTTAAACCACCCAAGATCACACATTACGCAAAAATCGTAGTTCGACTATCACAGGTAAATCCATTTCACTCAAAGCTTGCCTGGGATCTATGCAGTAGGTCTTGTGAGATCAGATTGTTGGGAATAATCCTCCTACTTTCTGTTTCGAGCATATACCAGGATTGGATCGCGTATGGGGACTCTTTTGAGTTTTGGGCTCAGTTACCCTGCCCACGCCTTCTGATTCGACCAACGACTGTTCCCCCAGGAGTTTTCGGTGTTGTGGTATCCTTAGTATCTAACCATAGGTTCATACACAGGTGACAGCGGAGGGTATATCTGCTGTACCTAGGACAGACGTGGGAGGAAATCCCTTGCAGGTCTTTGGGAGGGTGGTTGGGTGATTCCAACGCTTGCACCCTTAGTCATTGTATTGTGGACCCCAGGTAACTGTTCTTCATCCTTCGTTGATCTGTTCTGGGCCCTCATCATCCCAGACTCTTCTCCGGAAGGCATCTGTTTGCCTGGTTTGATTTACCTAGGACCTTTTTTTAGTGGTGTGCTCTTTGTGCTACTTGTTTTAGTTTGCCTTAGAGAACTTCTTGTTCATTTGAGCAGGAAACTATGTCTAGCATTCCGGCAAGTGCCAATCAAGGTACCCCTGTTCCGGGGGATCCTTGTGCTGTTCCATTCATTGGAAACATTGGTACTCCCTTAATGGCTACTCTGAATCTTCCTGGATTCACTATTGGGTTGCCGGTTTGGTTGTTTTCCACTCCGAATGCCTTGCATGCTCCTGACGCTTCTGTTGTGAGCACCTCAAATCAAGAGCATCAGAACCCTGTGCCTCCATTTCCAGTAACATCTTCTCCTCCTCCTTCTACCTCATGTGGCGAAAGTAGCAATACTAGTAACCAGCAGTCTAAAAGGAATAGACGTAGGAAGAATGGGAAGAAGATGCCAAAACAAGGGGGCAACAACCTAGCCTCTGCAAGTCATGCTGGGGGCAAGCACCCTTCCTCTGCAAGTCATGCAGGGGGCACCTGGAGGTCATGCTGGGAGAAAACTTTTAGTCACTGAAAATCATACTAAAAGTTTGTCTTCAACCACTGTCAGTCATGTTGAGGACACGTCATTGATCACTGCTAGTCATATTAATGACAAGTCACCAGTTCCTGTGAGTCATACTGGAGACACCAGATTAGCCACTGCAAGTCATGCTGAGGGAGTTGACATTATTGACAAACCCAACAAACATAAGCTTAAGTTCCCTTGTAAGTTTTTCCAGGGAGACCACCTTACTTACTTGTGCCCTGTACTTCCAGACATGCAAAAAGTGTGGTCCTTAGTTCGAAAGTCTGATGCTTCTGAGAAACCAGCCTCTGTGAGTCATGCTGGGGGCAAACTGTCAGCCAATGCTAGTCATGCTGAGAGTACTGACGTTGTAAGCGAGTCTAAACCTATAGGATGGAAACCAAAGTTACCTTGTAAACTTTGTAAGGGAGATCACCTTACTCACCGATGCCCTACCATTCCAGAGGCACGAAGAGTGTGGTCCATGTCTGAAGGAACCTCTGTTCCTGAGTTGTCTATAGATTCCCTGCAGTCATATCAACCTTTGGTTGATAAAGTGGTTGAACCAATGCAATCTTTGGTTGGCCCCACTCTTCCTTCGGAGAGTGAAGTGATCGAATCGATGCAATCTTCGACCGATCCCATCAGTCCTTTGGAGATTGATGCACCTACTATTGAAGTCTTTTGCATTACCAGTTTGGATATTCCTGAAAAAGGGGGCACTTCATCTGTGCCATGTGCACCCCTACCAAGCCCTAGGATTGTTTCCTTTGATTGGAATAGTCTAGCCGAGCCTCGTCTTCCTTCTTTGACACCTTTCCAGATAAAGGTTGATATCGGGAACCATACGGTTGATCGATGCATTGTTGATGAAGGTGCTTCTGTTAGTATCTTATCCGCTTATGCTTGGAGAGATTTGGGTTTCCCTACTGTTATTCCAGCTGCTAATTGGTCGTTGACCTTTGATCGAAGACCTAGTGAACCGATCGGATTCCTCCGTCAGGCACCTGTTACTTTGGGTGGAAAAACAGTCTTAGTTGATTTTATGGTTTTAAAGGACCCTGTGGATTTTGATATGATCCTCGGGCATGATTACGTTTATGCTATGCATGTTGTGGTGTCTACGCTCTTTCATGTGATGAATTTCCCTCATAACGAAAGCATCGTCACTATCGACCAACTTGCATTCGTTGATCCTCCTTATTACCCAACTGTAGACCAGTCTGATCCCTCGTCATTAGGCACTACTATGTCACATGGGACTTATGTGGCATATTGTTCCTTGAGTTCAACTGCTACTGAGAAGAAGTCTCTGAGTTCATGCTTACCTTCTCGGGACTTGGTCCTAGCTTTTGACCAAGTGACACCTCCATATGAATGTTTAGATATGTATTCTATCTGGGATGATATGCTTCCTTCTGATGAAGTTTTCCTAGATTCCATAGTACAGTCTTCCATTCATTTGGATGTTGATCCAGTCGCAGTTATGTCCAGCCCCCTTTGACCTTAAAGTCTGATCTTCCTACTATTGAGTCTTTGGACTCTCCTATAGATCCGCAAATCGGTGTTCCTGTTGAGTTTGATTCCGCTTCTAGAATTTTCAACTCCCATGATGATGAATTTGTTTCTGCAGATTCCATCATGTCCTTCAACTTTGATCTTCATCCGGAAGTTGATCTTGTTGATTGTAAGTCCTCGGGCTTGGGTACCATAGAGTCTTCATTTGAAAACTCTGCCTTGTTTATGCCTATTGTTGATGATAGTGAAGTTGAAAGTATTTCTACCACAGTGGCTTGTATCAGATCTTTCTTTACATATGTTTTAGATATGATCTTGGTACTGATGTTTCTTGGAGACAGGATTCTTAGCTGGATGAATACTTGCTTACTAGTCCTTTTCGACACCTTGTGCGACCATGTCAGGTATATTCGAAACCTTGCATAAAGGTTTAGGCTTCCCCGCTGTTATGTTGCATTTGAACCTTTTTCCATCCGAATTCGCCATAGGGTCGAACCTGTTGGATATTGGTGTGTTAGCCATCTCTTTATGCATTGTGCACCAGTCCGACAACAAAGCCTACCTAACATGGGTCACCCTAGTTAGCACCCTTATGCCATTCTGGTGCCCATGCTGAGTTTTTCTCATAGGCTTGGAAGCCTTTTTAGATTTACCATGACTTTGAGAAGAAGCCTCATATCTTTCTTCCTCATATATTTCTAGCCATCCCTGATAAGGCTCCCATCTTTGTGTTCAAATTGCATATGCATCTGTTATGATCCCGCTTGCGCTAATGAGCCTGAAGCCGGCTTCCACGCTTTTAGCTCATTATATAAGCCTCCATCTCTGATCTCATTTCTACTAAGCCCTGTATCATTTTTCACTTGCAATTTGACACCTTTTACCTGGAGGAGACACACCCTGAGTGTCCTTATCTTGCTCATGTTCCTTGCATTAGGCATAGCTTTGTTCCATGCGCTTGGAGCTAGTTTTGCATGTCCCTGACACTTGTCTCCTCTCATTACGAGCATTCTTCTACCTTTACTTCGAGCTCCTTAAAAACAGTAAGTAGGTTACGAGCAGTCTTCCACCTTTCCTTCAAGCTCGTTAAAAATAGTAAGGAGGCTACGAGCATTTCTTTCACCTTCCCTTCGAGCTCGTTAAAAATAGTAAGGAAGTTATGAGCATTTTCCTATCTCCTTTGAGCTTGTTAAAAACAGTAAGGAGGTCATGAGTTTACTTTTCCGGACTCGTTAAACCTTTACAGAAAAGATCCCTATGGAGTTATTTTAAGCCCTTTTCAGACTCCTTAAATAGGAAAAGTTTGCCGAGCATAGTTGTCTTTTCGGGCTCGTTAAAATAACTGAACTGACATCCACTTAGGTATAGAATTACCCCTTTTCCGGGCCTTGGTGGATAATTTACGGAAAAGGTATACTCTAGGTATACTTTGGTATGCGCTAGAAGAGTTCTTCTTCCATTATTTTACACTTTTTCGGGGAAGGAGACTAACTTTACGAAAAAGGACTTTTGGAGTCGTCTTTAGGGTTTTCAGACTCTCGAAATGTGAAAAAACCAAGCGAGCATTCACCTACTCGGGCTCGATATAAAATCCACGGATAGGTGTATAGAGGACTGTTTAAGTTTTTCAACTCTATAATCAAGAAAACACTGTTGAGCACAGACCAATCCGGGCTCGATATAAAATCCACAGATAGGTGTATGGAGTTTTCTTCTAGGTTTTTCAGACACCTTAAATATGAAAATACCATCGAGCATGCTTTAGTTCTTTGTAAAGCTCGTTAAAAAGTGAAAAAGGAAAGGGAAGGGAAGAATGTTAAAATATCTTTCAATATGATGGCAGCAAGTCAATTATCTCCTTGAACAAAGCACCTATTTTGAGTCTATCAAACAAGTTGGGTTCTAGTGTTGGCCTTAGGATAAACCTGATCTCAGAGTTCTTACTCCTCCGTTTGGTTAGTCTTACAATCATATGGAGAATCTGTTAATGTCTCCTACATTGCAGACTTGCGTCGCGGTCCCTTTGTGTTCAAAGTTGCCTAAGTCACTCTTGTGTCATGCTCACTGTTCAGGGATATAACCTGTGTCGGCCATTCTGCAATTGCCTTGACCTCATGTGTCGGCCATTCCTTGGTGTCAGTATGTTTCATCATGTGTTTAGTCCTAATCCAAATAAGCTCATACCTTTTGAGTGTCCCTCGTGTTGGATGATGGAGGATGCATTAAGGCCTCCCTTCCAACGGACTTCTTCCCATCGACTTCAACTCATTGTGCTCTGGTAATGAAGTTTAGAGTTTCGGTTAGTACCTTGGGGATTGTGGTCATTAGTGGCAGTTTCCCTCGCTATTGGATAGATGGGAATACATCAATGTCTCCTATCCGATGGATTCTTCAAGTGTTCGACGGCAAGACCATCTATTCACACTTTCTTGAATGTACTAGGTACCTTGGGTTCCATTTTCATTATTGGTGGACACCCTCGCGTTTGTTAACGGTATACATCAATGACCGGTAATCAAACGATACCTCCCATGTTCGACAACAACTCATTTATTCGCATGGATAGGTTTGTACCTTGGGTTGTTTTTGGATGAAGACCTTGGGATCCTCGATAACATCACCTTATTTATGTTATCGCCCAAGTTGCGCAAGACTGAGCCACACTCTTTTTGGGCTCTTGATGAGACATAGATCCAGCTTGTTCTCTATGGCTATGTTCTCCAGTTTTGACATAGATCCACCTTGTATTTATGTGGCTATGTTTACACTTATGTTCCTCACGGATCCACGCTTGTATTTTAGTGGCCATGATATATGCATCAGTATTTTGGATCATTATCGTATCCTCTTGGAGGTCATGTTCCACCATTTGAGCATGGACAGTTACCCCAAGGATAAGTTTGTCTGACATTGCCTTTGCTTTCAGGTACTTCATTTGAGCCTATGATTCTTGGTTTCTCCATTCCTCCATGATTCAACTCTTTGTTATTTATAATGTATTTCGGCCATCGTTTCCCGCACTCCCTCTGACCTCGTACATTAGGGGGCATCTGTTATAGCTTGAAATGACACCTCTCCGTCCGTGACGACACTTGTTTCCCTTGGTCGCATGACGACATTTCTTGAGATCAAGTTCAGTCACACAACAGGAAATTTGTGGATGGAGGAGTCATTTGGGACACTAAAAATGGTTGAAATTACCTCATTCTTGACCCATTTGATGTATATGACCCTTAGGAACATTTTTCCAGACCAAACCATCTCCTAAAAATGAGCAGAAAAGCCTGTTTTTGGCCATTTTTTAACATGAGCGCGACTCCACTGTTGAAATAGTAGCGCTCAAACCCTTTTGAGCGCGAATCCACTGTTGAAATAGTAGCGCTCAAACCCTTCTGAGCGCGACTCCACTGTTGAAATAGTAGCGCTCAACTCCATGTGTACGCTACTTTGTCTACTGTAGAGTAGCGTACACCCCTATTTTGGTCAAAATCTCGAAATTCGATTAAGTTAAGTTGGTTGGGAAACCTCTTGAGCGGTTATAACTTCTTTTGCTCTTCCTCACTGACTATATAAGGAGGGTAGAAGGGCCATGTGAGGGGACTAAGCCCAATTACAAAGTTATGCTGGAGGAATGGATACCCTCATCCCCCTCTCTTGTGCTTCAGTTTTGGTAAACCCTAGCACAGTTGCTTAGAGGCTGGGATCCTTGGAGTACAGAAGCAGGAGACCTTGAATCTAGGTTTTGTGAAGTGCCAAGCTTGAAGGAAGGTATAAATTTATGTACTTGCTTTCATTCATCAATAAATATCAGACATTCTTCTCTTTCCAAATATGACCTATTAATGTGTATTAGATTTGATTACAGTTTGTTTATAATCTGATTTCTTCTTCTATTATGAATATCAGTCTTATATATGTAGTCAAATGTGTTTGAGAAAGGTATTAAGTTGTTTTGCAGGTCTGAGCATTGCGACACTGGATAAGCATTGAAGAGCGAGGGAGGCAAATCTAGGGTCAACCTTCTGAATGAGGTGCCTACATCTCTAAACCCTAATCTCTTCATTTATTCATTGTACTTGCAGAATGCTTGTAAGTCTATCTTTATCACCGTAAGTTGGTAGTTTCTCCCCTTAACTATAGGTACATTTTCCCCACAAAAACTAGTTTTCTGAAAAATAAGATGGACCATATTGTTTATGGTAGAAATTTCAGAAGCATATCGAAAAAATTGGACATGTGATAAGTCGTACAAGTTCACTCTCTTGAAAAGGACAAAAACTATAAGTTTCTGGAAAGTTAACATAACTTTCTCTTGGTACATCAAATTTGGTCAAACCTATGGTGTTTAAAAGAAGACATACTAGTCTAATAAAGGACAAAATTTCAAAGTTAAGGGGGCTGAAATTTTATGTATAATTCAGGATAAAGGTCATCTAGAAATACAACCTACAAACTAGGGTTTTTTAAGGATTGTTAACTTGAAACTTGCATAACTTTTGATTGGAATATCTATTATGGGTGATTCAAAAGGAGGGATAAAGAGAAAAAAGAGATAAATATTGTTTAGGTCTCACCTGGAAATGGGTTATATAAAAAATTCTACATCAATTAAACCTCGAGAGAGATCAACCATGGTGTATGGAGAAACTGAAGAAATGTATAACTAGCTATCCAATTTGGAGGACAAAGTTAACACATTGCGTGAGACATCAGTGACACATGTTAAATTGGTAAACACAAAAATGATATAGACAGTAATTTGAAACTGAATAAAGGTGGAAATGATGGATCAAAATATGGAAATGACGGCCAGTAAATATGATCTTAAAGATATGACTTTTTAAACCAAGGAACGAATTCTTGCGTTAGCAAAAGTCCGCTAGGGTTTTCATTCTTGCGGCTTCTGTCTCTCGCCATGGCCTCCTACGGGGGAGTTTCTCCGTTGACCTCCTCTTCATTTCTCCCACCTGAATTTGAAGCATTCACGCGCCTGATCTCTTCACAAGGAAATAAAACAAACAAAGGTGCTCCGCCTAAGTTTGTTAAGAAACTTGACGACATCCATGAGGTCGTACTCCCTCTAAAGAAAACTATTTGGATCACATTATCTCTGGAAGACCATGCTCTGGTTGGTCAGTTTACCAGACTATGGTCGTATCTGAAAACCACGTATAGATGGGTCCAAAGGAACTGGAAACCCCTGATCTCTCAGTCACCTACTCTGTGGGAAGAGGGTTCTTCTTGTTTGATTTTGTCTCTAAAGAAGATCCATATCTCATTTTCAGAAATGACTCCTATTTTATGGGACCACAAGGGTTATATCTGAATCAGTGGACTCCCGACTTTGATCCAACTGCGGCTATCCCTAAATTCATCCTAGTTTGGGTCCATTTGCCGAACCTTCCAATACATTGCTGGAACCCTGATTCGCTGAAGTCAATAGGCAATGCCCTCGGTCGGTATATAGACAAAACAGAACCTAAGTACCAATATGTGTGTGATCAAATATGCGTGGAAGTAGATCTGGAAGCTGGTCTTCCGGAATCCATAAAGTTAAAAGTGGGGACCTGGTCACACTTTCAAAAACTGGACTATAAACAACTGCCATTCAAATGTCGAGGTTGCCATGAATATGGACATTTCCATAGAAACTGTCCATTAAATCAAGTGGATCAACAAGAAAAAGAGAAGAGTTAAGGATGATAGCCTTCCAAGAAGGCTAAGTAAAACCATAAGGCTGCACCAGGTCCGAGGAAATATGGTAATAAAAATCTAGCTTCTAACCCCAACCTTGTGTCTTCCCTTAAAAAGGCCTCTATGCAAGATTTACCGAGATCTAGCGGGGAATAGCTTTGCAATTCTGGAGGATATTATGGAAATTGAAGGAAAAGGAAATCAGGATGAAAGCTAAAATATACTTATGACGAAGATAGACCTCTCAGCTGAAAAGCAAGTAGCATCGATCGAAGGAGCAGAAGAAGTCGAAAATCTGAAGCTGATGAATCTGAAGAAGAAAAAGGCGAAATTGAAATGGCACCTGCTGACAAGAATAAATCCATAAGAGGAAGGAAAAAAGACAAGGAAATGAGGGATCAAGCCACCTATAAGGACAAGCTGCAAGGATCTCAACAAGCGTTAGAAAAAATTCTCAAGAATCCACGAATTACCAGACAACAAGGACAACCCCACAAAGGGGTTCCTTCTGCAACCAAAAGTAAGTAATGAAGGTACTCTCCTGGAGTTTTAGGGGGGTAGGAAGTAGAAATAAGGAAGACGATATGAAATATCTGGTATGTTCTTCACATCCATACCTTCTACTAATCCAAGAGACCAAAATGGAGGAAATGACCTTCCTCCAAACAAGTCTGAAATTTTGGAAGAAAGGTGGAGGTATTGTTGTAAGATCTAGAGGGGCCTCAGGAGAAATTGGCACTCTGTGGGACGCCTTTAAATTTAATTTGGTTGCTACTAAATCTTGTATTCATTGGATTTTCACCCAGCTGCTTCACAAAGACTCAGGAACCCAGGTATGTCTTTTTAACATTTATGCCCTAGTACTATTTTCTGAAAAAAAATATTGTTGGGACCTTCTTCAGGAAGCTGCCAATGAACTACATTTGGAAAACATTATCATTGCTGGGGATATGAATGTTGTTCTGAACCAATCCGATAAGAGAGGAGGATTAGTGGTTAGAGATCCGATCAGATAATGGTTTGACGAACTCATTTTGGACTAGGACCTGACTGATATCCAACCTATCAAAGGTAAATATACTCGGACCAACAAATGTATTGGACCTGGCCATATTGCAGCTAGATTAGATATATTTTTGGTCCATAAATCCTTCCTAGTGATGGGGTTGAATCCTACTTCTAAGTTTATCCCCTTTGGAGGATCAGATCATAAACCAATCCTGCTTGAAATTAAGAAAGATTCAAATTTGGGACCAATCCCATTTCGCTTTAGTCCTCTGTGGGTACAACAAGAAGGATTCATAGAAGTGTTTCGTGAAGCTTAGACCTCCCCATTCTCAGGTTCCCCCTTTTTTGTGTGGGAAGAAAAAATACGCAAAGTCAAAAGAGCCCTCAAGCTTTGGGAAAAAGAGAAGAAATCTCCCTTGCAAATACAAATGGAAACTCAACAAAATCTTGCAACCCATCAATCCAAAATGGAAGAAGAAAATATAACCAAGGAGCATTTAGAAAAGGAAGCATCCTTGCATCAAGACTTCCACTCTGCTTGTCGACAGGAAGAAGAATACTGGAGGCAAAAATCTAGAAGTCTTTGGCTCCAAGTAGGGGACTAGAACACCTCCTTTTTTCATAAACAAACTGAAGCCAAAAAGCATTTCAAAATAGTCACATAAATACAAGCACACAATCAACCTCTCACAGACTTTGACAAAATTAAGGAAGAAGCAGTTCAACATTTCGGTTCAATTTATACTGAGGATACTAAGGGACAGTTCATAGAACCAGGGGACATTTTGGATCTGGTCCCAAGTAAAGTGCAAAGGAAGGATAATATGAAACTAACTAAGCCAGTTTCTTTGGAGGAAGTTAAGAATGCTCTAAAGGATATGGAAGAAGACAAATCTCCTGGACCAGATGGGTTTACCGCTCGGTTGATTAAAATATGTTGGGACATTATTAAAAAAGATCTGCACAAAATGGTGCTGAAATATCAAAGCTGTGACAAGATTGGGGGGAGAACCAATTCAACCTTCTTATCTCTCATCCCGAAAGAAAAAACAGCCTCTACATTTGATCGGTTCAGGCCTATATCGCTATGTAATAGTCATTATAAGAGCATAACTAAAATTATGGCCAAAAGGTTAAAAGGGATTCTTCCCAAACTTATCCCAGAAAATCAAGGTGGATCCATTAAAGGAAGGAAAATTTGGGACAATATTATTTTGGTACAAGAAGCAATCCATTCAAGTCTTAGCAATCGAGAGAAAGGTATGGTGATTAAAATTGATCTAGATAATGCTTTTGACAGAGTGTGTTATGATTTTCTATTTCAGTTTATGAGTTGTTTCGGCTTTGAATCTTCCTTCATTTGTGGGGTGAAAGCCTACATAACTAGACCTTGGATCACCCCTCTAATCAATGGCAGAGCATCTTCCTTTTTTAAATCCTCTAGGAGTCTTTGTCAGGGATGCCCGCTTTCTCCCTTGCTTTATGTTGAGATATTGTAACTTCAAAGAATATTATAATTGTACTTTATTATTCCGGAGATGTTTATTCCTCCGTCGGAATGTGGTAACTTGGGTTATTAGACTTCCCTAGTGGGGGTCGGCCCTGTATGTGTTATGTGGGTCAAAGGGTTATTAGACCACCCTAGAGGGGTCGGCCCAGTCAGTTGTAGTGGGGTATTTAACCCATTGGTTAAATACGAGCCTACATGTCTTGTGTAAAAGACAAGTCGGAGTAGTGTATAAATAGAGGAGGTGTATTCCTCATTTTACACACACACTCACTCACTTGAGAGTGGTGCACTTGTGGAGGAGAGTTCTGCTATGGAGAAGGAGGAGCTTATGCTCAGGGTTACATCTTTGTATATTGCTGTTCACCTATATTGAGGAAGCTTTACTGGGTTTTCTACCCCATGAGGGTTTCCCAGGATAAATCTGTGTCTCTTGTGTTTATGCTATGCTTGTTGTTTCTTCAATGATCTTGTATGTGCTATTATTGTGAAATGGAATGTAATGCTGCTATTTTCTGTCTTAGCATATTAAATCTTAACATGGTATCAAAGCTAACCTGAAGGAAGGCAAGGTATGGCACTTACGACACTTGCTTTACTTATGACAATTTGAAGGTTAGGGTTTTATATAGCAAAAACCAGTCATCGTGCAACTTTCGCCATAAATCCATTTTGGCAAAGGTTCAGGATCTAAAACCTTTACAGGTCGTAGATAACATCTCCAGGTATCTTGTGTCCAAAGGGTACCCTCATATTCGTTGTACTTTGTGATTTATGATCAGTACAAGTTAGGGTTTCTGCCTCTTCCAGATCTCAGTCAAAAGTAGGTGACCTAGGAAAAAAGATCATAACTTGGGATAGGAAGCTCCAAATGAGATTTCGTAAAAAGTGACAGGTATTACACAGACTGCACTATCTCAGGAAACTTTTTCAGAGGCCGAAGATTAACCAGTGACACGTGGCACGCCGTACAAGTTCGCTCTCCTGTTTTATCCCATAAACAGGTCACGTTGCGACACTTGGCATAACTTGGGATAGGAAGATCCAAATGCAATTTCGTAAAAAGTGACAGGTAGTACACAGACTGTACTATCTCAAAAAATGTTTTCAGAGGCCGAAGCTTAACCAGTGACACGTGTGACGCCGTACAAGTCCGCTCTCCTGTTTTATCCCATAAACAGGTCACGTTGCGACACTTGGCATAACTCTCTCTCAAAAAATACAATTGAGGTCAGACCTATTGCGTTGGAAAGATGATAGGCTAGGATACCACAGAAAACGTTTTCAGACCCTGTGGAGCGAAAATTTTGGAGTTACAGTAGAAACAATCAGGTACATATTTCTGTCAAAACAAAATTATTTTTGGAGCACCTTCATTCATGGCTTCCGAAATTTAGGGTTTCGGAGAAAGTTAAATTTTTTGGAATCGGGATCCACGGCTGGAAGATCCTTAGAAAAATAAGAGTTTAGAGCCTTGGATCGAACCTTTTGATTGGACAGAAGGTTGGGCTTCATCAAACCCTAGTTCGGGTTCCTGTCCAAAAGATCCAGAAGTTTCGAAGGAAATTTGGAGGGGTCAAATTTTTGGAGATTTCAAAATTGAAGTATGCTAGTTTGATCAGCTCAGCAAGACACATCCTTCCATCCATTCAGAAGTGTGAAAGTCAAAGATTGAATTTTTAGGGTTTCTCTAGCAAACCCTAATCAAGCTCCAGATCAAGTTTCAGGGGGAGTTAAGGCTAAGGCCTTACATAAGAAGACTACAAGAAGTCTCGACAGGTATGACTTAAGGAGTTCAGGTATGTCTTGAAATTTTATTCTTGATTAGGTTCATAATGTGTTTGTCTTCATATTATTTATTAGTACAATCTTGATTAACGTTAGAATTGTCTTATCACCCTAGTGACAATATGAATGCATGTGAATGATCGAAGACATTCATTAATTAGGGCTATATGATTGTACTAATGCATTATGGTGTTGTGTGAGGTTGATGTTGTCTGCTAACAAGATACAGGTACATCACAAAAGACAAATCAAGTTCCATGACCATGACCATATGAAGACAAAGACTCATCCATAATCTTTGTTCTATTTACGAGGTATGTATGACTTTGTTATATTATGCTTAACCTATGAGACATGCAGGTTCTAGCTCAGAATCTCTAAATCATTGAAGAGATTGTTTAGGTATGTTGTACATAACTAAGCAGGTATACTAATCCAGGTATGTTTTCTCATGTCAAGTTAGAATCTTACCTTGTGTTAGGATCCCTTATATAAGTATACTTGGTATGATTGGTTATGCTTATTCATAAAGTTAGTAATCAAGGGTTTATGCATATTATGTCTCTTGTCTTGATGATTTAATTAACCAGAAGAGTACTATGATCAAACAAGAATATGCATGAGTAAAAGAAGACTTCCTTGAAACCCTGAATACTAATGATCATGACTATACATATTCAAGATTATTTATAGTTAGAATGTTTTGAGAATATACTAATGAATGTATGTTTGTGTATGAGATCATGAGGATGACACTAGTGCACACTTGAGCATGCACAGTGGTACAGAATGAATAAAAGTTCAAAAGACATATAGAAGATCAAGCAGGAGGCAACCACACAAACATAAAAAACAAGTATTTGAGTTGTTATTTGAAATAGTAAATGATATTGCTTGTATGCATATTTGTATTCCTAGAATATATCATGCTGAGTGTAAACATTCATAGAGCATTGAAACAGTATACTACTAATATGCATATGGTTGGTAAGTTGGACAAACATTCCATTGTTGCTTTTCTAGAATGAAACCTCTTTGCTGACATGCTGAGAGCTGTGCACACTCTCGATAGTATGTTCTGGTAGAGATGGAAGGCATCTAGATAGCCACTGTATGCATACAGGATATGGGAAAGTGTTGTGCCAAAGTATTGGTCAAAATAGTTGCATAACTATGTAAATGATATCTGTATGCATAATAGGTTATCATGTCAATATGATTTGATGATTATGAAGTATTACTAATCATGTACTTAATTTTGATTTGTAGGAAAGATCATGATGAATGATGAACACTGAACAAGCGATGGATGTTCAACAAAAAAGGTTTTCAAATCAAACACACTATAGAAGGCTTGTGGCTAGAAGATTATCTTAGAAAGAGGAAGAGAATCATGATGAGATGTTTGCTCCAAGTGGCTAGATAAGACCATTCTCTTAATGGTGTAATTAAAGAAGAAGTATGAATCAGGTTCTGTATGAGTTCCCAGGATCGATAATCAATTGATGAGCTTAATGATCACATGGGTGATGTGGATCTCAATCTTTGCTACAAGGTTGAATATGGTTTCTCTACATAGATGTTGAATGGGCAGAAATTGTATCAGACAGGAAGAGCACATCGAGAGGATGTTATTGTCTGGGATCAGCCATGACCTCGTGGTTGAGCAGGAAACAATCTAGTGTGGCTCTCAGCACAAGCGGAATATATGGCTGCTTGCTCTGCTAGTTGTGAAGCGGTATGGATTTAGAATGGACCCAACTGTGATCCTATGTGACAAACAGAGTTGTACCAAAATGGCAGAGAATCCAGTATTCCATGATAAGTCAAAGCACATAGAGATCTGACATTTCTATATACAAGATATGGTTAATGTTCGAATTCGTAACAAGTTACCAATGCACTAACCAAACCTCTACCGATCCGATGTACTAACCAAACCTCTACCTCAAGTAAAGTTTTCCAAGACAAACTTAATATAGTTAAGAAGGACCCTCCTCGAAAGGGGGAGTAATGTGATCACTTATGATAAGATTTCCCGCATCGACAGTGAGGACAATGATGTGGATACCTATATTGGTGATGCCGACAGAGAGGTTGGTGGATGGTCCTTAGATAGGGTCTAAGGTGACAAGGGGATTGCATCATCCTTGAACACATGTTCTAAAGAGATCCGTAGACGTATGTCTTTGAGAATGAAGTCCTTGGTGGACATGATAGGATTTCATCATCCTCAAGAGAGCCGTAGACGTATGTCTTCGAGAATGAAGTCCTTGGTGGACATGATAGGATTGCATCATCCTCAAGAGAGCCGTAGACGTATGTCTTCGAGAATGAAGTCCTTGGAGGACATGATAGGATTGCATCATCCTCAAGAGAGCCGTAGACAGATGTCTCCGAGAAAGAAGAGGGATTGCATCATCCTTGAACACATGTTCTAAAGTGAGCCATAGACAGGTGTCTCCGAGAAAGAAGAGGGATTGCATCATCCTTGAACACATGTTCTAAAGTGAGCCGTAGACATGATGTCTCCGATAATAAAGTCCTGAATGAACAGGTAGGGGATTGTATCTTCCCCGGAATGAGGTCCCAGAATTGAGCCGTAGACATGATGTCTCCGATAATAAAGTCCTGAATGAACAGGTAGGGGATTGTATCTTCCCCAGACTGAGGTCCCAGAATTGAGCCGTAGACATGATGTCTCCGATAATAAAGTCCTGAATGAATAGGTAGGGGATTGTATCTTCCTCGGACTGAGGTCCCAGAATTGAGCCGTAGACATGATGTCTCCGATAATAAAGTCCTGAATGAACAGGTAGGGGATTGTATCTTCCCCGGACTGAGGTCCCAGAATTGAGCCGTAGATTGGGTCTCCGATAATAAAGTCCTGAATGAACAGGTAGGGGATTGTATCTTCCCCAGACTGAGGTCCCAGAATTGAGCTGTAGACATGATGTCTCCGATAATAAAGTCCTGAATTAATAGGTAGGGGATTGTATCTTCCCCGGACTGAGGTCCCAGAATTGAGCCGTATACTGGGTCTCCGATAATGAAGTCCTGAATGAACAGGTAGGGGATTGCATCTTACCCGGAATGCGGTCCCAGAATTGAGCCGTAGACTGGGTCTCCGATAATGAAGTCCTGAATGAACAGGTAGGGGATTGTA
Organism: Larix kaempferi; assembly: GCA_027924585.1. Classification (NCBI taxonomy): domain Eukaryota; kingdom Viridiplantae; phylum Streptophyta; class Pinopsida; order Pinales; family Pinaceae; genus Larix; species Larix kaempferi. The sequence goes on from BSBM01000476.1 coordinate 16,033,550, forward strand.
TCTTCCCCGGACTTTATTCCCAGAATTGATCCGTAGACTGATGTCTCCGAAAAAACTAAAGATAGGATTGCATCATCCATGAACTGGGTTCAAAATGTACGTGATGGGATTGCATCGTCCCTAGACATGAGACTTGTCTTAAAGTGATAAGGACTAATCATCCTGTAAGTAGATTGGGATTGCATCGTCCCTAGACATGGTGAGGTGTCTTAAAGTGATAAGGACTAATCATCCTGTAAGTAGATTGGGATTGCATCGTCCCTAGACATGGTGAGGTGTCTTAAAGTGATAAGGACTAATCATCCTGTAAGTAGATTGGGATTGCATCATCCCTAGACATGGTGAGGTGTCTTAAAGTGATAAGGACTAATCATCCTGTAAGTAGATTGGGATTGCATCGTCCCTAGACATGGTGAGGTGTCTTAAAGTGATAAGGACTAATCATCCTGTAAGTAGATTGGGATTGCATCGTCCCTAGACATGGTAAGGTGTCTTAAAGTGATAAGGACTAATCATCCTGTAAGTTGATTCGGGATTGCATCGTCCCTAGACATGGTGAGGTGTCTTAAAAGGATAAGGATTGATCATCCTGTAAGTTGATCTGGATTGCATCGTCCATAGACATGAGAGATGTCTTAAATTGAGAGGGATTGATCATCCCATAAGTGGATCAGGATTGTATCATCCTTGGACCTATGTCCTAAAGTGAGAGGGATTGACCATCCCGTAATTGGATCATGTGTGTTGCAGGGTATGCTACTGTTGTGTATACTTGTATCGGTGTGGATACTTGTATTGATAGATGTATTAGTGAGAATACATGCTTTTGATGATAGATGTATTAGTGAGAATAAATGCTTTTGATGATAGATGTATTAGTGAGAATACATGCTTTTGATGATATATGTATTAGTAAGAATACATGTTTTGATGATAGATGTATTGGTGAGAATACATACTTTTGATGATACATGTATTGATTAATGCACTTGTATGGTTGAGGATACTTATGTTGTAGATCGAGATGATCCAGATGCTGTAGATCGAGATGATCCAGATGCTGTAGATTGAGATGATGTGACGATGCTGATCGTGTTGATCTAGACGATGATGTTGATCGTGTGATGACGATGCTGATGATTGTGTGATGATGATGCTGATGATCGTGTGATGACGATGCTGACGATCGTGAGGATTCAGATATTGATGTTGCTGTAGCTGTTCGAGTGCTGCAGAAGATGAAGACTCAGTACTGAAGATGTTGATGTTCCAGTATTGAAGATGTTCCAGTAACTGCTTGAGTTACTGATGATATTGAGAAAGCTTCCAATGATTTATAGATGTATCATGTATGATGTTGATGACTCCTTACTCGTGCAGATGCTGTTATAATATCCTTCTCGTTAAGGGGGAGTGTTGATATATTGTAACTTCAAAGAATATTATAATTGTACTTTATTATTCCGGAGATGTTTATTCCTCCGTCGGAATGTGGTAACTTGGGTTATTAGACTTCCCTAGTGGGGGTCGGCCCTGTATGTGTTATGTGGGTCAAAGGGTTATTAGACCACCCTAGAGGGGTCGGCCCAGTCAGTTGTAGTGGGGTATTTAACCCATTGGTTAAATACGAGCCTACATGTCTTGTGTAAAAGACAAGTCGGAGTAGTGTATAAATAGAGGAGGTGTATTCCTCATTTTACACACACACTCACTCACTTGAGAGTGGTGCACTTGTGGAGGAGAGTTCTGCTATGGAGAAGGAGGAGCTTATGCTCAGGGTTACATCTTTGTATATTGCTGTTCATCTATATTGAGGAAGCTTTACTGGGTTTTCTACCCCATGAGGGTTTCCCAGGATAAATCTGTGTCTCTTGTGTTTATGCTATGCTTGTTGTTTCTTCAGTGATCCTGTATGTGCTATTATTGTGAAATGGAATGTAATGCTGCTATTTTCTGTCTTAGCATATTAAATCTTAACACTTTATGCCATCCAAGCCGCTGCCTTCAGCTTCCAATTAGAACATTGTCACCTTGAAAAGGACTTGATCAGAATTAGGATGGTCCGAGGGATTAACGATATCAATCATGCCCAGTTTGCAGATGATACTCTTCTCTTGGGAGGGGCCAGTCCAATTATTTCCCGCAAATTTAATCTGGAATTGGAATCCTACTGCAATGCCTCCGGAAGCAAAATAAACTACAGGAAAAGTCATATCTTTAGTTGGAATATCAACCCTTGAGAGATGTCAGATATTTCAAGAATCATAGAGATCGAGGGTGCTATGCAGTGGGACTCTTTCAAGTATTTAGGGGTCCCTATTTTCAAAGCTTCTCCAAAAGCTGATGTTTGGACCCCTCTGTTGGAAAAATTCAAGATCAAAATCCTTTCATGGGGGGCTTCATGGCTTAATATGGCAGAACTCTTATTAAATTAGTCTTAAATAGTCTTATGGTCTATCAATGTTCAATTCTTCTGGCGCCTTCGAGTTTTCTGCTTACTTTTGAAAAGATTCTTGGGAATTTTCTTTGGAGAGGAGGGAAGAATACCGGGGGGGGGGGGAATTTCTCTAGTAAGTTGGAAGAATATTAAAAATCCCCTTTAGGAGGGTGGGCTTCATATTCGAGATATCAAAATTCAGAATCTGGCATTAGGAGCCAAACTCCTTTGGAATTTAATAACAGGGAAATTCTCATGGAGTAGTAAGGTCCTTTGGAAGAAATACTTTCTAGGATTCAGAAAGAAATGTTTGGAAAAAGATTCAAAAGTTAAAAAAGGATCCCCCATCCTATCTATTTTCTAGCGTGCACTTCCTAGATTCAGAGAAGAACTGACTTGGATACCAAGAAATGGGAAAAAAATCAATATATGGAATGATTCTATATTAGGGAACCCACCACTAGATTAAGAGAATGGTATCCTGAATTTTAGAGTTTGGATGTAGGATCAAGGACTCTCCACCCTTTGGGATATCTCTCACTGGTACAATGGAATTCACTCTTCATGGCGAGGTTGGAATATTCCTGATTTCCCTAGGCAATTGGAAGAAGAAAAGACTATTTTTATGTATTTGCTCCAAGGTTTCATGCCTATTTCGGCTTCAATCAAAGACAAGAGAGGTTGGGAAATGAGATCAATAAATTACTCATATGCTCAAGGCTATCACCTTTTCTCAGAAGTTCCAAATGTGCTTGCCAATCCAGCTGTGTGGAAAATAATCTGGAACTTCAAGAGCCTCCCTAAGGTTGATATGTTTGTATGGACCCTTGCCTAAGGAAGCATTCTTACTGGTGAAAAATTGAAAAAAAAGGCTTTGCTGGTCCTTTTCAATGTCCTCTCTATCGCATACATGAAGATTCTTCGTAGCATCTCTTTCTGAATTGTCCCTATGCTTTGGAAGTTCGGGCCTTGGCGCTTGGACCCTGGTCCAAAAAGGTAAATCTTCCAGAAAGTATTCTCTCCCTCTTTAGTTCATGGGAACAGGAGTTTCCGATGTCTCTGTCTCAAAAATCTCATCTTAAGTACTGCTGGTTGACTCTTCCCAAATTTATTGTTTGGAAACTTTGGTTGGAACGAAATGCCTAAATTTTCCAAGAAACCTCCTCTACTGTGGCTCAAGTTGTAGTCAAAGCTCAAGCTCTCATGGGTGAATGCCTCCAGGTCCTATCCTTGCCTAAAAACAAGCTCCCTCTTCTTCCGAAAGAATCATATTGGCTAAAGTCCTTCAATCATACAGAGGCGATTGGTCCAACATTGACCCATGGATTTGAAGTCTGGGAGGTAAGAATGGATCAATATCAATTTGAAAATTGGAGAAAGGAGAGGAAATTGTATAGTCAATTTTTTGATGGAGCTTCGAAGGGGAATCCAGAGGCGGTAGGAGGGGGAGGGATTATCTATAATCCTGAAGAAATTGTTGAAATTTAGTATTCTTGGAGCATTGGCATTGATACAAACAACATGGTAGAATCCCATGCCCTTTGGAAAGGGTTAAAGCAATTGGAAGCTCTAGGAATTGATGAAACTATGATCTTTGGAGACTCCCACCTGATAATCCAAGCTCTGAATACCTCCAAAAAAATCAGGAACTTAAAAATAGATCGTCTGATAAAGAGAATTAAACTCCTCTCTTGATCCTTTTGGAAAATTGAATTTTTTCATACCCTTAGAGCTTTGAATACATAAGCAGAAAAAGCCGCCAATAAGGATACCCCCCTCAACAAGGGAGAATTACATGTCAACAACGAGGTGTGGGGGGCCCACCTTCCCTAAGGCCCGACGCGCAAGTTCGAATGGAAGCTATGTATACAAAATCAGTTAATATTTGGGGGATTGAATGGACAGATGGTGATCGACGAAACCTGAGCTGGAAACACAACATGCAACATGATAAAGGTATTAAAGGGATGGGGTGTTGGTTAATGAATATCGCAGTGGTCATTCCATTAGTCCATACCCAATCCTTTGATTCCCACTTCTGGATACTTCCCATGGAGAAGTGAGTTAAGTATGACATAGTTTCCGTAGGTTATGTCCCTTCTCTTCATGTCGGATGGGGGTAGCGACTTGTTAACACCCAAAAAGTGCTCACTACCTCATCTACCCCATTACATGACTCATTTGTCCGTATTTCCTACCATATCTACCTTCAAAACCTTAAAATCCCATTAAAAAGCCTCCAAAAGGACTAAAAAGCCTCCAAAAGGACTAAAAAGCCTCCAAAAGGCCACAAAACCATCAAAAAAGCCTCCAAAAGGCTAAAAAACCCCTTTCCCCTCCAAAATTATCCAAAATTCCTCCAAAATAGCAAAAACCCTCTAAAAAGGGAATAAAAAATATAAAAAAAAGGAGGAAAAAGAGGAAAAAAGGACGAAAAAACCCTATACAGCTGACCTAAACCATATGGTTCCCAAAACCATGGGCCAGCACTCCACCACTAAAAACCTATAAATAGGTGATGGAGACCCCTCATTTCATATCCACAGTCAAATACACCCTTACTCTGCCAAAATCACTCTCGAAACCCTAGCTCACCTTTGAGCTACTTTCACCATTGAGTGCCCCTTTTGGCCCATTTCCAAACTTTTGGAGAAAGAGAAGGAGCAAAGCTGGAGTTTGGAGCAACCCTCTTGGACCATTGCAAGAACTTCACCAACCTCTACACTTGAGGTAAAATTTTAATACAAAAAAGAAAGATCTTCACCATATTTCATGTTTTTGTTATGTTTATTAATGCTCATGCTAGTTTAGAATTCGTATTGTTTTCTTACTTTATTTAATTTTTTATTGAACTGCTACTAAGGAGTCCATTCTCCTTAGTAGGTGCTCATTTGCACAAGCTAGGGTGAAAACCCTAGCCACAGTTTTGGCGACTCCGCTTGTGTTTCTTTTGAATTTCTGGTTATAGTTTTAATAGTTTTAAGCGTTTTCAATTTTCTGCAATATTTTTCTTTTTTTCCTTTCGACTGTCCCTTTCGGCTGCCGTAAACCGCGTTTTTTACCCCTCGCAGTTGCGTTCCGACCGCGTCTTTCAGGCCTTTACCTGCAATCCGACCGCGACTCTCAGACTGTTTTCGGCGCCCTGCCGACGGATTCAAGTCTGTTACCTGCGATCCGACCGTGGCTAGTAGCTTGTTTGGTGCGATCCGACGAAGAATTTTAACAATTTTTACGCGTCCTGCCTACGGCTTTCAGCCATCTTTCTGCAACCCGCCGGCGTCTTTAGGCCATTTTCTTGCGTCCTTCCTGCGGCTTTCAGCCATTTCTCTGCAACCCGCCGGCGTCTTTAGGCCATTTTCCTGCGTCCTGCCTGCGGCTTTCAGCCATCTTTCTACAATTTGCCGGCGTCTTTAAGCCATTTTCCTGCATCCTTCCTGCGGCTTTCATCCATTTCTTTGCAACCCGCTGGCGTCTTTAGGCCGTTTTCCTGCGTCCCGCCTGCGGCTTTCAGCCATTTTCTTGCAACTCGCCGGCGTCTGTAGGCCATTTTCCCGCGTCCCGTTTGCGGCTTTCAGCCATTTTCCTGCAACTTGCCTGCGGCTTTCGACCTGTTTCTAGCGTCCCGACTGCATCTTTCAGCCAAAACCCTGCAACCTGTCTGTGACTGTTGAGCTGTTTCCCGCGGTCCGACCGCCCAGATTTGCCACAGACCCGCGGTCTGTTTTCTGCATTTTTTCCTATTTTGAACCCAGCACTTTGCTACAATATTTTCGGCACTTGCACAACCATCTGTCCTGTCTGCAGCCATCCTTCCCTACAACCTTTTCTGCAGTATTATTTATGTTCCATTTACAGAATATTTTGTTTTAAATTTCAACATTTTAATTGAAAAAGAGAAAATTTTGCATTTCAAAGTTTAAATTCTGTATTGTTATTTTTAGTTAAGTTGCCCACTCCGTGGCACTTTTACTTGGGTTCATCATCTCACACGCACACGCTCTGTCACCTGATTCAAGTGAGCCTTAAAAAACTACTTAACACAACCAACATTCTAACCCCACTTGGGGAACACATAAGAATTTTTGTAGTTAGGTAGGATCGGGGGGATAGGCATCCAAATAACACCCCTCAGTTGCTTACACTTGAGACATAGCTATTGTCCATTAGGGAACCAAAATCCCCTAGTATTTTTTGGCACGGTCACAACCAGTTTATCAGAGGGCCTCTCCCCTAGGAGGGTTGAAGTCGCCAGACTGGTTCCGGAGGCCTGAGTGGAATACCGCAATCCATTCAGTAACTGAAGGCTACCTTTCGCAGTTCTCGGGGTATCCCTGTATGGGGATACCACGATGATAGAACCAAACGACAGATTCACCTTTTTTGGACGTGTCATGAACGGGGTATCTTAGTTGCCTTTCTTCTAGGATTGACTACCCGGTGTCCCTCCTGGTAGGGGGATATCTTTAGCCACTTGGCTCTGCTATCCATATTGTCTGACTTGGATTTCATCACCTTGCAGAGGATATGTCTAGTTGAGTCAGAATACTATTTAGTTAGGTGTTTGCATGCTCCCTTACCTCCTTTTGGTCTAGTGAGTCCACTATTTTTATTTCTTAGGAAACCTGCTGCTTGTTGGTATTCTGACCATTTCTGTTGATACTCCACTTATTGTAGCACAGCTGTTACAGTAAGTGTTTTGAGTTGGTTGTTGGCCTGAGTGCCATATTTTTTGAGCTCTCCTTCTGCACACTCGGTTGCATTAGGGTTTTTGAGCTGTTTTTCACTCAACACAACCCCCAGATATTTGACACCATTTGTCACCATTGAGTCCCCGAGACATTCTCGGCGCCTCCGGGGCGAGCCCCCGCAGCACGTTTCACTTGACACCATCCGTCATAGACATAGATCTTCATCACTTGATACCACTCATCATAGATCTCGAGCTTTGTCACTTGACTCCACTCGTCAATGGCATAGAACTCCGTCACCCGAGCTAGATGCCCCTTATTTTACCTTTGATTCTGAGGCAGAGTCCGAGAACCCCATTTACATTGCACCAACCAGCCCCATGGCTGGCGTGACTTCCACCCCTTTCTTTGTAGGGACCATTGGTGGAGCATCCACCACCACACCAGCTACCACACCTGCTTTGGGTATGCCCTCAATGGGGCCCACATCTACCATTCCGATCACTGCACCCATTCCAGTAGTTGGAATACCTATTCCCACTCCATCAGTGACTCACACTACCCTTGGCGGTGCAGGACCGTCCCATACCACTTTCGTCCCTACACTTCGGGGCAACCTTCCAAACCCTGCCCCTACACTTGGGGGCATTGGCCCCACCATGGTCCAACCCACTAGTATGTCACATCCTTCTACTAGTTTTCCATTCATGGCTAGCCTCAACCTTCCTGATCTAGCTAGACTGACTAACGATCCCATCAGACACGACCCTACGTGGCCTCACAGGCCCACCAAGCTTCCCTTCGACATCCCTAAGTTTGAGGGCAAGGCAGGTGAGGACCCCCAGAATCATATTATGTCTTTCCATCTATGGTGTTCCTCCAACTCCATAGTGGACAACTTTGTCCGCCTCCGTCTGTTACAACACACCTTCACTAGCTCTGTAGCTAAGTGGTACATCGAGCAGTCCCATGGGACCCATGCCACCTTTAATTCCCTTTCCTCGACTTTCTTGCAGTTCTTTCAGTTACCTATCCGCTATGACGCGGGAGTTGAGATCCTACTGTCTTGTAGACAGAACACGGCTACCCACATCACTGACCACATTCATGAGTGGCGTCGATGCCGCAGCCTCTACAAAATTAAGTTAGATGACCGTATCTTCTTAGATTGGTTTCTAAAATCCCTCCTTCCTGTCATTTCCAAGGATGTGGCATCCGAACGACCCCAGTCTAAAGAAGAGGCCATCCTCAAAGCCCAACAATTTGACCTCATTTACGCCCAGTCGGGTTATCTATATACCATCATACCTGACGCCCCTCGCGACAATTCCTCCCCACACGATGCACCGGGGGCATCCCATGCCGCAGACGGCATCATTGGCCGTATTGCCTCGCATCCCCAACCCTTTTCCATAGCACGTCCTAGCCATGGCCCCGACCTTTCGTGGGCTACATCACAGTCTGGAGCAACCAATTCGTATGCTCCCATGGCACATCACCACCATTCCCATGGACCCTCATGTCCACCTTAGTGCTTTGGGCATGCATCCCCCGCTTACGCCCCCCGGTCGCACCTCAGCCCTATTACCACCCGCAGGCTGCACCAGCTCTTGTGCTCTCTCAAGCCCAACATGCTTATTACCCACCACAGGCAGTCCCTACGGAAAACCCCCAACCCGCTCCGCAGACATATCAGCAACCCCCACAAGGTTCAGCACCTGCCCAACCTCCCCCTACTTATTATCCACCGCAGCCTACTCCCGCACCTGCACAACCCCAGACCCCACCTGCTGCCCAAGGGCAAGTCTACGCCCAACAGAATCCGCAGCAGAACCAAAACAACTAGTGCCAATAGGGCCAACAAAACCGTGGCAAAGGCCGTAACCATGGGAACAACCCCCCTCCAGACCAAGGTGGTCAACCTCCCAATCCCCCAAACAACAATAACGCGGCACCTACCAACCAGAATCCTGATCGACCGCCCAAGTAGGCCAAAAACCCTAATTTGCGAACAAACCATCCTTGTTCTATTTGCGGGGTCTATGGCCACTACACACATGCTTTCCCACATTTGGAGCGAGCTCGACAACTCTGGATTGATGATGCCCATCGCCAAGGGCACGCGGCTCCTCAGGCGCCACCCAACCCCCCACCACCTCAGCAGCAACCTTTGGTGCTGCAAAACCCTTTACCAACCCAAGGCGTAGTGAACACTCAGCCGTTGGCCCCCCCCCAAGGCACCATGCCACCACAACAACAGATCACTTATGCCGCTCCTGATCAACCCATGTTTGACTTAGGTACCCACCACTTGTTAATGATGTCATCCACTAATGTCAACCTCCAAACCTGTCGGAACCAATATGGTCCCACCCCTGACGCCCCTCCCACCGACAAAAACACTAACGCTCATCGCACTGATTAGACGTTACGTATACCTCCGGCTCCACTCGATGGCACCGCTAAATCACCTCGCTTCCCACTTCATCGCATCAACAATAACCCCAATGCTCGCGCTGCATCAAATTCCAACATTGTAGATGACTTAGCCCAATCCCCCGCAGCCATGTCTGCATTAGAAGTCTTAAAAAACTGTCCTTCACAGCGCAAGACTTTGCTCTCTGCCATTGGTGCTATTGACCCCAATGATTCACAACTGATGGCATTCGATTTGGACCAGTCCGAACCACGCCTGCCTTCCACTTTAGCGTTCCAAGTTTTTGTTTCCGTTCGAAATCTTGTCATCCATCGGTGCATTATCGATGAAGGTGCCTCTAGATGCATGATGTCCACATTCGTTTGGCAGAAGTTGGGATCCCCTACCCTCCAACAGTCCACCACCGCGTTGTGAGCCTACGACGGCCGTTCGGCTCAACCTCAAGGTCTCTTAGCCAATGTCCCCATCCAGTTGGCTGGAAAAGCCGTACTTATTGACATAGAGGTCATCAATGCCCAACTTTATTATAAACTCTTACTTGGCCGCAACTAAATGTATGCCATGTGGGCGGTTGCCTCATCCCTTTTTCGTACCATGATGTTCCCCCATGACGGACGCGTGGTTAAGGTTGACCAACTCACCTATTACGATCCAAATGCCTCCGCTACACCCGAAAATGTTCTCCCCATGACTGAACAACCTGTTTGTGGTGCAACTACCTCGTTTGTTTCCTCTGTGGGACCCGGACTTTACTCAGACACGCTGATGACATCCACATTCAAATCTATTCCACCCCCGTCACCCACGACCGAAGTCTCTGACCTCTGTACTCTTTCCCACAATACGCAAACACCCAACAATCAACCGCCCTTGTTACCCAAACCACCATTGGTACCTAGTCACATTGGTGTTACACCCACCCACAGAATCCCCTTCCTATTCCCTCCTTTGGGAGTAGTAAGCGCCTCGGTTATGGCTAATCTCAGCCTCCCCGGGTTAACCTTAGGATTACTCGTGTGGTATATTTCGCCTCCCGTTCCCCCACCGACACCAAATGTCGTCCTACAACCGGTGCAACCCATTGTCACTACTAGTCAACCACCTCCCGGTGTCGCTACCCCTTCGTCATCTATGAATCCCCCTCCTCTTATCAAGCCCACTGGGGGTAGAGGCCCACAACCATACACTGCTGTACCCCCTCCCAAGGCAGTTAAACCCCCTCCCATGTTTCGTGCTCCCCCCAAATGCTCGTTGTGTGATGAGTTAGGCCATCCGACTCATCAATGTCCCCAATTACCTGCATTATAGGAACACATGCAAATGCTTGACGACGACCCCAACATCCCGGTTATCGAACTAGATCCAACCCCTAAGCCTCGTGATAAATCACTACGTACCAACCACCCTTGTGCCATATATGGTATTTACGGCCACTACTCACATCACTGTCCTGATCTCCCAGATTACAGAGCAGCTCTCTACGAGATGAATAATTTGGACCTTGAGACGACACCCCCCACAATTGAGGAGATCCACCCTCCGGTATCATCCCCATCTGGAGAGATTAACACCATTTATATGATCTCTTCGACACCCGTGCCCTCATCAACCGATTTGACAACTCAAAATTTCCGCAATGATGAGGAGATTCTAGAGGCTCTCACTGCCCCGGATTATCCCTGGGATGATATGCACCATCGTTCGTATTTCCTCCCAGAAGACTCCTCCTCTACTATAGCTACCTAATTCGCGGTTCAGTCCAAAGATTTCCTTCCCACTAAAGTCGACTGGTTTAAGGATCCTATTCCTGCTCCTAATTCCTTTGAGGAAGGTAACATGGCCAACATCTCACCCGTCATCCACATAGATATATCTGACCCACCTGGTGCTCTTGAAATCATTACCTTAGGAGCCTCCTGCAATGAGTATGAGATTGACGCGTACAAAAAACTTTTCCAAGAGTTCCGTGATGTCTTTGCCTGGTCCTATACCGAAATGCCTGGTCTCGACCCCGCTATTATAGAGAACCACATTGACACATGGCCAGATGTACCCCCCGTTCGCTAGAAACAACGCCCCATTCATCCTTCAAAGCTCCCCGGTGTCAAAGCAGAAGTTGAGAAACTTCGCAAAGCAGGATTCATTTATCCTATCGCATATACCACCTGGGTTTCAAACCCTGTCCCTGTTAAAAAAAACAAGGCACCATTAGAGTATGTACTGAATTCCACGATTTAAACCGTGCTTGTCCCAAAGACAACTTCCCCATGCCATTCATTGACCAACTCATCGATGCGTGTGCGGGACATGAAGTCCTATCTTTCATGGACAGTTTTTCCGGATACAACCAAATTCAGATCCACAAGGAGGATCAGTACAAGACTGCCTTTACCACCCCATGGGGCACCTTTGCCTATCGCGTCATGCCTTTCGGCCTCAAAAATGCTGGTGCCTCCTTGCAGCGGGCCATGACCTATTACTTTCATGCCTTGGTCCATATCCTGCTAGTCTATCTTGATGACCTTACAACTCATTCCCGGAAACGATCAGACCACCTTAACGACCTCTGGAAATTTTTCCTGTGTTGTCTCAAATATAAAATCTGCTTGAACCCACACAAGTGTATCTTTTGCGTTCCAGCAGGTCGGTTGTTGGGTTTCATTGTTTCCCAGAAAGGAATTGCTGTCAATACCCTGAAGGTCCAAGCCATCCTAGACCTTCCCTCTCCTCGCACGCTCCGGCAGCTCCAGAGTCTGCAGGGGCGATCTAATTTCCTTCGTCGCTTCGTTCCTGATTATGCCACTACCATTCATGGTTTCTTACGCCTGCTTCGTACGCATATACCCTTTGTTTGGGATGAGCAAGCAGAAGCTGCATTCGAAGCCCTCAAGAAAGCTCTCACACAAGCCCCTTTGATCTCCCCTTTGGATTTCTCTCAGGACTTCATCCTTTACGTCTCGGCATTCGAACACGCCGTGTCCGGAGTCCTGGTTCAAGAAGACGCCTCTCACCAAGAGCATTCCATTTATTATGTCAGCCAGACCTTGTCTGGACCACCCCTACGTTACCCATACGAGGAGAGACTAGCCCTAGCTGTGGTCTTTTCCGTCCAAAAATTGCGACACTACATTTTACTTAGTCATACCATAGTCGTCGCCGACTCCAACCCCATGGTCTATCTCTTAAACCGGTGGCTTCTGCAAGGTCTTGTTGCTAAATGGGTCATTATCCTCCAGGAATATGACCTCACTTTCTGAACCCCTAAGAGCACTAAAGCCCTCGCGCTTTCCCAGCTCATCACCAATCTCCCCTCCCTTCTGCCATCCCCACAAATCTCCGATGAGTTACCCGACAATCACTTGTTCACCATCTCGTCTGATGACCCATGGTACGATGATATTTTGTTATACCTTCGCACGCAGAAGTTCAAACCCAACATCAATCGTGATGGACGCTGTCGTATCCGTCACCAGGCCTCTCGATATCTCCTCTTAGGCGATGTCCTTTACCGGCGAGGGGTTGACACGATTCTCCGTCGTTGCCTTACACACGAGGAAGCCGAACACGTCCTCAATGACTGTCATAGAAGTGCCTGTGGCGACCATTTCTCTGGGATGGCCACCACCCAAAAGGTCATCCGCGCCGGATACTTTTGGCCCACACTCTTTACCGACTGCATCACCGCGGTCAAACATTGTCATAATTGCCAACTTTTCGCCCCCAAGGCCTAGACACCACCCGCTCCGTTACACCCAGTCGTCACCATTGGTCCCTTTTGTAAGTGGGCCATCGACTTCATGGAATGTAAACCCCCATCTGCCAACAGACATAAGTACATCATTGTCACCGTCGATTACTTCACCAAATGGGCCGAAGCCATGCCCACTTTCAATTGTACCGCAGACACCGCTGCCCGTTTCTTTTTTAACCACGTTATCACTCGATTCGGGGTTCCTAAACAGTTGGTCTCAGACCATGGTTCACACTTCGAAGATTCCATTTGGCACGAGTTATCCACCCTACTAAAGTTCGAACATCAGTATTCCTCTGCTTACTACCCCCAAGGGAACAACCAAGTAGAGGCCATTAACAAAATCTTAAAAACCATCCTCCAACGCACTGTTGACCGGCATAAGTCCAATTAGCACCACATGTTGTTCCCTGCCTTATGGGCTTACCGTACATCCACCAAGACCGCCACCGGTTTTACCCCGTTTCATTTAGTTCACGATGTAGAGTCTGTCCTCCCCATCGAGTGTCAGATACCTGCCTTACATATCGCCGTCGAGCTTCTCCCCGACACCTCCCCACTTGAGCAACGTCTGCTATCACTAGAACAAGCTGGTGAAGACCGTCATGCCACTCTCCAGACCATTGAAGCCGCCAAGAATCGCTCCAAAGTTGGTTACGACAAACACGTACACCCTCGAACTTTCCGTGAAGGGGACCTCGTCCTCGCCTATGACCAAGCCCACGACAAAACTGGTAAAGGAAAGTTTGAATCCATGTGGCAAGGCCCTTACATCATGCGGACCTACCTCGGCAATGGGGAATACATTTTAAATGACTCAGAAGGTCACCCTTTGTGCAACCCCCGTAATGGGTTGTATCTTAAATTCTTTTATCCCTAAATATCCCGCGGCCCCATTGGTCCGTATTGTACAGTTTGCTCTCTTTTTGTTTTTCAACTTTTTTACCACAATCTCACATTCATCATTTTTGCATGATCACAGATGGATCCTCTTCCACCTCATTACATTGGCTTCGCTGATGGAGCAGGCCGCTGGTCTCCCAACCTGGCTTCTGCAGCATGGGTCTTATATTCCCCTTCACATGAATTGATTCACCTCGACGGGATATGTATAGGCGCTGCTACCAATAACCAGGCGGAGTATGATGTTGTGACCGGTCTCCTGACTGCTTCCCTCCAGATGGGCATATGTCACCTTCATGTGTTCCTTGACTCCCAGCTACTTGTCTCCCAGCTCAACAACTGCTACCAAGTGCGTGATCCTTGCCTCTTTAGAAAATTCCTGCGCACAAAACAACTCAGCCGACAATTTGAATCCATAACATTCACCCATGTCCCCCGGGCTCAAAATAGTGTCGCAGATCAAATGGCTAATAATATCCTAGATTGGCACATCAATCATACCATGTAAAACCTCCATCATGCATCATCATCCCATAACATCTCATAAAAATATATAAAAACCCAAAAAGATTGCAAGGGGCATCCACATGCCTATCATCACATAAACATTTGCATCCATGTGCAATAAAAAATAAAAACACATTCATATACAGGGGCATCCACGTGCCTAATCCTACATACATAATGTTGCATGCATGTGCAATACATCACATAAAATACACAAGGGGCATCCGTGTGCCCAACATCATTCTATACTACTTGCATCCACGTGCAGTACAAACATATAACAAACCATAAGCGCATCCACGTGCGTACACTAAATCATCATCGCAAAAAGGTGCATCCATGTGCATATATATATATCAAAAAATGAATGTCAAACATGTCCTGAGTACCCCCGTACTCAGCTATAAAAAAAATATCTATACATCCCTACGCCTCATAGAATACATGCCGTAGCTACAAAATCAGGGGGGAGTCCCCTGTACTCCCTAATGAGAGTCATACCCTGCATCACCTGCCTCTAAGCTCTCCCCTCACTCCTCCTCCGGTAGCTCCTCATACCCTGCGGGCTCGTGTGCCCGTCCCCTGTCCGCTAAGATGGCCACCTGGATCGCGATCGACTGGAACTCCCGTGGTGCCCTCATGCAATATTGAATCACCTCCGGATCCACGTCCCGCCACCCGTCATCGGTCACTCCCACCAGCAACTGATCCAGAAGCATCCGTACGGACTCCAGAGTCCGCTCAACGTCTCGTCGACGCACCTCCCCTCGTCCTAGCAGGGCTGGTACCGCCACATGCCCCCTGCGCGCTATATGTCCTGGTGGTGGTCTCGGGCCGACATCTGTAGATCACACATCAGTCAGCAACAGTATATCAAAAAACCTATCATACACAAATCTTGACATCCATAACATGCAATAGAATCAATACGTACCATCTGGTCCCCATGCCTGTCCTGGCGCCTGTGGTGCCTCTGGATCCCCGGTATAGTCCATATCTCTGTATAGAAAGTCATCCAGTGTCAGCGGCATCTGCAGCCACTGCAGGTACAAATCCTGAGTGAAGTATCTACCCACCTCACCGCCACCTCGCCGGCGCATCATCTCTCCCCACTGCACCATACGCAGCTCCCTCAGTCCTCCTGCCCTGACCGGCACCCACGACCGCAGTGTAGGTACTCGCTCCATGAAGAATGCACATAGAAAGGATCCATAACAGAATCCCTTGCTAGATTCCTTCATCGATGTCAGCTGCCACTACACACAAGTGAGGAACATCTGGCCCCACGCATAATAGAAACCATCCAGTACCCGCTCCACTAGCTGCATCTGGCCCCCAGACACCTTCTCAGGTGACTGGGACCCCAAAACCCAAACCACGCACGCCGCAATAGCCTGTACTGCCTGCTCCTGAAGGTCCACCACCCGGAGTGCATTCCTTTTCACCCTCGCCTCTGGCACACAGTACCGCTCCAGCATATCCTCCATATCTACATCCACGGATACTCGTGGCTACATATCCGCCACCCTACCCAGACAGGGCAACCCTATCAGGAAGTAGACGTCTGCAAGGGTGAGATCCACCCTTTCCACCTGCACCCTGAATGCCTGAATGTCCGGCTCCCAGAAGCTCACTAGCCGGTTCAGTAGCAACGCTGCTGACCGCATCATCGGTACCTGTGCGAACTTCAGAAGTCCGCACAATCCCAGTGTCAACCGCACATGACGGTCCCTCCGGATAACCTCTACTATCTCGTCCGGGACCTCCCGCTCTCGCCACAACACTAGCAGCATCCTGTCAATCACACAAGGCAAACTCATCAGACTCATGTCAACGAAGTAAACATGCCCCCCCCGGGGGAACCCTAACAGCTTGATCCCAATCGCAGTTTTAGGACCCCTTACCGCGGTTTCCGACCGCGGCTATCTGAGCTACAGTCGCAGTCCCAAACCGCGCCTGTAGGAGCCGAACTCGCAGTTTCGAACCGCGTGTTCAGCCTTGGAACGCGCGGTACCAGACCGTGTATTCCGACTCGAACATCGCGGTCCCCAACCACGTGATCCACCCTGGAACCTGCGGTCTCTGGCCGTGTTTCCACCCCACAAACCCGCGGTCCACCCACGTGGACCGTACAATAAATCCCCTGGGACCCACCACCCTACCCCGAACCCAATGAAAATGCATGTATGAGTTTGTCGAAATACCTGTAACTCTCGGATCTGAAAACGGCCGGTCGGATCATCCAGAAATGCCACCTCAGCTCTGGTCCACTCTGATCACTAGTCAAAGTCAACAAGTCCAAATGACACTTGTCATGTTGGACCCACTCACTATTTATAGTCCGTTGACTTTTTCTTGTTTTGGCCATTCTGCACCCATACAGAGTCCTTTTTTCGAACCGTTTCCACCACTGGAATCAGCATGACGCGACCGTCATGATGGTCAACTTGTTCTCTTAGTTTTTCCACTTCATTTTTTTGAGCATTTTTTAGACACCACTCGTCACCTCAGTTTGCGTGCCACTTCGAATGCTCTCCGTTTTTGGTATATTTTATATCATCAGATTCATTTTTCTGAGCCCGTGATGATGCTTGAGATCATTTCTCGCTCTCACCCCCAAATTTTTTGGGTATTTTCCAAAACGCCCCCCGTCCCCTCGGTTTGCGTGCCACATCGACTGTTATCCGTTTTTGACACTTTTTATATCACCGTATTCATTTTTTCGAGCTCGTGATGATGCTTGAGATCATTTCTCGCTCTCACTTGGTATAGTTTCAACATTGTGTCCTGACACCTTGCTGCCTCAGTTTGCGCGCCACATCGGCCACCGTCGGATTGTTCCACATTTTTACATGAGCCATTCACTCCTGTCATACTGCAATCATTTCGTTATTTTTCCACCATTCATTATCCCGCAAGGAGGCCCACCAGTGTTCCCCCCCTACCTTCGTTCTTGGTCATCATCAATGTTCCTTGATTGAGCACTTCCTCCTTGCCTGGCCATTCCTTTTGTTCGGTACAATTTTATCCCTTTTTCGGGCCGGACAAGTCCTTTACGAAAAAGGCACTTAGAGAGTTTCTGTTAGGCTCTTTTCTGACTCCTAAAACAATGAAAAGATCGCCGAGCAATCTTGCTTCCTTTCATGCTCGTTAAAGTACCTGAAAGGGCGTCTATCTGGTATAAGTTTAACCCTTTTCCGGACCTGGTAGACTAATTATGAAAAAGGCATACTCTAGTCACACTGGCTAGAAGAGTTCTTCATTGCATCCTTTTATGCTTCTTTGGGCCTTGGAGACCAACACACGAAAAAGCAACCCCCTGGAGTCTTCTTATCGCTTTCAGACTCTCTAAAATTGAAAGCAACCACGAGCATGAACTGTCCTGGGCTCGTACAAATCCACACGATAGTACCATTCCATTATTTCAGAGTCTTCTTATTGCTTTCAGACTCCTTAAAATTGAAAGCAATCACGAGCATGAACTGTCCTGGGCTCGTACAAATCCACACGACAGTACCATTCCATTATTTCAGAGTCTTCTTATTGCTTTCAAACTCCTTAAAATTGAAAGCAATTACGAGCATGAACTGTCCTGGGCTCGTATAAATCCACACGACAATACCATTTTACACACACTTCTTCTAGTTCCTTAACCCATGAAGAAGTTCCCCCGTGCCTCTCGGCACTATGATCGATCATCTCGGCAGCACCCCCAATCAGGTCACCTTTGTTCAGAGTAGTCTGCAGTCTCCTGCCATTTTTTACACTAGCTTGAGTATCACTTATCCCAGTCACTATCCTTGATCCATTACAGCTATGACCCCTTTCCCATCAGTCAGTTTCATATGTTGTCCGATCATCCCTGCCATCATACTCTGAACAAAGGAAGTTTGAGTCCACCCCCTCTACTTGCCCAGTTATCCCCCACAGTTTGTCAGTCCTACCATCAGTACTCTCACACTTCGGTTCTCCACCCCGCGCTCCTATCAATGAAACATCATTGCCTTGCTAGTTACAGGTCTCCCTCTGTCGACGACAGCCCCTCTATTCTAGAGGATAGACCCAGAGGTCCCTGCGCCTTGGACCCATCACCATCTGTGGTGAGTTCCTACGGACCATTTTGAGAGGAGTCATCATTGCCTCTCTGAGTGGTTGTTTCTCACATGCTCGACTTCAACACCTTGATCGCATCGTTGAGAATCGCGCAGGGTTTCTATCCCTTCAGTTATTGGTCGAAGACCCCGGATTTCCCCCGACTCTAGCACATTGGTGAGTCACTTCGGAATGCCCAATTATATGTTCCCGTGGATGTCCGGGTTGCGTTGGCAATTGTATTCGGAAGCCATCCAGTTATATGCTTCCTTGAGTACCCAGTTCAGTTTCAGTTCAGTGTACCATTGAGAGTATGACTCCTTGTCACTATGATCCAGCAGCTCATCAGTTCCTCTGGTACCCCACTCAGCAGCACTATAGTTATTCCAGTGTATTAGTTCTTCAGCTCAGACATGGTCAGCCCAGCAGTATGTCCCAGATTTGTGTCCTCTCTGGACCCTTATGATGTACACAATGGTTCTCTATGTATCCTACAGGTCCCCCTTTTTGGGCCTCACAGTTATTTTTATGTATCTTGATACGAGCATGGGTATGCCCGCCTCGTCCATATATTGAGATTCTTCCTCATTCATTATTTGAGGCCATGTATATGTCAGGTCCCCATATTTTGGACCCCATTGTTATTATTGTTCTATATCTTGATACGAGCATGGGAATGCCCGCCTCGTCCATATGATCAGATTATTCCTCATCCATTATTGAGGTTATGTAATTTTAGTTTTTGTAGTTTGTTCGGGACCATTGTTCCGGGCTCCAGTTTGTTTCTTCTCTTCTCCACACCCCAGGAAAACCATACACGACTTATGATGTCTATCGGCCATACGATGAGCTCCTTCCCTCACACATCAGGGGGCAATCTGTTAACACCCAAAAAGTGCTCACTACCTCATCTACCCCATTACATGACTCATTTGTCCATATTTCCTACCATATCTACCTTCAAAACCTTAAAATCCCATTAAAAAGCCTCCAAAAGGCCTAAAAAGCCTCCAAAAGGCCACAAAACCATCAAAAAAGCCTCCAAAAGGCTAAAAAACCCCTTTTCCCCCAAAAATTATCCAAAATTCCTCCAAAATAGCAAAAACCCTCTAAAAAGGGAATAAAAAATATAAAAAAAAGGAGGAAAAAGAGGAAAAAGGACGAAAAAACCCTATACAGCTGACCTAAACCATATGGTTCCCAAAACCATGGGCCAGCACTCCACCACTAAAAACCTATAAATAGGTGATGGAGACCCCTCATTTCATATCCACAGTCAAATACACCCTTACTCTGCCAAAATCACTCTCGAAACCCTAGCTCACCTTTGAGCTACTTTCACCATTGAGTGCCCCTTTTGGCCCATTTCCAACCTTTTGGAGAAAGAGAATGAGCAAAGCTGGAGTTTGGAGCAACCCTCTTGGACCATTGCAAGAAATTCACCAACCTCTACACTTGAGGTAAAATTTTAATACAAAAAAGAAATATCTTCACCATATTTCATGTTTTTGTTATGTTTATTAATGCTCATGCTAGTTTAGAATTCATATTGTTTTCTTACTTTATTTAATTGTTTATTGAACTGCTACTAAGGAGTCCATTCTCCTTAGTAGGTGCTCATTTGCACAAGCTAGGGTGAAAACCCTAGCTACACGACTCAGGCAAGGTACTTTGCAATTCATGGAAATTGCTCTCGGGAGTTGGCATTAATACTTCTCGAGGTGCGCTGAATGTTTAATTGAGGGGTAAGGTGGATGTAGAAGTTATTGTTTGTTCTGGGACTCGATTCTGGGAGGGAAAGAGCTCTCAGCATCTTGCTCTGGTGTATTCGTTTCTTCTCCTCACCCATATGGCTTCAAGTGAGAATTCAGGGATAGAAGGAGAAATGCGCAGGCAAAGGTTGGAAAAAGAAATTTGTAGGATGCGGCACCGGGTCAGGGAGAAAAAGAAATTGATCAGAATATTAGATGTCGAGGAAGGATGAAGGTTTGAAATGTTGGATGAATATACACTGCAACTCCGGGAGGTCTTTGATGGCTCACTGCAGCATGAAGTTAGGCGTATCTTTTATCAGCAGGCAACAATCCAGGAGCTAGCAAACCTTGTGTTTAAATTGGAAATGAAAGTGGGTCGTCTGACTCTTGACAAACAAACCCAACTGGAAGCTGATTCCGCAGGGTGCAATTCAGAATCAAAGTGCTCCGGGCACTAGTGGCATGGATTCTTAGGTTTAAAGGCTGTTTGAAGTTTAGGTTTCTAGCTCTAGTTAGTAGTTTGTATTAGTTTAAGGCTATATTTTACAGTTTAAACTCTGTTTTGAACAATGCCTTATTTTACAAGGTGATTTTAAACTTTGAAATACCTGGACTGTCTATGGTATTTTGTAGAAGTTGGACTTGCTGTATCTGCATCGGTGGTTTACCCGCTGTTTTCATAATATAAAAACATAATCGTTTTTGTCTAAAAAAAAAGATGATCTTAAAGATATGAAGGGTGTAATTATGAATTAGATGAGGCTCTTCTTTACCCCTAATTCACCTCTTCAAGAAAAATATAAGGAGAACATGAGCATTGCATCCTAGTCACACATTGACAAAATTGAAAAACAATTGGAGAACAAGAGGTTTGAGTACCCGACACTTGATCATTCATCACTTTATAATCCACATAATCATGGGTTCAACTCAGGACCAAGGAACTACTTCATTTCCAAGATTGATATGAGATATTTTGATGACAATGATCCAATAACATGGAATTCCAGATGGAGCAATGCTTTGATCTACACTAAGTGCCAACTTTACAAAAGGTAACTATTGCATCCTTGTATTTAGAGCCTGATCAATTTGTGTGGTACCAATGAATTTGTTACTGTAAAAAGGAGTCTATTCTATATTGGTCTATATTTACGGATGGATTTATAACACATCATATAGGGATATTAAGAACACCACCTTCTTTATCCAATTGATAAATCTCAGGCAAAGAGGTCTAGTTACAGAGCACATTAAGTAGTTTCAAAGTTGAGTCTTAGAGTGAAGAACATTCCAAAGGATAATTTGTTGGATCTCTTTATGGGCACTTTAAAGGAGAGCATTAAACATGAGGTACACATTTTGGAACCTAAACCATTGGAAAATGCTTTTAGTTTGGAAACAAAAGTTTAAAATAAAAATATGGCTACTAGAAGGGTTTCCACCAGTACCTATATAGAGGGAAATGTCCTACGCCTAACCTCACTTGGCCTACAACCTTGACACCTCAACAATTGGAGGAAAGAAAATAAAAGGGACTATGTTTCAATATGTGATAGTAAGTACAGTAAGGGGCATAAGCGTTGTGAGAAGAAATTATTCTACATAGATTGTGAAGAGGAAGAAGATCAAGAACCAAAACAGTCTCGATATCTAGAGCTAGAAGAAACTACTCCAACCATATCTTGTCATGCATTGGTTGGCATTACCATTCCTCAAACTCTCAAGATAGAAAGACATATAAAAATAAAAAAAGTGTAACAATGTTGATTGATTATGGTAGTACCTATAACTTCATCAATTGCAAATTAACCAAACTTATGGATCACTTTATATATCTAGCACTAGAGTTTCAAGTAATGATTGCAAATGGAGGTACAATAAATCGTTCAGGAAAGTGGCATAGTATTAAGCTCTCCATGGGGAGTATTGATTGGATAATCCAATGATTGCAATCCAAATAAGTGGTGTTGGTGTTGTTTTAAGGGTTTTACATTCCTTGTGCATAGTGGCTCTTAATTTTCAAGAAACGTTTCATGAGATTCTCCTCAAAAGAAAAGGAAATTGAACTAAGAGGTATTCCAAGGAAACCCTAAAAGTCATAAGCTCTAACAACATGACAAAATTGCTTAAAAAATGACACCATGGTGTAATTACACATTGTGCTAACTAGATGTTTAAACATCTAGACCTTGTATTCTCGTGGATCTACAAAGAGTTATTGACCATCATTCCAAGGTATTTGGAGAGATTCCTAAAGGTATTCCACCTACTTGAGATCATGACCATGCTACTCACTTGCAATTGGGAAGTGTACCACCTAACATAAGACCTTACAGGTACCCATATACACAAAAGAGTGATATTGAGCATATGATTCAATAAATGTTAAATGTTGGTATCATTCAACCTAGCCAAAGTGATTTCTATGTACTAGTGATGATGGTTCACAAAACAAAGGTTCATGGTGTATGTGTCCATATTATAGAGAGCTAACAATATGACCATTAAATATAAGTTTCTTATTCCTATCATAAATGAATTATTAGATGAATTACATGGAGCAATTTTATTTAACAATGTGGATCTTTGTTCTGGATATCATCAAATTAGAATGATAAAATAAGACATTATGAAAATAGCCTATAGAACACATGAAGGTCATTATGATTTTTTGGTGATATTGTTTGGTCTTACCAATGCACCTTTCACATTTCAAAGATTGATGAATTCTATTTTTAATTAACCCTTCCTCACGAAATTTATGTTAATATTTTTTGATGATATACTAATCTATAACAAATATTGGGAAGAATATGTACACCGTGTTGACATGATTTTAAAACTATTGGAGGAGAAACAACTATATGCAAATCCTTCTAAGTGTTCTTTTAGGGTTAAGAAAGTGGAATATTTGGGTCATATTGTATCTCATGAAGGCATCAAAGTGGACCCTAATAAAAATAAAGCTATTATGGAATGGCCAATTCCCAAAACCCTAAAGAATCTTAGAGGATTCTTAAGATTGACATGCTATTACCATATTGGATTACTCTCTTTATCTAAGTTTATACTATTTTGGGAATTTGGTGCGTAACATGGAGGAAGTGGAGAAAATGGTTTAGTCTCTCTCTCAGTCAATCAACACAATGGAGACCAACATGCCTCCCCTTGTTGCAGTAGTCAGACTTTGTTTTGTTATGATTGAGAAGCTTGAGGGTAAGCATGATAAAGGTGGAAGTTTCTCAATTGGAGGCTCTTAACATACATAAAATATTATAATAAGAATAAATAATAATAATTAATAATTAAGAATAATAATAACTAATATTTAACTAAGGTTTGCAACTGTGTTTGTGAATAGTTACCAAAATGCCTCTAGGATATATATATATATATATATATCACTCTCATAATATCTTGTAATCATATCTCACATATCTTATTTTCTCATATTATATTTTATATTATGTATGGATTCTTTTCTACTATCCTATCTATTTTGGATATTTAGTGTTTGAACTATATTGGTTTGTTCAATTGGTATCAGAGCAAGGTTTATGATCCAAATTTTGGCCACTTGAAAATTTCATAGCTTCTCTAAATTACTAGGTCTTTGATCACAATCAACGATAGTCCATTTATAACTCAAAATTTTCATTGAAGAAGAAAAAGAAGTCCACTGCAAAAGCAAGTCACCGAACTAGAAAAAATAAGTAAAAAAAATATGCAGAGACAGAGCCACCATTCTGAATTCTTGGTATTAGAAATATCTATAGACAAGATTGGGTAATAATTCTCCAACAATGCATAGAAAAGGTATCACTCTTCAAATTGACAACTATCATTCTGGATTTTGAGTCGTGTGGGTTCAAACCTGTCATTGTTTAATAAACCCCCATTTTACACACACACATATATATCCAATCACCATTGAGGGTATGAACCATCATAGATTCATCTTAAACCCAGATATACCAAGCACCGAGAGCGATCCAATTTCTTGAGGCGTATTTTTTTTTATCTAATTTTTTTACATGTTCATAAAAAATTATCTAACTTTTTTATATGTTCAAAAAAATTACACGTAAGTTCGATCTTAAGATGGATATATGTTGGTTTTAATTTTTTTTTATTTTATAAGCCGACATAAATTCTTTTAATTACGTTTTATTCTTTGTAATGCAACATAACATTAAGTTATGTTACATTATGTGACAACATCTCTCCCATACTGGACTGTAAGCACCTCGCTACTCTCGATGAAAAAACTAAGTTTGAATCGGTTAGAATCACTATAATTGTTGAAAAAATAATTGGAATCACTACCAAAAAAGAGTCACTACAATATATTAGGAAGAATCATGAGGGGAAAGAATTGCATCGACAACATTCATAGAAAGAAAAACCTATGCTTACAGATAGATATGCTGGGTACCGCTATTACTCTTCCGACTGAGTTCAGGATATAATATCTTGAGAAATTTGAATACACTAGCTAGGAATCAGACCCCTACTTATACCTTTCAGTGTTTGCAACCCACCTCACCCACCTAGAATCCCAGCACCTGTTAGACCTAGATCTGTAGCCTTACACCTTCATGAAGCACTTAATAGGTATCACTATTAACCTGAGCAGAATGAATGGCATGAATGGATAGTTGAGTAGCCAAATAATTTCTCTACCCTTGCTCCCCAACTAGGGATGGCACGACACGGATCGAATCCCATCATGGACAACTCATTTGTGGGTGTGGATCCAACTATCTTCTTCATATCTACTAGTTGCCTCTAGGGAAGAAATTTTTTCATAGCATTTGTAAGACACTCGTGCATATAATGGACCATAAATCCATTTGTCATTGTGGAAGTCAACAACGGGGTATTGTACTATATCGCACCTATCCATTTTGAAGGACACCTAAGCCGTGAAATTCATGACCTTAATTGAACAATCTAAAGAAAAATCATAAGTATTCATTTAGGAGAAAATCATCCTAATAGTTGGAGAAGTAGTAACTGTACTAATTATGGTTTAATCCCGTGCATAAAAGCATTCAAGGGAGGTGTTTTTTATATTACAGAATACTAAACAATAAAACGAAATAATAAACATAAATTTCTCACTGAAGGCATACATTAAAAGGTAATTATTAAAAGATCAAAGAATTATCTTGTATCACGATTTCCCAAGTCGATTATTGCGCCAAGAGGCACTATACAACCCAATATGGGGGAGATCTTGTAACGTGTGTGGAGTAACGTTACATCTAATAAAACGTAAAAAGTAATAATATGAGGGAGATCTTGTAACGTTACATCTAATAAAACATAAAAAGTAATAGTATGAGGGAGATCTTGTAACGTTACATCTAATAAAACGTAAAAAGTAATAAAATGTAATAAAAAGTAATGAGGGAGATCTTGTAACGATACATGTAACGTTACATCTAATAAAACGTAAAAAGTAATAAAAAGTAATAAAAAGTAATTAATATTTTGTCGGCCATTAATTAAAAAAAGAGAAGAGGTTTGCACCTCGGGAGATTTGATCCCTCTTGGCGCTTGATAGAGCCTAGGATTTGGATCTAAGCTGGTTAAAAAAATATTAAAGTAATCTTGTTTTGACAAAGACGTACAAAGGGTATAATTAATTAAAAGGGTTCCCTCAGTTACAATTGAAAAAGTATAACGTTGCTATTGAATCATAATTCAAATGTTATTAAAGGATCAAAAGGTTCTAAAAGACCATTGTAACTTATTGTGTCTCTTTTGCACTTAGAGTAGATAAATCAAGAAATAAGAAAACTATGAATTCTACTATTTGAGCAAAATGTCCTTTTTGCGTATAGGAGTTAGAGTATCACAGGTTCAAAATCGGTGGGGGGTAGGGTTTCTCGTTGGCCCGTTGTGACAAGGCTTGAAGGGTAGGCGACCCCTGGGATAGAGGCTCTCCCTTGGGATAAAGGGTCTCGGGACGTCTCGGCCCCTGCTGAGTCACAAGTTTCTGGTATATCTGGCTTGCGGGCTGTTGGATATACCCTTGGGAGGTTGATGTTCCCATGGTTAAAAAAAAATCGTGACAAGTTTTTTACTATAATAGAATATCAAAAAGATATGTAATTACAAGCAAAAAAAAAAAAAATAGAGGATGAACTAGCATATTGTAGAGAGGACAATAAAAAATTACAATTTGATAATGGCAATGATAGATAATGACAATTATCAATATTTTTATGGGTTAATAGAGAAAGATAATTCTTATTTGAAAGATCGTATTTAGAATTTCATCACACAAATTAAGAAACTAAAAGGTGAGAAACAAAAAATTAACAAGAACTTATTAGAATGAGATGAATGAATTTCTCGCTTAAGATATCATAGAAAAAATTACTTGCACAAATCAAGAATACAAAGGATGGAAAACAATGTAATCAAAAGTTATAACAAGCAAATATAGATCTTGAGAATTTTTTTTCCAATAAAGATGGAGAAATCTTTCACTTAAGAAACCTTAATCAAAAGTTACTTGAACAAATTAAAATATTAAGAGATGAAATAATGGAGGATCTAGAATAAAAAAATAAAGTTGACGACTCCGAAAATAATGAAAACTTTTAAATTTAAGGAGACATAATCAAGATCTACTTACAAAAATTAAAAAAACTAAAGCATGATAAATGTCATTATGAGAAGAGCTAGATCACTTTGTTTGTGATAGATTATTGGTTGATCAAGGAATAGTGACAATACAATTAAATGAATCATTAGATTTGAAAGTCCAAGCATTGGAAAAAGGAACCAATATAGATCCAAGCGAGGTCAAAGATCAGAAAGATACTTACATTTAAATATTATCAACAGATAAATCCCTACATGTATCAAAAGATGGAATCTCCACAAACAATACACAAGAGACTAGGATGCCTTATCATCATCGAAATCACAAGAGTTGTTGTGGCTGACAATAAGGTCAAAATGAATGTAAACAATATTCTTCTTATAGACAGCCGGGCTACAATTTCGAAAAAGAATGAGCACAAAATCAACAACGTGTGTGGAAGCAAAGATTGAGAAGTTCCATCAAAACAATCAATCAACACAAAGGTCCAATGAACATCAACTTGGGATGGATCAGTCCATAGATGATGCAACAATTCTGCATAGGGATTCGAAGATCATATCATCTCATATCATCAATTGTCATAGCTACAAGAACATACAACTTTGAGAAGACAATTCAAGTCAGGACTATAAATAAAGTCTTTACACACACACACACACACACACATATATATATGCTTCGAGGACAACACATTTTTAAGGGGAAGGCAATGTAACATACATAATATATTACAATAATGATAAATAATAACAATTAATAATAATAATAACTAATAATTAACTAAGGAAGGCAACCCTTTGTGAACAGATACCAAAGTGCATTTAGGTATATATGGCACTCTCATTGTATCTTGTAATAATATCTCATATATATTATTTTATCATATATTATATTTTATATTCCATATGGATTCTTTTCTATTTCCTTGTCTATTTTGGATATTTAGTATTTGAACCAAATCGGTTTGTTTCATAAGGGCAAGCACATTAACGAGGAAGAAGTTTATAATAATGACTACTCCTTTTCTAACCATTACCACAACTTGTTGCCTTACTTCCCTAAGGGTTGATTTGAATAAATTTGATGGGTTGGATTTGATAAGCTGGGTTGAATAAATGGAACATTACTTTTCCCTTCATGCCATAATATATAACTTATTGAAACTTTGAAATAATGTCCTATATATTTACAAGGAATGTTGGCAGTGGTGGCAATAACATAAGAAATCTCCTACAAATTTCATTGCAAGGAAGCAATTTGTGAAATCCATATGTGCTCACTTTATATGGGATACTATTTTTGCGGTCCCGCTTATAAAATTACATGAAATAGGAACGATGGAAGAATATATTGATGATTTTTAGGAACAATGGAAGAATATATTGATGATTTTTATCATTTATATATTAGGACATAAAATTTAACTAATAAATTTTTTAAGCAATGCCTTATCAGTTGTCTCAATGAGGAAATCAAAGCCCAAGTGGAGATGAACCACCTTGCTATCTTGTTGGATATCACTTAGCTCACTTGCAGTGCATAAGTTGTACCCCATGCCTACTCCAAATGCCCAAAATTTTCTCCATGCCCACACCCAAATGTGGTGGCTCCTAAGAAACTTGTCCCATCCCTCAAGGTCCACACGTTAACATGAGACAAAGTGGAAAAATTCCAACTCAAGGGTCTTGCTACAAAAATGTGATGAAAAATATTCTCTAAGTAATAAATGTAAGGACATAAGTGATTTATGGCCATCTCTAAGGACATTTTTGACAATGAAGTTGATGGAGGTACTCAAAAGGATGTCACCCCCTACCAAGGAAGTTCCCGTTTTCTCTTCATGCCTTGATTCTTATTTCCTCTCTCAAATGTTAAAGTTGGTTAGTTATATCAAGCATTTAAAGGTCATTGTCTCAATCAACATTGACAACACCCATACATTTAATGATCATTGCATTGCCTAAGAAAAGCATTGATGTATCCATTTTGTTAACAAATTCCATATTGTGATTGCTAAAGGGGGATTTATGAAATGTGTCAGTCATCGTGAAAATGTGAAACTTCAAATGGGCGATTTTTTTTTTAGTAAGAGTCTTAACTATTTGATTACTAAACTAAAAAGCTGTACATAATGTTACAAAATTTGCTCATACAAAGTTGTGAAGATTCCCAGGTTCCCCACTTCCTGAAACAATCCACCTTTCCCTCTCTGCACAGAGATAAATCATAATTTACCCAACCCATTACAAACCTTGTCCCCACATTCCCTTTGCCTATTAACGGTATGCTTAGAATAGAACAATTACAAACAAGACAATCCAACAATGGCCTTACTGCAAAAATTGCATAACCTCCCATTATATATCTCTGTGTTTCTTTTCTTATAAAATTCAGGCATGTAGCCTTTCTCGTTTCGGCTTTTAAAACATGAAGTTCCCAAAACAAACCAAACATCCAAAAAGGTGATACTAGCTGAGGATTCAACTTTACCCTTCTACCGTGGCTGGTTGTGCTACAACCTTGTGCATGTTGTCCTCATCCTCTTGCCTTGGCTTCCTGCCTTCCTCCCATGCCACAACCTCCTCTTTCACAGCGTCCTTGTGCTCGTGCTTGGACAATGATTGCATTGGGTTTTCTTGCTCCAGGACATGCCTTAGCTGGTCATTCGGAGGTGGTTCATCCTTCTCTTTGCATCCTCTGAAAGGGGAATTTTCCAAGCCCAATATGCCATCTATATCCACCATGTCACGGAACACATCCTCCTTCAGGTTATTCAGAACCTGAATTACCACTTTCTTGAAGCTTTATCTTTCAAACATTGTTTTTGCTAGCAACTTCCTCACAATCCAGTATGGGATGAATCTTGTCAGTGCTCCTTGCTCATCCATACGGTTCTACATCTCTTCTTCCTCTATGTCAGATATTCATTCATCCACATGCTTTGGGACATCTTTCATGTACCATTGCTCTTCCTCATTTTCCAAGACCTGCTTCTCCCTCCTACTTCTCCCTCCCCTTTTGCTCCTCGTTCGCTGGCAGGGTGCCATTACTATCTCTCCAACATACAACATAGTAAGCTTATACCTTAGCAGTAGAGCTTCGATTCTACGCTGCTCTTCATTCTTCTCCAGGTCGATCCTCGTCCTCGTTTTTAAATCCATTACTCCATTAACCGAATTTAATGCCTGCGTCATCAAATCCATGGATGTCATCAAGCTAGGAGTTAATGTTTCCCTCTGGATACTATCAGCAGCCTTGACGCCATTGTTCTGCATGCTCATCAGGTCCTCTTCTCTGCTATGCCATTCATTCCGCCATTGATGGCCCTTTAATTCTCGCCTCATTCCTTCCAACTTTATAACTGTCCCCGTACTCCTTCTTTCCTCTCCTCATACCTTCCCCCCTTCTCATGTACTGCCATAATTCCTTCAGTTTCCTGATGGATCGCTATATCTCGACAAGCCACCCTCCTCCCGATTTCCACGTGTCCTTTCATCCCTCCCCACGTGTCTAGCCTCATGGGGAACGTGGGATAAGATGTCACCCGCATCCAGGTTTTCTATGTATGAGGCTGCGAGTTCCTCACACTTGATTTTTAGTTCTTCCTCCTCCAAATATTCCCAGTCAACTTCCTTCATGGATACTTGACTGTACACACCATGATTTTCCATCTTATCATCCAATTTATTTTCTTTCATTTTGACATGGTTGAAAGCTATTGCGGGGGTCATCGTTAGTAGTTCGATAAGAATCTCCAGTCAGGATTCGAGTCTCCAGTTCTGCCTTAATTTGGTTATGTTTAATCCTGATTGGATCTTTTCTACCATCTGAATGATGATGATGGAGTCCCCTTCAATGATGTTCGGTTTCCAACCTTTTCTTATCATATACTTTATCCCTCCGATTAGGCCCTCCAATTTTGCCACATTATTCGTGGTTTCCCCTATATTCCCCCACATGAGACCCACTATGTTTCCATTGTGGTTTCTGATAGCTCCTCCATATCCTAACATGCTCGGATTCCCTTTCTAGGCCTCGTCGAAGTTTAATTTTAAATATCTTTTGGGTGGTTTTTTCCAAACCTCCATACTTTGGGTCTTCCCAGCTTTTGTTCTTATAGGATGTATACTTTTCGGAATTGAAAGTATGCCCCAATCCTGTAGAATTCTCCTTTCTTCATTATCCGCTTGCATATCCATCATTCCCCATTGAGACAGTTTTAGAGTTTCCTTGACATTAACCTTCACTCTTTTCCATACCTCTTCATCCTTTATGCTCTTCCCTTCAAAGATGTGATTATTTCTTTCCTTCCAGATTCCCCACATAAACAATCCTGGGAAGAGTTCCCAAATACGATTGAGAATTAGGTTTTTTAAAGGGTGTTCCTTCTATCCAATTAAGGTGTTAACGAGGTTTCCATTGCATCTGCTTGTTCTTCGAAAGGTTACTTCCCCTCTCTCCTAGAGGCCTGCTGCAAATCCCAATTGTCTAGCAAGTGGTTTATAGATTCTCCTTCCTTATTACACATACAACACCAAGCCGGTCCTTCAAACCCTCTTTTGATTAAATTCTCCTATGTTAATACTCTTCTCCGGATGACAAGCCGTACAAATAAAGTGAATTTTGGCCATAATTTCTCTTTCCGTAATCTCCTCCACTTTGGATCCTGTTGAATTTGATTATGCCTTGCATGGATGATTGTAGATTCTTTTATATTGAACACCCTCGAGGATGAAGATCCCCACCTTAATTTGTCTCCCGTTTCTTGCACTTTAATCTTTCTTTTCTATAACATGTCCCATAAATCCTGGATATTCTCGTTAGGACTCTGCCGCTGCCACCACTCCATTTCCCTCCATATCTGGAAGGAACCATCTGTGTTCCCCTTCTCCCACATGTCTTCCACCTTGGTAATAATAAGCCTTTCCAAGGTCTCTTGCAGTATAGGAAGATCTAATAACTATATCAAGCTCGAGAGTTGTTGCCATGAATTTGTGAAAAAAATTGCCCTTCTTCCATCGCGAATTTTCCAGAAATTGTATTGTTTGATTAGTTCTCTATTAATTTGTGCTGCTCTCCATATGTGTGATCCTTGTTTTTCTTCTGCATATCTGATTAGATTCTCCTTGTCCCAATTGCTTGCATACTTTGTGTGCCACATCCTCTCCCACGGTTCCGACTTATATGTGACCCAACACCACCATATTTTTGCATCCATTACTTCATTTCTCGTCTCTGGATCTCTAATCCCTAAACCTACATGATTATTTGGAGTGCAGACTGTTTGCCATCCTACCAAAGACTGCTTATGTCATTCTTCAGATCCTCCCCATAGGAAGGACCTCGGCAGGCTCCTTAAGTTTTTAAAAATTTCTTTAGGTGCTGCTAAGACCGAAAAGAGATAGAGGGGAAGCGTTTGAAGGAATGATTGTACCATGTTGATGTATATGTAACTTCGGAATGTATTTCACCTATGTATATTGTACTCCTATAGAGATGGTATTATTCCTCTATATGGAAGTGTCGTCATTTGTATTGACAAGTGTTGCAAGTGTCGTAACTTGCTGTGATGGGTTATTAGACCACCAAGTTTGGGGTCAGCCCGGATTAATGTAACCATGGGTTATTAGACTGAGTTAGACAAGTCGGCCCTGTTAGTTTATTGGGCAGGACAGGACAAGTATAAATAGAGATCGGGAGATCTCTATTTGATAATCTCATTACTCACTCTTACATCACTCGGAAAGTGGCGCACTAGTTGAGGAGGAGGATTAGCTGCTAGCAGAAGACTATCTCTTGTATTTGGTTGTATAATTGCTCTTTCTATCTCTGAGGAAGTTGTGGGGTTTTTCACCTTTATGGTTTTCCCTAGTGAAACTCTGTGTGTCCATTGTCTTATGTGATTGCTTGATATGCTTGATACATGCTTGATATGCTTGATATGTTATACATGTTATTCTCTCAGTAAAGATCCTAGAGTATGTTGAATTAATGCTCAAAATCTAACATGGTATCAGAGCTTTCCTGAGAAGAAGACATTGTGCAGTGGCAGAAACTAGGCTTTCTTGTTTATTGGGTTTCTCTGCACAGATTTTGGAAAAGAAGTAAGGTAGATTGACTCTACTCATCAAGGGGAATCTTTCTGTCCAATAAGAATTCAATTTTGAGCACTTTCAGTTTTGGCCCTAAAAATTAGGGTTTCCACAAAAATAGGAATTTCTGAAATCTAAAGAAATAGCTGGAAGCTCCTTGGAAAAATCGAAGTTTAGAGCTTTGGATCGAGATTTTTGGTTGGGCGAAGCTCCGAGAAACTCAAACCCTAATTCAGGGTCCTCCCTAGTGAATCCGAGAAGACTAAAAGACATTTCTGAAGGGTGAAACTTTGCAGATCTCAAATTCTGAATATACCAGGCTGATCAGCTCATCAAGGCACATCTTTCTATCCTTTCAGAAGTTTGAAATTCAAAGTTTGAATTTTTAGGGTTTCTCCGACAAACCCTAATCTGGGACCAGATCCAGTTTTCAACAAATCAAGTGGTAAGACCTAAAGCTTTTCTATTTCCATTTGAAGTACTCTTTAAAGATGTCTCACCACACCAAGCTTGAGGATAAGCTTGAAGGGGCTGATAACTTCCGAGCATGGAAGTATAGGATTGGGTTAATCCTGGAAGAAAATGAGTTGGACACTTACATAAGTGAAGAGGTCCCTATCCTAGAGGAAGAAGAGGATAAGGCCTTGCACAAAAGGAATTTGGTCAAGTCTAAGAGGATCATTGCTGATTCTATCAAAGACCATCTCATACCACATGTGTCATCTCTAAAGACACCAAAGGAGATGTTTGATTCCTTGACCAAGCTATTTGAAGGGAAGAACATAAATCGGAAGATGACCTTGAGGAATCAATTGAAGAATGTCAAGATCTAGAATGCGGAGACTATGCAGTCTTATTTCTCAAGGGTCTCCTAGATAAAAGAACAACTTGAAGCTGTGGTAATGACCACTCTTAATGGCCTTCCTAGGTCATGGGATTCCTTCATCCAAGGAATTTGTGCTAGGAAGAAACTTATCACATTCAGTAGACTGTGGGAAGAATGCTCATAGGAAGAAGCTCGGATTATAGCTCGAGAAGAGAAAATGGGGAATGAAGATCAAACTCTCACAACAAACACCAGGAAAGATAATATCAAAAGGGATCACTCTCATCACAGGAAAGGTAAACACTATCACCAAAGACAGAAGGAAAGCTCTAGAAGATCTATGAAAGATCTCTCTCATATTCTGTGCTACACTTGTGATGAAAGGGGACACATTTCCAGAAATTGTCCCAGGAACAAAAGGAAGAACAACAAGAAAAGACATCATGCTCATGCTACTGAGGATGATGAACCTCCCAGGAAGAGGGCTAGAGAAGATAGTGAAGATTATTCAAGTGATGAAGAATATGTTTTGATTTCTGCTCTCACTGGAACCATTACTCATGGAAGTAATGATTGGATTATAGATAGTGGGGCTTCTAAACACATGACAGGATTCAAGGAATCCTTTATGAACCTATCTTAACATGAATCACCCCACAAGGTGAAACTTGGGGATGACTACCAGTATCCAATAAAAGGGAGTGGTGAAGCCTCTTATAAACTAGACTCTGGAAAGTCTTTGAAGATGAAATATGTACTATATGTTCCAGGTCTCAAGAAGGATCTACTCTCCATATCTGCATTGGATGAAAAAGGCATGAGGGTTGCATTTGTAGATGGCCAAGTCCTAATGTGGCCAAAATGTAAGACTATAGATGATGCAGTGGTGATTGGTGAGCAAGAGGGAGGATTATACAAATTGAAGGGCCAACCATAACAAGCCATGGTCCATGATTTAGTAGAGCCAAGTGAACTTTGGCATAGAAGGCTTGCACACATGCACTATAGGGCATTACCAATTGCAAGAAAAGCAGTGGAAGGTCTTCTTGAAATCCAGTCAAAGCATGAAGGCATTTGCAAAGGTTGTGCAAAGGGAAAGACCATAAAGAAGACATTTCCAAGCAGTGAAAGCAAGGCAAAAAGAATCTTGGAAGTCATCCACTCTGATGTATGTGGTCCGATGTCATCTAGTTCTCTGAGTGGGTATGTATACTATGTTTCCTTCATTGATGATTTCTGTAGGAAGACTTGGGTTTACTTCTTGAAGAACAAAGATGAAGTATTTGACAAGTTCAAGGAATTCAAAGCCTTGATAGAAAACCAAACTGACATGAAGATCAAGATCTTCAGATCCGACAATGGCGGAGAATTCACTTTAGGTGACTTCAAGAAGCTATGCAGTGATTCAGGGATTAAGAGGGAGTTGACTACTCCTTACAATCCACAACAGAATGGGGTTGCCGAAAGGAAGAATAGAACAATCATGGAAGCAGCTAGGTAAATGCTTCATGACCAAGATCTACCTATTCACTTATGGGCTGAAGCAGCAAGGATAGTTGTATATGTGCAGAATAGAACACCTCATAAGATACTTGACAACAAAACACCAGAATAAGTGTTCGCTGGTAAGAAACCAGAAGTTAGGCATCTCAAAATATTTGGTTGTCCAGTATACACTCACATCCCAAAACAAAAGAGGACAAAGTTAGATCCTTCAGGAAAGAAGGGCATATTCGTGGGTTACAGTGAAAGCTCGAAGACTTACAGAATCTACTTCCCAGGATTCAAGAAGATTGATATTAGTAGGGATGTAACATTTGATGAAAGCTCAACATACATCAAATCAAGGAAAACACCAGTTGAAGATAATGAAGAACCTAGAATATCCAGAACACAAGACACCACCATGAATGAAGCAGTTCCTGAAGAAGACCGTGAAATGGAAGATCCACAACAACCTGTATATTCACCCCGTGAGAAGAAATCTCACAAAAGGAAACCAACATGGGATAGAGAGCTCATTCAAGATGCAGAAAGGTTTGGCATTCCAGAAGAAGAACACAGAGAAAGGAGAAGGACAAGATCACATACCAGCTATGTTGCTTTATGTAGATAGGGTTTTCACCCTAGCTTGTGCAAATGAGCACCTACTAAGGAGAAGGGCCTCCTTAGTAGTAGTTCAGTAAAACAGTAAAACAAGGTAAAATCTAAGCTAACATGTGCATCAACAGAAAGTAAAAAGACAATAATATAATGAGAATTTTTTTTTGTATTAAAAATAAGAACAAAGTTACATTTACCTCAAATGTTGAGGTTGGTGGAGCTCCTGCAGTAGTCCAGGAGGGATGCTTCCGTGCTCCAATGGGTTCCTTCTCCTTCTCCAAGGTGTTCGGATAATGGGCCAAAAGGGGCACTCAAATGAGAAGCTAGCTCAAATGGTGAGCTAGGGTTTCAAGAGTGATTTTGGCAGAGTGAGGATATGATAGATTGTGAATATGAAATGGGGAGCCTCCATCACCTATTTATAGGTTTTTAGTGGTGGAGTATTGACCTATGTTTTTTGGCACCATATGGTTTAGGTCAATAGTTTAGGGTTTTTGCTTTCTTTTTCCCTCTTTTTTGTATTTTTTATTCCCTTTTATTTGATTTTTGGGAATTTAGGGCCCTTTTAGAGGGTTTTTGCTATCTTTTGAGGAAATTTAAATTATTTTGGGGGGGGAAAAGGGGTTTTTTGGCCTTTTGGTGGCTTTTGAATGGTTTTTTGAGGTTTTGGAGGCAAAGATGGTGGGAAAAATAGACAAATGAGTCATGTGGTGAGGGAGATGAGGTAATGAACACTTTTTAGGTGTTAACACTTTACTCTGTGACATAATGAACAAAGAACCTTCCAGTTATGAAGAAGGAACATAAAAGAAAGAATGGAAGGATGCCATGGTCGAGGAATACTAGTTGATCACGAAGAATGATGTTTTGGATGTGGTCCCAAGACCAGATGGGAAATCTGTAGTGACTTCCAAATGGATCTATAAGATCAAGCATGCTGCAGATGGTAGCATAGAGAAATACAAAGCTAGGTTTGTAGCTCGTGGCTTCTCCCAGAAATAAGCGATTGACTATGAAGAGACTTTTGCACCTGTAGCCAGATACACTTCCATTAGATCAGTACTTTCTCTGGTTGCAGGGATGAAATGGAAGGTACATCAGATGGATGTCAAGACATTTTTCTTGAATGGTGTAGTTGAAGAGGAAGTATATGTGGAGCAACCACTTAGGTTTGAGACACATGACCGAGAGTCACATGTGTGAAAACTGAAGAAAGCCCTGTATGGTTTGAAACAAGCACGCAGGACCTGGTATGGCAAGATAGATGGCTTCCTATCTAGTTTGGGATTTACCAAGAGTAAAGCAAATTCCAACCTTTACTACAAGGTTGAGGAAGGCAATCTAGTGATACTACTATTGTATGTGGATGACCTGTTTGTAACAATTGAGGATAGATTGATTTTCGACACGAAGAGGAAGTTTGCTGCCGAGTTCGAGATGAAGGACTTGGGTATGATGCACTACTTTCTTGGGATGGAGGTGTGGCAGAGTGCAGATGGAATATTCCTTGGATAAGGGAAGTATGCAGTAGAGATACTCAAGAGGTTCGGGATGATGGACTGCAAGGCCATGGCTAGACCTATGGCATCGAACCTGAAGCTTCTGTGTGATGCTTCATTTGAGCTGGTTGATGCTAAGATGTATCGTTAGATGATTGGGTCCTTGATGTACCCGACGAATACGAGACCAGACATCTGCTTTGCGGTGAACACCTTGAGCCAGTACTTGACAGATCCGAGACATGTTCACCTGATAGCTGCAAAGCATATTCTGAGGTACCTGAAGGGTACAATTGACTATGGGCTCAAGTATGAGGCGAATCAAAAGTTTAACCTGGAGGGTTATGTTGATTCAGATTGGGCAGGCAGTGCCATTGATCGGAAGAGCACTTCGGGGTGCTGCTTCAGTATGGGATCCGGTATGATCTCTTGGTTTAGCAGGAAGTAGTCCTGTGTGGCATTGAGTATAGCCAAAGCAGAGTATGTCGCAGCTTGTTCGGCTAGTTGTGAGGCAGTATGGCTCAGGAAGCTACTGTCTGATTTGTTTGATCTCCAGTTATGTGCTACTTGTATATATTGCAACAACCAGAGTTGTGTGAAGTTATCGGAGAACCCAGTGTTCCATGACAAGTCGAAGCACATTGAGATCAAGTATCACTATATCAGGGATATGGTGCAGAGAGGAGCAGTGAAGCTCCTGTATGTTGTGACGGACGAGCAAATAGCTGATGTGTTGACCAAGCCACTGGCCAGAGTGAAGTTTGAATACTTCAGAGGGAGACTTGGTGTACTTTAGATCGAGATGTCTTCCAAAGGGAAGTGATGAGTCCGGAGACACAAATGCACATGAGCCATTCTAACATGGTTGAAGTTTGTCTTACCATGGTTGTTGATGTAAGGGCTGGGCCATTCGAGCATGGTTGAGGTGTGTCTTCCCATGGCTGCGATATAAGTGCTGCACCATTCCTAGCATGGTTGAGGTGTGTATTCCCATGGCTATGGATATAAGTGCGGTTCCATTCCTAGCATGGTTTAGGTGTATCTTCCCATGGCTATGGATATAAGTGCGGTGCCATTCTTGCATGGTTGAGGTGTGTCTTCCCATGGCGTAGATATAAGGGCTGAGCCTTTCACGGATGGTTGAGGTGTGTCTTCCCATGCCGGTGAGTGTAAGTGCTGTGTGATGTGCATCTGGGTTGTGCTCTGTGGAAGATGAGATGATATGAAGATGATGATGTGACAGTATGGTACACAGGTTTTGCAGAGGCATATAATCAGTCCTAAGATGCTCTTGCAGGTTTTGCAGAGGCAGTGTAATCAGTCCTGGGAGATCTTGCAGGTTTTACAGAGGAAGTGTAATCAGTCCTAAGGTGTACCTACATGATGGCTTGCTCGCAGAGATGTTGAAAGACCTACATGGAGGCTAGGCCTACATCCAACATGAAAAAGGGCTGGCTCTGTAGATGATGAAGACCTACAGGTGGTGGGCCTACATCCAGTATGAAAAAGGACTGGCTCTGTAGAACTTCCTATGACGAGTAGATTGGAGATTGATTGAGATAGCAGCAGCAGTGACGATGACGACGATGATGATGATCGAGTGACGATGATCCAAAGAAGAAGACTTGAGCTAGCAGATCTGTGTCGAAAAATACCTTCCTAGTTAAGAGGGAGTGTTGATGTATATGTAACTTCAGAATGTATTTCACCTATGTATATTGTACTCCTATAGAGATGGTATTATTCCTCTATATGGAAGTGTCGTCATTTGTATTGACAAGTGTCGTAACTTTCTGTGATGGGTTATTAGACCACCAAGTGTGGGGTCGGCCTGGATTAATGTAACCATGGGTTATTAGACTGAGTTAGACAAGTCGGCCCTATTAGTTTATTGGGTAGGACAGGACAAGTATAAATAGAGATCAGGAGATCTCTATTTGATCATCTCATTACTCACTCTTACATCACTCGAAAAGTGGCGCACTAGTTGAGGAGGAGGAGTAGCTGCTAGTAGAAGACTATCTCTTGTATTTGGTTGTATCATTACTCTTTCTATCTTTGAGGAAGTTGTGGGGTTTTTCACTTGTATGGTTTTCCCCAGTGAAACTCTGTGTGTCCATTGTCTTATGTGATTGCTTGATATGATTGATATGCTGTACATGTTATTCTCTCAGTAAAGATCCTAGAGTATGTTGAATTAATGCTCAAAATCTAACATACCATAGTTATCCTCCTTGGAAAGTTGAGGGATCTCAAAGTCCAGCTGGATAATTTGTTTTTCATCTTGTCTAGTAGATCTTGCCATGAGATTTTTTTTTATCATTGAATCCAAGAGTGGTTCTCCAAGATATTTAGAAGGGAAATATCCTAGCTTAAAACTTAGAATTCTGAGTATATTTCATTGGTTTATCCACAAAGTGTTGAGGAAAAATACCTGGGATTTCTCTTTGTTGATATCGAGCCTGCTGGTGTTAAGGAAGTCTTCCAATACTTGCTTGAAAGCTTTATCTTCATGAACTGAGCATAATCCCATTAACATTGTGTCGTCCACGGATTGTTGATGGGTTTTCCCTTTTTATTCCCTATGCAGATGCAGGCCTTTGATCATATTATCTCTCACTCCAGCTTTAATGGATTGTCTCAGCCCTTCCTCCATTAGCACGAACAAGAAGGGGGATAGGGGGTCTCCCCACCTGATTCCACATGAATATTTGAAGGTGGGGGACGATGTTCCATTCACCAGTATTGAGAAGAAAGCTGATGATGTAAGCTTCATAATCCATTTAACCCAATTTTCATGGAATCCATAGGCCAGTAGCATTCTTTCCATGAACTTCCAAATTAGTTTATCATAGGCCTTTGACATATCAATTTTGATTAGCATACCAGGGATTTTCTTCTCCTTTAAGGAGTATATTATCTCATGCGTGAGGAGGATACCATCCAAGATCTGTATCCCTTCCACGAAACTTGCTTGTTCCAGGGATATTAAAAAAGGCATCAAAGGTTTCATCCTGTTTACTATGACTTTTGATATAATATTGAATATAATGTTACTTAGCGCAATAGGCCTGAATTTATTTTGTTGTTCTTCCTACTTTCCTTAGGGATCAATGATAAGAAGGTCGAATTGAATGCTTGCAATATCCCTCCTGTTCTTCTTGATTCCTCCACTATTTCCATAAATTTGAGCTTCAACATCTCCCAACAGGATTGGAAGAAGTTGGTGTTAAAACCGTCTGGTCCTGGTGCTTTACCACCTTCCATTGTCTTGACTGCTTCCTCCAGTTCTGGAATCTCTATGGGTCTCATAAGGAGGTCACTATGTTCTGGCGTGACTAATTTTGGGATATTTTGTACCACTTTTTCAATGGCGAGGATTCTATTGGGAACATGTTCTTCCAAGAGATTTCTAAATAAGGAGCTCAACTTCGATTCTATTTCTCCCCGTGTCTCCACGGTACTTCTTCCATTTTGAGACAATTTATCCCATTGGCCTGTTGATATTAGATGGCTGACTTATAGAAGAAACGAGTATTTCAATCCCCTTGTTTGAGCTAATGATTCCTTGATTTTTGTTTCCACAATGTTTCCTCTTGGGCTTCTCTGTTGTCCAATTACTCTAAAATTTCCCGTTCCTTTTGCTTCCTCTCCTCACTTTATCCGTTCTCCTGGATTTATGTTTGCATATTTTCTAGCTCCGTTTCCAATTTTTTTTTTCCATGAATACTTTCCAAATGATTCCTTGTTCCATTTTTTAACCTTTTCTTTTATGTGCTTCAATTTTTGTTGGAATTTATACATCATGGATCCTCTTGGCAGGATAAAATTGTTCCACCACTATTGTACCTACTCAGAGAAATTGGGATGTTGAAGACAAAATTGTTCAAAGCGGAAAGGTCAGAGAAGGTGTTCTCCCACTCTTCCTCACTCAATACAAATGGGACAATGGTCTGACCCTGCTGCTGGTAAAATCAAAGCCAAAATCCCCCCCAAGCAAGATCGATTCATGAATAGGAATCGATCTAGTCTCGCTGCAATGTGTCTATTTTTTGTGCACTTATTATTCCAGGTAAACAAGTTGTCAGATGTCCTGACATATACAAGTTGTAACTGTTTTATAACTTATCCAAATCTGGTATTCACCCTGTTAACATTTCTTATCCCTCCCTTTTTCTCTTCAAGAGATTTGATTAAGTTGAAATCTCCTCCTATTATCCAATATCTCTACCCCACCCAAGCGCTCAAGTTTTCCAATGAAGATAGGATCCCTTCTTTCAACGCGACTTGGTATGTCC
Organism: Larix kaempferi; assembly: GCA_027924585.1. Lineage (NCBI taxonomy): Eukaryota > Viridiplantae > Streptophyta > Pinopsida > Pinales > Pinaceae > Larix > Larix kaempferi. The sequence continues at coordinate 16,075,562 of BSBM01000476.1, forward strand.
CATATACATTAGAAATAATACCTCTAACAATGGTTCCTATCACATGGAATTCTGCTGAAATAATATGTTTTGATGCTACAAAATTCATCATACTTACTTCATAGGGGTTCCACCATATTACCAATCTTCCCTCTGTTCCTGTTGCATCTATTGATATTAGCTCACTTCCTCTCCATATTTTCCTTCCAACTAGATTCAGTTCGTCTTCCGAGCATTTTGATTCCCGAACCAAAATTAATGCTTGTCTTTCTCTATCTATATTTATTTAAGGATTCTTCTTTTCCTTACACTATTCAACCCTCTTACGTTCCATGACATAATCTTCATTTAAAGGGATTTGGAGATGGGTTTGAAGGCGTCCTTGATGGTTGGGTATTGACCCGAGGTCACTAGTTCCCCCCCCATATCTCTGATCCTATGCCTATTTTTTTTCCATCCTTTCTTATCCCCTGCCATTTTCTTATCACTATCTTTTAGGGTTTCTAAGATTACTCCTAGTTTCTTCAGTGGGGGAGTTTTTAGAATTACCTCTCTCAATTTACAGACCCGTTGGGATGATATATATCCCGTTTCAAGATTTATGCAAGTGTTCTCTATTCCTTCTAAGTCCATATCTCCTAATTCTAGATCTTCAGATGCTTCTTACTGCATTTCTGTGTCATCCCTCTCCTCATGTTCTTTCGTATCCATTTCTGTTTCTCCCATTTCCTGTTCTGGTTCATTCTTTTCTCCTTCATTGTCTTTTCCATCACCTTCCCAACTGAGGTCTACGGCTTGATTCAACGCTTCAAACTTATTAGACACATGGGGTTTTTTATGAATCTCAGGGACCATTCATCTCCTTGCATGGAGTTTCCTATTGTTAACCTTGGTAAATCCCTCTGTGTCCTTCTCCTCCTTGTTCTTCGCTTGTGCTGGTGGTGAGTTAAGGGGACAATCCCTGAATAAGTGACCGTGTTCATGGAACCTTCTGCATCGTAAATGAACATTTTCATAATCCAATAGCTACTTCCATTACTTGTCTTCCCATGACAGGTTTATCGCTTCAGGTATTTATTTTGACAGGTCCATGTCTACACAAATTCACGTGTATGATGTATATTTCACCATTTTTGTTTGCTCAGAGGCTTTGAAAAATGAGCCTATTGCATTACCTAAATATTCCAGAATATCCTCCCTCTAGTATTCATCTAGTAGAGAGTATAGGTGTATCCATATTGGTGCTACAGTTAGGTATTCCTTTTCCAGGTTGAAACGCTCTTTCCATGGACGAAGGAATAATCTAGCTGAATTGAAGAAATAGGGTCCTTCGTCCATTACCCTGTTCATGTATTCCACATTGAGGAAGATTATTGTGAAGAATCCTTTTGCTCCTAATTGCAGGTCGTAATGCCCTTTAGGTTTCCAAGTGTCATTGATACACCATGTTAGTGCCTTATCCACGGGCCATATGCCAACAAATTTACCTATTAGGGTGTGGTCTTTCATGTGTTGGATATGTCCTCCGAATCCCTCCAACTTGATTTGGACTGAAGGTATTGTAGCTGTCTTGGGAATATATTTCCCCGGTCTTCTAGTTTCAGTCCTTGCTTTCTGCTGGATTCCTGCCCTGCTCATCCCTTCTCCTACTGTCCCGAGGGAGGTATCCATGTCGTCCATAGTCTGAACTCCCTTTCCTTTAGTTTCCTGGGTAGGGTCCAAAGCTCCACCCTATGGTGTCTCCATAGAGCCTTCTCAGCGCCGCTTCCCTATGCAAACTTTGCAGCTCTTTCAATCCTGAATCCTTTCCTACTCACCAAACCCTACAACGCCTCCTGAGCCTGCCACCGGCCTTCTTTTGCTCTGTCCATCCATTTTTTCTACAACGACCAGAGTCCAAATGGGTGATTTATTGAAAACTCACATGTTTTCCATTAAAATGGGCAGATGTGATACTATTTTTGGTGTTGAATGATGAGAACATTAAGCCCGATCACCATGGATTTCCTAGAGTTATACATGCATTTTTAGAAGGTTTGGAATTCCTACATGCTCAAAGGTTTCAAAGCAAGTTGATCTCAAAAAAAATCAACTCCCACTGTATGGAAAATATCCTAAAATAGGGCCATTTCAATATTATGTCACAATTCCATGTTATTCAAGCCATCTTTGAGGACTCTTCTTAGCTAGTTCATTCAGTTTTGCAATTAGTTTTGGACAAACATCAACAAATATTTGAACTTACGCAAGGACTATCACCCTTACATGGTGAGCATGATCATAATATTCCATTTCTCCTTGGTAATCTATCACTAAATCTATATATGTATCATCATTCTTTTCCTCAAAAGAATGAAATTGAAAATATTGTTAAGGAGTTATAGGTAGCAAGTGTCATCTGTCCTAGTACCAACCCCTACACTTCTATGGTCATCATGGTTCTTAAAAAATAAGGAACTCGGTGCATGTGTCTTGACTTTTGAGCTCTTAAAAACTTCATTGTGAAAGATAAATTTCCCATTCCGATCATTGGCTATCTTTTAGATGAGCTATGCGGTACTCAATGTTTCATCAATCTTGATCTTCACTCCAGTTATCATCAAAGTCACATGAAGGAAGAAGATATCAAAATACTTCTTTTTTCGTACTCACGAAGGCCATTACATGTTTTTGGTGATGACTGTTGGTCTTTGTAATGAACTTTCCACTTTTTAGAGCCTCATGAACAACACCTTTTAACCCAATCTACGCCATTTTTTCCTAGTATTCTTTGAGGACATCTTGGTCTACAACAAAACTTGTATGGCATATGTGGCACATGTGGATTAGGTCTCACAACTCCTTTGGAATCACCAATTATTCTTTGAACATTTTAAATGTGATTTTGGTGTCTTAAAAGTGGAATATTTGGGATACATTGTAAGTGGGGAGGGTGTGAGCATTGATCCTAAGAAAATTGAGGTGATGAAATATTGGCCTTGCCACAACACCTTCTAAAGTTTGTGGAGCTTTCATGGAATTACAAGTTACTACAGGAAGTTTGTACATAACTATGGTGAACTTGATAAAAAATAATGTCTTTGTTTGGAATGAGTAAGTCAAACATGCTTTTCAAGATAAATATGTTATGAGTAGTACCCCAGTGCTAATAATGGCATTAATGTAAGCGGGACACTCATTGGCCTTCACTAAAAAGCAATTATATGATAGAAACCAGGGAAAATCCACGTATGAGAAGGAAATGCTAGCTATTCTTCATGTAGTTGATATGTGGCATCCTTATTTAATGGGGAACTGTTTCTAGGTTAAAACAAACCATCGTGGCTTGAAATATTTCCTTGAAAAAAGTTGATCCTCCCTAGAGTAGTAACCTTGGTTCACTAAAATGTTAGGCTACAACTAAAATATTATTTACAAGAAGGGAAAGGAGAACATGCTGGTCGATGTTCTATCTAATAAGTATGATGAGAAAGGCTCCCTATTTTCCTTATCTTTCCTAGTGCTATAATAGATGTAGGAGTTACCTCAAAATGGTAAGTGGATACCAAGATTGTGTACATGATCTACAAACTATAGGCTAACCCATAGGCATATCCAAGCTACACTTGGTAGAATGATCAACTCTACTATAAAGGGCATATTTGTTTGCTTCATGATTGTGTATTTAAATCAAAGTGTATCCAAATTACATTCCTCTCCCATATCACCGAGTCATTCTCAATTTTAGAAAACATACGAATTGATTAAGCATTCATTCTTTTTGGAAGGCATGAAGAATGAAATCTACACCTTTGTGGCTAAATGTGACCAATGCCAATGGCACAAGGGGGAAATAGTAAATCCTCATGCAACCTTTACCCATTACATCCATCATGAGGATTGACATTTCTATGGATTTCATTATGGGTTACCAAAATCAAGCAACAAATCAATGATCATGGTATTCATTGATCACCTTTATATATATGCTCACTTATGTTCTTACAAAAACCATTATAGGCCTCCACAATAACACAAGTATTCATGGAAAATGTTTTTAACCTTCATGCATGCCTAAATCAATTGGGACTAATTGCGACTCCAACTTCACTAGAAATTTTTGGTAGGAGTTATTTCAATTTCAATATACCCAATTGAGTCTTAGCACAACATATCAACCCTAAGACAATGGCCAGATGGAAGTAGTCAACAAGTGTTTGGAAGCTTATTTATGTTGCTTTTCCTTGGAACAACAAGCCTAATGGATTTAGTTGTTACTCCTATCCAAATGGTGGTGCAATACCACCTATCATGGTGCTACAATAATGATCTCATTTGACGCTGTTTATGGACAACAACCCCAATTAGTGATCTCATACTTATCAAGCCTCTCTAAGTTTTAGGAGATGGACAAAACCATAGCAACCCATGTTGACATCTTTGCATCCTTAAGGATAATTTGATGTTGTCGTAGAACCACATGAAGCAATAGGTCAAGACACATCTCTCCAAATGCCACTTTGAAGAAGAGGATCATGTGTTATTACATCTCCAACCCTATAAGAATACATCACTTAAGGAGAAGAGCCACCGGAAGTTAGCCTTTAAGTTTTATAGACCATATATTATACTCAAATGTATGCGCTCAAAGGATTACAAATTGGCTCCGACCAACCATTCTAATATCTACGTAGTCTTTCATGTGTCTTACTAAAAGAAAATGGTTGGGTCTAATTGCAAAGTTCAAACTAGCCTTCCTAAAATGGATGAGGAATGCTCCATTTGGTTGCAACCCAAGGCCATTTTGGACAATCTTTCATGCCAATTTTCATAGCACACTATCCAGAAGTTTTAATCCAATGGAAGGATATGTAGGTTAAAGGTGCTACATGGGAACCAAGATAGATTCTCCACCAATTTCCTAATCTCTACCATTGAGGACAATAGTGATTTGTAAGGGGGAGGGCATGTTAGGGTCCCACCCTAACTCCCCTAGTTAGGAGAATAGGTTGTTACTTAATGTAATGAGACAATCTTTATTAAATAAGGCCCATTAGGTAGTGGATTGAGAAATCAATAAAAATAAGTGGCCTCATTAAAGATGATCAAATAGTTAGAAAGAATTCCAGTTTATTGGTTATTTATTGCTCATATTTCAAAGGGTATTTTGGATATGATAAAGAAAAAGTGCATGCAAAATAGAGGTGAAAGGTATTCCTCTCGCCAAATTGTTAAGGCTAGTTGTCAAGGATAGTCGAACCAATGGAGGAAGGAGGATGGGGTTTGAATTTTTTTTTCCTTCAATTAGGTCTTCGCAGTAAAAATCCTTTGGAGGCTTTTATTGAACAAAGGGTTATAGGGAAAAGTTAAGAAGGTGAAGTATTTAGAGAACAAAGAACCAGAGGACTGGATTAGGCCAGAGGGAAAATCATTAAAAGGAGCATCAGATGTTGGGAAAGGTCTATTTAAAGCTTTTGGTATCTTAGGTAATTGGGTGGCTTGAAAAATTAGTAGTGGAAATAAATTGAAAATAGGCGAGGACCCTTAGATTAGGTGTTACTTTGGAATCATAAGTTGAGAGATCCACTTTTGGAAACTCTTCATTCAAAAGGAATTACAAAGTTAGTTGGTGCTTTAGGTGGGACAAAACAGGGAAATTGGATTCAAAACTAGAAAGCAATAGAGGAATTGGAACTTTAGGATGGACAAGAAGGTAAGTGGACACAATATACAAATCTTCTAAAACATAAGGCCATTGGACTCAAGGAGAAAGATGATGCGTTAAAATGAAGTTGAACAAGAAATAAAGATATAGGGGTGCTTAATGATAAATTGGGTTATGAAGTTAAAATAGAAGAAAACTTAGGAGTAGAGAGGTAGTGGTCGTGGAGAGTGGATTGGAAGTCAGAAAGCCCATTAAAAACTATAATATTCCTTTGGATTGTCTGGCCAATAAGATACTTACTTGGCATAATGGACAAAATAAATTGGATAGGGCCTTGATGGTGTATACTATGTAAGGAAGCAAGTGAGATTGTGGATCATCTCTTAGTCAATTGCTCATTTATTAAGGCAGTTTGGAAGGAGGTTTTACAAAGCTTTAAACTTAATAATATTTGGGATAAAATGTCTTTGTTGGATTGCTTTGAGTATTAGATTATGATTAAATATGTAAGGTTTCTCACAAATCTTTTCAATGTTATGTATTATGGGGAGTGTGGTTAACTAAAAATAATATGACATTTCATGGAAAAGAGGAGCATGTAGGTTGTTTAACTCATCAAATTAGAATTTTGCATGGATAAGGTTGGAATCCTCCTAAACAAAAAGGACCAAGGAGATTACAAAAACCTTGCATTAACTTCACTAAGCCTTGGGGCTTCTTTGATGGAGCATGCAAGGTATTCTAGGTTTTGTGGTGTAGGTCTCATCTTTTAAAAAGTAATGCACATTATTATACTATGAAGCTTGGAGTTGGGCTTGGAACCAATGACATAGCAGCGTTTTATGCTCTTTGGATCTTGATGAAAGTTGCTCTTACAAATAATCTAAGTGTGATGCAAGTCTTAGGAGACTCAAAATTATTGATGGATTAGGCAAATGGGAAAAGTCAAATTTCAAATATGGAATTGGGATCAATCGTGGAAATTTGTTTGGAGACAAAATTCCATTTTGAAGAAGCCATCTTTCCACACATTTATAGGGAATTTAATCACAAAATTGGCCAACTTTCAAAAGAAGCTCTCATTGTTTTAGGAAGGTTGCCTAATTGAACAATAATTCAAGGATAATATCGCTTTGGAAGAAATTCACAAGACTATTATTATGTCTATTTCTTGGATTGAATTTTTTTTTTTTTTTGGAACTTCTACCGACACTATTTTTGTCAGTATATAGGATGTATTTCGATTAATAATAATCAATTGTGGATATCTTTTATAGGATGATTGTATATGGCATAGGTCTAGGATGAAGACTTTCTAAAAAAGTTGAACTGAGTTGAAAGGCTAAGTAAACGTGTAGTTTGATTTCCCTTTCAAAATATCAAACACAAATATATTTTTTCTTGGAAAAAAAGGGTCAACTAATGAGTGGTCAAGGCCTCATCAATAGAGGTCCACTAAATGGCTACGTTTTTGGTCAATTAGAAACTGTATATAGTAGTAGAAGCTATGTAATTAGTTTCCAAGAGACTATTATCATATTTATATCTCTACTCAATTGGAGGTTGCCACATCGAAGAGGCAAATGAACATTGCTCTCAGTTTTGGATATCAATAAAGGTTTGCTTGATGTTATTATTTCCAAATTTTGGCTATGTTTATTTGCTTTTGTGATTATATTTTTGTTCAGCTTGAACGGAATATTTTGTTTCAACTATCAAGGAACGCCATAATTTATCTCAAAGACTCCATCCTCAATCGACAAAAAAATATAAAAAAACATTTATTAACACCTTAAACCATTATTACATGCTTAGGCACATAACCGTCAAGGTATAATTTAAAAAAACATATATAATATGCTAGACTAAGCAACACAATTTAAAATGTTGTGTTAGTGTATAATCCTAACTTTACTCATTATTATCTCTAATAATACATTATTATTATTATTGAATTGGGTCATTATTATCTCCCATAATACATTATTATTATATTTGCTTTCATCTCACACCAATATGGTGTGATTGAAAGGTCACCCCTAGTTTTATATTTCATTATATATAAGGTTTATATAGAATTTCCATATACATTTGAAATTCTAAACTTTAAATAATCGGTCATAAACCTAAATTCTAAAATATTGATGAAACTCCTGAATTGTATACAGATCAATGCACAATTTTACCATCTCTCCACTTACTTTCTTAATGGTGCAGATGCATATTTATGTACATAAACTTATACCTTCACCCACTTTTTATTACAATTATTTTATCAATAAATATTAACAACGTCAATTAAGATAATAAGATATTAACATCAATTAAGATAATAAGATATTAACATCAATTAAGATAATAAAAGAGAATTTTTGACCTTTTATGGTATTTCGATCTTATAGTACGAAGAAAAGTTTTTAGATGTCCCATGAATGATTTATTTGGTCCACATTAAAGCAATATGAGAATGGCGGGAAATGATTACATTGGAGGTATTCATAGTAATGATTTTGAATCATTACTTTGAAAACGTTGACCAAGTGTGGAATTTATGTGTTTTTTCTGCATATTATTGTTATAATATATATATATATATATATATATATATATATATTTTAAATTTATTATTTATTGCATTGAAAGTAGTGAGTGGTTTACAACTCAGTATAAGGAGATATTGTCATGTTTATCATGTTACATAACGTAACATTTCATGTCGATTCATAATTTATCAAAAATAAAAAGAAACTAAAATTATTCATATCGACTCATAAAACAAAAAAATTAAAACCAACATAGAAATAATAGAGTACAAATAACAATCTTGAGTAACCTTATATTATAGTTGATATCTTTGCACACAGAGTAGCGAGGTGCTTACAACTCTATATGGGGGAGATGTTGTCATGTTTGTCACGTTTGTCACAATATGTAATGAAACATTCACATGTCAGCTCATAACTTATAAACCAGTCTAGATCCAAATCCTAGGCTCTATCAAGTGCCGAGAGGGATCAAATCTCGCAAGGTGCAAACCTCTTCTCAAGTAAACATTAATATATATTTTAATTTAAATTAAATGTTAATTTAATTTTAAATATAATTTCATGTAGTTTAAATAATAAAATAATTATTAGAAAATAATTAACTTTCATTGTAAATATAAATAGTGTTTGAAATAAAAAATTATAACAACTTAAGAGTTGTTGAATTTGAATGGTTAAAATGTTAATTCTTGGTTTTTAAGTAAAATTTACATTTTAAATGCTACCAAATATACAAATATTATTTATGGCCTACAATATCGACAAACACTCGACTTACAAGATCTCCCTCATACAAATGTTATTTATGGCCGACAATATCGACAAACACTCGACTAACAAGATCTCCCCCATACTGGGTTGTAGAGCGCTTCTCGGCGCAAAAATAAAAAGTAATTAAAAAAAATTCACGTCGGCTCTTAAAACAAAAAAAATTAAAACTAACATAGATCCACCTTAAACCCGGATCTATTAAGTACCGAGAATGATCCAATTCTTTGAGGTGTAGATTTTTTCTTGATATCTAAAAAAATTAAGATAAAAAAATTTACACCTCAAAAAATTGGATCCCTCTTGGTGCTTAATAGATCCGGGTTTAACATGGATCTATATTGCTTATTTAAAATGGAAATATACTCTTTTTTTATATGTAATATACATTGAACATTTTAGATTATTGTTTTTTCATAGTTTGTTTAGATTATTAGTATATTTTTAATACATATGTTTTCATTTTAATTAGTGTATATCTTTTTTGAATGTTTTTTAAGTGAAGTTATGGAGAGGAAACCATAATTGTAGTGGAGTAACTGAAAGAGAAAGTCTCTTTATATATGTATGTATGTCAATTGGGTTTAGTCTAAATGGTTGTGGGATGGAGTGTTATATATATGATGATGATATTATTTTCATAAAATACTTTATGGGTATGAAGAAGAAAGAGAAATTGAAACTTGGAATATTGGAGTTCCAGTACAAAAGGGATTGTTTAAATTTCAAAAGTATAATTTATTGTTCCATTGGAATGCCATCTATAAAAAATAAACTAGGCAAAGTGTGTTTGAAGTGATGTGCCATTGGATAGCTTCTCAATTGCAAAGTTCAAATAGAGGAAAACCAATTTCCATTTAATTTCTATGAATTTCTTATCTTAAGAAATCTATATCTCTTTTAAATTATTGTAGAAATAAGATTCTTCAAAATTGTAAATATGAGATAGTTAATCTTTAAACAATATTAAATCCAAATTCTAAATTCTTTTAAACAAGATAATATTGAAACTTTATAAAACTTACAACTTTCTAGGGTTTCGATAATGTAACGAGAATCTATCTTCTGCTTGAAATTTGAGTAAATCAAAGTACATTTTCAATTTGTGTTTGTTATTAAGTTAATCTCATTTATTATTAAGTTGAACATTGAACTTTTTAAACTCAAAATGATAGAATGCTAATTTATATGAACCTACATTCTAGAGTAGTAAAATATTGGAATTTGATGATTTAAAATAAAAAAGCAAAAGTGAACTTCAAATTCAACACTAATCTTAACCAATTTACAAGCTACCAACACTTATATAATTATATAATCCTTTTAATAGGCGTGACAGGTGCCACGGGGTGGGATGGGGTCATCCTTGGCCCCAAAGGAAATTCAAAATATTCATAAGATTGGGGTTTAGGAAAGACATTAAACAACCAAGTGGAAGCACTTGCATTATGGCTATGACTATCACTACCCAAGCAACTAGAATACAATACGACAATGGTGTTGAGTATTCTATGTTGATCCTTTTTCATCTAATCTCTAAGTCCCTACCTCATTATCAACATCTAAAAATAGTCATGGAAAGAATCCACAAGCAATTGGAAGGCTTTGAATCCATTGAATGTTTTCACATTCCCCAAGGGATAAATAAAGATGTTGATTCAATGACAAATAGAGGGTGTAGTCTTAATTTTGGTTTAGTGTGGTAAGAGGGCGGGTCCTTGGAGCATTTCCACCTCCCCTAAAGTTTTAAGTTTTATATGCATATAGCCCAATTGAAATCATAAGCCATGTGTCATCCTATCGTTAACATGCAAATAATCCTTTATCACTGCAAGCTCAGTTGTGATCCATACACCCTTTCTTGTAGACAATTCAATATTAGGAAGGATTGGATAGGATGAATGATTCCATGTGGTTTAATGGAATTAGGTGGAGATAGAAGGGAAACTTGGTGCTCATCCTAGACTTATTGCAACTAAGTTATGTTGGGAATTATTTGTGGTGTTTTCAATTTCCATTGCATTTTAGCCATGGGGGGGATTTCAGAGGCCCTCTAGTGCACTTTATATAGTTTTAAATGTGATTTATCTTTTTGACATTTCTTCATTTTTTTACCCTCTACAATATTTGCATTGCAAGGGTTCTTGTCTCAAGGGTTTTTAATATCGTCTGGTATAGATGGATCATGGGCACCCAAATTGTTGTGGACATTGTGAGCACTTAGAGATGCGTTGTTCTATTCAACATTGTGATGGTAGCCAAGAATGTGTGTCTTTGTCTGTGAGAAGGTGAGACTTGTGGAGAAAAGATTGGGAATTAAATTATGAAAGGGACATCAGAGAAACCAATAGACAATTGATAGTTTTAAAGGCCTAAATAGAGAATCATAAAGAAAAATTGGTTTTGTTGGAGGTAGGGAAAGAATGCAACAAAGAAAAGTTAGAGGAGGAAGTATCTAAAATAAAATAACTATAGGAAAAAGTGCTAAATTTGGAGCTGGAACAAAAGCTTGGATATGAAGAACTAAGGAATATTGTCTCTCCAACAATCTTTGTTGGATATCATGCGCACGATCAAGTTGCAATTATGGAAGATGACACAATGGAGTAGCATTTTGAGAAGATTGAACACCATGACGCCTCTTATCATGCATTAGTTGTAAGCAAGAAGAAAAATACCCATAGCGGGTATGGATAATTTTGTAATTTGTTTTCTTCTGAATTTTAAGATGCTTTACAAGTGTGTTTTTTGTTGGGTCAATATATAAGGGTGTTTACAATCTATTTAATGGATAACAAAACTAAAACTTTGAATAAGGAAGTTAGACTCCTCCTTAGGTGTCCACCGATACACAACACCATTGTCTAACGTTACTCTCTTTCGGTGATTATCATATGTTTGGATGTCCCTTTCAAGTTGGCCCTGCAACACTACAATAAAATATGCAACACTGCAATAAAATATTTCAATATCTTATGCAATAAAATATTTCAATATCTTATGGAGTGGATATTTATATTCAATATTTTATGGAGTGGATATTCATATTTATCTTTATTATTATTTTATATATGAAATATGTTATATAAAGTAAATATATGTAAGTTATATATATATATATATATATATATATATATATATATATATAAAGTAAATATATGTAAGTGTTATATATATATATATATATATATATATATATATGTGGATCTAAATATTCTATGTTTTCAATTTTTTTTGAATAGATTTTTCATCTTATTTTGTTCAAAGTTCAGTTATAATTTAAAAAAAATATTAGAATCACATATATTAGTTATGGAAATTGTATAATGTGGGTGTCATGGAGGTATTCGAGGGTTCTGAATCTATTTTTGAAGTCAAAAACATAATTTAAACACTTCCAAATTATGTTTTACCGGATTCAGACCAAAACCTACCATAAAATCCAAAACGTAGAATAAATAGACTACTCCTCTCTCTCTCTCTCTCTCTCTCTCTCTCTCTCTATATATATATATATATATATATATATATATATATATAAAACATTTCATAAGTTTTTGAAGTTTTTGACAAACACTTGATTTTTTAGTTTTCAACAAACAATCATCGAACAAGTATTTATCAAATATGTGGCATTCTAGTAAAGCAAAACATTTCATCAAGCAACTTCAAAATATTTAATACCTAATATATCAAACACTTTGCATATATCTTGAAATATCAAATCACAATACTATCACCATAATTATTTGTTGTTATTAGTCCTTGCCGAAGCAGGGTACTAATTGTTTTCGATACGCATTGACTACGTATTAGTTTCCATTGACTCAAATAAAATGTACCATTTTAACCAAAGTTTCAATTTAATTTTCTATTAATTAATATAAATATATATTTTTTTGCAAGCTCATTCGATTAGAGTTTGAAGCGTTATTGCCAGAGCGACGACGTGGGTATTGGGATTGGCCCCATCTCCATGCTTTCTTGGATGAGCATTTAACATTACTTTAAATCCTTACCAACCTGGCTGCGAAGATCTTCTCGGGCTCTTTTCAAGATCTCACATAGACAATATACAATTACACATCCATTAATGATACATTTGTAACCATAGCACACAGAAAATGCCTATTAAATGCACTGTTAGTAACCAAAGCTAGTTTAAACCACCGCTTCTAAGCCACCGCCTTGGTTTTTCATTACAAAGGAAAAACTTAGTTTTCGTTCCAAAAGAAAAGCTTAATTCTAAGCTTAGAGTGCAACTATAACCAATTTGTCTTCTTCAAGAGTTGATGAGCTGATGCTGTTCAAGTTGCTTAGAGTTAATGCTAAGCTGTTCATATTGATTTGAGATTGACAAGTCCCGCAACATGCAAGAGTAGCCATTTTTAACTGGAACGGAGTTTAGCCTTATGCAAAGGTGCTATAGCTGCACATCTATTTCATGTATTCACTATTGAATAAGTGACCTACTGCCTAAGAACAACAATTTTCTTCTTGTGTATCTCCATAAACATAGTGCCATTTCATCTTCTATTAATCCATGTTATGATCATGGAGAGTTTAAAATCAGAGCTATTTCCGGAGAAGATGAAAATTCAAACATGTTATGGCTGTTGGAGCATCTCAGAGTTCTACTTGGTTTTCACACTGATGAGAAGCTTCTTTCATAGAGTCCTCCAGAAGTATCTGCTATGCTTGCATCAACTCCTTCTGAGCCGCCCACCATAGTTGTTTCTCCATCACCCAAGGTTGCACTTTCTGATAAGTATGATGGTACCAGCCCATCACCGTCATTGATAACAGTTTTTCCTCCATATCAACGTTCATCTGTTCTTTCACCTACACATATTTCCAACTCACTAGCTCTTGAACAATTAGGCAAGAAGAGTGGCAACTCTAAGGCAGTTGTTACAACTATTGTTATTACTGCAATATCAACTCTTGCACTTGCGGTAGTGCTTATTCTCACTTACCACTTGCTTTAAGGAAGAATGCACCAACCTGTTCAACAAATCGGGCTTAGATGCTTTACAATTATAAGTAAGTTGTTGTTTAAAGTTATTTCTATGCATGATGTTGTTTTCCATGAAGTTATTTCTATGCATGGTGCAAGAAATGTTGTTTTTGATGTTTACATTAGCAAACTGCATAGTTCTTAGCCGATAGACTTGTGAGATCTATAGGAAGAAACCTTGTGTGATCTATAAGAAGAAACTCGGCACAAAAGCATAAGAAGCATAAGAACAAACATAAGCATACTAATGGAGTTTCAAACGTTTGATTATATTTTGAATAATTGGGGCTTTTAATTCTAGGAGGAGTTAACAATGCTATAAATTTATAGAACCACCATACCTGGAAGTTGAGTCAGGGTACTGCTACTACTACAGTAATCAATTAGAACATAAACTTGTCAGGATGGAAGACACCTTTGATTCCCTAGAAGATGGACATCACTATATCAGTATATTCAATGCAACTATATGTCCATATTAGATCTTCTTGAATTCTCTATGCTCAACCCTCTTTAATTGAACAAATAACAATGGATGGATCCGCGGTTACACCGAGGCGCTATGGCAGCCCTGCAATTCCACCACCTCTTTCATTATTATGTGTTGTTGATTCAGATAGCATGCTTCTCATGGTTACCTTGGCACCTTGAAATTTACGCAACAATTTCAAGGGTTTTTTAAGCTACAAAATCAATGTAATTTTTTTGTTAAATTATTACTTTAGCTTTAATAAAAAATTCTATGGCTATCAATGGCCATTTAAGAAAGAATATTGAAAAAGATTCAAAGAACAATAAAATTTGTAAAGAAAAAAACAGAAAGAACTGCGCGTTTTAACTTTTTACAAATGCGCAGTTCTTTAACTTCGTGAACTTGACAACTTGACTTCACAGATTTCTCAATTACTTCGCAAATCCTTTTTACTACGCGTTACTCTTAACTTTGCGGAACTCTTAAACAAACTTTATATTGAAATATTTCTTGTTAGGACATAAGAACCAAAACATTTACCATGAATCTTATGCGTAGTTACTCCTGGTTAAAATAGAACTTTTACCATGGTGAACTATTTGGAAATCTTGATTTCTTTTACTGCGCGTAAATGTAAACAATATTCAAGGAGAAGATGTGCGACTTGCAATATTCAACATTCTTGAGAATGAAACATAAAACTATAGACTTATATATTTACCACAGTAAACTGCGCAACTTGCCTCAATACATGGAAATGAGTTTTCACTTGATCTTTTACTTTCACAGAGCTTGGGCTCTTCATACACTTCACGGTTCTTCACTTCTTCTCTTCTTCCCTCACACATCTCTATGTGATTTTCAATTATCTTCTTCTTCTTATAGAGTTTCATAACAACCGACTTAATGTCGCTTCACTTGGAAGCTACAGAGTTTCATTAAAGACTGTAATAATTTTTTACCTAAAAATTCTTGATATGCAGAATACTAATGCGGTTACATAAATACTAACTTGACGTGCGCCGAATTGGCTACAAACTGACTGACTGGCTCACTTCTAACATTTCAGACTGACTGAGTGTCTGACAGAGCCGACACAGTTGCAGTTAAATACACATTTCCAACATTATCGACTTAGCATACCTTCTTCATCTATTTTTGTTTCTGGTCGGCCATGCTTCTGCGGGTCAGTTTCACATTTAACCAACTAAGCTCCAATATAGCAAAACAATGCTTATTGCAATGGACCTAATCAGAAGGGAGGAAAGTCACTCTCTGAAACTGTTCACAGAACGGATGACAAGTGTCCTACTTGGTAATGCCCATATATGTTACATACGTTGTCCCAGCTTACCCTGCTAGCACCACTATCTTCGGCGCTACCTTGGAACTACAAACCCCATATAATACAATACATCAATTCCTTTCGTCCTGGTATCGAAAATCTTTGGTTATTCTTCCCGAGAATCCAACCCATCTTGCATGTGTTATCCTAAATTGGTTTCATTACTTCCTTCATAAGATTTCTTTAAACTTGCGCAATGGAAAATAAACATCCACATCTGTGCAAGGTTGAGGGAAACACTTGTGATTTGGTTTGCTGAGATCCACTGATTCAAAACAAAAGGGAAAAACCACCTCATGATGGCTCGAAGTAAAATGGTGGAGAGGGTACACTTCACTTGGATGAAGAAGGAATTGTGATCTCTGGCAGTGGGTTTGGAAGAGAGGATTTATCCCTTCCTATTCTTCCCGAATTTATGCAAAAGAATTACCAGATATATCAATCATCATTTCTTCCTAGGCCATTACTTGCAGCTTGTTTAGAGAACTTGAGAGATTTGTGTGAGGTGAATTCGACAAGTGAAATCCAACATGACATTGACAGGATTCCACAGAAGCGAAGGACATTGACACGATCCCCAGGAGCAATTAAATCCAGTAGGGTATTAAGAGGATCGCCAGGATAAACTCGGCAACGCTCACCCAACTGTTACACATTTGTGGTGATGAGGTGGTGCATACAAATCATAAAAATACCATAACTCCAGTGATCTCACTTTGGTTCGGATCCTGGTGCGATTCGTTCAACAAGCCATATAGAATTATAGCCCGGTGAAGCGTCTACCAATTATCACTAGGAGCGGAATGAGAGCCATACCCTTAGCAAGTTAAGCAATCCATGCCCAGCAGAATCATGCAACAACTAAACAACTCAGCGCAAAATAAATCATAGGCTAAGCTACTCACCCAAGCAAGGCGCCAAACAAGCTAAGGTGCAACAGTCTCCATTTGGTGCGCAGGCTCTTGCATGGGTCGACGACAACACTTGTACACGATATTATGTACACTTTTTGTGCAATGTCCTGCATTGTTATGCGTACTATGGTGTTCAAGCTATCTAATTCATGCGCTTTATTTGTGGCATACTATCTATTCAAGTCATCCTCCATCTGTCTTAAGTGGGAAAGACAAGTTTCAAGTCACCTTCCATCCGACTTAAGTGGGAAACACAAGTTCAGTCTTCCAATGTGACTTATGAAAAGTTTGATTTTTCAGTTATAAATGCACGGGATTCTACCACACAGAACATAAAATAGGGCCTCTTTGAGGAGTGCCATGAAACAAACCTTATTGGAGAAACATACATGTTCAAAGAAACAAACCTTATGGGAGAAACATACACGTTAGAAGAAAACATTAAACCCAAAGAACCATTCTCATCAAAACCAAACATTCATTGCAGCAACAAATATGCAATTGAAGAACTATCAAGTGGATATTTTATAATTTCCTGATCTAAAACCTTAAACCCAAAGAACCATTCTCATCAAAACCAAACATTCATTGCAGCAGCAAATATGCAATTAGCTTTGACCGGACTGAATCATAAGCTTCCTCTACCTTAGCACTCTAGCAATATCTACATGCAACCAAGTCAAAGATTTGCTACGACGTGTGGTGTGTGGAGCACAACAATAAATGATTGACAGTGCATTGCAGAAATTTTATGTAATAATAAATTTTTGGTTTTTGTTTCGTGGAGTCACAACAACAAGCTTGAATACACAGCTTGCCATTTGACATTCCACCGACACTTTCAGAACTCTGATGTATTTTTTTTTAAAATTAAGTAAATCTGCATTCAATTATATAAAATTAGTATGTCTTTAAATAAAAAATCATAAATGACTCATATATAGTTTTATACACTAAATTTTTCTATTAAAAGAATATATATATATATATATATATAACGAAGTTTTATGCTAATCTATATTTTACTTGGGAAGTTCTAAAAACAAAAGTGGCTCCTTGAATTCTTGTCTATATATATATATATATATAACGAATTTTTATGATAATCTATATTTTACTTCGGAAGTTCTAAAAACAAAAGTGGCTCCTTGACTTCTTGTCTTTCTGTTTAATAAGTTCTGTCAAAATCTTAAATATGTTTTGAATAGTTGCTTGACTAGTTTTTGAAAAAATATTTACAACTTTTTGTTTTTTCAAATAATGTTTTTTGGTTTGCATTTTGATTGTCATGAACGGAGACATATGGTGAGGTAATATGGGTTTTGGGTTGAAATTTATCAGAGATGTGCTATTTTGGTTTAGTAACGTTAATGTAAAAAGTATTGAAAAGATGATGTTGGATCTTTCATAAGATTGTCTAAAGTATAACCACAACTCACATGGAAACCATATCGTACTAACCACCTGAGCAAAACTCATCAATTAAAACAAAACTCATAAATAAAAACTTTAGTGGCGCTGGAAAATGAGCAGCTAATGTTCAACGATTTTAATGTCATTAAGGCATCGGTCTACCAAATCTATTATGTTTTAGATATTCAATATAATTGAGGCATCTATTTATGAACACTAGAAGTTAAAGCTATAAAGGCACACTGTTACTGCCGAGATATTTAAGCACTAGAATTTTGGGGTTTGCTATATAAATGATATTAAACTAAATTTTACACTCTGCAAAACCAGTGGAATGCAGACCAAGCCCTTTGCAGGAATTCTCGCCAAACAACAAGATGAGGTAATTACTTCGATCAATGCAATGTGGCGGTTAAAGGTCATTGTGTCCTCATCTGTAGAGAGTGTTTAATGCCAACCAACACAGAAATATTAATGTCATTTGTTTTGCTTTAAAATAAGTTAATTAAGCATGTTATATTATTTTGTGTATTTGGCTAGCCTCACAGTCGTAACATTGCATAAGGTAGGTACCGATGATAACAATGAAAAAGTAACTCCATATTTTTTTTTCTATTTATTCTTTGAGTTGATGTGTTGTCTCTTTATGTCTTCATCATCTCTAGCTATATCGATTTGCTCGAACCGATGTGAAATATCTGACTCACCTATTTATTCCTTCGCAAGCAGGGCTAGAAATTGAAATTGCTCGTCACGAGGCGATTTGCCCGTTAAATACGATTAATAATCAAGATTACCCTTCACAAATCAAACTTAAAATATATAAATTTAACCCTCAAATTTATAGAATTTCAAATTCTAACCCTGTTGACAAGAACTATTATTCCTAAAAAATTGAACAAGTAGAGAAATGTTTATTAATGTTTATTTGCAACCACATCTGTTTTTATTAATTCCAACATTGCATTATTGCATTTGGCAGGGACTACGCTGCCATGCAACACTTGTTTACAATGGATTTCGTAAGTTGGACAACAAAATATGCATAAGTACCATGAATTTCAATATTTGCAAAACCTACTTTAATTCCATTTTTGGCACCAAGACGAAAATCATTAATAATGTGTAAACTTGAGTTTGACATTTAGATAAATGAGAACTAAGTATTTAGATAAAAGTCCTTTGGAACAAATGACAGAGTAAAGGTGATAGGTTAAAGTGACATTCCATGGTTTTGATTAGGGTTTTGTGCCACAGGTCTTATGAGTGGTGAAATGGATGAGGTGGATTATGGGGGAGGGGGACAAAAATCCCTTCCTAATCTTCCCCACGTAGGAAGAGCTCATAAACCACTAGAGATTGTGTGGAAACATAAATTACTCTTTGAGGATTAGTAGTTACGGGACAGGTGTTGGCCCAAGTTTGTTGTACAGTACACTGACCCTTGGTTCTGGTAGTACAAAGGGAGTAGCAAACTTTACTCCCCCTCGCCTTTTGACGCCATCATTATTGGTATTGGGTCTTATGGAAATATTTATAACTTCACGAAAGGCAAAGAAACTCAACATAGGGTGGTGGTAAAGATTGAGCAACAAGGAGAGACATATTGTTTGAAGGATGGGATTGGTACTTTAGGTTCAAAGCCATTGAAGGAAGGATTTTAAGAAATTGAAAACACTACTAACTTGAGATCAAAGCCTCAAAGCAAATCAAAGTGAATTTAGAATAAGTTGAGCGAAGTGAAACTAGTTGTAGGGGAAGACATACAAATTCAGAATGTTGAAGGTCTAATGTCAAAGCTAATGGTAGGAAGGTTTTATGGGAAATATATATCAAAGATGTCTTTAAGGGCATGGCTTGAAAATAAATGGCTTCCGGTTTGAGGATATATCTCGACGCATTATGTCTTGGTAAGGAGTTGGCTAGGTTTCTTGTTTACCAGTCCCTTAGACGTTGAAAAATTCTTGGGCATGGATTGGTCTTGGGGTGAGTTGGCGCACTTTTACTTCCGCCAGGTTTCAACCTTCTAACATAATACCAACAAAGACCAACCACATATACCGACCTGAAGGGAGTTTTAATCCCTTCCAGTAACACCTGCGAAGTAGATGAAGTCTCACCCGAAGTACCTATGGAGACTGCACGAACCAAATTTATGCATCGTAGAAGGGGAATAGCTCGACAGACCAATCATTTAGTAAACAACCCATTACATCGACAAATCTACACATCGACAAATCTAGAACTTCGCCATACCATTCACATCGACATAACCCATGACATCGCCAAATTTATATAACATATAGCATAGATCATGCTTTGCATTCATATAATTCTTAATTAAACACATACATGCATCTTATAATTCATCATCGGAGGAAAGAAACACATATCACATCACATAAGGACACCATATTTTAACGTGGAAACCCATCTTGGGAAAATCCACGGAAGCGCTTTATCTTTATCATGAGTCACCACCAAATAATAAGCACTTCATGTTTTGACTTACATATTTCATCTTGACTTGCAAAAGAATTGCACACACAGCTTGCAGATCAACGACTTGACTCTTCATAATAGCTTCGACATACATAGCACCATACTTTGTTAGAGACCCAAAAACAACACGTTCTTCTCTTATACACTAGCTCTCTTATGTAACCAACCCCAAAAGTCCTCTCTTATTACATATTTATAGGGCGCACTTAGCTTTCCCTGCTCCCACTAACCCACTAACCGACTCATTAATACAAGTGGAAAAAATCTAACTAACTGACTCAACTCCGCCCTTTTGACTTAATCAACATATCTTCATTGCAATATTTCTGTGGGAGTTACTTTCGTGTTCATGTCTCGGAAAAACCACAGTACCCATGATTGTCATCGACGTTTCATTTGGTTTCTCGTCCGCTTCGTCGGAGTTGACCACTTTGCCGAACAACTTCCACCTTGTTTTTGTTCACACTAAAATTGTCTTCACCAAAAATGGTACCCAAGATATTCTAGGCCTAACAGGCCCCAACACTCACATGTGACTCGCCGAGAGCCACTTCAAGATTGTGGTACAGGTTCCTGCATCCTAGACAAGAAATCTTGATAAACATTCCTGGTTACTTCAACCAACTACTTCACTTCTTCCTTTTTCCGATTAATGGCCTCAACCAACTCAACAATTATGTGTTTGCTACTTGCTTCAACAATCTGAGTAACTGGCGACTAGATGGAAGTGTGCTTGCTCCCAATAACTTCCGACACACGCTCAGCCTCTGACTGGAGCGCTTGCACCTGTTGGGTCTAGGAAATGCCCCTTTTTGGCCATCCTTATTACATCATTTTGCCCTGATTTCATCCTACTTTCATAAGCTATATCCATGTCTTTCTCCAGATCAATCAATGATGTTGGCAGGTATAATTTGTTATTGCTTTATTTATTTTATGCCTAAGATTGTTAAGATTCGAGATCATAGTCCTTGGTTTATGCTGATCTGTGTGATTTCATTTAGTCAAGGTCTAAAGCACAGGTGTATCAGCCAAGTGGTGCCAGCTGTTACTCTTCAAAGCACCAGCTCCTCATAACTCCAAGGGACAGTGCATTCATCCACAAGAATCTGTAATAGGCTTCCACTGAAACAGAACCCAGCTGCAACAGACAGATCGTATTCTAGCTTCAGTTGATCCATTGATTACTAGAGTAACAGCTCCTTTGTAATGTCCCCATTTTGAACCCTTTGTATTAAATCGTAAATGATGTAAATATTGTAATTTAATCATGGTGAGGAGCTCAAGGCCAAGGCCCCACCATTGATTTAGCGTTGATGTATCGGAAAATTAAAGGAATAGATACCTATGGTTCTTGTGTTAGATGGGCACAATGTAAATGAGACATCATGTAAATACGAATTTTAATGAAAATACCCACAACTAGCTATGCAATGCAACAAAGAGATGGGGTATGATTCTACAAGGAATAGGGAGGGGAAATAACCAAACCCTTGAGCCACTAGGGTCAGCCCATGTGTCAATAAGAAAACCCATGAACTCTTAACTATCCATTTTGTCTCATGCACCCAATCATTTAATTCTTCCAAAGATTGGTTGGGGCAGTTAATGTCTTGGGATTGGAGAAGTATGGCAGTCAGATTTTCGTGCATGGGCAAGCCATCAACCTGAAAATCGTATTTTTGGCTTGCTGGGCAAGAAAACCCCCACGAAATGCTTCCTAAGGCAATTCCTCATCCATTACGTTCTTCCTCTCACGCAGACTGAGCTCACTGGAATTTATCCTCACGTTTTTCACCATAACCCTACATTTTTCCATGCCCAGGAACTCGTTTTGGTATTGTGCAACAGCTGGGGAAGGAGGGATGCGAATTGGGACTGAGGGAGAGGTCGTTTTTGCCCCTGGGGCATTTTTCTGGAATGGGTTTTGCTCTCCCAGTCGAATTTTCCAAGTGCCAATACGTTTTGGGTCTTCCCACGTTTTTCTAAAGCTCAGGAAAACCCCACCTCATGCATCCCACTGTTGAAACGTTCTTCTCATGCTCAGCAAGTGTAGTTTTGCTGTTATGTGCATCCTTGTTTGATTCGAACTTGTAAGCAAGAAACTAGAGTGGTAGTGGACAGAATTGGCTTGATAAACCTAGTGTAGGGAGTAACCTCTCAAGAAGATCAAGAGGGCTGGCTACTTTTCTATGCACACCCTGAGAGCACTAGAAAGGAAGGTATGGCTTGAGGGACTGTGTGGCAGTGAAGAGAATACTTCCTTGTGTTGGGTGTGTAGGCATTGTGAGTGCCAAGCTGAATAGATCTGGGAGGGGTACCCATAGCTCTGTGGTTGAGCTCACTAGCTTAGCAATTCTTCCTTCCCATTTCCTAGCAGCCTGATAAACCCAATTGCAGATTGGCTTGGCTCATCTTGGTGTATGCTTGGCTATGTGTGAGTTTGATGTTCCCTGGTTCCTTGTAGTAATCATGCCTAGCTCGGGGGTGGCAGTTGTATCAAGAGGTTGATAAGCACAACTGGCCTATGGTTGGGTGGAACGTTGCAGTTGCATAGCCAGTTGCTTGGGACTACCTTATTGAGATAAGTACTCTCTTGTGTTAAATTGGCAATTATCATTTGATGAATATTGGAATGAATGATGGATGTGCTAATGAATTTACTTCCGCTGTGTTTTCAAATGTTTATGCATTTTCATATGTTCATCTTCTTTTTAAATTGAATGTTTATTTATTAAGTATGGGACTAGATGTCCGCATTTAGGGTCACGTCCTCTCTATCATACTGGTATGATAGGAGGGGGACGTTACATCCTTCATGAGTAACAACCTCATTCAATATGGCTGTAACAGTTAGCTGTAACTCCGCAGCATGAAGATCATATATCTTCATTGCTGCACGAGTTTAGTGGATCATGATCTGTACTGTCAATGTATAAATATGTGAACGCTCTTGTAGCCTGGGGTTGGACAATTACCATTTTGTATAAGCTGTAACAGAGCGCTGATACTGTCAATTTCCATCATTAATATGAGAGCAGAGTTCTTCATTTCTGTGTCTTAATTTGTTGTGATTCTCGGCGTCTCTGTTAGAAGGCCAGGGCCCACCTTCTCACAGAGATAGCCGATTTAAGTAGGTAGGGTAATTTAGCTTTCCTTTTGTTGTGTGGTGTGGAATTATTGCAGATGTTACTGGTGGCTGCAATAGAGAATTAGATTTCCTTTTGGTAGTTCACGATTGCATCTTGAATAGATGTAGCAGATTGGTGTGACAGTCGACTGTGTAGGATAATTCATTTAATGCATCTGTGTTTGAATCAGCTATAACAACCAAGCTCAATTCCAATATCTTTCAGTTGTTTATGCTTTCTAGGATTTCCAGTAATTATCAGTTAGAGTTCAAGCTTTAGATTCTGGTTGCTATTGTATCTTCAATTGATTTAAAGTAGGAAGATTATGATTAAGTAACAGTAGCTGTTGGATAGATCATTTTGGTAAAGATCAATTATTGTAGTTTGATAATTATAGGATTTAACTTCTTGTAAAAACAATCTGGTTTATTTCTATTCTTAATTTTATAACTGCCGGGTGATTTCTGTAGGAAGGTAGTTTCAATCAATTCCCTAGATGTGTGAATTAGCTTAGTCTGCTTTCTGGAGTGAGTTTGGCTGGATAGATTGGTAGGATCATTATCTACATTTAGTAAATCAATTGCTTGACATGTTTAGGCACAAATTATGCTTATTACCATTGAAACAAAAGACCTCCCTGGGTTTGACAATTTATATTGACCATCCTGTGTGTTAGCTTTCATTAACTGACATATAGGGTGACTAACATTTTGGCACCGTTGCCGGGGATGGTAATAGATAGATAGAGTTAGTAGTTGGTTTCATTTGATTTTATTTTAGTTCAATTATTTACAGCATGCATGAATACAAGAAAAACAAATCGGGAACCCCCTTTGAATACTGACATTGCAGGTGGAAGAGGTCGAGGTCGTAATGCAGGTCAGGGAAGACACACATACATTGATGAGATAATTGCTAGAGCTGATTCTTCCACTAGCGCAGAAATCTACAGGTAGGGGAAATTTTGTTCCTCCCAATCTTGAACATTAAACATCCACAGTGGAGAATACAACGAGACCTTCAACTCCTATTGCAGAAAGTAAACCTCTTGAAGATAAGGGAAGCACTGTAGGTGCACCAGATAGAGAGGAGATCTATCATATTGATGGAACTAGAGTTACTGAAGAGGTGTGGTTGGAGACTTGCTGAATAGCAGAGGAAGAGAGAAGGTGAGAAGAAGAGAGGAGAAGAGAGGAAGAAGCTAAAGTAGAGGAAGAACGCATCAAGGAAGCTGTTGAATTTTGGACTAGAACCATGACCGATAGAGAACAGGAGGGCGAGAACAAACATGGGAATAACTGCGAAGAAGAAGGAGAAAATAATCAGCCTGGTAATACTGTGGCTACATTAGAATTCCATATCCTCCAAATACCTGGAGCAGCTCCTATGAAAAACAGCTCACCATCAGTTCTCCCGAATTTTCATGGTAAGTCCTCTAAGGATCCTGATGAGTTTCTTTTTGAGTTTGATATCCTTTGTCACAGCTATGATTACACCTCTAGTGCTCAGAAGCTGAAGTTATTCCCAGCCACGTTGAAAGGAAATGCTCAGCGCTGGTTCATGAGTCTGGGTCGTGAGACCATTACTACTTGGGACCAAATGAAAAACACCTTCCTTTCTAAGTACCAAGAATATTGCAGAACCAGGGATAGAAAAGAGGAGCTGTTTAAAATGGTTCAGAAGGATGAAGAAAGTTTGGAAGACTTTGTAGAAAGATTGTTGTACAATTTACAAAGATCTGGTCATGCTGAGATTGGCAAGGATGTGCTCAAGATTATCTTACTAAGAGGAATTAGAGAAGATTGCCTTGATATGTTAAATCTGCTGGGAAAAGGGGATATCTCGAAGGAACCTTTCGAAAAGATTGTTGAATTATGTCGAAGGTGCTCCAGGGGATCCTCTAGAACCAGCAAGATAGACAAAGACCGAGACCAGGATGTCTTCACTAGGAATCAGAAGTCATCTAGTGGAGGGGCCACTCGAGCAGAAATGGGAAACTTACTAGAGAATTTTAAAACAGACATGATGAGCTCCATTTCCTCAGAGTTAGATGTCATGAGAGAAAAGAAGAAGCAAGCGGTAGAAGATCTTACACTTGGTGTATTCTATCCCAGATGTAGGAAAAAGCACCCCCTGAAGGAATGAACATTGGACAAAGCAGAGGTATGTAGGATATGTGAACTCGAGCATGATACTAAGGAATGTACTTCCTTACCTAAGGTCAAAGAAGTCCTGCAGGCATCTATTCCAGATGTGGAGCCAGCATACTTCATGGCACAGAAGAAATGATGGCAGCCTTGAAACCAAGGTATGAATCTAGACCTAGCATTTTTTCTGAATAATATGATGGAATGAACAATATGCATAATATGAATACACAATTCCCTTCACAGTATTCTAACAACCAGTGGCATCCATCTCAGAACCCAATGCAAAATCCTAACTCATGGACACCATTGTCACAGCAGTTAAACCATGCTCCTTGGAATTCCAACTGGATAAATTCTTACCAAGGAAATAACTTTCCCCATCAACAGACTCAGTATCAATAGTACCCTCCTCAACAGTATCAGCATCAGCAGTATCAGCACCAACAGTATCAACAACCACAGCTCCCTTTCCAAAACAATGCCGTACCTATGAATGCACCACTTCGACCACAGCTACCTGCACAACCTAACCCGAACCCAAACAATAAAGCAGTCCATCAATTTGAGACTACCAACATGCCTACATATTCCATCACTCAGATTCCCTGCAATGATATACAATTACGATTAGGGAGGGTGGTGGAACCTATTATCACTGAGGATGTTTCATCCCCAGTGATTGAAAATAGAGTAAATCAACACTATGAGAACATGGTTAATTCAACAAGCCCCATTATTGAGGATGATGATACTCCTACTGAAACAGTAGCTGAAACTCAGAAAGTAACACACGATGTGTCACGGCCTACACAGTTGAATAGAGAACCACCATACCTTGAACGATTGGCCCTGCAGAAAACAGTGGAACAACCCTGATTTGATCTCGTGGGAGAGTTGAAAAATTTGTATGTTAAAATTCCACTGTTACAGGCCCTCCATGATGTGCCCATTTATGCCAAGACTGTTAAGGATTTATGTGTCAAGAAACTAGGAAGAAGGCTCAGGGACCCCTTGTTGTTCGGAAAATCTACCCTATAGCGAGGAGATGGACACTACCAACTTAAGGGGTGACAAGTAAATGCATTAATCATATTACATGGGATTCTACAAAAGGAAAGAGATCAAGATCATAGAAGGTGTACCTTGTTAACGAAGTTCGATCCTAGCTTTCACTTGCTCCTTCGATCGATCCTCCACTTGATCTTCCGTTTGACAAACCTGCAATACAAAGATACGTTCCTCAGTGTATCTTGATTGATATAACAATGATGAAATTGAAACACAATTTAGACATCAAATACAATCAAGCATTAATCCAAACAAACATGCAATCCATTAGACATTTGATTGGGACAGGAAGGGCATTTCAACCTTTATTGTCAAAAGCAAATAATCAGTACAAGTATACCTGACCATTCAGAGTGCTGGTGCAACCGGATCTTGGGCTCCTGCTCTTCACACTAACTTTGGAATTCCTCCAGCGTAACAACCCTTAGTACATAGTTTCTAGGTCCCTCTCTCATGCATCTCCCTTGTATTTATAGGACAAGGTAGGCAGTTTAAATTGAGAGGTAGTTTGATTGGGAGGTTGGGGAAGTTGTAAAACCAACTTCAACTAATACCATTCCGTAAATTTAATATATTTTTAATCACTTTTTGAGGAAAACGCTGCTTTTGTGAGGCAAAGTAGGGTTTTTCTGATGAAAAATGCCCCTTTTATGAATCAAAGTAGGGTTTTTCTAGGGAAAAAGCTACTTTTATGAAGCAGAGTAGGGTTTTTGAAGGGAAAAACGCTACTATTGGCTTATAGACTAGCATTTTTGCTCAAAAAATGGGAAAAAGGTGGATTATGTCAGTTGAATGAGGGTAAGTCTAGGCCATTCCTCATCTAGGGTCAAAATGCTCTTCCATCCCTTTTGTCCTTTTGTGTGATAGTCAGCTAAAGGAGATCATAGACGGAGAAGTGCAGTTTTGACCTATAACAGATGCCCCCTAATGTGTGAGGTCAGAGGGAAGCGATGGCCGAAATACATTATAATTCCAAGTCAGCGGAGGAGCAAGAAACCACAGAAACAAGTCACAGAAACACCTAAAATACAGATCAAGGTCAACGAGCAATTACAATCTTGACATCATATAGATGTGTAGTGTGATACAACATGATCTCCGATACATAACTAGGAGATGTATATAAAGCATGGCCACTAAAATAAAAGCGTGGATGCATGTCATAAGGAGAGATCATAGCCATAACAACAAACTGGATCTATGTCTCATGAAGGGCCAAAGTGAGTGAGGCTCAGTCTTGCGCAACTTGGGTGCTAACATAATGAGGTGATGCTATCAACAACCCAAGGTACAAACCATAACCATGTGAATAAATGAGCTGAAAGTCGAACATGGGGGGTATCGTTTGATTAGCGGTCATTGATGTATACCGTTAACAAACACGAGGGCTTCCACCGATAATGATAATGGGGCCCAAGGTACCTAGTACGTTCCAACAAGTGTGAATAAGTGGACTTGAAGTCGAACACTTGAGGAACCCGTTGAATAAGAGACATTGATGTATTCTTAGTATCCAACAACGAGGAAAATTGCCACTGGTGACTGCAATCTCCAAGGTACTAACCGAAACTCTAAACTTCATTCCCAGAGAAAAATGAGTTGATGTCGATGGGAAGAAGTCCCTTGGAAGGGAGGCCTTGAGGCATCCTCCATCATCCAACACGAGGGACACTCAAATGGTATGAGCTGATGCAGAGTAGGACATGTAACAAGACTGACACTAGGATGGCCGACACATGAGGTCAAGGTAAACTGCAGAATGGCCAACACAAGTTGTATCCTTGAACAGTGAGCACGACACAAAGTGACTGAGGCAATTTTCGACATGATGGGGAAAATGATAAGCCTGTAATGTAGGAGACATTAACAGACCCTCCATATGGTTGGAAGAATAACCAACCGGGGGAGTAAACAACTCGGAGATTAGGTTCACCCTAAGGTAAAAAACTAAACCCAACTAACATGATAGTCTCAAGTAGGTGCTGTGTTCAAGGACTTGACTGACTGAACTTCCTTTGAAACGGTAAGATGTGATATATCCTTCTTATCCCTTATTTTTTTTAGATAAAATAATACCTTTCTTGTTGTTTTAGTGAGTCCAAGAAAGAATGAAAACTTAAAAGATCCAACCATGTAAAGAGTTTAACGAGCCCATGGGAGGAAGAATTAGTACTTTCTTCATTGTTTATCGAGTTCGAAGAAGAGATAGAAGAATACTCTATAATACTAATCTCTGGATTTTAATATCGAGCCGAGATCTGTTCTTGCTCGCCAGTGTTTTCAATTTTAAGGAGTCTGAAAAACTTAAACAATAACTCCATTCACCTACTCGTGGATTTTAATATCGAGCCCAAGTACGTTAATGCTCGCTGGTGTTTTCCTATTTATAGAGTCTGAAAAACTTAAACAATCCTCTATTCACCCTCTCGTGGATTTCACATCGAGCCCGAGTAGGTGAGTGCTCGCTTGGTGTTTTCATATTTAGAGAGCCTGAAAACCCTAGAAAATGGCTCCAAAAGGTTCTTTTTCGTAAAATTAGTCTCCTCCCCCGAAAAAGTATAAAACAATGGAAGAAGAACTCTTCTAGCGCATACAAGAGTATACATAGAGTATACATTTTCCGTAAGTTATCCACCGAGGCCCGGAAAAGGGGTAATTCTATACCTAAGTGGATGTGCCTTCAGTTCCTTTAACAAGCTTGAAGAGTACAAGTTTGCTCGGCAATCTTGTTTAGGTTTAAATAGTCCAAACAAGAGCTTAAAACGACTTAAAAGACAGCTTCTAGAATCATGACTCATGACCTGCCAAGGACTAGGATCTCAACAAATAAGTTAGTATTAATGACAAAAGATTTTTAATGACATAAATTTTAACCATAAAGTATTTAATGAAGTCCACCACTAAAAGAAATTAAGTCACAATAGATTGATGCTATGAACGTGTAGTGGACACTTGAGAAACATAGGTTAGATTCAATTCATTAACATTTGGGGGTATTAATGATTAAATAGAAACACTTTTGTAGAATTTGAAACTATAGACTTTTCAAAAAAGTGGGTAAAAATCAAATTCACATTCATATATGTAATTTCATTTGGAAAACTCAAATATCACATTTGGAGATTGAAGAGCAAGTTTTGGAGCAAACCCTTGATTTTCATCCGTTCATAGCGATCGAATCGGGCCAGCAATCAACCTCAAACCTCTTCCAAGTAAGTTCTTTTCATCCTACCTTGCATTTTGATGGTTTATTTCTCAATTTTCATGCTCAAAATCACCTACCAAGCAATGCTCAATCGTGGATTTCGAGAACGCTGTTGTCCAGTGGGTATAGTAGCATTTTGGATGAAGTAGAACACTGTTGTATGGTGATAGAGAAGCGGTCTTGCTTCAATATGGCTAAAAATGCTCAAAGAACTAAAACATTGGCCCTTGTTTTGGCAGGATGTCACTCATTTGGAGGGAGAGAGAGCATGAAGAAATGGATAGGGTGGCAATGTGTGATCCTACCACTTGTTGAAATATTGTAACTTCAAAGAATATTATATTTGTACTTTATTATTCCGGAGATGTTTCATTCCTCTGTGAAGATCTTATTGTATATACAGAGATGTTTATTACTCCGTCGGATTGTGGTAACTTGGGTTATTAGACTTCCCTAGTGGGGGTCGGCCCTGTATGTGTTATGTGGGTCAAAGGGTTGTTAGACCACCCTAGTGGGGTCAACCTAGTCAGTTGTAGTGGGGTGTTTAACCCAGTGGTAAAGTTGGGGCCGACCTAGTTAATATAAAGTACAAGTCGGAGATGTGTATAAATAGAGGAGGTGTGTTCCTCATTATACACACACTTCCCTCACTCAGAATGTAGCGCACTTGTGGAGGAGAGGTATACTATGGAGGAGGAGGAGATCATGTCTTTGGTTTGCATCTTTGTATATTGCTAGTCATATATATTGAGGAAGCTTTGCTGGGTTTTCTACCCCATGAGGGTTTCCCAGGATAAATCTGTGTCTCTTGTGTTTATGTTGTGCTTGTTGTTTCTTCAGTGATCCTGTATATGCTATTATTGTGAAATGGAATGTAATGCTGCTATTTTCTGTCTTAGCATATTGAATCTTAACATGGTATTAGAGCTAACCTGAAGGAAGGCAATGTATGGCGCTTACGACACTTGCTTCACTTGCGACAATTTGAAGGTTAGGGTTTTGTATAGCAAAAACCAGTCATCGTGGAACTTTCGCTATAAATACATTTTGGCGAAGGTTCAGGATCTAAAACTTTTACAGGTCGTAGATAACATTCCCATGTACCTTGTGTCCAAAGGGAACTCTCAGATTCGTTGTACTTTGTGATTTATGATCAGTATAAGTTAGGGTTTCGGCCTCTTCCAGATCTCAGTCAAAATAAGGTGACCTAGGAAAAAAGGTCATAACTTGGGATAGGAAGATCCAAATGAAATTTAGTAAAAAGTGACAAGTAGTACACAGACTGTACTATCTCAGGAAAATTTTTTAGAGGCCGAAGTTGAACCAGTGACACGTGGCACGCTGTACAATTTCGCTCTCCTGTTTTATCCCATAAACAGGTCACGTTGCGAAACTTGGCATAACTCTCTCTCAGAAAATCCAATTGAGGTCAGAACTATCGGGATGGAAAGATGACAGGTGAGGCTACCACAAAAGAATTTTTTAGACCCTGTGGATTGAAAAGTTCAGAGTTACAGCATAAACAATCAGGTACATATTTCTGTCAAAACAGAATTATTTTTTGGAGCACCTTCATTCATGGCTTCCACAATTTAGGGTTTCAGAGAAAGTTAGAATTTTTGGAATCGGAGTCCACAGCTGAAAGCTCCTCAGAAAAATCAAAATTTAGAGACCAAGATCGAATTTTTGGTTGGGTAGAAGACCGGGCTTGATCAAACCCCAGTTCGGGATTTTGATCGGAAAGATGGAAAATTAGGGCTTGAGCAAAAGTTGGAATTTTTGAAGTCTGTGACCACGGTTGGAAGCTCTTCAGAAAAATAGAGTTTAGAGCCTTGGATCGAACCTTTTGATTGGGCAGAAGGGTGGGCTTCATCAAACCCTAGTTCGGGATCCTATTCAGAAGACCCAGAATTTTCGAAGGCAATTTTGAGGGGTCAAATTTTGGAGATTTCAAAATTGAAGTATGCTAGTTTGATCAGCTCAGCAAGACACATCCTTCCATCCATTCAGAAGTGTGAAAGTCAAAGATTGAATTTTTTAGGGTTTCTCTAACAAACCCTAATCAAGCTCCCGATCAAGTTTCAGGGGGAGTTGAGGCTAAGGCCTTACATAAGAAGACTACAAGAAATCTCGACAGGTATGACTTAAGGAGATACAGGTATGTCTTGAAATTTGATTCTTGATTAAGTTTATAATATGTTTGTCTTCATATTATTTAGATTAGTACAATCTTGATTAATGTTAGATAAAAGTATGAATACATGTGAATGATAGAAGACATTCATTGATTAGGGTTATATGATTGTACTAATGCACTGTGGTGTTGTATGAGGTTGATGTTGTCTGCTAACAAGATACAAGTACATCACGAAAGACAAATCAAGTTCCATGACCATGACAACATGAAGACAAAGACTCATCCATAATATTTGTTCTACTTACAAGGTATGTATGACTTTGTCATATTATGCTTAACCTATGAGATATGCAGGTTCTAGCACAGGATCTCTAAATCATTGAAGAGAACAAAGAAGATATTGTTTAGGTATGTTAGACATAACTAAGTAGGAATACTAATCCAGGTATGTTTTCCTATGTCATGTTAGAATCTTACCTTGTATTAGGATCCCTTATATAAGTATACTTGGTATGATTGGTTATGCTTATTCATAAAGTTAGTAATCAAGGGTTTATGAATATTATGTCTCTTATCCTGATTGATGCATGAGTAAAAGAAGACTTCCCTGAAACCTTGAATACTAATGTTTATTATCTATGATCATGGCTATACATATTCAAGATTATAATATACTAATGAATGTGTGTTTGTGTATGAGATCATGAGGATGACACTAGTGCACACTTGAGCATGCACAGTGGTACAGAATGAATAGAAGTTCAAAAGACATATATAAGATCAAGCGGGAGGCAACCACACAAACATAAAAGATAAGTATTTGAGTTGTTATTTGAAATAGTAAATGATATTGCCTGTAATAGGTTGTATGCATATTTGTATTCCTAGAATATATCATGCTGAGTGTAAACATTCATAGAGCATTGAACAATATACTACTAATATGCATATGATTGGTAAGTTGGACAAACACTCCATTGTTGCTTGTCTAGAATGAAACCTCTTTGCTAACATGCTGAGAGCTGTGCACACTCTCGATAGTATGTTCTGGTAGAGATGGAAGGCATATCGATAGCCACTGTATGCATACAGGATATGGAAAAGTGTTATGCCAAATTATTGGTCAAGATAGTAGCATAACTATGTAAATCATATCTGTATGCATAATAGGTTATCATGTCAAACATAATTTGATGATTATGAAGCATTACTAATCATGTACTTAATTTTGATTTGTAGGAAAGATCATGTACTTAATTTTGATTTGTAGGAAAGATCATGAAGAATGATGAACACCAAACAAGTAATGGATGTTCAACAAGAAGATTTACAAATCAAATACACTATAGAAGGCTCATGGATAGAAGATTCTCTTAGAAAGAGGAAGAGAATCATGATGAGATGTTTGCTCCAAGTGGCTAGATAAGACCATTATCTTAATAATGTAATTGAAGAAAGCTTTGTTCAGGTACCCAGGATCGATAGTGATCACCATGGGTGATGTGGATCTCAACCTTTGCTACAAGGTTGAATATGGTTTCTATACACAGATGACATGGATGCAAGAAGGAACTCACCACAGAGTTCGAATGATGTTGAGGCTCATATCAGTAGACCCATCTGACGAGAGATGGCACAGATAGATGGCTGCAGAAATGAAAATGAAAGATCTCAGATTGATGCATTACTTCCTAGGTCTGGAAGTATGGAAAGGCTCAAAAGGAATCTTTCTCAACCAGGGAAAGTATGCCGAGAAATATTAAAAGGACTTGATATGTTGGAATGACCACTCTCATGGATTCCAACTTGAAGCTGTTAGTGGATGACTCATTAGAGTTAGTGGATATAACTCTGTACAGACAAATTATTGGGTCATTGATGTATCTAATGAATACTAAGTCAGATATATGCTTTGCTGTGAACACCTTGAGTCAGTATCTAGTGGAAACTAGATGTGTTCACCTGATAGTTGCAAAGCATGTGATAAGGTACCTAAAGGATGTAATACCCCCAATTCGACCCTTAGGATATATGAGTCTTTAATGTAAATAAGTGTACATGTGATGTATGTTTTCCTAGCGTGGAGCTCAAGGCCAAGGCCCCGCTAGTGAAAGCCGAATTTTATTTAAAGGGCAAGTATTTGATATTTGATACCATGTGCTCTTAAGCCATGGAAATTGTAATAGGATGTAAATAAACATCAGGCAATATAAAAATACCAATGCTGGCTACGGAGGCAACGAATGAGAAGGGGCCACGTGTATCCACTAGGGAGTGGTGAGGGGGCTATGGGAGTGAACCATAGGTTTCCATTTGTCATTATGTGAACCCATTGACTTCCTTAGGTGACATTAATGCCAATTGTAAGGAAGTGGTTGAGATTTCAGCCCATGACTTTGATGGAGTATGGGCAGCCCTGAAATTCGTATGGGAAGGTATGGGCTCTTTTGGCTTGTCCCACAAGTCACTCTACACCTTGGGGGTTGCTCCATCCTTATCCCCATTCCATTGTGGAAGTATGGGACATCTTTGCCCAACCAAAAACGAGCTCCCAGCAATGAGAAAACCAGAAATCGCGACTTGAAGGAACCCACGTTTTGGGGAAGCCAAAAACGTCCCGATTTGGGATTGGACAGAAAAATCCAATGGGGGATCCATTGGTAGGAACCTTGGGGCAAATTTGGGAGCAATAGCTACCCCAAAAGCCATGGGAAAACCCAGTCTTTGCAGCTCAGAAAACGAGTGACGGATTTGGGTTATTTGCTGAACGAAGCTGTGAGAAATCCGATTGTGGATGTGTGAATAGAGGATGGGATTGCTGAGTCTAGTTGGAAGGGTATGTGGCTCTGGGTTGGAGCTCAGTGGACTAGCATCCTCCTCCATCTCCTATTGCATGCTTGAGAAACCCAACCGTGTTGGCTTAGCATGGCTGTTTGAGTGAAACCCTGACTGTGAGGGAGCCATCTAGTTCCTCCTTAGTGGATACACAGCTCAGCTCGGGGGTGATCTCTCAGCTGAAAGAATACAGGCTGGACAGAGATCTATGGTTGGGTGGAACGTTGCTCTCACGTAGCCAGTTGTTTGGGCCATTATAATTCGAGATAAGTATTCTTGATGTTAATTCTATGCCCTGCAAGCATTTTAAATAATGATTGTTGTTTATATGTGGAATGCATGATGAAACTGTGTGCATATGTATTGTTTAATTCCGCTGTGTTTATATTGAATCGAATCTGCATATAGAAGTTTTAAATGTTAGCTATTTATGTGCAAAAATATTGGGGCTAAGTTTACCAAAAGCCCGGTATGTTGTTAATGTTTCCTTCCCTGTTGTTCTATGGGGAAGGGGACGTTACAGAGTGGTATCAGAGCTCTAGGTTCAACCCTACGGCTGTTGGGCCCTTCACAGAAATATAAGTCATTGTGTGTGTGTACATGCATTTTATAATTGGAACAAAAATGCATTAAAGAAACCTCAAGATTGCATGACTGTTTGGGGATTTTTGCAAGCTGCTTGCATTAGTTGCATTGATGGCATTCTATGAAACAGAGAAAGGAGCATGGGCAATCTCTGCCATCTTAAGTTGTTTTGTTGTTTTGTTGTTGATGATTATTGTTAAGCATGGCTGGAAATGAGTTCTGTTTGTTAATTTCCTGGATAACAGCATGAACAGTCAGTTGTTAGGAAAGCTTGCAAATTACGCCTTATACTCATGAGTTTCCTTGCCCATGATTGTTGGTTGTTTAGAGATTAAATTGTAAATCCATTGGTTGGATTGTCGAATGATAAAAGATTTTGAATTTTACTAAGTCTGTTTGAAAAATTCGTTTAAAGTCTGTTTCGGAAAGAATTCCCGAATGTCTTCCGCAGTTGCGGAAGCATTCGGCGAATTGCTCCGAAACTGCGGAAGCATTCCGCGAGTTTTTCCGCAGCGCGGAAGAATTCGGGAAGTCGCCCCGAAATTTGCGGAAGGAATTCCCTTCCGAAATTTTCGGAAGGAATTCTCTTCCGAAATTTGCGGAAGGATTCCGCGAGTTGTCCCGCAACGCGGAAAAATTCGGCAAACTGCTCCGAAAAAGAAGAAAATTTTTCTAAGTGTTTTCGAAAATTTTGTTTAAAGTTGTTTCGGAAGGAGTTCGGGAAAGTCTTCCGAAACTGCGGAAGGATTCCGCGAACGGTTCCGAAATTGCGGAAGAGTTCGGGAAAGTCTTCCAAAACTGCGGAAGGATTCCGCGAACGGTTCCGAAATTGCGGAAGAGTTCGGGAAAGTCTTCCGAAACTGCGGAAGGATTCCGCGAACGGTTCCGAAATTACGGAAGAGTTCGGGAAAGTCTTCCGAAACTGCGGAAGGATTCCGCGAACGGTTCCGAAATTGCGGAAGAGTTCGGGAAAGTCTTCCGAAACTGCGGAAGGATTCCGCGAACCGTTCCGAAATCGCGGGAGGATTTGGGAAAGTCTTCCGAAACGGCGGAAGCCTTCGCCGAATGGCTCCGCAATTGCGGGAGCATTCGCCGAATGGCTCCGTGACGGAAGCCTTCGCCGAATGGCTCCGCAGTTGCGGGAGCATTCGCCGAATGGCTCCGCAGTTGCGGGAGAGTTCAGCGAATCGCTCCGCCATTGCGGAAGCATTCGCCGAACTGCTCCGCATTGCGGAAGCATTTGGAGAACCAGCCCGCGCGCCCAAAAAAAAAAAAAAGAAAAAAAAAAAAAGAAAAAAAGAGTAAAGTGGCTAAAACTTGATTTTTTGATAGCAGGAGCATCCGGACTCAGAATGCGATGATTCCTGTGGGGCTCGGAGGCCATTGACGAGGGCCATGAAAAGACCAGTGAAGACCCGTAGCCCATTACACTCCGATTTGACAGAAAATGGATAATAGTGACTTTTGAAGGACAGAGTCCCGAGGCTTGACAGAAGGCCGGTTTAAGCTGAAATCGATACGAGGAAGTCATGAAGCAGGCACAATGTTAAGTTCCGAATCTTGGAACCCAACTCCAAAGGATATGGTGCCGGGGTGATCAAGAAGGCCAAAAAGCACTGTTCCGGGCCACTTTTTCGGGATTTTGAAAAGCTTGTGGGCAGTAAAAGTGACCCTAGATGTGGGAATCAGAAATTTTACTGAACTAGACATTTCATATTCTCATTAAGACGGACAGCTTCCGTTAGATGAAGATTTTCCAGAAATGCACAGTTTGGGAGATAGCCGTTTTTGGCCCAAAATTTGGAATTTTGGAAAAATGTGAAAAATGAGAAGTAGCAAAACCCAGAAATTCATAGAAGATGAATGGTGCATCGGAATTGAAATCCGTGAATTGCAGAGTGTTCCTTGTTATATGGACTAACTTCGCCCGATAGATAAGTTTTTGTGATTCCTCATAGATTTTCTTCCACAGGTGGCTGAAGTTGGCATTCGGGACCAAAATGCAACTGTGTAAAATGTGCAAAAACTGGAGTGAAAACTTGTCATTTTTGAAGGGATGCAGTTTCCGCACCTGATGTCGGAATGGAGCATGAAGACAGGCATTGGAAAGCTTGTCCAGCAGGGAACCATGATACATGAATAGAGTTCAGATGAGGTCTGCATGTATCATAGATATTTAGTGCAGAAGAGTGCCAGCGGCGGTTTTGACAAACAAATTTTGTTGTCAATATGGGCAAATTCTATAAATGCATGATATGGAAGAGAAATTCCATGATACGAGGAGGGATCGAAAAGGGAATAATTCCTTAAACCCCTGTTTGTTATCATACTTATAATTATGAAATTGTCATATGGCATAAAAATGTTAAAAATGTAAGGGATTACATAGATGTATATGCACTAGATGACATCTTAACAAACATTGCATAGTGCATATGGAAATGCTTGTGCATGAATGAGATATTGCATATTGGTAAAAGAATGAAGTCTGCATATGCAATGAACCGTTAATAGAGAATATTGTGGTTGATAGTCACTATTGATGTTGGTATTGGTTGTAGGACCAAAGATAACAAAGAGCATGGCTAAACATGTTGGGGATGTTGTTGCATGAAGACAGCAACCTTATGCAGAAAGGATGGTGCAACAAATCTATGATCATAAAGTTGGAAAAAGGACCGAGCAGCCTTGGTAAGAGGCCAACTGATCAGGTAACATCAGGCGATGCTAATGGTAACCATGCAGGTAATGATTATTGGTTCCAAATTGCATGAATGTGGAAAGGGGATTTGGTAAGATCTCTTCAACTATGTTTGAGTTATGTTGAGATAGTTTGCATGTGATACTGGTTACCAATTGGGACTGTTAACCTACCAAGCTTGGTGAGGTGTGGGTAAGTGAAGGAAATGATCCTTACACCCTATGACTGTTTAGAAATATCAATGCATTCATATGAATTTATATAATTCCATGTGTATGTTGGTTATGTGCTTAATAACCAAGGCAAGTGAGGATGAGTGATCCTGATTATGGTAATACAAGTTATATGAGATAGTCATGTCTCGATCATAATATGCTTGAATGCATAGTACTCATGAAACAATGCAAGGTGGCATTGAGTAGATGTGCATTAAGAGATTTTATAAATCTCGTGAGGCATTGTATGAATGCATAGGGATGATGCATATGTTATTGCAAAATAAATAATGGATAAAATGATGAATTGATGATAATTCTAGGATCATTTCATGGGCTGTTATGAATGCAAAATAGTAAGTGCATGAAGAGCTCAATCATGATTGATGGGCTGCTAGAATACTTTGTGGAAGGACAGAATTGTATGAACGATATGACTGTGGAATAATGAGTATTTACGATTTAGTTAAGCTACATGGATAGTGTGACTATGTCTTGAAAATTCTATTATGATAATGACGCATATATAGAAGTGTATATATATATTTCGTTGCATTTCAAATGTTAACAGCTGAAGGTGTTTGAATTATTGAGTGTTATAATTCTGAGATCACTTCAGTGACTATTATGGCAATGAATGATTATGTGCGTAGATACTCACAACGTGTTTGGCTGATTGGAGTTTCAGTTTCCGGTAGGAAGGTCTTACATATGGCAATGAGGATAAGTCCATAGTAGAGACCGGGATCTACCACACGTAGAAGCCAAAGGTTATGAGAAGGTTCTCATGGTTGAGAGCTCTAAGTTCTGTTAGTAAGAACAGTTGTAAATATCAGATTTGTAAATGTTTCGAATTTGAAATTTTACTAATAATTGCTAATGACTGGTTGGCTTATATGAAAATGTGTCAGGAGGACATGCTGTAAGTGGATGCTCATGTATGGCAGCAGGCATAAGACCATAACGGGTAGATTGGTGTCACTTACAAGAGCCAAACAATATGAGGATAGTCTCATGGATAAGAAAACCAATTTCTGTAGTAGACAGAGTTGCAAATGCATACTGAATTTAATTATTAGTGCCATGGATTGGTTATGGAGCAATCGGATTTGAAATTGTATTGCTAAATGTTGCTAACTGTTTGGCTGTTTAATAAGTGTGCCAGGAAGACACATTGCAGTAAGACCATGACAGAGGTCCTACAGAAGCCAAACTTCATGGGAAGGGATTCCA
Organism: Larix kaempferi; assembly: GCA_027924585.1. NCBI lineage: Eukaryota > Viridiplantae > Streptophyta > Pinopsida > Pinales > Pinaceae > Larix > Larix kaempferi. The sequence goes on from BSBM01000476.1 coordinate 16,115,422, forward strand.
TGATGTGAAAATGGGTTCCAGGTGGAATGCCATAAGACATTATTAATGTTTCATCTGCACTGCATGATTGGTAAACAATATGAGTGAGATGGTAAAGGTTATGTCAGTAAGACATATGAAGGATATGTAACATCAAAAGGAATTGAGATGGCCAACCGAGGGACTGTCAACTCAGAGAAGGAGCCTCCATTCCTCATTAAAGAAGAGAAATATCATCGGCAAAATGGATAAGTTTTCCATAAACCCTGAATGATATATATATATCTAATTATTAGAGTTAATATGCAGAGCATGTTTTGATTTTATTTCCATCATGAAAGACTGCTTGAAGTATGATTAGGACCTTCATAGTTCACATCAGTAAGGAGTGCACGCCTTTCTGGTGCTGAGTTATGTTAGGGACGCCAATATTGACTACGCCTCAAGGGAATGGACGCATTCCTGGTGTTTCAAGGTTGGATAGAGAATGTTATGAAATATGTTTACAATTCTAGAGCAGCGATACTAATGAACTCGCTATCCATTTTGTGTTGACAGAATATACATATGAAACTAAGTGTTGCACCTGAAAGAGAAAAGTGAAGAAAATAGTACTCAAGAAGACTGTATGAGCAGTGGTAACCCTTGCATAGGGTGAGTGGGTATCATGGGGCCATGATAGCCTGCAGTTAAGAAGTTACCTAAAGAATTCCTTAATGGAACCGCCGGCTTACATAAGAGAAGAAGTACCACCTTGGTGTGGGTGAAGAATTGTTATGCGCATTGAGGGATTGTGATACCGTGAAAGGCTGATGCAAGCCTAAGGCAGAGTAGTGGAGCCTTGACCTGTAATGGTCAGTGGCGCAGTTACCTTCCATTGGTCGATGACCCAGACGTATGTGCTGGCTCGGCAATGGAGAGGGCCAACCAGGTATGGGACTGGTTGGGCACCACCAAATGCTTGGTAAACCCAGTCGGCGTGAAGGTGTACTGGTAGGGCATTAATTATTTGATGATTTGGAACAGCCTGCGTGCTGGCCAAACATCTTAGTCCGCAGGAGGATCCCAAGGCTTATAAAGTAAAAGCAGGACCCTGTGGACCAGAGAGGAACTGCACAGTACAGATAAGTATTCATTTTCATTCATTTCTTATTTGAAATAATGAAGGTTTCAAGCATAAAGCTTGTAACAGTGAGCTGATGCATTGTTGTTTCTTTGTTGGAAACCCTGGTCAATACAGGAAGCAAGGACCCTGAAAGAACTAAAAGTTGCTTGGTAAATCCAGAAAGTGGCTGGTTGAGCGAGATCGTTGATGATTTGGAGCAGCCTGCGTGCTGGCCAAACATGCGAGATTGTTGATGATTTGGAGCAGCCTGCGTGCTGGCCAAACCTGCGAGATTGTTGATGATTTGGAGCAGCCTGCGTGCTGGCCAAACATGCGAGATGGTTGATGATTTGGAGCAGCCTGCGTGCTGGCCAAACATACAAGGTTATTTGATGTTGTGGAGCAGCCTGCGTGCTGGACAAACATACAAAACTATTAGATGCTGAGGGGCAGCCTGTGCGCTGGCCAAACACCCAAATCCATAGGCGATTCCAAGGCTTGTAAAGCAAAGAAGGACCCTATGGAATAAAGCGAAGACATCTAGTGCAGATAAGTATTTGGTTATCTTGTAATTTCTTGCTTATGAATATACATGTGTATATGATTTGGTTATGGTTTCCTATGAAAATAAACTAAACATGTGAATTAATTCAATGTTTGAGTGTAGGTATTGTTGGAAGCAATGACTATGGAAGCATCTTAAGGATGCCTGTGGACATGTAACCACCCTAAAGAGCTCAGCATGAGCAGTAATGAAAGATGAGGCTAGTGGAACTGTGTGAGTCCTAGCAGCTAGGAGTTTGACCAACCAAGTGGAGGAACTCCATGGTTGAAAGATATGGAATAGACCATAGACACTACGTGTCATAGCCGAGAAGGGCAGGTCAAGCATTCACGTTAAAGTGAAAGAGGACAGGAGCATGGAAACCATAGTGGTGGTGTGGGTTCCAGAATGGAACAAAACTAAGAGGAGAAACTCTTACTGCTCCCTCTCTTTCCTTTTTATTGATGCATTTATAAAATTAGAAAATTGTTGAATGCATGCATGACTGAAATTAAAAGTGTGTTTATTCGATTAAAGTGAATTGTGAATGCTAATTAATGAATTGTGAATGGATGAACATGAAGGAATTCATGTGTATGTTGGGCAAGCATAAAAAGTGTGGAAGTCTCATGAGTAAAGCATGGACTATCCATGTCAACTGGGGATAAACCATTGACTGATTTTTAAATGTTCGGGTTATGCTTGGCCTAACGAGAATTGTAATGATGAATTTCACAGGTGGAAATTGAATCGATTGGTTGCAGCCGGTGCAGGCAAGTGTTGCTAGTGAACAAAGTGTGGTCAGTTGTTTCCATTGACCATGGCGACAGACCAAGGGCTATTAGAATTGGCTGGAGGTCTTCTTCAAACAATTGCCAAGACCCAAGAAAATCTTGGAGAGATGCTCAAGATGCAAAAGCAGTAGAACGAGATGAACCACAAGGTCTTGCAGGACACTCTTCGTCTGCAGAAAGAGGTAAAGATGAAGCAACCAATGAAGTGTTGGAAATGTGGAGGGGATCATTGCCTCCGCAATTGCCCAACAAGAGAACCTCAAGAAGGTAGCAGCCATAAAGTTTTCAGACTTGTGGACGAGCTGGAAGATCCGAATCAGCGGGAGCATCTCGTGAAGGTCAAAGGACTTGGTCCTGAAAGTTCAAAGTAAAGGATAGAATGCAGGGCAGATCTGCAAATATTTTGAAATATGTAAATTGTATATATATGCCTAGGTCTTGGAACACCGAGGACGGTGTTGTTCTAAGGGGGAGGGGAATGTAATACCCCCAATTCGACCCTTAGGATATATGAGTCTTTAATGTAAATAAGTGTACATGTGATGTATGTTTTCCTAGCGTGGAGCTCAAGGCCAAGGCCCCGCTAGTGAAAGCCGAATTTTATTTAAAGGGCAAGTATTTGATATTTGATACCATGTGCTCTTAAGCCATGGAAATTGTAATAGGATGTAAATAAACATCAGGCAATATAAAAATACCAATGCTGGCTACGGAGGCAACGAATGAGAAGGGGCCACGTGTATCCACTAGGGAGTGGTGAGGGGGCTATGGGAGTGAACCATAGGTTGCCATTTGTCATTATGTGAACCCATTGACTTCCTTAGGTGACATTAATGCCAATTGTAAGGAAGTGGTTGAGATTTCAGCCCATGACTTTGATGGAGTATGGGCAGCCCTGAAATTCGTATGGGAAGGTATGGGCTCTTTTGGCTTGTCCCACAAGTCACTCTACACCTTGGGGGTTGCTCCATCCTTATCCCCATTCCATTGTGGAAGTATGGGACATCTTTGCCCAACCAAAAACGAGCTCCCAGCAATGAGAAAACCAGAAATCGCGACTTGAAGGAACCCACGTTTTGGGGAAGCCAAAAACGTCCCGATTTGGGATTGGACAGAAAAATCCAATGGGGGATCCATTGGTAGGAACCTTGGGGCGAATTTGGGAGCAATAGCTACCCCAAAAGCCATGGGAAAACCCAGTCTTTGCAGCTCAGAAAACGAGTGACGGATTTGGGTTATTTGCTGAACGAAGCTGTGAGAAATCCGATTGTGGATGTGTGAATAGAGGATGGGATTGCTGAGTCTAGTTGGAAGGGTATGTGGCTCTGGGTTGGAGCTCAGTGGACTAGCATCCTCCTCCATCTCCTATTGCATGCTTGAGAAACCCAACCGTGTGTTGGCTTAGCATGGCTGTTTGAGTGAAACCCTGACTGTGAGGGAGCCATCTAGTTCCTCCTTAGTGGATACACAGCTCAGCTCGGGGGTGATCTCTCAGCTGAAAGAATACAGGCTGGACAGAGATCTATCGTTGGGTGGAACGTTGCTCTCACGTAGCCAGTTGTTTGGGCCATTATAATTCGAGATAAGTATTCTTGATGTTAATTCTATGCCCTGCAAGCATTTTAAATAATGATTGTTGTTTATATGTGGAATGCATGATGAAACTGTGTGCATATGTATTGTTTAATTCCGCTGTGTTTATATTGAATCGAATCTGCATATAGAAGTTTTAAATGTTAGCTATTTATGTGCAAAAATATTGGGGCTAAGTTTACCAAAAGCCCGGTATGTTGTTAATGTTTCCTTCCCTGTTGTTCTATGGGGAAGGGGACGTTACAAAGGATACGATAGACCTTGATCTATTGTATCTTGGAGATCATGACTTCCGATGGCTACACAGATGTTGATTGGGCAGAAAGTGTATCAGACAGGAAGAACACATCGAGAGGATGTTATTGTTTGGGATCAGCCATGATCTCGTGGTTTAGTTGGAAGTAGTCTAGTGTGGCTCTCAACACAAGCGGAATATATGGCTGCTTGCTCTGCTAGTTGTGAAGAAGTATGGCTTCAGGATTGTTTGACTTAGAGATAGACCCAACTATGATCCTATGTGACAAAAAGAGTTGTATCAAGATGGAAGAGAATCCAGTGTTCCATGATAAGTCAAAGCACATAGAGATCTGACAAGATATGGTGCAGAAAGGAACTATAAAGTTCGAATTTGTAACAAGTTACCGATGTACTAACCAAAACTCTACCTCAAGTGAACAAGCTACCGATGTACTAATCAAACCTCTACCTCAAGTAAAGTTTGAGTATTTCCGAGACAAGCTTGGAAGGACCCTCCTCGAAAGGGGGAGTGATGTGGTCACTTATGATGAGATTGCATGCATCGACAGTGAGGTCGATGATGTGGATACCTATATTGGTGATGCTGACAGAAAGGTTGGTGGATGGTCCTTAGATAGGATCTAAGTTGACAAGGGGATTGCATCATCCTTGAACATATGTTCTAAAAGGATCTGTAGACAGATGTCTCCAAGAAAGAAGGGGGATTGCATCATCCTTGAACACATGTTCTAAAGTGAGCCGTAGACATATGTCTTCGAGAATGAAGTCCTTAGTGGATAGGTGGGGATTGTATTGTCCCCGGACTTCGATCCCTTGAATTGATCCGTAGACGTATGGTCTCCGAGAATGAAGTCCGTAGTGGACAGGTGGGGATTGTATCGTCCCTGGACTTCGGTCCCTTGAATCAATCCATAGACATATGTCTCCGAGAATGAAGTCCTTAGTGGACATGTGGGGATTGGATCATCCTTGGATTTCAGTCCTAAAGTGAGCCATAGACATATGTCTCCGAGAATGAAGTCCTTAATGGACAGGTGGGGATTGTATCGTCCCCGGACTTTGGTCCCTTGAATTGATCCCTAGATGTATGGTCTCCGAGAATGAAGTCCTTAGTGGATAGGTGGGGATTGTATCATCCCCGGACTTCGGTCCCTTGAATTGATCCATAGACGTATGGTCTCTGAGAATGAACTCCTTAGTGGACATGTGGGGACTAATCATCCTTAGGCCGTAAATCCTATAATTCCGAAAGGAAGGATTGTCTTAAAAGAGATTGAGTGGGACTAATCATCCTTAGACCGTAAATCCCATAATTCCGAAAGGAAGGATTGTCTTAAAAGAGATTGAGTGGGACTAATCATCCTTAGACTGTAAATCCCGTAATTCGGAAAGGAAGGATTGTCTTAAAAGAGATTGAGTGGGACTAATCATCCTTAGACCGTAAATCCTGTAATTCCGAAAGGAAGGATTGTCTTAAAAGAGATTGTGTGGGACTAATCATCCTTAGACCGTAAATCTCGTAATTCCAAAAGGAAGGATTGTCTTAAAAGAGATTGAGTGGGACTAATCATCCTTAGATTGTAAATACCGTAATTCTGAAAGGAAGGATTGTCTTAAAAGAGATCGAGTGGGACTAATCATCCTTAGACCATAGATCTAGTAATTTCGAAAGGAAGGATTGTCTTAAAAGAGATTGAGTGGGACTAATCATCCTTAGACCGTAAATCCAGTAATTCCGAAAGGAAGGATTGTCTTAAAAGAGATTGAGTGGGACTAATCATCCTTAGACCGTAAATCCCGTAATTCCGAAAGGAAGGATTGTCTTAACAGAGATTGAGTGGGACTAATCATCCTTAGACCGTAAATCCCGTAATTCCGAAAGGAAGGATTGTCTTAAAAGAGATTGAGTGGGACTAATCATCCTTAGACCGTAAATCCTGTAATTCCGAAAGGAAGGATAGTCTTAAACATGATTGTGATGGATTCCGTAATTCCGAAAGGAAGGATCACTAGAGTTGATAGGACTGTATTGTCCCTGGACCTCGGTTCAAAAGATACGTGATCTGGATTGTATCATCCATGGACCTATGTCCTAAAGAGAGCGGGATTGATCATCCTGTAATATGATCGTGTGTGTTGCAGAGTATGCTACTATTGTGTATACTTGACTGATGAGGATACTTGTATTGATGAGGATACTTGTATTGATGTATTGATACTTGTATTGATGATATGTATTGATGAGGATACTTGTATTGATATTGATGATATGTATTGATGAGGATATGTATTGATGAGGATACTTGTATTGATGAGGATACTTGTATTGATGATATGTATACTTGTATTGACGAGAATACTTGTATTGATGATGTGTATACTTGTATTGGTGTGGATACTAATACTGATGATCTAGATGACGATGCTGCTGATCGTGATGGTCTAGATGACGATGCTGACGATCGTGTGATGATGATGATGCTGCTGATCGTGATGATCTAGATGACGATGCTGCTTATCATGATGGTCTAGATGACGATGCTGATGATCGTGAGGATCCAGATGTTGATGTTGTTGTAGCTGTTCGAGTGCTGCAGAAGATAAAGACTCAGTACTGAAGATGTTGATGTTCCAGTAACTGATTGAGTTACTGATGATGTTGAGAAAGCTTCCAATGATTTATAGATGTATCATGTATGATGTCAATGACTCCTTGCTCGTGTAGATGTTGTTATAATATCATTCTCGTTAAGGGGGAGTGTTGAAATATTGTAACTTCAAAGAATATTATATTTGTACTTTATTATTCCGGAGATGTTTCATTCCTCCATGAATATCTTATTGTATATCCGGAGATGTTTATTCCTCCGTCAGATTGTGGTAACTTGGGTTATTAGACTTCCATAGTGGGGGTCGGCCCTGTATGTGTTATGTGGGTCAAAGGGTTGTTAGACCACCCTAGTGGGGTCGGCCCAGTCAGTTGTAGTGGGGTGTTTAACCCAGTGGTAAAGTTGGGGCCGACCTAGTTAATATAAAGTACAAGTCAGAGATGTGTATAAATAGAGGAGGTGTGTTCCTCATTATACACACACTTCCCTCACTCAGAATGTAGTGCACTTGTGGAGGAGAGGTCTGCTATGGAGGAGCAGGAGATCATGTCTTTGGTTTGCATCTTTGTATATTGATGGTCATCTATATTGAGGAAGCTTTGCTGGGTTTTCTACCCCATGAGGGTTTCCCAGGATAAATCTGTGTCTCTTGTGTTTTGCTATGCTTGTTGTTTCTTCAGTGATCCTGTATATGCTATTATTGTGAAATGGAATGTAATGCTGCTATTTTCTGTCTTAGCATATTGAATCTTAACACCACTCTCCATGCACTTAGAAGATGTGGTTTGTTGAAATACTACCGAACTGTAAGCATGAGGGCACTCAACCGCTTATTGCAAGAACTCATTCAGTTGTGGGATGCCGATGCAAATGTGTTTAGTATCCAAGGAGAGACCTTGGAAATCACAGTTGAGGACATATATTTCATCACAGGGCTCTCTAGGAGGGGATATCCTGTCAACCTGAAAGGAACTTCCCGAAGTGTGAGTGCCACAACTATACAAGATTATGTAGATGCTTATTGTGTGGAAGGTACTGAGAAACGTGGAAGTCAAATTCTCATTTCTACTCTTGCAAGCCTCCCTTTGAAGGTCATTATTAGTGTGTTGAACCGAATGGGAGGGAGTGCCGCACAACACTTAGCCTCAAAGCACTCCATGTACATTGGTGTTCAATGCTTGCAAGGTCATGTCTATGATTGGCGCACAAGTCTCTTAGCAAACATGAAGCTTCAACTCTCGGGGTGTAAGACCAGGAGGATGAAGAACTTTGGTTATGGAAGCATCCTTTGTACCTTATTTTTCGAGAGGGTACCTGCTCTTAGTTTGGGCATGCCTCTGCCCCCAGCCAGTCCTCGTGAGCCGAGATTGGGCCGTTGGGGTGACATTTTCCTCCGCCAGGGTGGTGGTGAGAGCAACTTTTGCTATCATACTGATGATTTCTGGGGATGGTGGGAGAGACAGGTGCCGACATTCGAGCAATTTCCGTATGCTGGTTTAGACTTCCGTCATGATCCAGATCTGGTACTTCCTCCAGGTGATGCCTGGGGAGATATAGGTATTTTTTTTTTTCAAAATTTATTTCATTTTTTCAAAATTTTCAAGTATATGATTTTTATGATGAGTTGGAAATGCTAACAAAGTGTCATATGCAGATGTTGGACCGATCCGTCATGAGGGACATCCTACTGTTTTCATAAGGCTAGCTGATGTGGTTGCAACAGATGCTATGCTAGGGGCCATAGAGAGGAAGATGAGTCGGTTGACTCATGATATTCCTCCATATCGTATTGAACGGATGCCTCTTGCTATGCAAGAGGATGTAGTTGGTGTATCACCAGCATGGATTAAGTTGCTGCGGAAAATAGCTATGTTGGTCATATGTTACCGAGATGTAGTAGATGTCGATGAGGCCCCTACTTCTCCATAGGGGAAGGATATTTTATGTATATTTTTGAGGCCATCGAGCTCAGTTTTTGTATCTTATGACATAACTTGTGATAGACTTATGATCCAAAACTCATATTATACTTTTTGATACAGTATCGGATATATATATATATATATATAGTATCGGTTATTTACATGTGTGAGTGTTTTAACTTTTATGTGTGAAATGTTATTTTATGGAAATGTATGATACAAATGCCAATATAAAACATAATTTGAAAGTGAATCAGCTAATGCATTCAGATTTCTTGGAATGTGTTGATATATGATGGAATCAAACTGTCTTTCCAATAATCTAACTCGCAAGAACTGTTGTAACAAAACAGGATCTATGATCTGATAAACACCCGTTAACTGAAATACCACTAGTTGCAAATCAAGTCTTACCTCCAAATGTGAAATGCCTTGGACAAGAGCATCTTAGAGAAGTTCTATAACTGCACTGTATTCGGCTATGTTGTTCGTAGTGGGACCCAAACAAACCCCCCCGAAGAGAGCAGTTGGCCAGATGGTGAGTAAATGACCCAAGCTGCTGAGGCCAACTGTCGGGTGTGGTGGCTAGCGCCATCAACAAATCCTAAGAAATGTCCAGTCGACATCTGAAACACGAAGCGAAGACACACATAAGGCCTACTAACAACCACAAGCAAAACTAGCTCTATAAAATATACAACTATGTTACAAGAAAAAGAACAATTGCCTAAGCATAGTACTTCTTCAGGTAGAGCCCATTTCTAGGCTCAGGTAGCTTATTACCTTTGTAGTCTGTTAGCTCATAAGCACTTTTCTTTAGTACCTTAGTAATTATATAAGGACCGAGCCACATGGATTTAAACTTGCCAGGACCTAAAGGTTCCTTGTCCTGATCCCAAAGTAGAACAAGGTCTCCTTTGAGAAACACCCTAGGTCTGACAGACTTGTTGTACTGTCCTTTGACTCGTTTCTTATGAACTTCGTTTGCTGTGAGCGCGTCGCGGCGCTGTTCATCTAGATGCTCTAAATGCAACAAACGTTCTTCTAGTGCTGAAGTATCTGGTAGTAGTTGAACAACCAACTTCAACGAAGGAATCTCTCACTCAATCGGAACAACTGCTTCTATCCCATGTACCAGTTGGAAGGGAGAGAACTCGGTAGCAGTCTTTACATTTGCTCGGTAAGCCCAAAGCGCAGGGAATAGCATGATGTGCCAGTTATTTCGCCTGGCATTAACGGTTCTTTGCAGAATTGTCTTTAAAGTCTTGTTAACCGCTTCGAATTGTCCATTCGCCTGTGGATAATATGAAGACGAATGTTCTTACCGAAAACCTAACATAGTATATAATTTGGTCATCATGCTATTCTGAAAATGACTGCCGTGGTCAGTCACGATCTATTTGGGTATGCTGAACCTTGCAATAATCTGATTCAATACAAAATAAGCGGCAGTTTCTCCATTTGCCTTAACAGTAGGCATTGCCTCGGCCCACTTGGTGAAGTAGTCGACGACAACGATGATATAATGATGTCCTCCAGTCGAAACTGGATTACAAGTCATATAATCAACCGCCCATTTTGTGAAGGGACCTGCTGTGATTACAGGATGAAGGGGAGCTAGATGTGCTCTCATTTCCCTGGTGAAAAACTGACACGGACGACAACGTTTCACAGCTTCCACACAATCTTTAAAGATTGTAGGCCAAAAATATCCGGCATGTAGTATTTTCTGAGCTATTGCCAACCCAGAAAGATGACCCCCACAGGCTCCACTGTGAGCATCATTCAATACTGACTCTGCTTCTTCTAAAGTTAAACAACGTTGTAAGATGGAGTCTATCCCACGTCTATACAAAGTATCAGAAATGATGAGATAGTTTTTCGTATGACTTTTCAGTTTGCATCGTTCGTCTCTAGAAAATGTTGTAGGACACCTCAAAGTCTGGAGATATACTAAAATATCCCCGTGCCATGGGTCATAGGAGGCTATAAGGAAGATATGTTCATCCGGGAATGATGAATCTTCCTCAACATGCATTAAGTCACTTGGAAACTCTAAGATTAACTCAGCGAACACTAATGATTTCTTCGACTTGGCCGATTGAAAAACCAAATTGAACTCTTGTAAGATTACAATCCACTTATTGTACTTCCCACCAATGATGCGTCGAGTGAGGACATATTGGGAAGGATTGACCTCTTCTATTACAGTAGTTGTTCGTAAAAGGATGTAGTGACGAAGCCTCTGCACGGCATAGACCGCAGCAAGTGCTAACTTCTCAACGTGTGAATACTTAATCTCAGGAGCTATCAACGCGCGCGAGAGATAGTAAATCACATGCTCTTGGAGCATGTCGTCCTCCTGAACTAGTACTATGCCAATTGTGTAAACAGACGCCGCTAGATATAAGAGAAAATCTTTTGTATAATAAGGTGGGCTTAACAAGGGGGTTGAAAGTAGTGCCTTTTTCAAGGCCTCAAACGATGCTTGAGCAACCTCATCCCACAAAAAGTAGGTATCTTGTTTAAATAGTCTCATGAAACCTTTTGTGATTTTAGCATAGTTTATGATAAAGCGTTGTAAGAAATTAGACATGCCTTGCAGACTTTGAAGTTGTTGCAAGGTGCGAGGAGGAGGCAGATTCACAATCACCTCAACTTTCAACGGGTTGACCATTATGCCATGACTGGATACTATAAAGCCCAGTAGACATCCCGACTCGACGCAGAATACACACTTATTAGGATTCAATCGAATATTATATTGTCTGCATCATTCAAACACCAGTCTCAAATGAGCTGGATGATCCCGTCTCTTTCGAGATCGCGCCGGGAGGTCATCCAAGTAGGGTTCAACTATGTGTTAGATGTCGTGAAAAGCGAAATTCATTGCTCGCTGGAAAGTAGCTCCAACATTCTTTAAGCCAAATGGAATCTTCCGATAAGAAAAGGTTCCCGACGGGAAAATAAAAGCTGTTTTGTGTTGATCTTCGGGTTTAATTTGGATTTGATTATATCCCGAAAATGCATCCATGAAAGAGAACATCTCGTGTCCCGCACATGCATCTATGATCTGGTCGATAAATGGTGTGGGGTATTTATCTTTCGGACAAGCTTTATTCAAGTCCCGGAATTTAGTACATACTTGAATGGTACCTTGATTTTTATCAACCGGTACAGGATTCGAAACCCATTCCGTCATGTCGATCAGATAGATAAATCTGGCTTTAAGCAATTTTTCAACCTCCGCCTTGATGGCAACCGCTTTTCGAGGGTTCACAGGATAGAGCTCCTGTCTCATAGGTTTTGCATTAGGGTATGTCATGATGACATGCTCAACAATGGCTGGATCGATGCCTGGCATATCCTCATAAGACCAGGCAAAAATATCGCGGAATTCTTTAAAAAGTTTGGTATATAGAGCGATCTCTTCTGGAGAACAGTCTGTTCCAATAAAAATGTTTTCCACAACCCCGGGTTTGGTGGAAATGTTAATCGGGATGGTTTTCGATATATTAGCCATATTCCCTTCAGTGTAGATAGCTCTTGAAGTAGAAGGAAAAGAGGACAAATCAACAAATCCACCGGGTCTCATAGAGAACTCTCCTCTCTCTATCTTGTCTAGATTTAGAAGCAGGTAAGACCTATGATTCATATGTTCCCATGGCTGGTCCAGGCCCATCATGCCTTCCAAAATGGCTTTATCAGAAGGAAACACTGTGTCTAAACAATCGAAAGAGTGGGTAGAATTCACCGACCATGCAGGAGCATAGTCCATATTTGATTCAGCAGAGACTGGTGGAGTCATGATATGTTCTGTCGTAGCATGATGTGCTTCCATGTAGGCTACTTCTGCAACGGATAAAGGCACATATGGTTCTGATGTAGTAGGAAGGATCCAAGGACTAGTCCTTAGACCAACCGTGAAAGTTTCAGTAGATGAACCTTCATCAGAACGCATGAAATAAACGGGAGCGGGTAGGTCAAAAGTGCCTATTAATGACCCATAAATCCCTACTCCTAAACTCTCGCTTACTGGGGCAGATTAATCAACTAAAGGAATGGTGGAATCTGATGAAGTTTGGTTGTTTTGCCGAGAGAACGATAGTTGATCGACCGTGACGATCTTGCCTTCGTGGGGGAACATAACAACTCAGAAAAATGTCGATGCAATGGCTCGCATGGCATATGTACAACTCCTTCCTAACAACATATTGTAATCAAGCGGAGTGTCTCGAACTTCAATCTCTACAGCAACTATCTTACCGACAAGTTTAATTTCAAACGATGGTAGAACTCCGTGTGGATGGAAAGTCCTGCCATCGAAAGTAGTAAGCAGTGTGTTAGAGGGGGCTAACTCGGGAGAACCCAAAGCTTTCCAGCAAGAAATGGACATCACGCACGTCGACGCGCCCTCATCTACAACAACCCGTCTAATGGTCATAGGACCATGAATCACTTCTATTTGTAGGGCGACGTGGTATGGAAACCGATATTTGATATCAGACATATCAAAGTGCGCAGTCATATTGGATGATTCCATACTTCCAATCGCTGCCAGAAGTGCATTTCATTGTAATGGAAAACTTTGCAAAACTTCTAAGGTGGACATAGCACAAGGGGTCTGGGATAGATCTTCAACCACGTTGTAGTTGGCAGCAGCCCGAGCATTGGGATTGTGCGAGGCCCATTTCAAGACACCTTTCAGGATCTTGGGAAACGAATCCACTGGAATGTGGAGAGGAGTGGAAGATTCAGGAATCTCTTTATCCTTGTTCTGCACATCCGAGGTATAATTTCTTTCTCGTGTTTGCAAAAGTGCATCCACGCTAACCATATTAATGAACGTTTGATCAACTGAAGCATGAGTAGTGCCCCCAGCATTGGAGGTGCCAGAAGTAGAACCTTTCCCCTTGGAAAATGGATCTTTAAGTATGCCAAGTTTCTTTTCTTGAAGCAGCTTCTAGGCTTCTTCGATCAGAGGGCATTGGTGAGTGAGGTGATCCTGCTTGCAAAGTTTACAAGGGAACTCAACCTTCTTCTTTTCTTTGTTACCTTCCTAGGCATTCTATTTGTTTTTGGGCTTTTGCTGGTTCCCCTCTCCTTTCTTTCCCTTCTTTTTGTTGTTGGGCCGCCGAGGGCCCTTTTGATTGTTCTGAACCTAGTTTACAGATTCAGTAGTAGAAGGAGAGGTTGTGACAGAGGTCGTTTCTAGAGTCGATTGTTTGACGGATAAGGCATGAACCTGGTTAGTCAATGCTTCGAAAGCTGCAGAATCAACTGAACCCACTATGCCATCAGCATGTGGTCCAGGTTTAGGTCTGCTAAGATCAGTATTTGATCGCGGTGCGTTTGGTATAATCTCATAAAGTAACTTAGACTATGCATAAACTAGGTCTAGCCGTTGGGTCCGTAAGATGGCTTCTTCATCTGAGGACACTCCAGAAGTAGCTACTTCCTTAGAAATGTAAGGAAGGAGTGATTTCAGATACCACTCTAAAAGGAATTCTGGAGGTATATTGGCTTTAATGAGCCTCTTCTATCTTCGCCACTCCTGATTGTGATCAGATAAGTGAGTGGACTTATTCTGTCTAAATGTAGACAAAAGATTTGTCCCAGCATCATACCAAACAGGAAGTTGGAAGTGGTTCAGAAAAACTATTGCAAGATCCCTAAAATTAAAAAAGGTGGCTGCAGGTAACTCAATGTACCATTTGGCTGCAGCACCGGTTAAGGTTCTTTGAAAAAGTCTCAACTTGACGGAATATTCATTCAACGAGTTCGAAGAACACCATAAATGGAAAGTGGTAACATGATCACCAGGATCTTCACCAGTTTTGCCTTCAAATTTTGGAATGTCCAAAGGTAGTTTGGTGGGGATTGGTGGCCACGTAGCGTTATGATACACCGGATTGTTTGTTAACTTGGAAAGATCTGGCAAATTTAGAGTTGCCATAAATGGTAAACGAGGTCTACAAGATGGCATTTGATAAGCTAGGGTCATAAAGGGGGAACCTCCCAAAGTCTGACCCATGAATTGCTCGTTGGGGTTGCCCCCGACCATCTGCTGGTAGGGGTTGCCCCCAGCCATTTGCTGGTAGGGGTTGCCCCCAGCCATTTGTTGTTGTGTGAAGTTGTTGTTGAAATCCCCCCACCCAAATGAAAGTGGGTTGGTACTCTATGTATTGGTCCACTATGGCTGGGCGTTAGCCTCGCCATATTGTTGGTTAAAGATGTTACCCCCTCCTCTAGAAAAAAAGGAAAAGGGGGTGTTTCCTGCCGGTACATTATGTTGATTCATATTGTAACCTGCAAAGGTATTAAAGCCAGGGGTAGTCGAGGTGGACGACGCGGTCATGGTGCTCATGACAGGCATGGTTGCAGAGGTATTCGGCCCTACATTAGGTGTGGAAATCCAAGTAGTAGGTATATGGTATGACGGTTGAGTCACAGGAGGTGGAACAAGGTTCACTGTACTACTGGGTCCAAAAGTAGGGGTAGAGGCGGATGTCAAAGCTGTTGAGCTTGGAATGCCTAACGTACCGACATTAAAACTGAAGGATGGAGTTGACGCAGAAGCCGTCTGCGATAAACTTGGTGTAGCAGTGGGAGGAGGATTTATAGTATTTGTATTCATACCTATTGTGGGAGTTTGTGGAACTCCCTGTTCACCTCCTGGGTTAGTCATAATATGCCCAGGTGTGAACAAATATGCACTATAATTAAGTTGCTGGAAACCAACAAGTACCAGAAGCTGATTGTTAAGTTTGGTTAGAGGAGGATTAAAAGGAGTACTAAACTCACCAGAAGTGAGATCCTCAATCTAGACTATATTAAAAGATTGTTGATCTGGAGTCCTATGTTGTGGTTCACCATGAACCTCTATTTCACCAGTAGTTTCAAAAGGACCACTGGAGTCTATCCTCTGTCGTCTTGGTGGTGGTGGTGGTTCCACTCTAAGTGGGAGAAGGTTTTGCAACCTTTGATACCTACGAAGCTGTTGGTCTTCCATGATTATATATAAAAATAAAACTAAGTAAAAACCTAGTGGCCACTAAGACTACGGGGCAAACAACATACCACTAAAAAATCCTAAGTATACAAACCAAGCAAACAAGATGCCTTCCAGAGAAGAGTCTGGGATGATGAGGGCCCATAACAGTTCAATGAAGGATGAAGAACAGTTACTCGGGGTCCACAATACAATGACTAAGGGTGCAAGCACTGGAATCACCCAACTACCCTCCGAAAGACCTGCAAGGGATTTCCTCCCACGTCTGTCTTAGGTACAACAGATATACCCTCCGCTGTCACCTGTGTATGATCCTATGGTCAAATACTAAGGCTACCATACATACGAAATATCCTGGGGGGACAGTTGTTAGCCTAGTCAAAACGCATGGGCAGGGTAGCAAAGCCCGAAGTCCAAAAGGACCCCCGTACGCGAGTCGACTCTGGTTTATGGTCAAAAGGAACGTGAGGGAGGTATCCTCAATGATTCCGATCTTCCATGGCCTCGTGCTTAACTCTGGTTTGTGTCACCTATCCAAATTTATGAAAATTATTATTTTATTTGCAAAATACTTTATGTTAAATTTAATTACAAAGTTTTGTAATTATGATCAGTTTTGATCAAGGATGAATGTAATTACTGAATATTATTATTTAAATAAATTAATTAAGAGACAAACACCCAAGAGGACTGTTAAATGAGTGTTCATTGACCCATTAGGAAGAATGGAAGCTGTTGGAAGGTATGGGATAGATGGCAGCAATTGCATCACCACTAGTTGTTGGTTATGGGACAACTACCCCTAAAAATGTGGCATTATCCCCCAGGTGGTGGGAGTGGGGAGGCAGCTCATTAAATGACCCAGTATCAACTGAAAAGGCCTAGGCAGCCTACAAAAGGCAAATTCGAATTGAGCAGGCAGCTCTTACCCAATATTTTCTGCAGAAATATTTTCCTCATGTGCATCAGGTGATCACTGAGATATTCGAATTAGGGAGGCTGGTGGTGAGTGCGAATCATAAGTCTGCAAATTATTGCTAAGGATAACTAGAGGTGCTGGTGCAAGTCCTATGGACTGCTAACTCTTGGAGGTTCAACAAATTAATTGCTACTACAAGAAGAGATCATATTTCCTGAGTTTCTTCCTCCTGGTGGTTCAGTGAACAGGCTCGGGGGTCCTAAGGCAGTACTTGACTGTTTTCAGGAATTGGTTGGGTGGAACAATCTTCTTGGGTTGTTTGTTTCCCTTTAGATTTATCCAGGTTCATACAAATTTTCTACCTTATCTTAGCTAGCAGATTTGTTCTGTATATTGGTAATCTTTGTTTCCTGTTTTTTGAAATAGAATCTAATTCTAAATTTGTTTGAAGTCTGAATGTTAAAGTTTAAATGATTGATAAACCAATATCTATATTTTTCCCCATGCTATTTTGTGCATTGTACTCTAGTATAGATATGCAAATTAAGAATAGATGATAAGATAGGCATTTTGCCATTGAATTCGATAGATAAATATAGTAATTCATATGTTTATCAGTTTCTTCCCTATAGTAAATAATTGTAGAAATGTCTGTATAATATTTAATGTATATATAAAATGCTTCCTTAGTTATATGAAAAACAAATAATGTTTACTTCCTGTACAGTTGTATTTCATTATTCTTATTACTACTGTGTACTTAAGAAATAGATAGAAATCATTTTTCTATACATCCAATTATGTTTATAATGTCATAGCTGCAAGGAAATAGATGTGTTCATTATATCAAGGTTGTACATAACAGTCATCACATAGTTTTTCAAATTGCAAATATACATACTGTTATCATTTCTTACTATAATTATTTCCTATAGTTTTATAGCTTAAATAGATGTTAAAATTATTTTAAACATTTTGTTGCTACCAGTCATTTCATTAATTGGACAGTCGAACTGTAAGTGTCGACTTCCAATCTGAGTTCATTTTCAACTCTAGCTACAATTGTCTTTTCCATTTCCATCGTTTTTACATTTTGGAACAAAAACAATCAATGCAAGCTATGAATTGAAATCCTAGTTTTATTTTCAAAGACCTTTTTAAAGGGTTCTTATCAAAACTTAAGCATCTCTCAGAAACGAGGATCGATTTAGGGTTTGACCCTGTTTTCTTTCCATTCTTAAAAACGAAAGAGAAAAACCATTTCATCTATTTGCATTCTATAGTACAACTTACATAGGTTGCGAATCAAAGCCAAAGTTCATTTAGAAATACATTCAATATCTATTCAAACCAAAACGCAAACTAGGGTATGACCCGTACATCTCCATTAAGACGATTTGAATACCATTTCCTACAACACTTTTTACAGAACTATTAACCGAGACAAGTTCCATAGAACCAACTTACATTTTTACTCATTTAAGTTTCAGTTAGATACCAACGAAGAGACAAGTCTTTTCGAGTGTACTTTCTACAAATTTATCTTCTACGATAGAGTATATAATCCATAGCTTGAAGAATCACGATGTCAACTTATAGTATCAAGTCTTTTAACACAGTCGTCTTACATAGGGATAAAAAGAATACTTTTCATTACCAAGAAGTCATATATTGTTTTTACAGTAAACGAGCCCTCGGCTCCAATTCATATTCTCATAATTTAAAGACAAACAGGACGTAACCCTGAGTTTTTATCTCAAGAACTTTTACAAAGACCCAACTTCCAGAAAACGAAGTCGTTATGCTCGGAAATGAAAGTTACAACATGTTTTTCTAAAAAACAAAACATACAGGGTTTATACCCAAGCTCAACATTGGAAACCAGTCCTCAAAACTCTCAACATTGACGAGCTTAACATTCCCTAGTTTGACGAAGTTAAATATCAAGGTAGAAACCAAAAACCATTTAAACAATTGAAAGTTACAACACCGAAAAACAGAAATCAATTGTTTTACAATGATGCTTCGAATTTCTTCAAACATCAAACATCAACGAGTCACATCCAGAACCAATAACCATCTTGAAACTCATTCAACCACAGTCACAGTGCACCTACAAGGGTTTGGAAGACCCAGAGCTTACCGGTTGAAAGCTCGCCGACTTTGCAAAACCCTTGCTTGATTTTCTTCCTCACAATCTGCAGCTGACACAAACATGATGGCTCAAAATTTAGATGACTGACACCCTTTCAAACTGAAAGATGAAATACATTAAAAGAATCGTTGTTTGCTACAGGAAAAATTACCATGCTAAAAGCTACCAAAACATTCCACTTTCACCACATAAGCAATGGTTTTTCACGCTGGTAGACGAGACAGGAAAACCCTTTGACTATTGTCACCTGGGTGTATCTTCCACTCCTTCTAAAACGAAGAATTTCTAAAAACTATCAACCCGACGATTACATGAACCAGAGAACCAGACTCTCATTACAACGCCATGACTATGGATTAAAACCTGCAACTCCAACCTGAACCATGGGTCTCGAGGTTGAATCACTTAACAAACCTCCTACCAAAATGTTTGGCAGCCTGTCGGCCACACAGACCATAATAATAACACATTAAACAACATTCCAAAACTCATATACCACAACAAAGATCGAAATTAGGGTTAAGATCTAACGTCTAAATCTCAACGCAATCAACGTTCATGATCTTTCCAACAAGATTGCATTGGGTCGAACAACCCTTGCAATTAATGCTAAGTCATTTCACATGCAAGGAATTTGCCACGATGGATCACGTTGGATTGTTTTCACATCCAGCTCGGAGGAGTACTAACTCTTAACCATTACAAAGTAGTCTCAAATTTCCCCATGATAGCGTTATCACCATACGTGGAATGGCATTGATCCTTGTCACCGGGAGTTTCATGTCAAGACTTGAATGCAGGATCGAAGGACAATCTCCTGGTAGCTCAACATTCCTATCACCTTAATGAACCAGCATACGAACCCTGTTAACAATTAATGCATGTCAGTGCATATTGATTCACGATATAGTTTCAAAAGATTATTCATGAGTTTAATAACATTATGGTTACGATTACATAGTAGTTATAGGACTTAAATTTATAATGTCGACTTAGAAAATCAAGGCATAAGTTTAGCCTTGTATTAAAAACAAATTTTCATATTATTTCGATATGGTATACTTTTCATAGGACCACCATAATATTGCAATTTCATAACTTTAGAAATATTTCAAACCTATAGTAAGAATAGTTGCCCTTATGAATCAATATATAGGATGTCTATCACAAAAATCATATGGTTAGTAGAATAACCATTAGTCTATCTTTTCCTCTTCAGAAGTCCAATAATGTAGGAGTTTACATTTTGATTTGGTAATAAGGCCAAGGTTAGTCTTAAACTCCATACTTTGACTCATATTACATTGTTTTTACGGTTAGTAATTTAATCATGACACTAATACTTTACAAGTATTTATTATCCTAAGACGACGACAGAGCCGGCTATAACAACAACAAGACTTTCAACATGATGACGTAAATAGAGGATTCTGTTCTAAACATTGTGGAGTGGTCAGACAACATCTTAAAACAATAATTATAGCTATGAAACCCATACCTGCACACTTCTGGTGAGTCGCAACAGAATTATAACATTTTATTAAATACGACGTTCAATTTGAACTTTACACGTAGCCATGAAACTTCTTACCTGTCGTCTGCACATAGGACATTCAATATGCTTTAGCGTTGCAGCTAAGTAAGCTCCAGGGTACCTCGTAGGACACCCTTATGCAACAAAGTCAAACTGTCAGTATCTTTGCAAAAGAAACAGTGTCGCATCAAATTTCCTCTCTATTAGTACATTTGTTACCATAATCATGTCAGTTATAATGTATTTAAATTATCACTGTCACATTGCTACTAAATAGAATTAAATTATGTTTTAGTACTAACAACTGTTCAATTAATTGTTGTCACAATTAACATTTATTATTCCGCAATCTTAAATTATCGTAATTAATGCTGCATTCAAAATTTTTTAAATTTTTATGAAAATTCAGGATGTTACAGTTTGAGTAGAGCATCCCAGGGTTATTTGATATATATGGGTTTACCTATATGAAAATATTACTACGATTGTTGGGTAATGAAACTAGTTCCGAGCAGTTTAAGGTGTTTTAAGCTTGAAACTCTAGCCTAAGCTAGTTGGTGTTGTGTATTCCTAAAAAAGAAAATTGTTTCTAATTGATTTTATTAAAATTTTCTTTTTAGGGTTACTTTTTACTCAATGGGGTGGTGCATTGTGTGGTGTGGTTGCAACATAAAGTAAAGTGCGATAAATGAAGCAACTTTCAACAACAAAAAGACTCTTTTTCTTTTTCCGTTTATGCTCTTTCCAAAATGAAGATTAAGCAAACCTAAATAAAGTTCTCTTTTTCATTTTCTTTTCAATTTCACAACAAAGTAAATTATGCTACTCTAAAATAATTATAAGCCTTATTATTCTAATCTATCAAACTCTTTTTTTGCTTTTTCTGTTATATGTAAAAGAAAAAGTACTCGAAAATGGAAGCAATTAAGACCTATACAAAAGATATTAGTAAGGAAGAATGACTCTAAAGCTCACAACAATCGAATCGATGACTTGATAAAGACTTGTCCTACAAAGCTTTTATGACAAAACTTCAAACTTGGAGACAAAGTGGAAAGAAAAGGGGAATGAGAGACGCTTATGACTGGAAAAAAAACTTAGAAGGTTGCTCTAAAGCACCAAACCCTAAACAAAAGCACTAAGCCAAGTAGAAGGTAGGGAATCGAACTAAAGATGACCTTACTAATACAAACGGAAGCAAACTAAGTGCTTCTACTTACTTGAAACTGAAACTAACAAAGCAATTAGGAAGTCTCTCGACTCAAAAAGCTTTTGAAAACACCTTAAGCACTCAACTTGGGATCAAAACCCTAAAACAAAGGATAAGATACCAATGGAGTGTACTAGTATTGCAACAAACAACAAAAGTCAATAGACAAAGGTTTGCAGACCTGCAACATGTAGTTGAGGTATGACCAAGCAGCTTTGTTCAACATAGAACAAGGTACGGTTTCCAAAAGAGTCACAAGCAAACAAGACACTTCAAAAGTACTCAAGTAAGAAAAATGACCTAAAAGGGTTAGGGAGAGGCAAACAAGACTCAAAGAAGGTAGAAAGACCTCAAAGATCAGTTAAGAAGCCAAGGAAAGAGGTTGGAAATCAAACCAAACAAGCGGAAATTCAACCCCAAAGGCAAACAGAGACTTACAGGAGAAAACTCTACTGTACAGTAGAGAACTAGCATTTTTCTGGGGGAAAACCCTACTGTGCAGAGATAGACTAGCGTTTTTCTGGTGGAAAAAGCTACTGTGCAGAGCAAAACCAGCGTTTTGCAAGGGAAAACGCTACTGTGTTAAGCAAGAGCAACGTTTTTGCCAAGGAAGGCTTAAAAAAAGATTCAAAAATTCAAACTAGGATGAGCCAAGTGAAGACAACAAGCTACTGTACCCTACAAAGCCTCTCAGAGGATCAAAAGACAAAAAAGTACTGGAAGGAATGTTAAAAACAAGTATCCTAGAACAGAAAGCAACCGGTCCCTAGTGGACTTGCAAGTCTGTTGTTCGGGAAATCTACCCTATAGCGAGGAGATGGACACTACCAACTTAAGGGGTGACAGGTAAATGCATTAATCATATTACATAGGCTTCTACAAAAGGAAAGAGATCAAGATCATAGAAGGTTTACCTTGTTAACGAAGTTTGATCCTAGCTTTCACTTGCTTTTTCGATCGATCCTCCACTTGATCTTCCGTTCGACAAACCTGCAATACAAAGATACCTTCCTCAGCGTATCTTAACTGATATAACAATGATGAAATTGAAACAAAATTTAGACATCAAATACAATCAAGCATTAATCCAAACAAACATGCAATCAATTATACATTTGATTGGGACAGGAAGGGCATTTCAACCTTTATTGTCAAAAGCAAATAATCAGTACAAGTATACCTGACCATTCAGAGTGTTGGTGCAACCAGATCTTGGGCTCCTACTCTTCACACTAACTTTGGAATTCCTCCAGCGTAACAACCCTTAGTATATAGTTTCTAGGTCCCTCTCTCATGCATCTCCCTTATATTTATAGGACAAGGTAGGCAGTTTAAATTGAGAGGTAGTTTGATTGGGAGGTTGGGGAAATTGTAAAACCAACTTCAACTAATCCCATTCCGTAAATTTAATATATTTTTAATCACTTTTTGAGGAAAACGCTCCTTTTGTGAGGCAAAGTAGGATTTTTTTGATGAAAAACGCCCCTTTTATGAAGCAAAGTAGGGTTTTTCCAGGGAAAACGCTACTTTTATGAAGCAGAGTAGGGTTTTTGAAGGGCAAAACGCTACTATTGGCTTGTAGACTAGCGTTTTTGCTCAAAAAATGGGAAAAAGGTGGATTATGTCAGCTGAATGAGGGTAAGTCTAGGCCATTCCTCATCTAGGTTCAAAATGATCTTCCATCCCTTTTGTCCTTTTGTGTGATCGTCAGCTAAAGGAGATCACGAACGGAGAAGTGTAGTTTTGACCTATAACACCCCCCCACTGTCCACGTGCTGGGAAAGCTTTCAGAATTAATAATGGGGAAGGCCCCTGTGGCAAAATATGATGACCCTGGGAACCCGACTGTTACAGTTCACATAGGGAACACACAAATTCCAAATGTCTTGGTGGATTTAGGCACAGCTATTGACGTTATGACCATAGAAACTGTGAAGAAATTGGGACTCACTAATCTTCGGCCAACCCCTACTGTTTTGGAACTTGCTGATAGATCAATGATCAAGCCTGAAGGGATCCTAGATGACCTCGTGATCTCAGTCGACTCGTGGGAATACCCTGCAGATTTCTTGGTGTCACAGCCAAAATCCCAGTTGGGGGGACACCCACTGATCCTAGGAAGACCGTGGTTGGCCATAGCAGATGCCTGTATCGGCTATCGGTTAGGATCTATGACCATTTCAGACGGAACTGAGCTCAAGAGCCTAACCCTGTACCCTCCAGCTCGACCAAGCACAAAAGCTGAGACTCCATTATGGGCAGATTTGGAGGAGGAAGAGGGTGTGCAACCATTACTTGTTCGGGTACACAGGGTACTCCCAAAAGATCGAACACCTAGAGCAACCACTTCACATAAACAGATCAAAGATCGATACACCGATGTTTTGACGTGGTTTAAACCCTCATGAGGGAAACACTCCATGGCCCCGACCAAATAGCTTCTACGAGACAATTTATTATGCAAAGAAAGAAAGTTACAAATGAGCTTCTCATAATCAATCAACTTTCCAATGACCCTCCATGCTCTTTAAATAGAGATCATGGGCCAATCAGGTGTTAATCCACAAAACAAGGGTAGGTATGATCTAAGAGAAGTTGAGCCGTCGGATCACTCTATGTTAGGAACATATTGTGACTGTCGAATTAGGTATTTACAAATGCATACTAAAGAAACACACTTTCCCTAACAGATATATTACACAAGTTGATATTAACTAACTCCTAAGTGTCTAAATATCCTAACATCCCCCCTTAAGAACAACTTGGGATAGGATTGAAGGATTTACAAAAGTGACACTATTAGGAGAAGGAAGGAGGCATTAGAGCCTATCACCCCTTAATGACAAGTTCCTGAACTCCAAACATAGATCGAAGTTTAGAAAACTACACTTCTGTAAGAGACTTGGTGAAGATGTCTGCAACTTGATCATCTGTAGGGAAAAAGAGCACTTCAAGAACACGATCATGAACAAGATTTCTGATGAAGTGCATATGTAGCTCAATGTGTTTGCTGCGTTGATGTAGAACTGGATCTTTGGCAAGCTTGATGGCACTTTGATTGTCGCACCAAAGTGGAGTAGGCTGCTGCTGCTAGAATCCAAACTCTGAAAGGATCTGTCGAAGCCATAAAGCTTCCTGAGTGGCATTAACTGCGGCTCGATATTCTGCTTCTACTGAAGAAAGAGCAAGAGCTTGTTGTTTCTTACAATCCCAAGTAATAGGTCCAGATCCCAGACTGAAAACATAAGCTAGAGTAGACTTTCGATCATCAGGATTGTCGGCCCAATCTGAATTAGTGAAACCAATTAACAAAGGTTTCCCCCCTATACTGTAATGAATTCCAAACTGAATTGTTCCCTGAGTATATCGAAGTATTCTTTTAGCTGCTTTCCAGTGACTTTCATGAGGTGTTTGCATATAACGGGCAACACGACCAACGAAAAAGGAAAGGTTAGGACGGGAATGAGTCAAGTATTAGAGACGACCAACAAGCTGACGATACAAGGTGGCATCTACTCTAGGTGAAGGACAAGTGGCAGAAAGTTTGACTCTGGACTGGAAGGGAGAAGGGGATAGTGTACAATCTTCCATGTGAAAGTGACGAAGAAGGTCACAAGCATACTTAGAGTGAGAAAGAAATATTCCTTCTTTGGTTTGCAGGACTTGGAGACCAAGAAAACAATGCAAATGTCCTAAGTCTGACATTTCAAATTTTTGTTTAAGACTGGATTTCACATGGGTTATAAGCTTAGGGTCACTACCAGTAAGAATAAGGTCATCAACATATAGAACAAGTATGATGAGATGGTTTCCTACTTTCTTGGTATAGACATTGGGGTTAGAATGGCATCTAGAAAAACCAGTGTCAAGGAGAAAGCTATCCATTTTGGCATACCAAGCTCTAGGAGCTTGCTTAAGGCCATATAAGGATTTCTTAAGGCGGCAGACAAGGCTAGAGTTATTCTGAACATAGCCAGGAGGTTGTTCCATGTAAATTTCCTCCTATAAATCACCATGTAAGAAGGCAGACTTGACATCCATTTGATGGACTTCCCAGTTATGTAAGGCTGCAAGGGAAAGAACAAGGCGGATGGAGTTCATTTTTGCGACAGGAGCAAAGGTTTCATTGTAGTCAATCCCTTCAACTTGGGAAAAACCTTTGGCAACTAACCTTGCCTTAAGTCTTTCAACACTTCCATCTGATGCATACTTAGTTCTGTAGACCCATTTACATTTGACAAGTTTTCTTCCTTTTGGAAGAGGTACAAGATCCCAAGTATTGTTCGCCATTAAGGAACAATATTCTTCATCCATAGCTGCATCCCAATCTGGATTTCCTGAAGCTTCTGTAAAGGTTTCTGGATCATGATTCTCAGAAACTTGAGCCAAAAGAGAAGAGGATCGCTGAAACTGAGAACGTGTTCGACATTGATCTCTAGGATCACCGGTAAGATCACCAGCTGCTTCACATGTTGGACGGACCCATCGAGGAAGCACTTGTGCTGGTGCAACTGGAGGAACATGAGCAGGTGGAGGTGGATTTTCATCCTCATTGTCATCATCAGAAACTAGAGTTGGAAACCTGTCAAGGAATTTGGAAGAAGAAGAAGAAGGCACAATTGCCGAATCAGGCTCGCAGGCCAAAGATGGCACAATCGCCAAGGGCTCGCAAGCCAAGATATTTTCATCAAATTTAACATCTCTTCTAATGATTACATCATGAGAATGTGGTTGAAGAAGTCTATAACCTTTTACATCTTCAAAATATCCAACAAATATGCACTTTTCACTTTTAGGTTGCAATGCTTTTCGTTTTTCATCCGGAATGTGAGCCTATGCTTCACTACCAAACACACGGAAGTGACTTACATCAGGTTTAGTTTTACTCCATGCTTCTTTCGGTGTGATACCTTGTAATGCTTTAGTGGGGGTGCGATTAACTATGTAATTTGCACAATTAATGGCTTCATCCCAAAATTGAAGACTTAGTCCCTTAGATTGGATCATACAATTAGCCATTTCTTTTACAGTGCGGTTCTTCCACTCAGCTATACCATTATGTTGTGGTGTATATGGAACAGTGTGTTGTTGTTGGATGCCTTGTTCAGTGCAGAAAGTAGTGAACTTTTTGTTAACATATTCTCCTCCATTGTCAGATCTTAACTTAATAATTTGATGACTAGATTTTTTTTCAACAAGGGCCTTGTAGGCCAAGAACATGTTAAATACTTAGCTCTTAAGTTTTAGGAAATAAACCCAAGTGCGTCTGGTGTAATCATCGATGAAAGTTAATAAATATTTGAAACCAGAAAAGGAAGCAGATGGAAGAAGACCACACAAGTCACTATGCACAAGCTCCAAGGGAACCGAGGCGTGCTAAGAGGCACGTTTGTCAAAACTGTCCCGATGATGTTTTTTGAGTACACAACCGGAACAAACACCATCCTTGCAAGATACCATCGAAAGACCTGTCACTATATTGTCTTTACATAGTTGTTGCAATGAGCAATAATTTAAGTGAGCAAATTGCTCATGCCAAAGTTTGCTCAAGTTATCACTATGAGCAACAAAAACTAGAGGAAAAGGTGGTGACCCAAAGTTGTTAAACTTGTACAACCTGGTAATATCATCAACAATTACGGTAGCTAGGACCTATTGAGGATCTTTAAAATCCTTGATTACAACTTGGTGAGGTGTAAACGTCACAGTTTTACCTTCACCAGAATGAGTGATTTGATAGACTGATAACAAATTGCAGGAAATTCTCGGAACACATAGTACATCACTGAAATGACCATTATCTACTGGAACTGTTCCAGCTCCTACAACACTTAGAGATCTATCATCACCAACAAATATTTGTTTGGTGTTACATTAATGCATAGTAGAAAAGATGGCTTGATCCTTAGCCATATGATAAGATGTTCCAGAATCAATGAGCCATTCATTTGAAGTAGAAGAAGAAGATGCATTATAAGAATAACCAGAAGCACAAAGTGCATGTCCATGAGAGGTAGATTTTGAAGGCGAATCTAGGCTGATGTGGTGCTTTTTCATTGCTGCTTCCAAGGCTACCATCTTCTTGAAACACTTAGATTCATCATGATTATCTTTCCCGCAATAGTTGCAATGACGCTCAGTCTTCTTGCCTTTTGGTTTGGATCCTTTGTCATTTTTTAAAGAAGGAGGTGACTGAGAGGGTTTGGGACCCTTGTTTGACTTATTATTGCGAAAATTTTGTTTCTTGGGAGGCTTGGAATTTTCTTTCTGTTGGGACAATAAGGCTTTCCCAGATGTATCTGCATTGTTGATTATTCCAAGATGGATGAGTTTATCTTGCTCTCTAATCAAGGAATCACAAAAAGATTCAAGACTAGGCTCTTGATAGCTAGCTGCATTCAAGGATTCTTTCATGGAGTAAAATGTAGATACAAAAATAGAATATGTAGGTCCAAGTTTTGAAAGAATATGATAAATGCATTGTTTGTCTTCCCTCTTAATCTTACATTCTGCACATAAGAGTTTAAGAGTTTTGTACTTAGATAAATAATCTTAAATGCATGAAAAATCACTTGGATTTAAAGAAATCAACTCATTTTCGAGTTGGTGACCTTGAATTTCATTGTGTTTACCAAACACAGATTCCAACTTGTCCCAAGCAGCATCAGGTTCATCAATTCCAGATATGTGGAATCGCAAATCAGTAGAGATTGACATCCCAATCAATCCACGAGCTTCGTCACATCTATTTGCCCATTTTATTTTCTTATCATCATCAGTGGGTTCTGTTTCTTTTCCTGAGGTAATTCTGAAAAGTCCCCTACTTCATAGAACATCCTCCATACGAGATTTCCATGAGAAATAGTTGGAACTGGTAAGTAGAATATCACAAGGGGAGGTCATATTTGTAAATTAATGGCTGTAAAAGCAGAAACCAATAGTCTGGATGCGAAAAGCACGAAAAAATAGGCGGTTTAAAAAAAATGGCACTGAAAACTGACTTCGGATGATGAAGTTATGCTTGAACAAAGAAAATGTTGAAGATTTCCCCAATAGTGAAATGGCACATAGAGAATGACCAGCAAAAAAAAGACCCCCCTCTTCCCAAGATCAACCTTTGACACTCACTTTACAAGAAAGTTGTTTTAAGTGAATTACTTTTATAAAATAAGTGATTTCACTTTTACAATGATGTTACTGTTAAATAGTGCAACAATAAAAAAGAACTTAAGTGACTCACTTTGTATTTGTATTTTTTAATTATTTAAGTGAGATGCACTTTTACAATAAAGTAACTTGAAAATAGAAATTGCATGCACTTTTCCTTTTAAAAGTAACTTCCTAAGACTTGAACTCAATACCTATTAGGGAATAAAGCAACTTTGAACCAAGTGAGCTAGATTAAAAGGTATGGAAGGGGTTTTTTTTTTTTTTTTTACTCTTCTTGCTCGGTTTCCTTGCTTGCCTTTTTTCCTACAAATCACACCACAAACCGAAAAAAAAAACTTTTCCACACTTGTGGGGTTAGATCTTGTTAGCTTGCCCTGAAAGTCTACATTTTCTCTCTGTTTCTGATTTGCCGAGATCGCACAAGGTGCACGGCAAAGAGTATATGCAGACGAGAAAAATCCTTTCCCTTTCTGTTTCTGATTTGCCGATATCGCTCAAGGTGCACGGAAAAGAGCATACGTAGATAGGGAAAGCAACAATCCGAAACCAAAAAAAATATAACAGTAAAAAATGATGAACTATGAGATTTTTTTTTCTTCTTTTAAAACAAAAAATTAAAAAAAATGCGTCACTGTAACATTATACCTTCAGATCTGATGAAATACGCGTTTCGGAAGCAACCGAGAACCGTTTTCGATCAAACAAAAACTATTTCCCAATGGAAACGACGCTCCGGACACAATGGAACACCTCCCACAGCCCATAAATGCATAGAAATACCAGAACCAGAAACTCTTTCAAGTTTTGGCAACAATAGTTCAAGATCTAGATCATAACCAGAAGCGGCTCTTCATAAAAGCTCTGATACCATGCTCAGGTACATAGGGTACTCCCAAAAGACTGAACACCTAGAGAAACCACATCACACAAACAGATCACAGATCGATACACCGATGTTTTGACATGGTTTAAACCCTCGTGAGGGAAACACTCCACAGCCTCGGCCAAATAGCTCCTACGGGACAATTTATTATGCAAAGAAAGAAAGTTACAAATGAGCTTCTCATAATCAATCAACTTTCCAATGACCCTCCATGCTCTTTAAATAGAGATCATGGACCAATTGGGTGTTAAGCCATGGATCAAGGGTAGGTATGATCTAAGAGAAGTTGAGCCGTTGGATCACTCTATGTCGAGAACATATCGTGACCGTCGGATTAAGTATTTACAAATGCATACTAATGCATACTAAAGGAACACACTTTTCCTAACGGATATATTATACAAGTTTATCTTAACTAACTCCTAAGTGTCTAAATATCCTAACATTACTAACCATAGGGAGAGCCTTAACGTTTAAATATGAAACAACGGATGATGCCATTAATAGTTTCATCAGTGAGCCCACGTCAGTTAATAAAAATGTCTATCAGATCTTGGATAGTACTCTAGCTGCAAGAGAACAAGAAAATATTACAGAAGAAACTCTAATCGGTGATGACAGTATAATTCCAGTACTTAAGAATTCGAAGAGTGTTCCAGTAGAAATTGGGCCAAGAAAAACATTGAATATCAATCCTAATCTGGCACCTAGCGAGCTGGAACAGCTAGTCACTCTGCTGAAACAACGTAGGGGAGCTTTTGCTTGGGAGTACACAGACATGAAAGGAATTCCTTCTCATCTGTGCACCCATCACATTTATATTAAGAGCGAATCCAGGCCTATATGTCAACCACAACGAAGGATGAACCCGAACCTAAGGGACCTAGTGAAAGAAGAAATCCAAAAACTTTTGGAAGCAGGATTCATATACCCGATTTCAGACAATGAGTGGGTTTTTCCACTTGTGATTGTGCCAAAGAAGAATGAGAAATGGAGGGTCTGCGTGGATTACAGAGAATTGAACAAAGCAACGCAGAAGGACCATTTTCCCTTACCTTTCATCGATCAGGTCCTTGATACCTTGTTTGGGAAAAAGTATTTCTCCTTTCTGGATGGCTTTAGTGGCTATAACCAGATCCAGATTGCTCCAGAATATTAGGACAAAACCACTTTCACCTGCCCCTAGGGAACTTTTTCCTACCAAGTACTTCCTTTTGGGTTGTGCAATGCACCAGCTACATTTCAGAGAGCAGTGATTGGAATCTTTTAAGAAATGGTGAATGATTGCATGGAAATTTTTATGGATGACTTTAATCCATATGGTGATAGTTATGAAGAAGCACTGAAGAACTTAGAAAAGGTCTTGAAACGCAATGAACAAAGCCATCTCTCTTTAAGCACTAAAAAGTGCCACATGATGATGAGTGAGGACATAGTGCTAGGGCACTTCATCTCTTCTGATGGTATCCAGGTAGATCTATCCAAAATCAAGGTAATTGAAAACATACCAACTGCTGGAACTCATAAGGATGTACGTAGCTTCTTGGGGCATGCTGGTTATTACAGAAGGTTCATAGAAAACTTTTTCAAACTAGCTTCTCCTTTGTTCACTCTGTTGATGAAGGATGCACAGTTCGTCTGGAATGATGCATGCCAAACATCATTTACTGAGCTAAAGAGAAGGTTGTCTACGACACCCATCTTACGAGGGCCCAATTGGGCTCTGCCTTTTCACATTTCTTCAGATGCTTCAGATACTTCCATTGGAGCAGTTTTGGGACAGCAGGAAGGTAATGCTCCTTATGCTATTTACTACATTAGTAAAAATTTGTCTCCTGCTGAACTGAATTATACTATCACAGAAAATGAATTTTTTGCCATTGTTTATGCCATCAACAAATTTAGACATTATATTACTGGATATTCTACTTTTGTGCACACTGATCATTTTGCTATCAAGTATTTAATGAACAAACCAATCACGAATTCTAGAGTTACTAGATGGCTGTTACTGTTACAGGAATTTGATATCACAATTATTGATAGACCAGGAAAGGAAAATGTTGTTGCATATTTTTTATCTCGACTTACTAACAGTGATGACAATTTACCAGTCAAAGATTCCTTCCCTGACAAACATTTGTTTGCAATATCAACTCATTCCCCATGGTATGCAGATATTGCTAACTTTTTGGCTACAGGTAAGCTCCCAACACATCTGTCAAAGAGAGAAAAAAGGAAGATCATACAACAAAGTGCTAGGTACAGTTGGATTGATGGCCATCTTTTCTACACAGGGATTGATTTAGAGATCAAAAGATGTGTTAGAGAAGATGAAATCTTTAGCATTCTTAAAGCTTTCCATGATGAGCCCTGTGGGGGACATTTTGCTGACAAAAGGATAGGTCATAAAGTTTTGAGAATGGGCTATTTCTGGCCCACATTGTTCAGGGATGCAAAGAAGTATGTTCAGGCATGTGATAGCTTCCAAAGGATGGGCCAACCCAACAGATTAGATGAGATGCCTTTGCAGCCATAGCTTGTGGTTGAACCATTTGATAGGTGGGCTATAGATTTTGTAGGGCCTATCAACCCTCCCTCAAAGCAGAAAGTTCACATCTTGGTTTGCACAGATTACATGACCAAATGGGTAGAAGCTGTAGCCTTGGTTAAGGCCAATGATCAGGCTATGATTGATTTCCTGTATGAAGAGATTTTTACTCGGTTCAGAGTACCTAAGGAAATCATTACAGATGGTGGACCACAGTTTGTGTCTCACAAGATGGAAGCACTGTTACAAAAATTTCATATTCAGCGCAAAATAACCTCGCCATATCATCCCCAGGCCAATGGCCAAGTGGAGAGCACAAACAAGGTTATCGAGGCTATTCTGACAAAAATAATGAAGAGCCATCGTAAAGATTGGGCTGAAAGGCTTCCATAGGCACTATGGACCTATCGTACCACATGGCATAACACCACTGGTTTTTCCCCATATGAGTTAGTATATGGTAAGAACGTTGTTTTTCCAATTGAATTTGAAATCAGAACCTTGAAAACAGCTGTGGAAGCAAACCTGGATTTATCAGAGGCACAGAGGAACCGACTGAATTAGCTCAATGAATTGGATGAGAAGTGCACAGCTATAGTACATCATACAGCTTTATTCCAACAACAGCGCTCTAAGTGGCATGATCGATTTATAAAGAAGAAAGTCTTTGAAGAGGGGGACTGGGTCCTGTTGTATGATTCACGGTCAAGAGGGAATTTAAAGGCAAATTGTGCACCCGTTGGTTGGGCCCCTATCAGATAGATCAGGTATTTGATAATGGAACAGTCTGGTTGATCACCATTGATGAAAACAAAGTACCATTATTCGCAAATGGTCATCGACTGCGACTGTATCACAAGCCAATCTCAAGGGAAGCTTTCATTTCGCATGTTGCAGGTGATCTAGACTATCAGCTAACGCTGGGACAGGGATTTTTCTCAACCCCTATCAATTTTTAAGAAATGCAATATCCACGTGATTTGTACATAAATAATCCATTTTCTTTTTCTTTCATTCTGTATTTTATCTATTTTTTCATTTTGCATTTGATCGGGTTTGTTTGAAGAATTCTGTGCAGGAACTAATTGGAGGAATAACGGTCATGACTGGGCCAGACGACTACGAGCACCTTGCATTTGTTCCTGATCTAATAAATCTCATTTTAAGAAGATGGATGATTTGTTACCTTTCAGCAGTCAGCTGAAAATTTTTCTGTTACTTCATATTGCACAGCTGCGACTCCTTACCTTGCTCGTTCTTACTATTTCAGCAGCTGCGACTCCGCTATTCCTGACCAATCCACCAAATCCAGCAGCTGCAACTCTACTATCCTTGACTAGTTTTACTATTTTAGCAGCTGGGACTCTGCTATCCTTGACTATTCTTACTATTTCAGCAGCTATGACTCCGCTATTCCTGACCAATCCACCAAATCTAGCAGCTGCGACTCCGCTATCCTTGACTATTTTTACTATTTCAGCAGTTGCGACTCCGCTATTCTTGACTATTCCGCTAAACCCAGTAGCTGCGACTCCGCTATTTTTTACTATTCCTCTAAACCCAACAACTGCGACTCCGCTATTCTTGACTATTCTACTAAATGTAGCAGCTGCGACTCCGTTATTTCCACTTCATTTACGCTCCTTCCGTGCAGCTTCGACTCTGCCATTTTTGCTTATTTTGCTAAGTCTAGAAGCTGTGACTCCGCCAGTTTGTCTGATCTCCGATTGATGATGCCAATAATGATTCAATTGGGTGTTAGTTTTGTTGCTTGCTCCACACGATCCAATCATGGTTTGCCATGAAGGAAAATTTTGGGTGTCTTGAGTAGCTATCAACCCATGTGGCGGTGGCCACATCACTTCAACACATGTGCATTCATGCTCGTGAGGACGACGACCGGCTGTAATGATTGATCCATGGCTCAAACTCATAAATGCAAAGGCACGGATTGCATCTTTTACATGATTTGGCAGAAAATTAAATACGGTAATAACGATTATGTACTGTCGTAACACTCGATTAATGAACCCATACGAATTAACCTCTAGGGATTATGTCAGGATCATGGTTGTATTTATTTCCCATCACCTTACTCGATTTACACCTGTTACCCCAATTCTGCCAACTTCATCGTTTCAGCGGAATGTTCATACTGGCGCAGACTTGCCTACAACCTGATTTTTGAACCCCAATCACCCTTTGCATGTTCATAAAACTTCAACTTCGACATCTAGACTGGAAATTGTTGCATTCATTCTGAACTTTAAGGAGGGATTAAAATGGGAAACCCAGTCCGACATGAACCAGTAAATACAGAAGCTGTACATGCCAATGCAGAAGTTATTAATATTTTTATAGCAGCAGGTTGGATGGCATACTTTGAACAGTTGAACGGTTTCCACAAAGAAACCGTATTGCAATTTTCCCTCAACCTGACTGATACTCACTCAGAGGTCAAGGGATTGCATGTGGATATTATAGAAGAAATCATAGCCGAGGTTACTGGCTTACCCCTGGCTGGGAAGAAGTTATTTGGATGGAAGGCACATAATGCAAATGCGGTGAGGGAATTTTTGGTAGTTGGAGAGCAGGTTAGTCCAAAGCGTCGTTGGCTGGAACTGGCATCTTTACCACCACCCTGGAATTAGGTGGCAATCTTTGTGAAAAGATACATCTCTTGTGGAGGAAGGTACCAAATTGTTTCCTTCTCTGAACTTTCCTTATTGTCTCATTTACGCCATGGCAATTTGGTGAATATACCATTTTATCTACTTAAAGCCCTACAAACTATGGCTGGATATGCAAGACTTGCACAACACCCAGTTTCCTCCCTTACTAATCATGGCCTAATCAAATTACTAGTCTTAAGAGCCATTGCAAATCGTAATTTAACCTAGGAACAATTTCTGGCTGGAGATGCGCCAATCATACAACCTGTATTGGAAATGGAGGATGTCGGTGAAGATAGTGAGGACCAGCGTTCCTCAAATCCAGTTGGGGGGGAGGATGGAGCATTAGAAAACCAGACCAGTGACGAAGAGGAAGTAAACAAGGGAGAAGCAACATAAACAGAAAACCCTGTTGCTGAGGAAATTGTGATGGAAACCATGGAGTAGGAGGCAGGAAAATCAGAAGCTGTAAATGCAGAAGTAGATACTCAAATAAAAGAAGCTAAAACTAGAGCAGCTGTTGAAGCTATGACAGTATAAGCTGCAATTGCAGAAACAGGAATTCAAGAGGAAGGATATCAGACAGGAATAGTAGAAGAAGGGACTATGGAAATTTTGGAGGTTGTGTCCTCTCCGGAGATAAGGGGTACCATTATTGAAGAAGAAAAGACCAAGGTAAAGACCCCTGTGTCAAAGAAACAAAGAGTAGGATCAGGAAACAGGGGTCAGACACCTACTGCAGGAAATAAAAGAAGAATCAGAGCTGTCAAAGCGTCAGTAGCAGTAAGCAGTGAGGAACACCCAGTGGGAGTGGTGAGGAAAAGAAGGACTCGATTGACTATGGCAGCAGAAGCAGCTGTGACAGCAGCAACAACAGAATCAACTACAATAGCAGCAGAGGCAGTAGAGACAGCAGAAGAAGCAGAGACAGTGGATGCAATTCGGGGTAATATTGAAGCACCTTTAGTAGAGACAGTAGGAGCATTCAGAGAGAATAAGGAGTCACCTATGGTAGAGAAAGAACCTGTAATAGGGGTAGATATAGAGATTCCCATTTTGAACCCCAAGTCATCAACTGCTATGCAATAACCTTCCATAGAAGAACCTCAAATAAAAAATCTCCTTCTTGAAAATGAATTATTAAAAGAGGAGGTGCAGATATTGCGAAATGAGTTGGAAAGATGGAAGAGAGTAGTTGGAAAGCAAGTAGAGAAGAATTTGGACACATTCGCAAATGCTGCAAACTTATTTGAAAATTCATCTTTTGCATTTGAAAATGAGAAGTATGGAGAGACTGTTTGTCTAGAGTGTGGAGATATATTTTTTGCAGTTGGAACAAAGTTGTTGTGTTGGGAGATGTATCACAGAGGCATGTACATATAGAGGAGGTGGA
Organism: Larix kaempferi; assembly: GCA_027924585.1. Taxonomy (NCBI): domain Eukaryota; kingdom Viridiplantae; phylum Streptophyta; class Pinopsida; order Pinales; family Pinaceae; genus Larix; species Larix kaempferi. The sequence continues at coordinate 16,151,725 of BSBM01000476.1, forward strand.
AGAAGGAATGCCATAAATCGAATTGATGGGGGAAAATGAGACAAGAATTGAAGAGATCCCTGATTTGAATTTAGGAGATGAAATAGTACAGTCCCAGTCATTAGGGGATATCGATCTTCTTCAGGACCAGTCTCATTAGTCAGAGAAACTTGATATAACCCAGAAACAATCTTAGCAGTTCAAAGAAATTGAAGAACAAGGGACTGTTACACAAGAACCAGTACCCTTGAAAATACTTAATGAGAATGCAACTCAGACAACAACATTTGATATCAAGGACCAAGAAGAAAACAATGTTACACAAGAACCAGTGTTTCTAAAATCATTTTCTAAAACTGCAACACAAAATGAGATGGCTGAGGTTGAAATGGAGAAGAAGGATGCTGTCACACAAGAACCAACAGTCCTAAGAATATTTGCTGAGACTATAATACAAACTGAGATGGCTGAGGTTGATATGGAAATAAAGGATGTTGTTACACAAGAACCAGCATCCCCAAAATCCATGGCTGAGACTGCATTACAGGCATAGACCACTGCAACTCTAATAGAGGATGAAACTGTTACAGTGCCAAAGCAAAACAAGGAAGTCATTTATCTGGACTCTGATGATGAAAAGGAGGTAGAAGACAGAAGATTTCAATGGCTGGAGAAGAGGATTCTCTGGTTAAATCTCGAGTTGGATAAATGGCTCAAGTGGATTGATCAGTTCAGAACAGGTATGATCTCTCTCCAAGAACATAGGAATGTCATTAAAGGGCTGAGAGAAAAGTGGGCTGAGGAGTTATTCTTCCAGAAACTCTGGTGGGAGAAACTTCAAGAAAAATTGGAAGGATTGAAGAAAATTAAGTCCCTGCAACGAGAAAAAAATAAAATGTACACTCTTTCCCTAGAATTGTTGAGTTGTAGGGCTCCATCCCCCTCTTACCCTGTCTTTCTCCATGAGTAGACAACTTTATTTCAATTAAGGGCTCTTAAGGAAGGGAGATCATTTGATTTGGAAACAACTACTCAGTTTTTGGAGACTTTTCTGAAGAGTGATTTTGAGGATCAACATTTGTTTTGTGAATTGTATTTACATGACAGGGCTTGTTGTATTGACTTTCCATCTAATCCATTACCTTGTCTAGGGGATGTTTAGCTGAGGGAATTTGCCTCTTTTGTCATTAACCATGTAAGATGGCGAGATTCTTTCCAAACCATCCTTAGGAATGAGGACAATTCGACTCTCTGTATTAGGGGGGACCCTCAAAATCCAAGGGCATTCATAGAAAATCATGCTAAATCTCTTAGGGTTCCTTCAATCGCCTAATACTTTGAGAGCCTGCGAGATAAAATCCTTACCACATGTGTCCCAATGATTCTTAATATGCAGCAGAATTCCCTGGAAGGTAGTGAATACAGGTGGATGTACTCTTCCTCATCCCTGAAGGAAATGGATCCATAAGGATTTGAGAATTTCAGGCAAGCTTTGACAAGGATTCCCAGATATGTGCAGTGCATGAAAAAGTGTGGGTCTTGGTGGATTGGATTAAGATTCAAATTCCCTCTCATTTGGTTTCCTGTGAGTCCTTAGAGAAACAACTATGCTTTGACAGTAGAAGAAGAAGAGTTGTGGTGGGAGCATTGGATATCCTTCTATGGGTTTGTGCCTCGAGGGGAGACACCAGAACTTGCCTATGATCTTACAAATCTCCACAGATTCAACTCAGACTCAGATTCAGACTAGGGGAGGTTGTTGCATGAGGACATGCAATCGGATAGTTGGGGGGAGATGTTGGGTCTAGGAAATGCCCCTTTTTGGCCATCCTTATTACATCATTTTGCCCTGATTTCATCCTACTTTAATAAGCTATATCCATGTCTTTCTCTAGATCAATCAATGATGTTGACAGGTATAATTCGTTATTGCTTTATTTATTTTATGCCTAAGATTGTTAAGATTCGAGATCCTAGTCCTTGGTTTATGCTGATCTGTGTGATTTCATTTAGTCAAGGTCTAAAGCGCAGGTGTTTCATCCAAGTGGCGCTAGCTGTTACTCTTCAAAGCACCAGCTCCTCATAACTCCAAGGGACAACGCATTCATCCACAAGAATCTGTAACAGGATTCCACTGAAACAGAACCCAGCTGCAACAGACAGATCGTATTACAGCTTGCCAAATCAGTTGATCCATTGATTACTAGAGCAACAGCTCCTTCATGAGTAACAACCTCATTCAATACGACTGTAACAGTTAGCTATAACTCCGCAGCATGAAGATCATAGATATTCATTGCTGCACGATTTTAGTGGATCGTGATCTATACTGTCAATGTATAAATATGTGAAGGCTCTCGTAGCCTGGGGTTGGACAATTACCATTTTGTATAAGTTGTAACAGAGCGCTGATACTGTCAATTTCCATCATTAATATGAGAGCATAGTTCTTCATTTCTGTGTCTTAATTTGTTGTGATTCTCGGTGTCTTTGTTAGAAGGCCAAGGCCCGCCTTCTCACAGAGATAGCCGGTTTAAGTAGGTAGGGTAATTTAGCTTTCCTTCTGTTGTGTGGTGTGGAATTATTGCAGATGTTACTGGTGGCTGCAACAGAGAATTAGCTTTCCTTTTGGTAGTTCACGATTGCATCTTGAATAGCTGTAGCAGATTGGTGTGACAGTCGATTGTGTAGGATAATTCATTTAATGCATGTGTGTTTGAATCAGCTGTAACAGCCAAGTTCAATTCCAATATCTTTCAGTTGGTTATGCTTTCTAGGATTTGCAGTAATTATCAGTTAGAGTTCAAGCTTTAGATTCTGGTTGTTGTTGTATCTTCAATTGATTTAAAGTAGGCAGATTATGATTAAGTAATAGTAGCTGCTGGATAGATCATTTTGGTAAAGATCAATTATTGTAGTTTGATGATTATAGGATTTAACTTCTTACAAAAGCAATCTGGTTTATTTCTATTCTTAATTTTATAACTGCTGGGTGATTTATGTAGGAAGGTAGTTTCAATCAATTCCCTAGATGTGTGAATTAGCTTAGTCTGCTTTATGGAGTGAGTTTGGTTGGATAGATTGGTAGGATCATTATCTACATTTAGTAAATCAACTGCTTGACATGTTTATGCACAAATTATGCTTATTGCCATTGAAACAAAAGACCTCCTCGGGTTTGACAATTTATATTGACCATCCTGTGTGTTAGCTTTCATTAACTGACATATAGGGTGACCAAAACCACCCTTTCTGTCCGTTTCCTATGCTCTCAGCTGGTTAATATTGCTCTGTAATTCTTTATTTTCCGTAGCTCTCCTCATCCTCTGGATTGGTGGCATAGTCTTTGACTCATCCCGTAGACTATTAATATTTTCTTCAGCTGCCCTAATATTGGTAGGGACCTCTTCTAGATCAACATCCTCAAACAATGCAGCCCAAGACTACGATACTTCCTCGTACATCTTCATGCATTGGGCCTTCACTCCCTGAATGCTCTGAATGGATTCTTGGACCTCTACTTGTTGCTGTGCTTTTACTTCAGGTGGGGTGTTGGGCACCAACTTGGCTTCCAAGTCTTGAACCTTTTGTCTATATCCTGAAATAACAACTTCTAGACTTTGCACCTTTTCTTCCGCTCTCATTTCCTTAATGATTTCTGCCTTAGGTACTAGGCGACATGCAACTTTGACAGCCTCTTGAAACTTTTCCTCTTCCTATCGAAGTATATCCTTGTCCCGATGAAGCTCAAGAGATAGATCCTTTAACATGATTGCTTGATTCTTATATCCTTTCACAAGGTCCAAAAGTGACCTCTCCCTTGTCTTCACCTCATGGAAAACGCTCTCTTGCAATTTATGCAACATTTAAAGTGGCAATGTAGATAACTTCAAGTCCGCATACCATGATTTTGGAACTTGTACTCGGATTATCAAAACTTAGTGGTATAGGAAATATCTTGAACACTCCTTCCATTGAAGGAAGTGGAGTTGTTTGGTCTCGTCCTTCTTCTTCCTGCACAACTTCGACCCACAATGGAGTAGCTTGCCGCAGAGCCAAAATGAGAATCTTCTTTACTTCCTGGCACAATGTATCCAGGACATCTGTCACACTACTGAATAGTTTGATCGACTTTTCTTTTGCTATCTTCCGGTTCTCCTTAGCAACCTCCGTCATCCTGTTGAACATGATATTGACATCATCATCAATTAATGCTTGGATAGTGATAGACTTCTGGGAATCTGCTTTTTCTTTCCCTGCTGTGTTGATGTGCCAGCCTTGCGTTTCTCACCTAGAACCGGTTCAGTTGGAGTCTGGTAAGATTCTTGGTCCTTATTCTTTGAAGGGGATGAGTTTTCTTCATCACCCCCAACTCCAATGTTCTGTGTATTTTGGCTTGTATTCTGCTGCTAGCCCAACATTCCCTCTTGTCGTTGATCCTGCTGCGACGGATCAAGTGAGATGTTCTTTGGTTCAATAGGAACATGCCACTCTGTTGGCCACACCTGAATAATGGTATCCACTTAATCCATGGCCAACCTAAACCCAGTAATAAACCATTTTTGATGCGGGCCATTCCTTGCTTGAATAAATATGTGGTGAGGTCCCACCTTGAACCTCGCGATTCCCCAATACTTCGCCACTATGGCTCCATCAATGCGCAATATCTAGATAGAATAATATCGCAATACCTCCAATTGCAAATATACAGTGTAACGTTAGTTTCCTGTTTCCTGCTCCAAATGTCAGAGTGCCACAAATTCATGTACCGAGAGGCTTGACATGGTCCAATTAGCTGCATGCCCTGATAATTTGTTGTCTCCGCCCAACCTACAAACAAAATTAAGAGTAAGAGCCAAGAGTAGGTGAAGGGGATACCATTGTCTTGTGCATCTGCAGAATCACCTAGAAATTCATTGAGTAGAAATGTCACCCAGGTCATTTGCACTCCTTGGGTGCACTGCTCTGTCGCGGCAATGACAACCACAATAAATTGGTTCGATCGAACCTTCCTTAGAACCTTGGTTGCCTATAGATTCACAACAAAGCGAACTTCCTAGTCGCTGATAGAAGCCACGTTGAACCCACAATTTTTCTTCGACAGATTGTATTTTTCTTTCATTCTTGCCACCAGCTCTTGATCTCTTTCCTTGCCCACAAACTATTGAGCAGGGTCTATTCCAGCCTTAGGAAACCCTGTGATCTTTTCAATGAGTTCGGTATCCATTGACACCTTAGTCTTCAGCCACATAAATCTGCCATGGAAACATAAAAACAATTGTTTTACACAGGCATTAGCCTGCGCAGTCCGACCAAAATGCGAAATGCGAAATAGTGATAAAAGACCTGCTCTCTTCGGCCCAATAGCCCACTGCATTGGCTGAAGCTCCAACAGTGCACCCTCAACCGTACAAATGGTCTGCATATAGTTTATGTAGTTGAAATTTGTAAATTTAGCAGTGTCATGGTATGCGTAGGATAGCTTGTTGATATTTCTCAGAATGTTGCCCTCAACCACAACACCCTTCGAAACTAGAACTGTAACCAACAAGTATCGCGCATTCTTCGCCAGTCTAATAGGTTTTGCATCCGTAGGCATCGATGGCACGTACCCCAGTAGGAGGGTAGAAGACCCAGATGTGGATGCCTTAGCATCATGACTCCCTTTCGTGTGTGTCTCTTTATTGGGTCAATTGGCCTTTCGTGATTTCTTTGACACATTCACAGGAATGTGTTGAGAGATCAACTCCAGCTGTTTAGGACTAATGGGGATAGAGTCCCCCATATGAACCTCTTCGAAGGAGCCCTGAACCTCACTAGTAGCTGATAAATCAATTTGCATATTTACTCTTCTTGCAACACTGAATTCACTCTCGGTGGAGTAAGCTCAAGCTCTAGTGTGCTCAAGACGCCCAATCATGCAAGTGACAATGAGTTCTGACCGAGAGAGGAGCGTACCTTTAAATCCAATCCCCTCACGTGATTCGACTGTCATTCCTGAGGCCAATTAAATGTACTCTATTTCAATCATTAAGGTGACATCGACGAATCTCCTCACACACTTCAGTCTTTTCAATAATTAATACAAAAATCCCACTAATGCTGCCACTAACCCAGTCATAAAAGAAACAATAAATGCTTGTCAACTCCGACTTCGACAGACCATCAACTCCCAAATATTATATGACTTCGACAAGAACACAAGTTGGGGTTTCCAAATGACAAAATAGAACTTTGATAGAGAGATCTCTGACGGAACTACTTCGACAGGTGATCAAAAATTTTCAGGATATTTTTAACCAAAAACTTGCATATAACTATTGGGCCTGGCTCAAGTTGGGGGAAATTTTGATAGCAAAAGGAGTTTTAGCTGCAGAGCTGAGCATAGCTCAACAAAAATACAATTTTGTGCAAGTGTTGGGAATGCTGCGAAGTTGTGTGCAGCAACCAAATTTTGGCAGTACTTGGAAGGGTGCTGTGAAGATCAGTGTTGCGAGGAAGCAGTGATGCGAAGTGACCAGTCCATGTGGAGCCGACAAAGCAAAGTGCTGGACGAAGGATGGGCACGGGTACCGGTTAGACCGTCGATGGTCTAATTTCGGAAAAGATGCTCCAGGGAGGCTGAGCGGCGACCATGAGAAAATCAGGAAGGCGACCAGGTGTACGAGGCCGTTAGAGGAAGAACGGTTTGATGAAAGCGACTGGGAGCTGAGCCAACTATACGAGGCCGTTAGAGGAAGAGCGGCTCGAGGAAAGTGACCTGTTGGCATGCGCGCAACAAAAAGGCTGATAGCGACAGGATGAAGGCATGGAGGATTGCCACGATGGAGAACTCGCTACCAGAGGCCATCAGTTTGGTTTATAGAAACCGTAGTAGTTTTTAGAAACCCTAAGGGTTTCGGCCTTTAGCATTGTAAAGACATGACCTACAGGCATGATCTATAAAAGGAGGCAATTTTGTATGGGAAAGGGTTGTTGTTAGAAGTTTAGTACTGAGCATTGTAAAATATTTTATGAGTAAAGATATTGTAAAGGCTTTGCAGCTGAGTGCACAGAGACCTATCTGAGAGAGAAGAGAGTCTGCAACTGAGCATGCAGACTAAGAACTGTTGTGCCCTTCCCAAAAGATATATATAACCATAGTTCTTGTGGATGTATCTTCCCACCTGGGGGAGTGAACCACGTTAAATATTGTGCAGTGTGATTGTGTTATGTATTGTGCATTTATTTGCTTCTTGTGAATGAATGTTTGAATTTTCCATTGCATACCGTTATGATAGGACTTTTATATGTATTTTCCATTAGAAGAATATGGAAATAATATGTTAAGCTCTGCATGAATAGATGAATGGTGAATGTTTGGCCTCTACTTATGAAGCAGTAATGAATCAGTTATTCAACTAAGTGTTAGATATTGTTTATGCACTTTCACATTACGTAGTAGGGGGAATGCATGGTAGTTTGACTGTCTCCGCAGCACATGTTTGAGAAGCAAACACCCTAAGTGAATGGATGAATGATTGAGTGTTAATAACTTCAATACTCTAGTTAACTGCAAGTATTTCAGTTCTTAGTGTGTGAACTACATTGGCCGCAGTCACGAAGAAATTCCGTGGAAGTAGAATTCAGAGGTGCGGACCGCGGTGTCATCTATTGCCGCGCAGTCTTGCCCCGCAGCACACGACCCGTGTCACGCTGCACAGTACGTCAGACTAAAAAACTCATCACCTATTGTGGAAACCTGATTCCGCAGTACCCCATAGATACACCTCGAGTGAGACCTCAACCTGCTCGCAGGTTGTTGCCGAAAGGGCTGGTGCGAACGGGTTTTGTTGGTCAAGGGGAAACCGCGAAGAACCTGGGTCTCTATTGAAAACCATGTGGGTCAGCATATGATAAGCCAACAAGTGGTTCCGTTGCCGCGCTAGAATCCATGAAGAGTTGCAGCTGTAATGTGTGACGAAGAACATCAGTTCCCGGAAGGCTCTGACAATTGGTATCCTGAAAAGACAGAGATCCGGGCTTGGTGTGACAAGACCGTAAGAGACTTTGCAAGGAAGGCGAATAGACACCCGCATCTATCCGACGAACAGTGGTTGATAGATATCTGTGGAAAGATATTCATAAGATCTTCTAGGCATCATTTCTAGACGAGCTGCACGAGTGGATCTCGCGGCTCGTAGAGAAGAAAACCTGTTTTCAAGGAGGAGTTCCTACAGAGTGGACTCTAGAGTTCATAACGCAGCTCAAAGCAATAGACAGCCCATTGACGCGCGCAGTTGACTTCTGGGTCAATCACATGCTAGAATGCTTCGTAATAGAATTTGCTGTAAACACACTCAAATCCTACAGCCAAGCATAAGCATACGTTTTTGACGTATTCCAAGGTAAGTACTTGGACAATCTCAGTCTATACATTAAGATGCTGTTAGCTGAGAAAGGTGTTTTAAGAATGCAGTAATATTTTCAAGTCTGTCATGGTAAACAGTATATATAGTGATTCTGATGAAGACACCCATAATCTTAGAAGTGGGAAGAGATATAAATTTAATAATAATATTGGAGGCACTGGATTCCACATAGATACTGAGATTCCTTGTGACCTTAACAACGAAGCCGTGCCACCACTCACCCCTCAGAATCTGCCGGTTGCAGAGACCGTGCCTCCCTTATCTCAGAGCCCACCCATTACATAGCCCACCCCACAAGGTACTTAGCCGAGTACGTCCACTCCGATACTCCCATTTACTTTCACTACGCAGAGCCCATCACAATAGCCGAGCACAAATCCAGGTTCTCCTACTAATAGGACAATGGAAAACACCGATATGAGGCTACCGATATTTAAAGGAACTGGTCTAAAAGACCCTGACTAGCATTGGTTTCTTTGCGAAGCTGTATGGAGCGTAAGACAAATCCATGATGATGTTGTGAAGAGAGCACAACTCATTACCACCCTTAGAGACAGATATTTACATTGGTTTATGAAGTAATCTCAGACACAACCGACAACCCTCGCAAAAATTAAAGCTGCGCTTGTGGCAGAGTTTAAGAAACCCAAATCTGAATCTCAGTGTATAACCGAGTTGAAAGAAATAAAGCAGAGACTGAATGAAATGGTCTGGGAGTTTGATCAGAAGTTCAAGACCTTATTGGACCAAGTGAGCTTTGTTATAGCTCCATAACAGCACAAGGAATGGTTTATTGCTACGCTGTTGCCCTACATTAGATTACCATTGGTGTAGCAGAAGGTTGTGTCACAGGCAGAGGCCTTGGAGATCGCAATGAAGCTAGAGGCTTCTTCGATTGGTGAGATTAGTTCTGGGATGTCTCAGATGCAGAACCAGCTGACCACCCTGACACTAGAACTACAAAGCATGAAGAATGGAAAAGAACAAAGGTATGAGCCTAGCCAAGAGGTCTGGTGTACAAGTTGTAAAGGAGAAGGCCATGACCATGAGCATTTCCCTTTATTCCGCGACTATCCTAACAATGGTGCACCCAACCCGATAAATCAGAATCAAGCCCCATGGTGTGAAATTTGTAGAACTACAGGACGCAGACCTGAAGACTACTATCTCATACAAAAATATGTGAAAACACCCAAAAATTTATACTGCACTTTCTGTAAATCAGTTGGACATGATGAATCCAACTCCCGTGCATATGAGCTAATGAACGAAAGAAAATGAGATATGGACGCAATGAGAGGCGCTGGCTTGTACCGCATACAAGAAGAAAACCATCCCAAACAAGAAAACGCGCAATATGATCAAGGAGGATACAGAGGCCGTGGTGGTGGATACCACAGCAGAGGAAGAAATGCTGGCCCGACACAAGGAAGAGGCCGCGGCCCGGTCATTTGTTATAATTGTGGCCAGCCAGGTCATGTGTCTAGAGATTGTGTTAACCCATGCACTACATGCAGCCACTGTAAATCATTTGAGCATGTTATTGAAGATTTCCCAGTGCTAGAGGTGGAAATGCAGAAAAGAAGACGGACAGAGGCACCAACTCCAAGCATCCAGTGGATCGCAACAGAGAACAGACCAGTGGACCTGAGCATCAACGTGGTCACATGCAGTGGCACTAAGACAAGCCGCGATAGGGGAGCAGAAGCTTCAACGTCAGGGGTGGCTCACACAATCCAGACCCCTCTTGAGACAGTATGGATAAGGAAAGCTCTGGGAAAAATACCTGCTCTCGACCTACGAAAGAACAAGGAGGTATTTATCGACGTGCAGGATACCTTCACAGAATTGGAAACTAAGTCAGCGAGGATCCCGTTGCGCAGTGAAAAACCACATGTTGAAGACATGCCAACTCCTTATGACAAAACAAGTACTGCAACGGATGTTGGCACTTCCGTTGCGCAGTTCCTGTGAAGCTGCATGAAGCTACTAAAAAGTGAAAATGCCATAGCAGAGCTACAGAAGCTCATAAGCCAATATGAACCACAGAAGGGAACATAAAATTATGATAGCATCGTACATCACATAAGAAAGCATAAAATAACAGGCCGAGAAATGAGGCTTACATCGCAGATAGGAGATTTTGAAATGGATGAAGTCATCCTTGATCTGGGATCTGAAGTGAATGTCTTGACTAAGCAGACATGGCAGCAGATGGGTCGACCGAAGCTATTATGGTCACCTATCCAATTGAGAATGGCTAACCAAGAGAAAGTCATAACTTTTGGTCGGTTAGCTGATGTGGTAGTTGACATTGATGGAGTCCAGAGTCATGCAGACTTTGAAGTTATTGAGATTGTGGACGATAGTCAGCCTTTTCCTGCACTGTTAGGAAGTGACTGGGCCATAGATAACCTGGCTATCATAAACCTAAAGACAAAGAAGATGATATTCGAAGGAAAGCATCTTAGGGTCATTGCACCATTGGATCCTAAAGATGGGGACAGATACAGTGAGCCGATCCAGGAGGAATCCAAGGCTCAAGACTTGGACAGACTATACCAGATCACCGCGAACCAGGAAGATTACATTAATCCAACTGCGGATGGTACACTCAGCTAGAGATGTGACAGCTCTTGTGTCTCTAACTCAGAGACAGGATTGAAAAATTGGCAAAGCCGCATGCATGAAGTATCAGCGAGAAGGTGCGCGCAGGTTACGAAATCACTACACTGGATCGGAAAGGAGGTAAGTCCTATTCCCAGATATGATGGTTATGCTAACATTTACACTTTCATCCAAGAATATACTGTAGCTATTGCAGATGAGCATAGATTACCAAAATTGGATCTGGCACTGCGCTACACACCAGCCAGATGGTGGGATACACACAAGCAGACATTGACTACTTGGGATCAATGCAGAATTAAGATGCAGATTCGGTTTGCTGACAGGGTTACTTTACCTTTTGAAAAGTTTAAAGGACAGACAGATCTTATCCAACATATTGAAGTCTGTTCATAGGCATGGGTGGAAAGGCCACAAACATAATGGGTCCATCTATTTGTACATACACTGGACGATGACATTCCAAAGAAATGGTACCTAGACCTGGAGTTGCGTAGGGAAAACATTGATTGGGATAAGTTGACTGCGAACTTCCATAAGGACTTCAGCCTTGACGACGACAACCCACTAATCCATGACGTGTTGCAGATAATTAAGGAATGCATATTCAGGGAAGACTGTCCTCACAAAAATATAACGTTGGAAGAATTATTCGGGGCAGATGGCATTCTTGCGAACCTACAATTAGAAGGGAAGGAACACAGAAAACATCCCATCGAGTGTTATAACCTAGCTGAAGTACCCGATGATAGATAGGAAGACGATGAGGATAATCCGCACAGCATAAAAATACTAGAATCGGACGGTGTGTGTGACGTAGACGGACCTCTGTTGGAAATCCCAGACATGAGTGGACTAGTAAAGACGCAGAAGGTGAACATTGGCACAAGCGAAAAGCCAAAGTTTGCATTAATTGGAGACTATTGGGATGATCAGAATGTTGCAGAGATTGCAAACACCTTACATGAGTATCAGGAGCTGTTCCCGACGAAATTCATAGAAATGAAAGGCATTCTGGGAGACCTAGGGGTCATGAAAATACCTTTGAAGCCAAGCGCCAATCCTGTGAAGCAGAGGCCATACAGACTAAACCCGTGGTACAAAGAAAGAGTCCACGCAGAGCTAGATAAGATGCTCAAAGCAGGAATCATTGAACTTGTTGAAGAATCCGAGTGGATTAGCCCTATGGTCGTTCAAGACAAGAAAACGAAAGGTGAGATCAGGATTTGTGTGGATCTCAGAAAATTGAATGATGCTTCTATGCACGAGCCATTCCCTACTCCTTTCACGGACGAAGTGCTTGATAATGTTGGAGGGAATGAGGCCTATTCTTTTACTGATGGTTTCTCCGGGTATCATCAGATCAGGATTGATCCTGCAGACAAGCATAAGATGACTTTTGCTATAGAATGGGGGTTGTTCCAGTACACAACAATGCCTTTTGGTCTAAAGAACGCACCTGCCATCTTTTCCAGAGTTGTCGTCGCAACCTTTAAAGATTTTATGCACAAGTTTCTGGAAGCCTATTTTGATGATTGGACTGTGTTTGGACTAGTGAAGAATCACTGTGCGAATCTCAGAATGATGCTTGAGAAGTGTAGACAGCATCAGATCTCCTTAAATCTGAAGAAGTGTATTTTCTGTGTTCCCTACAGGATTCTACTTGGCCACATTGTCTGTAAGCAAGGATTGATGGTGGATCCTGCGAAGATTGCAATTATTGTAAATCTACCAACACCAAATTCAGTCAAGATGTTGCGCTCTACCTTAGGCCATACCGGATATTACAGGAAATTCATAAAGGGTTACATGCAGATAACCATAACAATGGAGAAGTTGCTAAAAAAAGACACACCGTTCATTTGGAACGCAGAGTGCGAGCAGGGTTTTGATACACTAAAGGAGAAGATGGTTATTGCGCCGATCCTAGTCTTCCCAGACTGGGCAAAGCCATTCCATGTACATGTTGATGCATCATGCATTTCCATGGGAGTCGTATTAACTCACCCAGGAGAAGGAGGTATTGACCATCCCATCGCATTTTCGATCAGGAAGCTCTCAACAGCAGAAAAAAAATAACACGACTACTGAGAGGGAAGGTTTTGTGATGGTATATGTGCTGCAAATATTCAGACATTACTTGCTTGGTGCGCACTTCCTCATGTTTACTGACCACTCCGCTTTGAAATACTTGGTCAATAAGCTAGTGTTAGGGGGGTGCATATGCAGATGGCTGTTGCTATTCCAAGAATATGATTTTGAGATTGTTGTTAAGCCAGGCAGGCTGAACTTGGGACCTGATCACCTCTCTAGGATTGAGTCAGGAGAAGAGTCGACAAACATTGAAAACAGTCTGCCTAATGCGCAATTATTTGCTATACAGATTGCTGATGATTATTATCAGGATATTATTGATTTCTTAACAACAAGATTAGCACCTTAGCACTTTTCCATCCAACAGAAGAAGCAACTGGTAGTGTGCACCGCAGACTTCACTATCATTGCAGGTCAGCTATACAAAATCGGACCGGATGAAGTGCTGCGTAGATGTGTACTAGACCATGAGAAACCAGTCATCTTAGTAGATGCGCATTCAGGGATCATAGGATGCCACTATGCAGGAAGGGCTACCGCGTAGAAGATACTACGCGCAGGGCTATGGTGGCCTACGATCCATAAATACTCCAACGAATACTGCCGGAACTACGATGTCTGTCAGAGGACAGGAAAACCTTCGCGTAGAGATGAAATGCCACTAAATCCATAGTTGACCTTACAGGCATTTGAAAAGTGGGCCATTGACTTCGTGGGTCCCATAAACCCACCAGGGAAAAGAACTGGTGCGAGGTACATCATTACTGCTATTGATTACCTCACCAGATGGGCAGAAGAAAAACCAGTAAAGGACTGCAGCGTCAGTACTGCTACGCAGATAATTTTTGAAGATATAATTTCACGATTTGGATGCTCGAATATTTTGATGAGTGATAAAGGCACTCACTTTTTGAACAGAACTATCGAAGCTCTCACAGAGGAATTCTACATCCATCATCAATGCACTACCCCATATCATCCATAGGTGAATGGCACTGTTGAGGCTTTCAATAAAATACTCGAGAATGCGCTCACTAAGATCTGCAATGTGAATAGAGATGACTGGGATCTGCGCATCTCATCTATGTTATGGGAATACAGGACCACTTGCAAGAAATTGACAGGGCACACACCTTTTCGGTTGGATTATGGACAGGGGGCTATAATGCCAATGGAGTATATTGTCCCCAGCTTGATAATTGCTGCATTTACAGGGATGGCAGATCGTGTAATGCTAGAATAAAGATTGATACACTTGGTTGGATTGGAGGAAGATCGCTTCATTGCAGGCTTTCACCAACAAGTGCAAAAAGACCGCGAGAAAGCATGGCATGATTGCCATATAAAGAACAAGTCCTTTCAGGTAGGTGTCCTAGTCCTCTTGTATGATAGAAAATTCATGAAGTTTCCTGGTAAATTTAAGATGTATTGGCTTGGTCCATATACTGTGATACATGTTACTAATACTAGTGCAGTCCAGTTAGCCACCTTAGCTGGCGATACTTTACCAAGTTTGATAAATGGGAGCAGACTAAAGTTGTACCACGATAATCCTACTTCGCAGAATCCTAAATGATAAACAAAGGGAGAAATTTCTAAGTGTCAAGTACAGTTGAAAGTGGACACTGAAAATGAAAATGAGTCTGTACATGTACGATAAGTACGACAATGTATGTCATGCGCAGCACTGCTAAAGCTGCAAAAAAAAAAAAAAAAAGGAAGAAAGAAAAGAAAAAGGGAGCCGCACAGTTGAAACATCGACAATGCGAAGTAACTGCACAGGATTGGAGATGGCCTACCGCGCAGATCGGCGCAGCTCTCACAAAAATAGCCGTTACACTGGCCGTGAGAAAAATAGTCGTTATATGACCGTTGCTAACAATTGCTTGAGCATTTAATGCAAAGATAGCCATTCTGAACACGCTGACGAAGAAAGGGATTGAAGGATCTACTCAATTTGGCCAATGGACACCACATTTAATGGTCATCTAGCCATTGGAAGGCACGGGAGGACTCACCTATGCCTATAATTAATGCCGCATAAGGATTCGCGGGCGTTACCAAACACTTAGAATTTTCATGCGCTCATTCCTGTGTTAGCAATCGTTAGTAACATATCTGAAACATTTGCCTACTCTCGCCACTGAATGTTCGAATGGTCGTACAGAGAAGAAGAGCTTACAATCCAAGAAGCGGTCAGAGTCTTTGAGCACGGAGGGGTTGAAGAGTTAATGAAAACCTCTGCCAAGAACCAGGTCAGGCATCTCGAAGGTCACCTAGACACAACCCATAAATGCAGGATAGGGGGAAAGATACAGTCGAGCCACAAACAAAGATCCCCATGAGAGGTTCGGCAGTGCCACAGTCACCGGTATTTCAGAAGGAGATACCTTTAAAGCTTACACCAGAGTACATATCACCACGGGCGCTGGATTCCCCAGTCTATAAACTAGTCAAGAATGCTCGCTATGAAATCCCCTTGTCGCCAATCTCGAAGCATGTAGACGTTGCCCAGAACTTGCTAAGAAATATCACAGACTGTAAGTGGGAAGACTATGACCTCTTGGGAGTGTAGAAGGAAGAACCCCATGATCCCAAGTTCCCACACTTCCATCTTGACCAATACATGTGCTGGAAGAAAGATGCTAAAGGCATACTTAACTTGGTCGCCGAAAGCTGGTTGACTCCCGTAGTCCAGTCAAGATTGCTGAACCTGCTAAGATTACCCCATTTTGATCATTCAGCAGAAGTCAATGTGGTGGTTCACACTTTGATGGCGTGAATCCATCAGGGATACCTGTGGCTAGACAGAAATGTTGATTTGAATATCGACTTAATCCACCGTATCACAGGACTAAGCAAGCACGACAAGGACCCCAAACAGTTCTTCCAAGGGAAGAGTAAGGAAAAAGAAGCTGTCGTGAAGATGAAGAAAAGCCACGCATTGGTGAAGAAAAAAGAGGTTTTTCGACAGAAGAAATCGAAGACAGAGTGACAAAGTTTGTTACATAATTGCTAGCCGAAAAAATCCTAAGAACAACGAGGCCTCTGGAGGTGCCTGCGGGCACAATACTACTCGGTGCCGTGGCAGCTGAAGGAACCGAGTTCAATTGGTGTCAGTACCTTCTCAATGAGTTCCTGGATGAACTCAATGACACCCAGGTGAATGGAGATCAATTCCACTTCACATGGTTGATTATCCTGATCGCCTTTGTCGGATGGAAGGAGACTAAGGACTATGTCGGCGTAATTGTAGACACCAATGATCCCAGAGGAGTTCGATATGCCAATCTTTGGGAAAATTTGAACACGGAGTGGCAACACATGACAGCTGAAGTCTTCTACCAGTATTACACCCAGCTGTGCGAGACGATCACCCATACATCACGCATTACAAAGCAGGTAACGTCAAAATACATTTGCATTATCGATTTTCATGCGGACATGCATTGTATTTTTATTTCACCCAAAGCAAAGATGAAGAAGCCGGAATGGTATGCGGGCAATTACCATATGTACAAGGAAGACATCGATATCCTCATGAGGGACTGGCCGGTCGAGTTTCGTGTCGAGGTCATGGATGTTCCGATCGATTCAGAAGAAGATGAACCAATTCTGCGGCCATGCCCAATCACTGAGGAAAAAGGAAAAAGGAAAGAACCTGAAAGCCCACCAAAGCCAAAGGCCCAGAAGAAGATGAAAGCAACCAAGGGTCAGTCAGAAACAGTGCTCAATGAGGAATATTTCGACATGATTGCCGAAAAAGTCACAGAACAGATGGAAGAGCTGATGACAGATAAAGAGAAAAAGGACAAGGCCATACAGGATGACCTACAAAAGAATTGGCTCGCATTGCAAGGGCTCATGCAGAAGATGGACGATGTCCAGAAAAGGATACCTTTTCTGCACGACATAGACTCGGAAGGGAGGTTGGGAGGAGCCTCACAGCAGACACTACCACAGCTAGCCATGACATTGCCAGCGAAGACTTGGCTCGTTCATTTGGACCCAATGAGCATAACGCTGCCAATGTCAGAACAAGTGATTCTGGATACAAAAGGTGTCGAGTGGGTAGAGCTCTAGTTGGCCAAGATTCCGTTACCTGGCCCACACTTTTTGCACCTGCAGGTTGTAGACGAAATGAATGAAAGGACCATTGATTCGATGAAATCCCAAGCTGAGCTGCAAGTCGCAAATAGGCAGCTCGAGGAGTCTAGCTCACGCACAGATATGCAACTACACGATGAAAAGGACCGTCGGCTGCGATTGGAAGCCACTATTACTTCTGTCGCAGATGACATTGAAGATTTCGAACCCCAGAGCGATCCTGCAGACACTGTTCTCAAAATGGGAGATATGGTGAAATCTCTGAAGACAGAAATACTGGATAAGGAGATTCTTCATGAGGCTGATATTACTGCCCTGAAGGCAAAAAGCAATACGGAGATACCATTAACTGAGCAACAGTTAAGGGAGCAAGCAGTAAAGGCCGCAACATGAAATATTGCAATGGACGTGGCTAACTGCCAAGATTTATTGACTGCGGCTTCGAAGGCATTCACTGCCCTCGAAGAGGATCCAGGGCTACTGCAAGTAAAGACTGCATTCAAAGAAAAGCAGGCCACACTGGAGAAGCTAGATATGGAAGTTAAGGCCCTACCAGCCAGAGATAGGCTTTGAAATACAGGGAAATAACCAACTTGAAAAAGGAGGTACAAGCATTAAGGGAGAAAGAGACTGCGATGGACGATCAGTCCCAACCACTACTGCAGGATGCCATTGCAATATCGCAGCAGATTGAAGACAAACTCAAGGACTTGCGCGAGAACCAGGAGAATGTGGAAGGATAGATTGGGAAAGGAATAACTGCGGAGATACTCGACATAGTCAGGCAAGTTGAGCACGGTACAAAGGAAACAATGGAGCAGCTGGTCGACACATTCAATGAATTCACGACAAATCTAGCTCCGCAGGTCGCGGAGCAGATAAAAAAGGCTGAAGCTGAAGGTGGCTCGGGGACGAGCCACATGTAAGTGTTAGTGGCATGTTGGGCCTGGCCCAAGTTGGGGCAAATTTTGATAGCAGAAGGAGTTTTAGCTGCGGAGCTGAGCATAGCTCAACAAAAATACAATTTTGTGCAAGTGTTGGGGATGCTGCGAAGTTGCGCGCAGCAACCAAATTTTGGTAGCACTTCGAAGGGTGCTGCAAAGATCAATGCTGCGAGGAAGCAATGCTACAAAGTGACTAGTCCACGTGGAGCTGGAAAAGCAGAGTGCTGGATGGAGGATGGGCACGAGTACCGGTTAGATCATCAGTGGTCTAATTTTGGCAAACATGCTCCAGGGAGGCCGAGCGGCGGCCATGAGCAAATCAGTAAGGCGGCTAGGTGTACGAGGCCGTTAGAGGAAGAAAGGTTTGATGAAAGTGACTAGGAGTTGATCCAGTTGTACGGGGCCATTAGAGGAAGAGCGGCTCGAGGAAAGTGACCTGTTGGCGTGTGCGCAACAGAAAGGCCGATAGTGACAGGATGAAGGTGTGGAAGACCGCCACGATGGAGCATTCGCTACTAGAGGCCAGCAGTTCGGTTTAGAGAAATTGTAGCAGTTTTTGGAAACCCTAAGGGTTTCGGCCTTTAGCATTGTAAAGACATGACCTACGAGCATGATCTATAAAAGGAGGCAATTTTGTATGGGAAAGAGTTGTTGTTAGAAGTTTAGTACTGAGCATTGTAAAATATTTTCTGAGTAAAGATATTGTAAAGGCTTTGCAGCTGAGTGCGCAAAGACCTATCTGAGAGAGAAGAGAGTCTGCAACTGAGCATGAAGACTAAGAACTGTTGTGCGCTTCCCAAAAGATATATATAACAACAGTTCTTGTGGACATAACTTCCCACCCGAGGGAGTGAACCATGTTAAATACTGTGCACTGTGATTGTGTTATGTATTGTGCATTTATCTGCTTCCTGTGAATGAATGTCTGAATTTTCCCTTGCATACCATTATGATAGGAATTTTATATGTATTTGCCATCAGAAGAATATGGAAATAATATGTTAAGCTCTGCATGAATGGTGAATGTTTGGCCTCTATTTATGAAGAAGTAATGAATCAGTTATTCGGATAAGTGTTAGATATTGTTTAAGCACTTTCACATTACGTAGTAGGGGGAATGCATGGTAGTTGGACCATCTTCGCAGCACATGCTTGAGCAGCGAACACCCTAAGTGAATGGATGAATGATTGAGTGTTAATAACTTCAATACTCTAGTTAACTGCAAGTATTTCAGGTCTTAGTGTGAACTACATCGGTTGCGGTCATGAAGAAATTTTGTGGAAGTAGAATTCAGAGGTGCGGACCGCGGTGTCGTCTATTGCCGTGCAGTCTTGCTCCGCAGCACACGTCCCGTGTCGTGCTGCGCAGTACGTCAGACTAAAAAACTCATCACCTACAGTGGAAACCTGATTCCGTAGTACCCCATAGATACACCTCGGGTGAGACCTCAACCTACTCGCAGGTTGTTGCCAAAAGGGCTAGTGCGAAGGGGTTTTGTTGCTCAAGGGGAAACCGCGAAGAACTTGGGTCTTTATTGAAACCCCTCTGGGTCAGCATATGATAAGCCAATAGTAACATTCATAAAAATGGCTTAAAAGATGATTTTTAAATGCTTTTGGGACAACACATAAGCAAATAAAAGAGAGATGCAAACCATAAAATGAAGACAAGAGATGATAACGAAGTTCACCCTTCTTGGGCTACGTCTCCGGGCCGCTTCCAATGGGAAGGCCGATCTTATTAAATATTCAAACGTTACAAATTGAGTGTTCTGGAAACACTTATGAGTTATGTCTGTCAAACACTTATGATAACCATATAATGGTTATCATATGGTTTGAAATGTGGCATGTTTGCAATAAGGTTTGGTGCTATGGTTATTGCATGGTCTATACTTTGTGATATGGCTTGGCTCCACGTTACAAAATGGATAGGGTTCCATGTGGATAAGGTTTATAATATGGTTTCTAACATAATGGTGCCTCGGTCTTGGCATGGGGTAAAGGGCTATGCCCTTGGCCCTCCAATTTTACAATAATTTTCAACCTTAATAAAATTTGAACCATGATTGATAGTTGACTAATGGAGCTTTGTGGTGGCCTTGGTGAAGCTTCGATAAGACTATGTTGGCTTAAACTGACCCAGAAGTTTTTCAAATAGACCTAGGTTCTTTGAGGTTCTCCCTTTGACCAACAAAACCCCTTCGCACCGGCCCTTTCGGCAACAACCTGTGAGTAGGTTGAGGTCTCACCCAAGGTGTATCTTTATGGGGTACTGCGGAATCAGGTTTCCACAATAAATGATGAGTTGTTTATCTGGACAAGCTACGCAACACATAACAGAAGGAGTGCGCTGCGGGGCAAAGTGATGCGGTGTGCAGCAGGATCTATGCTGCGAGCAGTATTGCCCGGTGGAGGCAACACCGCGGGCCGCACCAAGGGTTTCTTACTGCTGCGGATCTTCTACTGGAACTGCGAATCACCCACAATTATCCTCTACTTGGAATATCTCGGAAGTGTTAGGGCACTGAAATGAATATCACTCATCCATTCATTCAGGCACTTACTAGCTATCTTTCTAGCATTCGTCAAGAACTTGGATTATTACAACATGACTGAAATGATAAACATGATTAACTGCACTGCATTCGTTCACTGTGTTTAAGAAAGTAGTTATACTTAAATGACTGATTCACGGACTTAACATAGAATTGAAGTGTTCACCATTCATTTGCTTCCACGGAACCTAGCATATCATTCCCAAACTTCTTCTATTCGTAAATGCATATCAAAGTTCTCATTTTACAGCATGCAAGGAAACATTCAAGCATTCATTCTACAGAAAATACAGACAGTCATTCATTCATACACATCATCACATAACACAGGAATTAACGTGGTTCACTTCCTCGGATGGAAAGTTACGTCCACAAGAACGGTTGGTAATATATTTCTTTCAAAAGGGATGGGGCAACCATTCTTAGTCTGCGCACTCAGCTGTAGACTCTCCTTCTCTTGGCTAGGTCTCTTCTCACACAGCTGTAGAGCCTTTACAATCTTCTTAGCTCAGAGATATTTTACAATACAAAAAGGGTGTCTCCTTAAGTTCTCAGCAACAACAAAAGCATAACAATAATACAGAGAGAGAACAACCCACAAAGCTAGAACCCCCATCCCATACAAAATGTCTTCTTAAATAGATCATGCCCGAAGGTCATGTCTGTACAATGCCGAAGAATTGTGTCTGCAGGATCATCCTGGATTTCTATGTCTTTAATATCCTTTGCCACATTGGATATGGTGGTCTCCAAATTCTGTTGGCGGTCCTGCTTGTTGCGTAGCTGTACTTCTTCCTTTTGCTGAATTTGACTGTTTGCTCCGGTGAGTTCTGCCTGTAACTTCATTGCTTCAACCATCCTTTCATGCATCTCCTCCATGATCTGCATGTGGATGAAGTGCAATCCTGGAAAAGGGATTTTGGCTAAGTTGAGTTCTACCCTCTCGACTCCCTTTGTGTCCAAGGCCACTTGCTCTGCTATTGGAAACACAACAGCCAATGGGTCCACATGGACAATCCTAGTCTTCGATGGCAGCGTTATTGCTAGCTGCTGGCTTCCTTGCTGTGAGGTTCCTACCGACCTCCTCTCAGCCCCTGCTTCCTGCGGCACAATAAGGATTTTCTGGACATCGTCCATTTTCTTCATTAGGCCTTGCATTGCAAGCCTCGTCTGGTGCAGGTCATCATGGATGACCTTGTCCTTCTTTTCTTTAGTTGTCATCAGCTCCTTCATCTGCTCTGAGATTGTTTCAGCTATCATCTCATAGTCGTCATCATTGAGGACTACCTCTGATTGAAGATTTGTAGCCTTCACCTTTTTCCTCGACTTTGGCTTCTGCGAAGTCTCGGCTTCTTTTCTCTTCCCTGTTTCTTCAATGATTGGGCATGACAGCGAGATCAGCTCATCTTCTTATAAATCTGTCTCCATGTCCATGACCTCTACACAGAATTCTGCTAGCCAATCTTTCATGAGGTCCTCAATATCCTGCTTGTACATGTTGTACTTTCCTGGGAACCACTCTGGTTTCCTCGTTTGTGCTTTCGGCGATATGAATATACATTTCATATCGGCCTCAAAGTCGATGATGCGGATATACTTCGCCGTGACCTGCTTTGTAATGCGGGGTGTCTTCGTGATTGCATCACGCAGCTGCATATAGTACTGGTAAAATACTTCCGTGGTTGCATGCTGGAGCTCTGGATTTGTGTTTTCCCAGAGGTTGACAAATTTAAACCCTCTAGGATCCTTGGGATCCATAACGACACCCGCATAATCTCGCGGATCCTTCCATCCGCACAAAGCAATCAGGATGATGAGCCAGGTGAAATGGAACTGGACGCCATTCACCTGGGTGTCATTGAGTTCTTCAAGGAACTCATTCAGCAGAAATTGACACCAATTGAAGCTGTGGCCTTTGGTCGCTGCGGCACCAAGGAGTATTGCGCCCGCAGGCATCTCCGAAGGCCTAGCTGTTTTGAGAATTTTTCTTGCGAGCAACTGTGTTACAAATCTTGTAGCTCGGTCCTCTATGTCTTATGTCGGGAATCCTCTTTTTCCCTTTACCATGGAGTGGGTCTTCTTCATCTTCTCCACAGCCTCTTTTTCTCTGCTCTTCCCTTGGAATAAATGCTTCGGATCCTTACCGCGCTTGCTTAACCCGGTAATGCGGTGGATCAAATCAATATTAATATCCACATTTCTGTCCAGCCACAGATAACCTTGATGGATTCGTGCCATGAGTGTGCGAACCAAAATATTCAGTTCTGGGGAACAGTCAAAATGTGGTAATCTTAACAAGTTCAGTAGCCCTGACTGAACGACAAGTGCTAACCAACTGTCAGCTACCAAGTTCAGAGTTCCCTTGGCATCCTTTTTCCAGCACATATACTGGTTTGGTTGAAAATTCAGGTATTTGGGAACATCTAGCTCGTCTTTCTTCATTCCCAAGAGGTCATAATCCTCCCATTTACAATCTGCTATCTTTCCCAGCATATTCTTACCAATGCTTACATGCTTTGACATAGGCGACAGCGGGATGTCATATCTCGCATTCTTAAGCAATTTAAACACAGGGGCATTCAATGCCCGCGAAGAGACGTATTCAGGTGTCATCTTCATAGGTTCTGTCTGAAAGGCTGGTGCTTTCTGTGTCGAGGATCCCAACTTTATTATATTGGATCGAGGTTCCGTTACCACTTTTCCCTTATCTTTTGGTTTTTCCTGCATCGTGGGATTAATTCTTGGTGATCTGCGGGATCCTTCTCCTTGTTCTATGGCTACCTTCTTAACTGGAGTTTTCATTAACTATTGAATCCCTCCTTGCTGAAAGATCCTTAGGGCTTCTTCAAGGGTTAACTCTTCTTCTCTAAAGGGAGGTTCAGACATTCACAATTGAGGTAGCGACTAAGGTAGATAGAATGCATATGTCTACTAGCTCAAAGAGGTTAATTGCAAGAAAATTCTAAGTGCTTGGTAATGCCCGCGAGTCTCCCAACAATGTTATTTATAGGCGCAACAGACCCTCTCCCGCGCCCTTCAATGGCTATATAAGCATTTAATGTGGTGTCCATTGGTGAATTTGAGTGGATCCTTCGGTCCTTTCTGTTGTCAGCGTGCTCAGAACAACTATCTTTTCTTTAAATGTTGAAGCGGTTGCTGCAACGGTCATCTAACGACTATTTTTCTGAAAAGCAATGCAACGACTATTTTTCTCTGGGTACTGCACTGAACTGCGCGAAAAGCCATCTACAACCCTACGCGGATACTTCACAGTGCCAAAAAATTCCAACTGCGCGGCTACTTCGCAGTGCCCAAAATTTCCAATTGCGTGGCTTCCACTCTATCTATTTTTCTTCTTCTTTTTCTCTCTCTCTCTTTTTTTTCCCTTCCGCACAACTTCAACAGTGTTGCGTGGTGCATAGATCATTTGTCTTATCATACCTTCCTCCTTTTATCATACATGTACAGACTCCTTTACATTTCTAGTGTCCACTTTCAACTGTACTTGACACTTAGAACTTCCTTCATTGGTTCGTTATTCAGGGTTCTGCGAAGTAGTGTTGTTATGGTATAGCTTTAGCCTGCTTCCATTTATCAAATTTGGCAAGGTATCACCAGCTAAATAGGCTAACTGGACTGCACCAGTGTTAGTAACATTCATCACAGTATATGGGCCAAGCCAATGCATCTTAAATTTACCAAGGAATTTCATGAATTTGCTATCATACAGGAGGACTAGATCACCTACCTGAAAGCACTTGTTCTTTATATGGCGATCATGCCATGCTTTCTCGCGGTCCTTCTGAGCTTGCTGGTGGAAGCCTGTGATGAAGCGATCTTCCTCCAAGCCCAGTAAATGTAGTAATCTTTCTTCTAGAGCTTCGCAGTCTGCCATCCCTGTAAATGCAGCGATTCTCAGACTAGGGACAATATATTCCATAGGCATTATAGCCTCCTTCCCATAAACCAACCGAAAGGGTGTCTGTCCTGTCAATTTCTTGCATGTTTTCCTATATGCCCATAGCACAAATGAGACGCACAGGTCCCAATTGTCTCTATTTACATTGCACACCTTAGTGAGTGCGTTCTCCAATATTTTATTGAAAGCCTCTACAGTACCATTCGCCTGTGGATGGTATGGAGTACTACGCTGATGATGAATGTGGACTTCCTCTATAAGCGCCTCAATCATCTTGTTCAGAAAGTGAGTACCTTGGTCACTCATCAAAATATTCAGACAGCCAAATCTGGTAAGTATTTCTTCAAAAATAAATTGTGTAGCAGTACTGGCGCTGCAGTCCTTAACTGGTTTTGCTTCTGCCCATCTGGTGAGGTAATCCGTAGCAGTAATAATATACCTTGCACCTGTTCTTTTTCCTGGTGGGTTTATAGGACCCACAAATTCTAGTGCCCATTTTTCAAATGGCTGCAATGTCAACTGTGGATTTAATGGCATCTCATCTCGGCGTGATGGTTTTCCTATCCTCTGACAGACATCACAGTTCCAACAATGTTCTTTGGCATCTTTATGGATCGTAGGCCACCATAGCCCTGTGCACAATATCTTCTGCGGAGTAGCCCTTCCTGCATAGTGACCTCCCGCGATTCCTGAGTGTGCATCGGCTAGAATAAATGGCTTCTCATGATCGAGTACGCACCTGCGCAGGACTTCATCCGGCCCAAGTTTGTATAACTGACCTGCAATTATAGTGAAGTCCGCGGCGCGTACCACTAACTATTTTTTTTGCTGGAACGAGAATTCCTGGGGTGCCATCCCTGTGGTTAGGAAGTTAATGATATCCTTGTAATAATCATCGGCAACCTGTATACTAAATAACTGCGCATCAGGCATACTGTCTTCAATATTCGTCGGCTCCTCTCCTGACTCGATCCTTGACATATGATCAGGTCCCAAGTTGAGTCTACTTGGCTTGACAATAATTTCAAAGTCATATTCCTGGAACAGCAATAGCCATCGGCATATGCGTCCCCCTAACACTGGCTTGTTGACCAAATATTTCAACGCAGAATGGTCAGTAAACATAAGGAAGTGCGATCCCAGCAAGTAGTGTCTAAATTTATGTAGGGCATATACCATCGCAAGGCCTTCCCTCTCAGTAGTAGTATAGTTCTTTTCTGATGTTGAAAGCTTTTTGCTAGAAAATGCAATAGGGTGGTCAATACCTCCCTCTCCTGGCTAAGCTAACACGATCCCGAGGGAAATACATGATGCGTTAACATGGACATGGAATGGATTTGTCTTGTCTGGAAAGACTAGAATAGGCGCAGTGACCATCTTTTCTTTTAATGTGTCAAAACCCTGTTCGCATTCTGCGTTCCAAATGAACGGTGTGTCTTTCTTCAGCAGCTTTTCCATTGCTGCGGTTATCTGTGCATAACCCTTTATAAATTTCCTGTAATATCCAGTATGGCCTAATGTAGATCGCAAAATCTTGACTGAATTTGGTGTTGGTAAGTTTGCAATAACTGCAATCTTCGCAAGATCTACCATCAATCCTTGCTTACAGACAATGTGGCCAAGTAAAATTCCATAAGGCACACAGAAAATACACTTTTTCAAATTCAAGGATATTTGATGCTGTTGACACTTCTCGAGCATCATGCGGAGATTTGCGCAATGATTTTTCAATAGACCAAATACAGTCCAATCATCAAAATACTCTTCTAAAAACTTGTGCATAAAATCTTTAAATGCTGCGACGACGACTTTAGAGAATATGGCAGGTGCGTTCTTCATCCCAAAAGGCATGATGGTGTACTGGAATGACCCCCATTCTGTAGCAAATGTCATCTTATGCCTATCCGTAGGATCAATCCTGATCTGATGATAACCAGAGAAACCATCAGTGAAAGAATATGCCTCATTTCCTCCAACGTTATCAAGCACTTCGTCTGTGAATGGAGTAGGAAATGGGTCATGCATGGAAGCATCGTTCAGCTTTCTGAGATCCACACAAATCCTGATCTCGCCTTTTTCTTTCTTGTCTTGAACAAGCATGGGGATAATCCATTCGGATTCTTCAACTGGTTCAATGATTCCCGCTTCTAGCATCTTATCTATATTTGCGTGGACTTTTTCCTTATAGTGCGGATTCAATCTCTGCTTGACAGGCTTAGAACCTGGCTTTAAAGGTATTTTCATGACCCCTAGGTCTCCCAAAATTCCTTTCATTTCTGTAAATTTTGTTGGAAATAGCTCCTAATACTCATGTAAGGTATCTGCGATCTCTGCAATAGTCTGATCGTCCTAGTAATCTCCTATTGATGCGAACTTCGGCTCTTTGTCTATGCCAGTGTTCACTTTTTGTGTTTTTACTGGCCCAGTCATATCTGGGATTTCCAACGGATTTCCTTCTACCTCACGCATGCCTTCTGATTTTGGTATATCTATGTTGCATGGGTCATCCTCATTGTCTTCATTTGTATCAATGGTATCTATAGCTACGTTGTAACACTCGATCAAGTGCTCTTCATGTTCCTTCCATTCTGATTGTAGGTTCGCGGGAACGCACTCTGTCCCAAAAAACTCCTGCAATGTTATGTTTTGATGATGACAGTCATCTTGGAATATGCGCTTCTTGATTAGCTGTAATGCTTTGTGGATTAATGGATTCTCGTCTTCAAAACTGAAGTCCTTCCAGAAGTTCGCAGTGAGCAACTCCCAATCCGTGAGTTCACTGCGCAACTCCAGGTCGAGGTACCATTTCTCTGGGATACCCGCATCTAATGTATGTACAAATAAATGTACCCATTCTGTAAGTGGTCTTTCCACCCATGCCTTTGAACAGATTTCAATGTGCTGACTAGGGTCTGTCTGTCCATTATACTTTTCAAAGGGTAAAGTAACCTTTTCAGCAAATTGGATCTGCATCTTAGTTCTGCATTGATCCTAAGTGATCAATGTTTTCTTATGTGCATTCCACCATCTAGCAGGTGTATCGTGTAGTGCTATATCTAAAGTTGGCAGTCTATGCTCATCTGGTATAGCTATAGTATATTCCCTTATGAAACTGTAAACATTAGCAGAACCATCATATGTGGGAATAGGACTCACCTCTTTTTCGATCCAGCACAGTGATTTTGTAACCTGCGCACATCTTCTTGCTGATACTTCATGCATGCGGCTTTGCCAATTCTCCAATCCTGTATCTGAGTCAGAGATACAAGAAGTGTCACATCACCAGCTAAGCGTACCGTCCACAGTAGGATTAATGTAGTCTTCCTTGTTCGCAGTCAGCTGGTATAGTCAGTCTAAATATTGAGCTTGGGATTCCTCTTGAATCAGCTCGCTCTATCTATCACCATCTTTAGGATCCAATGGTGCGATGACCCTAAGATGCTTCCCTTCAAAGATCATCTTCTTTGTCTTCAAGTTTATGATAGCCAAGCTATCCATAGCCCAATCAATTCCCAATATTGCTGGAAAAGGTTGACTATCGCCCACAATTTCAATAACCTCAAAGTCTGCATGACTCTGTACTCCGTCAATGTCAACTACTACATTAGCTAAGCAGCCAAAAGGTATGACCTTCTCCTGATTAGCCATTCATAACTGGATAGGTGACCAGAGCAACTTTGGTTGACCCATCTGCTGCCATGTTTGCTTAGTTAAGACATTCACTTCTGATCCCAGATCAAGGATGACTTCATCCATTTCAAAATCTCCTATCTGCGCCGTAAGCCTCATCTCTCGGCCTGTTCTTTTGTGCTTCCTTATATGATGTACAGTGCTATCTAGACTCTTTGTTGCAATCTGAGGTTCATACTGGCTGATAAGCTTCTGGAGCTCTACTATGGCTTTTTCACTTTTTAGTAACTTCATGCAGCTTCGCAAGAACTGCGCAATAGAAGTACGGACATCTGTCGCAGTACTTGTTTTTTCATATGGAGCCGGTATGTCTTCAATATGCAGTGTTTCATTGCGCAGCGGGATCCTTGATGACTTATATGCTTGTTCTCTAAAGGTATCCCGCGCGTCAATGAAGATCTCCTTGTTCTTATATAGGTTAAGAGAGGGTGCTTTACCTGGAGCTTTCCTTATCCATACTGTTTCAAGGGGATCCTTCTTCGTATGTGCTTCCCTTGATGTTGAAGCTTCTGATCCTCTGTCTCAGCACCACTGCGCGTGACCACGTTAATGCTTGAATTCATAGGTCTATTCTCTACTGCGATCCACTAGACGTTTGGATTCGAACCCTTTGTTCGTCTTCTCTTCTGCATTTCCACCTCTAATATTGGGCAATCTTCAATGACATGCTCAAATGATTTACAATAATTGCACGTAGTGCATGGGTTAACACAATCTCTAGACACGTGCCCGGGTTGGCCATATTTATAACAAATGACTTAGCTACGGCCTCTTCCTTGTGCCAGACCAGCATTTCTTCCTCAACCGCGGTATCCACCACCACGACCTCTGTATCCTCCTTGGTCATATTGTGCATTTTCTTGTTTTGGTTGGGTATCTTCTTGTACGCGGTACAAGCCAGCGCCTCGCATTGAGTCCATATCCCTTTTTCTTTCATTCATTAATTAATATGCGCGGCAGTTGGATTCATCATGTCCAACTGATTTACAGAAATTGCAGTATAAATTCTTAGGAGTTTTCACATATTTCTGGATTAGGTAACAGTCTTCAGGTCTATGTCCTGTGGTTCTACAAATTTCACACCATGGGGCCTGATTATGATTTAATGGGTTAGGCGCACCACTGTTAATATAGTCACGGAATAGAGGGCAATGCTCACGGTCATGACCTTCTCCTTTACAACTTGTACACCAGACCTCATGTCTAGGTTCATATCTTTGTTCTTTACCATTTTTCATACTTTGCAGTTCAAGTGTCAGGGTGGTCAACTGGTTCTAGATCTGAGACATCCCAGAACTAGTATCACCAATCAGTGAAGCTTCCAGCTTCATTGCAATTTCCAAGGCCTCTGCCTGGATAGAACCTTCTGTTGCATCAATGGTAATTTGATATGAGGTAACAGCGCAGCAATGAACCATTCCTTATGTTGTTCTGGTGGTATAACAAAACTTACTTGGTCTAGTAAGGTCTTAAATTTCTGATCAAATTCCCAGACCGTTTCAGTTGGTCTATGCTTTATTTCCTTCATCTCAGTTATACACTGAGACTCAGACTTAGGTTTCTTGAATTTTGCTACCAGCGCGACTTTAATTTCTGCGAGGGTTCTCGGCTGTACGGTAGAGTATTTCATAAACCAATGTAGCTCTCTATCCTTGAAAGTGGTGATGAGTTGTGCTTGCTTCACAGCATCGTCTTGGATTTGTCTTACACTCCATACAGCTTCACAAAGGAACCAATGCTGATCAGGGTCTTCTAGGCCAGTTCCTCTGAATATTGGTAGTTTCATATCAGCGTTCTCCATTGTGCTACTAGGTGGTGGGGGATTAGTGTGCGACTGTTGTAAAGGGATCTGCGTAGTAAATACAAATGGGACTATCGAGAGAGATGGACTAGGCTGATTCTTCTGTGGGGTGGGATGCATAGTGGGTGGGTTCTGTGATAAGGGTGGCGTGGTTTGTGCAGCCGATGGATTCTCAGGGGTAATTGGTTGTGCAACTTTGCTATCAATATCGCAATGGATCTCAGTATCTATATGAAGTTTAGGGCCTTCCGGATCTTTAGTAATTTTAAATCTCTTACCACTTCTAAGAGTATGTGTCTCTTCGTCAGAATCACTATATGTACTGTTTATCATGACAAACTTCAAGCATATTACTGCATTCTTAGAACACCTTTCTCAGCTAACAGCATCTTAATGTATAGACTGAGGTTGTTCAGAAACTTACCGTGGAATCCTCGGAAAAAAATTGTTTCTGCTTGGCTGTAGGATTTGAGTGTGTCTACAGCAAATTCTGTTACAAATCCTTCTAGCATATGATTGACCCAATAATCAACTGCGTGTGACAATGGGCTGTCTAACGCTTTAAGCTGCGCTGAGAGCTCTGGAGTCCACTCCATAGGAACTCCTCCTTGGAAACAGTTTTTCTTCTCTACGAGCCGCGAGATCCATGCATGCAGCTCGTTTGGAAATGATTCCCAAAAGATCTCGTGAATGTCGTCTAATAGATATCTATCCGACCACTGTGTGTTGCTTAGACGTGGATGTCTATTTTCTTGTCTGTTAAAATTGCTTATGGTCTTATCCCACCAAGCTTGGATTTCTGTCTTTTTAGGATGCCAATAGTCAGATCCTTCCAGGAACTGATATTCTTCTTCACACATCATAATTACAACTCAATGAAACCATTTCAACTCATCATGGATTCTAGCGCGGCAACAGAACCATTTGTTGGCTTAAACTGACCCAAAGGTTTTTCAAATAGACCCAGGTTCTTTGCAGTTCTCTCTTTGACCAACAAAACCCCTTCGCACCGACCCTTTCGGAAACCACCTGCGAGCAGGTTGAGGTCTCACCCAAGGTGTATCTTTATGGGGTACTACGGAATCAGGTTTCCACAGTAAATGATGAGTTGTTTATCTGGACAAGCTACGCAGCATAGGACAGAAGGAGTGCGCTACGGGGCAAAGTGATGCAGTGCGCAGCAGGATCTATGTTGCGATCAGTACTGCGTGGTGGAGGCAACACCGCGAGCCGCACCAAGGGTTTCTTACTGCTGCGGATCTTCTACTGGAACTGCGAATCACCCACAATTATCCTCTACTTGGAATATCTCGGAAGCGTTAGGGCACTGAAATGAATATACTCATCCATTCATTCAGGCACTTACTAGCTATCTTTCTAGCATTTGTCAAGAACTTGGATTAGTACAACATGACTGAAATGATAAACATGATTAACTGCACTGCGTTTGTTCACTGTGTTTAAGAAAGTAGTTATACTTAAATGACTGATTCACAGCCTTAACATAGAATTGAAGTGTTCACCATTCATCTACTTCCACGGAACCTAGCATATCATTCCCAAACTTCTTCTATTGGTAAATGCATATCAAAGTTCTCATTTTACAGCATGAAAGGAAACATTCAAGAATTCATTCTACAGAAAATACAGACAGTCATTCATTCATACACATCATCGCATAACACAGGATTTAACCTGGTTCACTTCCCCAGATGGAAAGCTACGTCCACAAGAATGGTTGGTAATATATTTCTTTCAAAAGGGATGGGGAAACTGTTCTTAGTCTGCGAACTCAGCTGCAGACTCTCCTTCTCTCGGCTAGGTCTCTATGCACACAGCTACAGAGCCTTTACAATCTTCTTAGCTCAGAGAGATTTTACAATAAAAAAAGGGTGTCTCCTTAAGTTCTCAGCAACAACAAAAGCATAACAATAATACAGAGAGAGAACAATCCACAAAGCTAGAACCCCCATCCCATAAAAAATGTCTTCTTAAATAGATCATGCCCGAAGGTCATGTCTGTACAATGCCGAAGACCTAAAAACTCAAAACCCTAAGGGTTTCCAAAATTATGCCGGATTTCCAAACCATCTTGCTGGCTCCTGGTAGCATCTGCTTGATCATGGTGGATCTCCATGTCCTCATTCTATTGCTATCGGCCTTCCTGTCGCAGGCATGGCTACAGGATTCATCTGCAAAACCGTTTCTCTCTAACGGTTTTACCTTCTGCGCGTGCTAAACGTCACTTTCCTTAACAACCCACGCGTGGCTGCCTTCCTGTTTTGCCTACGTCCGCCGCTCAGCAATCCTGCAGTATCTTTCCAAAAATGGCTGCTACCGGTTGAGTCAGTAACTACACTTGATACTTGTCCAGCACACTGCTTTGCTGGTCCACGTGGCCTCCTAACTCCGTATCACTGCTTCTGCGCAGTACTGGTCTTCACATCACGGCCAAAACTTCGACGCTGCGCGCAACTCCGTAGTCTCGTCAAAAGTTGGATGCTACGCGCAACTTCGCAACATCCTCAATACTTGGCCAAAATTGTTTTTTTGAGCTGCGCTCAGCTCAGCCTTCCCTGCCTGCTTCAAAAAGGTGCTTCCCAAAACTTTAACTCAACCTGGGCCCAACAGACTATAAAGTTGGGGTTTCCAGAAACCTACAACAGACCTATACAGTGACATGGAAACTTCGACACAACTGACCTCGACAAAACTAAAACTTGGGGTTTCTATAAGACATTTATAATTTCTTTTTACTATATACAAGCATTGGATCAACACCTTTTACTGCGATGAGCTGCGGATGTCCCTGTAGGGTTTCATCCGTCTCCCATTCACCAAGCCATGAAGGAGTTCACCATCTAACTTTTGCAATTGTACTGTGCCTCCCTCCGTCACAAAGTTAATAACATATGGACCTAACCAATGGATTCATAACTTACCAGGATGTCTGAAAAACTTACTATCATAGAGAAGAGCTAAGTCTCCTCGTTGGAAGTGCTTCTTAGTGATGTGGCGATCATTCCATGCCTTTTTCCGATCCTTTTGCACCTGCTGATGAAATCCCGCAACAAATTTGTCTTCTTCCAACTGGAGTAGATGCAATAACCTTTCTTCGACGGCACCGGTATCAGACATACCAGTGAAAGCAACAATCCTTAAACTAGGCACACTGTACTCCATGGGAATCACAACCTCATTTCTGTATACCAATTTGAAAGGTGTCCGACTTGTCAACTTCTTACACATCGTTCTATAAGCCCACAAAATTGTAGAAACTCTGAAGTCCCAGTCGTTGCAGTGATAATATACCTTGCACTATTCATTTTTCCTGGTGGGTTTATTGGACCCACAAAGTCAATGAACCACTTGTCGAAGACCTGCAACATGACTTGAGGAACTAGGCGCATTTCATCTACTCTTGATGGCTTTCCAATTATTTGACACACATCATAGTTTTGAGAGTGTTCTTTAGCATCTTTGTGAAGGGTAGGCCACCAAAACCTAGATCTTAATTTATTTTGCACGGTAGCTTTTCCCGCATAATGGACTCTTTCCACTCCATCATGCGCTTCAGTTAAGATGATTGGTCGATCATGTTCTAAAACATAGTGACACAATACCTCATCCGGTCCTAATTTGTACAAGTGACTGACGATCAACTGGTAATTCGCAAACTTAGTGACCAATTGTTTCTTCTGCGCAGTCATATAACCTTCTGGTGCCACTCCTGTAGACAAAAATGTTACAATATCTTGAAAATACTCATCAACCATTCTTATTGAAAAGAGTTGCGCATCTGGGAGGTTATCTTTTAAACTAGTCGAATCTTCTCGTGTTTCCAACCTCGACAGATGGTCGGGCCCCGCATTCAACCTTCCTGGCTTGACAATGATCTAAAAATCATATTCCTGAAATAGGAATAACCACTGACAGATATTCCCTCCCAACACTGGCTTGTTGATGAGGTAATTCAAGGCAGAATGATCTGTAAACATTTTAAAGTGTCCTCCTAACAAAGAATGCCTAAACTTATGTATGGCATATACCATGGCTATCCCTTCCCACTCTGTTGTAGTATAATTTCTTTATGTTGTGGATAACTTTCTACTGGAAAATGAAATAGGATGATTGATAGAACCCTCACCTGGCTAAGCAAGTTCCGCGCCCAGAGCGATAGATGAAGCATCGACATGCACATGAAATTCTTTCTGCCAGTTCGAGAATACCAGAATAGATGCTGTAACCATTTTCTCCTTCAATGTGTCAAGGCTCTGCTGACATTCTTCATTCCATTGGAACTTTGCATCCTTCTTGAGCAATGTTTCCATCAGTGCTGTAATATGAGCATATCCTTTGATAAAATTTCTATAATATCCTGTATGAACCAGAGTTTTCCTTAACTGTGAACTGAAGTAGGTGGTGCTAGATCGACTATAATGGCAATTTTGGCAGGATCCACTAGTAACCCCTGCTTGCAGACTACATGACCGAACAATATACCAAATTGGGAAAAAATATGCATTTCTTCAAATTCAAAGAAATATGATAATGTCTATAGCGTTCTAACATCAACCTTACACTCTCTATATGATTCTTAAGCAATCCATACACTGTCCAGTCATCAAAATAAACTTCTAGAAATTTATTAATGAATTCTTTAAATGCAGCGACAACTACCCTTGAAAAAATTGCAAGAGCATTCTTTAAGCCAAAGGGAATTATCATGTACTAGAAGCAAACCCATTCTGTTGCAATTGTTGTCTTATGTCGGTCTTCCTTAGCAATATTTATTTCATGGTATCCAGAAAACCCATCCGTGAAAGAGTATGCTTCTTGACCTCCGACGCTTTCGAGCACTTCATCAGTAAATGGAGTTGGAAAAGGATCATGAAGACAAGCATCATTCAATTTCCTCAAGTCTACACAAATGCGAATCTTACTAGTATTCTTGTCTTGAACTACCATGGGACTGATCCACTCTGACTCATCAATAGGTTCAATTATGCTTGCATCAAGCATTCTGTCGAGCTGAATTTTGACTTTCTCCTTGTATCATTGGTTCAATCTGTATGGTCGCTTCTTTATTGGCTTGGCACCTGGTTTTAGTGGGATTTTAATTTCCCCCAAGTCACCAACAATCCATTTAATTTCTGAAAACTTAGTCAGAAACAGATCTTGAAATTCATTCAATAGATCAATAATCTTACCCACAGTTTCCTCATCCCAGTAATCTCCAATATTTGCAAAATTAGGATTCTCGGGGGAGCCAATATTTACCTTTTTAAACTTCAACGGATTTAAAAATTTATCAGACGAAATCTATGGTCCCTTCATATCACAAATTCATTTAGTTTCTGGAATATGAATATCTCTTGAATCCTCATCCTCTGGTCCCCCACTAATGTTTTAACACTCCATCATTTTTTTCACTGTCGTAGTCCACTGCGACAGATTAGACACTGGTCCCGAGATCTCCTAAAAAATCGTTTCCTTAATAACCTGGAGAGCTGCATCGTTTGTGGGACTTTCATCATCATAATTGAATGTTTGCTTGAAACTCATGGCCATATTGTCCCATTCTGTCGTTCCTTGTCGAAGTTCAAGTGATGTATACCAATTCCTTGGTATAGTATCAAGCGTATGAATGAACATATGTACCCACTCTTGCGTGGGTATGCTTTGCAATATTGTACTATAGGTGGCTAGATGATCTGCAGGGATGGTAAGCCCGATTTACTTATCCCCAACATATGGAATGCCTTCACCAAACTGGATCTCTAAATATCTTCTTCACTACGACCAACCAGTTATAGACTGCTTATGCACAACCCACCATCTCATCAATGTTGCTTTCAAGGCTACATCCAAGGCTAATAATATTTGTTGTTCCAGTACCTTAATTTCAAATTCATCAATAAAATTATCCAAGTTAGGTAAACCTTCATAAGTAGGAAGGTCACATACCTCTTTACCAACCCAAGGCAATAACTTCGTAACATGGGCACATCTTCATATTAAAAATTCATGCAATATGTTCTACCAGTTCTCAATAACTTCACCAGAGTAAGATGAGCAGGAGCTAACGCTACGCCAAATGAGCATACCATATGTTGTAGGATTAATATAGTCTTTTATCCTAGATGATACATTATAGATATTATCTAAATCACAAGCATGATGATCTTCTTTGACCGGTTCGACATACCTCTGTCCTTCCAACGGATCCAATAGTGCAACAACTCTGATTTCATCATTTTCAAACGACAACATTCCCTTTTTAAAGTTGATAATGGTTTGATTTTGAATATCCTAGTCAATCCCCAATAACGCAGGGTATGGGTTAGTGTCATTGACAATCTCTATAACTTCAAAGTCTGCAAAAGTATGCAGTCCTTCTACTTCAACAAGAACACCAACCATCCTACCAAATGGTATAACTTTCTGTTGATTGGCCAACCGAAAATGGATAGGTGATCATACTAAATTCAACTTTCCCATATTCTCCCATGTCTGTTTGGTCAGAATATTTACATCTAAACCCAAATCTAAAATAACAAAGTCCATGTCGTAGTCACCAATTTGGGCATTAAGTCACAGTTTTTGGCCAGTATTTGTTCTCTTCTGAACATGATTTACAACTTTCTCTCGTCTAAACTTTTCCTCTGTTTCTCCAATAAACTTATGTAACTCCCTTAATGCATTTTCATCCTTAATCAAATCCAAGAAATTCTTCAAAAAGTGGTGTAGAGGACTTACCTTTCATGGAGTCTTCTTTGATACAGATTGGTCGAAGTCAAGTGGCATATCATACATTGGTCATTCCTCAAATACTAATGGTGGGTAGGAAATTGATGCACCCTTCATAAATTCATCCCGACCTTCGAATAAAATTCCCTTTTATTTTTGCACATAAAAATGGGGTGGCTTCTGAACAACTGGTCGCACCCTCGGGTCCCATTGATTACTATGATTACCACTATCAACACCTGTTGTAGCTCTGCGTCTTGTTACTACAACGATAGTAGGTTGTTTCGGTCGTGGTTCTGGTTCAAATTTTGATTATGCTTCGCCTACCATTTTTCTATAAGTTGCAGACAATATTCTATGGTATGATCTAATTCCCTACAATACGTGTAGGCCGAAGTAGGATTCAAGAAATATATAGCATAATGTCTGCAATTTCCACAATTATAACATATTACTTGTCCTCTTCCTTTACCAAATGATCCTCGTCTACGGCCTCTGAATCCACCTCGCGGTTGATTGAAGTATGTGTTGCTTCTTTCAACCTGATCTTCTCCCTTCATCGAGAATGTATCTTCAACGCACTCTGTGAGAAACTGGTATGCTTGAAAATTCTTCTCATCATGTCCAAAGGACCGACATAACTTACACCATAAGTTTTGAGGAGTACTTACCATTTTCTACAACAAGTAGCATTCTTCTAGTCAATGTCCCTTAGTCTGACAAATTCTGCACCATACACCTGTCCCAGGGTTTAACAGACTAGGATTTCCAACATTAAGATAATCATGAAATGGCGTACACTAGTCTTTAACGTGACCTTCTTTCTTGCATCTAGTGCACCACACATATTCCCTTTTTTCTTTACCTTTCTTGAAATCTTGAATCTGGATAGATAATTTTTCCAACTGCGACTAGATTTGAGCCATACCGACTCCATTTTCTTCGACAGGCGATGCTTCTAGTTTCATAGCCAACTCCAATGCTTCTTTATGAGTCGGGATTTTTTGTTGCATCAATGACACTCTGATGCGAGGGAGTAAAGCAACTATGAACCACTCCATATGATGTAGATCATTCATCGGAAATCTTGCGCGAGCCATCAAGGTTTTAAACCCCTAGTCAAAGTCCCAAGTGGACTCATTCAGTGCTTGTTTAATCTCCTCCAGCTCAATAAAACATTGTTATTTGAACTTTGGATTCTTAAATTTAGTTTTTAATCCATCCTTAACTTACACTAAGGTATTCGCTAGTTGTGTACCTGTAACTTCTGAAAACTTCATAAACTAGTCTAAGGCGTGAACCCTTAAGGTCGTGATTAACTGCGCCAATTTGACGTTGTCATATTGTACTTGTTTGATAGTCTAGACTACATTTCATAAAAACCAATGCTATTCTGGGTCCTCTGACCCATTCTCATTGAAAATAGGTAGATTCATGTCATCCCTAGCCATTCTGGAGCTCTAGGTTTTCGACTGAATTACTACTAATGGACCACTACTTGGAACTTTTCCACTTGACGAAGTACTATTCTGACTATTACCACCACTCTGACTTGTTTGGAAAAAAATTGAAAAAATAATAGGTCTTACCTCAGTCTCTAGAGATGTACGCGGGGTCATGGGTACGTTGCATCCTCGGGTCTGAGACAGATCTACAGGTTCTTCTTCTTCCTCTGAAATGAGATGATATTCTTCCTCTACCTCTTCATTGTAACTCTCTCGTAGCCTCTTCTTTCAGTGACATTGCAACTCTCTCTCCCTGTCGCAGTTCTTCTCCTCTTGTTCGACCGAAATAATCTCCCACTTCGCAGGAACTGACACTCTTCGTTGGCCTCACTTTCTTCTCCCCTTGTCATTTAAGCCTATTCCATGTATTTGTCTAGACCTTCCTCCATTCAATACCCATGCCCACCATGCACAAGTATTTTACTCATCAAATTCCATTTGCATCACTCCTTTTTCACAAAGTAATTTCTTGATCGCAATATTTAGCGATTGGAGGTATTTACCAAGCGAACCTTCAAATAACTCACGCTATGGTGCATTATACGACTTGATAGTGTCAACAACAAATTCAGTAATATATCCCTCTAGTATGTTGTCCAACCAGTAATCCACTATGCGTGAAATCTTGTTATTCACGCCTTTAAGTCACTGTACCAACTCAAGTGTACAACTTCTAAGCTCACCTCCTTGGAAATTTGTCTTCTGCTCAGTTAATATTGCTAACCATTCATGCAATATCATCGGAAACTCTCCAAAGAAATCTTCATGAATATCAGTAAAAATATACTTGTCTAACCAACCTTCGTCATCCAATCAGGGATGCTTATTATGCTCCTTCGCAAATTCCTTTAGCTGTTAATCTACCCAATCCTGTATCTTCTGTTTAGTCGGATGCCACAACATTCCCCTTTGGAAAAATTCGCGGTCCTGACAATGGAATCATTTGTTGGTGCACTTTTACTTTGACCAGGGTTCAACCTTCTGACATAATACCAACAAATACCAACCAAAGTTACCAGCATGGAGGGAGTTTTAATCCCTTCCAGCAACGCCTGCGAAGAAGATGAAGTCTCACCCGAAGTACCTATGGATGCTGCAGGAACTATATTCCTGCAGCGCAGAAGGGGAATATCTCGACAGACCAATCATTTAGTAAACAACCCATTACATTGAAAAATATACGAATCGAAAAATCTAGAACTTCACCATACCATTTACATCAACATAACCCATGACATCGCCAAATTTATATAACATATAATATAGATCATGCTTCACATTTATAGAATTCTTAATTAAACACATACATGCATTCTTATAATTCATCAACAGAGGAAAGAAACACATATCACATCACATAAGGACACCATATTTTAACGTGGAAACCCATCCTAGGAAAAACCATAGAAGTGATTTATCTTTATTATGAATCGCGGCCAAATAATAAGCACTTCATGTTTTGACTTACATATTTAATCTTGACTTACAAAAGGCTTGTGCACACAGCCTGCAGATCACCGACTCAGATATTCACAATAGATTTGACATACATAGCACCATACTTTGTTACAGACCCAAAAACATCATGTTATTCTCTTATGCACTATCTCTCTTCTCTAACCAACCCCAAAATTCCTCTATTATTACATATTTATAGGGCGCACTTAGCTTTCCCCACTCCCATTAACCCACTAACCCACTAATCGAATAATTAATACAAGTGGACAAAATCTAACTAATTGACTCAACTTTGCCCTTTTGACTTAATCAACAAATTTCTCTTTGTTTCTCGGCCGCTTCGTCAGAGTTGACCACTTCGTCGAACCACTTTCACCTTGTTTATGTTCACACCAAAATTGTCTTCACCAAAAACAGTACCCAAAATATTCTAGGCCTGACAGGGTATGTCGGTCTTAGCGCTACATTGATGTATTCCAAGCTTGGACCCCCAAAGAGAACCTTAAAATGTCCAAAAGGTCTGGGAAATTATTCCTATCTTACCATGCTACCTTTGGAAAAATTTGTTTTGTGGAAGATGGGAAATTTGTACATTTTGTTGGTCTTAGAGAAGGTTTGGAGGATTAGGTGGATAGATGATGGGCTACTATATTGGTCAAATTCGATCTTCTTGAAGGGATCATGGCTGATATAGAGGTGGAACGCAATAATGGGTTGTATATGCAAAAAAAAAATCACTGGAAGATACCTCTAGATGTTTCTAGTGCCATGTTTTATGAAATCTTCAAGCCCATTTTTCGTCCATGGTCTCGAGGAAAACAAAGTCTACTAATGCTTGGGATAAGAAGTCTGGAATTAAAAAATAGAAACTGATGGCCTAAACGTGACTCCTTCAATGCAATATCCTTCAGAATTTTACAAGCCTATGATGGCAAGTGTCTGATCAACTTCCATTCAGAAAAAAAATCGGCATTGTATTTGGACAAGCATAAGGTGAGTAAGATCCATTCCACTAATAATTTTCCTTCTATTTCCATTCATAAGAATGAGGAAGGACTTATGAAAAGTAACATAGAGTAACCTCCTCTATTTATACCTAACTCGGTCCTTATCTTATCCTCAAGTCTGTTGTATCAATCGGTTTCTTATGATCTTAAAACCAATGAGCTTTCCCCATAGCTTGGTGTTAGTCTAGACCCACAAAAGTCATTTCCTTCCTATTTTGAAGAATAGATGGTAGGGGAATATATGATTCACATATAAAAATGGATGGGTTGTGATTCAAAAGTGAAGGAAGTGATTCCCTTAAATACTGGTAAGAAAATTAAAAGAATTGAACCAGTGCTATCTGGTTATGGTTTGAGATCTAAAGCTAGACGAAAATAAGGCAACATGAAAGAAGGAGGGTTGGCCCATAAAGAGCCTCTCATAGGTGGTGTTGGTCATAATTTGAACATATCCCTTGTAATGTCCCCATTTTTTATAGCACCTGTGAGCAACCACTAGCCCATTAGATCCCCATGGGTCCTAGTGGAAAATTAAATAAATTAGTTAGGGATTAATTTTGGTTCATAGTTGTTTAGTTTAATTAATTTAAGACTTAGAGAAGTGATATAGTTTTTAAATTGTAAATTTTTAGTTATTATTTGATATTGTTATTAGTTGGAAATTCTTAGGTGGCCCAAGAGGGTGCATAGGAGCCTTAGTGGACCCTATGAGTTGTCTTCCAAAAAGGAAATTGGAAGTAAAGCAAATAAAATCAAGAAATCAACTAAAAAGTTGGAAGGCAACATAAAAGAAGAAAGCAACATAAAAGTAAGAAAGCATAGAAAAACATAAAGCAACATAAAAGCAAGAAAGCATAGAAAAACATAAAGCAACATAAAAGCAGGAAAGCAGAGAAAATCAAGGAAAAGTAGGAGTTTCCAAAAGTAGGAAATGTATACTAAAGTAGAAAGGAAAGAAAGCATGAAAAAAAGAAGGATAAAGTTGCAAGTCCAAGTTTAGCTAGTGAGGGTGCATTAGATGAGGCCAATGGTCCACATTCAATGTATTTTATAATCCAACCAACTTATAAAAGGAATAGGAGCGCACCCCTTCACATATTTTTCCAGTTTGAGTTTTGCATTAAGAGCTCTAAGCTTCTCAAGACTTGGGAGATGTGCCCCTAGTCACCAGTTGGGAGATGTGCACCTTTCAATCATCATTCTAGTTGAGGATTCATCTAGACCATGAGGAGGATGGATTTAGTGAGCTTTCTATAAAGTTTAGTAATTGTCTTTGATATTGAATGAAGGTAATGATCTCATGGATATTTTCTGCTGTAATCACGGATCTGTAATTTTTATGGAATCTTCTGCAAGTTAATGATATCGAGTCATTTCATGTGTTGCAAATTTGTATTTCTCTTCAAAGGATGTTTATCCCTATGCTCGTGTAGTTAAATCTAGCTAGTTTCCTGAAGTAATGCAGTGAATAGTATTCTATGTATCCAAATTGCATTTTATGAGTTGTTGCATTTTTTTAAGACTTAGATGAACCCATCCCAATCCCTGCATCAGAAATTCATGACCCTCTTGATCCATTTGGAAAATATTGTAATTTAACTAGTCGAGCTGTCCTGAAACTAGTAACTTGTCTTCTAGCTTCCAAATTGAATCCAATTGATCCTGATTGTTGATTAGAGTGCTTTTTTAGTTGGTTGGGGTATTTTTCAGGCCAGCCACTTTCATATCTAGACCATAATCCATTGGGTTCCACATAAGTCCTGGGGATATTGCCTCAGAGTCTTTGGATTTTCCAACGAGTCATCCCTGGTGTGATGAACCCAGAGAATGTGCAAGTGTCGAAGTTGGGAGTTTGTCTTAGGATACTATAGGATGTACTAAGTCTCTAGTTAACCTCAGTACTTGGTTTGGGAAGAATAGGAAGAGACTTGTTGTCTTTAAAGATGTATGAAACAAACTAGCTAGTATTCCTTTGAATTTTTTCCTGGTGTGCATTTTTTTCTTCTGAAGAGGTACATTACATCCCTAGACAAGTAGCAGGAAAAGAGGGAGGTTAGATAAGGAAAACAAGAGACTATAGTTCGGGCCCTTAGAGTGGGGAAAGCCCAAATAACACCTCCCCACGATCACTTGTCTTTCAATGTGAGGGGGGTTGGGGGTGCCCTAAAAATAATAGTCCTCAAAAGAATAATGGACTTATTAGGGTCTATAAACCTGTTATTCTCCTAATACAAGAAACTATGTGCTCGGGAGAAAAATTTACGGATTTTCTTGCCTCTTCCTTAAAGATTGGTTCTTCTATTCATTGGACTCATAGGGAATTTTTAGGGGTCTAGTCAAATGTTGGGGACCTAAGCTAATTATTTTGAAATCATCTGTGTTAACTTTTGATCTCTCAATTATGGAGTTGTACGTAGTTGTTAATGTCATTAACCTTTATTGACCTTACCTACATAGACAATCCTTTTGGGAAATTTTTTCTCATCGGGTATATTATGTGGATAGAACCTAATGATAAGGGGTGACCTTAATTTGATAGTTTCCCTTAGAGAAATTTTGGGAATCCATGCAAGACAATATGCCTTAGGTAACTTCTTCACTCACTTGTTTGAGTCACATCAGTTGATGGATCTAAAATTTGTCAAGTTACTTCTAATTTAGTGAAACACAAGGAAAGAGGAGGAAGGAATCTCCAAAAGATTGGATCAATTCCTATTGTTGTAAGATAGTTTGGGTGGCAATTTTATTCTAAAAACATATGTTGAAAATGAAGGCCAATCATATCATCTTCCAATTCTATTGAAAATAGTAAAAGAAGATGTTAAACCTCCTATTCCATCCAAATTCAACCATTCTTGGTTGAAAGAGGAAGATTTCATTAAACTGGTAACTAAGGCCTGGGTCCTAGTGCAGGAAGGTGGAGAGGCATCGATGATGAAATAGGTTGCTGATAATCTTGTTAAGTTTAAATCCATTATGAAGAATTGGGATTGGGCCCATGATAAAAATATGGAAGTTGACTTATTAGAGGTGGAATTTAAAGTTAGATATCTATATGTAATGAACGGTATAGGTCCATTTTCGGATGAGGAGTGTGAGGAACTAAAAATTCTAGAAGTTAACAGAAAGGATAATCTTGAAGCTGCAGAAATCAAGTGGAGGATAAAAAGTATGGCTACATGGATTGGAGTGAGATAATAACACACTTTTTTTTCATAACTTTTCCAACTATAGGGAACATATCAAAGCGATATGGGAAATAAAGGATGGTGAAGGAAATTGAAAGAAATCCTTCCGAGACAAAGATGAGGTTGGAAAACAACATTTTGAAAACCTCTTTAAGGAACCACACAGATGCAATATAAGAGAGATTATGAATATTCTGGACTTGGTCACTAGAAGTATTGATGATGACATGAATCGAAATTTGGAAGCTGGCATAACAGAGGAAGAACTTCTTGTAGTCCTTAAATATTTTAGAAAAGGAAAAAGGCTAGGGCCTAATAGGTTTCTAGTGGAATTTTTTTCTAGGTTTTTATCATATACTTAAACAGTATTTGT
This sequence comes from Larix kaempferi, assembly GCA_027924585.1. Taxonomy (NCBI): domain Eukaryota; kingdom Viridiplantae; phylum Streptophyta; class Pinopsida; order Pinales; family Pinaceae; genus Larix; species Larix kaempferi. The sequence continues at coordinate 16,196,137 of BSBM01000476.1, forward strand.
TAAAAATGGTTTAGGAATCTAGGGTATTTGGGAAAGTCTTGAGGGATTTGAACATAACGTTTATTACCTTGATACCTAAAAAACATGATGCAATCACTTTCGATGATTTTAGATCAATTTCCCTTTGCAATTTAATTTATAAGTTGATTTAAAAACCATTACTAATAGACTAAGAGATATTTTGTTGGGTGTTAGATCAAGAGAGAAGTTCGAGTTTCTATGAAATTGGAAAATACAATGCACTATCACCATTGTGCAAGAAGGCATTCACTCTATGAATCTCTCAATCAATTTGGAAGTGGTCATTAAAATTATTTGGAAAAGGTGTATGATAAGTTCAATTGGACCTATTTAAGGTTGTTGCTGATACATGTGGGAATGAATATCAACTATGTAAATTTGATCATGGGTTACATAGATTCAATATCCTTTGCGGTGTTGATCAACAGGTCCCTTTCTAGTTTCTTCAAAGCTACAAAAGGTTACGACAAGGATGATATTTATCCTCATTTATTTTCTTATAGGTGGTAAAGGGGATTAGCTGGTTGATTAGAGATGCAAAATGCAGAGGTGAGATAAAAGGAATAAATGTCTCATTGTTTGTAATGCTAACTCATGTCTTATTCATCGATGACATATTTCCTTTTGGTTAAGGCTCATTGAAGGAGATGAAAATCATAAAGGAGCGATTGGATATCTATTGTAACAAAACAAGTATGGAAGTAAACATATGTAAATTATTTTTACTATGCAACGATATTCAAGACAATGCTGTGGAACAAATAAAGGACCACATTCGATATCCTTGCAACAAATTGGAGTCTAGTTTTAAGTATCCGGGGTTTGACTTAAAGCCAACTAGTTATTGTTTTAATTGTTGGTTATGACTCTACAAGAAGATTCAGTCTTAGATAACTATCTGGCTGAATATGTGGATTTCTTGAGGGGAGGTTGTCTAACTCTTATCAAAGCCATCTTATAAATCATTTTGGTATATTGGATGTCTATAGCCAAAATCTTGAAGGGTATACTGACCAAAATTAAAAAGATACGTTTTAGCTTCCTCTAGATAGGGAGACAAGAGAAATAAGGAATTATGTTGGTTAGGTGGAGTCATTTAGCCAAGTCCAAGAATCTTGGTGGTTCGAGCTTGAAGAATATTTACTCTTTTAGTTTAGTACTAGTGGCTAAGAATTTATGTAGATTGGTCAATAATCAAGCATTATGGGGGAAAGTAATGATGTCCAAATATAATGCTAATAGGACTATAGAGATATGGTCCATACAAAGACATAAAGATACAAAAAACACCTCGATTGTTTGGAAAGCACTCGTGGAGGTCTCTCAATTGGTAGCTAATTGGTTAGCATGGATGATCGATAATGGTAAAAAGGTGTGGATAAGTGAAGATATTTGGATTGGAGTTGGGATACATTTATCCTCTCAAAATAAATCTTGAATTTCTTTCATGCAAAAGTTTATTTTTGTCTTAATGAAATTAATGCTCCAGGAAGGCAGATGTTCTGGAAACTGTGGATGGATTATGGAAAATGACTTACAATTGGAAGGGGATTTGGTAGAGGAATAAGAGTCTTACGTTAAAAATATGATTTTAGGAGTTTTCATTCTATCAGAAGAAAAGGGAAGGTTGGTTTCATCTAATAATCCTGGATCCGGTGACTACACAGTCAAACTCGTCTATGCAACAAGATAGGAGGAAGTAGAGTGAGGTGTTGGTTAGATATGGTGGACTTGGATAATGAAAATAAGTGCCACAAAATAAAATTATAGTCCTATGGATTGCACTCTAAAAAATTCTCCATATATGGGACAACATGAAATAAATCAAGCCTAAAAATGATTCTAAATCATGAGAATTTACCTTGGCTTAATGGAAGAGGAAATTTGAAAATTATTGCAGGCTTGAAGAAACCAGATTTCACACTAAAAGAAGAAGAAAAAGAAATGTTTTTTGAAGTTTAGTGGTTGATGAGGTGGAGTGGTGGGTTAGTGCCTTTGATCCTTGGGAAAATGGATTCCTAGATATGTTTCTCGTTGGGACTTATTTTTTATGTACCTAGGTAGGATAATATGGGGTACCTAGGGAGGTACCTAAGGGGGTATTGTATGTAATGTGGCCATAATCATGGAATATGACCACTTGGTAGTTAAAGCAAATAATACAATAATAAGGGGTAGTTGACATATGCCCCTTAGGAGTAATCATGAGAAAGTATAACTATACATGAGTATCATTGTATGAGATATTTGTGGTAAATTGTATTGTAGCAAGTATGGCTTGTGGAGTGATTCCTTCCTTAAGGAGTATTTGATGGTGTTACTTTACCTTAATGGATTTTCTCTATATATTGGTGTTATTTTTATGGTGAATGTATTTTGGTTATTTATGAAGTATAATGGTTATATATCTTTATTCTGATTTAATTTTTGGGTTAAGTTTCACTACAAGTGGTATGATAGCACTTTCCTGGGCAAAAAATTGGAAGATTTTTTTGTACAAATTTTTGAAGGGAAAAAGAGGATGGAAGAGTTTAGGTCAAATTTTGTAACTTTTTGTGAAAAATATGAAGACATGAATTACATATGGGTTCTCTCTCCGAGACACCCAATTAAAAATATCATCCAAAATGGAGTCCGGGAAGTGAATGTGAAAATTCTCACAGTAGATTTAAGAGATGATGTATACCTCACAAGAAAGTAATTGATTAAGCAAGAAAATAGAAGAAGAGTGGTCAATGCAGTATAATGAGCAACAGAATAATAATACAGTAGAACTCGGATATAAGCAAAAATACTTCACACACACTAATTAATTAATCACAATATGGACAAATAAATAGTACAATGCATGAGGATTCGAATGCCTAAGGTGGCAATTCAAATTAGCCTTCATGGAGTGATCAAAGGATCACTGGAGTGTCATTGGAGCACAACTAGTAGTCTATCTCATCATCAATGGAGTCATCAATGCTCAAGTAACTGTCAACCATCAGTCAAACTGAGTGTGGTAGGTGTAACTAAGTGTAACTGAATGAAGGTGGCTCAGTGGAGGGCGCATGAGGAGCTAACTAAAGTCAGAATGGGCAGTCAAGTCTCACTGGAGGTCCATCGGAGTGCTAAGTTCAGTTAAGAGTCAGTTAATCCTTAAATCAAGGAAGGAACTGAAGATAACTGAACTAAACTGAAGTGGTAGGTAAGAAGGGCGCCTTTCTCAACTGGTAGATGAAAGGAGGGCACACTAAGCTCTAGGAGGGCTGAAATGGATCTGAGAGAAGCTCCTGGGGGCTGGCTAACTGAGAACTAGGTGTTGGACTGATGACTGGGATGCATGCAAACCCTAAAGGTGTATGCATGATTGAAATTGCAAATAATGAAAATGCTGCTAGGACTAGGATGGAGTATAGGAATATCCTAACACCCCCCCTTAATCCATCTTGGGCCCTGGTAACTAAGACCAAAGGTCACCCAATACAATGAATAATAACAGTCAATAAACCGAGGAAATGTGGAAAACCTCATGGAAAAAATACCCCCCTTCAAAATAGGTTGTAAGGCACACACAAAAATAAATGCTCCAAACTCAAGCAGGTGTGATGCTTGGTCATATGTCTGGAGGTATCTTCTTCTTGGGAAGAAGTGGATCATGCTCAAAAAGCATGTGCTTGTACTTTCTCTTTAGATCAAATGTGATGAGAACAAATCCAATAGTATGAGGATGATCCTTGAACCTGTGATTTGAATCAGCTGAGGTAGGATCAAAAACATGAATGTGCAGATAGTCTTTTGTCTTCTCCTTCGAACCATCATGGATGAGATTATGCCAAAAAGAACCATCAAATAATAATAATTGCTTGGAATCCAAATCAGCTCCAAGACTTGATAAATGGTTTCTTGAGATCTCTTTTCAACCAGCAGGGGTGAGATCAAAACCATCATATGCATGAGATATTATCCCAAGTAGTAATTGCTTAGAATCCAAACTAGATCCAAGACTTGAATCATGGTTTCTTGAGATCTCCTTTGAACCATAAGAGGTGAGATCAAAACCAATAGATGCATGAGAAATTATCCCAAGCGAGTGGCCATGGTTCCTTGATATCTCCTTTGAACCAACAGGGGTGAGATCAAAACCATGATATGCATGAGAAATTATCCCAAGCAAATGGCAATAGCCATCATCTTCAATAACCTTATGAAAGCATGAAATAATGATCATATAGTAGTAAATAAGAGGTGATTGCTTGAGGAGAGCGAATGTATTACCTCCAATAGCTGATTTTACCTCTGAAATAATCATGTGATCATGATCCAAACCAACAGACTCTGGTGCAAGAGAGGATTTAGGACCTTCTACAATATCTAGAGTGTGAGCTGGCACAGAAAGAGAAGAAAGTTGGAGCATGAGTGTAGAATCTGCAAGGTCTTTGTGGACAACTTCAATATGAGATGATACTGGTTCATGATATGAGAGACCATCAAGGGGAGCGAATGCATCACTGGGCTTGCTCTCGAAGGGGTTTGGACCAATCCCTTCATTCTGTATGCCAAATCTGTCATCCAGGGAGGCCCATAGATCTTTTGGAGATTCAATATCATCAATGAATTGATGTACCAAGCATCGAGACATAGCAAGCATCATGGTTGCCAAGGCTTTGTCACCATTATTTAACCAGTTAATCTTTTCTTCAGAGGATTCAAAATCTCTCTCAAAACAATAATCAAAGAGACCATTTCTCTTCAAATGTGCTATCATCTTTGGTTTCCATTCATCATAGTTGAATGGAGAAAGAGGATCATGGTTGAATGGAGGAGGATATATTTCTTCTGAATACATGGAAGTTGTAGAAGACCTGCAAAAACAATAGAGAATATTTGCAACTGCTACTGCTGCAAAGATGCAGAAAATGTTGCAACTGTTGCACTCGAAATCTTGGTAATAACCTGCAAAAAACTCTCAAGAATGGAGATAAACAATACTCTCAACATGCTCTGATACAATGTGAAAATTCTCACAGCAAATATAAGAGATGATGTATACCTCACAAGAAATTAATTGATTAAGCAAGAAAATAGAAGAAGAGTGGTCAATGCAGTATAATGAGCAACAGAATAATAATACAGTAGAACTCGGATAGAAGCAAAAATACTTCACACACACTAATTAATTAATCACAATATGGACAAATAAATAGTACAATGCATGAGGATTCGAATTCCTAAGGTGGCAATACGAATTAGCCTTCATGGAGTGATCAAAGGATCACTGGAGTGTCATCGGAGCACAACTAGTAGTCTATCTCATCATTGGTGGAGTCATCAATACTCAAGTAACTATCAACCATTAGTCAAACTGAGTCTAACTGAGTGTGGTAGGTGTAACTGAATGAAGGAGGTTCAGTGGAGGGCGCATGAGGAGCTAACCGAAGTCAGAATGGGTAGTCAAGTCTCACTGGAGGTCCATCGGAGTGCTAAGGTCAGTTAAGAGTCAGTTAATCCTTAAATCAAGGAAGGAACTGAAGATAACTGAACTAAACTGAAGTGGTAGGTAAGAAGGGCACCTTTCTCAACTGGTATATGAAAGGAGGGCACACTAAGCTCTAGGAGGGTTGAAATGGATCTGAGAGAAGTTCCCAGGGGCTGGCTAACTAAGGGCTAGGTGCTGGACTGATGAATAGGATGCATGCAAATACATGAAAACCCTAAATAATGCATGCAAACCCTAAAAGTGCATGCATGACTGAAATTGCAAATAATGAAAATGCTGCTAGGACTAGGATGGAGGATAGGAATATCTTAACAGTGAAGTTATTGTTGATTTAAAATCAAGTATTTTTAGGGTTTTTCTGGTGATGACCACATATATTGCAGAGATGATATCTTTTGATAGAGTGACCACATTTCAATCAAAAAATCTCCAATAAATGCAGAATGGACATGAAATTTCATCATTGTGGACATAATAGAGATTGATAAATATTGATGGAGTTATGCTAATTTTAAATTTGTCACATCAAAAGTATGTGATTTTCTTCAAAACCCTAGCTCTATTTTTCATGTTATGGAATAAAGATTGTATTTTATAGGAAAATATGATGTCCTACTATTGAATAATACATTAAAAAATAAGAAATCACTACAGAAAATGACTTGGAGATTCTTGTTAAGCGTAAATCTAAAATATTATGCCACTAGATGGTGGGATTTGCTTAACCATGTCAAGATAGATGCATTTCCAGATGAAGAATTTGAAAAGATATTTTTAGATAGGTGGTATCATGCTGTGAAGAATGATAAAGAAATAACCAAGGGTTTATTTTCATGCACACAATTTTCATTACAAGTTTATATATGTATTCAACAAGAACATGTTACTATCTCTATAAGCCCTAGTAGCAAGTATAATCTCATCAATGTGAATTTGGATAAAAAGTTGCAAGGACCCATAAATCATATTCAAAGCACACATGTTGAGGGTGAAAATGTTCAAATTTTTAAAGATTTGAATATTACCATGGATAAATATGTGTTGCATTCATATTTTTATGCTATAGAAATGGATGATTTGGATATTGTTTTGGGATATCCTTGGATGGACTCAATTGGAACAATAAATATTCATGTGCAAAATATTTTTTGAAGCTTTGGTACAAGAAAAATAAAATAACTTTATAGGATATTTCTCTTACTAAACAAGAAGGGTCGAAGGGGTCACATGAAGAATTCCTTGCAAGTAAAATAGTTGAAGTTTCTACAAAAATTACAAATGCAACGTCCAAGGTTGGATCAAAAGAAGAAAGAGATACATAAGCGCATGAATAAATTCCCCAGGAAGGGTATAAACATGATTTTTTTAAGGAGCTACATGACATAAAGGAACAATAGGTTCAAGAGCCAAATAAAGAAGGACCAATAGCTAAGGTTGCAGTCTATTGGCACCCACACCACCATGTGAACCAACATTCATCAAGGCAAGTTTGGGAGCATCGATGATCATGGAACCAAAAAGGAAACCAATGTTAACTTTAGCCTAATTTCACAAGCAAGATCACTTAAAGAAACACAATCACAAGATAGACAAAGATTTACCCTGGGAAACCCTCATGCGGTAGAAAACCCAGCAAATCTTTCCTCAATATAGTTAATCAACCCAATACAAGATGTAGTCCTCAACAAGAGCTCCTTCTCCTCCTATGCAAATCTCTCTCTCTCTTATGTGCCAATCACAAGTGAGTGAATGAATGGTATAAATGAGGAACACACCTCCTCTATTTATACTTGTGTTCTAACTGAATTTTCACCCTAATGGGGTCGACCTCTCCTAAGAGAGTCTAATAATCCCTAAACAACTAACTCAGGGCCAACCTCACATGGGAGATCTAATAACCCTAGTTACCACACTCTCTCGGAGGAGTAAACATCTCCAGATATACAATAGGGTCTCCATGGAGGAATGGAACATCTCTAGAATAATAAAGTACAAATATAATATTCTTAGAAGTTACAATATTTCAACACTCCCCCTTAACAAGAAGGATATTATAACAACATCTATAGGAGCAAGGATTCATCGACTACATGATACATGATACATCTATAAATCATTGGAAGCTTTCTTTATACATCATCATCAGTCACTCATTCAGTTACTGGAACATAATAAATACTGGAACATCAGCATTGTCAGTATTGAGTCTTCATCTTTTGCAACACTTGATCAACTACAGCATCATCATCATCATCTGGATCACTCGATTAACAACCTCATCGTCTGGATCTACCAATCAACATCATCATCTGGATCCCTTGATCAAAAGCCTCATCATCTGGATCTACCGATCAACATCATCATCTGGATCCTCACGATCAACAACATCATCATCTAGATCATCATGATCAACAGCATCATCATCTAGACCATCACAATCAACAACATCATCATCTAGACCATCACGATCAACAATATCATCATCTCGACCATCACGATCAACATCTGGATCCTCTCGATCAACAACATCAACATAGCAGCATACTCTGCAATGTTACAAGATCCTATTACAGGATGATCAATCCCTCTCACTTTAGGACATAGGTCCAAGGATGATACAATCCTGATCCACTTACGGGATGATCAATCCCTCTCAATTTAAGACATCTCTCATGTCTATGGACGATGCAATCTAGATCAAATTACAAGATTATCAATCCTTATCTCTTTAAGACACCTCACCATGTCTAGGGATGATGCAATCCCAAATCAACTTACAGGATGATTAATCCTTATCACTTTAAGACACCTCACCATGTCTAGGGACGATGCAATCCCGAATCAACTTACAGGATGATTAATCCTTATCACTTTAAGACACATCACCATGTCTAGGGACGATTCAATCCCAAATCAACTTACAGGATGATTAATCCTTATCACTTTAAGACACCTCACCATGTCTAGGGACGATGCAATCCCAAATCAACTTACAAGATGATCAATCCTTATCACTTTAAGACACCTCACCATGTCTAGGGACGATGCAATCCCGAATCAACTTACAGGATGATTAGTCCTTATCACTTTACGACACCTCACCATGTCTAGGGATGATGCAATCCCGAATCAACTTACAGGATGATTAATCCTTATCACTTTAAGACACCTCACCATGTCTAGGGACGATGCAATCCCGAATCAACTTCTAGGATGATTAGTCCTTATCACTTTAGGACATGATTCCAAGGACGATGCAATCCTGATCCACTTACGGGATGATCAATCCCTATCACTTTAGGACATAATTCTAGGGACGATGCAATCCCAATAGTCCTCTTAGACAAAGTCTAAGTACCACTACATCGACCTCATCGTTGGAATAGGTAACCTCATCGTTGGAACAGGTAACTTCATCATCGATATATGTATCCTCATCATTGATACAAGTATCCATATCATCAATACAGTATCCTTATCATTGATATAGTATCCTTATCATCGATATAGTATCCTCATCATCGATACAGTATCCTCATCAATACAAGTATCCTCATTATTGACCTTACCGTCAATATAGGAAATCTCATCATCGATACAAGTATCCACATCGATACCAGTATCCAAATATCATCATCGACCATATCACTTCCCCTTTCGAGGAGGGTCCTTCTGAACAAAACCAAGCATGTCTCGAAAATACTCAAACTTTACTAGAGACAAAGGTTTGGTCAATATATCAACAACTTGTTCATCAGTGCTCACATACTCGAGCTTGATAGCTCCTTTCTGCACCGTATCCAGTATATAGAAATACCGGATCTCTACGTGCTTTGACTTATCATGGAATACTAGATTCTCTGTCATCTTGATACAACTCTGGTTGACACATAGGATCACAGTGGGGTCCATCTCTAAGTCAAACAATCCTGATAACAACTTCCGAAGCCATACCGCTTCACAACTAGCAAAGAAAGCAGCTATATATTCCGCTTCAGCTGTGCTGAGAGCCACACTTGACTGCTTCCTGCTAAACCACGAGATCATGGAAGATCCTAGACAATAACATCCACCCGATGTACTCTTCCTGTCTGATACACTTCCTGCCCAATCAGCATCTGTGTAGCCATACAATCTGAAGTCATGATCTCCACGATAACATAGACCAAAATCTATCGTACCCTTTAGGTACCTCATCACATGCTTTGTAGCTATCAGGTGAACTCATATAGGTTCCACTAGATAATGACTCAAGGTGTTCACCACAAAGCATATATCTGGCCTGGTATTCATCAGATACATTAATGACCCAATAATCTGTCTATACAGAGTCACATCCACTAACTCTGAAGAGTCATCAGCTAATAACTTCAAATTGGAATCCATGGGAGTGGCCATGGCTTTGCATTCCAACATATCAAATCTTTTCAAGATTTCCACAACATACTTACCCTGGTTGAGAAACATTCCTTCTGGGCCTTGCCACACTTCTAGACCTAGGAAGTAGTGCATCAATCTGAGATCTTTCATCTCAAACTATGACGAGAGCTTCTTCTTGCACTCGATAATCTGTTTCTCATTTCCAGTCAGAAATAGATCATCCACATATAGCAACAGTATGACAGGTTCATCATCCATAACCTTGAGATAAAGATTAGGATGAACTTTACTTTTGGTAAATCCCAAGATTGTCAAGAAACTGTCAATTCTTCCATACCAAGCTCTGGGAGCTTGCTTCTACCCATACAAAGCCTTCTTCAGTTTGCACACATGGGTTCTTCCATCTTCCACCTCAAATTCTTGTGGTTGTTCTATGTACACTTCTTCCTCAATCACACCATTCAGGAAGGCTGTTTTTACCTCCATCTAGTGTAATTCCCACTTCATCATGGATGCAAGTGCCATGATGGTTTAATGGAAGTGTACCTTGCAACTGGTGCAAATGTCTCTTCATAGTCAATTATCTCTTTCTGAGAGAATCCTCTGGCCACAAACCTTGCCTTATATTTTTCAATGCTACCATCCGCAGCACGCTTTATTTTGTATATCCATTTGGAGGATACCACACTTTTGTCTTTTGGTTTGGGAACTATATCCCAAACATCATTCTTCATTATTGACTGGTACTCCTCAGTCATTGCCTCTACCCACTCTTTCTTATGAGAAGCCTATCATAACTAGTGGGTTCTTGATCTAGAAGATCACACATCAAAGCAATATAGTTGGAGAATGACTTTGGTTTCTTTCTCACTCTAGTGGAGCCTTCAGGAGCTCCATACTTTTCTGCTCCTAGTATAATGTCTCTTTCCAATGCCAGCTTCTCTTTCTTGATATGTTTGTGATAGGGGGTTCTTGTGGTTCTAACATGTCATGGTCTTTTGGTGTTACAACTTCAAGGTTGGGTACAACCTCTACAGTTCTGGAAGGTGCATATTCTTCCTATACTTCTTCATACTGGCACTTCCTAGATCTCTTGAGAGTTGCTTCTTCATCAAATGTCACATCCGTACTTATTTCCATATGATCGAAACTTGGGATGTAAATTCTGAATTCTTTGGATGCTTCACAAATACAACAAAAATTCCCTTCTTCCCAGAAGGATCTAGCTTGGTCCTCTTTTCTTTTGGAATGTGAATGTATACTAGGCATCCAAATATCTTGAGGTGACTTACCTCAAGTCTCTTTCCCGTGAAAACTTCTTCTGGGGTTTTGAAATCAAGAGCACTATGAGATAGTCTATTCTGCACATAGACTGTTGTCCTAGTTGCTTTAGCCCATAAATACATAGGTAGGTATTGATCATGTATCATAGGCTTTACAGCTTCCATGATGGTTCTATTCTTTCTCTCTGCAACACCATTTTGTTGAGGATTGTAGGGAGTGGTTAGTTCCCTCTTGATTCCAGCTTCTTTACAAAATTCTTCAAATTCCTTTGAAGTATATTCTCCGCCATTATCTGTCCTGAGTAATTTGATTTTCTTTTATGAATGATTTATATCAAGGCTTTGAACTCCTTTAACTTTCCGAAGACTTCATTCTTTCCTTTTAGAAAGTATATCCAAGTCTTTCTTGAATAGTCATCAATAAATGTAATATAGTATTCATATCCACTCAAAGATGTGGAGGGCATTGGTCCACATACATCTGAATGAATTAATTCCAAAGTACTCTTAGTCTTTGTTTCACTCTTTGGAAATGGGTTCTTGATATTCTTCCCTTTTTGCACATCCTTTGCATGTGCCATCATGATCAATCTTTAAGTCTGATAGTCCTATAACTACCTTGCTCACATGAGGTAGTGCTTTGTAGTTAATGTGAGCAAGCCTCCTATGCCATAGCTCATTTGGGCTAGTGGCTTCATGTACAAGAACAACTTCTGGATGGCCCTTTGTGATGAACCTGCAATAATTAATTAATGCAAATACACGAGATATCAGAAATAATAGAACACAATCACTTTTATATTGATCACGGGCCACTTCGAGGGGGCAACCTCCTTTGAGCAAGCTCAATACAATTAACTTCACTATGCCTTCAATGACCTCAACACACACTTATATACTAAGTCTATGCCCAATACTATGAGTCAAAACCATGGTACATATAATACTACGGGACGACTTACAAAGCATATGCGTCCAATACTATGGGTCAATACTATGGGCTAATATAAACTACGGATCAACAAATACTACGGGACGACTTACAAAGCATATGCGTCCAACAACAATATACTAACATAGTAAAGAGAAGGGTTGACATAGGTTCCTAACATCCCCTCTCCCTTAGAAAAAGCTTTGTCCTCAAAGCTTTGGTTGGAGAAATTGCTGCAGAATCTGAAGGAGTGGTTCCCCAGTAGCATCCTCGGTTTGCATTTCAGGCCACTGACGCCTTTGGAGTGTCAAGGAGGATTGCTTGGAAGGTTGTAGATGAAGAAGAACCCTGTCAGCTGCGTGGAAAATGCGCTCAGAATGGTGCTGATTGGCTTGTTGTTTCAGGCGAATTCTGGCCATGTGAAGATTGTCCTGCAAAATTAGAAGAATCTGATCGCAATTTCGAAGAATCGAGTCAATTTCCTGAACTGGGGAGCTGCTAAGGGTGTATGGAAGAAGAACTGGCGGTGTTTTTTCATAGACTGCTTCATATGGTGTCCTTTGAGATGTGGTATTGTACCACCAGAGCGCTGCTAGGAAATCCATAGAAATAGTTGGCCAAAGCTGTGTAGGGATGGGCAAGGGTTTGAGCAATCCCGAAAGGAGTGTCGTTTTCCCCTTGTTGACTTGGAAAGTATCATTGTCAACCATCATCTGTTGAATTGTCATTTTTAGTCCCGGCCAAAAGAAGTTACATTGTTCGCGGTCATACATTTTGCAGAACCCAGAGTGCCCTGTTGATGAAGAAGCATGGAGTTCATAGAAGAGATAGCCCTGTTGAACATATTGCAACCAATTTGGAACAAGCAGAGAAAGAGCTGTAAGAGAAACTGGGTCATCAATTGTGCGAGAAGGAGAATCTTCCACCATATTGTCCTTACCCTTCTTGTAAGTGATCACATAGGGATAACCCATGAGTTGGATAACCCATTGCAGGTGTGTTGGGGAGGAGACCCAATGTTCCAGAAAATTTTCCAGACTCGGGAGATCAGTCTTGATGCAGAAATAATTCCCTAATAGGTATGGCTGCCACTTCTGTACTGCATGCAAAATAGCCATCATTTCCTACTGAGAGGTAGATGTAGCTACATTCTTACCTGAAAGGTCTCTTGAAGGCAGCAAGCACATTGGTTCAGCAAAGATACCTTCATATCTATCCAACGAAGTAGTTGAGACTGTTGATGGGTGCATCTGAATGGAATGGAGCTGAGCGATGACACCATGTGAATTCTTCTTAAGGATTTTTTCCAGGCGATGTGAACTGATGATGCAGAGAGACCCTGGTTGTAAGCCCATAAATTTGTGTTGTGCCCCATTGACTTTAAACTGCATCCAAAGTTCAGCAAAATCCCATAAGATGGGGCCAAGTGTGCGTAACCATTGAACACCCAAAACCACATCACATCCGACTAAGGACAAGGCAAACATGTCAGAGCGTAGGTTATAATATTCCATAGAGATACGCACATTGTGAAACTTCCCCTTGCAAGGTAAGGTGCCCCCATTGGCAACCATGAATTCAAAGTTGGAGCAAGGATGGATAAAACAATCAGCCTGTTTGGCAATCCGAGGGTCAATGAAGTTATGAGTGCTACCAGAATCAATGAGTATGGTAAGAGGGAGCTTCTTGAAGTATCCCCTGACCCGCATTGTTTGTGGGGTGGTGACGCTGGTTACAGCATGGAGAGAGATCTTGGGTGGGTCGTCCTGAGATGGGGTGTCAACAGGCGGGTGTTGAATGTCGACCTGATCATCTACTGTATCTGTAGCTTCTTCACCAAGTTCTAAGGCAGGCGGAGAATCCACATCCAAGAGATAGAGCTTTTGTTGAACACATCTATGTCCCTGAGTGAATTTCTCATCACAATTATAGCAAAGCCCTTTTTCTCGGCGTGCCTGCATTTATATTTTAGACAAATGCTTGATAGGAGTTGGTTGAGGAGCAGGTGTGATGGGAGGTCGTTGGGAACCCATATTTTTGAAGGGAACAAAGGTGGGTTTGGAGCGTTGTTTAGTTGCGATCGTGTCCTCGGCCAACTTAGCCAACCCTAGGAATTCCATCATTGTGTTGGGACAAAACATTTTGACCTCTGAGTGGATTTCATCCTTGAGACCACTGATAAAACAACTCCTGTAGAATTCATCAGACAATCCTTCTGTGTGATTGGCTCGTTTCTCAAATTCCGTCTGATACTCTCTCACTGTGCCAGTTTGGTGAAGTTTAGTGAGTGCTCCTGTGAAGTCATCAAAAGCACTAGGACCAAATCGTGGCAAAATGAGTTGGCAAAAATCTGTCCAGTTTGGCTCAGGATGAGCTTTGATGTACCAACGGTACCATTGAAGGGATTCATGTTCCAAATGAAAGGATGCAAGTGGAACTTTCTGAACATCAAAAGTATTATGCAGACTGAAATATTGTTCTGCTCGGTATATCCATCCAATCGGATCAGTACCATTGAAGCGAGGAAAATCAAGCTTCGGCCCACGAAAATTGCTAGAAGAAGAGAATCCGGTGGCTGCAAAAGATTCTGGCTGTCTGGTATTGTTCATGGCTGAATGCTGAAGATGGAGGCTGAGAAATTTTTCATCCAGATCTTGGGGTTTGGTTTGGATGGTTGCAAGTGCTTCCTCCATGGTGTGTGCTCCTGCACGGGTGACAACCATAACCAGGTTTTTTTTTTTGGTGGAATGGGTAGAAAAACACAAACAGAAGCTGATTTAGTAAAGGGAAATTTGGATTGGGGAAACAATCTGATGGGTAATTGGGGTTTGACTAGATTTTGGACACTGTCGAAAGGACAAGAAAGCAAAAAGGGGGATTTTAGAAGCGAGGTGATAAAATGAGAAAATTTGGCAGAGACGGACAAAGAAGCAGAATTCAAAAAGGAACTCTGTGGTAAAATTTGAAGGTGATTGGGTGAAATCAGAGGAAGTTATGGCAAACCCTAAAAATAGACAAATGTGGGATTTCGGGCTTTGGGAGGGGGAATTGGGGATAGGGTCCTCAGGAATGAAAGATGAAGAATGGGATGACAGGGGTTCCCCAAAAATTTCAAGGGAAATAGAGTGAAAACAAGGGAGATATGGAGAAAAAACTGAATTTTATACTGGATCTGAATTTTTTTTTTTATTTTAGAAATGGATCGGCAACAACGGCGCGGAAGGGATAAAAAATGACTGGATTTGAAATGGCGACTGGATCTGGAACGACTTTCAGAATAGATCTGGAATGGCTGGATCTGGAACGACTTTCAGAATAGATCTGGAATGGCTGGATCTGGAACGACTTTCAGAATAGATCTGGAATGGCTGGATCTGGAACGACTTTCAGAATAGATCTGGAATGGCTGGATCTGGAGCGGAAGTGATTAGCAACAGTTCAACTGAAAATAGATATGGACCCCAGGTATGTACGGCTTCCTAACAGTTCAGGTGTTTCACTCGGCCACCAATGCTGTCTGATGGCTTGCGTATTGGGGCAGTACCCCTCACTCCATGGCTCAGGTAAAACTGATAACCGCTTTGCCACAAACGACAACTCTTGGTTTACCTCACGAGTGGGAACTAGTCAATCAGGTAGGGGTCGTTGCCCTTTTCGCTGGCAGGTCCTCTCAATGGGCCAGCTACTTTGGGGTTCCTGTGGTACTCCTCACAATGAGTTTTAGGGCTTATGCCCAAGTACTTCCCACAGTTAAGCGGATAGGGATTATTCCCAAATCCGAAGCTGCAACAGATGCGAAAAAAAATTTGGCAGAAATTCCACCCAACGAGCCCAAGAAATTGATCTGATACCAGATGTGATGAACCTGCAATAATTAATTAATGCAAATACACGAGATATCATAAATAATAGAACATAATCACTTTTATATTGATCACAGGCCACTTCGAGGGGGCAACCTCCTTTGAGCAAGCTCAATACAATTAACTTCACAGTGCCTTCAATGACCTCAACACACACTTATATACTAAGTCTATGCCCAATACTATGAGTCAAAACCATGGGACATATAATACTACGGGACGACTTACAAAGCATATGCATCCAATACTATGGATCAATACTATGGGCTAATATAAACTACGGATCAACAAATACTACGGAACGACTTATAAAGCATATGCGTCCAACAACAATATACTAACATAGTAAAGAGAAGGGTTGACATAGGTTCCTAACACCCTTGAGTTTGTATAGACCTCCTTCCTCTTCACCGATAACAATTGCATCCTCAATTGATTTTCCTTTGGGCCACATGAGTACTTGCCCATCTATTAATGCAACACTATAGCCTTTCTTATCTAAAGCTAAGATAGAGAGTAAGTTCTTCTTCAAACCTGGTACATATAAGATCCCCTTCAACTTCAATGGGGTTCCAGAATCAAGCTTGTAACTTGCTTCACCAACTCCCTTGATGGGATATTGATAGTCATCTCCTAGGGATACCTTTTGTGGAGAGGTCTTCTCTTCAAGTTTTGAAAGAGTCTTCTTTTGTCCTATCATGCGATTTGAAGCACCACTATCAATGAGCCATGTATCTTATCCAGGTGTTACTGCCCCAGAGAGTGCAGAGAATAGAACATACTCTTCTGCATCTTCTTCTTCCTCTACTTTAGATATTTTCTTTTGAGGCCTTTCCTCCTCTTCTTCTTCACTATCATCTTCTTCTAGATGAGCTTGATGTCTTTTGTGGTGAAAACCCTTTTTCTTCTTTAGAGGACAATCCTTAGCAATCTGTCCTATTTTGTGACAAGTAAAACATTGAAATGAGGAGTAATCTCTTCTTTGAGTAGTTCCTCTTTTCTTTTGAAATCTGTGTGGAGGTTGAGACTCCTTGTGACTATCCTTCTTGAAGTAGGATTGATTCCTTCTTCTATTGGTGTGGGTGGCCAAAGCTTGGTCATCTTCCTTGAGCAAGGCTTCTCTGTTGGAAACCCTAGCTTCTTCTTGAATGCAATCCTCCCATACCACATCAAACTTCATACTTTCTTTTCTGGCACACATAGTTTGGATGAATGACTCCCAAGATCTAGTGAGACCATTTAGAGCAGTCATGACTAGTTCATCTTCATCAAGGGTATCTCCAATAACATCTAGTTGTTCCTTGAACTGGGAAACCCTTGAGAAATAGTCTTGAACAGATTCTCCTTTATTCATCTTGGTGCTCTTCAATTGAGCTCTCAGGTTCATCTTCCTATTGATGTTCTTTCCCTCATTCATTATGGAAAGGGCATCATACATTTCCTTTGGATTATTTTTGGATGCCACTTGGGGAATCAAGTGGTATTTGATAGAATCAGCAATGATTCGCTTTGCCCTAATCAAGTCCTTCCTATGCTTTTCTTTGGCTTCATCTTCCTCAGGTTCTGCAACCTCATCTTTGATATATTGGGCAAGATCATTCTCTTCAAGAATGAGACCAATCTTATATTTCCATGCCCGGAAATTCTTTATACACTCTAACTTGTCTTCAAGCTTAGTGCTTGGAGCCATCTTATCCAGGGGGTCACATAGATTGAAGTTTCTCAAGAGATAGAATAACACTTACCAGGGGATGTGCTTGATTGAATTGAGAATACTGGTGTGTTCTGCTTCTGGAAACTTCAACTTTTCACCTTCCGGATCTGCAACATAATTTCTGGTTTTCTAGTCTTCACTTTTCTGGTTTACTGGTGCACAGGTTCACAGCTTTTCTGGTTCACTGGTGCACAGGTGCGCACTTTTTTTGGTTACTGGTTTTTCTGGTTTTCTGGTCCAAAACAAAAACTAGGGTTTGACTTTCTCGGAGTTCTACCCACTCAAAAAGTTCGATCTAGGGATCAAAACTCTGATTTTGAGGAGGGCTATCCAGCCATGCAATCAGAATCCAAAAATTCCAACTTTTGTGGAAACCCTAATTTTCACCAGAGGAGGAGAGAGAGGTATTTTCACCTTGTGAAAGATGTCCTATTCAGGCTACCTCTGATACCATGTTAACTTTAGCCTAATTTCACAAGCAAGATCACTTAAAGAAACACAATCACAAGATAGACAAAGATTTACCCTTGGAAACCCTCATGGGGTAGAAATCCCAACAAAGCTTTCCTCAATATAGATAATCAACCCAATACAAGATGTAGTCCTCAACAAGAGCTCCTTCTCCTCCTATGCAGATCTCTCTCTCTCCTATGCTCCAATCACAAGTGAGTGAATGAATGGTATAAATGAGGAACACACCTCCTCTATTTATACTTGTGTTCTAACTGACTTTTTACCCTAATGGGGTTGACCTCTCCTAAGAGAGTCTAATAACCCCTAAACAGCTAACTCAGGGCCGACCTCACATGGGAGATCTAATAACCCTAGTTACCACACTCTCTCGGAGGAATAAACATCTCTGGATATACAATAGGGTCTCCACGGAGGAATGGAACATCTTCGGAATAATAAAGTACAAATATAATATTCTTAGAAGTTACAATATTTCAACAACCAATACGACGGAATATGGAGGACTAAAGCAATGCATGGAGATATCAGAATAACACAACAACAACATGAAACTATATGAGAAACCATAAACAATATTGAGGTGGTAAGGAAACGAGTGGACCCCATGTGCACATTTCACTAGGATGGATGGATGGTCGTGCTTGGTATCAGTTGGCTACATTGCTTAGTAGATCATATTATATGGCTTCCTCCCATGTTTTAGGGATGACACATGCAAAGGGGGGTGGAATGTTATGTACCTAGGGAGGTAACAAAGGGGATATTGTATTTAATGTGGCCATAATCATGGAATATGCCCATTTGGTAGTTAAAAAAAAATATAATAATAAGGGGTAGTCGGCATAGGCCCCTTAGGAATAATCATGAGAAAGTATAAATATACATGGGATGAATTGTATTATAGAAAACATGGCTTGTGGAGTGATTCCTTCCTTAAAAGGCATTTTATGGTGTTACCCTACTTAAGGGTTTTTATCTATATCTTAGTGTTATTTTGATGGTGAATCCATTTTGGTTTTTTTATCAAGTATAAGGGTTCTATACCTTTGTTGTGATTCAAATTATGGGTTAAGGATCTCTACATTGTTTGATATTAATTGGATGGAACACTTGCAAAACATGACAAATTACCTCAAATCCTTTGGGGTTTCCTGCAAATACTTCCAAGGAAGGATCACCCTAAAGCATACACCTTTAATGACTAGATCTTAACACATAACATAGTCTATGCACACTTAAAACTTGCAACCTTCCTAAGGATGGAAATCACAAGCAAGCTACAAGACTAGAAGATATCGCAAGTAAAGAGATTATTCCCTACTTAATTCTGATGGAGTAATATTACCCTTCTTATGGACTAGATCTAGAATTTTGAAAATGCAAGAAGATACATGTTACCTCAATATAGGTTCACCAATATATGCCTCACATGTAAGAAACATACCAAATAAATTAAGAGCCTTTGATGTGGAAGATAGATTTTTTCTCCAATCAACAACAACAAGATACAATGAGGAAGAGTCTCTCTTATATAGGAGAGGAGCTCAAATTCCTTTACAATAAAGTAATACTAGATCTACCAAAACCATAGATCTATCCTGTAATACCCCTAGTTTTGACTTAGAATGTATTTATCCAAACTTATGTAAATGATGTAAATATGCTAGTGTGAATTCCTAGTGCAAAGCTCAAGGCCAAGGCCCGACTAGTGAATGGATAGGAATGTATGATGTATATATTTTATTTGGATTGTTTGGTTGGTTTTTATGCCGATTTAGAATATTATGTAAATATTATGTGCATATATAATAAAATGGTCAAATACTGGTTGTGTAAAGAGCACCAAAGGGGCTATGATTCCACAAGAAGGGAAGAGGAAAGGGGATCCATGGGTGACTAAATCCTTTCTGCCAAGTGTCAACCTCAGAATTGACACCTAAATTCTGTCATGTGCCTTGAATAAGCCAATTATCTCCTTTTTTTACCCTTTTCCAGTCATTAATGCATGTGTGTGGTTGGTGGGAAAAGTCACCTCATGTAGTTATTGAAGCATGGGACTAACTGCACTTTTGTGACAGTTCTGTCATGACAGAAGTCGGCCTGTAGCTGCCAAGAGTCCTTTCTTCTACTAACAAAAGTTATGTAAGTTGTATTTTAACCATTTTCTCATATCCATTGGAATCAACCCTCATTTTCTCTCATATTCTTTCACGCAGATTCAAAGATGCAGAGCTCTCCATTACTGTCCATGACCTTACCATGCTGTTTTGAACCCATAAATTCGAATTTGGAGACCATGCTGTAGATTGGGAAGTGAAAATTGTTGGCTTTAGGTGAGCATATAGGTTGGGAAAGCTAGGAACCCTTACCCATGGAGTTATATAGCTCAAGGGTGCTTGAGAAGACACATATTGAGGCTACAGGTGGTTCTATAGCAACTAATATCATGTTGGACTTCTTCTATGCACACATTGGAAGCACCCAACAAGATGGATCGCCCAAGAGAAGCGTGAATCAGTGAAGGGGATGCCTGAGCTAGAAGGGTGTTGTGTGGGGCAGGTATTGTGGAAGCCAAGGCTATGAAGGCTGAGTGAGACCCTTGTAGAGCTCTGTATGAGCATTTGGCTAAGCACATAGAGAAGAATGGGCCATGGGAAGAGAGAGAGAATCCTGTAGGTGTTTCCTTCTCCCTGGTGGCCTCATATCCTATCTTGGGGGTGGCCTCCTAGCAGAAAGAGTATATTCTAGATGGAGTGCCTATGGTTGGGTGGAAAATCTCTCTTACACAACCAGTTGCTTGGATATGCACTGAATAAAGATAAGTATTCGTATGCATTTGATTCTGAAGTGTTTTTATTTCATGACTATAATGTTATGCTTGTGTATTTGCATGCTATATGTGTGTGGATAGATTTTAATTCCGTTGTGCATGTTTATTTACATTTTTGCACACATTGCATTTGTTGAAAATTGTATTATGGGATTTGGGAGAAATTTGAGACCCCGATTTTGGCTAGTGTCCCATTTCGATGGTCGGATTGGGTGAGGGGGACGTTACATATCCTAAAGTGGACCACAAATCCTTTAGATAATGTCAAAAAATGATAAATAATGAGATAACCACTCCAATGAACCAACAACTAGCCCAAGATAAGGGGGAACACCACCTAGTCAATGGTCAAGCACATAAAAATGATACAAGAAAACTTCGAAAGGGGAGTGCTTTCCTCCAAATGGTCCATAAGATAACCAAGTACATAAATGAGCTCCAACAAACTAGCGCGCTCCTTTGAAAACCCCACATGTGTGGTCTGAGTGAAATCTCCAAGGTGATGTATAAGCTCCAAAGTCAAAGCATGAGTGGCACATTCCTCAAGAAGGGGAGTTCTCTCCATAAAATAAGTGCCAAGTAGAAACAAACCAGTCTAGGTTCAAAACCTAGAACACTCCAAAATATCAAGAAAACACCTCCAAATGCACACATGTGTCGGTATGGCTCTCTAAAATGAACTCCCACATCCTCAAGAAACATCTAGATCAAGTGCCAATCATCCAATGTGATGAAGATAGGTCCAAGTTTGATAGAGCATGGTCCAAAAGTGTGCAATGTATTCCATGTGCCAATGAAGTGAGGTTCTTCATCATGTCTGAAGGGGGAGGCCCCATCCTAGAGACCCTAATAACCATTAAGTATACCATAACAAGTTTCATTACATGCAAATATAGTAGAGCACTCTAGTGCTAGGAAGTTAGCCCACATTTAACATAGGAAATGTTCACAAATATGAAGATAATACATGAAATTAATTACAAATACACCTTTCTAACAACCCAATGAGTTATATAACTTTTACTCATCTAGTCTAACATTTGTGTGACCCTTTTAAAACCTTATTACATGTAAAAGTCCTAATTTAAGGTGCATAGTATAGATTCCTAAGGTAATTGAGGGTACATGAAGTGAATGTGGACTTAGGGAAAGAAATGGGTCTTTGCAAATTAACCATCATAGTAGCTGAGTGTGATAGGTATACCCTTAACTTTCAAGAGCTAGGGTTTAAGATATTTCTTCCACATGTGTGCCTTAGAAGGAAGTGTTTTCACGGGTCAGCCATCCTTGCTCCTCTTTTTTGAGATCCCTTTTACTTTATTTTTTATTATTTGCATTTCTTATCTTTTCATTGGCTTAGCCCCTTTAGAATTAGCTTTGATAAGCTAGGACATAGGGAACCTATCTTTTTTCAAGGGGGGATATCTCCCATATATTTCCAATTAAATTTAGCAACATTGACATTAGAGTACTAGACTCTTTTAGCTTTATTGATGAATTCATACATGGGAATAGTTGAGACCTTCGGTAATTACTGATAATGGATCGTTTACAAAGGGGAAAATGAAAGGGATGGATGAATTGGATAGAGAAATGAAAAATGGCTAAGAAAAGTGTTATGAAATGGTGAATCACTTCACTTAGGTCATTAGGGTACAAATTAACCTTTGGAATGACACACTTATAAGGAAGAAAGATGATAACAACAAGGTTAGACTAAGCAATAATTACCTTTTTTAATTGTTATGAGTCATTATACAAGCATAAAAGTAACATCCCATGAAATCACATAGTCATATAAGCAAACATTCTAAGTGTAAATGAGGGTAAGACATATCACAGCAATAGCACATTTGACACCATATTTTATAGGCACATCGACCATCTAAAAACGTTGGAGGGATATCTGACGAATTATCTATGGGGAAACCATATATCTCATTTCAATTTTTTTTATCAACATATCACCCCTTTCAGAAAAAGGGGTAACATTTGGCTCCAACTGTAGTACATGTACTCTATTTGAGAGTGCATGAGAACTTCAAAATATCCAAACCTATTTCCTACACATGTCCCACTAAAGTGCACATCATATTCCATACAGGAATCAAGGCACAAGCACGCATTGATCCAATCCACATAATAATAAATCAAAGAAGTAAAGTATGGTTGGAAACTAGACATATTATATTTTATTCATAAAGCAAGTAAAATACATGAAAGAAACATATCGAATGAAATGAACACAATCAAATGCAAGATGAAAAATGCAAATGTAAACCATCAAATCAATATGAAAAGAAATCAATCCTAATGGTCATGCTAAAAAGATTATTCATCCTAGGATACTCTATCAGTAGATTCCCTATGGTATTAGATGTCATCATGATAGTACACGTCATGGATTTCTCATTAATAGGAAAGGGCAATTTGTATCCATCCAAGTGACTAAGAAAGAAGAAGTTAGTATCCGCAAGGTCTTCAATCCTATAAGGTCCCAACCATATGCATTCAAATATACCATGATTACTAGGTTTATCACTTTGTTTGCTCCACATAAGCACTAACTCACCCTTTTACAAAACTCTCTAATGAGATTTCTTATCAAGTATACCTTTAAATCTCTCTTGTCTATTTGCGAATTGGTGAAAACCCTTTCTTCTATTCTCATCAAGTTCTATGAATTGGTTTATCCTTTTTTGCACAACATCTTGGTTGGAGGTAAACTGCTGCAAGAATTAGTATACAAGAACCTTTAAGTGAACAAGCAAAGTGACATTTGTATTGTACACTAACTCAAATGGGAATTTTCTAGTTACTTCCTTCTTCGTTATTCTATTAGTGCACAAAGCTTATTTAACCTTACTGTTTGAAATCTTCTTGTTCACTTCTCTTCAAGATGGTCATTATGTTCTTGTTGCTAGATTCCACGAGACCATCTCCCTAAGGTCAATAGTTCTAAGAATGGGATAGGAGAATACAATACTTGAAGCGAAATGTTGACATGTATGCTGAACTAAATTCCTTGGCATCGTCAGTGGTGATTTTAGTAGGAACGTTGTGTTAATGTTACAACATCATGAGTCATTATCCAGGTCAATATTATGGGTCATTATTGAGCCTTGTGTGTCGATCTAGTGCCTTATAGGATCCTAAGTTGGACTCAGGAAACTTGGAGAATGATCTTGATTTGGGCTCAAGAATGGTTAAGCTTCATGTGTTGAGGCAAGTGCTTTGTATGTCAAAGTGATGATGTTGTACACTCTTGCTAATTCAAGGATAAGGTCTTGTGTGTCAAGATAGATCCTCGTGTGTTAAGGTGGTGCCTCATGTGTTCAGGTGATGCTTTGCATGTCAAAGCATGTATGGTGTGTGATGTACTACTAACCATGGTTGGTCTATTGAGTCTCCCCTAGGGACTGGCCACCCCTAGAGTGGATTACTTTAGCACATAACCACTTGTAATGATAGTAGGACAATATGATCACATCATTGGGAAAATCTCCTTAGTATATTTGATATGATAAATAAGTTGGAACATGTGGACCATGTAGATAAGAAAAGAGATAAAGATAAGATGTGATAAGATATGAGACAATTCAAATTGCAAAAAAAAAATTAATTAAGAGAGAATTCGAATTGTTAAACTTCAGTAAATCAAAGGAGAACTCAAATTGATCACTACAATGATGTTAACAAGAAACAATCAGTTAAAGAGAGTTAATTAAGTGATAACAAAGAATATCTAGTTAACTAAGTGTTATTGCATGATGACACTTATGTTAAAATAAAAGACGACACTTATGTTAAACTAAAATACGACACTTGAGTTGCGACACTTGCATGACGACACTTAATTTAGCCACCTAACTAAGTGGGAAAGATTTTAGTTAAGGGGCGAGTTCATCCTAAGACTCATTTCAGTGAGTTAATACACTGCATGAGAAGCAGGGCGCTCTTCTTCATGCAATATTGATACATCCAGATGGAGGGCGAGTTCATCATGAAGTCAGAAGATAAAAATAGAAGTCGATGCATGTGAAGAATATATAAATATGTTATACATGATCGATGAATTCAATGTGAAGCAAATTCTCTTCTCCCTCGAAGGCAAGGTGCTTCTCTTTGTGCAGGATATTATTCTGAGTCTCTCTTCTTTATCTTTATCTTGCTCTATAATTGCACTGGGGGTGCTTGATGTAAAATACATTCTCTCCTATCTATCAATATACTAAGGAAGGTTTTGATGGGGTTTTCTCCCTCAAGTCATAGAGGGTTTACCCAAGGTAAATTCATGTGTCGAATGTGATTTCTTATGTGTATCATTGTTATTTGATTTCAAGTACTATTGCATTTATGAATTAAAGATAAAAAATTAACATGGTATCAAATATTGGGGTGTGAAAGAGCTAATTTCAACAATCAAGCTTGAGCCTACGTAGATCATGAATGTGCATAGTACTTGAAGAATTATGGCTTCAATCTCAGTAAGAATGGAAGACCGTCTTGAAGGACCTTCGAACTTTAATACTTGGAAGGCCAGGATCCTGAATATCCTGGAAGAGCATGATTTGGATGGCTATGTATCTAGTGTTATTGAAGAGCCTACTACTAATGCGGTCTGCACCAACTTCAAGAAGAATCAAGCCAAGGAAAAGAGGATTATTTATGATTCCGTGAAATACAACTTGATGCCTGTGATTACTCCATTGAATACCGCAAAGAATGCTTTGACACTTTGACAAATATTTATGAGAAGAAGGCACCCAGTCAAAAGAGAACATAAAAGAACAAGCTTCGAAATCTGAATATGAAAAAGGATGAATCCGTGGCTTCCTTCTTCACAAAGATCTCTCAAGTAAGAGATCAATTCATGATCATTGGTGTGACGGTCGATGATGATGATCTCATTCAAACCACTGTTGATGGTCTTCCATATTCATGGGAGAAATTTATGGTTGTAGTAAATGGTCGTGAAATGGTCAAGAAGTGAAACCTAAATTTGAGAGATCGTGGCATGATTTCCTACAAGAAGAAGGGAGAATCTAGAGAAAGTATATTGCCTCCAAAGAAGTGAACCTCTCTCTTGTGGCATAGATGAAAAGAGGTAAGAATTCTCACAAGCAATTATCTCATCAAAAGGAGAATGATTTCAAGAAATTTGATAAGTCTAAAGTTAAATGTTTCAATTGAAATAAGAAGGTCCATTATGCAAGAGAATGACGTGCAAAGAAAAGAAGAAAGTTAAAGGGTAGGTTTCATGCTTCTACTTCTACAAAAGATGAACCTACAAGAAAGAATTCATCCGATGATCAAGAGACCAAGAAGGAGTACTATCTTGCCTCATCCCTTTCTGGATCCATTATCACTAGTGTTGAGACATGGATGGTAGATAGTGGCGCTTCCAAGCACATGAATGGATATAGGAGCGTTATCATAGATCTGAAGAAAAATAAGTTTTCCTCTAAGGTGGAGCTTGGAGATAATACCACCTATTCGATCCAAGGCATTGGATCCACTTACTTTCAGTTGGATTCATGAGATGACTACATATGGATGAAATTATGTTTGTCCAAGGATTGAAGAAGAACCTCCTATATTTTTCGGTTCTAGAAGATAAAGGATTCAAAGTTATCTTTATGGAAAACAAAGTGCTCATGTGGCCTAAGCATGAATACTTGAACTCTGCATCAATGATTGGAGTTAGAGAGGGAGGTCTCTAAAAAGTTCCTAGAAAACTCATTCAAGCCATGATCCATGACACAATCGGTCCTTATGAGTTGTGGCATAGAAGGCTTGGTAATATCCATTTCAAACCTCTACCCAGATTGAAAAATACAGTGAAAGGTATTCCCATGTTTAAATGTGATTTTGACAGTGTTTGTAGAGGTTGCGCTCTTGCAAAAAACATTAAGAAGAGTTTTACAAGTAGCACCAAAAAATCCATGGGGATCCTTGAATTGATTCATTCTGATCTATGTGGTCCTATGTCTGCACCCTCCTTGAGTGGTTACTTGTATTATGTGCTTTTCATAAATGAATTCTCTCTCAAGTCATGGGTTAATTTTTTGAAATCAAAGACTGAAACTTCAACAAGTTTCAAGAGTTTAAAGCATTGGTTGAGAATTAGTCTGGGAATATCATTTGTGCTTTGAGATTTGATAATGGAGGTGAGTTTGAGTCCCATGAATTCAATGAATTCCGTCGATATGTAGGAATAAAAAGACAGTTGAATGTACCCTACAACCCCCAACAAAATGGGGTTTCTAAAAGAAAGAACAGAACAATATGTGAGGCTGCAAAATCCATGATGTGTGATCAAGATCTTCCCATATCCTTATGGTTAGAATCCTCCAGCACTACTGTTTGTATTCAGAATAGAATCCATCATGCTATTTTGGGAGAAAAGACTCCTGAAGAGGTTTTCACTGGTGAAAAAAACATATATTAGATGCTTGAATATTTTCAGTTGTCCTGTTTACATACACTTACCAAAAGAGAAGAGGAAAAAGATGGAGCCATCCAAAAATAAAGGAACATTTATTGGATATAGTGAATCCTCCAAATCCTACAGAATCTATGTTCCAGGATAATGAAATATTGAAGTCAACAGAGATGTAACATTTCATGAAGAGGATTCCTTCAAGTGCTCCAAAGAACTTTAGTGTGATTCATATATGGAGGAGTATGATACTCCTATGATGGAGGATCCAGTTTCTAATTATCCCCTTTCAGATGGTTAGAGGGAGAATCCAGATAAGTCCATATATCCACTCGATCCTGAAGAGATAGAAGATTTGATAGAAATATCTTTTGATTAACTTCCTTCTAATAGGATATTTGCAATGTGTCGAGACATTTTGCAATAGGTAGAAAAACATGGAGCACCTGCAGGATCATCCAGAGAGCGAAATAGACCTAAAATATTTTTAGGATATGTAGCACAAATGAGTCACATAAGTGATTCAGAACTCTATACCTATGAGGAAGCCTCATAGAAACAAGTATGGAAAGTTTCCATGGTAGATGAATACAAGTCTATCGTGAAGAATGATGTGTGGGAAGTGGTTCCTAAACCTGATGGGAAGTAAATAGTAACTTCCAAGTGGATTTATAAAATCAAGCATGCAATTGATGGAAGTATTGAAAAGTATAAAGAAACATTTGTGGCCCATGGTTTCTCACAAAAAGAAGGGATAGACTATGATGAGATATTCACTCATGTGGCCAGGTACACTAATATCCGAACCATAATTTCCCTTGCTTCAGTTTTGGGTTGGAAATTTCACTAGATGGATGTGAAGACTTCCTTCTTCAATGGTGAGGTTGAGGAAGAGGTTTAAATACATCAAACTAAGGGGTTTTTAATTCATGGGAAGGATTCCCATGTATGCAAACTTAAGAAATCCTTGCATGGGCTTAAGCAAGCCCCAATGGCTTGGTATTCAAGGATTGGCATCTATCTTCTGAGCTTGGGCTTCTCCAAAAGCGAAGTTGAACCCAACCTATACTTCAAGGTTGTGAAGAACTAACCATTGATCTTGGTTCTCTATGTTGATGACTTGTTCCTTAATGGAGAGGATCAAAAGATAGCTCGTTGCAAGAGGAAGCTCAATTCTGAGTTCGAAATGGAAGACTTAGGTCTTATGCACTATTTTCTTGGTCTAGAAGTTTGGAAAAGGAAAGATGAGATATTTCTTTCTCAAGTAAAGTACACCATTGATGTATTGCACAGGTTTGGTATGATGGAATGTAATTCCATGTCTACTCCAATGGTGTCTAATCTAAAGAAGATACATGAGTCAGATTCCGGATCAGATCTAGTGGATCATGCCATGTATAGACAACTCATTGGTTCCTTGATGTATTTGATACCTAGTAGACCATACATATGTTATGCAATGAGTATCTTGAGTCAGTTCATAGCTAATCCAAAACATAGACATTGGGTTGCTGCCAAGCATGTGTTTAGATACCTTCAATGTAATATTGCTTATGGAATTAGATATGATTTGAGTGGTGGAGTGATGTTACTTGGATATGCCAACTCCGACTTGTGTGGTAGTATTGTGGACCGAAAGAGTACATCCAAATTTTGTTTTAGCTTGGAATCAGCTATGATCTCTTGGTATAGTAGGAAGTAGGGCTTCGTAACCCAGAGTACTATAGAAGCATAGTATATTGCAACTAGTAATGCTAATCCACTCGGGGCCAGGAAGCCGAGGTGGAAAATAGTTCGACTGAATGAGACAGTTCTATTATGATGGAAGCACACTAAATAGAATAAGCAAGTAGAAATTACACTACGCAGATAAACACAAATACACACAGAAAAATATGCAGGAATGCGAACTGATTTCTCTATTACTGGATGTAAATATCCCGAATGATAAGATGTATATTATAATAGTGTGCATGCTTATATAGAGAGTGCTGAGATGCTTGGGTTCCTGCCCATTACGTTCAGTTACAAAAGAAGTTATAACGATTCGACAGTTCAACCGTTATAGTCGACTAGAAGACACAGAGACAGTTTGTCAAAGTTCGACAGTCGCAAGTCGCAAGATGGTGTTGCGCAAGTCATAGGTCGATGTTGCATGTCAACATCATGAAACTATAAGGTCACTGAACATGTCGAAGTCATGTCGCAGTTCGATAACTTGCCAAAGTTGTGTCGAAGTCTCGGAGTGTGTCGAAGCCGTGTCGAAGTCAAAACTCGTCGGATTTGTATCGACGATGATGACTTGTCGAAGAGGTTTCGAAGTCGGCATCTAGCAATAATTCCAACTGCTATATGGATCAAAACTCCTTCCTTAAGAAACAATGGTCCCCATTTTTTGCTCGTGAAGGTGAGGAAACTTGTCAGTTAGATCAGTAGCAGAGTACCACTTTCCTTGTGCTGGGATATGGCCTGCCTTAGCAACCTGAAACAAGGGAATTGTGTTTGTCCTTATATGGTGTACTCATCGTCCCACAATGGTGTCGCAAGGAAGAGGATCCTGAACATCTGGATGGATGTCGTCGGGTTCTGATGTTTGCAAGTCGTTATGTTCCAACAATGGTGCATGGTATGGTCGAAGTAGATCCACATTGAGTATTGGATGTAGACCTAGGCATGCATGAATGTCAAGCTGGAAAGAGTTTCCTCCAATCTATTGAAGAATACTGTACAGACCATATCACAAAGGGTTGAGCTTCTTGAATGGGCCAATGAAGCGCTCCTTCTTAAGATGTAACCAAAACTTATCCCTAATTTGGAATGAAAGAGGAACACGATTCTTATTGTGTCGGGCCTTAGCTTTCTTGTTTTATCTATGCAACATGTCCTGTGCTTGTCGTTGGATGTCACAAATCTGTTCACGAAACTTCAATGCTTTGTCAACTTCTCACTGGTTGTGGTTGGTGTCGGAGTTCGACTCTTTTGAGAAGCTGATCAAGTCGATAGGCGCTGAGGGTTGAAATCCATAACAAATCTCAAATGGATTCTTTCCTGTAGAGATGTGCTGAGCACAATTGTAGCTGTGTTGTATGTATGGAATACTTTCATCTCATGTTCGTCGATGCTTGTGGTTGTACATGCGAAGCAATTGTGCGACCAAGCAATTCACAAATTCCGTCTGTCCATCGGTCTGAGGATGGAAAGCTGTCGACAATGAGATTCGTGTGTCTAGATGTTTCCAAAGGGTCTTGCAAAAGATGCTGACGAATCTGGCATCTCAGTTGGAAATGATGGTTGTCGTTAAACCAAAGTGTTTCCAAACATATGTGAAGAAGAGATGAGCAGACTGCTGCGCTGTCGTTGTCTTCTTGCATGGTATGAGAATGGCCATCTTGGAAAATCTGTTGACTACTACTAAGATCGCATCATGATGATGTTTCGTAGTAAGATACCCTATCCAGTAGTCCATAGAAATAGATTCCCATGGCCGACTAGGAACTGGAAAAGGCGTGTACAATCCTTGTCGTCGATTAGGCGGTTTAGAAATGGCACAAACCATGCATGATAGAATGTACTTGTTGAAGTCGGTTTTAAGTGTAGGCAAAAATAAATACTTATGAAGAATAGCAAGTGTCTTTTCTACTCCAAAGTGTCCTGCAGTCTTGTTGTAATGCGCATCCCAAATGAGTTGTTGTCAATGCTCACTGGTCGGTACACAAAGCTGTCCAAGCTTGTATAACAAGGTGTCTTTCAGGAAATAGTCGACGGTTGACGACTTGTCAGTCTGAAGCTGTCGATAGATTGGTGAAAATTCAATGTCTTCCTGATACAACTGAGGCCAAGTAGTGGTTTCATATCCCTTCATACTCATCGCTATGAAAGGGAGAGTAATGGGCGGTCTGCTTAGACAATCGGCGAAGACATTAGATTTACCTTGCCGATACTTAATTATCAACTGGAATTGTTGCAGGTAATTAATCCACTTAATCTGTCGAGTTGTTCGAAGTTTTGATTGTGTTGGAGTGAACTGAAGACGCTTGTGGTCAATGAGAATGACCATTTCCTTGCCAAGGATGTAATGCCTCCATTGCTTGAGAGCTTGCACAATGGCGTATAGTTCTTTTTCACACGTCGAATATCTTCTAACCATGTCATTAAAAGTTTCGGAATGAAAATCAACTGGGTGACCAGACTGAGTGATCATTGCGCCCAAGTCATAGTCTGATGCGTCTCAATCTCAAAGGGTTGATGCAAATCAGGTAACACAAGTACTGGTGCAGTGTAGAGCTTGTGTTTGAGTTGTTCAAAAGCTGCTTGTTGTGTTGGTATCCATTTAAAGACAGTTTTCCCACTTTCTTTCATCAACTGATTCAAGGTCCAAGCTATGTGACTGAAGCCGAGTATGAATCGTCGATAGAAATTTGCCAAACCAAGAAAACTTCTTAGTTCTTGAACACTGTGAGGAATGGGCCAATATTTGAGAATTTGTATTTTTTTGGTCAACGTGAATGCTCGCAGAGTCAATTACAAATCCCAAATATTTGATGTTGTTCATTGCAAATGAACATTTTTCCATGTTCAAGTAGAGTCGATTTTGTTGGAGAGTGTCAAGGACTTAACAAAGTTGTTCGACATGTTCTTCCCATGATCGACTGAAAATCAATATGTCGTCAAGGTATACAATGACACGTTTGCCGATGAAAGGTCGAAGAATGTCATCCATGTATCACATGAAGGTCATAGGTGCATTGGTTAAACCAAAAGGCATGACTAACCATTCAAACAATCCTTCCTTGGTCTTGAAAGCAGTTTTCCATACATCTGAGAACTCGATTGGAATATGATGATATCCCGACTTGAGGTTGAGCTTAGTAAAGAACTTATCACCTTTCAGACAGTCGATGAGATCATCTATTCGCAGCAGAGGGTACCGATTCTTCACCGATATTTTGTTCAGTGCCCTATAGTCGATGCACATGCGCCAAGTCCCGTTTTTCTTCGGAACAAAGAAGACTAGACTTCCACAAGAGGAGGAGCTGGGTCAGATATGGCCTTTGTCGATTAATTCTTGGATTTATCTACGAATCTCTTCATTTTCGAGAATGGATATTCTGTAGACAAATGCGTTAGGCAAAGAAGAACTAGGAGCAAGTTCAATAGAGTGTTTTACCTGACAATGTAGAGGTACTCCGTCGGGAACTTGGAATAGATTCTGGTACTCATCAAGAATATTGTCGATCTGCTACTTTTGTCAGGACCTCCATTGGTCGGTGACTCGACTAGTTGTTGCAGTCTTCCTAGAATGTTGTGGCTTTATCATAATCAATGCGAACTTCTAAGCATGATTGATGAGCTTCTTTGTCTGTTTCACAGATACCAAGGAAACTGTTGGTGTAGGTCATTGTTTTGGTATGTTGTATTGTTGATCTCCGATTCTAACAATCACCTTCTGCGGTCGTGACTGGTAACTTCCATGGCGATCCCATAGGTAAAGTTTCCCAAACAGGGCGTCGGTTATAGAGAGAGGTGCCACGTCGTAGAGTACTTCATATTTAAAAGGATTTATGAAGTATGCGAGCTTGCATTATCGGGTGATCCTTATCTCTTGTCCATTGTTCATCCAACCGATGTTGTAAGGCTAAGGATGTGGAGTGGTCACAATACCCAGTTTCTTTACAAGTTCTTTTGGCTCCCGTTGTCCACAATCAGATGCAATGGATTGTTTTGAACCCTTATCTATGTATGGAACAGGCACTCTCGTTCCTCCTCGTCGACGATGGTCGAGGCTGCTGGAGTTGTCGATGTCAAAAGAGTTGTTGCTTCTGGATCAGATTCTACCATAGTCTTTTTGAACACATCAAATGTCGACACTTTTTCCAAAAAGGTCTTCCGAGCTTTGCATTCAGACGTATAATGCCAAGATGAGTGATGGTAGTTGCACCATTTCCCAGTCGGTTGCTTGCTACGATCCTTTTTATGAAAAGGCTTCTTGCCGTGATCTGGCTTTGGTGGATTCGGCTGAGAATATTTAGACTTTTCGAAGTCGGCTGGTGCCTTCTTGTCCGGTGGACGTCCTAATGTTGGCTTTGTCGCGAAGTGCCCTTTTCCCTTCTGCTTGGTTTCAAGTTTGCTGGCATAGTGGAATGCATTTGTAAGCGTATTGACAGTCATAAAATCCATCTCCTGTTGAATGTACTGGGATAATCCTCTAATGTACTTTAGAACAAGCAATTTTTCTTCTTCTTGGATGCCAAGTCTATCCATGAGTCGATAGAATTCGTCAGTGTAGCTTTGCACAGATTGGTCTTTCTATTGCCTTAACTACTGCCACTTCTTATACTGCTGTTCAAGGTACTTCGGCGGGTAAAACTCTTTTTAGATGTGTTCGACGAATTTATCCCATGTGTCGATGGGGTCTCCACTTTTCTCCATCTTTTTTGAAAGATTCTCCCACCAGCAGTGCACAGATGTTGACATCTTTAAGGCTGGAATGGTGATCTTGTCAGCTTCTGAGAGTTGATTCACAAAGTAATAGGATTCAATTGTTGCACCCAATTGTCGACGGATTCCGCGTCAATCTTACCTTCAATATTTGGTATGTCCAAATTGATTTGCACTTTGAAGGGGATGATTTTATCAGAGTGAGTTCTCGTCGAAAATCCTCCGGATGTTGAAGACAATCGCATGAGAATTTCATTGAGCTGGGAAAAAATTTCAGTTCGTTTTCGAGTCAACACTTGCTCAATAAGTTGTACTGTCTCATCGGCTGCATGTTTATCGTCCATTTCTTCTATCATTTCTGGAGGTAGCGTCTGCTTGAATTCCTGAGATTGCGAGC
Source organism: Larix kaempferi (assembly GCA_027924585.1). Lineage (NCBI taxonomy): Eukaryota > Viridiplantae > Streptophyta > Pinopsida > Pinales > Pinaceae > Larix > Larix kaempferi. Next base: position 16,230,395 of record BSBM01000476.1, read on the forward strand.
GTGTTTGAACTGACATAAGTCAGGTAACTTTGAAGAGAAGTGTATACACAGAACTTAAGCACGAACAAAAATGAGTGCTCTGATACCATTGATCCACTCGAGGCCAGGAAACCGAGGGAGACAACAGTTTGACTGAATGAGTCGGTTTTGTTATGACGGAAGCACACAAAATAGAATAAGCAAGCATAAATTACACTATGCAGATAAACACAAATACACATAGAAAAATATGCAGGAATGCGAACTGATTTCTCTATTACTGGATGTAAATATCCCGACTGATAAGATGTATATTACAATAGTTTACATGCTTATATAGAGAGTGCTGAGACGCTTAGGTGCCTTCCCATTACGTTTAGTTACAAAAGAAGTAATAACGATTCGACAGTTCAACCGTTACAATCGACTGGAAGATAGAGAGACAGTCTGTCGAAGTTCGACATTCGCAAGTCGCAAGATGGTGTTGCGCAAGTCACAGGTCGACACTGCATGTTGACATCACGAAATTGTAAGGTTCCTGAATGTGTCGAATTCATGTCACATTTCAACAACTTTCCAAAGTTGTGTCGAAGTCGCAAAGTGTGTCGAAGCCATGTTGAAGTCAAAACTCATCGGAGTTGTGTCGACGGCGATGATTTTTCGAAGAGGTGTCGAAGTTGGCATCCGACAATAATGCCAACTGCGATATGGATCAACCACCTTCCAAGAATCTATGTGGATTAGGAAGCTACTTGCTGAGTTGTTTAGTGAGAATATTGAGACTACAGTCATTCACTCTAAAAATCAGAGCTGCATTAAGCTCTCAGAAAACCATGTGTTTCATGACAGATTGCAACACATTGAGATGAAGTATCACTACATCAGATACATGGTCGAGAGAGTTGCTGTGAGACTTTAGTACATTAATACTAGTGTAGATCGTAGATATGTTGACTAAGCATATGTCTGCGACGAAGTATAGGTACTTCTGAGACAATCTTGGCATGGCAGATGATGCCTCCCTCACTAAGAGGGAGTGTTAAAGTTACAACATCATGATTCATTCTCCAGGTCAATCTTGTGTGTCAATAGTGAGACTCGTGTGTCGAGGTACTTCCTTATAGTAGCTTGAGTTATAATTAGGAAACTTGGAGAAGGATCTTGAGTTGGACTCAAGAATGGTTAAGCTTCATGTGTTGAGGAAAGTGCTTTGTATGTCAAAGTGATGATGTTATACACTCTTGCTAAGTCAAGGCTAAGGTCTTGTGTGTCAAGATATATCCTCATGTGTCGAGGTGGTACCTCATGTGTTGAGGTGATGCTTTGCATGTCAAAGCATGTATGGTGTGTGATGTACTACTAACCATGGTTGAGCTATTGAGTCTCCCCTAGGGACTGGACACCCCTAGATTGAATTACTTTAGCATATAACCACTTGGAACGATAGTAGGACAATATGATCACATCATTGGTAAAATATCCTAAGTACATTTGATATGATAAATAAGCTGGCACATGTGGACCACAGAGATAAGACAAGAGATAAAGAAAAGATATGAGAGAATTCGAATTTCACACAAAATAATTAATTAAGAGAGAATTCAAATTGTGAGTTAAACTTCAGTAAATTAAAGGAGAACTCGAATTGATCACTACAGTGATGTTAGCAAGAAAGAATCAGTTAAAGAGATTTAACTAAGTGATAACAAAGAAGATCTAGTTAACTAAGTGTTATTGCATGACGACACTTATGTTAAATTAAAAGATGACACTTATGCTAAACTAAAAGCTGACACTTGAGTTGTGACACTTGCATGACGAGACTTAATTTAGCCACCTAACTAAGTGGGAATGATTTCAGTTAAGGGTCAATTCCATCCTAAGACTCAGTTTAGTGAGTTAATGCACTGCATGAGAAGTGGGGTGCTCTTCTTCATGCAAGATTGTTACATCCATATGGAGGGAAAGTTCATCATGAAGTCATAAGATAAAAATAAAATCCGATGCATGTGAAGAATATATAAATATGTTATACATGATTGATGAATTTAATGCGAAGCAAATTCTCTTCTCCCTTGAAGGCAAGGTGCTTCTCTTTGTGCATGATATTATTCTGAGTCTGTCTTATTTATCTTTATCTTGCTCTGTAATTGCACTGGGGGTGCTTGATGTAAAATATATCCTCTATTATCTATCAATATACTAAGGGAGGTTTTGCTGGGGTTTTATGCCTCAAGTCATAGAGAGTTTCCCCAAGGTAAATTCATGTGTCGAATGTGATTGCTTATGTGTATCATTATTATTTGATTTCAAGTACTATTTCATTTCTGAATTAAAGATAAAAAAATCAACACGTTGAACTTGGTAATGATCTTATTTTCAAGAAACTAAATCACCACACTATCTTATTTGTAAAGTAGTCTTGTTTCTATCAAGATCCACATGTGGCCATTACTTGAATTATCCTTGAAATATCCAATGAAATCTAACCCCCCACTGCATAAAATGAGCTTCAACTATAATAGGTTGCAAAGGCAGGGATGTACGATTCTACTTACCCGCAAAGTGTTGAATAGGTTGACATTTTATTACAACTATATGGACATCAGTGAATGTGGTGGGCCAATAGTAACCAAACTTCAATATTTTATGAGTAGTCACATAATTTCCACCACATAATGCCTCATGCAAGTCATTCATTAGTTTTTGTGCTTCAACATCATCTACACAACGTAGGACCAATCCATTTGGGTTTCTCCAAACCAATCCTCCCTACATGATATAACGATTTGATGCTTTAAGTCTCAAGGATATCCATTTATGGTCAACTAAGTGGTATGGACATGTGAGGTTATTTAGGTAATAGATAATGTTTGAGTACCAAGCATGTTGTTCTAATCCATCTATCACTATGGATATCCTCTTAGGGGATTCATCATTCAACCTTTTCATTTCCTTCCGTTAACATTTGGGCTAAGCCTTATTCTTTGATCAACGTGGTGGCTTTTATCTCTAAGTCATATTATTGAATTTGGGTTACCCACTTTCCTCTAGACCTAGACAATAGTTTTGAGTTAGAATGCTCTTGACCATGGCATGGGGTACATAAGATATTATCGTAGAGTAACTAACATAACTTCTAAAGAGTTTCAATGATTGCACAAGAGCTTAAACTTGCTTCTCCATTATGGTATACTTCAATTCAACATCTCTAAGTGCTTTACTCATGAAAGCTATGGGTTGTTCAAAGTTTTGATCATTATTTTGCAATAGCACCCCCACAATTATGTCCTCATAAGAAGAAAAAAAGACTTGGAAGTATTTGGAATAATTAGGATGGAATAAGACATGGGATGAGGCAATGGGTTGTTTGATCAAGTTGAATTCCTTTTGAATTTCCTCATCCCACTTGAAAATTTGATCCTTCATTGTTGAAGTATGATTGTCATTGATGTCAAGGCATTTGAAGTGCAGTGTCATTAATGTCAAGATAAAAGGGAGAGTAGAAGTGTGAAAGAGACCAACTAATTCCCAAATACTGGAACTAATGCAATCCTATATGTTGGTTCATCTTTTGAATATATCAAGGCAAGACAACCTACTCATCTACTAGAACAACAGTGTAAGGTTTCACTACTGGAACACAAATACATGAAGGCAACACTCCACTACAAGAATTCTGGTAATCGTATAGTGTTATCAAAACGTATTCAAACTACTGGAATTACATAAGCTAACTACCAAAACTATTGCAAATGAAATTCCATAACCTAATCAGCTGGCCAGTTCTAGATCGATATGGATGTGTATTGGTTGATGGGTTTTGCGTAATCTATGAACATGACATGAATATTTTTCACCATAATAAAAAAGGGGGAAGACCATGCAATTCGAAATCTGAGCATCATGCCAACAATGAACAAGCTAAGTTCATCATATGTGGCATCAATCCATTCTTTTGGTGATGATCCACTAAATGAAAATACCCACGCCAACAATGAATAGGACAACCCTGTTTGCATCCACATGAACAACACATTAAGCAGCAAATAAGTCAAATCAACAAAAGAAAAGCCCTACGTTGTTCATAAATAAGTTATCTCACTCAAACTCAAAGGCCTCCTGTGATAATTAGCATGTCAGCTCAGTGAATTAAATGGATCGATCTTTAAAATGCAAAGATAAATATTATAAATATGAGCATGTTCTACGCATTTGTTGAGTGAAATGGAGGGGTCACATTGAAGAAAGAAGAGGATTCTGAAGTGTGCAAAAATGGAAAGATGAAATCAGTGGAGGATTGGTATGAGGTTTTGGCATGTGTTAATTAGATTTGATGTAGAGAAATTTATGTGCACTACATGTATACGACCTATGATTTCTAGTGCGGGTTTGATCCTTTCTCTTATGTAGTGTAAGGTACCAAACACAATAGCATAAACTGAGTTTGTAAGACAACATTTTAAGATATTGTTTTGGATTGATCGAAGTACCGTAGTTTTTATCGAGCTACTAATTCTATTGAAGACATATTTTGTCACTTGATGGAGCCATTAACAATTATGACCATCATTTAAACTATGATTTTGTAACTTAAAGACGCATTGACAATGGTATGAAATTACTAGAACTCCTGTAGCTTATTCTGGTAATATAATTTGGCACATTTGGTAGTTTGAAATGTTTGCTTCCAGTGATTTGACTTGGGTGGTATCAAAATATTTGTTTACATGAATGCATGGATAATATGGTTGACAACATCATGCAATTTGAAGATGGTGATATGGTTGTAAATGGAGCTCTAAATTGTGGTTTCGGTATGCGTGTGTTGAAGCTTTGATTTATTACAAAGAAAATAAATGTGTTTTTGTAAAAGCTCTGGCTATAACGAATTGCAAGTTACAAAATATCTACATAATCGAGGAAGTCATTGAAACAAATAAGGAATCATATGTAAAAGAAGGGAATAACAATGAGAAAGGTCTCTTCTTGGATGAAGCTCCTTTTTTTAATGGATCAAACTATGCGGTTTGGAGCATAGAAATGAAGACATATTTGATGACCCATGGGTCAGATATGTGGGATTCAGTCATGATAGGTTATACAACTCCAACCACTCCTCCAATAGATGCAGCTAGAAGGAAGTTATATGAAAGCAATGCAAAAGTAGTGAATGGTATTATGTGTGGCCTATCAGACTATGAGATTGACAGGGTAATCAAGTGTACATCAACTAAAGATATTTGGGACAAGCTACAAAATATATATGGAGAAATGGATATAGAATATGCTGATGAAGAAGAAGAAGAAATTGGTGGAGAAGTGAATCTTGAAGCATAATTCGTATGTGCCTAAGAAGAAATAGAGAGATTGAGGAAATAAAATATAGAGTTGAAGGATCACGATCTTGATTAAACAGAAAAGATGATTGTCATTTTGAAGACTCAACTAAACGAAGCAAAAAAAATTAAAGAAAATTTGGAAGAAATATGTAAGAAGCAAGAAACTAAAATTACATTTCTGAGAAAAGAATGAGAAGGGAAAGCTACCCAACTCAGCACAGACTTGAAGTTTGAAAAGAGTGCTATGATTCAAATGGAAGAGGCTAAGAAAATTGAAGAATTTCTAACATGTCAACTAAAAGAGAAAGAATAAATTTGTCAAGAACAAAAATTAGAGATTATTTCTCTACGAAAGGAATTAGAAAGACAATTATCCAATTGAATACAAACTGGAAGTTTGAGAAGATTTCAATGAGCTTAGATGACATCCTTAGTTGTCAAATATCTCAACTTATATCTCCACTTGATATGACTAGTATCGGTTATGATGACCATCATAATAGTATTGATAAAGGTGAAATCTCCAAGTTACCAAAGAAGTAATTTGAAGAGAATCCTAGAAGCTATGCATATATTTTGAGAAGTTCTAATCACAGTAAAGGAAACAACAAGGAAGAAGATCAGAATCACAAAGGTTTGATAGACATGAGTTTAGGAGGACTGCACCACCAAGAATACCATTTTCTCCTAGGTACCAACGCATCTTTTTTGGTTATTGTTGTGCATGCAATAATTTTGGACATAAAGTTGTAAATTTTAGAGTCTATGCAAGATTTGATAATGTAAGAAATATAAGTACCTATGAAGCCTCGGGGGATGGTTATATGACAAAGAAAGTCAGAACATGTCATAAGGATTTTGATGGAAAAAATGAATGTTGGAAGTGCAACAATAATGGGCATATTGCAAGATTCTGTAATGATGTAGTCTGCTATAAATGCAACAACCCTGGTCACAAAACTTGTGACTGTAGAAGCATGATAGAGTCTTCCATGAAAGAAAATACTCATATCGGATATAAGAAGGTTTGGAGAAGAAAGAAAAAAAAAAGAACATGAGAATGGAGAATCCTAGAAGGACATGGACATGAGAGTGGTGGATTTATGTAACAATTTTGATACTGCAAGTGAAAAGGAAGACACCAATACTGCTGCAAAAAATCATGAAGACAATGAAGATAGGGACAATACCCTTGATGTTGTAGTAAAATATGTATTTGAAGAAGAGGTTGAAGAAAAAGACAACATCTTTAATGCTATCATGGAAAAGAAAAGTAGTGAAGTGGATGAGCTCGTTGTTACAATAGTTGAAGCAAAAAAATATGTAGAAGAAATAGTAGCTGAGGCAAACATCCAAATGGAACCATTGTCAAATCCAAGTAAGAAAAAGAAGAAGAACATGAACATGAATATCAAGGGAAAAGATGATGATCTCGCCATAGAGAAACATCATATGCTATTCTAAATAGTTTTGCACTTAGACCCTTAGTGTCATAGATGATTTATTGAGGGGGAGTCTAAGTTGTAGGCAAGGAAAGCACCAACAAATTGTCAAAGTTTGGTGAATAAGGTAAGTCATATTGAACTTTGAAAAAAAATGGATATATAAAGAAGATTTATTGTTGAAGCTGCAAAATACTTTGAAAGAGTTTGAGAATTATAGGTCTAGAATGTTGGAAAACATAGTTTGAGAAATCTATTGAAGAGAGAAGGAAGATTGAAAATTCTGCTATAGAATTTTTTTTGAAGAAAGAAAATGACAAAATCATGCAAGCATTCCCATGTTAATTGATGAAAGAAGAAAAGCCAGAGGTTCCTTTGGATATTGATGATTATTTTAAAGTTGTTGATACTTTTGTTTTTGCAAGTTTAGAAGAAAAAATGATGAAGATGAACCTATAGGTCATGAGACTGTCTGAGGTTTTGAGACTGTTGATACATAAGTTGAAGATGACAAAGGAAGAATTGAGACTATAGATCAATAATTAGAAGGTGAGAACAAAAGAAGTGTTGTAAAAGATAAGCTTGAATGCCATGAAGATGTTGTTGATATAGTCCATAAGGCCCAGTTAAAAAGAATAATAAAAGAATAATTGAAGTCCAAAATAAATAACATACCCCCAATTGTAGAAATTGAATGAAGACATTGTGACAGTGCAGTAGCAATTGAAAAGAAAAAGAAGATGTTGAATACATGTTCCATGCAAATGGATTAATGAAGATAGTGGATGGATATATTGTGTGGAGAATTCCGAAATTGTAATTCTTGAAAAACCAAAATTGATTGGTTAAGAAGGACAATGCATGGATGATAGAAAAACAATGACATCAATAAGAGATTTGATCATTGGTGCAATATTGGATGATTGTTTGTGTATGAGGATGTAATGCAAGAGGGTCATTTTCCATGGTATTTTTTTGTGAGTGTGACAAGTGTGGTCCACCTTAGAGAATTTTTTGAAATAAAGCTATGACTCATTTTGGTTATGCATTCCAATAATTGGAAGAAAATGATAGTTGAGAAATAAAGATCTCATGTTGATACTTGAATATATTGATATAATTCTTTGTGAGTTCACCATTTGAGTTGATTGTATAAAGTGAATCTTTATCTCTCTTAGAGTTATGAAACTGTGCATTAGAATGAGGACTTGTGTGAATAGTATGAACACTTTTAAGACGAGTATTGATGTGATCGATGAAAAGAAATCAATGTTGCAAATAGAGAAGGAAGTTAAATGAAGCATTGCTTCTAGCAATGGTGAAGATGGGAATGTGTGGACATTTGAAGGTAGTTGTGAGTGATGATGCCAATGGAAATAAGAAGAAGAAAGCAAAGGAAGTTTGAAGGAATAGAGGCTCCCATTTAAGACAATAGGTAAGTAACCAAACAGGGGGAGAGAAGCAAGAGATTGTTTGAAAGAAAATAGGATAAACTCAGAAAGAATACACTGACAGGGGGAGCAACACTGCAAATCAGTTAAAGGAGAAAATAAAATAGAGATAAGGGAGCATTAATTTGTTCCCAAGATGTCAGAAAGAACAAATATGAAGAGCCACAATATGAATACAATGGACATATCATTGGAATCCATGAGAAACAATAAGAATATACATACATGGGGAGTGTCTCTTTGGCATTACTGTCAAAGGGGGAGAGTAAGACAGTAAAAGAAAAAGTGTAGGACAAGAATGAAGTCAAGGAGCATGAAAAATTCGAACATGAAGATAGGAGGAGCTACCTCAACAAGTTACTGCAAAGACATGAACACACAATCAAAGGGGGATATTGTTGAAGTCATGTTTTACTAGGTTTCCATGATTGACAAAGGACGAGATTGTTGAAGTATGATTGTCATTGATGTTAAGGCATTTGAAGTGCGATGCCATTAATGTCAAGATAAAAGGGAGAGTGAGATTCTTTGTAGATGATAGTATCAATATCTATAGACAGGGGAGTAGAAGAAGTATGAAAGAGACCAACTAATGCCCAACTACTGGGACTAATGCAATCCTATATGTTGGTTCATCGTTTGACTATCTCAAGGAAACACAACCTACTCATCGATCAGAACAATAGTGTAAGATTTCACTGCCAAAATGCAACTATAGGAATTCAACACTCCACTACAAGAATTATGGTAATCTTATAATGTTATCAAAACTCATTCCAACTACCAAAATTGTAGAAGCTAACTACCAAAAATACTATAGATGAAATTATGTAACCTAATCAGTTGGTTAGTGAAAGCTTGAGATGGATCTTGATAGATGTGTATTGGTTGATGGGTTTTGAGTCTATGAACAAGACATGAAGATTTTTCGCCATAATAAAAAGAGGGGGAAGACCGTGCAATTGGAAAACTTAGCCCCACATTAATAATGAACAAGCTAAGTTCATCATATGCAACATCAATCCATTCTTTTGGTGACGACCCACTCAATGCAAAGACCCATTCCAACAATGAATAGGTTGGCCCTCTTGGCATCCACATGAACAACACAATAAACAAAAAATAAGTAATCTCAACAAAGGCAAAGCCCTACGTTGTTCATAAATAAGTTATCTCAGTCAAACTCAAAGGCCCCATGTGATAATTAGCATGTCGGCTCAGTCAATTAAATGGACCAAACTTTAAAATGCAAAGATAAAGCCTATAAATATGAGCATGTTCAACACATTTGTTGAGTGAAATGTGGGTATCGCACTGGAGCAAGAAGAGGATTATGAAGTGCGTAGATAGGGAAAGATGAAATCAGTGGAGGATTGGTATGAGGTTTTGGCTTGTGTTAATTAGCTCTTATGTAGCGAACTTTCTAGGCACTATAGGTATATGATCTATGATGTCTGGTGCAAGTTTGATATTTTCTCTTATGTAGGTGTTAGCACCAAAATCTACGTTGTCAAAATTTCTGCCAAATTTGCAATTTCAACAAGTCTCCCATTACGTCAATTTTTCTATTTGGTTAAATTTTACGTATTGCCACCGAGAGTGTCCAATACTTCTTAATTAAACAGTGGAATGAAATCTATGCACATTTTCACAAAAATAGACATTGGTGGACAGCGCGTGATCAAGTTTTATGGCTTGGAATATTAGATGCAATAAATCGAAGCCTTCAAGTGTCAGCGATGAATGAATTAGAGCCTGGTGAGTTAGCGCCTGCATTTGAAGATACTTGATTTTTTGCATTAAGTCAGATGTCATCTACAGAACAGTGTTAGAAGATGCTCGAACTTCTGGGATTTTATCAATATCTCCAGGTAAAATTCAACTTTTCAAGGGAAGCACGAGTGCTAATGCTAGTTACACGATTGCTACAGGGAATCTGAACATTCCGTAGCGCCTGTCATACAAAAACCTGCATATTCGCTACAGAATTTCTTATAGCCTGCTTTTTCACTTTGGTTTGACAGATTTCAACCTTCTATGAGGTTCTAGATATGGTAACAACAAACTAAAATATCAGCTATGTTTCCTAGTGTTGGTTAACATTAAACCTTTACTCAGATTTGGATCAAAGGATGAAGATGGAGTTAGTCAAAGTATCCCTAAAATGGAGATCGGATTTTATACTTTTAGTTATAAAATATGAATATCTATATCGATGTAATATTTTGTAAATCCTTGGATAAGACTTGATCCATTATTATTCGATCTGAGATCCAAATTTGATGTGTTTCGTATCTAGAAGAGATGTAAGGGGGAAAGAATGGGGATCTTCCTCTTAGAAGGAAGTAGGGGTTCGAGTGCTTCAAGAACAGAGTGTCAATGTAAAGGCTCACACTGTAATTCTCTTTCACTTCTTCTTTTTGAAATACATAGATAGTTTTTTGCACGGCATAAATGGTCATACAAATTCAGATCTAATTTGTAGTAATCATTTATTGTTAATCGCCAGAATTTTGTAATCTTTATTCAAATATTGCTATTATGATCAAGACACTATTTTGTATCTGAATGTCTTTTAACCAGCCTATATCTAAATTCTAGACTTTTTTACTTCTTATATTTCTAATTTTTATGTAGGTTATATTTTTTTTTTTACTTCTTTATTTTATGTTGGGAATAATATTATGTTTCTACTTTTCATATTCACTATAATATTTTTTTAATTTCTTTATTTTATATCAGCTTATTGTTTTAACTTCTTTATTTTATGTCAGCTTATGTATCCGTTTCTTCTCTTCATATTGTTTGTTTAAGTGTCTAGCCTTTAAGGTGCATGCCTCTAACCTATGAAGTGTTTCCAATTTGGTAACCTACTCGAACTACTACATCAACCTAAACCAATGCAGTAACTAAGGTGCCCTAGCTTTGTGCCATAATAGTCTAGTGCAGACTTTAAGGATAATAGTAAGGTAAGGTACCAAACACAACAATATAATCTAAGTTTTTAAGGCAACATTTTCACCTATTGTTTTGGATTAGTTGAAGCACCATAGATTTTGTGGAGCCGCTAACTCTATTGAAGATGGATTCTATCACTTGATGGAGCCATTAACAATTATAACCATCATTTAAACTAAACTATGATATGGTTAGTAAAACACATATTGACAATGATACGAAATTACCATAACTCTTGTAGCTTATTCTGATAATATAATTTGGCACATCCGGTAGTTTGAAAAGTTTGCACTTCCAGTCATTTGACTTGGGTGGTATATTTTGAACACACCGAGACACTGAGATGAGAGGGGGTGAATCGATATTTCTTACAAATTTACTATTTCACTTCTTTATCTATTAGTCTTTCATTATCAAGTTTACTTTATCAAAAGAACGATATGATCATATGCATTAATATAACATCAACCAGAGAGTGCACTTAATGTAAATGGAAAACTCAATATGTAGTATGGATAAAAACCATTCAAGTGATTACAACAATTGAGAAGACTTCAATATTCAAGATTTACCAGCAACAACTGCTACAACTGCTGGGAGGCTCCAATCCCAAGTTTCTTCCACTTTATTTGAAGAGATGCTCCAACACCCTACTTCTCTAGCTCCAACTGGAAAGAGGCTACAACCCCTTAAACACTTCCTAAAGTTTTCCTCCTGCAACAGAATGGATGCTTCAAGCCCCTCTTCAATATTCAAATGAAGTTTTGTCTTTTGTGTAATTCTGCTCATGCTCAGAACACCTATCACTTGTTGCGCACTGACAAAGGTTTTACATACATACATATATATGAGTTTGATTCAACACTTCTGGGCTAATTTACAAGATTAATGGCTTTTTCGATTTTGGGCACACTGAACCGATGATGCAGCTATTTGATTTCACCATTACTCATTCATCATAATTCTGATATGTGTTCTTAGTTTTTCACTTTGTCAAATACGCCTCTGTGTTCTTCGAAAGACATAATCCTCACAAGTCTTCATAAACACGAATTTGGTATAGTGCTTATACCCTTAACTAGTTCCACATAAATTTCATCACCAATACTTTATGATTCAGTGGACTGTCGTAATGAGTTCAGAGTTTGTAGCATAGTAAACATGGTTTTCACTTTCAACATCCAACTTCTGCACTTTTGCACTAAATCGTTCTGGAATCCCATATTGTTTTCAAATTTTCAACGTACTCATTGTCACCATATTGAATAATATTACTAAGTGAGTTCCTGGTAGTCCCATCATTTTTAACCAAGATATCCTCCGTAGCTTTTACAAGATGCCTATGTATTTTCTTGTTTGGCATCTTTGGTTTTGCTTTAACCTCTTGAACCTCCGATTCTCTTACTATCAGATCAAAATTTGTTGAGCAATCAGTTAATAAACATATTGCCATCTCTTTGATGGCTCATCGCATACCCTAAGAGCATTCTCTTGCAATCACATCATGGATAAGTATGGTTCTGCGATTTGTGCACATCACTTTCTTGCAAATTTCATTCCTTTAAGCTTCACTACACACAAGCCAGATTCCATATAATGCTATTGAGATTTGGCCAACCAATGTTTCTCTGCTTGTCATCACATGTCTTTGCCTTTATTTAATGCCCTTATTCCTGTACTTCAGTATGTCTAAAACTCCAAGTCCTCAAGCATATTCAATCATAGTATCAATCCTGTAGCTCATTTATTCATACAATTTTGTCCATAACCTTTTTATCAAGAGACCACAAATTTTTTCACACGTAACAATAAGTTCTGAAACCATGCATTTTACTTTTTAGTACCTTTTAAAACGGAACATAAATTTTTGATACCCTGAATCTCAGGAGTGTTGTTACATTCCTTAATGGTTACAGCTCTTGCAACATATCATTACAGTAGTGCCAGACTTTCCCAAGTCTCTATAGTGCATAATATCAATACATTCACCTGTAATAAACTTACCCACAACCGGATTTGTGAGTGGGAATTATTATGAGGAAATATGAGTTTTAAAAGAAGATAAGAGATCTTCCCAACTCTTCATCTGTTGTCTTAGAGGAGTCTTCATCTGTCCTGGTTTCATTACCTATTTTAATTAAGCATTCTTCTTTAGTTTCAACCGAGACTTTTTCATTTACTTGATTGACTTCGTAAGCAAGATCCTCATTTTCACATTTCTCCTTGGGTACTTCATTTCTTATTCTCTCATCATTGTCCTCATTGACTGCATGTGTGAGATCTTCATCATCTTTCTTGTTTTGTACCCCTGTTTTTCTTTTCCACACCTTTGTGAGTCTTGGTCTTGGATATCTTGTCATATTACAGTCTTTTGTAGTGTGTCCATAATTATGACAATTGTATTCAACATTTGGAAAATTCTTCTTGAGATATTCATTCCTTTTCACAGTTCTGCAAATAACAACCTTGTGTCCAAAATTGTGACAATTGTAGCAATGACCAAAGGCCAAAGACCATGCCTTGATATCTTGTTGTTGGTCTTCTTCTCAATCCTTGCATTTGTTGATCTTGTCCTCTCTCCTTGTTATTTCTTGCAACATGTTCATGTCTTCTAGGCTTCCCTTGAGCTTTCTCTTCTGGTGGCTTGTAGCTTTCATCTTTAGATTTTTGGCTGATGCCAAAACCAAACCTGCCTTGTAAAAAAGAGACCTTTGCTTAATAAGGATATTGTCAAGAACCTCAGTACTCTTTCTGAACTAAGTTTGTAGCCTTTCCAATTCTTCTCTTATATCAACAGCTTCAGTCTTTTCCTTTTCAACCTCTTCTTCCCCTTTTCTTCATAGGGTCTGGTGTTCATCAATGATCCTTCTAGATTCTTCAATTTCTTCCTTTAGAGAGGTAATTTTAGATTCCTTTTCTAGATAGGATGCCTCATTCTCTTTTATCTGATTTGCTAAGGCTTCTTGATTTCTATATGCCTCCTCTGCTTGTGCTTTCAGACTAGCAATCTCTCAAGCTTATTTCTCACATTATAGCAGTTCTTTTAGCAGTTTATTTTCCTTTCTCAAGGAGTCAATTTTAGGCTCTCTTTCCCGACACATTTCATCCTTCTCCTTCAACTGTCTAGTTAGTTCCTCATTGGTTCTTGTTGCTTCTTCAACTTGGATTCTTAGATCAGCAGTGGTCCTTTCAGCTTCTTCATGGTCTTCATGTTTTTCTCTTTTAGATTCTTCTAACAGTTTTTCCAACAACTCATTGTTCTCTTTGGATTTCCTCAATTCCTTTAAAGCATGCATCACCTTCCTTTCAATATTTTCAAGAGATCTATTCTCAGATTCTTTAGGAACTTCAGCATATGAATCATTCTCTTTCTCTTCATCATTCTCATTAGAACAATCAACAACATTATGTCCTATGTCATCACAAACAATATATTTTAAAAGATTCTTACCTTCATGGTTGCTTGATTTGATTTCTGACTTTTGTTCTTTTAGCACTTCTTCATTTGAGTAGAGATCTTTTAGTTTGATCCATAGCTCTCTTCCTGAGGTGCATTATCCCATGTTCTCTTTTATGGAATCTTACATTCCTTCAAATATAGTTACTATGGCCATCGAGTTATTCTTCCTTGTATCCTTCTGACCCATGGCCTTTACTTTCTTTGGTTGAGTGTAGCTTGAGACTACTAATTTCCATACATCAAATCCTACTGACTTCAAATACACCTTCATTCTCATACTCCATGATGCATAATTGGTTCCATCAAACACAAGTGCTCCATTCATGGAAATAATTATTTGACCATTTATTGTGTTAGTTCAAGGATCTCCTTCAAGTTGGTTAGACTTGTGTGAAGGATCTGCTCTAATACCAATTGTTGAACACAATGGGATACTGAGAGAGGGCGGGGGGGTGAATCAGTATCTCTTACAAATTTACTATTTCACTTATTTATCTATTAGTCTTTCATCATCAAGTTTACTTCATCAAAAGAATAGTGTGATCATATGCATTAATACAACATCAACAAGAGAGTACACTGAATGTAAATGGAAAACTCAATATATAGTATTGATAAAAACCATTGAAGTGATTACAACAATCGAGGATACTTCAATCTCTAAGATT
The DNA here is from genome assembly GCA_027924585.1 of Larix kaempferi. Lineage (NCBI taxonomy): Eukaryota > Viridiplantae > Streptophyta > Pinopsida > Pinales > Pinaceae > Larix > Larix kaempferi. The sequence goes on from BSBM01000476.1 coordinate 16,245,695, forward strand.
CACTGGCTACAATTGGTGGGAGGCTCCAACCCCCAAGTTTCTTCCACTCTAATTGAAGGGATGCTCCAACACCCTGTTTCTCCATCTCCAATTGGAAGGAGGATGCAACCCCCTCTTTCTTAGTCATCTCCAACTGATAGGAAGATTCCAGCTACAACTGGAAGGAGGCTACAACCCCCTCAAACATTTCCTGAGGTTTTCCTACTACAATAGGATGGATGCTACAAGACTCTCTCCAATATTCAAATTATGCTCTGTCTTCTGTGTGATTCTTCTTCAAGCCAATATCTACTGCCCCGACACAAACACTCTCTCAGCAATGTCACTTTCCTGTACTTGAAGACATCAACATTCATACTCTATCACTGTTATGTAGCTTATCCTCTGTTTCTACACCAAAGTTCTTATAAGTTCTCCATCAAAAAATCTTTAGATCCGTTGTCACCAATCATGTCATATACAAAACTTCTCTACCAATGTATTTACAAATTATGCTTTATGATATTTTGCCTGTCCAAGTTCAGTCAAGAAGTATGAACTTTGTCCTCAAGGATGGTTCAACTTTGTCTTCTAAACCGTTTTCTCAAATGAATGGAAAGGATGTCTTAGCACTACTGTAGATTGACCACAATTCCACCTTTAATCTTCTTGATATTAACTTTACATCTACACTCCTACACTCTATTCTTCAAGACTATACCCACACATTTTATATTTGTTTCATATCAACAAGAGGTTGATATGCACACTCCTTGCCTCTGTCCTTAATTCATCCTTGGTCTGAACAATTCATCTTTTAGATTTCAGTCCTGCTACCCCTTTCTTCTTCTCAACAGCTCACAATCCTTGCTCACACTTCTTCAAATGAATCACACTCTTTTATTTATACCCTTGCATGATTTTTACATTACTTAGTGGATCAAGTTGCTTGGGCCGACTTGAAATCTCTTAATTAATCTATACAACTCAACAAATTGCTATTTTTTTATGTGTTGCGGAGTATGGATGACTTAAATTGTTTTTGGTCAAATGTTGTCTATTAGACAATTCATGTGGTCTCGAATGGTTTTCCTTCCAATGCTGCTTAGACCATACTTCATATTGTAAGGTTGAGAGCTTTAATTTTCTCCAAACCTGTGTTATCTGAACTAACACAAACCCATTGCATTTTTTCAGAACACAATTTGAAACCTGTCACCCCCATCACACTTCATAAAGGAACTTCATATGGTTTTTGTGGACAAAAACATTAAACACTTAGTTTGATAAATTCGTGTCTTCATGAATCCAATGTGTCAATGGGTGATTTTTCTAACAACTCTCTTTCCATCAAATATCACAGGCGCACAACCAACTCTCTCTTCACTTGGTCATGGATCATATAGAATTCATGGTGATGATGCCAAATCTTCATGGATGCATTTCAACAAATGACCACATATTCATATGGGTCATTTGTAACCATCATGAACCCATACTTATATCATCAAACCTAGTCTTTCATTAGGTTTTCATACTTGTCATTTTCCTTGTACCGAAACTGGTACCAAAACCTGATGAGAGGTACCGAAACTATATAGGAGTATTGAAACTATATGGGAGTACTAAAACTATATAGGAGGCACTGTAACACACTTTCATCATATAAATACATCATCATTACTTTAAGTCTTTCACATTCACATCATCATTATCATCACTACCCCATGACCTCACTGCTACTTTGACATGAATGATCTTAGCTGATCTATGAACTTGTTGACATCATTGACAACTTCTGCCAACAATAGAAAGAGATTTGGTTACATGCATGCATGGATAACAAGGTTGAAAACAACATGCAATTTGAATATGGTGATATGGTTGTAAATGGAGCTCTAAATAGCGGTTCTGGTATGTGTGCGTTGAAGCTCTAATCTCTTACAAAGAAAATAAATGCATTTTTGTAGAAGCTCTAGCTATTACGAATTGCAGGTGTTCAACATATCTGATTAATCTCTAGTGAAATAAATGAAGTTGAACTCTAAGAAAACGATTCTTTGGGTACACCAATTTCCATAAGAAGATCATCTTTCAGTAGAATAGAGCAAATTATGAAGGTTGTCAGTGATACATTTATGATGCAATGATCTTGGTTGAAGTAGTGTATGCGAATTGGTGGAGTATGAACTACAGGTTCTAAAGTATGCTATGGGAAATGCAAAGAACATGTGTTACATAAATTGAAGGGCATTACATAAATTAAATCAAGCTACAGGAATAGGGTTTTGGTGTTACAAGAATTGAAGCAAGCTACAAGAACAATTTTTTACAGGAACTGAAGAGAGTGACATAATTAGTAGAATGTGTATAGAAAAGGTTACTAGAATAGAATTGGTCTCCTCATCTTATTAATAGGTTGGCGCTTGGTATTTTGATGCCTAAAAACTGTGAGTAATTGGTTACAATTAGGATTGGTGTCCTCGCCATGTTAACAAGTGGGTGCTTGTCAGATTGAGCAATGTAAGTGGGTGTTTGGAAAGAATGTCGATGTCCTCAATATCTCAATAGGTTAGTGTATGTCAATTCAATGCTTGAAAAGTTGTAAGTGGGTGCTTACTATACGGATTGGTGTCTCTCATAGGTTGAAGCATGTATAGAATGTAATTTTGGTTTAATATAAGAAAAACATTCCATGTTTTTCTCCCTTATTGGGTTTCCACGTAAAATATATGTGTACTGTGTCTTAGTGTTGATTTCTATCGATATGATTGATTATGAGATGACTGTTTAAAGTTTCAAAAGTGAAAATTGTTAAAATATATCCAATACTTATTCACCCCCTCCTTTCAGTATTGGTGTATATTCCAACATTCTTAAGTAAATTAGATATTGGTTTTATGATCTCAATGAAGTTATGAACCATCTTATGAAGTTTATCTTTCTGAAAAAGGATTGAATAGACTTCTTATTAAAGAGAAATGGGATTTTCTAGATATGTTTGATTCTTGAAGGGTCAATCTTAATTCCCTCATTGGATATGATATGTCCTAAGAGTTTTCCTTCATCTACTCCAAGAACAAAATTTTTAGGGTTTAAGGATATTCTATATTCCCGCACCTCTCAAATACTTGCCTAAGATGATGAATGTGATTTCTTCATTCCTTGGACACTACAGTCAAGCCATCTTGGGAAAATTAAATTATCTTCCCGTGGAGATACCTAAATGAAAATCGATTGCTTTTTGAAAAGTGTACCACACATTCGTCAATCCAAAGGACATCTAAGATATTCAAAATTTCCCCAAGGAGTAGCAAATGATGTCCTTGGTCTATCCTCTTATTTGAGCAACACTTGATTGTATCTTGAAAATCCATCCAACATGGACATCATGCCAACCTCAATGACTCTCTGCAAGATATTTTCCATGTTGTTGGGCGAGGCCCAAGTTGGTGCAGTTTTGATAAAGCGAAGTTCAATATTGGCACAGTTTTGTTGAAGCAGAGCTCAAGCAAAACAATTTTACGGCAGAAGTACGAACTCGGCGAGGCTTGGTACTGGCCTATTTTGGGGAGAAGCGACTTCGCAATTCCCGGGAATAGGTTATGGAGCGACGCGAAGATGGCGGATAGGGACCTGCTTCCTTAGTAAAGGCGGAAGTTCAAAGGACGACTAGGGTAGTTGGAGCAGTTAAAGAAGAAGCGACGTCCTAACAGCTACAGGAAGATCGTTGATGAGGCAAGAAGTACAAAGGACACACTAGGGTACAGTCAGCGCCACGCAATCAGAGCAAGCGACTATCAGAATGACGTCAGAGCCTAGGAAGCGGCGTAGAGGACGACCAAGGACACATGAAGTAGCTGAGAAGTTATGGCAAAGCATGGTTAGCGGGGTAACCGCTCTGTTTTGGTGGGTTAAGGGTACTATGGAGTTTCGGCCCATAGTTATTGTAAAGATGTGACCTTTGGGCACAATCTATAAAAGGGGCAATTTTGCATAGGGAAGGGTTAGATCTTGTTAGGTGAGAATAGATATTAAATAATTGATTGTAAGATATGAGCTAAGAGATCTCTGAGAGAGAAAAGGATCTATAGCTGTGTGCGCAGAGATCTATTGTAGAGAAGAGTCAGCAACTATGTGCGCAGAATGGAACTGTTAACCCTTCCCATTAATAGAAACAACAATTTTTGTGGATGTAGCTCCCATCTGGGTGTGAACCATGTAAATTCCTGAGTTGTGTGATTATATCTGTGTGATTGTTTCATGTTTATGTATGTTCATGCTTTTATATGTATTTTCACTTGTATGGATGAGGAGAATAATATGCTAAGTGTGAATGAATGGGAATGAAAATGATATGTTAAGTGTAAGAACATGCATGAACATTGTGAATTTGTGTTGAATATGCTAAATGCGTAGTTGTCTGGTTAGAATAGTAGTTGTACAGTTGAAGGACTAACAGTAATTTAACGAATTTTGTATTGTTAGAACTGTGAAGTGCGTAGTCACGTATTTGCATTGTTATAATGTGGTAAATTGCATCGCTTTAAGTAAATGAGAAGTAGCACTATTCAGTGCAGCATGTAGTGAGTGTGACTGTCTGGAAGTGTAGTCCAGAGTTGCATTGGTGTAGTCCAGTGTGGGTAACTACTACTAGTGTGCAGTCCCGAAGTGCGTTGTTGTATTAGAAGTGGATGTGAAGTAAGTGCAACTTCGCTCAGAGGACCTATTCTCTAGCCTTGCATCACTGGGTTATAGATACTTGCTTCTGTAGCCACCCGGTAACTTCGCCTCAAGTGAGACCTCAGTCTGTTCGTAGACTGTTTCCGAAAGGGCTGGTGAAAAGGGGGTTTTGTTGGGTCTCTAAACTACGCAGAACCCGGGTCAGTCAAAGAACAAGTGAATCACCCCAACAAATGGTTATATTGTTGTGCTTGAACTGGTGATGTGTTCTGATAACTAGAATCCTAAGAGGACAGAGATAAAAAAATCGGTGGCTAAGACAAAAATGAAGTTTTCCTAGAAAGAAAACAGACATCTGTGCTTATCTACGGAAGAGTGGTTGTAGAAATACCTATTTTCTGGCATACACGAAATCTTCTTCGCATTTTTTGGAAATGAGCTACATGAGTGGATATCACGACTTGCAGAATGCAAGAATTGTTTTATGGGTGAACCTACAGATTGAACTCCAGAGTTGATTCAGAGGCTTAAAGAGGTTGATAGCCCAATTTTAAGAGCAGTAGACTTTTGGCTAGATAGCGTACTAGAAGGCTACGTTACATAATTTGTTGTGGACACTCTGAAGTCTTACAGCACATCAGAAGGAGATTTATTCAAAGGATTCAGAGGTAAGTACTTGAAAAATATCATTTTATACATTAAAATGCTATTAGCAAAAAAAGGTGTCTTGAGAATGCAATAAAACTCTTAGGAATTTGAGTCTATAATGTTCAGTAACACAGATAGTGACACTAAGGAAAATATTTATACACTGCGAAGTGGAAAAATATATAATCCTAGTACTAGAAAGAGGTCTCGCAAAGCCGAACCTCGCATACCCCTAGAAACTGAGTTAGGTGGTGACAGAAAGTCATATCAGGGTGAGTATGATAGTGAAACAGATCCTAGAACGACTACCTATCAGCTTATCACTCCGCAGAAACCTCTAGTTGACGAAAGAAATACTACTAGTTCACAGAACGCTAGTAGCAACAACATCGCAGGAGTTAATACTTAGAATCAGTTAAGTAGTGGTATACCTTCCCCGACGTAGAACACTACGCCTCCTAGAAGAAGAATGGAAGATGACATTAGCTACCTATTTTTAAAGGAACTGGTCTAGAATACCCATAGCAACATTGGTTTCTTTGTGAAGCCGTGTGGAATGTTAAGCAAGTTCAGGATGATGCTATTAGACAAGCTCAGTTAGTTACTACATTTAGAGAAAGATCTCTAACATGGTTCATGAAGTATTTTGTTGGACAGAACAGAACACTAGTTGATATCAGAACTGCACTTATTAGAGAGTTTAAGAAACCTAAGTCAGAATCTCAATGCATTACAAAGCTAAAAGAAATCAAACAAAACCCCAATGAGACTGTATGGGAATTTGATCAGAAATTTAAAGAACTATTAGATCAAATTAGTTTTGACATAGCACTGCAACAACATAGAGAATGGTTCATAGCTGCATTGTTGCCCCATATCCGATTACCACTCATGCAACAGAAAGTAGCATCACAAACATAGGCATTAGATATTGTGATGAAGCTAGAGGCTTTTCCCATAGGAGAAACTAGCACAGGGATGGTACAAATACAAAACTAGCTAGCAAACTTAACGTTGCAGTTGCAAGATATGAAAAAGGGTAAAGAAACCAGAGAAGAGCTTTGGTGTACTAAATGCAAACCAAAATGTGTGGATGAATACATGGAATTGATTGTAGTGAAGGCTATGCCAAAATGTGGAAAATTTTCAGGGTGGAAGATTGTAGTGAAGGCTATGCCAAAATGTGTGGATGAATACATGGAATTGATTTCCTCTTTTTGTCTATAAAATGCAGTAATATTGTTCTTATTTATGTTGGATTACTCTAATGGTTTCTGGACTATTTTTTGGATATACAAATGAGCATGGTTTTCTTTGTTTTCTATGAGCAATGGATGTGATGGATATTAATACTCAAGCTATCTAATGTGCTAATTCTATCTTGTGGCTATTAAATGCATTCAATATTCAATGGTTATCTCCTATACAAGTGCATTATGCAGTTGCCTTATGTTTCTCCCTTCCAATTTATCTCCTTGCAAGAATAGTTTAGTTTAATATAAAATGCATTTAATTAGGGAATCCACTTGTTTGACCTAGAGTAAGATAAGTGATAAGATGAGAGGTAAGAACTTGCACATCATTGTATGACATAAACATTTGCATTTAAGATTAATATATTGCATCTCGTTTAACATTAATTAAAATCATAAATGGTGGGTTGGGCCACAACCAACGAACTCATTCCAAAACTATCTTGAACGGTATTCAGAATGTAAACCGGACGGGTTCCCTATTCCAAATAGTGAAGAGTCTAATTAGGACCTTTCATTGGGGAGAAACCCTACTGTCGATGCAAGGATTTTACCAGTCGTCAATAATCTTCAAGTTCCAGCAAAGGTGTTACCATTTTGTGAAATGAAGGAGGATATTCAAGATACAATTGCAGAATGGCTCGAGGAGATGTGATCAAAATTTGAGGATGCAAATGTCGATATTACTGGAGTCGCCAAGAAAAGTTGTAATAGAGGAAAAAAATATTGGGGAGGAACTCATAATACCACCCTCGTACATCCCCAAATACATGAAAGTTTAAGAGGAAGCACACCAAAAAGGAGAAGCTAGAGACCAAAGAGGGAAAGAACCCTAGGACATCCATTAGTTCATCACAGTCATTAGAATCATCATCACAAGGAAAAGTAATCCAACGCCATAAATTCTTCATCTTCAAAACCTTGCAACATAGTTCTTACACAGAGCACATAAAAAGTTCTAGTTAAGGGAAAAGTATTTTCTATCCATTTCGAACCAATATTGAACACCGAGCAATCAGATTTTGAGTGAGATACTCAACATCATCATCATCAACAACAACAACAAAGCAGCACAATTAGCATGGTCAAATCCCCTATTCCACATAAGGTTTAGAAGATTGTGAGTGTATTAATGTCTAACGGTGAAGCTCAACAAATTCTATTAATGGATACTTCACAACAGTTACAATTGTCCTTACAGTTAAGCATGGATCTATCAACACATTAGGAACCTCTAAGCACATTGAGTAGTTTGGTACCAACAACATCTCAGCCATCACCAACACCTAGTATTCTTTGGGATACTCACCATGGCGGTAGGGTTTGGAGGAGGGTTCTTTGGATCAATCCTTTGGCTCTTCTTGTGCATAATGTTGACGATGCTCCACAAGTATCATACATCGAATTTGATCTGTCATAGATAGCCTCTAGTGATTTTAATCACTACATGGCTGAAATTATGACCAAGTTGGAAAAGTGGCACCATGTGCTGAGAAGATCGTTACTGGAAGCTCAAAAGAGGCATCATGACCTACATAGACAACACTCATAGATAGTCACTGAGAAGGATTTAATGTTAGTGAGTTTCATGGAGGAATTCTATGTCATCCTCCCCATTGACTGTCTTGAATGAGATTCCCAGTCTTCTATGTAGGAAAAGATTTTTTTAGTACAAGAAATAATTCATACATTGCAGGCACAAAATGTATATATTGAATGAATGTTGAGCAGGAAACCCACTCCAAAGCAAGAAGAATTTAATAAACATATGGTCATGGTTGAGGCTATGTACCATAGAGAGTAGGACAAAGTCCAAGGGATTTCATTCCTTGTAGAATTTAGATTTTTTCTATGGATACACTTGTTGAATATGCTAGAATTACCCTTCAAGGATGATTAGATAATAATATGTGAAGAGAAAATATCAACAAAGAAGACATCATTGTCTGAGATTCCACTAGCTACATGCAAATAGCTTATGACTGAACTATATGCCCTTAAAAATCAGACTTTTTCATACAGGGCCAAGCAACAAAATTTAACCACTATATTGAATTTTTTTTATGAGATTGTGGTGTGATAATTTGTCACAACCTGAATCTAGTTCACTAAATAAACCTCACAATTATTTTTGCAAGAATGCAGAGAAGGAAGAAAATTTGAGCAGCACACATGAGAAGAAAAAACTCAATTGAGTAAAGCTCCATCATAATATTATTGAGGAATAAGAGTACAATAAATAATACACGTCATGAGAGAAAATCGAATGCACTAAAGGAAAATTGAAAATCTCATAGAAAAGCATGCTTACTAAAAGCTAAAAACCCCAAATAGTGGAAACATCACTTTCCAACTCAGTCAAGGACCTCACGAATTAGATAAATCAGATATGGAAGCTAATGAGTGATGAAAAAGAAGTAAGATGATGGATTTTGGAGATAAAAAGATGGAGGACATGTTGGCCTAAACTAGACAGCTTGCCAAGTCCATAAAAGCACCTAACGTTATCCTTATCCACTGAAAAGTAGAAAAAGAAGGACAAAACTATGTAAAAGTAGGAATGCGCTCTTACCAATTCTGGATAGTCATAAAAGCAGGCAAAATCTATCCAAAATATTTTTGAGGGAAATCATGTGGATAATTGTCATGTCCTCGGTCACGTCAGTTCCCTTTAGAGGCAATGAGAGACAACCCTTGAATCACCTACTAATTTTTTTCTTCTTTTTCTCAAGCAATTCAAAGGCTCTGCAAATCTGAACCCGCAATGATCATCGGTCCGCAATACGTAGTTCCACAAGCCCCGATCCACAAGCCGCAATCGGGAATCAGAATTTGGGTCACCAATTTCAACTTCGACAATTTCTCCCCTCCGAAGTCCACATTCTGCAACCCGCGTTGCAGAATTCGGAAAGGCAGAAGCCCAATTCCCTACTCCGAAAATATTCCCTTTCGACATCCCACAATCCGTAATCCGCATGCGGGATTCAGAAATGCGGAAGCCAAAATATACAGCTCCAATGAAATATCTTTTCTGATTTCCGCAATCGGAAGTACACCTTGCGGAACGCCAATCTTGCCAACCCGAGAAAACCACCCTTCGCAATCCGCAATCCGCTTTGTGGATGCGGCAAGGTGGAAATCCAATACATCAACCCCACATAAATCGAACACCCGACATCTGCAATCCGCAATCCACTTTATGGATGCGAAAAGGAGGAATTCTTTCCTCTCAAATCCAACAGTCGGTCCTTGACCTCCGCAATCTGCAATCCACATTGCGGATGCAGAAGGTCAGGACCGCATACCCTTGCACCAGAAGCTTCACTTGCCAACTTCTGGGGGTGATAAATCCTCCATCCTTGGTCAAAATTGGACAAGGTCAGTACCGTTGGAAAGCTCTTGGAGGTATCTATCCACTGGTATGATCCCCTACCCAATATGAGAAATCTAACCTTATCATTTCCCAACTAAAATCTGGCCTAAACTCCCTCAATACATCATTATCCCTCTGCAAGGAGCTCTGTTTGTCCTCTGATAGGTCTTCTCTCCTTCATCTAATCCACGGGGTGTCATTAAGCATAGCAGGGGCTGTCTACTTCCTTTCCTAAGTCCAGGTTGGATTGGTCCTGCACATTTACCAGACTTAGCCCTAATTCATCCAAGGACAATTCAAAATTATTACCAAAGGGAATTACAAATGTGCATAAACCTGCTATAGGAACACCAGGGATGAAACATGATCCACACCCATAGAATGGAATGCATGCACATATTTCTCCTAGGAAGAGTGAGGAAGCATGCAGGGGCTTAGTCCTATTCCTCAAGCATGATTACATATAAGTATCAACATAAGGATAAGCATGTAAAGCTACAAGAACAATGCAATTGACACACACACACATAAATTAGCCATATTAACACACAAGTGGAATGAGACCTTATTCACACACACATCTTGAATCCATAAAAATCATTACTAATTAACCATTGAAAGGATAAAACGCATAGAATGGGTATAACTTAACACGGGGAATACTTATATTTTCCATCAAATTCCCAAGCAAACTGGCTATGGACTGCAACGTTCCAACCCAACCATAGACCTATGCCCAACCTTTATTATTTCAGCAATCACAGATCACCCCTAAGCTGGGTCTATTTATCCACTAAGGAGTATCACTCAGGCCCACTCATAGCATTGGTTCATAGTAAATTAGGGCATCCAGCCTACAGTTGGCTTTGTCAAGAAATAGGGAAGGAAGGTAAGGGTTTTTCTAGATCAATAAGCTCATCTATAGAGCTATGGGCATATCCCACTGATATCAGACAGTTCAAGCACCCCCATCACCTCCAATCTCACCCTAGGTAAGGTCCCCTTCACTGCTTCACAGTCCCCAGGGTGCCCCTTCCCCTAGCACTGACCTGGGTAAGTGTGGTTGGCCTTGAATTCTAAATCAAGGTAAATAATCCTTGTTTGAATCTACTATGAAGTCTAAAACCTATTGGATCTTTCCCACTGCAATTCCACACTCGAATCTCTCCCATGTTGCGGCCACAACTCTGTACTGCGTCCACGATTTCAGGCTAACATAATTGGGTTCCTCTATGGGTTCTTGGGCATATAACACTCTCCAAATCGCACCCAAGTTCCAGTTCGTGGATCCATAAGTGGTTTCTCCTTTCCTGTTCAGATTTCTAAGTGACCTTCGCTCTGCAAATCGTGACCTTTTCCCAAATTGTGATTTCTTCTTTTCCTCCTCTCTGCTCGGTCTCCTCTTCGCCTGTGGGTTCAACTGATACTTTTGTGATCCACCACGGTCTGGGAAGGAGGAATACGAACCTCCATGGGTGGAGTGACGTGCGGTTCAAGACAGCAAAGCTGCATACCCGGTCATCCAAATTTTCAGGGGTTTTCCATACTCCACAACCTCATGCACAATCCTCTTGCAGTACTTACCTTGCAGCAACAATAAATGGCAGCTAGGAAAGTTCAAAAGGGGTTCTATATGTGACATATGGCAGTCTAGGTTCAATCTCACACCCCCTCACCACTCCCTAGTGGATACATAGTTCCCCCTCATTTTGTTGCAGCCATAGCCAGTCCTTGGTATTTTATTTACATTGGTATCATTTACAATATCTCATGGCTTAACAACACATGGATTATCAAAATATCAAATACTTGTTTGTGCAAATAAGCCTAATCATCCACTAGTGGGGCCTTAGCCTTAAGCTCCACACTAGGGAAAACACACATTGTATTTTATGCAATATTTACATTGAATCCAAAATAGCCTAAGGGTCAGAATGAGAGATATTACAATAATGTTGACAAGTGTGAGCCTAAAAAGGAAAGATGGGGCCAACTACCTAGTCAAACACCTAAGAAAGTATAAAACATGAATAATACTTTATATCCTAACTCTAGATGGATTTTTAATATTCTAACACCCCACCTTAAGCTTGACTTAGAGTGAGCAAAATTTGATTAGGGCCCAAGCAACAAAGGCTTATGGTCACCCCATTACAATTATTATTTGTCCATGTAAACTGAGGAAACATGGAAAATTTCATGGGAACAAAACCCTCCCTCAATAATGGACATGAAACACACCAAAAATTGTTGCTCCAAACTCAAGTAGGTGTGATGCTTGATTTGATGTTTGAAGGTATCTTCCTCTTGGGAATAGGTGGATCATGCTCCAAAAACATGTGCTTGAATTATCCATCAGTGGATGCAAGCAAATATGGAAGCTCTTTGAAGCAAACTTGATCAGAACAAATCCATGAATATGCAAACTATTATAGCCAAAATTGGCACTTCTCTATCCGTGACGACACTTACATCTTTTGGTCGCATGACGACACTTCATGAGATTACTATGAGTCACAAAAAATGACATTTGTGGATGGAAGAGCCATATTTTGGACTTTAGATGGATGGAATTACCTAAATCATGTCCCATTTGATAGGTAATAACCTTAGGAACAATTTTGGAGGCCAAAACTTCTCTAGAAAAGGTTGTTTTTGACCATTTTTCTACAAAAACGCAGGTTTGCATATGGTAAAGCTGTGGGTTTCCTAAAAAAACGCAGGTTGTATATGTTAAGAGTCATGGGTACCCACTGGTTTTCCCTGTACAAAGTCACAAATATCTTAGAAACACTAAAATACTTAAAATCACGAAAAATGGTTGGTTTTGGGTAGTTTTGGAACCTCCTCTTTTGTTGTAACTACTTCCTATTCGACCGTATCTTCTTCACTTTCTATATAAGTGTTAAGATCCTAATGGATGGCCTTCACTAACACCTCGGGGTTTTGGTGTAATGGTTTGTATCATTTGGTATCAGAGCCTCCACCCAGGTTCAAGTCAAAGTTCAGCAAAATCCCATAAGATAGGGCCAAGTGTGCATAACCATTGAATGCCCAAAATCACATCACATCCACCTAAGGACAAGAAAAACATGTGAGAGCGCAGGTTATAATATTCCATAGAGATACGCACATTGTGACACTTTCCCTTGCAAGGTAAGGTGCCCCCATTGGCAACCATGACTTCAAGGTTGGAGCAAGGATGGACAAAACAATCAGCCTGTTTGGAAATCCGAGGATCAATGAAGTTATGAGTGCTACCAGAATCAATGAGTATGGTAAGACGGAGCTTCTTGAAGTATCCCCTAACTCGCATTGTTTGTGGGGTGGTGACGCTAGTTACAGCATGGAGAGAGAGCTCGGGTGGGTCATCCTGAGATGGGGTGTCAATAGGCGGGTGTTGAATGTCGACCTGATCATCTACTGTATCTGGAGCTTCTTCATCAAGTTCTGAGGCAGGCGGAGAATCCACATCCAAGAGATAGAGATTTTGTTGAACACATCTATGTCCCTGAGTGAATTTCTCATCACCATTATAACAAAGCCCTTTTTCTCAGCGTGCGTGCATCTCTGTTTCAGACAAATGCTTGATAGGAGTTGGTTGCGGGGCAGGCGTGATGGGAGGTCGTTGGGAACCCATATTTCTGAAGGGAACAAAGGTGGGTTTGGAGCGTTGTTGAGCTGCGATCTTGTCCTCAGCCAGCTTAGCCAACCCTAGGACTTCCATCGTTGTGTTGGGACAAAACATTTTGACCTCTAAGCGGATTTCATCCTTGAGACCACTAATAAAACAACTCCTGTAGAATTCATCGGACAATCCTTCTGTGTGATTGGCTAGTTTCTCAAATTCCGTCTGATACTCTCTCACTGTGCCAGTTTGGTGAAGTTTAGTGAGTGCTCCTGTGAAGTCATCAAAAGAACTAGGACCAAATCGTGACAAAAGGAGTTGGCAAAAATCTGTCCAGTTTGGCTCGGGATGAGCTTTGATGTACCAACGGTACCATTGAAGGGCTTCCTGTTCCAAATGAAAGGATGCAAGTGGAACTTTCTGAACATCAAAAGTATTATGCAGACTGAAATATTGTTCTGCTTGGTATATCCATCTAGTTGGATCAGTACCATTGAAGCGAGGAAAATCAAGCTTCGTCCCACGAAAATTGTTGGAAGAAGAGAACCCGGTGGCTGCAAAAGATTCTGGCTGTCGGGTATTGTTCATGGCTGAATGCTGAAGATGGAGCTTGAGAAATTTTTCATCCAGATCTTGGAGTTTGGTTTGGATGGCTGCAAGTGCGTCCTCCATGGTTTTTGCTCCTGCGCGGGTGACAACCATAACCATGAGTTTTTTTTTTGTTTTTTTTTTTTTGGTTGACTGGGTAGGAAAACAAAAATAGAAACTACTTCAGTAAAGGAAAATCTGGACTTGGGAAAAAATCTGAAGGGTAATTGGGGTTTGACGAGGTTTTGGACACTGTCGAATAGACAGGGAAGCAAAAATAAGGATTTCAGAAGCGGGGTGAAAGAATGGGAAAATTTGGCAGAGGGGGACAAAGAAGCAGAATTCAGAAAGGAACTCTATGGTAAAATTTGAAGGTGATTGGGTGAAATCTGAGGAAGTTATGGCAAACCCTAAAAATAGACAAATGTGGGATTTCGGGCTTTGGGAAGGGGAATTGGGGATAGGGTCCTCAGGTATGAAATATGTAGAATGGGATGACAGGGGTTCCCCAAAAATTTCATGGGAAACAGAGTGAAAACAAGGGAGATATGGAGAAAAAACTGAATTTTTTTTTTTCTTCCAGACTGGAGCAGATACGATTCGGAAGGGATCTGGAACAAATAAATCTGCAACGGCGCAGAAGGGATCGAAAATGGTTGGATCTGAAATGACGACTGGATCTGGAACGACTTTCAGAATAGATCTAAAATGGCTGGATCTGGAGTGGAAGTGATCAGCAACAGTTCAACAGAAAATAAATATGGACCCCAGGTATGTGCGGCTTCCTATCGGTTCAGGGGATTCACTTGGCCACCAATGCTATCTGACAGCTTGCGTATTGGGGCAGTACCCCTCACTCCACAGCTCAGGTAAAACTGATAACCACTTTGCCACAAACGACAGCTCTTGGTTTACCTCACGGGTGGGAACTAGTCAATCAGGTAGGGGTCGTTGCCCTTTTCGCTGGCAGGTCCTCTCAATGGGCCAGCTACTTTGGGGTTCCTATGGTACTCCTCACAATGAGTTTTAGGGCTTATTGCCAAGTACTTCCCACAGTTAAGCGGATAGGGATTATTCCCAAATCCGAAGCTGCAACAGATGCGAAAAAAAATTTGGCAGAAATTCCACCCAATGAGCCCAAGAAAGTGCTCTAATACTAGATGTGATAAACCTGCAATAATTAATTAATGCAAATACACGAGATATCAAAAATAATAGAACTCAGAATCACTTTTATATTTATCATGGACCACTTCGAGGGGGCAACCTCCTTTGAGCAAGCTCAATACAATTAACTTCACGGTGCCTTCATAGGCCTCAACACACACTTATATACTAAGTCTAGGCACCAATACCATGGGTCAATACTATGTGTCAATACAAACCATGGGCTAAGTCTAGGCGCCAATACTATGAGTCAAAACCATGGGACATATAATACTATGGGACGACTTACAAAGCATATGTGTCCAATACTATGGGTCAATACTATGGGCTAATATAAACTATGGATCAACAAATACTATGGGACGACTTACAAAGCATATGCGTCCAACAACAATATACTAACAAAGTAAAGACATGGGTTCCTAACAATAAGAGAGGGAGAGAAACCATGAAAGGGGACCAAGCCCATTATAATTTTATGCTGGAGGAATTTGGATTCACATCCCCCTCACTTGTGCCCTAGTTTCTTGTAAACCCTAGCACATCTTATCAAAGGTTGGGATCCTTGGAGAAGAGGAGCAGGAGACCTTGAATCTTGGTTTCATGAAGTGCCATGCTTGAAGGAAGGTATAATTTAATGTGCTTGCTTCATTCATTAATAAAGATCATACATTCTTCCTTTCCAAATATATTTGTTCATGTATGTTTCAGATCTTATTACGATTTGATGTTTTATTATCTTATGAATATCAATCTTTTAGTTGTAAAAAAATTGGTTTGAGGAAGGTTTGTAGTTGTTTTGCAGGTTGTTGCATTGGAGAAGAAGAAGAGAATATTGGATCAACCTTCTGAATAAGGTACACTTTCTCCTAAACCCTAATCTCTTTGCTTAATAATTGTACTTTCAAAACCTTGTATGTATATCTTTTACCCCTGTACGTTGGTAGTCTCACCCCTGCTATAGGACATTTTTCCTAACAACACAAACCATTCTAGAACTTGAATTTCAAACCACATGAGGCATGATCAGCTCCAATAATATCTGATTTCTCTTGAAACTTTAACTTTTTATTAGTGGAAGTTAAATCATCTCCAAGAATTGATAGATGGTTCCTTGTGATCTCCTTTGAATCAGCAAGGGTGAGATCAATGTTGATGTATTTGTAACTTCAGAATGCATTTCACTTGTATATTTTATATTGTACTCATATGTCATTGTAATTCCGATGGAGAGGTTTCATTCCTCCTATCAGGAAAGATATTATTGTATTTGATAGGGTTATTAGACTCCCCTAGTGGGGTCGGCCCAAAGTTGAGTTATATTGGGTTATTAGACTCTCCTAGGAGAAGTCGGCCCAGTTAGGGTAAAAGGAAAGTGAAGTAAAGTATAAATAGAGAGTGTGACTCTCTCATTTAGAAAATTCACTCACTCACTCATTCGTACAAGTGAGAGAGAGACAAGTTCGCACAAGTGGAGGAGGAGGAAGCTGCTGGAGACCATCTTCTTGTTTTGGGGTTTTGTATTATTGCTTATTCTATCTCTGAGGAAGTTGCGGGGTTTTGTCCTTTATGGTTTCCCAGGTGAAATTCTTTGTGTCTATTATCTCTTGTGTTTGATTTGTTGTGCATGTTATTCTCTCATATAAGATCCTAGATCATATTGAATTAAATGATGAAAATCTAACATCGTATCAGAGCTAACCTGAGAAGAAGACACTTTGCAGCTGCGGAAGCTAGGGATTATTAATTTTTGGGTCTCTTTCCACAGATCATAAAAGGCAGGAGGCTAGGCTAACTATCCTAAGGAAGGCACATCTTTCTGTAGAAACAAAATTTGATTCCCAGCATTTTCAGTTTTTGGTTTGTCACTGCTGTGGGAAAGTAGGGATTTTGACAAAAGTGGAATTTTGGAGTGCTCTCAGCATAGAATTTATCTCCTCAGCAAAATTGAAATTTAGAGACCAAGATCAAACTTTTTAGGTGGGTGAATCTCCGGGAAAGTCAAACCCTAGTTTGGTTTTTGGACCAGAAAACCAGAATTTGACAAAAGTTGCAGATCCGAAATTCGCAAGTCACTTTTGAGGGGTCAATTTTTGGAGTTTTCAAAATCTAAACACACCAACTTGCTCACCTCAGTCAATTGCATCTCCCTGTCCAGACAGAAGTTTGAAATTCCAAGTTTGGATTTTTAGAGTTTCTTTATGAAACCCTAGCCAGCTCCAGATCCAGTTTCAGCAAATCAAAGTGGTAAGACCTATAAACTTTTCTATTTCCATTTGAGTTTCTCATTAAGATGTATCACCACACCAAGCTTGAGGATAAGCTTGAAGGGGGTGATAAATTCCGAGCATGGAAGTATAGGATTGTATTAATCCTAAAAGAGAATGAATTGGACACCTACATAAGTGAAGAGATTCCAGTTCCAGAGGGAGATGAGGCTAAGGCCTTACATAAGAATAACTTGGTCAAGGCCAAGAGGATTATTGCAGACTCTATCAAAGGCCATCTCATACCTCATGTGTCTTCTCTAAAGACACCCAAGGAGATGTTTGATTCCTTGACCAAGCTATTTGAAGGAAAGAACATAAATCAAAAGATGACTTTGCAGAACCAATTGAAGAATGTGAAGATACAAAATGCAAAGACCATGCAATCCTACTTCACAAGGGTCTCTCAAATAAAGGAACAACTTGAAGCTATGGGAGAAGATATAGAGAATGGTGAAATTGTGATTACCACCTTGAATGGTCTCCCTAGGTCATGGGATTCCTTCATTCAAGGAATTTGTGCTAGGAAGAAGCTCATCTCATTCAGTAGGCCGTGGGAGGAATGCTCACACGAAGAAGCTCAACTTGTGGCTCGAGAAGAGAAGATGGGTAATGAATACCAATCTCTCATAGCACACTCCAAAAGGAATGATGACAAGAGGGTGCACCACCACAATAAGAAAGAAAAGCACCACCACCAGAATCAGAGGGGTAACTTTAAACCCCGAAGAGATATGTCCACCATTCGATGTTATACATGTGATAAGAAGGGACACTACTCCAGGGATTGTCCCAGAAATAATAAAGGTGGTTCTCACAAGAAGAAGAGCAACAAAAGAAGGCATCGTGCTCACACTGTAGAGGATGATGAACCTCCCAAGAAGAGAGCCAGAGAAGAAAGTGAAGATTCTTCAAGCGATGAAGAGTATGTTTTGATATCTTCCCTCACAGGAACTATTACACATGGAAGCAATGATTGGCTTATAGATAGTGGGGCTTCCAAGCATATGATAGGATTCAAGGAATCCTTTATGAATCTATCTGAACATGAGTCACCCCACAAAGTGAAACTCGGGGATGACTACCAATATCCTATAAAAGGAAGTGGTGAAGCCTCTTATAAGCTAAACTTTGGAAAGTTTATGAAGATGAAAGATGTATTGTTTGTGCCAGGACTCAAGAAGAACCTTCTCTCCATATCTGCATTGGATGCAAAGGTATGAGGGTTGCATTTATAGATGGCCAAAGGGAAAGACCATAGATAATGCAGTAGTTATTGGAGAGAAAGAGGGAGGCTTATACAAATTGAAGGGCCAACCAAAACAAGCCTTGGTCCGTGAATCAATAGAACCAAGTGAACTATGGCATAGAAGGATTGCACATGTGCACTATAGAGCACTATCTCTTGCAAGAAAAGTTGTTGAAGGTCTTCCATAAATTCAGGAAAAGCATGAAGGAATTTGCAAAGGTTGTGCAAAGGGAAATAATACAAAGAAGACATTTCCAAGTAGCGAGAGCAAGGAAAAAGGAATCTTGGAGATCATCCACTCCGATGTATGCGGTCTGATGTCATCCAGTTCTTTGAGTGGGTATGTATATTATGCTTCTTTCATTGGTGATTTTTCTAGAAAGACATGGATATATTTCTTGAAGGGAAAAGATGAAGTATTCAATAAGTTCAAGGAATTCAAAGCCTTGATCGAGAACCACATGGAGAAGAGAATCAAGAATTTTCGACCGGACAATGGCGGAGAGTTCACATCAGAAG
Source organism: Larix kaempferi (assembly GCA_027924585.1). Taxonomy (NCBI): domain Eukaryota; kingdom Viridiplantae; phylum Streptophyta; class Pinopsida; order Pinales; family Pinaceae; genus Larix; species Larix kaempferi. Next base: position 16,265,049 of record BSBM01000476.1, read on the forward strand.
ACTTCAAGAAATTATGCAGAGATTCAGGGATTAAGAGGGAGTTGACCACTCCATATAATCCACAACAGAATGGAGTTGCAGAAAGGAAGAATAGAACAATTATGGAAGTAGCAAGGGCAATGGTTCATGACCAGGATATTCCTATGCATCTATGGGAAGAAGCTGCTAGGACAGCTGTGTATGTACAACATCGTACTCCACATAGAGTACTTGACAACAAAACACCAAAATAATTTTTCTCTGGAAAGAAACCAGAGGTTAGCCATCTCAGAATATTTGGTTTCCCAGTGTACATACACATTCCGAAAGAGAAGAGGACGCAGTTAGATCCTTCAGGAAAGAAGGGTATATTTGTGGGATATAGTGAAAGCTCGAAGGCTTACAGGATATATTTCCCAGGATTCAAGAAGATCGACATCAGCAGAGATGTAACATTCGACGAAGACTTAGCATATCATAGATCTAGGAATATACCTATTGAAGACATTGAAGAACCATAAGTACCCAGGAATCGAGATACAACAATGAATGAAGTAAATCCAGAAGAGAATGAAGATCGTGAGATGGAAGATCCACATGAACCTGTAGATCCACCCTGTGAGAAGAATTCTCACAAGAGGAAACCAACATGGCAACGAGAGGTAATTCAAGAGGCAGAAAGGTATGGTGCCTCAAAAGGTATGCATAGAGAAAGCAAGAGACCAAAGCCATACAACAACTATGTAGCCCTGCTATGTGACATCATTGACAAAGAACCTTCCAACTATGAGGAAGTAGCTGAGAAGAAAGAATGGAAGGATGCCATGATCTAGGAGTGTCAATCAATCATGAAGAATGATGTCTGGGATGTGGTCCCGAGACCAGGAGGGAAGTCTATAGTAACTTCCAAATGGATCTACAAGATCAAGCATGCTACAGATGGCAGCATAGAGAAATTCAAGGAAATATTTGTGGCACATGGATTCTCCTAGAAAGAAGGGATAGATTATGAGGATACATTTGCACCTGTACCTAGATACACTTCCATCAGAACAGTACTTTCTATGGATGCAATGATGAAATGGAAGATACACCAGATGGATGTCATGACAACATTCTTGAATGGTGTAGTGGAAGAGGAAGTGTATGTGGAGCAGCCACTCAGGTTTGAGACACATGACAGCGAGACTCATGTGTGCAAACTGAAGAAATCCTTGTATGGCTTGAAACAGGCACCCAAGACATGTTACGGCAGGATTGATAGCTTCCTGACTAGTTTGGGCTTTACCAAGAGTAAAGCGGATTCCAACCTTTACTACAAGGTTGAGGAAGGCAATCCAGTGATATTCCTACTATATGTAGATGATCTTTTTGTGACAGGTGAGGATGGATTGATTGTTGACACAAAGAGGAAGCTTGCTGCCGAGTTCGAGATGAAGAACTTGGGTATGATGCATTATTTTCTAGGCATGGAGGTGTGGTAGAGTGCAGATGGAATATTCCTTGGACAAGGCAAGTATGCAGTAGAGATCCTGAAGTGGTTCGGAATGATGGACTCCAAGGCCATGGCGACAACTATGGCATTGAACCTGAAGCTATTGAGTGATGCTTCATCAAAGTCGGTTGATGCCATGATGTATCGTCAGATGATTGGGTCCTTGATGTACCTGACGAATATGAGACCAGATATTTGCTTTGCTATGAACACATTGATCCAGTTCCTGACGGATCTGAGACATGTTCACTTGATTGTTGCAAAACACATTCTGAGGTACCTGAAGGGTATGGTTGATTATGGGCTCAAGTATGATGCGAATCAGAAGATTAACCTGGAGGTTTATGTTGATTCAGATTGGGCAGGCAGTGCCACTGATAGGAAGAGCACTTCGGGGTGCTGCTTCAGTATGGGATCAAGTGTGATCTCTTTGTTTAGCAGGAAGCAGTCCTGCGTAGCACTGAGTACAGCCGAAGTAGAGTATGTTGCAGCTTGTTCGGCTAGTTGTGAGGCAGTATGGATAAGGAAGATACTATCTGATTTGTTTGATCTCCAGTTGGACGCGACTTGTATACATTGCGAAAACCAAAGTTGTGTGACATTGTCTGAAAACCCAGTGTTCCATGACAAGTCGAAGCACATTGAGATCAAGTATCACTATATCAGGGATATGGTGCAGAGAGGAGCAGTGAAGCTCCAGTTTGTTGCGATGGACGAGCAGATAGTCGATGTATTGACCAAGCGGCTGGCAAGAGTGAAGTTTTAATACTTTAGAGAGAAGCTTGGTGTACTTCAGATCGAGGTTCCTTCCAAGGGGAAGTGATGAGTCTGGCAGACGCAGATGCACACAAGCCATTCTCACATAGTGGTAGGAAAGTCCTCCTATGGTGTAGATGTAAGGGCTGGGCCATTCTCACAGGGTGGTAGGAAAGTCCTCCCATGGTGTAGATGTAAGGGCTGGGATTTTTCGACATGGTCAGAGGTTAGTCCTTCCATAGTTGTTGATGTAATTTCCAAGGCTTTTCCGACATGGTTAGAGGTTAGTCCTTCCATGGTTGTTGATGTAATTGTCGAGCTTTTTCGACATGGTCAGAGGTTAGTCCTTCCATGGTCGTTGATGTAATTGTTGAATCTTTTTTGACATGGTCATAGGTTAGTCCTTCCATGGTCGTTGATGTAATTGCAGAGCCTTTCTCGGATGATGATAGGAAAGTCCTTCCATGTCGATGAGTGTAAGTGTTGTGTTATGTGCATCTGGATTGTGCTCCGTTGACGACGAGATGATCTGAAGATGATGAGGTGACAGTAGGGTACACAAGTTTTGCAAAGGCATATAATCAATCCCAGTATGCTCCTTCAGGTTTTGCAGTAGCATATAACCAGTCCTGGTAGATCTTGCAGGTTTTGCAAAGGCATATAATAAGTCCTGAGATGTACCTACTTGATGGCTTGCTCACAGATATGATGAATACCTACATGGAAGCTAGGCCTACATCCAGCATGAAAAAGGGTTGGCTCTGTAGAGCTTCCTATGACCAATAGATTGGAGATTGATGGTCGAGATAGCAACAACAGTGATGATGATGATTCGGCTTTGATGATGATCCAGTAATGAAGACTTGTTCCAATGAATTGTGTCAAGAGAATACCTTCCTATTTAAGAGGGAGTGTTGATGTATTTGTAACTTCGGAATGTATTTCACTTGTATATTTTATATTGTACTCATATGTCATTGTACTTCTGACGGAGAGGTTTCATTCCTTCGATCGGGAAAGATATTATTGTATTTGATAGGGTTATTAGACTCCCCTAGTGGGGCCGGCCTAGAGTTGAGTTATATTGGGTTATTAGACTCTCCTAGGAGAAGGCGGCCCAGTTAGGGTAAAAGGAAAGTGAAGTAAAGTATAAATAGAGAATGTGACTCTCTCATTTAGACAATTCACTCACTCACTCATTCATACAAGTGAGAGAGAGACAAGTTTGCACAAGTGGAGGAGGAGGAAGCTGTTGGAGACCATCTTCTTGTTTTGGGGTTTTGTATTATTGCTCATTCTATCTCTAAGGAAGTTGTGGGGTTTTCTCCTTTATGGTTTCCTCGGTGAAATGCTTTGTGTCTATTGTCTCTTGTGTTTGATTTGTTGTGCATGTTATTCTCTCAGATAAGATCCTAGATCATATTGAATTAAATGATGAAAATCTAACAATTAGAACCAAAATCACCAAAATATGCTTGAGTCTTGAACCCAAGCGAATGGTAGTGTCCTCCATATTCAATGAAAATATGAGAAACGGTGCTAGCAATTAGGTAGAAGTACATAGGAAGCATGTAATCAAGGAGGGTGAATTCATCACTTCCAAATTCTTGTATATCTTCAAAAACCTTCAGTAGATCACCATTTTGCACTCCATTAGACTCATGTGAAAGAGAGGAATTGAATTCCTCTTTAGTTTCTAGAGCGTGAACTAGATTATCTTGCTCAGAATTCAAAATAGAATACTCATAGGAGAACATGAGAGAGAGATGGAAGTCTTCATCTTCAATAATTCTATGTATTGAAGAAATTTCTACAATTTCTTCTTCTTTTCTTTGAACAACTTCTTCAGAGAGAGTTGAGGACAAGACATCAGGAGGGATAACATATGAGGATGTGTCCATAGGCTCGCTCCATGCACCAATATTCTACTTATCTAGAGCCCTATCCAAGTTGGACCATAGCTCAAAATGATAGTCTGTAGAAGTAATAAGGTAGTGCATATCTGAAGACATTGCCAAACACATAACTCCAAATGCTCTATCACAATCATTCAGCTATTCATTCTTATCTTCAAAGGACTCTGGATCTCTTACAACACCAATAGACACATTGTCTCTTTAGAGATGCAACCCTCTTTGGATTCCACTCATCATAATTGAATGGAGTAAGAGGAGGAACAACTTTCGAATCCATGAAGTTGTACCTGCATAAAAACCTACAAAAAAAATTCAGGAGGAAATTCAGTAAGCACAAGGCTCTGATACCATGTGATAATTTGTCACATCCTGAATATATTTCACTGAAGAAACCCACAATTAGTTTTGCAAGAATGCAGAGAAGGAAGAAAATTTGAGCAGAACACATGAGAAAAAGAAACTCAATTGAGTAAACTCCATCATAATATTATTGAACAATAAGATTACAATAAATAGCACCTCATGAGAGAAAATAAAATGCACTAAAGGAAATTCGAAAAGCTCACAAAAAAGCAGGCTTACTAAAAGCTAAAACCCCCAATAGTGGCAACATCACTTTCCAACTCAGTCAAGGACCTCATGAATTAGCTAAATCAGATATGGCATCTAATGAGTGATGAAAAAGAAATAAGATGGTGGCTTTTGGAGAGTAAAATATGGAGGATGTGTTGGCCTAAAACTAGACAGCTTTCCAAGTCCATAAAAGCACCTAGCTTTATCCTTATCCACCGAAAAGCAGAAAAAATAGGACAAAATTGTGTAAAAGCAGGAATGCGCTCTTACCAATTTTGGACAGTCATAAAAGAAGACAGAATCTATCTAGAATATTTATGAGGGTGCTCATGTGGATAATTATGACAAGTGTGAGCCTAAAAAGGCAAGATGGGGCCAACTACCTAGTCACACACCTAGGAAAGTATAAACAATGAATAATACTTTTATCCTAAGTCTAGATGGGTTTTTAATATTCTAACATGCGGAAAATAAATATAGTGGACTGACTAATTTCCATGGAAGTATCTTGACACTTTTCATATGTGTATAGAGGTTAGACCCAAAGTAGACACAATGACATTGGAAGATGTCCTTGATTTTACTCAACAATTGGAAGTGTTGTTAGAGTCTTGTACCAATTTGAATCTCGAATTTTCCAATTTCATTTATCAATTAAATATGAAGCTTCCCTTAGTGGATTCTATTTTGTAGAAGTAGATCTCATTTCCTTGAGGGAAAGACAATCATAATGTCGAGGGCCTATTGGTACCCCATTTTACAATTTTGGTATGCATACCAAAGAGTCAAGTTGTGCGCAACATGACTACTCCGTGCACGGGGTTCTGTGCTACACACCACTGTTGCGTCCATTATGCGCCAAGAATAGACTGTAACTTTTGCGCGTCGATCTATTTTTGTAACTACATATTTTAACATAGATAGATTGAGATTAGTTATCGATCAATAAATTTAACTAGGTCTATTTAAAGATGTATCGGAATGAGAAAAGTATTAGCCAAGTAGGATAGTAGAATTGACAAGACTGTTATGGAGAAAAAAATTACTATGGATTGGGGTAGACCACAACAGACAGATGGACTCAAGAAATCAACTCACTTCCCAACATATGCTATATAAATGTAAATGATGATAAAAAAAATAAAGGACCTACCTCAACCGGACGACTGATGAAGAATCTCATTGAGATTTCGAATCACAACACTTGAACCTACAGCTTAGACTCAGCAAGAAACACAAACAAGTGCATATGATATATAAAAGAGGTCAGCATATACAATAGCATAATCCATGATATATATAAGAAAATGTACCCAATGAAAATAAATGATCATTCACAACATAAATGGACGAGAAAATGAGTATTTCTATTAATATCTACAAGAAGTACAAGATACAACCTCCTGTTGGAAACTCATCTGAACCAAGAACTAGGTCCCTCCACTTGTGCCTCCACCACTTCAATCCCCCATACAATGGAAAACTCATGAGTAAAAGAACAAATCCTTCACAAGATATGAAAGAGTTTGGGAGGTGAACATAAATGGTTCACAACAACTAGGATCAATGGATGTAGACTCAAGCAATCAAGGAAAAATTTTGGTAAATTTTCGATGCTCTTCTCTTTCTCCTCCTTCCATGCATCACAATAGCTGAATATATAACCCTCCAAAGGCAAGTTAAAGGTCGGATCAAGTCGTTTAAAGATACATGGAATGCCAAATATCACAGTGGCCGCTTTTTGGAGTGAAAAATAGAGATTTTACTATCATTTACCAAAAAGTCGATGTACGCAGGTTGTAGTGATGCAACCTGCGCATATGCGAGTTGTACTGAAGTAGCTCACGTGTAGGAAGAAAAATAGGGAAAAATGGGTTCAAGGAGAACCAAAGATATGGTTTTGAGTCTACAAATGGGTAAGGGAGGCCATGGAGTTTTAATGCTCACAAGGTGGCAAAATATGGTGTAACAAAGACATTGATAACTGTATATACATAAAAATATGAGAGAAAGAGAGGAGGATAGGGTTTAACCCTACAATTGTATTGAACTATATGCATGGAATGAATAAGAAGATTGTGTGTTGGTTCCCCCTAAATGGTATCTATGTTAATGTGTGATTGCTTAATCTATTGTGTATGCAATATATGAATTCATGTTCATATTTCTAGTTTTGTTATGTTATGTTCTAGTAATTCTCATAAGCATCTTGGATGAGACCTTATTCTATATGGAATATTGAATATGTTCATGTTTGTGGGTTTATTGTTGGTATTAGTTTAGAACCTAAGGTTTGGATTATATGCTAAAAATACTTTTGCATTTAGTTAGGCCTTAGAAACAAAAATCCTTTGAAGGTTTTTATTCAACAAAGGGTTATGGGGAAAAGTTATGAAGGTGAAGTATTTAGAGAATAATGAACCATAAGACTAGATTAGGCTAGAGAGAAAACCATTAAAAGGAGCATCAAATCTGTGGAAAGGTCTAGCTAAATTTTTTTCTATTGTTGACACAGAGGCTATCGACAGGGGTTCACTTCGCACTATCGTCAACATACCCAACCAAACACCCTTAAGCACCGGCCGAGAAAGGTTTTACCCTTTCCAGCAACACCTGCGAAGCGAGTAAAGTCTCACCCGATATGATTAAGGGGGCTGCAGGAACCAAGTTTCCCTAGTGGGGAAAGGACATGCAACCACTTCAACTCTACCGCAATATAAACCAGAGATTTAGATTTGCATACATTCATACACTCATCATTCGCATATTCACCATTTGCAGATTTCATACATAATGGACATTCGCATCAACATGGTTAACTGATCATTCGCATCAACAGCAATTACTGAACCAAAAAACCTTAAACATATCACAAACATTTGTATTCACCATTTAACAGAAACATAGACAAAATATATAACCATAACTTAACATCTTCATGCATTCATCAAAACCTGCAGTATAACCTTCGCAGAAACAGTTCAGAACATATTATTGCGGATCCATACAAAACTGTGAAAACATAGCAAAACACAATCGAATCGCATAATCACAATGATTCTACAATCCGGTCTCCTCTCCATTGATCAATTGATCTATCTATGCCCTTAGGCTTACATTCATACTCCTATTTATATCATCTAAATAGTTACAAAACGGTCCAAATGACCCATTTCTAACAAACTAACTAATATTGCGCTTCCTCGTTCTCCGTGAATGACCCTTCCTTTCGCGGATGGTCCTTTTTTGCGGTTGTCAGTTTCCACACTTCATGCGGACTAATCCCGTGCCAAAAGGCCCCCAACACAAACTTGTGGCTCTCCCTCGAGCCACCTCAACTGGACACCTCTGGTATTATTCTCATCCGTCGCTGTGGTAAACTTCTGAAGTTGTTCTTGACGTCTCAAGCTCGCTGTCATGTACTTCTTGAACTCATCCTCCAGTCTCTTGGTCCCGACAACAGAACCATTTGTTGACACAGTGACTATCGACAAGGGTTCACTTCGCACTATCGTCAACAAACCCAACCAAACACGCTTAAGCATTGGCCCAGAAAGGTTTTACCCTTTCTAGCAACACCCGCGAAGCAAGTGAAGTCTCACCCAAGATGATTAAGGGGGCTGTAGGAACCAAGTTTCCGCAATGGGGAAAGGACATGCAACCACTTCAACTCTACCGCAATAGAAACCAGATATTTAGATTCGCATACATTCATACACTCATCATTCGCATATTCACCATTCACAGACTTAATACATAATGGACATTCGCATCAACATGGTTAACTGATCATTCACATCAACAACAATTACTGAAACGCAAAACCTTAAACATATCGCAAACACTTGTATTCATCATTTAACAGAAACAAAGACAAAAGATATAACCATAACCAAACATCTTAATGCATTCATCAAAACCTGCGGTATAACCTTTGTAGAAACAGTTCAGAACATATTATTGCAGATCCATACAAAACTGCGAAAACAGAGCAAAACACAATCGAATTGCATAATCACAATGATTCTACAATCCGGTCTCCTCTCCATCGATCGATCGATCTATCTATGCCCTTAAGCTTACATTCATACCCCTATTTATATCATCTAAATGGTTACAGAATGGTCCAAATGACCCATTTCTAAGAAACTAACTAATCTTGCACTTCCTCGTTCTCCGCGAATGACCCTTCCTTTCACAGATGGTCCTTTTTCGCGGCCGTTGGATTTCGCACTTCATGCGGACTAATCCCGTGCCAACAACTATTTTTGGTAATTGGGTGGCCTAGAAAATTAGTAGTGGAAATAAATTAAAAAAAGGTGAGGACCCTTGGATTACGTGCAATGGAAATCATAATTTGTCATATCTGATTTTGGAAATTCTTCGTATCAAAGGAATAACAAAGTTAGCCATGCTTCAGGTGGTATGGAACAGGGAAATTGGATTCAAAACTAGAAAACAACAAAGGAATTGTAACTTTAGAATGGACAAGAAGCTAAGTGGACACAATATACAAATCTTCTAAAACATGATGCCATCATACTCAAGGAACACGATGATGAGTTAAAATGGACAAAAAATAAAGCTATTGGGGTGCTTAATGCTAAATTGGGTTATGAATTTAAAATAGAAGAAAACTCAGGAGAAGAGAGGTAGTGGTGTTGGAGAGTGGTTTGGAAGTTAGAAATCCCATTAATAACTAGAATCTTCCTTTGGCTTGCTCTGGCCAATAATATACTTACTTGGGATAATGGACAAAAAATAACTAGATAGGGCCTAGATGGTGTATATTATGTAAGGAAGCAAGTGATACAATGGATAATCTCTTAGTTAATTTCTCATTTACTAAGGTAGTATGGAAGGAGGTTCTACAAATATTTAAACCTAATCATCTTTGGGATAAATGATATTTGTAACAGTTTGGATTGCTTTGAGTGTTGGATTAAATGATCTTTGTTATATTTCTTTGAGTATTATATTACAATTAGATCTGTAAGGCTTCTCATAAAGCTCTTCAATGCTATGTATTATGGGGAGTGTGTTTAGCCAGAAATATGATGATATGTCGAGGAAAAGAGGAGTATATTGTAGGTTGTTTAACTTATTAGATTAGGCTTTCCTATGGAGAAGGTTGGAATCCTCCTAAATATAAAGGACCAAGGAGATTACAAGAACCTTGTATTGACTTCACTAAGACTTAGGGCTTCTTTGATGGAGCATGTCAAGGTATTCCAGTTTTTTGTGGTGTAGGTGTCATCCTTTTAAAAAATAATGCACATTATTATACTATGAAGCTTGGAGTTGGTCTTGGAACTAATAACATAACATAGTTCTAAGCTCTTTGGATCTTGATGAAAACCGTTATCGAAAGAATATAAGTAGGATGCAGATGCTAGGAGACTCAAAGTTATTGTTGGATTGGGAAAGTGAGAAAAAAACAATTTCAAATATGGCTCTAGGATCAATCATGGAAATCTGTTTGGAGATAACTTCCCAATTTGAACAAGTCACCTTTGCACGCATTTACAGGGAATTTAATCACAAAGTAGACTAACTTTCAAAGGAAGTTCTCACTTTTAGGGAATGTTGTCTGATTGAACAAGAATTTAGGGATAATATCCCTTTGGAAGTAATTTATTTCTTGGATTGAAAAAAGTCTACTTTTGAAAACTTTTTCTAATAGTGTTTACGTTAGTATATAAGATGCATTTCGATCGACGAGGATCGATATTGGATATCTTTTAAAGGGTGCTTGTATATGCCATAGATATGGGATGAATACTTTCTAAAAGGATGAATTGAGCTAAAATGATAAGTAAATATGTATTTTGATTTCCCTTTTGAAATATCAAATACAAAGATTTTTTTCTTGGAAAAAAAAGGTCAACTAGTTAGTGGTTGAGGCCTCATTAATGGCAATCCACTAGGTGGTTAGGGTTTTGGCCAATTAGAGACTATATATAATAGCAAAGGCTATGCAATTAGTTTCCAAATGAATATTATTCTATTTGGGGGTCTACCTAGGTGGGGGTTGTCTCCTCAAAGAGGTAAGTGAACATTGCTCTTAGTTTTTTATATCAATAAAGGCTTGCTTTCGTTGTTATTTCCAAGTGTTGCTTTTGTTTATTTGCTTTCATAGTTATATTTTTGTCTATCTTAATTTGATATTTTGTTTTAAATATCAAGAAACAACATAGTTTAGCTCCAAAACACCATCATCAAGTAATAAAATATACAAAACAACATTTATTAACACCTCAAGCATAATTTAAAAAAGCATATATAAATAATATGCTAGCTCAAGCAATACACATGATAATGATGATGATGACGATGATGACGATGGTCTTTAACGTCCACTGCGACCAAATTTGGTCTATTGGACTTTAAGAGAAACGAAAAATACATAAATTACCTGATTTGTTTTAAAATATTATTCCTATGCTAAAACAACTTAAAGAGGAGCATTCCTAGCTCACCATAGTTTTGAGGAGTTAGAAGGTTAGAGAGGTCAGTGTTGGAGCGAAGATTATGGAACTAAGATCTAATGTGGGTGTAGGGAGGGCATTCTAAGAGAAAGTGATTTTCATCTTCAATGCTCATAGACTCGCAAAGATGGCAAATCCTTTTGGCCCATGGAGTTTTAGGGGTTGTCGAACGCCCAGTTTCACTATGAAGCTCATGAGAGTTCATTCAAATATTGGCAATATTAATTTATTTCTTTGAGCTCGTTAAGATAGAAAGATAATTTTGATCCTCAAGATTAGGGTTAATGATCTCTTTATAGTATCGTAGTTTTATTTTAACCTCTAAATCTTCCTTGCACTAAATTTTCTCTTTGAAAGTAGAAGTAATAATATTTTTAATGTTATCAATATTTTGCAAAGCCATAGTTTCATCAATCCCCCAATAATTTAACCAAGTCGTGCCATCTTTAAGCCACTCCCGCTTGAGGCGTAGGTGGTTTTGGCTGGAGTTAAGAACGATTTTAGGAATCATGGGATCTCCTATATTGTTTAATTTGTGCTTGAACATTATATATCTAATCATAGCCATACTTTCAATGGGGAAGAGCCCCGCTTCTAAGAGGAGAATAGGATAGGCTGTATTGCTCTTAATTTTGGGATTATAAGTAATAAATCGCTTCTAGATTTTCTCAATTTGTCTCCATGATTATCTGGAAATATTACATCCCCAAATTTCATAACCATATAAAATAACAAGAGTGATAAACATTTTAAAAAATAATTTTTTATCCCACATCACATAATCTTAAAATCTTGTGTTAGTGCATAATCTTAACATGGTTCATCATTATCCCGAATGATACATTGTTATTGTATTTACTTTTATAACATCGTATTTACTTTTATAACACACATGGTGTGAGTGAAAGGTCATCACTAATTCTGTTATTGTATTTACTTTTATAACATCGTATTTACTTTTATAACACACATGGTGTGAGTGAAAGGTCATCACTAATTCTATCTTTCATTGTGCAATAGGTTTTCATATACATTTGAGTTTATTGTATATTTGTTTATTAAAAATATATTTGTGAGTTTTATGCAATGTTGTGTAAAGTTTTAAACTCAATAATTTATCATAAATTTTAATTTTAAAATATTAATAAAAATAATCGACCATAAGTTTTAATTTTAAAATATTAATGAAAATAATCTACCACAAGCTTTAATTTTAAAATAACTCTTGAACTATAAAATACACATTAAATGCACACTTTTACCCTCGCTCCACTTCTTAAGGATAAAGATCTATATATATATTTTTTCAGCGAAAAAGATCTCTATATATATTTTCAGCGGAAAAGATTTATATATATATATAATGCACATCTTTAACCACTTTTTGTTACGATTATTTTATCAATAAATATCAACAACGTAATTAAGATAATTAGGTATTAACATCAGTTAAGATAATAAAAGAGAATTTTTGACCTTTTATGGTTTCGAGCTTAGAGTACGAAGAAAAGTTTTTAGATCTCCCATGAATGATTTATTTGGGTCCACAATAAAGCAATATGAGAATGGTGGGAAATGATTACATTACAAGTAATAGTAATGATTTTGAATCATTACCTTGGAAACGTTGACCAAGTGTGTAATTTATGCTTTTTTACATTTTTCCTTTATAACACCTTCTTTGCTATTTATCCAAGTAACACCTTCCTTGCTATTTATCGAAGTAATACTAACTTATTTGTTTATATATACAAATGTAATTGAGATAAAAGTGTGCATTACACACATATATGTTTTTATATATATATTTTTTAAATCTATATTTTTATATAAAGTTTTGAAGATATATGTGTTATATATTATTTAAAAATAAAATATATATATTAAACATAATTTTTTTCATTTAAAATATAAATTTATGTAAAATTAGGTAGGCCTAAGATTTTATTGTTCTATTAGAATACCATTAAAATGTTATATTTATATATATATAAAAAGATATTTAACAAAAATATATATTTTTTCATTAAAATTTTATATATAAAGATATTAAACATAAATATATCTTTTTTAGTGTGAGGTATAAATATATGTACAATTGGGTAGCTCTAAGAGCATATGTATTTTCTCACGAAGAAAAAAATTATATTTGATATTCACAAGTAAATCAAAGTATATAATGGATGTGTTTTCACAACATGAATGTTGTTTCTAGTCATCTTTTCACAAAATGGTAAAAACGTCTTGTGAAAGGCCTTCAAAATAATGTGGAAGGAACAATACATAAACTGCTCAAAAGAGCATCCACAAAATCCCAGTCGGTACCAAAAACACGCAATTTTTTTGTAGGCTGTGTCAAGTAGAACGGGTTTGCGGCAATCTGGAGCCACGAGAACCACTCAAAACACCACAACTCACGTCTGGTGGGAGCATGAGCCAATTTCGCAGTCTATACTTGAGCCTGCTGAGGAAAGGAGAACCAAACCGCCATAAGAACCATTGCCTCGCCAATGCCGCCAAGGTGCCAATTTTGCAGTCTAGACTCGTGCCTTTCAAGGAGAGGAGAACCAACCTTACATAGGAATCGTCACCTCACCAATGCCACCAAGCCTTAGGTCCGTCGCCACACCACACATCGCCACCTGCTACAAGAAACACCACCGCTAAGCCACCTAAGTCATTGCCCCTCCACAGGTCTGCCACACCTCAGGTCCAACATATTGTATTTTATTGTTCCATTAAAATATATTTTCAATTTCTATTTGTTATTAAGTTAATCTTGTTTATTATTAAGTTGATTTATGTGAACCTAAATTAAAGAGTAGTAAAAATATTGGAATATTATGATTCTTTTTTAAAAGCAAAAGTGAACTCAAATTCAACACTAATCTCAACCAATTTATAAGCTAAAAACACTTATATAATTATATAATCCTTTTTAAAAGGTGTGATAGGTGCCACGAGGGGGGAGGGGATCATCCTCAATCCGAACGGGATGTCAAAAATCTTCATATGCTTGGGGTTTAGGCAAGACATCTAACAATCAAGCAGAAACACTTGCATTATCCTTATGACTATTGTTGGCCAAGCAACTAGAATACAATAAGATAATGGTCTTGGATGATTCTTTGTTGATCCTTTCTCATCTAATTTCTAAGTCCCTACCACATGATGTACATCTGAAAAAAGTCATGGAAAGAATCTACAAGCAATTGGAAGGATTTCAATCCATAGAATATTTCCACATTCTCCAAGGGATAAATAAATATGTTAATTTAACAGAAAATAGAGTGTGTATTCTTAATTTTGGTATAGTGTGGAAATAGGGGGGGGGGTTGGAGAATTGCCACCTCCACTAAAGTTTTATATCCATATAACCTAATTGAAATCACAAGCCATGAGTCATCCTCTTTTTAACATGCAAGCAATCCTTTATTGCTGCTTGCAAACTTGACTGCGCTCCATACATTCTTTCCTGTAGATAATTCAATATGACTAAGGATTAGATGGGATGACTGACTCCATGTGGGTTAATGGAGTTAGGTGGAGATATGAGGGCAACCTAGCACCCATCCTAGACTTATTGCAACCAAGTTATGTTGGCAAATATTTGTGGTCATTATGGTGTTATCAATTTCCATTGTAGTAGATCTCTGCGGGGATTTCATGGATCCTCCATTGCACTTTGTGTGGTTTTAATTGTGGTTTATCTTTCTTGCATTTATTCATTTTATCTCCCTCTACAAGATCGCCATTGCAAAGGCTCTTGTCTCATGGGTTTTCGGTATCCTTTGGTGTAGATGGCTCATGGGCACCCAAATCGTTGTGTACATTGTGAGCTCTCAAAGATGTGTTCTTCTATTCAACATTGTGAGCATCATTGTGATCATAGCCATGAATGTGTGCCTTTGGCTATGAGAATGTGAGAGTCATGGACAAAAGATTGGAAATTAAATTATGAAAGGAGCCTTAAGGAAACTAGCAAACAACTAATTGTTTAAAGGCCTAAATAGAAAAGCATAAAGGGAAATTAGGAAACTAGTAAACAACTAATTTGTTAATTCTTTTCCCTCTATTTTTAGTAAGCATATTTACAACCCATTTAATGGTCAATTATGAATATAAAGATGTTAACCAATTTTTTTTAACATTTTAAAAGTTTTTTTATTTTTTTATTATAAAATTATTATATTGAAATATTGGATAATATATCTACAACCTCTTTTTATTAAAGCAAATTATAATCATTTTAATAATTATTATTATATTTTTTTTAATATTAAAAAATCTAAAACAATTCAAAATTAAAATAATGGGTTTTGTAATCTACAAGTATCACACAATCATATATATGTTTATATATATATTTTAATATTAAAAAAAAAAATTAAAATAATGATAGTTGTGTAAGGCAAGTATCACACCTCCATGTTCATGTTTGTTTGTACATGCATTTTATTTATGAAAAGGCATATATATGCATCCACCACCTACTCTTTAGATCCACCTATTATTCTTTATTTAGTGTCCTATTTAGGTGAAAAGGAATATAAGGTGACCACCGATACACAACACCATTGTCTAACGTTAGCTCTCTTTTGGTGATTATCACATGTTTGGATGTCCCATTCAAGTTGGCCATGCAACATACTGCAATAAAAGATTTCAATATTTTATGGAGTGGATATTCATATATATCTTTATTATTTTATATATGACAAGAATAGGTTATATATATATATATATATATATATATATATTACATTAGAGTTGAATAAAATTGATTATAAATGATATTTCAAAATTACAATTTTTTAATTTATATTAAAAAAATTATTATTATTTTTATATTTGAATATGGTAAAAAAAAATCAAAATAGATATAGTTAGATATAGTTTGATAAGTAAAATGAATAATTAAGTTACGGTGAAACAAAATAATGTATTTTATTATTAATATAAAATTAATTTTAGTGAATATTAATAGCTATTATAATTATCATAAAAAGTAAGACAAGTTAAAATAGAATAGTGTTCAGTTTTAACTTTTCTTTGTTTTTATAATAGATTTGTTATAATAATTTTGGTAAATTTACCTATCTCAAATATTTCTTTTACTATTATACAAAGTAATGTCACTATGTAGGTTATGTACTTTGTCTTAATTTGACATTATTTATTTAGTTCTTCATAATCATAATGTTGGAAGATTGATTTTGATATATAAAATCTTTTAAGATTTCAACATTATCAATAATTTCATTGTAAATCTCTTTTCTATTTTTAAGTTTTATAAAATATAAAATTTAATATGATTATTATTAAAGTTTATAAATTAATTTCTAACAAAAATATAAAACACATATTATAGTTAAACAACATTAATAAGTAAGATGAATGCATGATTAGTGTAAGGATTACATTTTGATTAAATGACAAGTTCTCTCTAAAAAAAGAAGTGCATTCACAACACACTTCCATATTACAATCTCTATGTTAAAGCCAATCGTCCTTATATCATCATTTAATGTCATTGTTTACATCATTACCTAACATCATTGTGGCAATACTACTCAAACCATGATATAAGTAAAACAACTCACTTCCATATTACAATCTATATGTTAATCTAATTACACTATATGTTAAAGCCAATTATCATTTAATATCATAATTTACATGATCATCAAACATCATTGTCTCAATACTACCCAAACCATGATAAGCAAAACAACTCACTTTTATATTACAATCTATATCTTAATGCAATTACACTCTTTGAAAGTTTCAAGTTTATCCTAATTTCTATTCTACTAATTTTTTTTCAAAAATAAATTTATTAATTTTCATTTTTGTTTAAAATTATTATATTTTTTTACTCTAAAAACTATCAATTTCTTTTGGAAATATATAAATTTTTTAAGAATTATTAAGTTTATCAAATTTATAAACATTAATAATAAGTATGGATTTAAAATTTTTTCCTATAAATTATTATAAAAAGAAAATCACATTCTTTAATAGCTCAAGAATCAAAACATTAATATAAATAAAAACAAATACACTTATATTTTTAAAAATACAATTATTTTCTACACTTTCAAAATTAAAATTACATCGATAATATACTTCCATTTTTTGTCTTTCATAAAATAATTTCAATTTATTTTCCTTATCTCTTCTTTTTAAATTCTTACCATAAATCTAACCATCATCTGAAATTCTACCTACATCCAAGCATTTCACCAAACACTTTACATTCAAGTGAAGCAAGCATTTCATCGAACATTTAATGAGCAACTCGAAGCATGAAACACCTGTCATATATGACGAAATACCAAATCTGATTGATTGCATTTTTGGCACTGAGACGAAAATCATTAATAATGTAAATGAGGAATAAGAACTAATCCTTTAGATAAAATTGAGAAGTCCTTTGTAGAAAAGACTTGATCCTTGAACTTTACACTTTACACTTTTTCTATAATAATTGTGACTTGCAAATAAAGTAGAACCACTATCTCATATTTAATTAAAATTATTAAATATAAAATATGATCATAAATAAAAGATCTAAAACTTAATCTTTTTTAATGTAAACGCAAAACCATTATCAATAAAAAAACCTTTGAAATCACAACAATTCAACAAAGTTAACCAAGCACTTACCTATTAAAAAAACTTTGAAAGAACCAAGCACATATATATGATATGTATTATATAGAATGAATTTAAATAGTTGTCTAGGTTCACTAGAGAGTATTTGTTGTATAGCAAAGAATGGCGAGCTAATATATTTGTCAAAAGAAAAAGAATGTGCAAAGTTTGTATCCATTGAACATAATAATTTCTCTCTGAACAATGGGGAATAGATAATGTCTTCATTCACAACACACATTTTCAAGCATTTCACTCGAGTATTAATAAAAGCCATTATAATTATAATTACATTGCAACGCTTGATTCACGCAAATTACATCGCTGGATGGATGTGAATGATAATTCCGTCCATGAACAAATAAAAATAATAAATGCTTTGCAATACTCATGATCTCCGGATGTCAATACTGTAGCCCGCTCGCTAGCACACGACCTTCTCCAATTTTGGCGGGAGCCGCTAATTTGGAGGAACAGCGCGGAGAATTCAGGGAATTCTGATCGGCATACAGAGGCACATTTAGATTTCTACTGCTTGTCTTGTTAGGCTCTGCTAAACTGCCCTGGGAGGACTTCTTGGTGGAGCACTGTATGACAGAATTGGTGGAAGCTCTGCAGCCACCATTCAATGCAGCCAGCGGCTTCAGCATTTTCCAGCCTCCTCCTTTTGATCTGGGAGTCTCGGCCTCTGCCCAAAGATTTACATTCTCCTTGACGGACTTAGATTTCTTCTTAAAATCTGCCAATCTCGGCTCCCTTTCGGCAGGCTTTGGGATTTCTTCGTTGTGGAAATTGCAGGAGACGGAACGTCTCAAGACTGAATTATCAGCGGCGCTGTAATTGCTAGGCCTCCCAGCTTGTCTTTGGCGCATGTCTTCCAGTTTCATCGGCGGGGTTTTGATCAACCCCAGAGTGAAGAACTGCCATTTTAGAGACGATTTGCTGCTGCTTGGAGCCGCCGGCGGCGGCGGCGGCGGCCTTGCGGTCCGATTCACCGCTTTTTTATGGTTTGATTTACTGCTCGCAGAAACTGGTTTGACTGGTTTGGCGTGCTGCCGGGGCGGCAATTTATCAGAATTGTGAATTTGAGAGTAACTAAAACTGAAATCGCTTCGTGAAGCCTGCGCTTTACTGGAGCTGTTCCAGTAATTTGACTGTGTGTACTCCACTGAATCTTGCAATCTCCATGCCTTGAGCTTTTCCATCAGTAGAGCCTGCTTTTCGTTGTATGAATTTGATTTCTTGTAAGAAAATTGATCTGCAACGTCATCGGATTCGTTCCGAGATCTCTGCTGTACTGTGAGAGGAAGGAGCTGGCCGTTGTAGAACAGATCATCGGCCGGGCAGACGTGCGCCCTGGAAGGGCTGGAATTAGGGCCAAACTCGAAATCCTCCTGGTCCGAACGTCCAGCGTTCGAATCCCTCCGCTCTCGCAATACACTATTCCCCCATTCACATGCTGCTTCTCCTACTCCTCCGTCTGTGATCGGCAGGTCGCAAAATGAAAGCGCCTCCAACTCTTCGTCAGATCCAGTGTTCGAATCCACATACTCATCTGCGACGGACCAGATTAGAGATTCTTCGAACCGATCTCCCAATGCCATAACGTATGCTGATTAAAAGAAATTTAAGCAAGAGAGCAGATAATCAAGACTCTGTCTACGCTATTGCAGCCATGAATGCACGACTAGAGAAAGCGCCTTGCTAGATTTCCTGTTCCCATAGGTTCTTGGAAGACACGGAAATCTGAAAACCCTAAAATTTCTGGAAATAATCGACTTTCATTCCAAGAAAAGAGGTTGAGAGAAAACATTAACATAAAGATACAGACACAAAAGCAGATACTCAGAAAAATCTGTCAGCCTAAGCGATCCGCTGCAAAGCAAAACCTTGAATGCAAACTAGCTTAGACTGCATTCGATTCTACCAATCGCCTAAGCTCTCCAATGGCGAAAATCTGATAAAACTTTGCTTGGGAGCTATGAACGAATAATAAATTTTAAAGGCAGCCTGAGAAGAATCCAAGAAGAGATAAAAGCAGCAATGGAAAGCAAATCCAAAAGAGATGCTGCTGCAAGGTGACTGTTAATATCGGTACAGCTCGCCTTCTCACTTTAGTTTGTTGTAGGAATAATCGCTCGAGAAGCTTTTCATATGGATTTCAGAGAAAGACAGTGGAGGTGAGCTTTAATGGAGGCAATGGAGAGTGGGGATTGAATTATTCGGGCCCCCCTTCCCGTGCCCCACCAAAACGCAAAGCAAAAAGCAAAAGGCGGACGCAGCAGCCCGTGTATCGAGCGGTGGGAACAGTCGGCCGGCCACTACTCACGAGCAATAATTTCCCGAACCAGTGTTCCGGGCGAACCTGCAGGGTCCACCGCCATGAAAATTCTCAATTTGCCATCATTTCCCAACAGCGTGGCCGCCGCTGAGATAAAAAAACTCTCTTATCGAATCACGGTCTCTTCGAGAAGACATCGACGCTTACTTGGTTTTTCTGAAGCTGTCATAGGAGACCAGATCGAGCGGCATGGGAAAGCTTGGCAACTTCTAGAATCGAAGCGCAGACCGCTCGCTTGAATTTTGCGTGGAGAATTCAACGGCCCGGCGTATATTACTGTTGCTTTTGGATTTCGCTTCGAGAATTCAGAAACTTTTTGGTTTTCAAGAAAATCGGCCACCTCATTCTTTTTATCAGTCTTCTCCTCCGGTACGCAACGCGATTCGAACTCTGTAACTCTGTTGCACCGTACAGCTCAGATTTTGTGTATTGTTTGCCGACTCGCCTTTTAATATCATTATTATTAAAGAATTAGGGGTAAAAACCTTCCGGAACTTAGAAGACCATGGAAAGGGTTAAATTAGTGATCTAAAGTGGAGTTTTGTCGGCTAAGTATAGGATGAGGATCATTCTCTAGGGAACCCAAATGGTGGGGCCATTACACTTTGTAAGTGATAGGAACGTCATCCCCACGCTCGAGGGATGTCCACTCAAGAGAGCTTCCAGTTGCCATCTCGGATTGGAGTAGTCTTATCAAGTGTGGTATGGGGTGCCATCATTTACCTCCAAGTCGAGGTGATGTGTCATTAATATGAAATTATAAGTTATAACCATTATATTTTTTCCTATTTTCAACTAATTATTTATTAATTATAATATATAAAATTTAAAAAAATGACATTCGCATAGATTTATTTGATCAATTATATAATATATGAAATTAAACAAAAAAAATTGGCATTCCCATAGAATGATAGTAAAATTTTTAAACATAAAAAATAGTTAAATTCTTTTAATTTTTTAATAATTAATATTTCCAAAATTAAAATAAACATATTCTAATTAATTTTGTAGTTATTTTCCCAACACATGAAATATGAAATAATTAATAAAACTGACATTCTCTTGAAAGAGATTTATGTTCAGATCCTCAAAAGACGTGCAAATGATGAGATAGAGAAATATTTGTACTCCATATCATATATTGCAAATATCAAAAGATGGCGTCAAAGGACTAACATAAATCACAAATTTGACACAAACTAAACTAATAATAATAACTCATCATTAATAACATTTAACATAAATCACAAAGATAGTTACAATCTAAATTAATAATAACTCATTATTAATAACATTTAACATAAATCACAAACTAAACTAATTATAATTGATCATCAATAACATAACATTTGCATTTCGGTCTCGTATTTTTTAATTTTAATTATATTTATTATAATTTTAATATCATTAATTACATTGAGTAAATAAGGTTATACTCCATTTCATAACCACTCTGAGAAAATCTAAATAACCTAATAATATATATATATAATAAATAATGTGCGAATATAAAAGATAACCTAACCATTTCTGAAAACGTGTGCGACAAAGGATAACCACTATCTTAAGTAACCTAACCTAAGCCGTATAAACCCATTCGCTTCGCGTGGTGAGAAAAGTCTAGCGTCCCTCGCCCTCGTTCTTTGTGAGGTGAAGATATTTTAGTTTTGATGCGTTGGAAAGCAATTGGTTGGGATATAATTACTTGTTACTTGTAATTGGATTGGAGTTGAGATGTTTACTTCCTGTCTCATGGTGTGGATTTTAGGTGGTTGAAAGTCGCATGGACGTTTGTCGTATAGTCCACCAAGTTCATAGGTCGGAATTGTCGGTGGTTCAACACTTGCCTTGCGGAATAAGAGGAGGTTGATTAGAAGGGTTTATATAAATAATAATTACACTTTAAGCATAAGTTGAAAGGGAGCTTCATTAAAAGGGTTTATTAAATATGATATTAAGTTGTTGTCGATGTTAGCATTGGAGTGAGGGAGATTAACGTAGTTGATGATATTAATATTGGAATGAGGGAGTACGCTATTACATCATTTAATAAATTTTCATCTCAAACCTAGCTTATGGATTAATAATTTTTTTGATGTGGTTAATTTCAATTTCTAGAATGATAAAGATGTAAATGTAAAAAGTGTTTTATAAATCATTTTTATCTCATAATTATTATATATCTGAAATTATTCACACCAAGCACATATTCAACTATAATATTTACAAACACACAACTTCAAAAATATATATTAATATGAAATAAAATACCAACATATAAATATTATTATATTTTAAATAGCTTAAATTACTAGTATATTCAAATTGGAAAAAATATAATCACTCATGTATTAATACATTTTCCTACTCTACAATGTCACACATATCCATTCACCATGTCACACATATCCATTCACCATAAGGGAGAAATGAGATATACATAACTGCAACAAATAATACATCAGTGTTAAATAATATTATAATATTTCATTTTAAAACTTGCAAACCATAAAATGTTTATTGGATTGGCCTACATAGAAAAACAAAGGATAATAGTGCCCAACTTGTTTCAACTCTCTATTCAATTTTAACTAATCCAGTTGATCGAATTGAAAAATTATTAATGGACTTGAACATACATTGGTTGAAGTGTAACATGGTTGATGTTGTTATCTATACTCTGGTTAGTACCAATGTGCATCAATAGTTGCCATTAATGTCTAGTCTTTAGTTGATGTTGACAAGTAATAAGGATTAACGTCAATTGTAATATCTTATTTTGATTCCTTCGATATAATATGTAATAATTATGTATTTATGGTGTGAAGTGGTTTATGTGATGGGAATCAAGTTGTGTGGGCTGAAATATAATGATCCCATGTTGTGAATATCTAAAATACATTGTAAATATTCCTAGTGTGGTGCTCAAGGCCAAGACTCGACTAGTAAATGCATATGAGTCTCAATAGTGAGCTAGGTTTACAATGTGGTGGGCATATTTTCCATGATATGCTCATGTTTATATAAAACAATGTATGAAAAGAAAATAAATAATAATATAATCTCCACCAAAATGGTTGCTTGGGGAGCAACAAGGACTATAATACCACAAGAGAGGGAGAGGAAAAAGGGTTGTTGGGTGATTTGACCTTGTCATTATCCTTTGGAAGTACTACCATTTCTTGCCCATGCTTTCTTACCAACAATCTCATCAATCTTTGACTTGTGGGTGTTTACTAAGTACAAGCGTCATGTCCTTGGAAAGAGGTAGATCTCACGTAAGAAAATGTCTTCAATTTTATTTTCCATATATTCTAGAATTATTAGGAGAGGATCTAAGGGATGTTTTCTCCTTGGTTGTCATGATTGTTATGGCAAGAGTTTCCCATGTTTCCCATGTGCTTGTGGCTCATAAGAACTCATAGAAGTTGGGGAAGCTTGCTGTTGAAAATGTGAAAGGAAATTGGATGGTTGGAGAGAGATGCCATGCCTGGAATGGCCACCTTAGCTAAGGCCATATATTTAGACATGCAACCCTATTATTGTTGCTTATTGATTATCTTAAGGCCAAGTATTTTCTATCCTGGGTTATTACTAGAAGGTAGACAATAGATTGAGCTCTTTCTGCACACACTAAAGAGAACTGGAAGGGAAGAATATTCTAAGGGGCTGTTGAGTAGAGAAAGAGTGGGTCTTCCTTATGTTGTGTGGTGTAATGGAAGAGAGTGTCATGGCTGGTCTAATGGGATGAAGGTCTAGAGAGATCTATATTGACCACATGGCTTGTTATGAGAGTAATGGATTGGGTTGAGTGAATTTATAGCCCCATATAAGGAGATTCTTTCACGAAGGTGGTATCATGGTTTGGATCAAGGGTGGAATTCTTTGTTTATTCCTACGATCTAGTAAAAAGTGATCCTTAGCAACCAATTTGGTGGACATGGATTTATTTGTAAATGAGAATTCTCAAGTGTCTACTTGTGGAATGTTCTTTTGTTTTGCTAATGCATTGAGTTTAATGGGTAATGAATTAATTCACAATATTCAATGTCATTTCCAATGCTATGTTATATTTATATATAAATTCTACAATATATTGTTATTCGAGGTTAACTTCAACCTCACAAATATTTTAATTGAGCAAATACATTTTGTGAGTAATTTTGGACGCCAAATGAAACCATCTTGGAATGTTACATATATGTCCCAAAGTGATCAACGTGATGACCCAAAATGATCAGCATCGACAAATAAATGTTACTGATATCAATAACTAAGAGTAATTGATCATATCTTCTAACTAATATAATAAAATGATTTTATCGTGGTATATGTAGAACACAATCAAATCCATTACAAAACTTAAAAAAATATATATATACTTTATACCAAAATATCCTATAACATCAATAAGATAGTCACAACCCCACAATGATTAAAAAAAAGCGAATATAATCATTATTTAACCCCTAATCACAACCCCAACATGATAAAAAATAGAATATAATCATTTGTTTAAACCCTAAAGGTTTTGAAGGGTTTAAATGGATGATTCCCATGACTTCATTCTCGCACTTGAGTGAAATTATGTCAACCTTACCATTCGAATAAAACTTAAATTAACTTCAATTACACGCATTATCTACACCGATATAGGCCATGTAGGATTTAGGTATAAACAACTAAGAAATATTATTACAATGATGCATAAAAACGAAACACCACGATTAAATAAATCTAATACTAAACTATTTATATAAAGTAGTATAATGAGATACAAGAAAACAATTATTCCATATAATGGGGATTGTTCCCTTGTAGCTACCTACCCGGTGAGATTACAATTAATTTTATCTATTTTTTAAGTTATTATAATGAATTATAGAAAGTAAAGAGATGTGTAATTATTTATATAATGAAATTATAAATATGTAAATATTTATTTTAATGAGTTAAATAAATAAAATGACAACATAATTACGATATGTTTGCATCTTCTATTTAATATGTTACTTAATATTTTTTTTTATTAATAGTTTTAGTCGTTTCTCATATGGACATATATCGTTGACATTGCAAGTCTTCAATGTATTATTTTTTTATTCATAGTTTTAGTCGTTTCTCATATGGACATATATCGTTGACATTGCATCTTTTCAACTGTATTATTTTTTAATCATGCAGATATGGTCGCTAAGTGAGTGAGTTCGTTTGTTCTTTGACCACATCGATTATGTGAAATTGTGGTCTAGTAACAAGTTGGAATGCTTTTAGTAATTATAGTCTAAATTCAAATATTTATTAGTAAATTTTTTTTAAAATCATATATTTTATATTTTTAAGAGAAACAAAATATATATTTTATATTTTTAAGTGTGGAACAAAATATACATTAGGATACAAGTGCCCAAAGCTTAACTCTATCTCTATATTTATGTTTAGACATAATGTATCTACTAAATTTATATTATAAATTCTCAGATTCTACTTTGACATATTATAGCTTTTCTGTAGTGTCTAATATACCACTACTACATCAAAATACATAAAAACTAAAACTTGAAAACATTTACATTAAGAGACTGGTAGTAGAGTGTGATATTTCAATTGCATTCTAAACTTAATTTATTAATATATTTTATGTATTTAGTACAATTTGAATGGACCTAATGGTTAAGAAAACATATTTCCTCCTAGAAGATCATAGGTTCAAACCCGGAGGGGGATAGAGTATGTACACCTTTATACATTTTAACAGTCAAATCACTACACAGAGGGGGTGATTCGTCCCATAAGCAAAGGAGTTCATTTCCCTATAAACAAGGGGGTCTCATACACCACTTTAGTGTCTAGCTAAGCATCGACCTTAAAATTAGATTATTATTATTATTTGAAACTAAATAAAAGTCTTAGAAGAAATTGACAACTCCTTAATAAGGGCATGATATTTGTGACAACCTATCCATAATAATTGTTTTTAAAAAATGGTGGAAAAATAAAATTGAAAACTAACCTCTGAATAACTTAACAATAACTTTCCTCCTCTGCACAGGTAAAGTTGCAACCATGTATAGTATCTTAACTTCATGTATGGAGCTAAACCTGAGTGGATACTTGATACCACATGACCTATGCCTAGTCTCAACAATGATGGAGAACATGGGATGTTGGGCATCTTGGGGATACTATAAGGGGTTGAAACTTTGCTTTCTGGAGTAAGACCTAAAACTACTTTTGATTGGCTAAGAGCCTGTCTTCCTTGAACATAAGGAAATGGGATAATGACCCAAGGCCTAGAGGAATCTAGTAGGAATTGAATTCTACCCCCTTACGAACTACCAATGGGTTATTTCAAGTGGCGTGGTTTTCCTTGAATAACGACGATGAGTTTGAACTCGCATTTGTAGATAAAAATCCATGATGTCGTCCTTACTGCAAGTTTGAAAACTAAGTTATGGTCGTCTTTTCCATCTTTGAAAAAGTACTTATCAATAACATACTCAATTAATACGGAAAAACACATATAAAGGTGATGGTTTAGAAAAAGTCAATACAATATTTTTTCTTAATTCCCTTTTTAATTATAAAATTTGCAATTTGGACAAGTTGGATGTAAATTAAGATGTATTTGACATTTTTGGATTTGTGAATCACATCTAAATAATAAATTTAAGTACAAAAATATATGGGAGATTAAGATTCTCTATTTCTTATATATTAAGGTCTATTTTTAAATAGTTAAATTTTAATTAAATCAATTAATTTTCCAAGGAAACCTTATAAAATCTTCTTTCTTCCTTGAAATATTTAGATGAAGGGTAACTTAACTATTATCCATAATAGTAACTTGTAACCCATCAGAATTCGTTTGACTCGAGCCTTAATCTGACTAGAACCAAAGACCTCATAATGAGATCCGCCTTCAAACAATCCATTGAGATCGATTGAGCAAACCCACTAGGCTAAAAAAATAAAGGGCACGGGTGGGATTTCTAATTATTTTCTCATGATCACAATATCATTTAATATAATAATTTTGTGTGCAACACACATTTGACATGTTCAACCACTCCTCCACTACAAGGAAAAGACCTTCTAGCGAAGGTTATAGTGAAGGTTTTTAGTGTTACAAGATTAACAAAACATTTCCAAAAAACCTCCGCTAAAACATTCATTTTTTGTAGCAGAGGTTTTTATCGAGGTATAATGGATATTCATTATAACCAAAAAAAATTGGGTAGCTAGAGGTTTTAGTGGATGATTTTTTATTCGGTGCTTTATATATCTATAAGGTGCACTACTGTGTCTTTTTTTTCAGAAGAAAAAAAGCTATAACTTGTTATTTCATTTTGAAATCAAAGTTACATATGATACTTATCAGAGATACAATACTTATTGTTAAAATCCTCACAACAGATCTAAGAGATGATGTATACCTCACAAGAAATAATTTAGGAATAAGATTAAGAGTGGTCAATGCAGTAAGATGAGTAACATAATAATAATACAATAGAACTCGGATAGAAGCAAAAATACTTCACACACACTAATTCATTAATCACAATATGGACAAATAAGTAGTAGAATGCATGAGGATTCGAATGCCAAGGTGGCAATTCGAATTAGCCTTCATGGAGTGATCAAAATATCACTGGAGTGTCATCAAAGCACAACTAGAAGTCTATCTCATCATCGGTGGAGTCATCAATGCACAAGTAACTGTCAACCATCAGTCAAACTGAGTCTAATTGAGTGTGGTAGGTGTGATTGAATGTAACTAGCACATGGAGGCACTAATTGAATGAATTAGGCTCAATGGAGGGGGCATGAGGAGCTAATTGGAGTCAGAATGGGCATTCTAGTCTCACTAGAGGTCCATCGGAGTGATACAGTCAGTTGAGAGCCAGTCTTTCCTTAAATCAAGGAAAGAACTAAAGATAACTCAATTAACTGAAGTGCAATTGAGTGGTAGGTGAGAGAGGATGAGTGGCTTCCTTAAATCAAGGAAGAAGGGCGCCCTAAGCTCTAGGAGGGCTAAACCTGATTTGAGAGAAGCTCCCAGAGGTTGGCTAACTAAGGGCTAGGTGTTGGGACCGATGACTGGGATGCATACATGCAAAATGCATGTTGCATGCAAAAATGCATGCTGCGTGTAGAAATGCATGCAAGACTGAAAATGTAAATAATCAAAATACTGGTAGGACTAGGATGGAGTATAGGAATATCCTAACACTTATCATGAAAATATTGTTTGGAAACCAACAAATACCTGAACCTCTTTACAGGTATCCCATCTGATTTCTACAATTCATCTTTCAAAAGGGGAATCCTCACTTAATACATAGCAACAAAAGACAAGAACTACTATCCTACAAAATACTTCATTCAAGAACAAAACTAAAAGAACTAGAAGCTGTCGATGTCGACAATGGATTCCTAAAAGCTTATTGTGCCATCCATCGAACCAAGATCCTCTTTTGATAATCAGTTAGCATCCATATTGGCTTCACGATAAATATCAAGGAAAAAGAGATATCGACAAAAGCTTTGATCAGATTGAAAGTAGAGTGAATCCAGTGTTCCAAAAAGATGTGTATATAAAAAATTCCATTTTCCCAATCAATAAGAATTTTTAAGTCACCAAATATTTTGATTTGAAGATCCCCCTCTTTTGTGGAATCCACAGAAGGCCCCATAGGGAAACTAAATCTACCTTTGTGTCACTACCATAGCCCACCCCCATCTTAAGGAGAATCTTATGGTCTCTTTTCATGAAAAGAATCATGCCTGCACCACCAATACTATTTTTACAAGCACCATCGAAGAAACCATATGAGGTACCATCAAACAAGATAGGATCAATAAGAATTATGCTTAGAAGTTTTCTTTCCAAACCCGAGAATTCCTGAGAGAGAGACATAACCTGTCTGCCAATTCCAACCACAGAGGGAGGTTTATTCTCAAAGATAATATGATTCCTATATTTCCAAATTGTCCAAATAGTGAAGATAGGAAGAAATTTAAATTTAACCTTCCTTGTAAACCAATTAAACATACTGTCATTTAATGTGATCCCTTCCCAAACATCTGTCAGCTGTAAATTTCTTTGTAGATCGGACCAAACCCTTTTAAAAAACTGACAATGAAGAAACAAGTGTGAGACATCCTCAACATCATTTTTACACATCATGCAAATGTTGGGGCCATAGAATCCCCTTTTGAGAAGGTTTTGCTAGGTTAAAATTTTGTCTTCCAAACAAAGCTAAATAAAACATTTCAACTTTTTTGGAATTTTCCATTTCCAGATCCTATGATACCACCGCTTCAAATCAGATGCATTATGACTATGAAATATATCAGCATAAGCATATTTTACGGTTAAAATACCATTTGCAGAATGCCAATCCCAGGTTAAATGATCTAATCTATCAGAGAGAACGATACCAGAACATTTTAGCATTAAAAGGTAATTGTTCCATTCCAAGGCAACATCACTTGATAATCCCAATTCATCAGCCGAGAGCCAGTGCGGGGAATACTCATTACCTATCTAGAATTCCTGAGAAATGGTAAAAATGCACTTCGAGTGTAGATGAGAGAGCACCAAAGAGGAAAGTTTGTATCTCTCCCCTACTCCGATAAAGGGGTCTATTCCAATATGAACATGACTACCATTTCCAATGCGCCAGCTTAGAAACCTTCCAATGTATGGAAACGTACTTATTAGCCCCCTGCATATAATAGAATCTTTTGAAAATACAGGACTAAATGCTTTATCTGCTAAATATAATTGTAAGTGTTGGGCCCAGGTTAAGTTAAAGTTTTGGGAAGCACCTTTTTGAGGCAAGCAGGGAAAGCTGAGCTGAGCGCAGCTCAGCAACACAATTTTGGCTCAGTATTGAGGATGTTGCGAAGTTGCGCGCAGCATCCAACTTTTGACGAGACTACGGAGTTGCGCACAGCGTCGAAGGTTTTGGACGTTATGCGAAGACCAGTACTGCACAGAAGCAGTGCTACGGAGTTAGGAGGCCACGTGGAGCCAGCAAAGTAGTGTGCTGGACAAGTATCAAGTGTAGTTACCAACTAGACCAGTAGCATCCATTTTTGGAAAGATACTTCAGGATTGTCGAGCAGCGGACGTAGGCAAAACAGGAAGGCGGCCACGCGTGGGTTGTTAAGGAAAGCGACGTTTGGCATGTGCAGAAGGTAAAACCGTTAGAGAGAAACGGTTCGGTAGAAGTAGCCTGTAGGCACGCGTGCGACAGGAAGGCCGATAGTGACAGAATGAGGATGTGGAGATCCGCCATGATCAAGCAGACGCTACCAAGAGCCAGCAAGCCGGGTTGGAAAACCAACACAGTTTTGGAAACCATTAGGGTTTTGGGTTTTAGGTCTTCGACATTGTACAGACATGACCTTCAGGCATGATCTATTTAAGAAGACATTTTGTATGGGATGGGGATTCTTAGTGTTGTTATCCTTTTGGGATTGTTATTCTTTTGTAGTTGCTGAGAACTTAAGGAGATAATCTTTTTATATTGTAAAATCTCTTTGAGCTAAGAATATTGTTGTAAAGGCCCTGCAGCTGTGTGCGCAGATACCTAGCCGAGAGGAAGAAGAGTCTGCAACTGAGTGCGTAGACTAAGAACGGTTTCCCCATCCCTTTTGAAAGAAATATATTACCAACCGTTCTTGTGGACGTAGCTTTCCATCCGGGGAAGTGAACGATGTTAAATCTTGTGTTATATGATAATGTTTATGAATGAATGACTGTCTGTATTTTCTGTAGAATGAATGCTTGAATGTTGCCTTGCATGCTGTAACATGAGAACTTTGATATGCATTTACCAATAGGAGAAGTTTGGGAATGATATGCAAGGCTCCGCAGAAGCAGATGAATGGTGAACACTTCAATTCTATGTTAAGGCGGTGAATCAGTCATTTAAGTATAATTACTTTCTTAAACACAGTGAAGGAACGCAGCACAGTTAATCATGTTTATCATTTCAGTTCATGTTGTAATAATCCAAGTTCTTGATGAATGCTAGAAAGATAGCTAGTAAGTGCCTGAATGAATGGATGAGTGATATTCATTTCAATGCCTTAACGTTTCCGCGATTTTCCAAGTAGAGGATAATTGTGGGTGATTCGCAGTTCTAGTAGAAGATTCGCAGCAATAAGAAATCCTTGGTGCGGCCCGCAGTGTTACCTCCACCGCGTAGTACTGCTCTCAGCATAGATCCTACTGCGCACCGCATCACTTTGCCCCGCAGCGCACTCCTTCAGTCCTGCGCTGCGCAGCTTGTCCAGATAAACAACTCATCATTTACTGTGGAAACCTGATTCCGCAATACCCCATAAAGATACACCTCGAGTGAGACCTCAACCTACTCGCAGGTTGTTGCCGAAAGGGACGGTGCGAAGGGGTTTTGTTGGTCAAAAGGAGAACCGTAAAGAACCTGAAAACCTATGGGTCAGTTTAAGCCAACAAATGGTTCCGTTGCCGGGACTTAAATCCATGATGAGTTTAAATGGTTCCGTTGTCGCGCTAGAATCCATGATGATTTGAAATGGTTTCATTGAGTTGCAATTACGATGTGTGAAGAAGAATATTAGTTCCCGGAACGATCTGACTATTGGCATCCTGAAAAGACAGAAATCCAAGTTTGGTGGGATAAGACCATAAGCGATTTTAACAGACAAGAAAATAGACATCCACGCCTAAGCGACACACAGTGGTCGGATAGATATATGTTAGACGACATTCACGAGATCTTTTGGGCATCGTTTCCAAACTATTTGCATGCGTGGATCTCGCGGCTCACAGAGAAGAAAAACTGTTTCCAAGGAGGAGTTCCTACGGAGTGGACTCCCGAGCTCACAGCATAGCTTAAAGCGTTAGACAACCCGTTGTCACGCGCAGTTGATTATTGGGTTGATCATATGCTAGAAGGCTTTGTAACAAAATTTGCTGTAGACACACTCAAATCCTACAGCCAAGCAGAAGCAAATTTTTTCGAAGGATCCCACGGTAATTTTTTGAACAACCTTAGTCTATACATTAAGATGCTGTTAGCTGAGAAAGGTGTTCTAAGAATGCAGTAATATGCTTGAAGTTTGTCATGATAAACAGTACATATATTGATTTTGACGAAGAGACACATACTCTTAGAAGTGGTAAGAGATATAAAATTAATAAAGATCCGGAAGGCCCTAAACTTCATATACATACTGAGATCCCCTGCAACCTTGATAGCAAAGTTGCACAACCATTTAACCCTGAGAATCCGCTAGCTGCACAAACCGCACCACCCTTATTGCAGAACCCACCCACTACGTAGCCCACCCCGCAGAAGAATCAGCCTAGTCCATATCTCCTGATAGTCCCATTTGTATTTACTGCGCAAATACCTCTACAGCAGTCGCGCACTAATCTTGGTGCCCCCCCACCACCTAGTAGCACAATGGCGAATACTGATATGAAACTACCAATATTTAGAGGAACTGGCCTAGAAGACCATGATCAGTATTGGTTCCTTTGTGAAGCCGTATGGAGTGTAAGACAAATCTAGGACGATGTTGTGAAGCAAGCACAGCTCATTACCACCTTTAGGGATAGAGCGCTACATTGGTTTATGAAATACTCTACCATACAGCCGAGAACCCTCGCAGAAATTAAAGTCACGCTGGTAGCAGAGTTCAAGAAACCTAAGTCTGAGTCTCAGTGTATAACTGAGCTGAAGGAAATAAAGCAGAGACCAACTGAAACGGTTTGGGAATTTGATCAGAAATTTAAGACCTTACTAGACCAAGTAAGTTTTGTTATACCACCAGAATAGCATAAAGAATGGTTCATTGCTGCGCTGTTACCTCATATCAGATTACCATTGATGTAGCAGAAGGTTCTATCCCAGGCAGAGGCCTTGGAAATTGCAATGAAGATGGTAGCTTCGCCGATTGGTGATATTAGTTCTGGGATGTCTCAGATCCAGAACCAGCTGACTACCCTGACACTTGAACTGCAAAGTATGAAAAATGGTAAAGAACAAAGATATGAACCTAGACAGGAGGTCTGGTGTACAAGTTATAAAGGAGAAGGTCATGACTGCGAGCATTGCCCTCTATTCTGCCCTCTATTCCACGACTATATTAATAGTGGTGTGCTTAACCCATTAAATCAAAATCAGGCCCCATGGTGTGAAATTTGTAGAACCACAGGACACAAACCTGAAGACTGTTACCTCATCCAGAAATATGTGAAAACCCCTAAGAATTTATATTGCAATTTCTGTAAATCAGTTGAACATGATGAATCCAACTGCCACGCATATGAATTAATGAATGAAAGAAAAAGGGATATGGACTCAATGCGAGGCGTTGGCTTGTACCGCGTACAAGAAGATACCTAGCCAAAACAAGAAAATGCACAATATGACCAAGGAGGATATAGAGGTCGTGGTGGTGGATACCGCAGTAGAGGAAGAAATGCTAGTCCGGCACAAGGAAGAGGTCGCGGCCAAGTCATTTGTTATAACTGTGGCCAACCGGGCACGTATCTAGAAATTATGTTAACCCATGCACTACGTGCAATTATTGTAAATTGTTTGAGCATGTCATTGAAGATTGCCCAGTATTAGAGGTGGAAATGCAGAAGAGAAGACGAATAGATGCTCTGAATCCAAACGTCGAGTGGATCGCAGTAGAGAATAGACCAGTGGATCCAAGCATCAATGTGGTCCTGCGTAGTGGTGCTAAGATAGGCCGTGACAGAGGAGCAGAAGCTTCAACATTAGGCGAAGCACATACGAAGAAGGATCCCCTTGAAACAGTATGGATAAGGAAATCTCCAGGAAAAGCACCCCCTCTTAACCGATAGAAGAACAAGGAGATCTTCATTGACGCATGGGATACCTTTAGAGAACCAGTGGATAAGTCATCAAGGATCCCGCTGCGTAGTGAAACACCACATGTTGAAGACATGCCGGTTCCATATGACAAAACAAGTACTGCGACAGATGTCCATACTTCTGTTGCGCAGTTCTTGCGAAGCTGCATGAAATTACTAAAAAGTGAAAAAGCCATAGTAGAGCTCCAGAAGCTTATCATCTAGTATGAACCTCAGATCGCAACAGAGACTC
This sequence comes from Larix kaempferi, assembly GCA_027924585.1. NCBI lineage: Eukaryota > Viridiplantae > Streptophyta > Pinopsida > Pinales > Pinaceae > Larix > Larix kaempferi. Next base: position 16,299,395 of record BSBM01000476.1, read on the forward strand.
TAGATAGCGCTGTACATCATATAAGGAAGCACAAAAGAATGGGCCAAGAGATGAGGCTTACTGCGCAAATAGGAGATTTTGAAATGGATGAAGTCGTCCTTGATATAGGATCAGAAGTGAATGTCTTGACTAAGCAGACATGGCAACAGATGGGTCGACCAAAGTTGCTCTAGTCACCTATCCAATTACGAATGGCTAATCAGGAGAAGGTCATACCTTTTGGCCGCTTAGCTAATGTAGTAGTTGACATTGACGGAGTATAGAGTCATGTAGACTTTGAGGTTATTGAAATTGTGGAGGATAGTCAACCTTTTCCAGCAATATTGGGAATTGATTGGGCTATGGATAACTTGGCTATCATAAAATTGAAGACAAAAAAGATGATCTTTGAAGGGAAGCATCTTAGGGTCATCACACCATTGGATCCTAAAGATGGTGATAGATATAGTGAGCCGATTCAGGAGGAATCCCAAGCTCAAGATTTAGACCGACTATACCAGCTGACTGCAAACAAGGAAGACTACATTAATCCTATTGCGGATGGTACACTCAGCTGGTGATGTGACACTTCTTGTATCTCTGACTCGGATACAGGACTGGAGAATTGGCAAAGCCGCATGCATGAAGTATCAGCAAGAAGATGTGTGCAGGTTACAAAATCACTGCGCTGGATCGGAAAAGAGGTAAGTCCTATTCCCACATATGATGGTTATGCTAATGTTTACAGTTTCATAAGGGAATATACTGCAGCTATACCAGATGAGCATAGACTACCAGCTTTAGATATAGCATTGCACGATACACCTGCCAGATGGTGGAATGCACATAAGAAAACATTGACCACTTGGGATCAATGCAGAACTAAGATACAAATCCGATTCACCGAAAAGGTTACTTTACCCTTTGAAAAGTATAATGGACAGACAAACCCTAGTCATCACATTCAAATCTATTCAAAGGCATGGGTGTAAAGACCACTTACAGAATAGGTACATTTATTTGTACATACATTGGATGGGGGTATCCCAGAGAAATGGTATCTCGACCTGGAGTTGTGCAGTGAACTCACTGATTGGGAGCTGCTCGCTGCGAACTTCCGGAAGGACTTCAGTTTTGAAGATGAGAATCCATTAATCCATGAAGCATTACAACTGATCAAGAAGTGCATATTCTAGGATGACTGTCTTGATCAAAACATAACATTGCAGGAGTTTTTTGGGACAGAGTGCGTTCCTACGCACCTACAGTCAGAATGGAAGGAACATGAAGAGCACTTGATCGAGTGTTACAACTTAGTTGAAGATACCAATGATACAAATGAAGACGATGAGGACGACCCGCGCAACATAGATATACCAGAGTCAGAAGGCGCGCGTGAGGTAGAAGGACCTCTGTTGGAAATCCTAGATATGATTGGACCAGTAAAAACGCAAAAAGTGAACATTGGAACAGACAAAGAGCCGAAGTTTGCATCAATAGGAGATTATTGGGATGATCAGACTATTGCAGAGATTGCAGATACCTTACATGAGTATCAGGAACTATTTCCAACAAAATTTACAGAGATGAAAGGAATTTTGGGAGACCTAGGGGTCATGAAAATACCTTTAAAACCAGGTGCTAAGCCTATCAAGCAGAGACCATACAGATTGAATCCGCGCTATAAGGAAAAAGGTCCATGCAGAGCTAGATAAGATGCTAGAAGCAGGAATCATTGAACCAGTCGAAGAATCCGAATGGATTAGCCCCATGGTTGTTCAAGACAATAAAGCAAAAGGCGAGATCAGGATTTGTGTGGATCTCAGAAAGTTGAATGATGCTTCCATGCACGACCCATTTCGTACTCCATTCACAGACGAAGTACTTGATAACGTTGGAGGAAATGAGGCATATTCTTTCACTGATGGTTTCTCTGGTTATCATCAGATTAGGATTGATCCTGCAGATAGGCATAAGACGACATTTGCTACAGAATGGGGGTCATTCCAGTACATTGTCATGCCTTTTGGGCTGAAGAACGCACTTGCCATATTCTCTAGAGTCGTCGTCGCAGCATTTAAAGATTTTATGCACAAATTTTTAGAAGTGTATTTTGATGATTGGACTATATTTGGTCTATTGAAAAATCATTGCGCGAATCTCTGCATGATGCTCGAGAAGTGTCGATAGCATCAAATATCCTTGAATTTGAAAAGTGTATTTGCTGTGTGCCTTATGGAATTTTACTTGGCCACATTGTCTGTAAGCAAGGATTGATGGTAGACCCTGCGAAGATTGCAGTTATTGCAAACTTACCAACACCAAATTCAGTCAAGATGTTGCGATCTACATTAGGCCATACTGGATATTACAGGAAATTTATAAAGGGTTATACACAGATAATCGCAGCAATGGAAAAGCTGCTAAAGAAATACGCACCGTTCATTTGGAACGCAGAATGCGAATAGGGTTTTGACACATTAAAATAAAAGATGGTCACTGCACCGATTCTAGTCTTTCTAGACTGGACAAAGCCATTCCATGTCCATGTTGACGCATCATGTATTGCCCTGGGGATCATGTTAGCTCATCCAGGAGAAGGAGGTATCGACCACCCTATTGCATTTTCTAGCAGAAAGCTTTCAACAACAGAAAAGAACTATACTAATACTGAGAGGGAAGGCCTTGCGATGGTATATGCTCTACAAAAATTTAGACACTACTTGCTGGGATCGCACTTCCTTATGTTTACTGACCATTCTGCGTTGAAATATTTGGTCAACAAGCCAGTGTTAGGGGGACGCATATGCTGATGGCTGCTACTGTTCCAGGAATATGACTTTGAAATTATTGTCAAGCTAGGTAGACTGAACTTGGGACCTGATCATCTGTCAAGGATCGAGTCAGGAGAGGAGTCGACGAATATTGAAGACAGTCTGCCTGATGCTCAGTTATTTAGTATACAGGTTGCCGATGACTATTACAAGGATATCATTGATTTCCTAACCAAAGGTCTGGCACCCCAGGAATTCTCGGTCCAGTAGAAAAAACAGTTAGTGGTGCACGCCACAGACTTCACTATAATTGTAGGTCAGTTATACAAACTTGGGCCGGATGAAGTCCTGCATAGGTGCGTACTTGATCATGAGAAGCCATTTATTCTAGCCGACGCACACTCAGGAATCGCGGGAGGTCACTATGTAGGAAGGGCTACTGCGCAGAAGATATTGCGCGTAGGGCTATGGTGGCCTATGATCCATAAAGATGCCAAAGAACATTGCAGGAACTGTGATGTCTGTCAGAGGACAGGAAAACCATCACGCTGAGATGAGATGCCATTGAATCCACAATTAACATTGTAGCCATTTGAAAAATGGGCAATAGACTTTGTGGGTCCTATAAACCCACTAGGAAAAAGAACAGGTGCAAGGTATATTATTACTGCTACAGATTACCTCACCAGATGGGCAGAAGCAAAACCAGTTAAGGACTGCAGCGCCAGTACTACTGCGCAGTTTATTTTTGAAGAAATACTTACCAGATTTGGCTGTTCGAAGATTTTGATGAGTGACCAAGGTACTCACTTTTTGAACAAGACGATTGAGGCACTTACAGAGGAATTCCACATTCGTCATCAGCGCAGTACTCCATATCATCCATAAGCGAATGGTACTGTAGAGGCTTTCAATAAAATATTGGAGAACGCACTCACTAAGGTGTGCAATGTAAATAGAGACGATTGGGACTTGCGCGTCTCATCGGTGCTATGGGAATACAGAACCACATGCAAGAAGTTGATAGGACAGACACCCTTTCATTTGGTTTATGGGAAGGAGGCTATAATGCCTATGGAATATATTGTCCCTAGTTTGAGAATTGCTGCATTTACAGGAATGGCAGACTGCGAAGCTCTAGAAGAAAGATTACTACACTTATTGGGATTGGAGGAAGATCGCTTCATCGCAGGCTTCCACCAGCAAGCGCAAAAAGACTGTGAGAAAGCATGGCATGATCGCCATATAAAGAACAAGTGTTTTCATGTAGGTGATCTAGTCCTCCTGTATGATAGCAAATTCATGAAATTCCTGGGTAAATTTAAGATGCATTGGCTTGGCCCATATACTGTGATACATGTTACTAACACTGGTGGAGTCCAGTTAGTCAATTTAGCGAGTGATACTTTGCCAACTTTGATAAATGGAAGTAGGCTAAAGCTATACCATGATAGCACTGCTTCGTAGAACCCTGAATAATGAATCAAGGAAGGAAGTTCTAAGTGTCAAGTACAGTTGAAAGTGGACACTAGAAATGTAAAGGAGTCTGTACATGTATGATAAAAGAAAGAAGGTATGATAAGAAGAATCATCTATGTACCGCGCAACACTGTTGAAGCTGCGCAAAAAAAAAAGATATAATAAAAGCCACGTAGTTGGAATTTTTTGGCATTGCGAAGTAGCCATGCAGTTGGAAATTTTCAGCACTGCGAAGTATCCGCACATGATTGAAGGTGGCTTGCCGCGTAGTTCGGCGCAACACCCAGAGAAAAATAACCGTTGCATGGATTTTCAGAAAAATAGCCGTTAGATGACCGTTGCAGCAACTGCTTCAGCATTTAAAGAAAAGATAGCCATTTTAAGGACGCTGACAACAGAAAGGACCGAAGGATACACTCAAATTCGCCAACGGACACCACAAAATGCTTATCTAATTATTGAAGGGCGCGGGAGAGGGTCTGCTGTGCCTATAAATAACACCGTTGGGAGACTCGTGGGCGTTACCAAGCACTTAGAATTTTCTTACGATTAACCTCTCTGAGCTAGTAGCCATCTGTAGTCTGTCTGCCTTAGCCACTACCTCATTTGTGAATGTCCGAACCTCCCTTTAGAGAAGAAGAACTGATCCTTGAAGAAGCCCTGAGTATCTTTTAGCAAGGAGGGATTCAACAGTTAATGAAAACCCTAGTTAAGAAGGTTGCCGTAGAACAAGGAGAAGGATTCCGCAGATCACCAAGAATTAATCCCACAATGCAAGAAAAACCAAAGGATAAGGGAAAAGTGGTAACTACACCTCAATCCAATATCATAAAGTTGGGATCCTCGGCACAGAAAGCACTATCCTTTCAGACAGAACCTCTGAAGATGACACCTGAATACATCTCTTCGCGGGCACTAAATGCCCCTGTGTTTAAATTGCTCAAGAACGAGATATGACATCCCGCTGTCACCTATGTCAAAGCATGTAAGCATTAGTAAGAATCTGCTGGGAAAGATAATAGATTGTAAATGGGAGGATTATGACCTCTTGGGAATGAAGAAAGACGAGCCAGATGTTCCCAAATACCCGAATTTTCAACCAGACCAGTATATGTGCTGGAAAAAGGACGCCAAGGGAATGCTGAACTTGCTAGCTTACAGTTGGTTGGCACCTGTCGTTCAGTCAGGGCTACTGAACTTGCTAAGATTACCACATTTTGACCATTCTCCAGAACTGAATATTGTGGTTTGCACACTCATGGCGCGAATCCATCAAGGTTATCTGTGGCTAGACAGAAACGTGGATATTAATATTGATTTGATCCACCGCATTACCGGGATAAGCAAGCGTGGTAAGGATCTGAAGCATTTATTCCAGGGGAAGAGAAAATAAAAAGAGGATGTTGAGAAGATGAAGAAGACCCACTCGGTAGTAAAGGGAAAAAGAGGATTCCCGACAGAAGAAATAGAGGATCGAGCAACAAGATTTGTAATGCAGTTGCTTGCAGGCAAGATGCTCAAAACAGCTAGACCTTCGGAGGTGCCTGTGGCCGCAATACTCCTTGGTGCCGCAGCGGTCAAAGGACAGAGCTTCAATTGGTGTCAGTTTCTGCTGAATGAGTTCCTTGAAAAACTCAACGACACCTAGGTGAATAGCGGCCAATTCCATTTCACCTGGCTCATCGTCCTGATCGCTTTGTGCGGATGGAAGGAACTGCGAGATTATGCGGGCGTCATTATGGATCCCAAGGATCCTAGAGGGTTTAAGTTCATCAAACTCTAGGCAAACACAAATGCAGAGCACCAGCATGCAACAGTAGAAGTATTTTACCAATACTATATTCAGCTGTGCGATGCAATCACAAAGACACCCCGCATCACAAAGCAAGTCACGGCGAAGTATGTCCGCATCATCGACTTTGAGGTGGATATGAAATGTATATTCATATCGCTGAAGGAACAAACGAGGAAACCGGAGTGGTTCCCAGGAAAGTACAACATGTACGAGTAGGATATTGAGGACCTCATGAAAGATTGGCCAGCAGAGTTCCGTGTAGAGGTCATGGACATGGAGATAGATTCAACAGAAGATGAGCCAATCCCGCTCTCATGCCCAATCATTGAAGAAATAGGGAAGAGAAAGGAAGCTGAGACTTCAAAGAAGCTAAAGTTGAGGAAAAAGGTGAAGGCTACAAAGCTTCAATCGCAGGCAGTCCTCAATGATGATGACTACGAGATGATAGCTGAAACAGTCTCAGAGCAGATGAAGGAGCTTATGGCAACTAAAGAAAAGAAGGACAAGGTCATCCACGATGACCTGCACTAGACAAGGCTCGCAATGCAAGGCCTAATAAAGAAAATGGACGATGTTCAGAAAAGATTTATTGTGCTGCAGGAAGCAGGGGCTAAAAGGAGGTCAGTAGGAACCTCGCAGCAAGGAAGCCAGCAGCTAGCAATAACGCTGCCATCGAAGACTAGGATTGTCCATGTGGACCCATTGGTTGTTGTGTTGCCAATAGCAGAGCAAGTGGCCTTGGACACAACGGGAGTCGAGAGGGTAGAGCTCAACTTAGCCAAAATACCATTACCAGGATTGCACTTCATCCACACGCAGATCGTGGAGGAGATGCATGAATGGACGGTGGAAGCAATGAAGTCACAAGCAGAACTCACCGTAGCAAACAGACAAATTCAACAGAAGGCATAAATACAACTGCGCAACGAACATGACTGCTAACAAAATTCGGAAACCACCATATCCAATGTGGCGAAGGATATTAAAGACATAGACATCCAGGATGATCCCGCGGACACAGTTCTAAGGATCGGAGATAAGGTGAGATCCTTGCAGTCGGAGATGTAGGACAAATAAATTTATTATGAGGCCGACATTGCCACATTGAAGGAGAAGCTGAATAAGCAGGCGCCATTAAACGAATAGCAGGTCAGAGAGAAAGCAGTGAGCACCAACTCGAAAAGCATCACAAGTGAGATGGCTAAGTGCCAATCTCTCCTGGATAACGTTTCACAGGAAATTGCAACCGTTGAAGAGGATCAAGGATTGCTGCAGGTCAAGACTGCAGTACAAGAAAAACAGACCGCGTTGGACAAGTTGAACGTAGAGGTGAAGGCTCTGCCACCTAGAGAAAGGATGCCGAGATATAAGGAGATATCCAGCTTGAAGAAAGAAGTGCAGGAATTATGACAAAAAGAGACTGAGATGGATAATCAGTCGCAACAACTCCTGGAGAATGCCATGGTGGTATCGTAGCAGATTGAAGATAAGTTAATGGAACTGCGCGATAACCAGGAGCAGGTACAAGATCAAATTGGACAAGAAATAACTCCAACACTGCTTGAGGAAATTAAACAGGTTGAGGAGGATACAAGAGAAGCAATGGTGCAGTTGTACGGTACATATGATGAGTTCACGGCCAAGTTCATCCCACCGGTCACGGCGCAGAGTGAGACAGCTAAAACAATCAATGGCTCGGGGACGAGCCACATGTAAGTGTTAGAGGCATGTTGGGCCCAGGTTAAGTTAAATTTTTGGGAAGCACATTTTTTAGGAAAGCAGGGAAATCTGAGCTGAGCGCAACTTAGAAACACAATTTTGGCTAAGTATTGAGGATGCTGCAAAGTTGCGCGCAACATCCAACTTTTGACGAGACTGCGGAGTTGCGTGCAGCGTCGAAGGCTTTGGCTGTGATGCGAAGACCAGTACTGCGCAGAAGCAGTGCTGCGGAGTTAGGAGGCCACATGGAGCCATCAAAATGGTGTGCTGGACAAGTATCAAGTGTAGTTACCGACTAGACCAGTAGCATCCATTTTTGGAAATATACTTCAGGATTGCCGAGTGGCGGACGTAGGCAAAACAGGAAGGCGACCATGCATGGGTTGTTAAGGAAAGCGACGTTTGGCACACGCAGAAGGTAAAACCGTTAGAGAGAAACGGTTTGGTAGAAGTAGCCTGTAGGAACGTGTGCGACAGGAAGGCCGATAGTGACAGAATGAGGACGTGGAGATCTGCCATGATCAAGCAGACGCTACCAAGAGCCAGCAAGCCGGGTTGGAAAATCGGCGCAGTTTTGGAAACCCTTAGGGTTTTGGGTTTTAGGTCTTCGACATTGTACAGACATGAACTTTGGGCATGATCTATTTAAGAAGACATTTTGTATGGGATGGGGGTTCTCAGTGTTGTTATCCTTTTGGGATTGTTATTGTTTTGTAGTTGCTGAGAACTTAAGGAGATAATATTTTTATATTGTAAAATCTCTTTGAGCTAAGAATATTGTTGTAAAGGCTTTGTAGCTGTGTGTGCAGAGACTTAGTCAAGAGGAAGAAGAGTCTACAGCTGAGTGCGTAGACTAGGAACGGTTTCCCCATCCCTTTTGAAAGAAATATATTACCAACCGTTCTTGTGGACGTAGCTTTCCATCCGGGGAAGTGAACCACGTTAAATCTTGTGTTATGTGATAATGTTTATGAATGAATGACTGTCTGTATTTTCTGTAGAATGAATGCTTGAATGTTTCCTTGCATGTTGTAATATGAGAACTTTGATATGCATTTACCAATAGGAGAAGTTTGGGAATGATATGCTAGGTTCCACAGAAGCAGATGAATGGTGAACACTTCAATTCTATGTTAAGGCCGTGAATCAGTCATTTAAGTATAATTACTTTCTTAAACATAGTGAAGGAACGCAACACAATTAATCATGTTTATCATTTCAGTTCATGTTGTAATAATTCAAGTTCTTGACGAATGTTAGAAAGATAGCCAGTAAATGCCTGAATGAATGGATGAGTGATATTCATTTCAGTGCCTTAATGTTTCCGAGATTTTCCAAGTAGAGGATAATTGTGGGTGATTCTCAATTCCAGTAGAAGATTCGTAGCAGTAAGAAACCCTTGGTGCAACCCACAGTGTTACCTCCACTGTGCAGTACTGCTCGTAGCATAGATCCTGCTGCGCATCACATCACTTTGCCCCACAACGCACTCCTCCTATCATGCGCTGCGCAGCTTGTCCAAATAAATAGCTCATCATTTACTGTGGAAACCTGATTCCGCAGTACCCCATAAAGATACACCTCGGGTGAGACCTCAACCTGCTCGCAGGTTGTTGCCGAAAGGGCCGGTGCGAAGGGGTTTTGTTGGTCAAAAGGAGAACTGTAAAGAACCTAGGTCTATTTGAAAACCTCTGGGTCAGTTTAAGCCAACAGTAAGTCTTCAGATACTTTTTTCTAATCACATTACTCCAAATCTCTTCTCCCGTAATAGCCCTCCAAGGGCTCTTTACACGTAAAGCTTGACTGAACCATTCCAGGTTCAAGAGACCCCAACCACCTGCAAATTTGGGTCAAGACAAACTCTCCCAATGTGTCTTCTATAACTAAATCGCACCTGTGTGTATATTATAAATAAAACCCATCGGTGCTTATACATGATAGTGACATCACTGGTGCATACATTCATTTCCAACACACCAGTCCCGCACCAGTTGATATGTTTTAATGCACACACCAGTACATATAGTACATTGTAATAGCACTGATGTCATGTCCGAAACACACTAGTGCTTCATATATTTTATTAAAGCATTAGTGCGTTTGCATATGTAAACTGATTGGTGCACATGTTGTATTATGTGCATTGTTATAATCGGTGTGTATACTTTACCAATATGCATCAATGCGTTTAGTATATCAATGAGCATCGGTGCATATATCATACCAATGAGCATCAATGCTTATGATATGTAATGAGCACCGGCATGTTTATTATGTGAAAGAGCACTGATGGCTAAAGTTTGTTCATGGAAATGAATAAAAGGCACTGGTTAGTTGAAATAAATAGATTTTGTATGCTTTGGTGAATTTAAAAAGATTTTGTATGCTACCATGGTGAATTTAAATAGATTTTGTATGTTTCCATGGTGAATTTCTTCATGTTGTGGATATGTAAATCTATTTTTATTTTATTTTATAGATTGTGTATGGTGCTCTGGTGAATTTTTCCATGTTGCTGCTATGTAAATATGGTTTTTTTAACAAAATTTCAATTAGTTAATCGAGAAACAAATATTTTATAGTAATGTTTTATTTTTAATTTTTATTTTAACTATTTTATTTTGAAAAGCATGTTGGGTACACCTTTGTTCATAGTCACAAAGTAAAAATCATTCATATATATAATCAATAATGTAACATTTTATGACATTAAACAATCCAATATAAGAAGAAACCCATTTTATTATATACGAATAAGAATCCAAAATATGTGACAACATAAAGGTCGTCGATAATCAAATTTCATTTTAACATTGTTACAATCATTGATTACTTATCTTCACCCAGTTGGGGTGATATGTCCACATTACAAAGAATGTTTGTTTCTCACATATAAACATTCCAAAATATACAACTTGTAGTAACAACATTCAAATGTATTGATCATCAATCATCACTTGAAGTGTTGTAGTCGCTTGGGTTGCTTCCATGACCCATCTCTTCATCATCTTCAGGGGATATTCTTCCTAAGTTATTTGAAATGCTTTGTAAGTTTGTTCATCGACTTTATTTCATTCCATCTACAAGCATAAAAATAAAATTTGATGAGTATATATATATGTGTGTGTGTGTGTGTGTGTGTGTGTGTAAATAGAGAAATATACCAGTTCCATGAGTGAATCATAAAATTCAGACATATTTTGGAAACCATTCCTCATGTCTATCCTCAATATATCATTTGTTGGCTCCTCTCCATACTTTGTTTCATGTTAGTTTCATACGCCATGAAAACACATAGATATAATTAAAGTTTTCTTAGTGTTCTATTATTTATAAAATAAGGGACATTATAAAACAATATAGCTACTTACAAATTGTTCAATTAACCCTTGATACCCCAACATATATTGACAACCCTTACATAATCCAATGTCAATCAAAGTATTGGATGAATCTTCATCATATGTTAGCACATGTTAAAAAACATCCATGTACGATTTGAATTTACTTATGATATTAACATCACATAAAATATGAAATTTGAAGCAAACCACAAGTAATCACAAACTTTGCGATCAACCCTTTTTGCCTTATCATCCCGTATGATGTGGTGAATGGGTACCTTTTTTTCATTTCTGCTACAACAAAACAATTTAAAATTAGTATTTCATGCGACAATTAAACTCTATGTACATTAAAAATCAAACAATGATTACATATGTTTGATGCACATTGTTGTTTGGACGGCTCCCCCTATGATGAGGTTATGTTCATTTCTTTGACAATCTCATGGTACACCTTTTCTGACATCTGTACTAGTATATTTTGGATATCACGTCATTTTTCCTCTGGAATTTTAACAATCTTCTCGAGAAATGAAAAGCACAATGAAAAAATGATAAATATTTATATGAAAATAATCATAGCAAAAATATTAACAAAGTATGTTTTGGGGTAGTATGTACATATTAATGAAAACATTTTTATTAGTTATACCTTTTAAAATATGATTTTTTGTTGTTGTATGTTTCTGCCATTGCAAGTCTCACTAGTCTTAGTGCCCACTGCACCAGAAACGCTTCTTGTAATTTAATTATAACCATATTCTTAGAGTCATTGGATTGATTTTTGTACTCTAAATGAAAAGTACATCTATACGATCTTTCCACTATATCCCTCAAAGTTTTATAAAAATTTCCCCTCCTCTCATTAGTTTCTAGCACCACTCTAAATGACCTTATGACCAAATCATCATCATTTACATTCTTCTTAATTTTTATAATTTTAGGGTGTCCTATCTTCTCGCTCTCCATCCTTGCACAACATTCAACAAATTTGAAATCCAAACTTTGAAACATGATAGCAGTTATTCTTGAGAAACATTTTCAATAAGAACTTAAAAAAAACCTCATATTAATCACATGTTGATCCACGTAATTCCTCAGTTTGCAATAATTTCTAAAAGTTTTTTTGTTGTTCTTCACTCAGATTATGACTTTTCTCTTTTGCAATAATTTTTCCTATTTTTTTTGCTCTTCTTCACTGAGATTTTCCTTAATTTTTTTGCTTTGCATGACACACATAAACTAATACACATCATTAAAACATATAGATAATTCCAATATATTTCTTTTAGATTGAAATTAAAAAAAAAAACTTTCCATGTTATTTGTGTCGGATGTGTTTCTCTCACTCCCTTTGCTGTGATTTTTATTCCTTGATATTTTATGAGCCATATTTTTTCAATGAATTCCAGGCATAATGAAACTCATGATCATAAACTATTTTTCTACACAATAAGTAAAAAATTTCAAGTAAAAATGTATTTGAGACAAATAGTGCACACATTACATAAATTATGTACCAATGCACCATATATGATGCAACACATTGCGTAATCTATGTATAGTACGCATCGAAAATGTTTTATTTTTTTAAATAAACAAATTCAAACAATGTGTCTTAGAAATATAAACTCACCGGTATGTCATTTCTGTAAAATGTGAACCAAAAAATGCATAAGCATTTAAAAAAAAAAAAATCTAATGAGGACATTCCATACAGGTCGGATTCAAAGTGAAACACATTGCGATCTCAGTCCAAGAGTGACCCAAAGCCCCATATACTAATATATGTAACCAATAATTTTACATTGCTGAAAATCAAATCTTATGGTGAAATAAAAAAAGGAAAGCAAGAAGAGCCATATGGTTTCCATTGATAAAGATAAATTTGAAGGGGAAATAACACAAGGATTTGCAGCATTGAAGGTAACCCTTATATTCTCTATTTTCTTCAAAGAAATTATAAAATTTATGCCATTTTTTTATTCTATTAAAGAAAACTTACTTGAAATGTCTCATCTGTAGAGTTGTATATGTCCACGGTGATCCCTTACAAAATTTCTCTTCAAAGAAATCTCTCTCCAAACTCTTCACTAGTAAACCTCTCTTGCATAAGTCACTTCTCAAAGTTTTGGACAAAAAAGGTTTATGGATTATGGTTTTCTTTTATTTATAGGTTCACTGTTTTAAAATTAAATTCTCGCTCTTTTTTCATTTGATATTTCAGCCAATCGATTATAAACACGCATATGTTGGTGTCCGTTTTTGTCATCATTTTTGAACATCAATTACATTCTGATTGGCATTACTTTCACCATTTTTGATGTAATAAGTCATTCTGCTTGCCATTCAGACCGTCAAACAGATCAGGTATGCATATATTCACACATCACATGAATTTTAGGTAAAATCTTGATTTGTGATTTATTGATGTTTAATTAATATTTCTTGGCTTGCTTGGCAAATATATTTCATTTTACAGGTTGTGGCTCTCAAACGAACCTTCACTCAGACGTGTATCTACGTTGCAAATGATTAGTCATATTCAGCCCACTGTTCAGACCTGCATTCAGCCTGCGTGATCATTAGTTGAGCTATTCTCGGGCCGTTGGGAGGTAAACCGTCATATGGGTTTTGTTTAGAACGTGGCCCCTATGGTGCGTGAGCTGGTGTTCTGGAAGATTCCCTCTCCTGCATGCTCAGCTCGACAACACATTTCTCTGCCACGTCAAAGGAAGATCAATGTCTCAACGATTGCGTGAAGGAAACCGACGTCGTGGAACCTGGTGGATGCTCTGTGCGCTGTCGTAACTATTATGAGGCCGTTCCCTGGCTTATGTGTTGTCACGAGCTGTTAAGCAGAGTCATTTTGTGGCATTAAGATTGCCTATTATTAGAGCAGTCGATCACTAAAGGGTCAACTTGCTCCTCCAATTGTAACATTGTATATATATACGTCCTCGTAACAGAGATGAGTTAGTCAAGTCAGTCAGTTAGTCAGTCCTTTTTATCTTTAGTCTTGTTAATCTTTTCCAGCTGCAAATGGATACAGAAACACTGTAACTCTATTTTTATTTAATACATCTCTGTTCTAGTTTTATGAAGATTTATCAGCATGCGTGGTGATTGGCTGATTAAGGCTCAGCCTCTGTTTGTTGAGAAGGGCCCCTCAACAACCAGTGGTCTTTCGTCTGTATATATAATTTGTCTTTCTCTTCTTTAGATAAGTTGTGTTACTCGTTCAAATTCTGTATTTGTCTTATATATGATGTTTTTATTTCATAACATATATGTTGTTTTGATGTGTACATAAAGGATACCTCTGTTTTATGTTATGTATATCTTGTTGTTGTTCATATTAATAATATTTCCAGAATATAATTGATGACCGGTCACGTTTAGTCCATTTAGTTTGCTTAAATAGTTTAGTTCATTTAGTTTGCTTAAATAGTTTAGTCCATTTAGTTTGCTTAGTTTGCTTCAATGGTTTAGATTGCTTAGTTGCTTAGAGTTAAGTTAGCTTAACCTTCTAAGTTCACTCATAGTTGATGTTAAGTTCAATAGTTTATTTCCTGTAGCAGAAGACTAGATTTAGTTACATTTCAGTCTCATTTTAGGATAAAATAGAAATAGCTAGTTTCCTGAATTTTGATTAACATAGATGTCTTTTTCTTATTCTAGCTCTTAAATAGCTTACTCGCTGCTTTCCCTACACTATAGGACCACATGCATCATCCAGCTGGTAGTTAAGATCATCCAATCTTCTCTTTCCTTAGTTTAAATTGTTTTCTTCTATCCGGACTGTCATTCAGACAACCATTCGGATCGTCATTCGGACCTCAACACTTTTTGCATTGTTTTCATGCGTATTTTTTGATCCAGTTTTTTTAGGCTTTTAATTGTAATATTTATTGTTTTTAATTAATAGCCTTAGGTATAATAAGGATCTTGTTTTACATTGCATAGGATTTTTAATTAAGTTTCATCTCCATTCTTAGCTTTCATTCTATTTTCCCTTCCTTTGCTTCAGTTGTTTTACAGGTTACATCTGACTCATTAATGATTTCCTGTTACAGAATTTATCAGTTTCATTCTTAGGGTGGTTTATTATGTGTTCTTAAGATTTCTTTTTGATTAAGAGTTAATAATTTCATTCTCCAAGTATCTTAGTTCTGATAGTTTCTTCGTTAAAGCACAAGATCAATTTTACATTCACACAGATAATGAAGATGTTCATAAGAAAGAGTTTGGTTCAGAAATAAATATGTTTATCAAGTTTTCTACTTGCTTCTATATAAACATATCTTTATCAAGTTTTCTACTTACCCCCTAACCAAATTCAATCTCAGCAAATGTCTTTATTAAGTTTTTATGCTTATTTCTAAGTTACATTAGTTTTACATCATTTTGCTTATAGGTAGGAAATAGATCGCAATGTTTGAAGTTAATTGTAGTTGGATAGACTTTATTTTACATTTTTTGTAGAGGTTAAATTAGACTTGCTTCCCTTTTGCTTCCTTTGTACATTTGAAAGTCACTTTGACACTCTTCCTTAGAATCCCCAAGGAGAATGGAATTAGGTAGTTTAGTGTAATCTTGAATATTAATGCATGAATCATTGCCGAATTTATTAAGTAGTTTGTAGTCTTATTTTGAGTTAACATAGTTTCCTGTTTTCATAATTAATTGTCATAAATAGGTTTTTCAAATTTGCTTACAGTTATTTCTAATTTCTAGATTAGAGTTTTTAATCAGCAGTTTCCAATTTCATCAAAGTAGCCTTGCTTTAGTTTTGCCTTCTAGAATAATTCTTATATATTTGAGTCATCATCCATAAATTAGAGTAGTGTAGCTTTCTACTATTATCATCTGTCAATTTAATCAGGTTTAATTAGTTCCTTTGTTGTCTTTCTGAAGTTTGTCTCGGTTTTTCATTTTGAAAGGTCTTTCGATCTTTTCTTTATTAAATATTTTTAAAGGTCTGACAAGCCGAAATCCTAGGTACCATTCTACCTCAGCATATATTGTGCCGCAACTCTAAGAATACCAACCCTGGTCGGTAATTAAATATTAGGTGATTCTTTGAGATAGCTCACACGCCCAACATGTGATCCCTTACAAAATTTCTCCTCAAAGAAATATCTCTCCAAACTTTTCACTAGTAAACCTCTCTTGCATAAGTCACTTCTCAAAGTTTTGGACAAAAAAGGTTTATGGAATATGGTTTTCTTTTATATATAGGTTCACTATTTTAAAATTAAATTCTCGCTCTTTTTTCATTTGATATTTCAGCCAATCGATTATAAACACGCATATCATTTTATTTTATTTTAAAATATGGATCTCATTCCGCAAATAAAAAATATATCACACCAGTGTAGTATAATCATACAAGTGCACTGTATAATCTATAGTAAAAATCAACATTTATATTTGCGGATTCTTTTTTTCAAAATAGTGAAGCACTAAGTAGTTAATATCATGCCAGTGTGTGTTTGTGACATAAGCACAACGATGACACGAAAAAAAAAAATACAAGTGTAAAATTCCACAATGAATAGTTTGCGGAGGTTTATCCTTTGTAGAGGTGCTTGTAGATGTTTTTATTGGTGCACAAAAATAAATAGTGCACCGATGCGTATCTATTGTTATAGCGCACCGGTGCGCCTATAAGGTTTTTGGCACACTGATTACGATATATGAAAAAAGAACATAGCCTGTTTCCCATTTTATTTTTTCAAAGAGTGAAAACATGTATTGATTGCATTCTTCACTCATTTGCAAGGGAAAAAGAGCAATAAATCAAATGGACAAATCTTCAAATTCCAACTCATTCCATATCGTTCAAAGTTCAAGTTCTCTATTGTTGTCACCGTTAAGTGCATATTTATTTATATTTAAATTTATGTTGTCTTTTCATGTGTATTTGAATAATTTTGCATTGCCTTTTGCAAGATCTCAATTCCGAATCAAGTTCGGATGCACATGATATTCCACCACTCCCCAAAAGACACAAGGTCTTAATTGGAGAAACATACCATAGGCCGATGGTAGATGAAAATGGAAGGCTACTTTAACCTCTGTAACATTCCATCATCCACTAACCTTCCTATTCCAATGGTATTCATCGTGAACTTGATCTCTTTTATGAAACCCCAAAAATATGCAGTTGCTCAAAATGAAAAGGGTTGAAGGTGAACCCTAGGGAAGTTACATTGTCTCATTATATTAATGAACGACTACCTAATGTTAACAATTTAATACCCACTGCTACGACCAATGATCCACTAGGTGAAATGGAAAAGACACATAGGAACACTTCCATATGATAATTATTTGAAAATTTGGAATCCAAATCAACCATATTTCATCCTAAATTGACCAACCCATCTCCTTCTATTGAGTCAATCGAGAGTTCTAGTGAGCCAATGTATAATATCCATACCACCGAAAACATATACACAAGTAGATCCAAAACGTTGTATGAGATAAGAACAAAATTTTCCAAGTATAGACAAGGGTTGATTTCAATTGTTGGATGTAGCAATGAATTCTCTCTTCCCATCCATCTACAAAGTAAATACCAGACTAGTTACAATTGCTCTTCGTATGACGCTTGGCCGTCTTGCCTTCTTGTGCCCGATGATGAGACCAAATTATCCTATTGTGGTAACAGTTACATGATCGCAAAGTCTAAAATAGATGTTGCAAATCTTGGGTTTTTTATGCTTTGACATGTGTTTGTTCCTCCCAAACAGTTATTAACACTTATGCCATTTTGTGGTCCTCTTTATAGTCAATTTGATTACTTGAATATTTTCAAATACAAACATAGTATTTCCATGTATAGTATGTGCATGAATTGTTGTGCTTAGAGAAAATTTGACAGAAATACCTTGTTATATATCAATGGTCATCCACACACTCATGGAAACATTGCAGGGTTCATAAATAGTTGTAGATGCTCATTGTTCAGTGCAATACATAGTTTGTCTCTTGGTGATGAGTTGTTAATAAATTATAACTTTCATAGACCACCAAATGCTCATAAAAAACAACTTGCATTGGGGATGCCTTTAGACGTCCCCTTGGGATGTAAGAAAAAGATCATTGAGTAATTGTATTTTTGTATTTTCAATGGAATTAATGTTAATGTATTGCTTAATTCCACATTTGTTTTATAAAGTGATTGATTGCATGTGTACTTTTGGAAAAAAAATTATACGCTTATAATAAATGTTTGGTATAATGTTTCAACATGCTAAATCCATTCTTTTTACTAATGTCATCAATTTAATGTTTAGTATTTTTGCAACCAGGATTCTGATTATGATCAACCTATCTACCATCTATCATTACACCTCATTACAATGTCAAATTGAGATAAATACACTAAATGGGTACATATCTTAGAGAGTAAGCATACAAAGCATGGTTGAATCAACCACTTATTCAATTTCCACTACGTCCTGAGTCACCAATTAAAAACATATATAGTAACACTAGTTCTTCACGTGTTTGGATGAAAACAATGATATAGAGGTTGGTATGGATGATTTCTTACAGGATACCCATGCCATGGAGGGAATGTTGTTAAATGCATTCCAACAAGATGAGCTAGGGAATGGTGCTAATATTGCCAATGCCTTCTTCAAAAGCCTAAAAATTGCTTCCACCATCCCTCTCTTTGGGCATGGATCAAGGTCTACCCAACTGGGGACAACAATGTTGTTGTACAACCCAAAGGAAATGTATGGTACGTCAGATGTGTGCTTCTCAGCGCTACTGAGGTAACTAACCATCAAGTCCCCATTAAATAAACAATAAAAAATATTATTTCATGCTTAGTGACAATGTACATTTATATTTCCCACTAATTTTAGGTTAATCAAAGAAAAAATACTTCTAGCTGATAACATCCTCTCGTATAGTTGTGATGAAGCAAAGCAATTCCCAAAAAATTTGGGTGTTGATTACATATTATGTCATGCACCCTGTGACCTTATGGTTCCTTTGGGGCCATGGGATACTTATTCCACTGACCGAATTCACCTTTGATATTCAATTTCGTTTTTCCATTGATTTAATTAACTATTTACAACAGAATTAAATATGAGTATAATCATTCAGAATTAAAACAAACACATATAAAAATGTTATAGCCTATTTATTCATGAATGCATTCATGCAATGCCAATAATTCCATGCAATTAAATCATAAGATAACAATAATTACATAAAATATCTAACCGAGATAAATATGAACATTTCATACAAAAATGGACACTTATCTAATAATACAGTTCAACTGACTCTAGAGAAATGACACTCCTCCCAGTCATAGGCACTATGTTATACCAATTATCTCTATAATAGATGCCACCCCCTAGCTAGGGCTATCAATCCACGAGACAGTACCAAGTTTCCCTACTACAACTATCCCAATCTGCTAGCATTCCTCCTCCATCATCCCACACAACCCAAGGAATGGGGCTCCCTTATATGATTTGATAGTTCCTTGGGTTCCCTTATCTGAGTTAACAATCCCTTGGGATCTTTATTCCAATTCCTTGCCAGGGATCCAACACTGGCCAACCAAGGACTCTCCGTGTTGGAACTCCAGGGAACTCAATCGTTCTCAGGTATGAGTCTAGGATATAGCATGGGTGACGGATCTAGGCTATGGTACCAGTGATGGTAATTCAAAGTTGAAAACTAATGATGGTTGAATGATAGTAGATACCCCCATAATGAACTAGTTCTCAATAATTTATATGCATGTTCAGAACTAGCCAAGTGACATGCAAAGCTAAGGAGAGATGGAAAAAAAACACTAATGGGGAGTCCACCTTTTTCCCTAACTAATCTTTAAGGTTTGAGATAATTAAACTAGGTTAAGGTTAATTCACTTTAATTAAAGAGTCTTTTATCAAAAGAAGGATAAAGAAAGAATACTAAGGATATTGACTTAAATGAGAAGCCACTAGGGTCATCTCTGCTTTAACCCCCTTCTCACTCTCCCTCTTATGGAATTATATCCCACCATCTCTTTTTTGTCCTCTTAGTCTACAATAGTCATGGATTTTTATATTAAAGTAAAAATTTACATAATTACATAATATGGTCATGCTAGCTCATTAATATCCAACTTCTATCCATTTCATCAATATTTAAATTTTTACATCATTACATTATGGGGTAAAAAATAAGGTTTTACATTCCCCTCCCCCTTAGTTTATGCATCGTCCTTGGTACATATCAGCACTATGTATATATGCAAAATTTTAGAACAAATACGAGAATTCCTCCCATATAGTATCCTCCATCTCCCATGCTGCTTCTTTAGGGTTGTAATGGGTCCACTGGATCCAAGATAGGCACCGGTAGCATCGACATATCTCCTTCCTATCCCACCTGAATCAAGGCCCTGCAATCAATAATGTGGTTAGGATCAGGCACTTACTTTTTCAATAAAGACAGATGAAATACATTATGCACTTTTATGCAGGTAGGAAATGCAAGCTCATATGCAACATGCCCTATCCTAGATAATATTTTTGATGGCCCACAATAGTTGGGCTCTAGCTTAGGACATATGCCAAGTTTCAGGGAACTTTTCTTTGGCCTAAATTTTAGATACACATGATCACCACTTCATAATTTCTTTCTATTCTACCTTTGTGTTCATAACTTTTATGTCTGACATGTTCTTTTTTCAAACTTTGCATTATCTTAACCATCTGTTCTTGCATTTCTTTAAGCAATTTTGGCCCAATAACCACTATATCTGTTGGATTATCCCAACTGATTGGAGTATTGCATTTTCTTCCATACAAGGATTTAAATTGACTCATCTTTAAAAATGCATGATATCCATTATTATAAGCAAACTCTACCAATTGTAAATAATCTTCCTACTTTGATGGTTGATCCATCACATACATTTAGAGCATATATTCAATAACGCAATTAGCCCTCTCATTATGTCCATATGTCTGTGGCTGATATGTTGTTCTCATATTCATACTTGTTCCAAATACTTTAAATAGTCCTTTCCAAAAAATTGAAGTAAACTTTGGATCCGGCTATCTAAAACAATTACCATGGATATTCTATCAGAGATATGGATCTAACTAAACTAGCTTACCTATCTATGCAAAAAAAAATATATCAACAATAAGTACAGAAAGAGAACAAGAGAAAAGAGTACACCATATATACGTGGTTCACGCAATTGGGCTACATCCACGGGAAGGTAGTCTTCTATTATCTCTAGAATATCTCCCTCAAGCTTACAAGAGAGCAATGCCAATAACTCCAATACAATATAGCAATACTTGTGTGAATAAGTAAATATCATGTGTGAGATGTGACTCCCTTGACTCTATTATATACTAAGAGATGAGGAGGAATTACTCTCACATATTACATGTGGGATAATATAATTATCCATAATAATATCTCTTTATATAATAATGAATATCAAGAGTAAATTTTACCATAATGAATATGGGATATAATGTATTAATTTTTTACATAAGATTGTGGATATCTTCCGACATAATACAAAGGCATTATTACCTTCCAAGGAATATAAAATATTCCAACACTCCCCCTTAATAATGGTTGGGAGAAAATCCCACTAACATAGGAAGGAAGGTGTTATGAATAAAATAATAATAAAATAAACATCAACACACACACACACACACACACACATATATATATAATAATACTAATAACAACAAACAAGAATAATATAACAATATAATTAATTAGTGAAATGGTGTAACTCTTTATGAAGAGTTGCATTAGACCCTTTAAACAATTATAAATATGGGAAAGTCTATCTTGTAAAAGACCATATCTATTTTATCAACTTTTATATATATTCATGGATTATTTTTATTTTCGAAAGTGGAAGTTCGAGAAGTTTCAGTAAACGGATTCTTACCGTTACAGTGGTATCAGAGCTTGTTGATTTTGGCTTGTGGCCAAATTGGAAGAAGTTAAAAAAAGAGAGAGAACAAGAAAAAATAAGTAAAACTGCACATGGTTTTGGTTTTGTGAGAAGTGGGTTTGGTTTTATTCCCTAACAACAAACCAAAAGTGAGATTTGAACTTGGGTGGGGAAGGTTACAATCATTCCTCCCAACCAACCATTCTACACCATTTTACAAAAATTAAGGGGAAATTAAATTAGAAGAGTATCAACACAAATATTTTTTACAAGAAGAATCATATTGAACATTGTTATTAAAAAAATAAAAAAGTAAAATAAATCAAGGAGGATTCTTTCCAAAATTCGAAAGGGAAGAAGACAAAATCAAGGAAGACTCCCTTATCAAGAAGTTGAAGATCTGTTATCATCGAAGAGCAATATCAAGTTAGAAGAAGACCCTTATCGTCAAGAAATCAAGTCAAAGGAAACCAACTATCAATGAAAACGCTAGGAACAATGGAAAACACATATTCCGTAATGAAGTCAAAACTACAAGCAACATTGGATGAATTAGAGCAATATAAAGCGAGCAGTAAACATCTACAAGTTGAGATTGAGACACTTAAGTTTTTGAAGGAGTGGAGAGATGATGAGAATCGTCGCTTATGGAATCAAAATCGACAACTAGAACGAACCATAAGAGATAACAATAAAATGTTATCTGATCATGATAAAGAAATATCATGTTTAAAATTCCATAATCAAAACCTAGAAGACCAGATTAGAAAGTCAAAAAATGACGACAAGTCACCCGATGGAAGTGATAATGATTTAGAAGAAGAAATAAAGCATTTAAACCAGCTTGTTAGGGACAAAGATGATGAATTGACTCAAGTTCAAAGGAAGATACAAACTCAAGAATCAGACATAGGTCAACAGCAACAAAAGAATAAAGAACTCCAGCAGACATACGACGCTACTAAAAAGACACACAAGCTGGAAATTAAGAAAATCAAGGATGAATTAGCAAGCAATATTGAAGAACTATTTCGACTAAGAATTCATAACAAGACATTACTTACGAAAATCAAGAAGCTGAAACATAGTCAGAAGATGCAAGATTCAAATGAATACCTTGAAGGAAGAATACTAGAAAAGTAAGAAGAAAACCAACACCTCAAAAAGTTTAATCAAGAAATAGAGGAACAAGTCAATAAGTTAAAAGAGGACAAAAAGTCGCAAGACGAAAGGTTTGAGAAAATTCAGAGTAATAACAATCTATTAGAGAACAAATTAGCGCAAATCTAGGAGGAAGCATCTAGACCCTCTGGAAAACAAAGTCAAGTTAAGGAAATAAATTCAATCCTCGACACAATTCAAAAGGAAGTCAACTCAGCAAAAAAACAAACAGCAATAACTCCCTTTCAACACCCCAACCATATAAACCAGTATCATAAAAAATGGGAATTGTCGAAAGATAATGGTACTAATGTGCTCAAAGCTCCTGACAACAGATCAATAGAGAATCCCAACAGTCATAAACAAATCAATTTTGGATGGATTGATCCATTAACATATCGAAAGTTATGTTCTACACTTAGAAGTTCGTACCGACATGTTTCGTCAGCTACGACGTCATAAGGAACAGTGCGATAATGTTATAAGGCTTTGAAGACAAAGCCTTTTTAAGAGAGAGGCAATGTTATGAATAAAATAATAGTAAAATAAACATCAACATATATATATATATAATAATAATAATAATAATAATAATAATAATAATAACAACAACAACAAACAAGAATAATATAATAATATAATTAATTAGTGAAATGGTGTAACTCTTTATGAAGAGTTGCATTAGACACCCTTTAAACAATTATAAATATGGGAAAGTCTATCTTGTAAAAGACCATATCTATTTTATCAACTTTTATATATATTCATGGATTATTTGTATTTTCAAAAGTGGAAGTTCGAGAAGTTTCAGTAAACGGATTTTTACCGTTACAGAAGGAGTCATTATTGCTCCCCCTTGGTGACAACTTCCAGAAGAACCAAAGCTACAAATAAGAAGAATACTTCAGCTGCTGGAATTTGATGAAGAATAATCGCTTCTCACTGAACCATGAAATTGCACACAAACCAGGTTATATGATGAAATACCCAACAGGAAAATGCCGAGAACATGTGAAACAATCCAACAACAAGGTGCCCAGATCACCACGAGAATCATCACATCCACACCAATGTACAGATCCCGACTGATACAACAAAACATGTGGAGAGCAGGCATTCTTTCAATCAAGGTGCAATATAAATATCTATAGAAGACTTAAAACAGAGAAATTATCTGCACAAGAACTTCCAAGATTAAAACATACAAAGATCATAAAACAAAAGTGATCATACATAAATGAAAATGCTTATATACCAAAGGTTAGCAGACATCATATAAAAGATGGCAACATGATATGATCAAATAAAATATTAACTTGAAAATTGAGGAAAGTGAAGTTACTTTTACACATTAAGTGTCAGCCACAACATATAAATAGTGAGTACAAAAAATGACAAATATTAGATTGCTTTTATAAAATTGCTCAAAAATAAACATGACATGATTAGAAATCAACATGATTAAGCATGAACAACAAAAAAAACAAATTTAGTCACTAAACATTAGAAGAAGAACTACTAGATGACAACAACAGAGCCACTTAAAGCTACTTTTGATTCATCAGAACCATTCCTTTTAGCCTTAGACATTAAACATTTCAATTTAAAGCAATTCTTTCTAGGATGATTAGTTTTACCACAATGGTTACAAGGATCATACACTTTCTTCTTCTTACTAGATTCATGATATGCATTAGAAGCATTACCGGAATTATTAGTAGGTTTTGAAGTATGTGAACAAGAACCTTTAGAATTATTAAAAATTATACTAGGATTCTTATTATGTGTCATTAGATCTTTATTAGGTGAGGCATGTCCCTTATTAAGAATTTGCAAAAACTAGGAAAAGTTACAATTTTTGGCCAATTCGACCCTTAGACTAGTAATGACTCAACTGCTTCCAAATGGCTCCAAATGCTTCCGAATAGGGTATGAATGAGTTTGGAAGGTATTTAGACATATAAATGAGGCTTAAAAACCCTTAAAACACTTCTGCAACATTCATTTACAATATGGACAAAGTAGGGAAATGTACTAGTTAAATCGAGCTTCAAAACCCCCAAGGGTAGTGGTCAAAGATGGCTCTCCAAATGTTGTTAAACCCTTCCAAATTTCAGAAAAGAGGTATAGTACTGATAAATGGCTTTAATGATCTCCCAAATGTATCATCAATTATTTCCTATGGCCTTCTTCAACTCCATTAAATCAGATATTTATATGCAAGTCTCCACATAGGGGGGAAAGCTAGTAAATTTCACCATATGTTATGAAATTCGAATTTTAGGTCCCAAATACTTGTGCCATGTTAATGAAACTTATTCAGAACATTAATGATACTCCATACATAAAAAAAATCACAGATAATGACTGATAAAATTCGAAATAATGTCTCTTCAAGCTCCAACAACAATATATAGGGAAAATGGCATCATTTATGCATTGTTTGGTATTTTAACATAGTTTCACTTGGAATTTCGACCTGAGAGTCTTCTGAGAAGTAAATACAGAGTAATAATATCATAATACAAATAAATTGATATTATTGGACTCTCACAAAGAGATCAACATCTCACCAAAGACATAATTCCTCCAGGGTCCCAAATATGCAAGAAAATGTGAAAGAGATACAAGAACAAGTTGTATATGAATGAACCACGATCTTCCATGTAGCTTCAAACTGTAAATAAATACTCCATTTTATCTCCAAATAAAAGGTCTAAATGGCCTCTACAATTTCCAATTAGGATGGGAATCTTTCACCCTCGAAATTGGTGCTAAGGCAAGTAGACTAGCTCTCTACCAGCTCTTCTCTCCAAATGCAAAATGTAAAATGATCAAAACCTGGTATTATTCTTTGTTCTTGACTTTTATAAACTTCCTAAGGCTTCCCTAACTCTAATTCCATCCATTAGATTCATTCCAACTCCATTTGGGAAGAGATTCCCAAGTATGCCACTCGTCCTTCCAATTCTAGCCTCCTCCTTCCCTCAATTCGAGTAGGTGTCTCCTTGGCTTCCATAACTCCCTTATGCACCTTCTTGGAGGCTCGTTTTAGCCATGGAATGTCATGTATGTTAGATGTCATCCATCAGGTCTTATTTTTTCATAAGTTTCATAGGCATCTTCGCCATTGGTGTCATAGAAGCTCGGGAATCTAGCCCAAGTGTCCCACTAGCTCCAAAATTCCTCTTCCTCTTCCATGGGAGTTACTCTTCCTATACATTTCTACCTCATTGATTCATTCTAAGTATTATTCCCTTCCAACTCCCCCAATAATAGTGGACTCCACCTTGGATTTGAATGGGTGAGAGTGGAATGCCATGTGGCATGGGAAATCTAGCTTTGTGTGGGTCCCACACCATCCATGTGTCTCCATGACCAAGTGCCATCTTATTTTCTCATTATAAATATTTATTTATCTCCTATTAATATATTTATGTCAAGCTAAAGTCCATTCGGGTTTTATTAGTCTCCTTATTCCAAATTGAATGTCTCTACCCAACCTAGGAAACTAGTAGATTGGTGGAATTTTCTCCTTTTGGAATTTATTTGAGTGGGGACATTACAGTCCTCCCCACCAGAGATTGCTTTCCCTAAAGAAATTCTAATTTGGGATGCTGCAAAAATTTTTCTTCCTCCCATGTGGCATCCTCACTTGGCAAATATTTCCATTGTACCAAATACTCCCTTATGGTCCTACTCCTCAATTTTCTTTCTCTTGTCTTCAAAATTCTTTCTGGAATAAGGGTGAGTTTTCCTTAATCATCTAATGGATGGAGGGTTTTTGAAATAGATATTTTCTTACCAATATTCTTCTTAAGGCATGAAACATGGAATACATTGTGAATTTTGCTCCCTTCCGGAAGGTCCAACTCATAAGCAACCTCCCCAACTTTTCGAGCTATCTTGTAGGGACCATAGTATCTTGGTTTGAGATTTTTTGACCCTTTCACCTTCAAGGATGTTTGTTTATATTTCTGTAGCCTCAAATAGACCAAATAATTTACTTGAAAAGTTCTTTCCACTCTATGTTGATCTACATACTGTTTCTACTGATTTTGGGCAACTTGCAAATTGCCTTTTAGGAGTTTCAAGATCTCTTGACTTTCTGCCACCCAATATTTACCCTTTGGGGCTCTACTCTCACCAAATATGTGCTCAAAAAATGTAAATGCTTCATAACCATATAGTTTTTTAAAAGGATACATGACAATGGACATATGGAAAGTAGTGTTGTAGCAAAACTCACCCAAATGTAGCAATTTCACCCATGTTTTCTACTGCTCACCGACATAGTTCCTCAAGTACCCTTCCAACCATTGATTCACTCTTTCTATTTGGCCATCAGTTTGAGTATGATATCTTGTTCTTGGTGTCAATTGAGTGACAACCAACTTGAAAAGTTCTTTCCAAAAGGCACTCATAAATCTGCTATCTCTATCACTCACAATGTTCTTGGGGAGTCCATGCAATCTGAAAATTTCTCTAAAGAATAGATCAACCACTTGTGTAGCAGTAAAATATGATGTAACAGAAAGGAAATGAGCAAATTTAGTGAGTCTATCCACCACAACATAAATGCAATCCTTACCGAAATCCTTGGGAAAACCTGTGATGAAATCCATGGAGACACTTTCCCATTTTTGTTGTGGAATGGGCAATGGTTGCAATAGACCAACATGATGTGTATGTTCAAATTTGTTTTGCTGACATGACTTGCATTCATTCACATATTTTAGAACATCCTCTTTCAGCCCTTTCCAAAAGAATCTTTCCCTTAGTTTCCTATATGTTTTGAAAAAACCAGGATGGCCTGCTAAAGGAGAGTCATGAGCTTCCTTCAAAATATTGTGCTTGAGATTCGAACCATGAACCAAATATATTCTATCCTTGTAGTAGATGATACCATCCAAAACCTTGTACTTATCATCACCTTTGACCCCATATAACACACCACAAGCAAAACTATCTTTGTCATATTAAACTATTAGCATATTTTTCCAATCTTTTGAAATGTCCATAAGAGAAAATGACGGCCTTCTAGATAATGCATCTGCTACAATATTATTATTTCCCTTAACATATTAAATGTAAAAATAAAAAGCTTGGAATTTGCTTACCCACTTTTGTTTCCTTTCATTGAGGTCCTTTTGTGTGAGAAAATGCTTCAAACTGTTATGGTCAGTTTTGACCACAAACTTGTTTCCCACCAAGTATTATCTAAACTTGGCCAAGGCATGCATGATGGCCAACATTTATTTGTCATAAATGGAATATAGATTCTCATGTGGCTGCAACTTTATTCTCTCAAATGCTATAAGGTGTTGATTTTGTTTTAGGACAGACCCTATCCCTTCTCCTGATGCATCACATTCCAAGACAAATGGTTTAGTAAAATCAGGTAATGCAAGTACTGGACAACTACTCATTACCTCTTTCTTTTTTTGGAAATCCTTTTCAGCCTCTTCATCCCACTTGAATTTATCCTTCTTGGTCAAATCAGTAAGTGGAGCATTCAATTTAGAGAACCCTTTCACAAATTTTCTGTAGTAAGTGCATATTCCAATGAAGCCTCTCAATGTTGTGATTTTTTGGGTGATGGCCATTCAAGAATAACTCTTATTTTTTCCAAGTGTGCCTTCACTCCATCTTTCCCAATGATGTGTCCAAGATATAAAACTTCTTTTAGCCCAAATTCACACTTAGACAACTTATCAAACAAAGATTGATTATGCAAAATTTTCAAGACAACTTCTAGATGGTGTAAGTGTTCCTCCCATGTTTTGCTGTAAATTATAATGTCATCAAAGAAAACCAAAACAAAATTACGGAGTTGTTTGTTGAATATTTGATTCATGCATGATTGAAATGTGTCTGGAGCATTGGTAAAACCAAAAGGCATGACAAGAAACTCAAAATGGCCATAGTGACATCAGAAAGTTGTTTTAGGCACATCCTCCTCCTTCATTCGAATTTGATGGTAACCAGATCTAAGATCAATTTTTGAGAAGAATTTTTCTCCATGTAGCTCATCCATGATCTCATCTATTATTTGGATGGGATATCTATTTTTGATTGTCTTCTTGTTGAGGGCTCTAAAATCTATGCACATTCTTAGAAAACACTTCAATATATTGTGCTTTCCCCTTAGCACATTTGTGCCCTGGTACCCATGGTTGGAAGCATGTGTAGCACAATTTCTTTCTTATGAGTTCTTCCCTATTTGGTACTTATTTCTTATCCTTTCCAAATGTATCTCTTTTCCATGGCTTCTTTTCAAATCTAAAATTGGAATGGAAGTTGGGCTTGGAAGGAAACCTTGTCCTCGGTAGCACATTTTGTAGGTCTCTTGTCAAGTTCATGGCATCCTTCAATGAATTAGGTTTGTGGGCCTTAACCAAAATTTTTAAGGGTTCATCCAAGACTTCAATAAAGATAAATAATAATCTTACCATATATATATCAGCCACCTTAACTGATAATTTTTGGAATTCCAACATATACTCAGCAGGGGTTCCAACTTGCTTCAATTGGGCTAGTTCTTTGAAAGGCAATTGTGGATATTTTTGCTCAAATATTTCTAATACCCTGTCAAAAAATTCTCCATATGTTGTAACCTAATCAGTCCCAAGGTTTTCAGACCATGGAACCACCAATCATTGGCTTCTCCTTCAAGATGCAAAATAGCCATTTTTAAAGCATCATCTTCCACCATTGGATTTAGCTGAAAATAAACATCTAGTTTTTGTACCCAAGTATTTGCAGAACTTTGAGGTGAGCCATCAAAAGTGGGAAGGGGAATTTTACCAATGACACAATTCAATTATTTATTCTGAACTGGATTCCTATTACCTTCCCTCATTTTGAGTTTGCTTGCAACATTAAAGTATTTCTCAAAGGGTAGAGTCCTTCTACAATCTTCACTCAACTTTTCCCATTCTTTTACAATCTCCTGCATATCAAATTGGGTGTTAGGTTCTTCTTTGACCTAAATAAATTTAGGTTTAGTGGGACTTACTGAACTCTGAAATTCATCAGGTCTATTATGAGGTTCTGTCCTTGAGAAAATGTTTTTACCTATTGCCATATTTTCCTTGAAAGAACTACTGC
Organism: Larix kaempferi; assembly: GCA_027924585.1. Classification (NCBI taxonomy): domain Eukaryota; kingdom Viridiplantae; phylum Streptophyta; class Pinopsida; order Pinales; family Pinaceae; genus Larix; species Larix kaempferi. Next base: position 16,329,716 of record BSBM01000476.1, read on the forward strand.
TACCTCCTATTGCTCCTTTCCTTCCAAGTTGACTAGCCAACAATTCAAACCCTTTCATGATTTTTTTTGTCATGTCTTCAAATAATTGTTTCATGAATTTCGTAAATTCCTCTTTATCCTCTGAGGTTCTCTTCTCATCCCTAGCCATAGTTTCAATATAATACACCTCTTCTCCTTCTTCTTCCTCTTCAACAAAAACACTTTCAATTTCAGATTGTAAGGGTGGGAGCTGATTTATTTGGCTTCTTGTCTTCATAAATGGTCATCCAAATTAGGTTCAAGGACCATGCTCCAATACCACTTGTAGTGTCCCTTATTAATAATTTGCAAAAACTAGGAAAAATTACAATTTTTGGCCAATTCAACCCTTAGACTAGTAATGACTCAACTGCTTGCAAATGGATCCAAATGCTTCTGAATGGGGTATGAATGAGTTGGAAGGTATTCAGACATATAAATGAGGCTTATGGATGCTTAAAACCCTTAAAACACTTCTGCAACATTCACTTACAATGTGGAAAAAGTAGGGAAATGTAGTAGTCAAATCGAGCTTCAAAACCCCCAAGGGTAGTGGTCAACGATGGCTCTCCAAATGCTATTAAACCCTTCCAAATTTAAGAAAATAGGTATGGTAATGATAAATGGATTTAATTATCTCCTCAATGTATCCTCAATTAGTTCCTATGGCCTTCTTCAACTCCATTAAATCAGATATTTATATGCAAGTCTCCACATAGGGGGGAAAGCTAGTAAATTTCACCATATGTTATGAAATTCGAATTTTAGGTGCCAAAGACTTGTGCCATGCTAATGAAACTTATTTAGAACATTAATTATACTCCATACATCAACAAAATCATATATAATGACTGATACAATTTGAAATAATGTCTCTTCAAGCTCCAACAACAAGATATAGGGAAATGGCATCATTTATGCATTCTTTGGTATTTTTACATAGTTTCACTTGGCATTTCGACCTGAGAGTCTTCTGAGAAGTAAATACAGAGTATATATATTATAATACAAATAAATGGATATTCTTGAACTCTCAAAAAGATATCATCATCTCACCAAAGGCGCAGTTCCTCCAGCAGCCCAAATATGCAAGAAAATGTGAAAGAGATGCAAGAACAAGTTGTAGATGAATGAACCACGAGATTCCCTATAGCTTCAACCTATAACTAAATACTCCATTGTATCTATAGATGAAAGTTATGAATGGCCTCTCCAATTTCCAATTAGTATGGGAATCTTTCACCCTCGAATTTGGTGCTAAGGCAAGTAGACTAGCTCTTCTCTCCAAATGCAAAATGTAAGATTATTAAAATATGGTATTCTTCTTTGTTCCTAACTTTTATAAACTTCCTAAGGATTCCCTAACTCTAATTCCATCCATGAGCTTCATGCCAACTTCATTTGGGAAGAGATTCCCAAGCATGCCACTTGTCCTTCCAATTCTAGCCTCTTCCTTCCCTCAATTCGAGTAGGTATATCCTTGGCTTCCCTAAATCCCTTGTGCACCTTCTTGGAGGCTATTTTTATCCCTGACATGTCATGTATGTTAGATGTCAGCCATCAGGTCTGATTTTGTCATAAGTGTCATAGGCATCTTCATCATTGGTGTCATAGAAGCTAGGGAATCTAGCCTAAGTGTCCCACTAGCTCCAAAATGCCTTTTCCTTTTCCATGGGAGTTACTCTTCCTCTACATTTTGACCTTATTGAGTCATGCCAAGTATTATTCCCTTCCAAATACCCCAATAATAGTGGAATCCACCTTAGATTCGAATGGGTGAGAGTGGAATTCCACGTGGCATGGGAAATCTAGCTTTGTGTGGGTCCCACACCATCCATGTTTCTCCATGACCAAGTGCCATCTTATTTTATCATTATAAATATTTATTTATCCCCTCTTAATATATTTATGCCAAGCTAAAGTCCATTTGGGTTTTATTAGTCTTCTTATTCCAAATTTAATGTCTCCACCCAACCTAGGAAACTAGTAGATTGGTGGAATTTTATCCTTTTGGAATTTATTTGAGTGGGGAAATTACATATTTTCACCATATCACCTACATTACATGCATCATGCAGTTCACATAAGATGCCATCATAATAATTTCAAACATAACTTTCAAATTCTTTTTATACGGAAACTGGATTTCCGAAACATGAGTTTCTTCTCATGATGTTTAGCTCTTGCAAGCCATAACACATGGTCTTCATGCAATGTGTCCTCCTAACACCATTCACAAACAACCAACCAATCAACAACATCAATAATCAAATTCAAATCTGAATTTACAATTCTGTCTCCTATAGAAATAATATTCATTTAACCATGAGGCCATTCTCATATTGTTTGGCCCCTGTAAGTGGTAGAACTCTGTCCATTATGGCTTTACACTTGTTCCCATAACATAGACATCCACCTACAACATTTTCTCTTGACACAATTCTAAATAAGCCAGCCAATCATTAGTAATTATTGGCAAAATTTCAAATCTGAAATTTACATTATGTTCCCCACATAAATTAAACTTCACGATCATGAGGTCCTTCTCATAATTTTTTTTTTGGCTTTTGTGCATGGTAGCTTCAAGTCTTTACTATGAACATACATACATTTCCATACCCAAGAAAATTCTACCTACAACCTGAAATTCCCAATTAGCCAACAATTTGTGAGTATCCATGCATATAGCATTTTCATTGTAAATGTTACAACGCCACTGAAGTGATCTTAGAATTATAATACTCAATAATTAAAACACTATAAGCTGCTAATATCGCAAATACAATGAAATACATTTACTTTATGTGCATCATTATCATAATAAAATTGAAAGATACAATCACATTATCTATGCATTATAAATAAAACTTCAAATCCACATGATTACACAATCGTATCCATTCAAGAAACTCTGTCCTCCCAATAGAGCATTCTTGGTATCCCATCAAACATGAATACCTTCTTCATGCAATCATTTTCCTGCATCCATAACAACTCATGAAATGATCTCATAATTGCCAATAATTCTATCATTTCAGTTATTAATGAATTGCAATGAAATGTATTCCACTACCATGCATCCACACAATGCCTCTCAACATATGTACCCACACATATGCAGAACCAATCACAAAGTTTACATAATCTTTTAATGTGTATTTACTCAATGAAACCTCACATTGATTCATGATTACCATAATTTCATGTCATGCATTCCACCATGATGTTTTGGAAGGTATGGATGTTTCCTCAACACATCACACAACCATCTCCCCAATCACTTGGTTAACTTATTTGGGTTCCTTCCTTCTCCACTTGAACAACACGTCAGGATTTTTCTCACTCCTTGGTTGTTGGAAAAGAGGTTTCATCCCAAATTAACACCAATATGGAGTTCATAGGATACTTGTGTATCACTATAGAATTACCATTCCAACCACATTATGGCCTTAACCATTACTACCTCATATGGCATGCACTACCACAACATGACCATAAGTCCTCACTTGATTTGGTTATTAAACTTATAACCAACATACACAAATGGCATGATATATTTTCATATGAATGCATTTACAATTCAAAACAACTAGATGGTATAAGGATCATTTCCCTCACTACCACATACCTCATCATATTCGATGAGGTATCAATCACATAGATGCATTCAATATCACATACATACCAATTTACGATTATTAAATATGGCTCAAGGGATTCTTACCCAATCCCCCTTTTGTACTTATGTAATCAACATAAATAAACCATTACCCGCATGGATTTCATCATTGTCTTTGATGTTACCTAATCAGTTTGTATCCTACAAGGATTTCACCATCCTACCACCAACCTCTTGATCATAGATTTGTTTCCCCAATATTTATTCATAAGTTTTTTGGTCTCATGCAACAACATCATCAACATCATTAGCTATGCTTTTGTTGTCTTTGGTCCTACAACCAATGCCAACACCACTAATTATTAACAACCACAATAATTATCTTAAGTGGCTCATTGCATATGTAAAACTTCACTATCTTCACCAACATGCAATATCATATACATGCACAAACATCTTCACATGCACTATGCAATGTATACTAATATTACAACTAGTGCATATTCACTTCATCTATCTAATCTCTTGCATTTTCAGTATTCCTATGCCATAATTTTCTGCATATAAAACGCATACAATATAAATACAATAGCAAGAGAGGTGTTGAGGAATTCTCCCTTTCCAATCCCTTATCATAGCAAGGAATTCCTCTTCCACATCATAGCTGATCCAATTTCATGGCCTCTCTAGCAAGCACACAAGGAATCATTAGCTATGATTTTCTCACTAAGAAACAATTCAATACATATACTCATGTATAACATTACTATTTGCTACTTTCCAAGCATGCAATTCTTATGCTATAAACATAAATAGTTTAAGGTGAGAAATTTACCTCTTTATCAACATTGCCTTACTGCTACAATTGCTTTAAGAAATTATGGTCAAGTTAAAATCGACCCTTCTTGGACTTCCTAGCACTTATTAGCGCTACGGTTGATTCAATATCAACTCCATAAGGAATCTTTTCTAGGTCCATTATATGCCCTTACACCTTATTCAAATATGATACTTCATTTTCTTTCTCATGGAAATATTTTCCACAATTCTGAACCACATACTTGATTCACACATGGGAATGCCTCATCCCCCAATTAACAGCTTTGCATGGCTACCATGTCACTATCATGAGCCACATGCCAATTCCACATATTGGGATGTCTTATTCCTATGAGTGACAAGTTTTGGGAGAATGGAATTTCCTTACCCATTGTATTACTTACTCATAAGTTACTGACTCATATCTTGCAACTTCTCTCATCGTGCATGCATTTTCCCACAAGGATGATTCACTCATCATCCTTACAAGTTACATGTCCCTTACTCGATAACCTATTCCATTACTTGTTGAGCATTCTTTCATGGAATACAATATCTATCTTTGATAATCAATAGTTATGATGGCTCTTTGTTTCAATTCAAATTCCATATATTACTAACAATAGTACACTGGATGCATTCTTATCCAAGGCACCAATGTCCATTATCGGTCCCTTTCATCCTCCAATGGTTAGGCATGGCTATCACTCCTCCATAATTCATATTACAACCAATTACTCTTAATAAGGCTTCCACAACCCCTTTATGCAATTCATATTGCACATTCCGAGCATAGAGAATGCATTTCATACATTCTGGCTAAGGAGCATCACTTCCTTTTAGTTCCCTTATTCCATCCCGTGCTTATAAAATACAATATGCAAGAGTGTATTCTTATCCATTCAACATAATTTTCCACATGTTAATGTAAATTACCATAATACTCTCAATTGAGTATCTTTTCTCATTAGTGGAACTACCTTGTCACCAAGCATCCAACTAGGCTTGCTTCAATTCTTCACATTGCTAGCTAACCAACAATTTTACCATGATCATGATCCCAAATGTGCCTCCACTTTTATTTTGATAGCACCACTACCATGATGTTGATACCATAAAATTTACTCACTTTGATTCACTTTCATATCTAGTATTCCTGCACGATCATGTAAGGCCTTTCCAAAAAATTTGGTTGCTTTGGAGGTCACCCACAATGAGAATTTATTGCTCAATCAACCCTAGAGGATTTCCTCTATCTGCTATTTGAAACAACTGGAAACTTGTTTCAAAATAAGAACCTTATGTTGATTCTTCGGCATTATAGCCTCATTACATTCTTAAAAATACCAAAATAATTTCCATGCATTATGGGGCTACACAAATTGACAATTCTTGCCAAATTACGAAACCATCTAAATTACCCCATCAAGGTGCAAAATTTCCATTTCCATGAGTCCTATCATCACCACAGAATTTTATCACAATTAACAATGTCTTAGGGGGAAAACAGGGGTCAAGGGGGCTTGCCCCGTTGGCGCTACCCTCGTTTAGTTTATTTTTGGTAAATATTTCAATTTCATGCAATCTGGTGCATAAGTTCAATGTCATTTTCCAACTTTTGGCACCTGAAAATATCCCTGGGAAACTACTGAAATTCTCTGTTTCAGCGTACTTTTCAATTTGCCTACGATTGGCACACTTATCACCTTGTCACCGACCCATTTTGATGGACTTATCCTTTTGTCTTCGATTGGCACAATTCCCATTTCTTGTCGATCCGTTCCGACACACTTTTCACTTTGTCATCGATCGACAAAATTTTCGTTTTTCTGCCGACCAGTTTTGATGACTTTTTGAATTTGTCGCTAATCAACGCAATTTCCTCTTTTCCGCTGACCTGTTTCGGTGCAAAATTCAATTTTCATTCGATCTCATTTTCCATTTTTTCCCTGACCTATTTCGGCGCAAAATTAAATTTTCCTCCGATCAGTGCATTTTCCATTTTGTCGCCGACCTATTTCGGTGCAAAATTCAATTTTCCTCCAACCAATGCATTTCCATTTTCGCCGACCTGTTTTGGCACAAAATTTATTTTGCTGGTGATTGGCGAAATTTTCATTTTCTCGCTGAAACGCCTTTTTTGGAAACCTTTTTATTTTCTCGCCGAAACATATCGGCGACTTTCCCAATTTCTCACCGATAGTTTCGGCACTCTTTCCAATTCTACACCAACACATACTTAGGCAGAAACTCAAAAACTTAGAAAAATTAGAAATTTTTTATTTTTTTCCTGATGATCCGTGGTGATTAGGAAGGGGTATTACCTCTGTAAGTGGTCAGATTTGGCCCATGTAGGCCCAATGTTGTAACCTATGCCCTGATACCACACTGTCATGCCCCCCCCCCATCGATCCAACGCAAGGAAGGGAACATGGCTACAATTCAGGGATTTTACAAAACTCAGCCCCATTCATCAGATTCATACAAATAAAGAACATGTGTGTGCAGATATATAATTCAATTCAACACAGCGGAAGTAAAATTCTTCAACACAAACATATATCATGCAATTTCCAACATATTGATAACATGCATAAAAAAAAAACATTGCGTAATAAAATACAAGATAATACTGACCTTGAAAGGACATTGTCCTAAGCAACTAGCTATGCAACTGCAACGTTCCACCCATCCATAGGCCAACTGTGCTCATTAATATCTCAGCATAGTTTCCACCCCCGAGCTGGGCATGATTTCCATAAGGAATGGCAACACTTAAGCTCATGCATAGCAAATTGAACATCACATCCAAGCCAAGCCAGTCGATAGTTGTGTCTATCAAGCCAAAAGTGAACCCTCTTCTATTTTTGTTAACACCCAAAATGTGCTCACTACCTCATCTCCCTCATTAAATGACTCATTTGTCTATATTTCCTACCATATTTTCCTCCAAAACCTTAAAAAACCATTAAATGGCCACCAGAAGGCCCCAAAACCCCCTTTTTCCCCCAAAATAATTTAAATTCCTCCAAAAATAGCAAAAACCCTCTAAAAAGGGAATAAAAAATATAAAAAAGAGGAAAAAGGGGAAAAAAAGAAGCAAAAACCCTATACAATTGACCTAAACCATATGGTGCCCACAACCATGGGTCAACACTCCACCACTAAAAAACCTATAAATAGGTGATGGAGGCTCCCCATTTCATATCCACAATCATCCCTATCCTCACTCTGCCAAAATCACTCTTGAAACCCTAGCTTACCACTTGAGCTAGTCTTTCCCAATTGAGTGCCCCTTTGGCCCATATCCAAAACAATTTGGAAAAGGAGAAGGAACCCATTGGAGCTTGGAAGCAGCCCTCCTGGACTACTGCAAGAGCTTCACCAACCTCAACACTTGAGGTAAAGTTAATACAAAAGAAAATTCTTACCATATTACTATCTTTTTATTTCTTGTTGATGCACATTCTAGTTTAAGTTTACTTTGCTTTACTGTCATATCTTATTGTTTTATTGAACTGCTACTAAGGAGGCCCTTCTCCTTAGTAGGTGCTCATATGCACAAGCTAGGGTGAAAACCCTAGCTATAGTTTTGGCGACTCCCCTAGTGTTCCTTTGAATTTCTGGTTATAATTTTTAGAAGTTTTTAGTTTTCTGCAATATTTTTCTGTTTTCCCCTTTCAGCTATCCCTTTCGGTAGTTGGGTTTGCTGCCGTAAATTGCATATTTTTTCCCCATAGCTGCGATTTGACTGTGGATTTCAGTCTGCTTCCTGCGATCCAACCATAGCTTTCAGTTTGTTTCCTGCGATCTCCCCGCGGCTTTCAGTCTGTCTCCTGCGATCCGACCGCGACTTTTATCCTGGTTCCTGCTATCCGACTGCGACTTTCAACTTGTTTCCTACGATCTCCCTACGGCTTTCAGCCTGTTTCCTGCGATCTCCCTGCGGCTTTCAGTCTGTTTTCGGCGATTGCCCCACGGCTTTTAGCCTGTTTCCTGCGCTCTGCCCGTGCAGTTTCGCCACAAACCTGCGATCTATTTTCTGTACTTTTTTACCCTGTTTTGAACCCAGCACTTTGCTGCAATATTTTCTACACCTGCACAGCCACCTGTTCTTTTTGCAGCCATACTTCCCTATAACCTCTTTCTGCAGTTTGCTTTCTGTTCCATTTACAGAGTTTTTTAAGTTTAAGCATTTCAATTGAAAAAAAGAAAATTTTGCATTGCAATTTTAATTTCTGCATTGTTATTATTAGTTAGGAAGTTGCCCACCCCGTGGCACTTTTGATTGGGTTCATTACCTCACACACACACACTCTATCACCTAATTCAAGTGAGCCCTAAAATACTACTTAACACAACCAACATTCTAACCCCACTTGGAGAACACATAAGAATATTGTAGTTAGGTAGGATAGGGGGGATAGGCATCCAAATAACACCCCTCGGTCGCTTACACTTGAGACATAGTTGTTGTCCATTAGGGAACCAAAATTTCATAGTATTTTTTGGCACAGTCACAACCAGTTTATCAGAGGGCCTCTCCCTTAGGAGGGTTGAAGTATCCATACTGGTTCCGAAGGCTTGAGTGGAATATTGCAATCCATTCAGTAACCGAATGCTACCTACTCGTTGGTCTACGTGTGGTGTTCTATTTAGGCCCACACGGTGATAGGACCGGAGCTGCAGATTCACCTTTTCTGGATGTGTCATGAATGAGGTATCTTAGTTTCCTTTCTTCTAGGATTGTCTTACCCGGTGTCCCTCCCGGTAGGGGGATATCTTTAGCCACTTGGCTCTACTATCCATATTTTCTGACTTGGATTTCATCACCTTGCAGAGGATATGTCTGGTTGAGTCAGAATACTATTTAGCTAGGTGTTTGCATGCTCCCTTACCTCCCTTTGGTCTAGCAAGTCCACTATTTTTATTTTTTAGGAAACCTACTGCTTGTTGGTATTCTGACCATTGTTGTTGACACTCCGCTTATTGTAGCACAACTGTTACAGTGAGTGTTTTGAGCTAGTTGTTGGCCTGAATGCCATATTTTTTTGCGCTCTCCTTCTGTACACTCGACTGCATTAGGGTTTTTGAGCTGTTTTTCACTTGACACAACCCCCAGATACTTGACACCATCTATCACCATTGAGTCCCCGAGACATTCATGGCGCCTCCGGGGAGATCCCCCGCAGCACAGTTCAGTTGACATCACCCGTTATAGACGTAGAGCTTCATCACTCAATTCCACTCGTCGATGACATAGAGCTCCGTCCCCCGACACTGACGCCCCTTATTTTACCTCTGATTCTGAGGAAGAGTTATAAAACCCCACTTATACTGCACCAACCAGCCCCATGGCTGGCATGACTTCCAACCCTTTCTTTGTAGGGACCATTGGTGGAGTGCCCACCACCACCCCAGCTACCACACCCGCTTTAGGTATGCCCTCGATGGGGCCCACACCCACCATTCTGGTCACTGTTCCAGTTCCAGTGGCTACCATACCCAACCCAGCCCCCTTAGTGACTTACACTACGCTTAGTGGCACAGGACCTTCTCATACCACCTTCGTTCCTCCGCCTGGGGGCAACACCCCCAACCTGAATCCAGCCCTCACACTTGGGGGCAGCGGTCCCACCATAACCGCCCCCACCAGCATGTCACATCCTTCTACTATTTTTCCATTCATGGCTAGTCTCAAACTTCCTGACCTGGCCAAACTGACTTACGATCCCATCAGACATGACCCTGCGTGGCCTCACATGCCCACTAAGCTCCCTTCAAACATCCCTAAGTTTGAGGGCAAGGCAGGTGAAGACCCCTAGAACCACATTATGTCCTTCCATCTATGGTGTTCCTCCAACTCCATAGTGGACGACTCTGTCCGACTTTGTCTGTTACAATGCACCCTCACTGGCTCTGCAGCCAAATGGTACATCGAGCAACCCCATGGGACTCACGCTATCTTTACTTCCCTTGCCTCAACCTTCCTGTAGTTCTTTTAGTTACCTGTCCGCTATGATGTGGGAGTTGAGATCCTACTGTCTTGCAGACAGAATACGGCCACCCACATCACTGACCACATCCATGAGTGGCATCGACGCCACATCCTGTGCAAAATCAAGTTAGATGACCGTATCTTCTTAGATTGGTTTCTAAAATCTCTCCTTCCTGTCATTTCCAAGAATGTGGCATCCGAGCAGCCCCAGTCGGAGGAAGAGGCCATCCTAAAAGCCCAGTAATTTGACCTTATTTACACCCAGTCTGGTTACCTCTATACCATCATACCTGACACCCCCCGCGGTGATTCCTCCCGACATGATGCACCAGGGGCATCCCATGCCACAGATGGCATCATTGGCCACATTGCCTCGCATAACCAGCCCTTTTCCATAGCACGTACTAGCCCTGACCCTGACCTTTCACGGGCTACATCCCACTCTGGAGCAACCAATTCGTATGCTCCCATGGCACATCACCACCATCCCCACGGACCCTCATTCCCACCTCAGTGCTTCAGCCATACATCCCCTGCTTACGCCCCCCAGGTTGCACCTCCGCCATATTACCACCCACAGGCCGCGCAAGCTCTTGTATCCTCTTAAGCCCCCCCTGCTTATTATCCGCCACAGGAAGCACCTGCGGAAATCCCACAACCCGTTACACAAACATATCAGCAACCCCCACAAGGTTCAACACCTGCACCGCCTCCACCCACTTATTATCCACCACAGCCTGCTCTTGCACCTGCCCAACTGCAGAACCCACCTTCCACCCAAGGGAAAGTGTATGCCAAACAAAATCCACAGCAGAACCAAAATAACCAACGCCAACAAGGACAGCAAAATCACGGGAAAGGACGTAACCGCGAGAATCACCCCCCTCTAGACCAAGGCGGCCAACCCCCTAATCCCCCGAACAATAATAATGCGACACCTGCCAACCAAAACCCCGACAGGCCGCCCAAGCAAGCCAAAAATCCTAATTTGCGAACAAACCATCCTTGTTCTATTTGCGGGGTCTATGGTCATTACACACATGCTTTCCCACATTTGGAGCAGGCTCGACAACTCTGGACTGATGATGCCCACCGCCAAGGGCACGTGGCTCCTTAGGTGCCGCCCAACCCCCCACCACCTCAGACTCAACCCTTGGTGTTACAAAACCCTTTACCAACCCAAGGCATAGTGAACACTCAATCGTTGGATCCCCCTCAAGGAAACGCACCACCACAATGGCAAATCACTTATGCTGCTCCTGATCAACCCATGATAGAATCAGGTACCCATCACTTGTAAATGATGTCATCTGCCGATGTCAACCTTCAAACCCGTCGGAACCAATATGGATCCACCCCTGAAGCCCCTCCTACCGAAAAAAACACCAACACTCTTCCCACCGATCAATCGTTACGAATACCTCCAACTCCACTAGATGGCGTCTCCAAAGCCCCTTGCTTCCCACTTCGCCACATCAATAATAACCCCAATGCTCGCGCTGCGTCTAATTACAACATTGTGGATGACTTAGCTCAGTCCCCTGTAGCCATGTCTGCGTTAGAGGTCTTAACAAACTGTCCTACACACTGCAAGACTTTTCTCTCAGCCATTGGTGCTATTGATCCAACCGATTCACGAATGATGACCTTTGATTTGGATCAATCCGAACCACGCCTGGCTTCCACATTAGCATTCCAAGTTTCTGTATCCATTCGGAATATTGTCATCCATTGATGCATCATCGATGAGGGTGCCTCTACATGCGTTATGTCCACATTTGTTTGGCAGAAGTTGGGATCCCCTACTCTCCAGCAGTCCACCACTTCGTTGCGAGCCTATGACGTTCATTCAGCTCAACCCCAAGGTCTCTTAGCTAATGTCCTCGTCCAGTTGGTTGGTAAAACAGTGTTGATTGACATAGAGATCATCAACGCCCAACTTGATTATAACCTCTTACTTGGCCGCAGTTACATGTACGCCATGCGGGCGGTTGCCTCATTCATTTTTCGTACCATGATGTTCCCCCATGACGGACGCGTGGTCAAGGTTGATCAACTCACCTACTACGATCCCAATGCCCCCGCTGCACCCGAAAATGTTCTCCCCATGGTTGAACAACCTGTTTGTGGTGCATCTACCTTGTTGGTTTCCTGAGTGGGACCCATATTTTACTCAGATACGCCGATGATCTCAACTCTCCACTCCATTCCACCCCCGTCACTCGCGACCGAAATATCTGACTTATGTACCCTTTCCCACAATACACCAACACCTAACCATCAACCGCCCTTGCTACCCCAACCACCATTGGTACCTAGTCATGTTGGTGTTACACCCATCCATACAATCCCCTTCCTATTCCCCCCTTCGGGAGTAGTAAGCGCCCCGGTTATGGCTACTCTCAGCCTCCCAGGTTTAACTTTAGGATTACCTGTATGGTACATCACGCCTCCCATTTCCCCTCCGACACCAAATGTCATCTTACAACCGGTGCAACCCATCACCACTACTAGTCAACCACCTCCTGGTGTCACTACTCCTTCCTCATCCACCAATCCATCCCCTCTTATCAAGCACACTAGGGGCAGAGGCCCACAACCATACACTGCTTTACCCCCGCCCAAAATGGTTAAAAACCCGCCCATGTTTTGCACTCCTCCTAAATGATCTTTGTGTGATGAGTTGGGCCATGCTACCCATCAATGTCCACAATTACCCGCATTACAAGAGCACATGCAAATGCTTGATGACGACCCCAACATCCCAGTTGTCCAACTCAACCCTACCCCTATGCCTCGTGATAAATCACTGCATACCAATCACCCTTGTGCAATCTACGGTATTTACGGACATTACTCACATCACTACCCTGATCTCCCAGATTACAGAGCCGCTCTCTATGAGATGAATAAATTGGACCTTGAGATGGCTCCCCCCACAATTGAAGAGATCCACCCCCCAGCATCCCCTCCAACCAGAGAGATTAATACCATTTATATGATCTCTTATACTAGCACTCCCTCATCAACCGATCTAACAACCCAAAGTTTCCACAATGATGAGGAGATTCTCGAGGCTCTTCCTGCACTTGATTACCCCTGGGAGGATATGCATCATCATTCCTATTTCCTCCTAGAAGAGTCCTCCCCCACCACAGCCACCCAATTTTCAGTTGAGTCCAAAGATTTCCTCCCCACCAAAGTCGACTGGTTTACAGAGCCCATTCCCACTCCCGATTCCTTCAAGGAAGGTAACATGGCCAATATCTCACCCATAATCCACATTGATATCTTTTCCCTAGCTAGTGCTCTTGAACTCATTATGTTAGGAGCCTCCTGCACTGATTATGATATTGGAGAGTACAAAAAACTTTTCCAAGAGTTCCACGATGTCTTTTCCTGGTCCTATACCGAAATGACTGGTCTTGACCCAGCTATCATAGAGAACCACATTGACACGTGGCCAAATGTACCCCCCATTCGCCAGAATCAGCGCCCCATTCATCCATCAAAGCTCCCCGCTGTTAAAGCAGAGATTGAGAAACTTCGTACAACAGGATTCATTTATCCTATTGCATACACCACTTGGGTTTCTAACCCTGTCCCTATTAACAAGAAACAAGACACCATCAGAGTATGTACTGACTTCCATGATTTAAACCGAGCATGTCCCAAAGAAAACTTCCCCATGCCATTCATTGACCAACTCATCGATGCATGTGCGGGGCATGAAGTCCTATCCTTCATGGACGGTTTCTCTGGATACAACCAGATTCAGATCCGCAAGGAAGATCAATACAAGACTTCCTTCACCACCCCATGGGGCACCTTTTCCTATCGTGTCATGCCTTTCGGCCTTAACAATGTTAGCGCCACCTTCTAGCGGGCCATGACCTATTATTTTCACGACTTGGTCCATATCCTATTGGTCTATCTTGACGATCTCACAACACGTTCCAAGAAACGATCCGACCACCTCAATGACCTCTGGCAAGATTTTCTGCGTTGTCGCAAGTACCAGATCCGCTTGAACCCACTCAAGTGCATCTTTTGCGTTCCGGTAGGCCAATTTTTAGGTTTCATTGTTTCCCACAAAGGAATCGCTGATGACCCCCTTGTTCAAACCAACACATATGTGATCCACAATCATAAACCCCATGCACATAGCATGGGGGCAGGTCATTAGCCCTACTCACTTTTTCACATGTGTGATCTCAACCATTTTTGAGGTCACATATCACTTGTATATTTGATTTGATTTGATGCACCTCGTATTCTTCCCCTGCGAGTAATCATTTCTCCCCACCATTGCATCCTTGGCTTGGTGGGCTCACCTTTATTTGCAACCATTTTTTTTAACTTAGTTATTTCCTTTGACCATTCCGGAGTCCTTATGACCTCCGTCTTTTGCACCATTTGCATCGTCGGATTCATTTTTCCGCGCTCGTGATGATGCTTGAGATCATTTCTCGCTCTCACCCTCATATTTTTTGGGTATTTTTTCCAAAACCAGCCCCTCGTCATCTCGATTTGCGTGCCACATCGACCGTTATCCGTTTTTAACACTTTTTATATTGCCGGATTCAGTTTTTCGAGCTCGTGATAATGCTTGAGATCATTTCTCGCTCTCACTAGGAACAGTTTCAACATTGTGTCTCGACACCTTGCTGCCTCGATTTGCGTGCCACATCGGACACTATCGAATTGTTACACATTTTTACATGAGCCATTCACTCCATTCATACTGTAATTATTTCGTTATTTTGCCACCATTCATCATACCACAAGGAGGCCCACCAATGCTCCCCCCTACCCTCGTTCTTGGTTCTCATCAATGTTCCTTGATTGAACACTCTCTCCTTGCCTGACCATTCCTTTTGTTCGGTATAATTTTATTCCTTTTTCGGGCTGGACAAGTCCTTTACGAAAAAGGCACTTAGGGAGTTTCTGTTAAGCTCTTTTCTGACTCCTAAAAGAATGAAAAGATCACCAAGCAATCTTTCTTCCTTTCATGCTCGTTAAATTACCTGAAAGGGAATCTATCTGGTATAAGTTTAACCCTTTTCCGGACCTAGTAGACTAATTACAAAAAAGGAATACTCTAGTCACACCGGCTAGAAGAGTTCTTCATTGCATCCTTTTATGCTTTTTCGGGCCTTGGAGACTAACATACGAAAAAGAACCCCCCTGGAGTCTTCTTATTTCTTTCAGACTCTCTAAAATTGAAAGCAACCACGAGCATGCACCGTCCTGGGATTGTACAAATCCACACGACGGTACCATTCCATTATGTCAGTGTCTTCTTATCGCTTTCAGACTCCTTAAAATTGAAAGCCATCACGAGCATGAACTATCCTGGGCTCGTATAAATCCACACGACAGTACCATTTTGAGTACACTTCTTCCACTCCTTAAACCATAAAGAAGTCCCCCCAGTGCCTCTCGGCACCATGATTGATCATCTTGGCAGCACCCCCAATAAGGTCACCTTTGTTTAGAGTATTCTGCAGTCTCCTGCCATCTTACACCAACTTGAGTATCACTCATCCCAGTCACCATCCTTGATCCATTAAAGCTATGATCCCTTTCCCACCAGTCAGTTTCATATGATTCCCAATCATCCCTTTCCCACAAGGGAAGTTTGAGTCCACCCACTCTACTTGCCTAGTTATCCCCCAGCCCCCCCAGTATGTCCGTCCTACCATCAGTACCCCCACACTTCGGTTCTCCACCTCATGCTCCTATCAAGGAAACATCATCACTTTGCTAGTTGCAGGTCTCCCTCTGTTGACGACATCCCCTTTATTCCAAAGGATAGACCCAGAGGTCCCTGCGCCTTGGACTCATCACCATCTGTGGTGAGTGCCTACAGACCATTTTGAGAGGAGTCATCAGTTCCTCTTCGAGTGGTTTTTTCTCACATGCTCGACTTCAACACCTTGATCGCATCATTGAGAATCGTGTAGGGTATATATCCCTTCAGTTATTGGTCGAAGACCCCGGATTTCCCCGACTCTAGCACATTGGTGAGTCACTTCGGAACACCCAGTTATATGTTCCCATGGATATTCGGGTTGCGTTGGTGATTGTATTCAGAAGCCATCTACTTATATGCTTCCTTGAGTACCCAGTTCAGCTCTAGTCAAGTGTACCATTGAGGGTATGATTCCCCATTATTATGATCTAGCAGCTCATCAGTTCCTCTGGTACCACACTTAGCAACACTATTGTATTCCAGTGTATCAGTTCGTCAGCTTAGACATAGTCAGCCCGGCAGTTTATCCCATATTTGTGTCCCCTTTAGACCCTTATGATGTACACAGTGGTTCTCCATGTATCTTTCAGGTCCCCATTTTTGGGCCTCACTGTTATTTTTTATATCTATCTTGATACGAGCATGGGTATGTTCGCCTCGTCCATATATTGAGATTCTTCCTCATTCATTATTTGAGGTCATGTATCTTTCAGGTCCCCATTTTTGGACCTCATTGTTATTGTTATAGATCTTGATACGAGCATGGGTATGCCTGCCTCGTCCATATGTTGAGATTATTCCTCATTCATTATTGAGGTCATGTATTTTCAGTTTTTGCAGTTTGTTCGGGACCGTTGTTCCAAGCTCTAATTCATTTATTCTCCTCTCCACATCCCAGGAAAACCATAAAAGACCTATGATGTCTATCGGCCATACGATGAGCTCCTGCCCTTACACATCAGGGGGCAATCTATTAACACCCAAAAAGTGCTCACTACCTCATCTCCCTCATTACATCACTCATTTGTCTATATTTCCTACCATATTTGCCTCCAAAACCTTAAAAAACCATTAAATGGCCACCAAAAGGTAAAAAAAAACCATTTTTTCCCCAAAATAATTTAAATTCCTCCAAAAATAGCAAAAACCCTCTAAAAAGGGAATAAAAAATATAAAAAAGAGGAAAAAGAGGGAAAAAAGAAGCAAAAACCCTATACAATTGACCTAAACCATATGGTGCCCAAAACCATGGGTCAACACTCCACCACTAAAAAACCTATAAATAGGTGATGGAGGCTCCCCATTGCATATCCACAATCATCCCTATCCTCACTCTGCCAAAATCACTCTTGAAACCCTAGCTTACCATTTGGGCTAGTCTTTCCCAATTGAGTGCCTCTTTGGCGCATGTCCAAAACACTTTGGAAAAGGAGAAGGAACCCATTGGAGCTTGGAAGCATCCCTCCTGGACTACTGCAAGAGCTTCACCAGCCTCAACACTTGAGGTAAAGTTAATACAAAAGAAAATTCTTACCATATTACTGTCTTTTTATTTCTTGTTGATGCACATGCTAGTTTAAGTTTGCTTTGCTTTACTGTCATATCTTACTATTTTATTGAACTACTACTAAGGAGGCCCTTCTCCTTAGTAGGTGCTCATCTGCACAAGCTAGGGTGAAAACCCTAGCTACAATTTTTGGATGCTTGCACTCAAACTCAAGCCAAAGCAATGGATACCCATAAATCAAACCACAACATTCTCTCCCACACACAACAAGCACATATGATGGGCATAAAAAAATGTTTTTACTATGGGATTTACAAAAATAGGGTTCCCATGGATTCTTCCAATTCGTGGCACACCAAAAACAAGCCTTGAGAGGGGAAATCGACCCTTGAAAAACAAACTCGAATTTCCCATAGGTATATGTGCATTTAAATGGAAAAAACGACCTCCCAGGACACCCAAATAGAATTCCTCTTCTTCCCATTGCTCTATATCACAAAAATGCCCTTCTCCCAACTAAAAATGAAGGAAAACACTAAAATTTCATGGAGAAAAATGCCCATCAAGCTCCGAACTTGTGAGAGAGACAAATTGGTTGATGAATAATGGCTTGGGGAGAAATTTCATGGCTCTTTTCTTTCCCAAGAATCCAAACACATTTTTCCAAAAATGGTGGCTTTCCCATACCCAAATTTGGACAGCCATACCTTTCCATTTTCTCCAAAAATAATTACTTCAACCAATTCTTGGAAGAATTAATGATTGGGTACAAAAGTCAACATGGGTAGTTGAAGGTCCATAGGTTCTCTCATTGACACTTGGATTGACTTGATTGGTTCAAGGGTTCGAATATTTTCCTCCCAGTTCCTTGTAAAAATCGCGCCCCCATACTCTTGTTGCATTGCATAGCTAGTTGTGGGTATTTTTATTGAATGCATATTTACATGATATTTACGATTTCTATTGCGCCTGGATAACATGCAAACCATATGCATCAATTTTAACACTAAATTGATGGTGGGTCCTTGGCCTTGAGATCCTCACCACTATTTTATAACAATATTACATCATTTACATTTTAATGCGATGGGGTCAAACTTGGGATATTACAAATGTTTCTATGAAATATGGATCATTTTCAATGAATAATAATCAAATATTGAACACTTTGTATGGGGGGGGGAGGTGTCAAATTTCTATTAGCAATGAAATGATACAATTTAGTTACCTCTTCCACGGCTCGACACTTTTTGAACCAAATACTGTTCCCTCTTCTCTTGTACACCTACGATCCCACGTCCAATATTCCGAATGTCTATAAGGGAGGAGTCACCTTAAGATAGTGACTTCAACACTTAGGGAGATGATGATCAAGGACATGGTTCACTGACATGGAATAAGAGGATATATGTAATAAGAAGCGAGATTCCTCCAACGTGATGATGCAATATGGAGGTTTCTCCTGGTTAGGCACATCTCATCTGTTTTTATGAGTGATTGAGATAGTTGTACATGGTTGCCACTTAGTTTAGAAAGTTACAATTGAGACCAAAACTGTCATAAATTATCACATTTTTTTTGCCAATTTTTTGAGGCCCATGCACCTTGCTTAAGGGAAACTCGTATCACATGCGCCTTGCTATTTCAAAGGGTGACTGTGTCTCTTTTATGGTTGCAAATTTGACAATTTCAAGGGGAATGATATGGAATCTCATTTTGGGGATATGGACCATCATATGGAGTCAAATTATGTGCTCTTCCACTCTTATAATTTAATTATGTGGATGGATAGGGACACTTAGCTGTCATATTTGGGATACTATCGTCATGAACATCGAAGTTCCAATTTGAGGTATAACAATCTACTGACTAGACTAGCTATGGTTGGCATATCACTAACCATAGATAGACTAGAGAATATGGAAGTTGATCACGAAGGTGTCAATACTTATGCATATTTTGAGGTTATTGAGATACTGTGTGACAAGGATACCTACTCAGTAATAACAAAGATTGATTGTGCAATTGATAATGGCAATGTCCTGAATTTGAAACAGTGATAGATGTTTTGATCAAATTGGAAACCTGTGTAAGATAGTTGAAATCAACCTTTCGGGATAAATAGCGTAGCCCATCCTCAAGAAGATAAAAATATTGAATAAATTTCAAGTCATACACAGCCTATTAATAATATATTCATGATGCGCACAACAAACCCTAAGATAGGTCAGCAAGAGAATTGAGAAGTCCATCAGGTTGGCAAGAGGAAAAGGTTTAAAATTCTTGTTCGTTAGTATAATATTATCAATGTTTTTAAATGTGCATAGTAATATTGTAAGTAATATAGTAATATTGTAAGTGATATTGCAATATTTTGTTATATTAAAATTTTGTTAATTAAATAATTGTAAAAATTTGTTAATTTAAATAATTGTAATATTTTTATAAAACAATTGTCAATTTTATTATGAAATTGTTAGGTTTAATTATTTAATATTATGCCTTGATGTTTAATTTTTTAGTTAAGTTAATAACAGGATCCGAAGAGCTGCTCAAGGTCTAGCCATCATCTTGATTGAGATTGTTAGGATTTTTTTCACTTTCAATAGCTTCACAGACACATCTTTTTGTGTAATGGTCAACGCTGCTAATGACCTTTGTTTTTTCTATGCAAATATGGTGTTTAGAGGCGTGTGAGTGCTCTGCTAGGGAAGATTTTTTTAATATTCCATGAAATATATCCGTGCTATGTTCTTTAAGTCTAGAGTAATAGAGCGACCTGTCTCACCGACGTAGACCTTACCACAATCACAGGGGATCAAATAGACTCCTTTCCTCTTTTTCAGATCAGATTGGTCTTTTGCATGGTCTAATAGTTTACCTATTGTGTTAGGAGGAGAGAAAGCCACCCTTATTAGCCTCTTTCATAAAATATTAGGGATTTTGTTTTTGGTCCCCTGAATGTATGGTAGACAGATTGTTTTACAAGGGATGTTGTCATTCTCGCATTTTGATATTTTCTTGTTGCTCTTTCTAACGGATCTTTTGATTAGTTTATCCATTTGTCTTGAAAACCTTTGTCAGATGCTTGAGCTCCTGACCTAAGTGGTCCAAGTCTAAGATATGTTTGGCCCTAAAAATTAGGGTGTTTAAGATGCCAACTTTTTGAGCTAGGTGATGATGCGAGGCTGCCTGAACATATTGTTCTGTGTGAGTTTTCTTGTGATACACCCCATGAGATAAATATCCATATTCTCTTCTAGAGAGAAGTATAGCCAAGAAGGGTAGCGATTTTTTGTCTTCCATTTCCATTGTGAAATGAATGTGCTTAGACTGATTGTTCATGTGTTCTAGGAACTTTCTCAGCTTCTCATATCCATGTTGCCATATGAATTGAGTGTCATCCACAAACCTTTTCCAATGCTTTGGTTTCAATGGGGAAGAATTGATGGATTTCTATTCAAAGAAATCCATATAGATATTTGAAACCACCGGAGAGAGTGGGGAGCCCATCCCCACACCATTGGTTTTTTCATAAATGTCTCCTCTGAAGCTAAAGTATGTAGATTTCAAGCACAGTTTAACTAGGTCAACAATTTCTATGTCCATGATATTTCTAATGACATCAATGGCTTTATCAACCAGAATGTTGGTGTATAAAGATACAATGTCAAAACAAACCAATAATCCATCCTCCTTTAATCTTATGCCTTTATGCTCTCCACGAAGCTAGAGGAATCTTTAACGAAAGATTACGAATGTCCAATAAACGGTTTGAGCCTCTCCGCTAGTATTTTGGCTAATCCATAAGAAGGTGACCCTATCGTGTTTGATATAAAGTAGGGTGAGCATTTTGTGGAACATTTAGATTAGGTGTTGGATGAAGTTGTTGTGGATCAATTACTATAACTTAATAGTTAGGAAGAGGGAGGACTATATCAATCTGATGGCTAGTGCAGAGTTGAGTTGGAACATTGCTTTCTGCTATGCAATCAAATCTAAAGATACCATTAATTAGTGGTCTAATGGGGAATATGAGTATTCTATATGATGTTCCACAATATTGAAAACATTTAGATGGATTGGTGTAGAGATTAAGTACCCATTGAGGTTAATGGCATGACTGAAACTATGCAATTTTATAAACAAGTGATGGAGAAGATTGTATCAAAGCAGAGGATCACAATGTTAAATATCACTTTGGAAGACCCTAATGAGATGGTGGGAAACACATAAGAGCATGTTTCATTTAGAGGATGATATGATAGAGGCACTACAAACCATATTCCTACTAAACATTAGGGCTCTACCAACCAATGACATTTTGGAATCTAGCTTTACAGGCCAATATTTGAAGTTTGGTGGTACATTTGATCTAGTGCATCATGTGGATTTTTGTAAATATTTTTGGTCATTATATCGGGTTCTTGTTCAGTAATAGTTCCATAAATTCATGTACAACTTAGATCCACTTTCAAAGAATTGGTATTTATAGGTAGAAATGCAATAATAAAATACAAGTTGACCATAACTATGGGAAAGGATTTTAGACACTTTTTTACTTTGTTGGGAGGATATATTGATTTTCAAGGTAATTTAGAGAATTCAAGGTTTCCCATAGATGGACCATCAAAAACGTCTAACCATAGGTTTCACAAAGGAGTTTCTTGTAGAGACTCACTATGCAGAGGAACTTCGACATCTATGGTTTAATGAAACAAAACGTCACCACGTCATTTAGGATATTATGGGAATCATTAGTTTGATCTATTACCATGAGTGAATGCAAACAAAAAAAATCTAGAATTGATATTGAAGATGAGACCAAGATATATCTTATAGGGGAATAATTGTTAAATTTTCAGAATTTACTTCAATCTGATCTAGGATCTTAAATGAGAGAACAATGTGTACAACAAAACTACAGCATATCAATCATGGACACAATAATGCAAGCACGCAAGAGACACAGAGTTTACTTGGGGAAAACCATAAAGGTGAAAAACCCCAATAACTTCCTCAGAGATAGATAAAGCAATGATACAACCAGAATACAAGAGATAGTCTTCTCCTAGCAGTAGAGCCTCATCCTCCACAAGTGCGCCACTCTCCAAAGTGTGAGTGAGATAATAGAATGTGTAAAATGAGAGAGACACACTCTCTATTTATACACTAACTTGACTTGACCTTTACTCAACTAGGTCGGCCTCAACTTAACCACTTAACATAATGCTGACTGGGCCGAACCCCACTAGGGTGGTCTAATAACCCTTTGACCCACATGGCTGACCCCCAATAGGGTGGTCTAATAACCCATCAAGTATAAGTTACAACACTCACAATATAAATGACGACACTTCCGTATAGAGGAATAATAACATCACTATAGGAATACAATATACATATATGTGAAATACATTCTGAAGTTACATATACATCAACACTCCCTCTTAACTAGGAAGGTATTTCTCAACACAGGTATTCTAGCACAAGTCATCTTCTCTGGATCATCGTCACTGAATAATCATCATCGAGTCATCATCATCGTCACTGCTGCTGCTATCTCAATCAATCTCTGAATCTACTTGTCATAGGAATTTCTACAGAGCCAGTCATTTTTCATACTGGATGTAGGCCCACCACCTGCAGGTCTTCGTCATCACTGGCCATACTGTGGAATCCTCAGGACTTATTACGTCCGTCACAAAACCTGGCTGCAACATCCTAGGCTATTACGAGCACACAACTCTACTTGTCGAATCTCCCAGGAGCACATTATGTTAAAATTTAATATGCTAAGACAGAAAATAGCAGCATTACATTCCATTTCACAATAATAGCATATACAGGATCACTGAAGAAACAACAAGCATAGCATAAACACAAGAGACACAGATTTATCCTGGGAAACCCTCATGGGGTAGAAAACCCAGTAAAGCTTTCTCAATATAGATGACCAGCAATATACAAAGATGCAAACCAAAGACATGATCTCCTTCTCCACCATAGCAGACCTCTCCTCCATAAGTGCGCCTCTCTCAAGTGTGTGTATGTATCAAATGAGGAACATACCTCCTCTATTTATACATTACACTAACATGTATTTTACACAAGTACATGTAGGCTCGTATTTAACCATTAGGTTAAATACCCTATTATAACTGACTGGGCCGACCCCCACATGGTGGGTCTAATAACCCTAGTTACCACAACCAATTCGGAGGAATAAACATCTCCGGATTCATATTATAATCACATCGGAGGTATGGAACATCTCCGGAATAAATAATATACAAATATAATATTCTTAGAAGTTACAATATTCAACACTCCCCCTTAACGAGAAGGATATTATAACAATATCTGCAGGAGCAACGAGTCATACATCATACATGATACATCTATAAATCATTGGAAGCTTTCTTAAC
Organism: Larix kaempferi; assembly: GCA_027924585.1. Lineage (NCBI taxonomy): Eukaryota > Viridiplantae > Streptophyta > Pinopsida > Pinales > Pinaceae > Larix > Larix kaempferi. Next base: position 16,353,860 of record BSBM01000476.1, read on the forward strand.
ATCATCAGTAACTCAACCAGTTACTGGAACATCAACATCTTTAGTACTGAGTCTTTATCTTCTGCAGCACTTGAACAACTCTAGCAACATCAACGTCTGGATCCTCACGATCATCAACATCGTCATCTAGACCATCACGATCAGCATCATCGTCATCATACGATCATCAGCATCGTCATCACACGATCATCAGCATCATCATCTCACGATCATCAGCATCATCAGCATCGTCATATCACGATCAGCAACATCGTCATATCACGATCAGCAGCATCATCATCACACGATCAACAGCATGATCATCAACATCATCATCACATGATCATCAGTATCGTCATCTCACGATCATCAACATCATCATTGCACGATCAGCATCATCATCATACGATCATCAGCATCGTCATCACACGATCATCAACATCATCATCACACGATCATCAGCATCGTCATCACACGATCAGCAGCATCGTCATCACATGATCATCAGCATCGTCATCTATATATACATGATCCTTCCTTTCGGAATTACTGGATCAATATCATCACAATCATATTTAAGACTATCCTTCCTTTCAAAATTACTGGATTTACTATCTAAGGATGATTAGTCCAACCACAATCATATTTAAGACTATCCTTCCTTTTGGAATTACTGGATTTACTATCTAAGGATGATTAATCCAACCATAATCGCATTTAAGACTATCCTTCCTTTCGGAATTACTGGATTTACTGTCTAAGGATGATTAGGCCAACCACAATCATATTTAAGACTATCCTTCCTTTCGGAATTACTGGATTTACTGTCTAAGGATGATTAATCCAACCACAATCGCATTTAAGACTATCCTTCCTTTCGGAATTACTGGATTTACTGTCTAAGGATGATTAATCCAACCACAATCGCATTTAAGACTATCCTTCCTTTCGGAATTACTGGATTTACTGTCTAAGGATGATTAGTCCAACCACAATCACATTTAAGACTATCCTTCCTTTCGGAATTACTAGATTTACTGTCTAAGGATGATTAGTCCAACCACAATCACATTTAAGACTATCCTTCCTTTTGGAATTACTGGATTTATTGTCTAAGGATGATTAGTCCAACCACAATCATATTTAAGACTATCCTTCCTTTCGGAATTACTGGATTTACTGTCTAAGGATGATTAGTCCAACCACAATCACATTTAAGACTATCCTTCCTTTCGGAATTACTGGATTTACTGTCTAAGGATGATTAGTCCAACCACAATCACATTTAAGACTATCCTTCCTTTCGAAATTACTGGATTTACTGTCTAAGGATGATTAATCCAATCATGTGCATTTTGAACCAAGGTCCAGGGACGATGCAGTCCTATCCTCTATTCTCGGAGACACCTGTCTATGGCTCACTTTATAACTTGAGTTCAAGGATGATCCAATCCTCATCTGTCCACCAAGGACTTTATTCTCGGAGACCTCACGTTTACAGCTCTCTTTAGGACTGAAAGTCCAGGGATGATCCAATCCCCTCAATTCCACCAAGGACTTCATTCTCGGAGACCTCACGTCTACAGCTCTCTTTAGGACTGAAAGTCTAGGGATGATCCAATCCCCTCAAGTCCACCAAGGAATTCATTCTCGGAGACCTCACGTCTACGGCTCTCTTTAGGACTGAAAGTCCAGGGATGATCCAATCCCCTCAAGTCCACCAAGGACTTCATTCTCGGAGACCTCACGTCTACGAATCTCTTTAGGACTAAAAGTCCAGGGATGATCCAATCCCCTCAAGTCCACCAAGGACTTCATTCTCGGAGACCTCATGTCTACCGCTCTCTTTAGGACTGAAAGTCCAGGGATGATCCAATCCCCTCAAGTCCACCAAGGACTTCATTCTAGGAGACCTCACGTCTACGGCTCTCTTTAGGACTGAAAGTCCAGGGATGATCCAATCCCCTCAAGTCCACCAAGGACTTCATTCTCGGAGACCTCACGTCTACGGCTCTCTTTAGGACTGAAAGTCCAAGGATGATCCAATCCCCTCAACTGTCCACTAAGGACTTCATTTTCGGAGACCTCACGTCTACGACTCTCTTTAGGACTGAAAGTCCAGGGATGATCCAATCCCCTCAACTGCCCACTAAGGACTTCATTTTCGGAGACCTCACATCTACGGCTCAATTTAGAACTTAAGTTCAAGGATGATCCAATCCTCATCTGTATTCACATCTATACAGGTACAAATGTCCAAGAGCATGTATCACATCAAAACATGTATACATTACTAATCAAAACATGTATACATCTAGCATGTATTCTCACTAATAAATCTAACATCAAAACATGTATACATCACATCAAAACATGTATACATCTAGCATGTATTCTCACTAATACATCTAACATCAAAACATGTATACATCACATCAAAACATGTATACATCTAGCATGTATTCTCACTAATACATCTAACATCAAAACATGTATACATCTAAAATAAAAGATATATAAGAGTTCTAAATCTAAATAATTGTAAGTAGCTAAGTACAACAAAATAAAATTTAAGGGACAGAATTGTTCTCAAATACTATACTACTCCCCCTTTCGAGGAGGGTCCTTTTGGACTATACCAAGCTTGTCTCGGAAGTATTCAAACTTTACTCGAGACAAAGGTTTAGTCAGGATATTGGCAATCTGATCCTCAGTGCTTATATACTCGAGCTTGATAGCTCCTCTCTGCACCATGTCTCGTATATAGAAGTAACGGATCTCAATGTGTTTTGACTTATCATGGAACACATGATTTTCAGTCATCTTAATGCAGCTTTGATTATCACACATAATCACAGTGGGATCCATTTCTAAGTCAAACACTCCATATAAAAGATTCTGAAGCCATACTGCTTCACAGCTGGCAGAGCAGACAACCATATATTCTACTTCAGCAGTACTGAGAGCCACTCTAGAATGTTTCTTGTTGAACCATGAGATCATGGCAGATTCAAGACTATAACATCCACCTGATGTACTCTTTCTGTCTGAGACACTTCCTGCCCAATCAGAATCTGAGTAACCATGTAAACGGAGTTCATGACCTCCAAGATAATATAGATCAAAAATCTAATGTACCTTTTAGGTACCTTACTACATGCTTTGTAGCTATTAAGTGAACCTTTCTAGGTTCTACTAGATACTGACTTAGGGTATTTACAGCAAAGCATATATCTAGCCTAGTATTTGTTAAATACATCAATGACCCAATGATTTGTCTATATAGGGTTAGGTCCACTAAATACGATGAGTAATTAACTAACAACTTCAAGTTGGAGTCCATGGGAGTGGCCATGGCTTTATACTCCAACATATCAAATCTTTTTAGAAACTTCACAACATACTTACCTTGAATTAAAAGATTCCTTTTGGATCTTGCCATACTTCTAGACCTAAGAAGTAGTGCATTAATCCGAGATCTTTCATTTTCATTTCTGCAGCCATTTTCATGACCTGTTTCTCATTCCTTGTCAGAAAGAGATCATCGTCATACAATAATGGTATGATAGGTTCATCATCCACAACCTTAAGGTAAAGGTTAGGAACAGTTTTACTTCTGGTAAAGCCCAAGCTTTGTCATGAAGCTGTCAATTGTCCATTATTCACACTCAGCATTGAGTGATCTTCTGCATATCTATCTGTGCCATCTCTCGTCATATGGGTCTACTAAAATGAGCCTCAAAATCATTCAAAGTATGTGGTGAGTTCCTTCTTGCATCCATGTCATATGTGTATAGAACCCATATTCAACCTTGTAGAAAAGGTTGAGATCCACATCACCTATTATGATCATTAAGCTCATCAATTGACTACCGATCCTGGGAACCCATACGGAACCTAATTACATTATTAAGAGAATGGTCTTATCTAGTCCCTTGGAGCAAAACATCTCATCATGGTTCTCTTCCTCTTTCTAAGAGAATCTCTTAACCACAAGCTTTCTATAGTGTGTTTGATTTGTAAATCTTTTGTTGAACATCCATCGCTTGTTCAGAGTTCATCATTCATCATGATCTTTCCTACAAATCAAAATTAAGTACATGATTAGTAATACTTCATAATCATCAAATCATATTGACATGATAACCTATTATGCATACAGATATCATTTACATAGTTATGCAACTATTTTGACCAATACTTTGGCACAACACTTTCCCATATCCTGTATGCATACAATGGCTATCTAGATTCCTTCCATCTCTACCAGAACATACTATTGAGAGTGTGCACAGCTCTCAGTATGTCAGCAAAGAGGTTTCATTCTAGACAAGCAACAATGGAAAGTTTGTCCAATTTACCAATCATATGCATATTATTAGTATACTGTTAAATTCTTTATGAATGTTTACACTCAGCATGATATATCCTAGGAATACAAATATGCATACAAGCAATATCATTTACTATTTCTAATAACAACTCAAATACTTATCTTTTATGTTTGTGTGGTTGTCTCCCGCTTGATCTTCTGTATGTCTTCTGAACTTCTATTCATTCTTTACCACTGTGCATGCTCAAGTGTACACTAGTGTCATCCTCATGATCTCATACACAAACATACATTCATTAGTATATTATCAATATTATCAAAACATTCTAATTCTAAATAATCTTGAATATGTACAGTCATGCATTAGTATTCAGGGTTTCAAGGAAGTCTTCTTTAACTCATGCATATTCTTGTTTGATCTAGTATGCATAAACCCTTGATTACTAATCAATCATACCAAGTATACTTACACAAGGTAAGATTCTAACATGACATAGGAAAACATACCTGGATTAGTATACCTGCTTAGTTATGTACAACATACCTAAACAATCTCTTCAATGATTTAGAGATCCTGAGCTAGAACCTGCATGTCTCGTAGGTTAAACATAATATAACAAAGTCATACATACCTCGTGAGTCTTTGTCTTCATGTTGTCATGGTCATGGAACTTGATTTGTCTTTTGTGATGTACCTGTGTCTTGTTAGCAGACAACATCAACCTTACACAACACCATAATGCATAAGTACAATCATATAGCCCTAATCAATGAATGTCTTCGATCATTCACATGCATTCATATTGTTACTAGGGTGATAAGACAATTAATAACATTAATCAAGATTGTACTAATAAATAACATGAAGACAAACACATTATGAACTTAATCAAGAATCAGATTTTAAGGCATACCTGAACCTCCTTAAGTCATACCTGTCGAGACCTTTTGTAGTCTTCTTATGTAAGGCCTTAGCCTCAACTCCCCCTGAAACTTGATCTGGAGCTTGATTAGGGTTTGCTAGAGAAACCCTAAAAATTCAATCTCTGACTTTCACACTTCTGAATGGATGGAAGAATGTGTCTTGTTGAGCTGATCAACCTAGCATTCTTCAATTTTGAAATCTCCAAAATTTGACCCCTCAAAATTGCCTTCGAAACTTCTGGATCTTCTGGACAGGAACCCGAACTAGGGTTTGATCAAGCCGGGTCTTCTACCCAACCAAAAATTCGATCTTGGTCTCTAAATTTCAATTTTCCTGAGTATCATTCAGCCGTGGACTCCGATTCCAAAAATTCTAACTTTCTCCGAAACCTTAAATTCCGGAAGCCATGAATAAAGGTGCTCCAAAATAATTCTATTTTGACAGAAATATGCACCTGATTGTTTCTGCTATAAATCTAAAATTTCTTCTCCACAGGGTTTGAAATTTTTTTATACAGTAGCCTGACCTGTCATCTTTCCATCCTAACAGGTCTGACCTCAATTGGATTTTTTGAGAGAGAGTTATACCAAGTGTCGCAACATGACCTGTTTATGGGATAAAACAGGAGAGCGAACTTGTACGGCATGCCACGTGTCACTGTTTGAACTTGGGCCTCTGAAAATTTTTCTTGAGATAGCTCACCCTGTTATCTTTCCATCTAGATAGGTCTGACCTCAATTGGACTGTCTGAGAGAGAGTTATTCCAAGTGTCGCAACGTGACCTGTTTATGGGATAAAACAGGAGAGAGAACTTGTACGGCGTGCCACGTGTCACTGGTTCACCTTCGTCCTCTGAAAAAGTTTACTGAGATAGTACAATCTATGTACTACCTGTCAATTTTTACGAAATTTCATTTGGATCTTCCTATCCCAAGTTATGACCTTTTTTCCAAGGTGACCTGATTTTGACTGAGATCTGGAAGAGGCAGAAACCCTAACTTGTACTGATCATAACTTATAAAGTACAACGAATCTGAGGGTGCCCTTTGGAGACAAGGTACCTGGGGATGTTATCTTCGACCTGTAAACTTTTCAGAGCCTGAACCTTCACATAAATAGATTTATAGCGAAAGTTCCACGATGACTGGGTTTTGCTATGTAAAACCCTAACCTTCAAATTGTCGTAAGTAAACCAAGTGTCGTAAGTGCCATACCTTGTCTTCCTTCAGGTTAGCTCTGATACCATGTTAAAATTTAATATGCTAAGATAGAAAATAGCAGCAGTACATTCCATTTCACAATAATAGCATATACAGGATCACTGAAGAAACAACAAGCATAGCATAAACACAAGAGACATAGATTTATCCTGGGAAACCCTCATGGGGTAGAAAACCCAGTAAAGCTTCCTCAATATAGATGACCAGCAATATACAAAGATGAAAACCAAAGACATGATCTCCTTCTCCACCATAGCAGACCTCTCCTCCACAAGTGCGCCTCTCTCAAGTGTGTGTATGTATCAAATGAGGAACATACCTCCTCTATTTATACATTACACTGACATGTATTTTACACAAGTACATGTAGGATCGTATTTAACCATTAGGTTAAATACCCTATTATAACTGACTGGGCCGACCCCCACATGGTAGGTCTAATAGCCCTAGTTACCACAACCAATTCAGAGGAATAAACATCTCCGGATTCATAGTATAATCACATCGGAGGTATGGAACATATCCGGAATAAATAATATACAAATATAATATTCTTAGAAGTTACATTCAACACATTACATGTGACCCATCACAAAACCTGGCTGAAGCATCCTAGGCTGTTATGAGCACACAGCTCTACCTGTTGGATCTCCCAGGAGCACATTACATGTGACCCATCACAAAACCTGGCTGAAGCATCCCAGGCTATTAGGAGCACATTACATGTGATCTCACCACAAAACTTGGCTGAAGCATCCCAGGATGTTACGAGCACACAGCTCTACCTGTCGGATCTCCTAGGAGCACATTACATGTGGTCCACCACAAAACCTAGCTGAAGCATCTGAGGCCTTTTTCATCCTGTCCAGATTTCCCAGGAGCAAATTACATGTGGTCATGGAAAAACCTGGCTGAAGCATCTAAGGCCTTTTTCATCCTGTCCAGATCTCCCAGGAGCAAATTACATGCCATAGGACAAAACCTCGCAAGAGCATCTCAGGATGTTAAGGGTACACAACTTCGACCTGAAGATCTCCCAGGGCACAAATTACATGTCATCCCAGAGCAATGTCTCGAAAGAGCATCCCAAGCTGTTATGGGTATGCAACTCCGACCTATAGGATCTCCCAGACATGCTCATCTACACAACCTGATCCACGAACACAAAGTATCATATGATACTCACCATACATCATCCTGATGTACACATGATCATCCTGATCATCATCACTACAACATCCTGTTGCATGTCATCTGGAGAAGCTCGTCATCCACGATCATCCTGATCATACAATGCATCTACCTGATGCATACCAAGTATCTACCTGATACATATCATGATACACAGTGTATTCACCTAATACATAGATACATGATCCACACAATGTATCCATCAACATACATGATCTACCTGATCATACTTGATACATATCAACATACATGATCTACCTGATCATACCTGATACATATCAACATACATGATCTACCTGATCATACAATGTATCCACCTGATATATATACAGATACATGGTCCAAGCATCCAACATGATCCATATACAAAATACATACAAATGATCCAACCGATCATATCCTGCATCCAACATGATGCGTACATACATATAAATGATCCAAATGATCATATCCAAATCCAACATGATGCGTACATACATATAAATGATCCAACTGATCATACAAAGCAGAAACTAGAACATCATCCTGATGCTCATCATCCAGCGCTTACATCCATAGCCATGTTAAGGATCCTCCTTCCAACATGCTTGGAATGGCTTCAGCAAATGTGTCCATCACTTCTTCCTCAAAGTGTCCTCGATCTGAAGAACACCAAGCCTCTCCCTGAAGTACTCGAACTTCACCCTGGCTAGTGGCTTCGTCAGCACATCTGCAATCTGCTCGTCTGTCGCAACATACAGGAGCTTCACAACTCCTCTCTGCACCATATCCCTTATATAGTGATATTTTATCTCTATGTGTTTCGACCTGTCATGAAACACTGGGTTCTCAGACCGCTTCACACAACTCTAGTTATCATAGAAGATACCAGTAGCATCCAACAGGAGATCAAATAACTTAGACAGTAGCTTCCGTAGCCATACTACCTCACAACCAGCTGAACAAGCTGCAACATACTCTGCCTCAGCTGTACTCAGTGCTATGCAGGACTGCTTCCTGCTAAACCAAGAGATCACACTTGAACCCATACTGAAGCAGCACCCAGATGTGCTCTTCCTATCTGCAGCACTGACAGCCCAATCTGAATCAACATACCCCTGTAGGTTAAACTTTTGATACGCTTCATACTTGAGCCCATAATCCACTGTACCCTTTAGGTACCTCAGAACATGCTTTACAGCAATCAGGTGAACACTCCTCGGATCCTTTAGGAACTGGCTCAATGTGTTCACAGCAAAGCAAATATCTGGTCTCGTGTTTGTCAGCTACATCAAGGACCCAATCATCTGACGATACATAGAGACATCAACCAGCTCAGATGAAGCATCACAAAGAAGCTTCAGATTCGATGCCATAGGTGTGGCCATAGCCTTGCAGTCCATCATTCCGAACCTCTTCAGTATCTCTACTGCATACTTCCCTTGTCCAAGAAAGATTCCATCTGCACTCTGCCACACCTCCATGCCAAAAACAAATATTGCATCATCCCCAAGTTTTGCACACATATATGACTACACCATTCAAGAAAGCTGTCTTGAAATCCATCTGGTGTATCTTCTATTTCATCACTATTATATTTCTCTATGCTGCCATCTGCAGCATGCTTGATCTGATAGTCCCATTTGGAAGTCACAACAAACTTCCCTTTAGCTCCTGGGACCGCATCCCAAACATCGTTCTTCATGATCGACGGATCATGGCATTCTTCCCATATCCTGGGAACTTCAATATCTTCAATAGATAATTTTGTTGTATGAACAAATGTTGTAGTCCTTCTTTTGTAGGTGATGGTATACGATCTTTCCTACACAACAAGTTAAATTGCATGATTAGAAAACATCTCATAGTTTCAGAACAAATTCTTACACATATGTCATACAATCATGCAATTATCTTAGCCAATGCTTCAATACAACATTTATCCATATTCCGTAACTTTCTAGATGCCTTCCAATCTCTACCAGAACATTGTTAAGAGTGTGCACAACTCCCGACATGTCAGCAAAGAGGTTTCATTCTAGATAAGTAGCAATGGAATGTTGTACAGTGCCATAGGCCACTTATCCATGTATATTAGTAGTATACTGTTCATCAATGCAACTATTCTAATATGCATAATACACAACCTAATTCTAGGAACATAAGCATATACATCATTGAATAACATTATGTAAGAAATGACAATTCAAATACTTATCTTTGTTTGGCTGCTGGGTGGACTCCCTCTGAATCTTTGCAACTCCATTCTGATGTGGATTGTGAGAAGTGATCAACTCCCTCTGAATATCTGCATCCTTGCAGAAACTACTGAAGTGTGCTCCTTTGCTCTCTTTTTTTTTGCAGGAACAACTGGAGTATGCTCCCTCTTGATCTTTGCTTCTTGGATTACCTGTCCTTGAACTTACATCCATCCTTAATCACTATGCATGCTTATTAGTATCATCATTGTGTTATCCTTGAGGTCTCATACATAATCACACATTTATTAGTATAATCTTAATACTATCAAAACACAATAATCTTAAACATGTATATTCATGATCATTCACAGATAATAAACATTAGTATTCAAGGTTTCAGGGAAGTCTTATTTTACTCATGCATATTCTTATTTGATCATAGGACTCTTTTGATTAGTTAAATCATCAATGCATAAACTCGTGATTACTCAAACCTATACCTTCATGATTCTTCTGGTTAGTCATATCATCAAATATGGTGAGAAACATAATATGCATACAGCCATGACTATTCAAACCTATGACTTCATGAATAATCATTATCAACAACACAACAGTATAAGATCCTAACAAAAAGTAGGATTCTAGCTTGACATAGGAAAAACATACCTGGATTAGCATGCTAGCTAGATATGTCTAACATACCCGCATAATGTCTTCTAGTTCTCTTCAGCGACTTGTGCTAGTAACCTGCATGTCTCATAAGTTAACCATTGTAGAACCAAGTTATACATACCTCGTACGTAGATCTTCTATGTGATCCATGACAATGGATGAATCTTTGTCTTCATGTCACCATGATCATATGTTCTTGAAGTAGAACATGATTTGTCTTTCTTGGTGTACCTTTTATGTTAGCAGACAACATAAACCTTATACAACATCACAATGCATTAGTACATTCATAAGTGTCAAAACCTTAATCAATGAATATCTTCTATTAAGGTGATACGACAAGTCTAGTAATTAATCAAGATTGTACTGCAATGATATGAAGACAAACATATGACAAACTTAACCATGAAACATACCTGTAAGCCATACCTATCAAGATTGCTTGTAATCTTCTTATGGAAGGCCTTAGCCTCATCTCCCTCTGAGACAGGAACTTCTTCACTTATGCAGGTGACCAATCCATCTTCTTCAAGGATTAATCCAATCCACTTGATTTGCAAGAACTGGACCTAGAGCTGGATTAGGGTTTGTCAAAGAAACCCCAAAAATTCAAACTTTGAATTTTAAACTTCTGAAAGGATAGAAATATGCGCCTTGATGAGCTGATCAAGTTGGTATATTCAGAATTTGAAAACTGCAAAGTTTCACTCCTCAAAATTGCCTTTTAGATTTCCGGATTCACTCGGGAGGACCCTGAATTAGGGTTTGAGTTTCTCGTAGCTTCACCCAACCAAAATATTTGATTCAAAACTCTAAGCTTCGATTTTTCTGAGGAGCTTCCAGCCGTGGTCACATATTTGCAAAATTCCAATTTTTGCAAAAGCCCTAATTTTCCATCTTTCCGATCAAAGTCCTGAACTGGGGTTTGATCAAGCCTAGCCTTCTGCCCAACCAAAAAATCTGATCTTGGTCTCTAAATTTTGATTTTTTATGAGTAGCATCCAGCCATGGTCTCCGATTACAAAAATTCCAACTTTCTTCGAAGCCCTAAATTCCGGAAGCCATGAATGAAGGTACTCAAAAATAATTATGTTTTGACAGAAATATGTATCTGATTGTTTCTGGTGTAACTCCAAACTTTTTGATCCACAGGGTCTGAAAAATATTCTTGAGATAGCCCGACCCGCTATCTTTCCATCCCGACAGGTCTGACCTCAATTGGATTCTCTGAGAGAGAGTTACCAACCCGACCTGTTATCTTTCCATCCCGACAGGTCTGACCTCAATTGGATTCTCTGAGAGCCAAGTGTCGCAATGTGACTTGTTTATGGGATAATACAGGAGAGCGAACTTGTACGGAGTGCCATGTGTCACTGTTTCAACTTCGGCCTCTGAAAATTTTTCCTGAGATATCTCACCCTGTTATCTTTCCATCCTGATAGGTCCAACCTCAATTGGACTCTCTGAGAGAGAGTTATGCCAAGTGTCGTAACATGACCTGTTTATGGGATAATACAGGAGAGTGAACTTGTACGGCGTTCCACGTGTCATTGGTTCAACTTCGGCCTCTAAAAACTTTTCTTGAGATAGTACAGTCTGTATACTACCTGTCACTTTTTACGAAATCTCATTTGGAGCTTCCTAGCCCATGTTATGACCTTTTTCCCAAGGTCACCTGGTTTTGACTCAGATCTGGAAGAGGCAGAAACCCTATATTGTACAGATCATAAAACCCAACGTACAACGAATTAGAGGTTTTCCTTTGGACACAAGGTACATGGGGATCTGATCTTCTACTGGTAAAAGTTTTAGATCTGAAAACTTCACCAAAACGGATTTATAGCGAAAGTGCTACGATGACTAGTTTTTGTTATATCAAGCCCTAGCATTGTAAGTGCAACAAGTGTCATACATGCCATATCATGGCTTCTTTCAGGCTAGCTCTGATACCATGTTAAATTTTCAGAATTTACTTCAATATAATCTAGGATCTTAATTGAGAGAACAACATGTACAACAAATCTACAGCATATCAATCATGGACACAATAATGCAATCACACAAGAGACACAGAGTTTACTTGGGGAAAACCATAAAGGTGAAAAACCCCAATAACTTCCTCAGAGATAGATAGAGCAATGATACAACCAGAATACAAGAGATAGTCTTCTCCTAGCAGCAGAGCCTCCTCCTCCACAATTGCGCCACTCTGCAAAGTGTGAGTGAGAGAATAGAATGTGTAAAATGAGAGAGACACACTCTCTATTTATACACTAACTTGACTTGACCTTTACTCAACTAGGTCGGCCTCAACTTAACCACTTAACATAATGTTGACTGGGCCGACCCCCACTAGGGTGGTATAATAACCCTTTGACCCACATGGCCGACCCCCAATAGGGTGGTCTAATAACCCTTTGAACCACATGACTTATACAGGGCCGATCCCAACAAGGTGGTCTAATAACCCATCAAGTATAAGTTACGACACTCACAATATAAATGACGACACTTCCGTATAGAGGAATAATAACATCTCTATAGGAATACAATATACATATATGTGAAATACATTCCATTGTTACATATACATCAACAATAATGGGATAACCACACCATTACAGAGATTATAACTCTCCTTGGATGGTGTGATAACTTGCTACCATGTCGCTTAAAAAAAAAGGTGTTCTTGGAGAACTTGGTGAGATGAAGACTGAAATGAATCCTAATGCTCGATGATCAAGAAGAGGCCCTATGGGATGAATTCACATCATAAGGAACATTTTAAATAATATTTTGACAAGATCATGGATATTGAATTGATATTTATAGTGGAGGAATAAGATTGGATCAATCTAATAGTCATATAGGAAAGAAAACAAGTGGAATCCACATCTACGTAGACTTCCATGAATTTAATGAGGCCTGCATATTTGACCTGTTTATTACATTGTTTTAGTGATGAGATTGTGGAGAAAGTTGTAGGGAATCATACCTACTCCTTCATCAATGATTTTTCTGTTTATCATCAAATTTGGATTGTTAAGGACAAGAATAAAACCATATTTTCCACGGAATGGGGGTTATATGCCTACAATTCGATGCATTTTAACTAAAGAATGCACCAATAATGTTTTTCAAGGTGGTGGTTGTTGCATTCTTTGAGTGCATCCATAAGTTGGTTGAAGTATATTTGGATAATTTAATAGTAGATAGTTTAATTAAGGATGTCATTTATAAACTCAAGTTGATGTTGAATGGATGCTAGTAGATGAAACTATATTTAAAAATTAAGAAATACATGTTATGCACTATGTTTAACATTCTTTTGGGCCATATATGCAAGGAAGGGTTGTTGGCTTATCAAACAAAAACCACAATTATTATGAATTTGTTGATGTTGGAGAATGTTCCTATGCCATGGTATCCATTGGGTCCAATAAGGTATTACCAGAGGTTCTGTTGTCACCAAAATTTACGCTATGAAATTTTAATGGACAGGCACAAATCTTCGAGTTTATGTTTCATGCTAAGTTCCTAAGTCCTCCTAGAAGATGCCAGAAAGACACAAAATGACAAATATCCAATGTTAAGTGCGCTACCAACACATAGTTTCAAATAATAGCAGCCAGCAAGGATTGTAAGGTTTGGAAGCTTATCTACAACATGTTCATCATTATCATTGTCAACAAAGAGGGGTGCTATTCAACTCAGCAAGAGATTGTGGCATAGACTTACTTACTTAATTAAATATCTAGATGTCAGTTAATTTTAAGTCTGAACAGAGGATTATCATATGCCAGTAAGCTTGTATTCTTCCCAAATGCCATAAAGAAATGTCGATGGGTGGGATGCTCAGTAATGCTGAGGGAGATTAATTATTTGTTGTTTAAACATTGACAGCTCCATCAAATACTTATGTAATGATAAAATGCTAAATGTTCAAAGATTGAAGTAGCAGAGTCCATTGCAAACAAGATTGAAAGTATGAAATCACTCAAATTAGGGGAAGCTTTATGATTATACTGCCAGAAAAGATTGGTGTACTAGTTTATACATAAAAGTGTATCTACATCAAACACTTTAGCCAAACCTTGAGTTCGAGGGAAAAAGCAGACTGAATGTATACTTTGGCTTGTATTTGTCAAACAAACAATTGATGAGGTTAATAAGTTTTGAGACTGACAACATTCTACAAAGCTTGAAATTCTTTAGTTCTGTAACGCTAGGAAATATTTGAAGACTGGTTGCATCAGCATTTGCAGCTTTGCAAAAAATGGGAGTTCTCATAGCCAATTCCATGGAGACACCAAGGACTTAGAAGCTTTGCTAAAGCACTGATGATGAAGGAAATAGCACTAGGAATTCACTAAGATCAACATTGAGAAGCCTTGGAGCAATTTATTAAAAAAGCTATTCATTGATTTAAACATCATTATTTACTTTGCAGTGACAAATATGTTGTGTAAAAGTGTTCTTGATGGCACTAAAAGAACCCGTTAAATCTTTATACTATCCCATGAGTTGCTACCTATATATAATGGTTCAGTCATCAAGTGTTGATCGCTTGAGAGGTGTGAAGAACAACCAAAAGAAGAGACCACAAGTAAAGCCCTCATGCATTGAGCGATTCAATGTTAGGTTACAATCGCCAAAGTGTGAACTCAAAGCCATCAAATATTACAATTTGAGACAACGCGCCAGCACAGGAACTTATTGTCTATTCTCAGGATTTGAAGATGCATCCATATGTTGAAGCAAATGCTAAACACCCGAGTGCAGGTCTTATGAACAATTTTAGTGGTTGTTGGTGGCAATGTTTGATGAATTAAAAACAAAGAAAATTTTTATGCTCCATTCAAAAGGTACAAGTTCAAAGCTTATGAACATTCGAACATGGATGGAAGAATTTGAGAAACTAGATCCAGATTTTTAGGGTAGAGTTACACTTTCTGAGGATCACATCAGTATGGTGAGCATCTACAGGTGGCAGAGAATTTTCAAGTAATCTGTCCGAGATTTCTAGGCAGCAGTTAAAGTATTAAAGACTTCATTGAAGGCTTGATATCGGGATTTGATCAATTTTTTCAAGCAATAGCTCAAATGGCAGAAGGAAGTAGAGCACATGGCATTTCAAGATTGAAGGAAGAATAAAATGCAAGTTTTGGTCAAATTAGTTGTCATGAAAATAGGATTTGGAAACAAATTTACCTATTCTCCAGTTACACATCATGTTTTGCTTACTTCTATTTTAAGTGAAGAAGGATCTTTGATCCTCTTTTATTGTAATTGATCCTTATCTGCAAGGGGCCCTTTATGGTCTATTTATTGGATATTTTAGCATGCAATGAGGGTAGAGTTCCAGCCAAGAGGGCTGAGGCAGGGTCATTACAGTCTGATACATAAATTTGCAGGCATGTATAAAGTTTAGTCTCATTCTGATAAGAAATAGTTGTTTCTTGAAATGATTATGATCTTTGAGCCTTTTCTATTTTAATTAATGAAGTGTATGCTGTCAATATTCTGTCTATACATGGTCTTAACATTTCATGCTGTGATTCTTTTGATTAGCATATAACTATGCCCTTATTCTGAAATAGAGCCTGAGCTTTTACATTCATAAATTCATACTTCACAGCTGTGTATTATCAATATTTGAATATTAATACTGATATACTCCCTGCCCTTTGTTTACTAGATTGTTTCTGATTTCTGTGATATGCTTACCTACCACCAAACCCCATAGAGTTATTTGTCATTTATCTTACACCTACTGTTAAGATTTCCTTAAGCTTTGACCCTAACAGTCAGGGTGCAAACTTCAGGGATAACAGGTTCATCAAGAGATATGTTGAGCTAATGGCTCAAATAGAAGACCTATTGCAGAAAGGTGTCCCATTAGAATGAATCAAAGTTTATGAGGCAATATTTGTGAATTTGAAACAACATACTATAACAAATCCAATTATTATTTTTCTAGATTAGATGAAAAATTTTCACGTACATGTGGATGCATCTAGCATTGCATTGGGGAATTTATTGGTGTAGTTGGGGGAAGGCACACTGGATCACAGATTTTAATTCACTAGTAGGAGTTTATCATGAAGCATTAAGGGTTAGCTATGGTGTATGTATTGCAAAATTTTTGACAATATATTTTAGGCCGAGGCTTCAAGTTCTTTAATATATCACTCACTGCTCAAATATTTGATCAACAAGTTGGTGTTGGAAATTTGTATCTATAAATCATTGTATTTTTTTAGGATTTTGATT
The DNA here is from genome assembly GCA_027924585.1 of Larix kaempferi. Taxonomy (NCBI): domain Eukaryota; kingdom Viridiplantae; phylum Streptophyta; class Pinopsida; order Pinales; family Pinaceae; genus Larix; species Larix kaempferi. The sequence continues at coordinate 16,370,636 of BSBM01000476.1, forward strand.
TAGGAGTTCAATTTCAAGGCAATGGTTAAGCTAGGTAAGTAGAATGCAGGGCTCAATCATCTCTCCAACATCCACAATGGGTTAGTCATTGGGATAGTTGCTGGACTTTTTAATGTTTCCACATGGAAGTAGTGCAAGACTTCTTTGTGACATCAGAAGAGTATGATAAATGAAAAAATGACAATTGGTTTTTCAAGATGTGAACTATCAGTTAAGTATTAGGAATTTATAAAAATGATCCATTGATGAGATTCTCCATCATTGTGTTTTGGATCATGAACAATAAGTAGTGTTGTAGGAGAAAAATGATGGACAAAGTGATGGAAATTACGTGAAAAATTCCATTACGTAGAATGTACTATGTATAGGGGTTTTATGGCCAAATTTATTTGTAAATGTTGTATCATATGTGAAGCAGTGTGACATATGCCAACACACGGAATGACCATTTTCTTAGGATGAAATGTCAATGCAACCCATTATGGTTAAGGAGTCATTTCAACATTAGAAAATTGGCCTCATTGGGCATTTTAAACCATCAACGTGCTACTGAGGGGTCAGTTCTATCATAACCAAAACAAATTCTTTAATGATACAGGTAGAGGCTATGCCAATCGAGATTGCTTCAAGATGTTTTTGAAAATATATTGACAAGGTTTGGGTGTCCAACCTAACTAGAAGACATGGTCAACATTTTATTGGAGGTGTAGTTGCTACTCTAGTAAAGGAATTCATTATCCAACACCATAAGACTATGATATATCATTTGTAGGCTAACAACATGGTGTAATATTTTATTCTACCTTCACAAAAGTGGAAGATGCCTTTTATACCTAACCAAATTTTGACCAAGATCAACGTTGGCATTTTCAATTCATTGAAACCTTTTCTATTGAAGGAAATGGTGTTGATGTATTGTTGTACTCTCCATCAGGAAAACCTCATCAATTTTATTTTTGGTTGAATTTATCATGTATTAATAATATGTTTAAATTCGAATCCCTTTGTCTAAGTTCAAATCAGGCTTTACAACTAGGATGCAAGTAACTTCATGTGTTTGGAGATTAAAATCTAATCATAAATCTTGTCAAAATAATATGTAATCAAGCCAAGAAAGTATTTAAACATTATGTTCAAATAATTGATCAGATGATGGAAAAATTTCTCTCTTGTAATATCATTCATATACAAATAGGATACATTCGATAATTGATCAAATGGATTTTAACACTTCCAATGCTAATAAAGAGTGTTCTAATGACAAACTTAACTGTGAAGTGATCTCTCTCTGCCATTCTTATGTTCTTGACAATGATGAATCTTGGTAGATTTTTTATAATGATGAGGATATTTGTTGTTTTTTGGAAAATCATGGGGATGTGATGCTTGATTTCTCTACATAATACATATGAAGCACAATGTTTATCCCAATTATCTATTTCCTTTGGAGAACGTGATTTTTGAAAACTATTCCTCTAAGACAAAAAGCCAAAGCAACCAATATTCCAAGTACAAGGTTGGAGAGATGATCCCAATTAACATAGGTTTTGATGATGATCATGAAATATTGTATGTAGGATCCCAATAAACCAAGGAATAAAAATAAATGTTCCCTTCCATTTTTAAAGAGTTCCGATATGTTTTCACATGGTCTTACAAAGACTTGTGCGGTTTTGACTTTAGCATAATTCAACACTCATTCCTTTGAAATGAGGTGCTAGGCTAGTTAGGAAAAGAGAATGTCTGATGAATCCCAATCTTAATGATGGAATTGGGAAAGAGTTAGATAAAATGATTGAATCTAATACCATATTTCTAGTTCACTACTCAAAGTGGTGGCTCACCAATCTAGTTCTAGTTTGGAAAAGGAATGGCGATATATGTCTTTTCATAGACTTTAGAGCTTGGAATTGAGCAAGAGATAAATATAATTTTCCTTGCTTTTCCTGAATGTATGGAGTAGGTTGCAAGTTCAAAAATGATGTCCCTTCTAGATGGTTTTTATAGGTACAAGCCAATCAAGGTGAACCCAAAATATTGGTTTAAACCACCTTTAAAATAGTGTGGGGTACCTTTTCAAGCCATAGAATTCCCTTTGGGATAGTCAATATGGGTGCTACCTTCTAGTGTTCCATGCATATCTCCGTCGAAAATATGATTGGTATTATCATCCAAATTTTCCTTGATGACTCGACTGTCCATTCTCAAAGGATAAAATATCATTTTGATCATTTAATACAATCCTTTCTTAGAGGTAGGAAGTTTGGAATTTTGTTGAATCCTAACCATTTTTCCTTAGGTGTCACTGAAGATAAATTGGTAGGTCATATTGTGTATAAATATGGTGTAAGCATTGATCTAGAGAGAATTTATACAATTTATCAAATATCCTTTCCTACTTCCAAGAAATCCATTTAGGCCTCCATAGTAAGATACATTTTGTGAGTAGATTTGTGCCTAATTTCATTTCATTGAAATTATCAAGCTAGTCCAATAATTGCTAAGGAGTGATGTGGTTTTCTACTAGGATGGGGATGCTTAAGAGGCATTTAAGTCCATTAAGGATGCTATTATTCTTTCCCTTGTTTTAAATAAGCTTGATTTTTATTTAGAATTTCATATCTACACACCTATTGAAGATGTTGTTTTAGCCATCCTAGTTCAATTAGATGACGAAATGATCAAAATACCCATGGATTTTATGAGCCAAAGTTTGAATGTAGACAAGATAAAATATGCTACTTTTCAAAAACATGATTTTTAATTCTTCATCGCTCTAAATAAGTTTAAATTATGTTTTTTGGTCAAAGTGCCATTGCCAACAATGAAGTATTTGTTGTCCTAAACCTATCTTTAGGGTAAGTTGGCCAAATTTCTAGCAAAAATTCAAGAATTTGACTTGGAAATTACCTTTTCCAAGATTGTACATGATAGAGATTTAGATATCCTTATGGTTTAAAATCCTCAATATAGATTTCCAAACATTCTTAAATATTTTTTAGATCCTCCCTCTTCATCTGATCACATTTTTATACTCGTAGCCACATCTTATTTTACTAGATGGGACAAATTTGTCTAGCTTAAAAATGCTAGGGTAGAACATACAGTTTCCTTTCTCAAGGAACACATGTTTTCTCTATTTCATTCACCTCTCAAAATTGTCAATGGCAATGGTGGGGCCTTTATTTTAACGGAATTATTGGGGTCATGTGAACACTATAATATCATTTTCTCAACCTCACCACCTTAGTACTCGCAAGCCAATGGCCTTTCCAAGTCCACCAAGAAAAAATTGATCAAAATTATCAAGCATATCATAGGCGATAATCCTCAAGAGTCACATTTACAAGTAACTCATGCTTTGTGGGAAGATCAAACAACAATAAAATCAATAGCCCATCAATATTGATGAAACAAATTTTAGGATGGTTTATGGGAAACAAGCTAACATGCCTATAGATATGTAAATTTTGACCCGCCAGTTAGTATTCCAAATAGAAGAGCTAGACACCATTCCAATAGCTCAAAGGTTTAATGAATTATTGGATTTGGAAGAGCAAAGAAATTCCATGGATCAAAATCTATAGAAACAATAAGGAATTGTCAAGAAATATCATGAAAAGAAGGCCAAGGAAAAATATTTTAGAGTTCGGAAAAGAGTTCCATTTTGATATTATTCCCATGAGGATAAAGGTAATCACACAAAGTTCCATAAATGTTGATTGGGCCCTTTCACTATTGTTCTAAAATATTGGTAACAATGCTTTTATATTGAATGACATATAGTGGAGGCTTTTCTTGCATATAGTGAATGGGTCACCCCTAAAAGCTTACTACTCTACTGGATACGAAGTAAGGAAAAAAAAATCTAAAAGACAAATACAAATAGAAAAAATGGACATAAAAACGAAAATAATTTTGTTCTTTTGTGTTTGTCCCTATATTCCTTTGTTGTTTATTGCTTTCGGTTTTTAGTTTCAATTTTCATTCATCATTTTATGCTTTTGATTTCTATTTTCAACATGCCTTTGCTTTATTTTTGTTTTTCTTTCATTGTCTGGATTCCCTTACATTGGTCTCTGCCAAGTTGCAGCTTCAATAGTGAAGAATCTACCTAAATTCCACTCAAAATGAGTATGATTGTTATGTATTTACCTTTGTTGTCATTCTATTCATACTCTACTTTTTTTGAAGATGAACATGAATGTTGTTATATGCTCTTATTGTTCGTGTTTCAAAGAAAACTATGTTCTACTATGTTTGATGTTTATATTTTTGCATAGCCAACCCCAACCTAGTTAATTATGACACCAGAGATAATGAGTTCACATGTTGCTAGAAGAAACATGCTTGTGGAGTTTGTTAGATGTTGACCTATTTTCTAGTCAACATGGATACAATCGTACAATTTTGCAATATGTCATTTTTCTTAATGCAAAATTGCAAAAGGATAGTCACCCTAATCACTGGTGTTGCTTAACCTCAATTTTGGTTTAATTACCTCGCTAATCATATCCTAAATATGCCAATAATGGGCCCACCTTCTAGTGTGCACTCGAGTGTTGAGGAGGATGCAATTATGGTAGTTTCACCAATTATTATGTCGTCCTGATGCTGATTTAAATTTATATCTACTTAATTTGTGATGATGTTGTGATGGATTCATTCTTATGATGATGTTACATGATTATTATTGCAATGGTTACACATTGATATGATTCTTATTCAAAGTGATTACAAGGCACCCCCAAAAATAAAATACATGTGAGCATTAGTATGTAAGGAGTGGTAATGACATGGTTGGTTGACGATGGTTTTTGTTTAGATGTTGTGATGGTCCTCATTTCTTGTTTAATCTATACTTGCAAGACAATTGCTAGCTTTATTTAGTGAATGGTGTCTAACAAATCCTATGCTAAATCTATATTGTAAGCTTTGAGAGTCCAAATCCTAAGTAGTGGTAATATTATATTAAAAAGGTACCAAAGCTAAGATTCAAGCCTTAATTTGGCATGAATAACTAATGTAAATCACAATACTGGAACTACATACTTGTAAAATAAATGTTATATGATTTTTTGATTTGGAAAAGGGACTAGCAATAAAAACATATGGAAACAAAGAGTTCCACCTTGTCTTGGGATACATCACATTATGGTGTGAATTGAATATCACCTTGGTATTGTGTTTAATAAATCTATATCAACCATTCATCCACATAAAATGATGAATAAATGAGCTCACATTTAGATATACATTTACCCTAGCTAGTAGGTCATTTTGACATCAATGTTGTCTTTTGTTTCAATTTTGTTGAGGTTTAGATCATGCCCCTCTCATTGAATTTTTAAGCATAGTTTTTAGGCCAAAATAAAGTGTTTCCTAACACACATATACTCTTTGATTATAAGCTTAGTTGTTTGCTTGTGTCTATCCATCCTCTCTCCATCCTTGTGAGTGAGGTCCATGACCATTAAATGACCAAACTCTATAAGAAGAATGATCACAGATGGAAAACCCATCATCATGTTGGCTACAAAATTCAACATGGGAAAGGTAGAGGTTATAAGGCGCTCTTGACATAGATTAACAAAAATTTGATTTTCATTATATTTGTTGCATGGTATGGAGTCAAGGTATAGCTAGGGTATTCTTTCCAATACTTAACCCTCATTCATTAATCCATTTCTTTATTGGTTATGTAGGCATTAGTTGTTTTCATTATGGTTGATAGCAACATATTTTACAACATGTGTATAGTTTTAATGGCTATAATATCTTCATTACAACATTGTCATATGAGTTAATGGTTGAAACATTAATGGGTAGGCCATGAGGCTTGAACCCAAGTCATTTCTTTGACCTATATTCTTTGCAAACTCTTGAACACATGCATTCGATAAAACCCCAAGTTTTTGGATTGTCATGGCTTTCAAGATCACGGGCCTCCTCTAATTTCAAGTTTTTTTATTCCCCAGATCTATTGGCTTGATGTGATGTCCCTTCTTAAGAATTTTATTAAAATGGAAAAATTTTCACTTTTTTCCCTAGTTCGACTTTTGACTAGTTTTGATGTCTAGGTCTCCAATTTGCTCCAAATGCTCCCAAATATTCTAAGAAGGTATATGAATGATATTATGACTTGAATATGATGTTCAGGGATGATATATGACCTTTATATTACTTCTATAAATCCTCTTTTAATTCTTTCCAAAGTAGGGAGTTGGACTAGCAATTCCTCTTTGACTAGTATTGGTCTCTTGGTCTCCAAATGACCCCAAATGATTGTATAATGGGTCTGAAGGTATTTGAGAGGTATTAATACATATAAAAAAGGCTCATGTGTACTTAAAAACCCTTAAAACACTTCTGCACATTCATTTACAATCTGGAAAAAGTAGGGAAGATTACTAGTAATTTCGAGCTTCAAACCCCCAATGGTAGATGGCTCTAAATAGCTCCAAATACTCTCAAATTGTACCAATAGGTGTATGAATGATGTTAATACATAAAAATGGTGTTTATAGGTGTCTTTTAACCATCAAATTACTTCTGCAACTCACTTTGGAAATCTGATCAATGTATGGATTTTTACTAGTAAAATTGTGGTTCAAATCCCATAGGGGTAGATGATGAAAATTACTTTCCAAATGCACTCAATCCAACTCGAAATTCTTAATGGAATCAAGGTACATATAAATTCCATCAACATTAACTCATATGAATCACCATTCAACTTTTAATGTCTGCTATAACTCCCTTAAATCATATGCAAGGAGACTAGTTTCGACCTTAGGGGAAATAACATTAAATCTTCTTCAAATGAGATAAAACTGAGCAAGATGGCTCCAAATACTTAAGTGATGAAAATGAAACTTGTAATACTCATAAATGGAAGTCCATACATCATAAATATATTATATAAACATTCTTCCATTCGAAATCATCATCAATACATTTGTTAACACCCAAAAAGTGCTCACTAGCTCATTCCCTTATTCACATGACCCATTTGTCCACTTTTCCACCATTTGAGCCTCTAAAACCATCAAAAGGTCACCAAAAAGACCACAATACACATTTTTCACCTCAAAATATATATTTTTCCTCAAAAAACACAAAAAACCCTAAAAAAGGGTCCAAAATTCCCCAAAAATATTAAAAGGGAATAAAAATATAAAAAATATTCAAAAAAGGAAAAAGAGGGAAAAAGAGACCTAAACCATGTTGGTTAATACCATTGGTTTCCTCAAAACCATAATGGTATTCCCCATCACCAAAAACTATAAAAAGGTGATAGGGGATCCTCACTTTCCATCCACATTTCATCCTATCCTTATGCTGCCAAATTCCCTTTGAGAGCCACTGCCTCCCATTTCGAGTTTGAAGATCCCCATTGAAGCTTTGGAGAAGAAGAGACCATTGGATATTGGAGCTTCTAAACCTTGTATTTTCTCAACGCCCATCATCCTCACCATTTGAAGTAATACAAAATCAAATATTTTTCAAGTTATTGTTCTTCCATAGATCTTATTGCTTATGTTTTGAAATCTAGTTTTTTATTTATTTGCACATGCTCATGTTAGATCAAATTATATTAGTTTATTCTTAGTTGTTTTTGTTTTATATTGAAACTACTATTACAAGTTAATAGGTGCATCTTTAGCACATGCTTGGTTGAAAAACCAAGCAACAACATTGGCATACATCAATCTAGTGGGGGAATGGTCACTGTTTGCTCATTAATAATCAATTTTACATATAACCACTTGGTATTTCGACCTGAAACTTTTTGAAGATGAATAACAGAGTATATTAATCATATTAAAATATAAATGGATCATGAGAAGCTATCCCAAAGAGTACAAGAGCTCACCAAAAATGCCCTCCCTCAAGGATCAAGAATATGCCATAAAAACTGGAAATGGTTGAAGCAGTAAGTTGCACTAGAAGAAACCATGAGCTGTCTTGTATCTTACACCTGAAAATAAAGAATCCATTAAAGCTCCAAATGAAAGTTTTGAATGTCCTTTCCAATTACCAACTTGGATGGGAATCTTTCACCCTCGAAATTGGCTAAGGCGAAAAACTAGTCATCCACTAGCTCTCCCTCTTCACAAATGCAATTGCAAATTTCTCAAATGATCAAAAGCTACTTTCATTCTTTGTTCTTGACATTTATAAAGTTTAAAAGCTCTCTATGGTTTTAAGTCCTTCCAATAGATGCATTCCAACTCAAGTTGGGAAGAGATTCCAAAGAATGCCACTTGTACAACACTTCCTAGTCTCCCACTTCCACCAAATCACATGTGGAAGCATCTTAGCTGCCCTAACTCCCTTGAGCACCCCCTTGGAGGCTATTTTTAGCCCTGAAATGTCATACATGTCATATGTCATCCTTCAGGTCTTATTTGTGTCATAGGTGTCATATCATCTTCATCATTGTTGTCATAGAGCTAGGAAATCTAGCCCAAGTGTCCCACTAGCTCCAAATTGCCTCTTCCTCTTCCATAGGAGTTACTCTTCCTCTACGTGTAGAACTTGGATGAGTCATGCCATGAATAATACCTTTTTAAATCTCCCAAATATGTTACCATTCACCTTGAATTCGAATTGGTCAGAGAATGATGCCAAGTGTAGTGGGGAAATCTAGCCATATGTGGGTCCCACTCCCTCCATGTGTCTTCATGATCAAATGCCACTTTGATTTTCACTTGTATATGTTTATTTAGATCCTTTATTAAATATTTATGCCATTCTAATTTGCAAACATCATTTATTATCCTCCTTATGTCAAATCCCAAAGATTCCACCCTCAACCTAGAAAACTAGTAATTTTCCTCCTAGGCAATATTTTGACCCTTAACATCAATTTGACAAACTCTCATGAATATGGTCATTGGGATTAGGCCATTGTGACCCAATGCCAAATTTGGGACATGACACTTGAGTATGGGTTTTATGGTTATCAAATCAATGTTTTCTAGATTGGTTTTTAATATCATTTTTATTGGCATCTTTTACTGTGAAGTTTATATATGCATTATCATGGGAAGACCCTGCTCTTGATAGAAGGTGTCAGGGCCCATGACAGGTGGTTTTAATTCTTTAGTTTTAGGTATGATATAAATACTAAATTTGGAAAGCATTGTATGTGTTGGTAGTAGATAGTGGTGTTATCGGACAATCTACCGAAAGCGGACTTAAGGCATCATCTCCCTAGTTCAATGTGAATCTAGAACAAATCAGACAGAATACAAATCTACCTTCCTAGACCAAATTAGAGATTAAGTGATATGAACATATTACCTCTCAGATCTGTAGATCTCTTTCTCCCTCGTCACTCCAAGCTCCACGGTCGTTAGATCCAAAGCTACAAGACCTGTCAGAACATGCAAGAGACAAACAAGCAGTAATAACACATCTACACAGTAATTGATCTAAGTAAACGGTTAAGGAAGTAAACTATAAATATCAAATGAAAAACAAGACATTTATGGAAATAGTTTTGTATTACTGTATAAAAGTGGGAATACAAAGAAGAGTGAGGATTACAACCATGCCCTAACGTTGCAATCTTCCTCCAACAAGCCAAGCCAATGCCTCTAAGGAGAAATGGGTGCCTCTAATGGATGAATGATGATCTCCTAAGCTTATTCCACCAGCATATGGATGCTATAGCCTTCCTCCCTTTGGAATGGAGAAGAGATTCATATATATAGGACTAGGAGGATAGGATAGGTTGAGAGATAGTGTGAGAGGACTAAGGGATTCTCCCAAGGGGTTAGGGAACCAAATTCTAGCTCAAATACAAGCTAGGGATAGAGATCCAAGTCACACACCTTCGAGGAATCGCTCGAAGATGCCCTTTTTCCACATTAACTAACTTCAACGCAAGTTGCATTAGGACAACCTACATCGGTGCATGCTACACAAGGGTGACATGAGACGACGACTCAACTCATCAAGGTATAAACAGTGCCTGACCTAGTTGGGTGCTAGTTGATATGAATCAGCCTGCGCCGACCCAACTAGACCCTATAGTAAGGTGGTCGGTAACTTCTCATGTTTGACAAGTCCTAGTCATAGAAACTTCAAGGATGTTTGCACTGAGTCTTATGATGGCAAGATTTAGGTGTAATAGAATGCCCCCCAAAGCATGAAGTTGATGAAACTAGACAGGTGAAATGATTTGACAGAAGGATGGAAAGGACTTGTTGGATGTAAGATGCCACTGCAGTATAACTGACTCTGAGAACACAGTCCTGTATGACTCACAACATTGCTTCCGACCAATACAATGCAGATCCATGGTAGTAAAGACCGACTGAACACAATCATGGCTACTAGACACAATCGTAGATCCATGATGAGATGATAACACAGTCATGACCAATACAAAGTGGATCTGTGTAATATAACTCAAACAATTCCCATCACAACCTGGGTAGAAGATAACGTCCCTAGGGTATTCAATCGGAACCCGCAATGATACGAATCTATCCATGTGATTACAATGTTTTGGAGTCGAACATGGTAGAAACCACTTGATTACCAGTCATTAATTATAACATTAACAAGTGCGAGGAAAATCATCATTGATGTCGATGATCCCCAAGGTATCATAGTACATATCACCAAATGTGAATAAATGAGCTGAAGTCAAACAGTTGATGAAATATTTCAGTCAAGAGTCAATGATGTAACTCATGGTGAAAGCGAGGTAACCTGCCATTAAGGCATGCAGGACCCAGGTACTCGATTGGTTTCTAGATTCAATCCTCGGATGATGTGTTGAAGTCGACAAGGATGAATCCGTCGAAGGAGGGCCATGATGAATCCCCCATCATCGACATGAAACCCGATAATAGATATTTGGAGTAGATCGGATGGTACAGTAATATGCAGGACTGACTCAGAGTAGACCAATGTGATAGAGGGTGTACTGATTGCACAATGATGAGCAGTTAATGTATCTTGAACATGGACATGTCATGAATTAGCAGTATTGACATGACGGGAATGATACCAACCCCTAATGCAACTGATGATGGAAGTATTCTTCGGATGACCCAAAGGAGTAACAAGATTCATGAGGTTAGCAAGACTCGAGGACAAACAGATAACCCAAGTATTGTATGCAAATGCAAATGAGTGCCATGTTCAAGAAGGACTAAGTACTGCCACAGGTAAAGGTGTAACACAAAACACTTTCCTTTTCCCCCATCATGACTGATGAGTGCCTCATGTGTTTTTTAACGAGCTTGAGGAGGGTAACTAGATGCTCAGTATAGCTCATCTCATAGATGAGTCCAATCCCAAACGTTTTCCAAACCTGGGAAAGGAGAGGTTCGTCCCATGACGGGCCCTTCAATGTTGAGTTTTAATGAGTCCATAGAAGGCGAACTCGGTGTCATTTCATATTTAGAGAGTCTGAAAAGAACTAAAGAAGACTCCAAAGGTCCTTTTTCATAAGGTTAGCCTCTTCACCCGAAAAAGGGTAAAACAATGCGAGAGAGGACTCTTCCAGTGATGATTGGCTGGAGTATTCATTTTTTGTAAGTAGTGCCCCCTGGTCTGGAAAAGGGGTAAACTATCACCAAGGAGATGATCATTCAAATTCTTTTATAAGCGTGAATGCATCAAGTTCGCTTAGTGATCTTTTCATATCTAGAGAGCCTGGAAAGAGCTTAAAGAAAGACTCCAGGGGGTTCCTTTTTTGTAGGAGTTTAGCGAGCCCGAAAAAGTGATAAACTATAACTCAGTGACTTATTCTCATCGTTTTACGAGCACAAGAAAGAACAAAGAGTAAGCTCGGTGTCATTAGTAATTGAAATTAATGAGCGAAATAATGTCAAAAAGACGCTTGATGAGTTGTTCATACCTGATAATACTTACGAGATGATCACCACGACGAAAAATGGCATTAATTAGGCACCTAACTTCACCTGCAAGCTTAAAGACTAGGTCAAAACTGTTAACCAAGCATTTAAATGCAGTAAATAACTCAAACCATACTAAATAACCCACTAAAGCATCAAATTAAAAAAGGAATATTCCCTTTCTAGTTATAAAATGGGAAAAATAGTGAAAAAGAATTACAATTGTTTTTTACCAAGTTTGGAGAGTGTGAAGTGTCGTTTTGAGCCAAATTTCGTTCGCTGATTCCGGGAGCTACGCTCCACCGTTTTGCATGTCATTGGAGACAGGTAGGCCTAAAATCATCTATGCAACTTTTGAATGGATTACTTTTATGATTTTTTCTTAATTTTTAGGGTTTTGAGTTGTTTTAGTGGGGGGATTTGCACCCACGGGTCGACGCAATCTCTCCTTATGGGAACTGCGTCGACCATGTGCCAAGGAAAAACCCGTAAGGGCCCTTTACACCGGTGGTGCCCTATCTGTAAAGACGTCCTGCGCCGATGCAAATGCCCAACCACACCTCAACGCCCAACCCAAATGAAAAGGTTTTGATGGATGGAAAGAGTTCTAATGGTGTTTACTTTCCCTTTTTGACAGGTTCACGAAGACAAACATGGTTCTTGAGTGGAGAGAACAAGAGCACAAGGTTGATGATTCCCAAGCCGAGAATGACCCTCAATGCATTGTTGCATTGAGACAGTGTGGGTTACTCAAGTACTTCTGAGTGTCGGGCATGAAGTCCCAAGTTCCGCTACTGATGCACATGATCCAATGCTAGGATCTAGTACAGCAGCACTTCGTGATAGGAGTGCATACACTGAGCATAGATGTCAAGGACATCTACTTCCTGATAGGGTTATCCCAGTGGGGGAGCCTGTATCTCTTACCGGATCATGAGGAAGTGATTAGATAGTGGACGATATGATTTATTAGTGATGCATTGGAGGCACAGCGGCTATTGGTGGGAAGATCCCCATCAAAGACATTCGAGTCCGTGCTTTACATACCGTGCTCTATACCATAGTGAGAGTAGTGGGGAGTTGATCTACTCTCCTTGCGAGCAAATCACAGTTGATGTATGCGGAGGAGTGTATGGGTCCTCGGGTATTCAACTGGTGTGAGGGACTCCTCACCAACCTCTAAGGTCAGTTGACCAAATTTCGGGGTGGGGCGCTGAAGTAGTTTGGCTATGGGTCGGTGCTGATATCGTTTCTATTGGAGCAGGCACCTCATTTGCGTCCACAGGTGGAATTGGATGACCGAGATGCCCGAGATCCACACATGAAATGATGGGTAGAGGTGATGGCTCACCATGGTGGTGGGGGTCCGATCATAGGCTTTGGTTTTGGATTTTTCACTTGGCTAGAGGGACAACTGCTCATGATAGAGGATTATCCATACAACAGGATGGACTTCAGAGGCGACCCTGACCTGGTGATTTTTGAGGGAGCACAATGGGGTGACATCAATAAGAACAACAAATTTTGTGTTTTTTTATTTTATGTATTTATGATTTTTTTGGAGTAGTGCTAATGACTCAATGTTTTGTGCAGGTGTGGGTCCATCACGACCAGTTGGGGTCTCGTTCATTGTGAGGAGAGGAGAGGTTCTAGTTGTGGGTCATGCGATGCGTGATTCCATTGAGTAGGTAGAGCAGGTCTATGAGAACCTCAACAAGTTGACACTGGATATCCTAGAGCCAGGTGTCCATGATCTACCCCGGGTTATCAAAAGTACACCGTCGGGGTGTTTACACGTTTTGGCACGCTGCTCTATAAAGTGGCGAGGGCCGTAGTCTGCTATCATGAGCAGCCTAGGGATTAGGTTTATTATGTATGTACTGAAATCTTATGAGATTCATATTTTGTAGAGATGACTCTTACTGAAAGCTAACATGCTTCAGATTTTAATATCAACACCATCATTTTGTATCGATTTATATATATATACAGACATTTTCAACGGCTTTATACATTTTGCGTTCTATGGATGATTAATGAGATCTTGTTTACATGTTTTCTTATACAATGGATGATTTACATGTTATGTATGATTTTATATTTTATGAATATGTTATGTGTGTGCAATGTACCAATCTAAAATGAAGTTGGCCATCAAGTTAGCAATTGTATTCATGTCTCATGGTATGTACATGTATTGAATAGATTCAAAGGACCTTTCCAGAAGACGGACTCGTTTGAAAAGATGGAGTGGAATAGGGTCGCGGATAGCATAAATCCGGTTCAGATGAGAAACCACTAGTTGAGAATCCAAGTGGATAACAACGTGGTTCATACCAAAGGAAAGAGCGTCGGTTAAGGTTCCAATCACTGCCTGATACTATGCGGCATTATTGGTTGCGTATCCTAGACAATTTCCTCCTGAGCTGATAAGCTTGCAGGTGGGGGAATAAAGTACCCAGGTTGCCGAAGCAAGGTTATGGGTATGTCGGCTGGCACTATCAGTGAATCCATAGCAATTTTCCATCTGCGCATGCAGATAGAACATGGTATAAGAAACAAAACAAGACCTAGACACACTAAAAGAAAATCATCACACCACACAAAATGCACACTCCATGTACAATATATACAAGATATCTATGCGTGAAAGACTCGGGCATAGTACCTCTTCAGGTAGAGACCATTGCGGGGCTCACCCAAATATATCCCATCATAGTCCTCTAGTTCATAGGATCCCTTCTCCAAAACACATTTCACTATGTACGGTCTGTGCCACATGGACTCGAACTCACCTTCCCCCAGCTTATCATGCTTTTGGTCGTACACGAGGACCAAATCACCCTTGTTAAAGACACAGGGTTTGACCAACCTATCGTATTGTGCCTTGATACGATTCTTATGTGCCTCGTTGTCAAGAGCAGCATCGCAGTGGGTCTCGTCAAGTTTTTCTAGGTAAAGGAATCGCTCTTCCTCGGTAGTGGTGTTCGGAATAAGTTCGACAACGAGTTTGAGTGATGGAATCTCGCACTCTATTGGTAGTACTGAATCCAATCCGTAAACTAACTGGAATGGTGTAAATCCAGTGGCAATCTTAACGGAGGTCTGGTATGCCCATAGTGCAGAAAAGAGCATGTTGTGCTAGTTAGACTTGTGCTTACCCACTATGCGTTGAATCATGGTTTTCAAGACCTTGTTGATGGCCTCTACTTGTCCGTTGGACTGTGGGTAATAGGGGGTTGAGTTTTCATGATGAAAACCCAATCTGGCGCTAAATTCATCTACCATGTGGTTATGAAAGTGAGATCCATGGTCATGTTGATGTATATGTAACTTCAGAAGATATTCACTTGTATATTATATGTATTACATTTGTACCTTCTTGTATTACCAACAGAGATGTTTTATTCCTCTGATTGGAAGTGTCGTCATGTGTACTTGCAAGTGTCACAAGTTATATTGTAAGTGTCGTAACTAACACTTGATGGGTTATTAGACCACCTTGATGGGGTCGTCCCTGTATGAGTTATGTGGGTCAAAGGGTTATTAGACCACCCTAGTGGGGTCGGCCCAGTCAGCCTTATATTATGTGGTTAAGTTGGGGCCAACCTAGTTGAGTAAAGGTCAAGTGAAAGTAAGTGTATAAATAGAGAGTGTGTCTCTCTCATTTTACACATTCTATTATTCACTCACTTCACATTAGTGAGAGAAAAGGAGGGTGTGCACAAGTGGAGGAGGAGCATGCTACTGAAGATATCTATCTCTTGGGTTTGATCATGGTGATCCTTGTATTGATGATTATTCTATCTCTGAGGAAGTTGTGGGGTTTTTCACCTTCTTGGTTTTCCCCGGTGAAATGTTTTGTGTCTCTTGTCTCTTATCTCTTATGCTTGACACGCTGTACATGTTGTTATTTAAGTTAAGATCCTAGATCTATTGAATTAAATGATGAAAAAATAATGTGGTATCAGAGCTAGGTTGAAGGAGGCATTGCATGGCATTTATGAGACTTGTTGCACTTGCGACAAATTGGAAGCTAGGGCTTGATATAGAAAAAACCAGTCATTGTGGAACTTCCGCTATAAATCCATTTTGGCGAAGGTTCAAGTTCAGAAACTTCTACAGGTTGTATATAAAATCCCCATGTACCTTGTGTCCAAAGCACAACATCTAATTCGTTGTACTTTCTGTTTTATGACCTATACAATCTAGGGTTTCTGCCTCTTCCAGATCTCAGTCATAAACAAGTGACCTAGGAGAAAAGGTCACAACTTGGGCTAGGAAGCTCCAAATGAAATTTCATAAAAAGTGAAAGGTAGGGAACAGACCGTACTTTCACAGGTCCTCGTTTTAGAGGCCGAAGTTGAACCAGTGACATGTGGCACGCCGTACAAGTTCACTCTCCTGTTTGATCCCATAAATAGGTCACCTGTGACACTTGGAATAACTCTCTCTCAGAGAATCCAATTGAGGTAAGAACTTTGGGGTTGGAAATATGACAAGTCAGGCTACCATAGGCCAAAGTTTCAGACCTTGTGGATTCATAATTTCAGAGATGCACCAGAAACAATCAGGTGAATATTTCTGTCAAAACATAATTGGATTCTGAGCACCTTCATTCTTGGCTTGTCAATGCTGTGGGAATTTAGGGCTTCAGAGAAAGTTGGAATTTTTGGATTTAGGGTTTCTATGACAAACCCTAATCCAACTCCAGATCCAGTCTCGGTAAATCAAAGTGGATTGGGTTAATCCTAGAAGAGTATGAATTGGACACCTGCATAAGTGAAGAAGTTCCAATTCAAGAGGGAGATGAGGCTAAGGCCTTACATAAGAAGACTACAAGCAATCTCGACAGGTATGACTTGAGGAAATACATGTATGTTTTGAAATTTGTTAAGTTTATGATATGTTTGTCTTCATATTATTGAGTTTAGTACAATCTTGATTCATTTTAGACTTGTCTTATCACCCTAGTAAAAGTATGAATGCATGTGAATGATAGAAGACATTCATTGATTAGGGTTATGACACTTATGATTGTACTAATGCATTGTGGTGTTGTATGAGGTTGATGTTGTCCACTAACATGAAAGGTGCAAATCAAGTTCTAGATCAAGAACATATTACCATGGTGACATGAAGACAAAGACTCATCCATAGTCATGGATCACATAGAAGCTCTACTTACGAGGTATGTATAATTTGGTTTACATTGGTTAACTTATGAGATATGTAGGTTACTAGCACAAGTCATTGAAAAAAATAAGAAGACATTATGTGGGTATGTTAGACATAACTAGCAAGCATGAAAATCTAGGTATGCTTTTCCTATATCAAGTTAGAATCCTATCTTGTGTTAGGATATCTTATATAAGTATATTTGGCATGATTGATAATGATTATCCATGAAGTTATAAGTTTGGGCAATCATGGGTTTATGCATATTATGTTTCTTACTTTGATTGATGATATGACTAACCAGAACAGTCCTATGGTCAAATAAGAATATGCATGAGTAAAAGAAGTCTTCCCTGAAACCTTGAATACTAACATTTATTACCTATGTATGAAATGATCATGACCATACATATTTAAGATTATTTAGAATCATAATGTTTTGATAGTATTGAGATTATACTCATATATGTATGGTTATGTATGAGATATTGAGGATAACACAATGATGACACTAGTGCACACTTAAGCATGCATAGTGGTCCAGGATGGATATAAGTTCAAGGACAGTTAATCCAGGAAGCAAAGATCAAGAGGGAGCACACTCCAGTAGTTCCTGCAAGCAAGCAGAGATTGAGAGGGAGTCCACTCAACAACTAAACAAAGATGAGTATTTGAATTGTCATTTATTATATATATGATTACTTAAATGATGTTGTCCAGTCATGTACATACTTATGCTCCCAGATTTAGGATGTATATTATGCATTTTAGAAAAGTTGCATTAATGAACAAGATACTACTATATGCAAGTAATGGGTAAGTGACCTACGGTACTGTACAACATTCCATTGCTACTTATCTAGAATGAAACCTCTTTGCTGACATGTTGAGAGTTGTGCACACTCTTAACAATGTTTTGGTAGAGATGGAAAGCATCTAGAAAGTTACAGGATATGGATAAATGTCGTACTGAAGCATTGGCTAAGATAATTGCATGACTGTATGACATATGTACTTATGCATAAGAATTTGTTTTTAAAAAACTATGAGAAGTTTCTAATCATGCAATTGAATTTGACTTGTAGGAAAGATCGTGTACAATCACCTACAAAAGATGAACTACAACATTTGTTCCAACAACGAAGTTCGAGAAAACTATCTATTGAAGATATTGAAGAATCTAAAGTTCCCAAGATTTAGGATGCAATAATGGAAGAATGCCATGATCAAGGAATACCAGTCGATCCTGAAAAATGATGTTTGGGATGTGGTCCCAAGACCAGATGGGAAGTCTGTTGTGACTTCCAAGTGGATCTATAAGATCAAGCATGCTGCAGATGGTAGCATAGAGAAATACAAGGTGAGGTTTGTTGCTCGTGGCTTCTCCCATAAAGAGGGGATAGATTATGAAGAGACTTTTGCTCCTGTAGCCAGATACATTTCCATTAGAACAGTATTTTCCCTGGCTACAGTGATGAAGTGGAAGATACACCAAGTGGATGTCAAGACAACTTTCTTAAATGGTGTAGTATAATAGGAAGTGTATGTGGAGCAGCCACTCGATTTTGAGACACATGACAGGGATTCATATGTGTGCAGGTTGAAGAAATCCTTATATGGCTTGAAGAAAGCTCCTAGGAATTGGTATGGGAGTATAGACAACTTTCTATCCAGTTTGGGATTTACCAAGAGTAAGGTGGATTCCAACCTTTTCTACAAGGTTGAGAAAGGAAATCCAGTGATACTACTATTGTATGTGGATGACCTGTTTGTTACAGGTGAGGATAGGTTGATTGCCGACACGAAGAGGAAGCTTGTTTCCGAGTTCAAGATGAAGGATTTGAGGATGATGCACTACTTTCTAGGCATGGAGGTGTGGCAGAGTGCAGATGGGATCTTCCTTGGACAAGGGAAGTATGCAGTAGAGATCCTGAAGCAGTTCGGGATGATGGATTGCAAGGCCATGGCCACACCTATGGCATCGAACCTGAAGCTTTTGTGTGATGCTTCATCTGATCTGGTTGATGTAATGGTGTATCCTCAGATCATTGGGCCCTTGATGTACCTAACGAACACGAGGCTAGATATTTGCTTTGCGGTGAACACATTGATCCAATTCCTGACGGATCCGAGAGGTGTTCACCTGGTTGCTGTAAAGCATACTCTGAGGCACTTGAAGGGTACAATTGATTATGGGATCAAGTATGATGCAAATCAAAAGTTTAACCTGCAGGGTTATGTTGATTCATATTGGGTAGGCAGTGTTGTAGATAGGAAGAGCACTTCTGGGTGTTGCTTCAGTATGGGATTAGGTGTGATCTCTTGGTTTAGCAGGAAGCATTCCTACGTAGCACTGAGTACAGCTGAAGCAGAGTATGTCATAGCTTGTTCATCCAGTTGTGAGGAAATATGGCTTAGGAAGCTACTGTCTGAGTTATTTGATCTTCCGTTAGATGCTACCTGTATCTTTTGTGACAACCAGAGGTTTGTGAAGTTGTCTGAGAACCCGGTGTTCCATGACAAGTCGAAGCACATTGAGATCAAATATCACTATATCAGGGATATGGTGTAGAGAGGAGCAGTGAAGCTCCTATATGTTGTGACAGATGAGCAGGTTGCAAATGTGTTGACGAAACCACTAGCCAGAGTGAAGTTTGAGTACTTTAGAGAGAGGCTTGGTGTTCTTAAGATTGAAGATACTTTGAGGAAGAAGTGATGGGACACATTTGCAGGAGCCATTCCAAGCATGGTGAGAGGAGGATCCTTCCCATGGTTGTGGATGTAAACACTGTGTGATGAGCATCAGAACGATGCTCCAGTTACTGCTTTGGATATGCATAATTTGATGCTTTGTATGATCAATCGGATCATGTATATGTATATGCATCAGGTGGATGCTTTGTATGATCAGTTGGATCATGTATGATGGCATGCATCAAGACGATGCAATGATGATGATCAGGATGATCATGTGTGATGAGTATCAAGATGATACTCTGGATGATATGCATCAGGACAATGCTATGATGATGATCATGATGATCATGTGATGATGTACATCAGGATGATGTATGGTGAGTATCAGGTTGATACTCTGTGGCCATGGACAGGTTGTGCAGATGAGCATGTAAGTTGACCTGGGAGATTTTTTCGGTCGTGCTGCGGCACATAAAGGATCCTGGGATAAAATTGTTCAGGTACACAGGGTACTACCAAATGACCGAACACCAAGAGCAACTACTTCACACAAACAGATCACAGATCAACACACCGATGTTTTGACGTGGTTTAAACCCTCTTGAGGGAAACACTTCACGGCCCCAGCCAAATAGCTTCTATGGGACAATTTATTATGAAAAGAAAGAAAGTTACAAATGAGCTTCTCATAATCGATCAACTAAACAATGACCCTCCATGCTCTTTAAATAGAGATCATGGACCAATTAGGTGTTAAGCCATGGATCAAGGTTAGGTTTGATCTAAGATAAGTTAAGCCATCGGATCACTCTATGTCAGGAACATATCGTGACTGTCGGATTAAGTATTTACAAATGCATACTAATGCATACTAAAGAAACATACTATCCCTAACGGATATATTACACAAGTTGATCTTAAATAACTCCTAAGTGTCTAAATATCCTAACATCCCCCCTTAAGAACAACTTGGAATAGGATTGAAGGATTTACAAAAGTGACACTATTAGGAGAAGGAAGGAGGCATTAGAGCCTATCCCCCCTTAATGACAAGTTCCTGAAATCCTAACATAGATCGAAGTTTAGAAAACTTCGCTTCTGTAAGAGACTTGGTGAAGATTTCTGCAACTTGATCATCTGTAGGGAAAAAGAGCACTTCAAGAACATGATCATGAACAAGGTTTCTGATGAAGTGCATATGTAGCTCAACGTGTTTGCTGATTGATGTAGAACTGGATATTTGGCAAGCTTGATGGCAATTTGATTGTCACACCAAAGCGGAGTAGGCTGTTGCTGCTCGAATCCAAATTCTGAAAGGATCTGTCGAAGCCATAAAGCTTCTTGACTAGCATTAACTGCTGCTCGATATGCTGCCTTTGCTGAAGAAAGAGCAAGAGCTTGTTGTTTCTTACAAGCCTAAGTAATAGATCCAGATCCTAGACTAAAAACATAACCCGTAGTAGACTTTCGATCATCAGGATTGTCGGCCCAATCTGAATCAGTGAAACCAACCAACAAAGGTTTCCCTCCTGTACTATAATGAATCCCAAACTGAATTGTACCTCGAATATATCGAAGTATTATTTTAGTTGCTTTCCAGTGACTTTCATGAGGTGTCTACATATAACGGGAAACACGACCAACGACAAAGGAAAGGTCAAGACGGGAATGAGTCAAGTATAAGAGACTACCAACAAGCTGACGATATAAGGTGGCATCGACTTCAGGTGAAGTACAAGTGGCAGAAAGTTTGACTCTAGACTAGAAGGGAGAAGGGGCTGGTGTACAATCTTCCATGTGAAAGCGACGAAGAAGGTCACAAGCATACTTAGACTGAGAAAGAAAGATTCCTTCTTTGGCTTGCAGGACTTGGAGACCAAGAAAATAATGCAAATGTCCTAAGTCTGACATTTCAAAATTTGGTTTAAGACTGGATTTCACATGGGTTATAAGCTTAGGGTCACTACCAGTAAGAATAAGGTCATCAACATATAGAACAAGTATGATGAGATGGTTTCCTACTTTCTTGGTATAGACATTGGGGTCAGAATGGCATCTAGAAAAACCAGTGTCAAGGAGAAAGTTATCCATTTTGGCATACCAAGCTCTAGGAGCTTACTTAAGGCCATATAAGGATTTCTTAAGGCGGCAGACAAGGCTAGAGTTATTCTGAACATAGCCAGGAGGTTTTTCCATGTAAATTTATTCCTATAAATCACCATGTAAGAAGCCAGACTTGACATCCATTTGATGGACTTCCCAGTTGTGTAAGGCTGCAAAGGAAAGAACAAGGCGGATGGAGTTCATTTTCGCGATGGGAGAAAAGGTTTCATTGTAGTCAATCCCTTCAACTTGGGAAAAACCTTTGGAAACTAACCTTGCCTTAAGTCTTTCAACACTTCTATCTGATGCATACTTAGTTCTGTAGACCCATTTACATCTGACAAGTTTTCTTCCTTTTGGAAGAGGTACAAGATCCCAAGTATCGTTCGCCATTAAGGAACGATATTCTTCATCCATGGCTGCATCCAAATATGGATTCCCTGAAGCTTCTGCAAAAGTTTTTGGATCATGATTCTCGGAAACTTGAGCCAAAAGAGAAGAGGCTTGCTGAAACTGAGAACATGTTCGACGTTGATCTCTAGGATCATCGACAAGATCACCAGCTGCTTCACATGTTGAACGGACCCAACGAGAAAGCACTTGTGCTGGTGCAACTGAAGGAACATGAGCAGGTGGAGGTGGATTTTCATCCTCACTGTCATCATCAGAAACTGGAGTTGGAAACCTGTCAAGGAAGTTGGAAGAAGATGAAGAAGGCACAAACGCCGAATCAAGCTCGAAGGCCAAAGATGACACAATCGCTGAGTTAGACTCGTAGGCCAAGATATTTTCATCAAATTTAACATCTCTTCTAATGATTATATCATGAGAATGTGGTTGAAGAAGTCTATAAAATTTTTCATCTTCAAAATATCCAACAAATATCCACCTTTCACTTTTAGGCTACAATGCTTTCGTTTTTTCATCCAGAATGTGAGCCCATGCTTCACTACCAAACACATGGAAGTGACTTACATTAGGTTTAGTTTTACTCCATGCTTCTTCCGGTGTTATACCTTGTAATGCTTTAGTGGGGGTGCGATTAACTATGTAATTTGCACAATTAATGGCTTCAGCCCAAAATTGAAGACTTAGTCCCTTAGATTGAATCATACAATTAGCCATTTCTTTTAAAGTGCGGTTCTTCCGCTTAGCTACACCATTTTGTTGTGGTGTATATGGAACAGTGTGTTGTTGTTGGATGCCTTGTTTAGTGCAAAAAGTAGTGAACTTTTTGTTAACATATTCTCCTCCATTGTCAGATCTTAACTTAATAATTTGATGATCAGATTGTTTTTCAACAAGGGCCTTGTAGGCCAAGAACATGTTAAATACTTCGCTCTTAATTTTTAGGAAATAAACCCAAGTGCGTCTGGTGTAATCTTCAATGAAATTTAAGAAATATTTGAAACCAAAAAAGGAAGTAGATGGAAGAGGACCACACAAGTCACTATGCACAAGCTCTAAGGGAACCGAGGCGTGCCAAGAGGCACGTTTGTCAAAACTGTCCCAATGATATTTTCCGAGTACACAACCGGAACAAACACCATCCCTACAAGATACCATCGGAAGACCTGTCGCCATATTGTCTTTACATAGTTGTTGCAATGAGCGATAATTTAAGTGACCAAATCGCTCATGCCAAAGTTTGCTCAAGTTATCACTATGAGCAACAAAAACTGAAGGGAAAGGTGATGACCCAAAGTTGTTAAACTTGTACAACCTAGTAATATCATCAACAATTTCGATAGCTAGGACCTGTTGAGGATCTTTAAAATCCTTGATTACAACTTGGTGAGGTGTAAAGGTCACAGTTTTACCTTCACCAGAATGAGTGATCTGATAGACTGATAACAAATTGCAGGAAATTCTTGGAACACATAGTACATCACTAAAATGACCATTATCTACTGGAACTGTTCCAGCTCCTACAACACTTAGATATCTATCATCACCAACAAATATTTGTTTGGTGTTACATTCATGCATAGTAGAAAAGATGGCTTGATCCTTAGCCATATGATAAGATGCTCCATAATCAATGAGTCATTCATTTGAAGTAGAAGAAGAAGATGCATTATAAGAATAACCAGAAGCACAAAGTGCATGTCCATGAGAGGCAGATTCTAAAGGAGAATCTAGGCTGATGTGGTGCTTCTTCATTGCCGCTTCCAAGGCTGCCATTTTCTTGAAACACTTAGATTCATCATGATTATCTTTCCCGCAATAGTTGCAATGACGCTCAGTCTTCTTGCCTTTTGGCTTGGATCCTTTGTCATTTTTTAAAGAAGGAGTTAACTTAGAGGGTTTTGGACCCTTGTTTGACTTATTATTGCAAAAATTTTGTTTCTTGGGAGGCTTGGACTTTTCTTTCTGTTGGGACAATAAGGCTTTCCCAGATGTATCTGCATTGTTGATTATTCCAAGATGAATGAGTTTATATTTCTCTCTAATCAAGGAATCAGAAAAGGATTCAAGACTAGGCTCTTGATAGCTAGCTGCATT